>OY728122.1:189932348-191274344 GCA_963277665.1 Viscum album
ACAGTGATTGGTATTCCAAACATAACCATGAGGGTTACTCCCCACATAAGAATGTTATTAATGCCTCATCTTACCTTTATATTTTATGATTCTTATGAGTTATGCATAAACCTTTTGATTTCATGAGGTATGTTAAAGTGCTTTTGATTATGAGTAATGTATTATTTCAATGATTTTTATGTATACATGGACTAAGGTTTTCATTCCATATTTTTATATCCATTTCTGAACTTTTTATGGCCATCCCATGTTTTTGAAATGTTTTTCACATGTCAATTGAAAGGTACTTGATGTGATGATAGTGTCGAGGAAGTGTCAAGAATGAATCCATGTTTTATTTTAAATATGATTCCTTTTTGGGAGAAAATGAATACTGTCTTTTATGTAACCACCTTGTTTAACTGTGGAATGCAATGCATGATTTATGATCTAATTCCCTAAAACTCTATACCTGAAAATATCTTCAATTTTTTTTTATAATAACTCAATATTAATTAATGTTTAAGGTTGGGGCATTATAGTTGTTATCATATGTCAGTTTAGACAATTTTAGGAGTTAGAATTCAATTAAATGAGTATCCAAAAATATTTTTATGGTCAAATTGAATTGATATAGAATTTGAAGATTACCATGTTGCATTATCTAAGTCATGTTTGTTCAGAATGTTTTTCGGCTGAGAAACAGGGAAGCAGTGATAGGAAGGCATACAGAAGGGAATAACCTTCCAAATCAGTATCCTGAGATGGTTGGAATAGGAACATAATAGTTTTTTGAAGTAATGGAACAGTTGACTCAAGTATTAAATGGTGGTGGTATCCATGCATGAGATCTGCCAGATTAACCATAGAGGAATGTTTCAGTGGTGGAACATTTCCTGAGGCAACATCCCCCATCATTCAGAGGATCATCTGACCCTGTGCTAGCTGACTAGTGGATTAATGCACTGGAGAATATTTTTGATGTCATGGGGTGTTCAAACAATAAAAAGGTTAGTCTGGTTGTTTACCGTATGGAGGGTGAATCATATTAGTGGTGGTTGATGGTTAAAAATATTAGGGATGCTGATGAGATTGATGTTGTTGACTGGGATGCATTCAAAGGTATGTTTCTTGAGAAATATTTTTCTAAGGTTGTTTGACTTAGGATGTATAAAAAATTCCTGTAATTTAGGCAAGAGGATGACTCAGTGGCTTCTTATGAACAAAAGTTCACTCGATTGTCAAGGTATTATCTAAATTTTATTTGAGACCTTGATAGTAAAATCAATCATTTTTACTCAGGATTAAAGCCAAAATATCGAAGGGCTTTAGCTTATCATGAGTTCGAGAAAAATGAAATGCTTGTTCAATATGCTAAGAAGGTGGAAATAATTGTTTTTTTATGATAAAGCATTCTATAAAAACCAATAGAAGAAGAGACCGAGGTTGCAGGAGAAAGGGAAGAATCGTTTAAAATGTTCTGATGGTAAAAAAACAATGTTTTTAGTTTGTGATAAGTGTGGTAAATAACATGATGGGGAATGTATTTTGAATTCTAGAAAGTGCTATTATTGTGGTAAGATGGGACATAATGCTCGTGATTGCAATAAAAAAGATCAAGGTGATGGTAAGACCAAATTTGATTTACTGTTACTGAAATGTTTCAAGTGCAATGAGATGGGTAATTATGAAAATGAGTGTTCAAAAAAGTGCTCAAATGATGGGAAACAGTCAGACTACAAGAAGAAAGGTGTGGTGAAATCCTTTTCAACTACTTCAGCAGATGTTGGGCCATCAAATGAAGTGGTATCAGGTACTTTGTTTGTTTTTTCAAACTGTTCAAATGTGTTGTTTGATTTGGAGTCAACACATTCTTTCATCTCTGAAAAAGTTTCTACTAAATTGGGAATTCCATCTCAAGAAATGACTCATGAACTTGTGGTAAAAAACCGGGGAAAATGTTAAGGAAAAAGGAATTTATAAGAATTTTTATATCCTTATCCGTGGAACGAACCTACTTGAAAACCTTATTGTTTTACCTCTAGTAGAGTTTGATGCTATCTTAGTTTGGATTGGCTCTCTTTTTACCATTCTAAGATTGATTAAAGTGGTAAATAAGTTTCATTTCAAAAAGGATTTCAGTTTGTGTACAAGAATGAACCCTTAATGTTGATAACATATCAAGAGGTTGAGAAACTTGTAAAAGATGGAAATTATTTTTACCTTTGACATATTGTTGGAAACAAAGGAACCGTTCATATTAATGATGTGACAGTGGTAAATGAGTATCCAGATGTTTTTCCTGATGAGTTGCATGGAATAATACCAGATTGGGATGTTGAATTTACTGTTGACTTAGTTCCTAATGATAAGCCATTTTTAAAACCCCCTTATAGAATGGCTCAAATTGATCTTTTAGAGTTGAAGGAGAAATTTCATGATTTATTAGAGAAAGGTTTCATTCAATCTAGCACATCACAATGGGGTTCTCTGGTCTTATTTGTTACAATGAATGATGGTTCAATGAGACATTTCATTGATTATAATGCCTTTAATAACATCACTATTAAGAACAAATTTCATTTTCCTCATATTAATGATTTTTTTTGATCATCTCCAGGGAGCTCATTATTTTTCAATGATTGACCTAAGATTGGGGTACCATCAGTTGATGGTAAAGGAAAAAAATGTTCTGAAGACTGCGTTTTGTTCAAGATATGGTCATTATAAATTTGTAGTGATGCCTTTTGGGATAACCAATGCACCTACTATATTCATTGACCTTATGAATTGAACTTTCCATGAGTTCCTGGATAATTTTGTGGTTGTTTTTATTGATGATATTTTGGTGTTTTCTAAAATTAAGGAGGAGCATAAAATTCATTTAAGGGTTATTTTTAAAATCTTAATAGAGAAGAAACTGTATGGGAAATTCAGAAAGTGCGAGTTTTGGTTGAAAAAAATTTCTTTCCTTGGTCACATTGTTTCTAAAGATGGAATAACTGTTGATCCTTCAAAAAGAAAGGTTGTTGAAGAATGGCCAAGACCGACAAATTTACCAGAGATTTATTGTTTTCTTCGTTTGTAAGGATATTAACAAAGGTTTGTTAAAACATTTTCATGGTTATCTAGTCCAATGACTAAGATAACTCGGAAGGGTGTTATGTTTATCTAGACAAAATAATGTGATGATTTTTTCCATGAATTGAAAAGAATATTGGTGAATGCTCCAGTTTTGGCACTACCTTCCACGAATGGTGACTTTGTTATCTATATTGATTCTTCATTTAAAGGACTTGGTTGTGTCCTAATACATAATGATCAGGTAATTGCTTATCCTTCATGTCAGTTGAAAACTCATGAAGTAAATTACCCTACACATGATTTGGATTTTAGCTGCTGTGGTTTTTGATTTCATAATTTTGTTGCAAAATTTGTATGGTGTAAAGTGTGAAATATATATTGATCACAAAATTTTAAAGTATATATTCACTTAGAAATAATTTAACCTGAGACGGAGGAGATTTCTAGAATTAATCAAGGATTATGATTGTACAATTCATTACCATCCTGGATAATCAAATAAAGTGGCTGATGCTTATAGTCAAAAAATTAATGCTTCATTAACCATGTTGTTCTTGGAACATGATCATTTGGTTAAATATTTGATGAAATTTGCCATAGAAGTTGTCTGTGTAGGATTTTATTCTGTTCTATTTCAGGTATCAGTGAAATCTTTCCTATCACACAGAATTATGCTACCTCAGAATCAAGACAGTGAGTTGCAGAAAAATGTAGAGTTGGTTCAGAAGGGTATGTTACCTGAATTCAACATTGATAATGATTGTGTTTTGATATTTTGGAAGATATTTTGTGTACCTTGTGATTCATAGTTGAATAGAGAGTTCTTATGTGAATCTCTTAGTTATCCATTTTTAGTTCATCCAGGCAGTACTAATATGTATAGAGATCTTCAGGAGTATTACTGGTGGGATGGAATGAAAATAGATATTAATGATTTTACTATGAAGTGTTTGACTTGTCAATAGGTTAAAGTAGAGAGACAGTTACAAAAAGGGATGCTTCAGCCTTTACCAATGCCAAAGTGGAAATGAGAAAATATATTCATGGACTCCGTTGTGGGATTGCCAAAGACACCTCAAGGTAATAATTCAATCTGGGTTATTGTTGATCTCTTGACTAAATAGGCTCATTTACTTTCTATACGAGATAATTTTCCCCTAGATCAACTTTTAGTTTTTATCTTAAAGAGATAGTTAGGTTACATGGAGTTCCCCTCTCCATTGTATCTGATCGTGATCCCAAGATTACATCTAACTTTTAGAAAGTCCTTCAAAAGTCGTTGGGTACAGAATTAAATTTTAGTACAGCTTTACTTCCTGAATCAGATGAGAAGTCTGAACGAACAGTTCATACATTAGAGGATATGATACATTCTTGTATGATGGATTATCAGGGAAGTTGGGACCAACATATTTCGTTAGTTGAGTTTTCTTATAATAATAGTTTTAATTCCAGTATACAGATGAAACTATTTTAGGCATTGTATGGGAAGCGGTGTTGAACTCCAGATTTTTTGGATTATTTTGGTGAAAGGACATTGATGCGACCAAAATTAGTTGAAGAGTTGGAAGAAAATGTTTATGTGAAACAGAAACATATGAGAGCAGCTTAGAGCATGCAGAAACGTTATGTGGACAATAGGACGAAGGATCTCTATTTTGAGGTAGGTGATAATGTCTTTCTCAAAGTTTCACCATTGAAAAGTGTCATGCGATTCGGTAAGAAAGGAAATATGATTCCAAGGTTCATTAGACCATATGAAATTCTGGATGGAGTTGGATCAGTTACATATCGAGTAGATTTACCTCCGATTTTATCTCAGGCAAACAATGTTTTTTATGTTTCAATGTTAAGGAAGTACATGCCAGATCCATCTCATGTTTTGAGTCCTGAGGTATTTTTGCTGGAAGAGAATAAATCTTATGAGGAACAACCAGTCCAGATTCTTGACCATAATGAGAATGTATTGTGGAATAAAGTAATTCATAAAGTAAAAGGTTTGTGGAAAAACCACATTATTGAAGAGGAAACGTGGGAATCTGAAAATGCAATGAGGGATAAATACCCTCACTTATTCGATAAGTAAATAAATTGCGGGGACACAATTTTCTATTGGGGAAGGACGTAACATCCCAATTAAGTAAAGTGTAATATATATTCATATCTATGTCTATTTATGAATTATATAGTGTGTTAGAGGCTTAAAATGAGAATAAATCCAATCTTAATCATAGAATAGTCTGATAATTTTTGAAAGATTGTTTTACCACATTTTGAAGGGGAACCATTTTTAAATATATCTTTTGAAAATTTTATAAGCTCTATTTTTCTAAATAAACATTTTCTTTAGGATTGGCACATTGAAATTTATTTTGGATAAATTTTTGGTATTTTTCTGACAATGTTCATTTTTAATGAATAGTGAAAAATATTACATTTTACTTCAAAACTGCTTTTTCATAAAATTTAATTATATTGATAGATTATATTTTTAATTGGTTTTAATGTTTAATTAGAATATATTTTTATCATTTAATCCATGTTTGGTCATTGTATTTAATTTTACTTTAGAATTGGGCATAAACAAGTGTCAATATTTTGATAGATATCGTTTAAAAAAACCAGCTATTTGTGATGACAACGAGAATTATTTTTAAATTAATTACTACAATTTCTGTGTTTAGAATTTTCTAAAATGGATTCAATAATTGGAATCAGATGGTCCAAATTATGTAATTAATACTATTTTGTTTTTGGACATTATGAATAGTAACAATGGTAACAATCTTTAATTATCATGATTAATTAGTAGTCGGGTAGTTAAGAGTAATAAAATATTATCTTTATAATATAAAATGACCCAAAAATGTGTCCTAATGCTGCTGGTTGTCTCATGGATGACCATGGGACTCCTTGTTCCAAACTATGGGACCCCATGAAATCACTTTTTTGTGATAGTGACATTTTATCTTTTTATTTTTAAAGAAAGTTAAATATAACAAAAGTATGTTACACCTATGTATAACAATTTTAATTTTGTCTAAATAAATGATCTCTTAGACTATATATAGTCTTCGGGAATCTATAAATATTTCCAACATCATGGTAGTTTTTTTATAATTTTTAGACATTAAAAAAATTATTTATGACACCATGATGATGTAGTGATTACCTCATTAATGAATGATTTAAATAAAATGAAAAGATAATGTTAAATATAAGACTTAAACATGCCAAAAACCTATTGGATGGGTGGATTTCTAACCCTTATCACCTTATCCTAGAAATATATCATTTTGGGACCTTTAAAATCCGAAATTCTTTTTATAATAAAGTAACATTTCATGACATTCCAAGAGTTCCCCTCCTCCATCTTATAAAAGGCACCCACCTCTACCACCTTACCCACAACTCTCAAGTCTTTGGATCCACCCAAATCTGCTAATTTTATCTCTCCACATCCCTCTCTTCATCATAGAAGCCTTAAATTATGAAGAAAACTCTTCAGGAAACCCTTTTCTTTCAAACTAAGGGGAGTTACCTGATTTAACTGTAATGTCTTCTCTTATGTCCTTTTGGTTTATTTTGCTTCTCCAACCCCATAAACTATTTTTATTCCATTATTTTGTAACAAAAATAGTATCTTAAAGATACTAGGATGTTTTTATGAGAATTATTTGATTTACAGATACACACACTTCCATCTAATGATTAAATGACATACAGTTTTAGTGAGTGGCGAATTACGGCCTCACGAAACGATGATTATTCAATCTTCTTTTAACACCTTTCATGGTGGCCATTAATATTTCACTATATTTATATATAATATATATTATGTTTATTTTTTTATGATTCTGTATTTTTCATTTATGGAACACCTTTATGGTTTCTATTATGGGTAAACACGATATCTTCATTTTAGGATTTGCGGACTACCGCCCCCTCAATGTGATTTGAATCGTTTATTCCATATGTGGGACGTATAAAATATGGTGCTAATGATATTATATAAGATATTATACTAGAATTATAATATACCATTATATAATTATGATTTAATTCCATTAAATAAGAGATAGAAATGATTCTAGTGTTCATGCGTATGTACGGCTTACCGTCTCCATGAACTGTTCATTTAGTTTGTTACCTCTAAATGTTATGTAATATTATAAATTCATGTATATTCTAGATATATATGATATATATGATCTCTACATCATGAATATAATTCTGGATATAATGGATATTTTACCACATGAACAACTTGTAATTATAAGAAGTTTATTTTTTTCTCAAGTACCAAAGATCGACAAAACGACCATTATTAACTTAAATAATTACATAATGATCATAACATGGTAATAAGTGATATAAAAAGAATACTGAACAGGAAAAATTTTATTAAGAAATTATAAATTAACTATAGTTTATTATTTAGGAGATTAAAGAACGATCGAGTCAATTTAGACACGAGGTAAGGGACTTCGTCTCAATCTCCTCTCATTGAGGAATATTTTGTTTTATACAAAAAAATCTTTTATATGGTGTATAAACCACTCTGACTCATAATTTTATTCAAAAGGAATTTTTTTATATAAAGAATTTTACTAAATTAAAAAATTGAATGTTTTAGTCTTACGTATGTGGCGACAATGACTTCTCCTCCGCCGTGACAATTATTTGAGTGTTGGCTTCTTCTACAAGCCATAACCTTTTTTTAAATGAAAAATAAATATAATGTTTTACTTTTCTTTTATTTTGTAATTGGAAATGGTTTTAATAATGTTTTGATTATATCAATTTGTTTTTGATATCTTGTTATTGAAATGTGGAAATTTCATGTTCCCTTTATGCATGTTTTATATGATATGATTATGTTATGCTTCTTTGAAATTGTTTATGAAGACGGGTGGTTCCATGATAAAATAATGGTGGGTGATCCCGTGATAGCTCTCCAATGCATTGGGGAATGTGAAGTAGTTAAACAATAAGGGTTCTACGAAGCGATTTACGGAATATACTTTGATGGGTATTCCAAACGTAACCATGAGGGTTACTCTCTACATATGAATGTTATGAATGCCTCAAGTTACTTTTATGTCTTATGATTTCTATGATTTATTCAGAAACCTTATGATTTCATGAGGTATGTTAAAGTGATTATGTTTATGAGTAAAGTATTTTTTCAATGATTCATATGTATACATGGACTACGGTTTTCTTTCCATATTTTTATATCCCTTACTGATCTTTTTATGCTCCTCCCATTTTTTGAAATGTTTTACACATGTCAAGGGAACGGTACATGATGTGATTATAGTGTCGAGGAAGTGTCAAGAAATCATATATATTTTATTTTAAATATGTTTCCAATACGGGAGAAAATAAATACTATCTTTTATGTAACCACCTTGTTTAGATGTTGAATGAAATGCATGATTTATGATCTAATTCACTAAAACTCTAAACCTGAAAAGATCGTCAATGTGAATTCTTGTAATAAATCAAGATTAAGTAATGTTTAAGGCTAGGGCCTTATACTATAAATGTAAAAAATATTATCTAAACACTACGTTGAGATTCTATATGGATAATTACTGCAAAACTATTGGAACATATGAGTGGGAAATAAACACTCACAAGAATATATTGTGATATTTATATATATACTTAAAAGAATTATGGTATTAGAATCATCCTATATTAAATATTCATATATTAATATAATCCACCCATGTATACAATTTTTTCAATTTAAATCCTTCTTGGGGATAATTTGTTAGGGAAAAATGAGTTGTGATGGAGCTGTTTTAAAAAATAATATGTGAACTAAAATGGGTGAAGAAAGGGTAAAAAAGGTCATGACCATTCAGTATCTCATTAGGGAATTATATGATTGATATATAATTTGTATAGAATATTTTCTATGGGAGATATAGATTATGGATAGTGTTTTGTCCTTGATACATCATCCATATAGAGATTCTCAATAATATCAGATATTTTTTCCTTTTAAATTGACATCCAACCAACTATACTTAAAATATATTACTTGATCCTTGTATCTCTCTTTAGTATGTACATAATAGATTCAAAAATTTGATTGTTTCTCAAGGATGAATAGTTATATCATGAACTATCGTATCAGGAGAGTCAATGGATGTCCTTGGATCATGTTGATAAGGATATGCTAAACAAGGACATTCACCTAGTCAAATTTCTATAGGGAAACCATATGTTAATTGAATAAACATATAGAATAAATAATTTATGGAAATTTAAGTACCCAAATTTTTTTCACCTGATTGGTTGAGATAATGTTTTTTATAGAAATATCATTACAGAGAATGAATAAAACAAATATGAATTATTATTTATTCAATTTTCTTTCTAATTATAAAAACTAATCAAAATTAATATTGTTGTGTTATATAAATCCCACTCAATAGATGATGAAACGAACATGATTTTATTATACTAACTTGAAAATATAATTTATAGATGAAAATATGCATAATAATTAATTGTGTTATTATGGAAAAATAGAATTTATGATAAATATAATATAAATATTCTAATGTTTTCAATCCACTAGAATTTTAACACACACATTGAAATATAAAAATAACATATATTATTACAAATTAAATTTCATTTTTCAAAATTAAAAAATATATATATCCTTAAGATAAAATTTAATTTATTTATTGATGAATAAAATATGATACAATTTTATATGTTTGGGAACCCATATAAATCTTACCAATTAAACATTAAAATATTAATCTAACTATTTGAAGTGAAAACCCCCATTAGGATAGTAACATGACCATTATAATTTTATAATAACAATATATAACATGACGAATTGAAATTATAGAATGTTTATATCATCTTATAGAAAAATAAATGTTATAAAACCGATTAAAAATTATCATACATATTTATAAAACCAGAAATTTTTTTTTTTTTTAAACAAGAATAAAAATTAGAAATGATATATATAGTTATAAAATGATTTTATAAAACAATACTATTATGAATTATAATAATAATATATTTTTGGTGATCATATTTATTTTTTTGAATGGATAGATACTAGATTATATTAAAAAAATTGGGAGTCTTTAAATAAATATGGATTTTATAAAGAACTAGAAATATTATACCTTGATTTTTGTAAAAAATATGAATTTATTTATGGAGTACACGCATCAAAAAATGTTGAGGATTATAAATTATTTTATTATTTTGTAGACAATGAAATAAATAAAAATATGTATTTTTAATAATAATAAAATACATGAATTACTATGTCATGTGTAATTTTATGAACCAATATCTCACACTCAAATGAAAAAAATAATTTATATAGGCAATTTTTTCAAAAATATTTTTATTATTTAGAAAAAAATAAAAATTATTTGTATTATATTTAGAAGAAAATTTCTAATATCATTATAAATACATCACTGTATCTAGACATATTTAAAGAATCACTACATACCAATGTTTTACTCAAATATCTCATTGGATCTCTCCCCATGTCCATAGAGTTATTTTCTAATTAATTTCCTACCAATTTTTCATATGATTTCACTTAAGAAAGATTATCCAAAGTGGTGACGTTCTTAGATGAGATACCCTTAATATTTTCTTTATCAACATCCTACATAAATTTTCCATCCAAAATTATAAATAATCACTTATATGTAATAAATATGCAAGAATATTTTTCTGCTAACACAATATAAATTAGCAAATTATATTTATTTCATGATTAAAATTAATTGTTCCTATAATGGTGGGTTCACAAACTCTATGAAGAGTGTACTTCATTTTTCTAAAATACCACAATGGATAAATATAATAATACTGTTATTATTTAATAATATTATTATATGTATAATATATATTATACCATGTATTGTAATATATTTATATCATTGAATTACATTAAATGAATATAGTCCATCATTGTTGAAAAAAAGACCCAATGAACTAACTATAAAATGATGATGTTTATTTAAAATGAATAATTTCAATGTGATGTTACATATGGATAATTTTGATAATTTTATCATAGGGATATAAATGACCATAATTTCATATTATTTATGTTATTGGTTTTAGTCCCATTGGAATATAATATCCATAATTATCAACAAACAAATCTATCCTTGAAACCCTAGTAGTATTGACTTGGGAACAAAAAGTATAGACTGGTATCTATATTAAATGAATCTTAACTGAAATAAAATATTAATACACAAATTATTATTTGGGTTATTAATCATGATTATAATAAATATAATATTACTATTACCTAAAAAATTTAAATGTAAATAATGAATAAATAGAGTAGGAAATGGAAGGCACCGACCCACACTTTTATCATTTGGTTATGCCTTATATCTCAATAATATAATGTTTCCTACTATTTAACATTTTACAATGAATTTAATATATATATATATATTAAAGGAGTACCAATAATATTCTTCATTTATTTTATAGTTATTTAGATGATATTGAAGTTATTTTCACAAATATATAATGTAAACCTGGTCTAAGGGAACTTATAATTTTAAATTTAATGTTATGAACATACGATACAATTTTTTTATGAAATGGGTATATATAAATAGAAATTATTTTATGGACAACTGTAATTATTCCTTGTTTTTTGGAATATATTAATATGTTACCATATTTAGATATTAAATTTCATTTTCATTAAACCTTTCAAATGACATTAATTTCAAAGTTTACTTCCCTAACATTTCTCATGATAACATCATCAATTAAAATGCATGATCAGATCCATATATTATTAATGAAAATATTTAAAATCATATGACTTAATTATTTATTCAATTATTAATTCATATGGGATATCATTTAATAATTATTTAATATATGATTATGAAAAACATGTCATTCTATTAGTATTTATTATGTTTATACATTTTTTTCTATTATTATGTGTCACATATATACATATACATGTTTTGATAGTTTCAACCATACAATTATCAAATGAATTATATAATTTTAATATATAATGAAGTGATAATTTTTTGGAATATAGAGTAAACATAATTCTTTATGGGGCTATTTTTCACAACGATATGTTACTTATGTTGTGGGCCTCATGTGAGGATTTAGATGTAATCTATTATGATGTTTCAAAATTTATACGATTTAATGATTTAGGAGTTCATATATATTATTTCGTATTTTAGAATATTATTCAAAGGAATTTTCAATTATGATGTCATGTGATGATAAATATCTATTATGTTATGCTAAATTAGGATTATTATTTACTTACTAGTTTTTATAGATCACTTTTCCCATTATGTATTCTAATTATTATCACCTTCAGTTTTAGAATTGAGAAATAATTGTTTATATCATTACATGGATGAAAATAAATATGATTTTTTCTTAAATATTATTTTATTATAAAATAAATCACTCAAAAAGACTAAAACTCAAGATCATTATGATTATTTTTGTGGATTATTTCACAAAAACCCACGTAATGGTATGTGAAAAAGGCTAGGGTTGTAGTAACTACACTAAGAGTGGTATACTCAATCCAGACCCCTATTAGGGGTTTCCTATCTGACAATATACAAAAATTATCTTCATCATGGAGAAAATTTTATATATGATAGAAATTAACCACATGTTCTCTATAAACATATTCCAACAATCATTATATTCATTATGAATTAAATAAACATTAACTACATTAACACTAAATTATATAATCCTTAGAAACAAATGATGAATTAATACCATCATGTAATTTATTAAAAAATAATTAAAATAATCTAATAATATTCTTAATTTTTAAACCATATTTTGATTATATGATGAATATTGTAATTTATTGTGTATAAATAATGTTTATGTAGGGTTCATAATATGATGGTCAATATGAAATACTGTTCAGATACTTCAACCAACCAATCTATGGAAAATATATTTTCATCATGTGTCCAGTTGGAAGATGATAGTTATATGGGAAAATATGATTAAATATATATCTCTTGGACAAAAAAAGATTCCCCTTACACATTACACATTGAATATCATAGATGTCCATGATATGTCCCACCATGTGGCTACCTAGAATGTATAACAAGTAATCACATATCTAATCCAAAAATACATGTTGTGTGGGGCATTGCATATGTTATGTATGAGAAGCATGTTACCCTTACATGTATATAGTGTACACGATGATGCACTCAGTCCTGTAATACATTATATATGAATATGATCTACATTGTTTATGATATTAAATTTATAAAAAACCCTAGAAACAGTAGTATTCAAAATCTTTGATGTGTATCTAATATAATCAAGTTGGGATGATTTAATGAGTTTAAATAAAACATAGCATGTGGAATATCCATGATTTTTAAGAGAAATAATAACACTATAGTTGTTATAATTTTAGTATACCAAAACATTTAATTATACTTAGATAGTGAATTTTTTTCCTATAATTTCATAAACCACTACAATTAACGAAAAATAAATCAATATTAACCAAATATTATATAACTAAATAATTTATTATGAAATTAAAATTTATATTTGATAAATTGATTAGGGATTTATATATATATTTTTTTATGGAAAACATAAATAGAAAAATTTTTATTTTCATCAAATGAAGAATGAAGAAAGAATGGAAAAGAATATATGATATCGCAAAATGACATAAATTAGATATATTTGACTAAAAACCAGTATTATATTAATCAATAATAATTTTGAATTTAAATGATCAATGTAAAATTATTGAAGAATCAAATAAATTAATCATATAAGAAGATGGTAATTCCATTTTGATATTCAATAAAATATATTTTTCTCATTAATAATAGTTTTTTTAAAATTCAAATAAAATTAGAATAATCAAATAATAATGGGAAATTTATTTTCACAGAAAATAGAAATGAATATAATAATGGTAAAAATGTAATAAAATATTTTTAATGAAAACAATATATTATCTCCTAATTAAATATCATTCTCGTTAATCACTGTAAAAACATATTTTGTGGAAATGAATTTTAAATGTGCAATAATATAATTAATGAATGAATATTTACTCATCAAATTTCATAAATATATTATATAAAAAATAATGTAACCAAATAATTTATTTTTCAAATTTTTATAATTCACGTTGAATGTGGGAAAATTATATACAAATAAATTTAAATAGATATAAGGTTTTAAATTACCATAAATTATTAATGTAACATAGATAATGAAAATATTACAAAGTTTTATTAATCCTTTCCCTATAGAAATCAATGTCATCAAATCATGGTGGAAAAAAGGTTTGATCACATTAAATTAAATGAAGATTATAAATTAATGTCATATAGTGATTGTTAATTTTTCATCACATTATGATCACATCATATTCCATGATCATCATTTTCTCCACCATGTCGATTAACATGAAGAACATGGGTAATATGTAATTATTTAGTTATTATTTTATGATTAATATAAATCACCCCTTCCAATGATATCAAAATTATATTGAGGTGGGGTCTATTTTTTAATGGGGTTAAAATGATTTTTTGGATGGGGATATTCCACTTCATAAACTCCATCTAGAAATCCATTTTAACCCATATTTAAATGATTTCATCAAAAAATTAATTACATACTCTCACAAAGCATGAAAAATTATAATCAATACAACATTCAATAATATATCTAAAAATTCATTTCAATACTCAATGGAAATGATAATACCTTGTCACAATTATATAATTAACATATTCATTTATTTTCAAAGACAATTATTTTTTAAAAACAATTATCAATTTTTTATAGGTTTTAAATATAAAAGTATTTTCTAATAATCTTTTTTGAAATAACAACAATCATACAATATCCATGGTGAATCAATTTCAATCAGAGAATCTATTTCAGATATAATTGGTGATAAAAGGTAAAAATTTATTTATTTATTAAATATTATATTTCTATTTAAATTCAACAAGTTAATGATAATTATAAATTTTTCATATATTTTAAAATATAATTAAGTTCTATAGAAACATTGAAATAAATAAATGGGAAACCACGAGTGAAAAAAAAAATTCACACGCTTATTTTAGGATAATACCTTAGAATCTCAAAAATAAATTACTTCTTGCTAAAAGATACTTTGGGGCACTAAATCTTATCTTTCATTCATCCCATTAACTATTGAAGTTAAATAGACAATTATTATTAAATTAGTATAACATTAAATAAACACATTAGGGAAATTCCAATTCATTCATAAATTAAATATTTATTTTGATGTTCAATCTATAAGAACACCGATGATATAACTACTTCAGGAATCATCTATCCTTACCTTATACGATTTTCCATCTCAATCTTATATCAAAAATGACATTTAATATTTTTATTGATATCATTTTCTTACTACCACTAAGATTAATCAACAAATTAATTTTTAGCAACTTTTTACCCTTCTATATTAGAAGAATTAGAATACACAAAATAATGGACCTCAACTATAAATAAGCCCATTAACAGGGAACCTTTTGTGATAACTTTATTCTCCAAAATATTAATTATCAACCTTGTAGACACAATTTTTAACACATAACCCCAACATTGACTTCGTATAGTCTCACAAACATTACTAAAAATTACATGGTTTATTTCTCGATTCATTTAATTATAGTGAATAATGAACACACCAAAATAAAGTGTAGAAATCATCAAATCCCAACAAATCAAACCAAAAGTTTGTGATTAAATTGTTTTAATAAAATCTATATCTTATGGTTCAAAACAATACAATAATCAAACCCTATCATCACTATATCACAAAATAAATCATGTTAAGCTCACATGGATTGTTATAACAATGGAATTAATATATCTTTATGATATATATTTATGAACTAAAATTCATAAAATATAAAATAACGCATAAGTACATACCATATAATCCATTGAAAGATGATAACAAATCTCATGTGTTTTTATTGACAAACACATTCATAAATTAATGTGATTCATTTTTATATTTCTTGGATTCATGTATGATTTTAAAATTTTATATAATGAATAAAAATATATTCAAAAAAAATATTATTAAATTTTATATTAATTAACTGTTATATAACAGCTTTACCGATGGTTTATATACCGCGGTAATTTTGTATAAATTTACCAAACAAAATTATGTGATTGATGTTAGCATGAACTATTAAAATATGTGATACAAGTAATATTTAATTACATAAAAAAATATATACATTAAACATGGTCTTTTGAAACAATTTACAATATTTTCGTTGAATATTTAAGATGATATAATTAACCATAACAATAAAGAAATACAAGGCAAAGTTTTCAGCTTAATTACACTAAATTGAGAAATTTTCCAAATTAGGCACCATGTTTTGGATAAACGGTGAATTCATTGTCCAATTTTCATAAAATGTAATGAATTTATAATTAATCAAAGATCTAAAAATTTAAAATAATAATTTCAAATAAAATTCAGTTGATATTTAAAGGATATTAATTTAGTATAGTTTTATTTTACAACCTCACTCTTATTCCGGATTGTTAATTTTTATATTTATGTTGGAAAAATTATTTATTTTAGGATATATATTTCATGTTACTATTATAGTTTCCCTATAAAATAGAATATCATACGTCCTAAATTCCAAAAATATAAAATGAAAAACATAAGAAGTTAACATTATCTATTTACCCAATTTAGTGGATATATATAACACAACCACCCATAATCATGAGATATAGCAGTCTCAACTCAGATGAAACACCATAGAACCATATCATAATCATAAAATATGAAATCATTCATTTTCATAATCATACTCATGAAAATATTATTTCTACCAAAATGAAAAAATTTAGGGATTTTATAATAGCCATTCATTATAAACACTATTTTTTAAAATACAAAAAACAATGGGAAGAAGTGTTTTTCATGAAGAATACATGAATGATTATAATGAAATACAAACAAAAAATAAGTCTTATGATGATTTAAAAAAATTAAAATTCATATATTTTAATATGAAACATTCAATTTTAATTTTTATAAAAAATGAACACATAAGATATTTAAAAGTATTCCTTCTTAAAACCATTGAGTGAAGGAAAAAATTAATATAAACTTTCCATTATAATTATCTTATTTCAAAATAAATATATAATTCTTCCCTTAATATGGGAATGCCATAAAAATATTTAGAAGTTAATTCATTAAAATATTTAAAATAATATTTTATGTTTAAGTGTCTCATAGAATTAGTTTGACTCATCACTTATATAATATATAATCTTTTCTGACAAAATTATGATAATTATTTAAATTTTTTAGATAAAATTTTATGTTAATTATTAATGTTTTTATTTTTTTACTTTGTTATATAAAATTACATAATCACTTACTTGCACAATATATATTTAGAATATATTCTACTAATATATACAAAACAACATCAATTAGTTCACTATGGTCAAAAAATAACATTCTTCCATCACCATTAGAATAATAATCAAGAATAGATTATAATTTTTATACATTAATTAAAAATTTTAATCCATGCATCAATAGTGTTTATGAAAAATGAATTATGTTACAATCATTGTGACTTTTTTATGTATGTATGAATGATTAACACTTTCATTTTATAGAGATACTATGGGAAAGATGTTAATAATTATTTTATATTTAAAAAATTATTAATATATCATTTAAACAATATTATTCCTTAAATTGACTTATATATAGAATCCACATAATATGGTCATGAAAAACAAATCAAATCCCTTTGTGGACGTGGTAATCCACAAGTACACAAGAATGATCCTATCACATTTCAATGGTTGAATTATTAGTAAAATAGATGATATATTATCATTGTGTATTCATAAATATTACATGATTATAATATATCTAATTTAAATATATCATTTTAACCTACCATTATAGTTTTTAATGGAATAATAATTAGATCGATTTGTGTGGCAATAGACTCCCATACACACTCTTGGAGGTTTCATTTTCCATTTTATTAAGAAGATATTGATATAACATATTGCAGAAGCATACAAAATAATTATATTTATGATATTACTCATATTTTTAGTAATTTATAAATAATATTATAAGGATGTAGTATAAAAAATCAAATGAAAAATCCTTAATTAAATAGAATATCACATTTCCTCTAAACATATGTCGCCTTATACCTAAAGACATCACAGATTTCTTAAGTACAAAAATGGATCTTTGTGATGGGGGTATGGATTTATAATGTATTTTTCTAATGTTATTTTCTTAAAAATATTTCTATTATAATGTGGACATTATAGTATTGGGGTCGTCCTTCATTAGTGGGGAAGAAGAGACATATATAATTTTGAGAAAGGATATAATATATTAGTATCTTTCTAATGGAAGATGAAACCACAATCGAATCATTCCAAGTATAAATGAAATATTGTCTCAATTTTTCAAATAAATAGATTTGATAAAATTGTGTAATAATTGTTAACACTTCTCTCCATAGTTTAAACACTTGGTCATTACATTTTAACATTAACTGTGATCTTGTATTTTTATTTTGTTATTATTAATTATGAAATAAAAATTTAATTAAACCTATTACCAAATATTAATTTTGTTGACTCCAAATATGGATTCCATTTTTATGTTAAATTAATATAAGATAAAGAATTATTTTTTAAATTAATCTCTCAAAACAATTTCAATGTATTTTTAAAAAGAAATATTTTTTTAATATATCAATGTTTTCAATCTAAATTATTTTATATAATTTATTATAGAGACCATAAATGTATAATTATTAAGTATAATAAATCTAATTTATATTATAATTCATTTAACAAATTAACTTCATATATTTTGGAAATGAAAATATAGTTTTATATTTAAATAGGTATTTTTCAATATTCATTAAAATATCAAACACTCCATTACAATTTAAAAAAATTATCCTCTTTTAATTTTTATATACTAAATTATGAAATGAAGTTAATTTGATCAAATTAAGAAACATGATTTTAAATTAATGATTACAAATGAATACATATAAATCATAAAAATACTATTTGATTATAAATGATTATTTTTTATTTTTTATTAAAAAATAAAAAAATATCAGTATAAATAATAAGAATATATTAAATAAAACTAATTAATAATTAAAAGATACTAAAATGGTTTATCTTAAAATTTACTATTTATTTAGATCCTGAATACTTCTAGATGTGATATATCATTTTGAATAACAAACCAGTTCTATCAATAACATCTATAGACTATACCCTTATGAAAAGAATTTCAAATATAATTTAAAATAAATTTATTCCATAAAAAATAATATACTTTTATAAAATTTAAAATATAATGATTGTATATTAATGATATGAAAGTCCAATTTATTACCTAAAAAATCCTCTATACATGAATTTAATGTAATACGTTATATGCAGGATCCCACAAGGGTAAAATTATATTCAATATATAATCAAATAGATTAAAATAATTTCATACATAACATACATAGTCTTTAAAATTACTTCTAAGTACATAAATTATTACTTAAGAATAATATATATTTTAAATATCAATTTTTCAAATATATATAAATAATTTTAAAAAATACCTTTTTCATAATATTCGTAATATTTATGTTGTCCTGCAGAAATTATCTTATAAAACATAAAATTGAATAATATCAAAACATATGGATACCATTACACATAATAGGATAAGGTTAATAAACATTATAATGTTTATAAATAAATAAAAATATTATAAAAAACATTTGAAATAATTAAACCATATTATTAATCATATAATACATAGGGGTGACTAGTTATAAAGTATTACAGGAACACGTAATTGGAGCACACAAATACTAAATCCACTTAAACTATAGCATCATATTTTACATGGAATATATGTGGAAAAAGATAATGTATCCAAATTTCAATTAAATTTTTCCATACATGGAGATATAAAACATATTTGTACCAACCATTACACAAATGATCCGATGGGAGAATCTGATTTTGTAAAAATAATATTATGGTCACATGATTACTCTCAAAGGAACCTTTATTCAATAATGGAATTACTACACTCGATAAATAAAAAAAACTAATTTTCTACCATTACACTCCCATTTCTCATATAATTTGTGACCTCTAAAAAATTAAAATATAAAAGTATTTTAGAAATCCGAAAAAAAAATTCTAAATAAATAAAACATTGTCAATAATAGTTCATTTGGACCACTTATTTGATATTTAATAACCCCACACTCACATGTCAAAATGTTTTAAATTTAGACAAGACAAATAAAATGTGTTAAACCACTTCATATATAGTACAACTCTCACACTATCTGTTGGAAATATGAACCTAATGAATCTAAAATGTGGATCTTTTTTGACTACACTGAGTCCCAGGGTTATGAATCTGAATAACATCCCAATAAAATAAGGTAATGTTTTACAGATCACTAACGATATACTTTTTCAATTTACCATGTCTATAATAATGTTTTTAATAAATACTATTATCTAAAATGTGACATAAAATATAAAATTATTCTATTTAGTAATTTTTAGTGATTAATAGTGGGATAACATGATCGGTTAATAATATAGGTGTTACACCGAAAGAATTTAAAATATTAACATCATATAGGATAGTGTGCATGAAATGCAACACCTAGTGTAGAATAGAATATAATATCCAGAGACATTATGATATATTCAATATTTAATATTATATCAATCTATAATATATACATCATTTATCTCAATATTGTTTAGGGATGAATTTCACAGAGAAATGAATTTTAATTGACATCTTGTGATTCACAGAAGAATTAATTTTAATGAATAATATTAATATTAATATTCTAAAAGAAAATTATCCATTAAGAATTTTATTGCATGTTCTGAATATGATTAAATTATATATTAGTTTTTATTATATATTAAAGAAATCTATTCTAAATTATTTCAATATCTTTTATAGATATAATATCACAACAAAAATAATTTTATGCGCAAAAGAAGAATTTGTTAAAGACAGTTTTTAGCTAATTTGTGAAGACCATATTTTGAAACAAAAAATGTAAAAATTTGGAATTTTTTAATCAAAAAATACATTTTATTTTTTAAGTATTATTTTTAAAAAAAATACGAGGGTTATTTTTTATATTTTTCATATAAGTTAAATTTTTTAATCAATGGTGAAAAATAAAAAAAATATTGAATAATGCATTTTCATAATTATTTATTTTATATTTTTAATTAATTGTTTTTAAAGTCATAATAGTTCAATACTATATATATTAGTAATATTTAGGAAATATTAATCAATTTTTTATTGAACATGCATATAACAATATTATAGTCTTTTGAATATTTTCACTTTAAAACCCCTCCTTCTCATCTCACCCACAGTATAATTTTTAAATTTATTTCTTACACTTACATATTCTGATCTTGGGAAAATTTATTTAATATTTATAATAATTACCAATTATAATTTATAATAATTCAAGTTTAAATTTTTACCAATTTGATTAATGAATATAGTTTAAATTTGTTATGGTGATTAAGGGAAAAAAGAGTTCATTAGTGGAATAAACAGTAAATGTATGGTATGGATTATCTAAACACTTTTATAGAATCTATTTAATAGAAATAAATATACCATATACCCTATTTTATATAAATATATTCATTATTTATGAAACATTAAGTAATATGTTCCTCCCAATATTGTTTACTTTTTTATATTTATAATAATCTCACTCCTCTATTATAAGGGGGAACTCGCTCCATTTATTATTAACACCTCCCAATACATTGGTATAATAAAAAACTAAACAAATTAACAACCCAACATAAATACCATAATCCTAGAAGCCTTATATTTTGTAAAATACCAAAAAATAGGTAATTACTGAAAATGTACGTGGGAGACTCGTAGATGATTCAATATTGATCAAAATCTATTTTTTTTTCATTCTCCATCTCTAATTAATATTTATTATATAATGATTATATAATATCCTCATTATAGTAAATATAGATATCTATTTTTATATAATGATATGATCTACTACCTCAATCACTTCCATCAAATGGGATACACAATCATTATTTATGTGTATAGAGAACAAACTTTTTGAGGAACGATGTCGTTTATTCATACATTACCACATTTCATGGATGAAAATATTGATGGATTTATAGATTATATATTATTTATATGATATTTATTATTTATTTATGATATATAAATTATTTCATTACACATAAAATCATGATTTTCTATTTTTCGGGAATATGATATCGTCTTTCATGTGTATGGAGAACTACCATCATTTTATGCGACTTGAATCATTCACACGATACATGAAATTTATTAAGGGTGGTATTAATAAAAACATAGAACATATATTACATAAATTTGATAATATAATAATGATAAATTTATATCAATTATTTTTATTTTATTTGGTAAGAAAAGAAAATGGAACCTGCATTTATACGTATGTACGAACTATTATATCCATGAACGGTGCATTTCCATTCTTATCTATAAATTTTATTTTTTAATATAAATATATATTGACTATATATTAATGATAAAATAATCATATTTCAAATTCCTTATTAAATAAATCATTATATAATTAAGTGGAATATAAAATACCATGTCAAAACATACATGAAGAAAAAATGTAATTAGCAACCACAAAAATTAAATAAAATTAATATTAAAAATGTGTGTATGATGTTGTAAATGAATCATATATGTTATTATAAGAATTTATATGGGTTATTTATAAATTGGTATATTTATTATACCATTATTTATGAGTTTAATCAGATTTCATCCAAAAAAGAAAGCGTAAGGTTAGGGATATCACCTCAATTTTATTTTGTTAAGGAATATTGGTATATTATACTCCTAATTATTTTACAAGGATTCAATAATTATCCTTGAAAAGTAATACCATAAAAAATTAATTATATAATGTATTTTAAGTCTAAATTTTATTTATTTCATTTATAGGAATTTTAATTATAATTTACCAAGTGGAAAATGATTTCATAACCAAATTCATTTTTATTGGGTTATATTTATTTTTTATTTACATTGATATTATAAAATTATGTTTATAATGAAACTTTACTATCTATTTTTATATTTATATTTATATTATGGGGATTTTTAACTAAAACACAAAATCTATTATTTGGTTGATTCTCACTTCAATAATAAGATCTTTTCATGTATATTCATTTCAATATCAATTAAGGTAATACTAAAATTTTTCATCACATTGATACATAATTTTTTTAATAAAACCCTAACTCATTTATATCTTGAGTTAGGAAATCTATTTTTTCTATAATTGTTTTATGAAAATGTTTTTATCCATTTTAAAAATAATTTATTAATGATACATTAACATTTTATTTGTTTTTACAAAAAAATATAGGAAGAAATCTTATTTTCTTTTTCAACAAATATAGTTTTTATCCTTTTAACAAAGAAAAATGAATATTATTTTTACCCTTTAAGGAATGTGATTAATTACCTACTATCATTTCATTGAATCTTACTTTTCATTTTTAGATTTCTATTTTTTATTAATTTATTTAAATATAACATTTTTAAAAAATTTATTCTTATAATTTATTATTTTTTGAAAATTTATTATGAATTAGATAAGGCTATTTTTCTCAGGAATGTTATTAAAAATATTTTCATTTCATCAATGGAAATAAAATAAATTCATTATACAATGGGTATACATAATATTGATACCATAATTATTCACCATGAGGAAGACTTATGAATATTTTTACCATGGGTAGTATTGAAATTTAATTCATTAAATCATTTCTGTCATCATTAAAACCCCCTTGAATTATTCACATTCGTGTGATTTATAAAAATTAAATTTCACTTAAATACCCACATTATTTATAATGGATATTATTATTTCGTAAAATGTATAACATTAATATATATGATAGTTACTATGATAGTTATTTGTTTACATTCAGAAAAATTGATAATATTCATTCTTTCCTCCATATAAATATTTTATACATCACATTATTTATGAATAAAGTCAATTATCCTATAAATGATGAATTCATTAGACTAGTATCACATGGGTGGGGATATGATATAGATTAACATTTGATGCATTTGTACTATCATGGGATGAATCTATTGGCTAAATTTAGTAATGTATGTTTATACCCAATATGTTTTCAACTATCTTGTAAATGGTCATCAGTATAATGGTACAATTTACTTGGGAAACATTGTTTTCCAAATATATGATTTTCCATAACATATATTCAATTAATATTATACCTAATATTATCATTATGATAAAATGTATATATTCATTTCATTCTAAATTTATTGGTTAAATTGTATGCTTCCATTTATTTACCATTAAATTTTGATTATTCCTTATAAATTAATATAAATGGTATTTTTTTAGTTACATACCTTTCCATATTTATTTTATCATATCTAGTTATTTAAAGGGAATATGTAGTAAGTTGTGTACGATTCCATATTTAGTTTTTATTATTTATTCAAAATATATTCTAATGTCCACAACCCACACTGAGTATTGTAGATCACACTTATTTTTTTCATATCTAAGTATTCTAGGATGTTTAAAATGATTTATATTTATTGATATTCTATATGAAATAAGGTAATTATCAAAAAAAAATTAAACTGTGTATTAAATTTTAATTCAATGGAAATGCATGTATTTAGTTCACTTAGACTACTAAATGATTTTATTGTTCAAAATTTGATTCCATGTCTGTTATTACAATGTTCTAATATTAAGAACCAAATCATGGATATCTAGGGTATGTTATTTATTGTTGGTATCAATTAATTTTTATTAGTAAATATTGTAATATGATTTAAGAAAACATAGATTAGAAAAAACCACCCTATGATATATATTGATGATAATTGTAGATGAAATATCATAATTTTCATTTATGGTAGTTATTATTTTTCATTACTCTAAATAAATCAATGTCGGGATAGTATATTGGGTTTATGAGTATATTATTGAAGATAAGATCCTAAAATTACGCACATTTTTTTATTATTCTATGATGGCATTCAACTATGACTAAGGACATTTTGGAGATATTTATTTCAATGTTATGTTTTAGTGAAACTATTTTTTGTGGAATGAAGTATTTAAAATTTAAAGAAATAATTTTATAGGTATTGATATACATTAGGTTTAATATGATAATTAATGTAATAATAACAATAATCATCAAATATTATATGTTATTGTAAAAAATGTATTAAAAAACCTTGTAAAAAAGATATTTAATGATTTTTTTATGTTAATGTTTTTCATAAAATTTTGTTTTAATATTATATGATTTATATTAATATTATTTTGAAAAATAATGATCTATATGCTGGATGAAAAACCATCATATACAGAACCACAATATGGATTTATCCCACAACTGAAGGATGAAAATGTTTTAATGTCAACCAATGACATATTCAATGTCCAAGATAATAATATTTTTTTTAATAATATGTTTTTATGAATTAATATTAATTATGAAATTTTATAATTCAATTTTATATATAGAGATAAATTTATTAAAAAATCGATTTAGAAAATAGTTTGAGGAATTTAATTTATACTCTTTTATCAATTTTAAAATAAGTTATAAGGGAATTGTATTAATTCTATAATAATGATTCATTTTTTATTATTCATTTAATGTAATTAAGGTTTAAATGAGAAATTTATTGATGAAAAACCTAATGATCAAATTTTGTATATGAAATTGCTATATTTCAACTATGTATATTCTATTTTTTCATACGTAATAGAATAAATAATCATCATTATGAAAATGACCCAGAAAATAAATGATGTACTAATTCATTAATTTTTATTATACTGATGGTCTTTTAAACCATCATAGAATTATGCCATTGAGGTCCCAAAATTCCATTGATCGTTAAATTTCTTATGATCATCATACTTGATCAAATTATAATAATTTACTATTTTCCTTTATGTATATATCATTACTTTCTAAAAACATTCACAAACATATAATCCTAGATATATATTATTCATGACAAATTTCATAATAATATTTATCTCATATTATTAGGATGTTGAATTATTCCTTTTTTAATGTTGCGTTTTTAATCATAAATCCAAAGTTCAAAACCCAAATTGTTGATATCATGTTTATATTGTGAGGACTGAATATATTTATTATGGTGAGATTGTAATAAAAATCAATTTTAAAATATGAACATCATATATAATAGCGTTTATAACATGCAACACCATGAGTTTAAAAGAAAATGAAATCCCAATTATTGATGATATATTTATTATTTTTTAAAAAATATTTTATAGCTTATATTTAACATGATTATAAGGTTTCTTCTTCTTCATTTAACAAGGAAATTCGTCTATTTCTTATGATTCACAAAGACCATGTATTATAGAATACTATTTATATTATTATATAATTTTCTTATATATTAAATTAATGGTTTAGAGTATGATTAACATAATAATTAAAATTTATTCTTTACCCAAAAATAAAATGAATTCATTGGTTACCAATTAACTATATATAAATATAAAATCATATTTAATATAAATGATATTTTCTTATAAAAAACCATTTGTATACACAGATTTGAATTTTAACCAAATAAATTTATTTTTCTATTTTTATTGTATCATAATATTAGAATTTATTTATAATATATTAAACCATATTAATTGATCTTCATTGAATATATTTGATATAAAGAATATTATAAAAAATCATGTTTTACATATAAAATGATGTATTTTTCAAAAATGAGTATTTTCTATTTTTAATGGTGTAGTTGTTAGTAGAAGAAAAATTTGCATTATGAAATTTTATTTGAAAAAAAGAATATAATTTTTTAAATCATAATTTCAAAATTTTCATAAAATCGGTTTTTGACATTTTTTAAGAAGATTCATTTTTAATGAATAGTGGAATATAATGAATTTTTATTGAAATCATATTTTTACCTAAATAATTTATAATGTAAATTTATATTCATTGTTGGTTTAAAATTTAAAATAGACAAATTCTATACAAATTAACCTAATGTAAGTTATTTTAATAAATATAAAATTTAAATTAGACATTAAAACATCATAAAATTTTCACTTTAAAACCGAGATTTATTATTCCATACGTAGGATAAGGGATTACATATTTTTAATTTGAATCATTTTTATTTGATAATAATTAAAAATTTATTTTTTTCTATACTTATTTTTGAAATAAATACAAATTAATTTCAATGATTTAATAGAAAAACAGATTTACTAAGGAGACAAGAATTAAACATAAGGGAAAAATTTACATAGACACCTATACTACACCCATTGAATAGAAAATTTAAAAAAAATTCTCACCTAGATAGAAAAATGTTCATTTTAGGGGGAAAATTATTTATGGGAGGCCCCCAAATATTGAATAATTTTTTGTATTTTCTATAATTCTACTCATCCAGACTATAAAATGGGACTCACTTCCCTTATATTTTCCCAGATCCCAATAAACATGGATAATTATAACCCATACCATTTAACATAAAAAAATCCCTCCCAACATCTTATAAGTGTTATCTTGTGATGTAATCCTACATAGAAAGGATTTAATGAAAATATTAGTAGGATACTTGATAAATAGTTAATTTTTTTCAAAAATATTTTTATTTGTTTTTCACTTCTCTACCTTAATAAATTATTATTATATCAATATTATATAATAAGACCAATTTATTAATTATACTTTGATAATTTTATGATAGTTATATAACCTAAAACCACACCAAAATCCATCAAATGTGATACACAATCATTGCTCATGTGTTTGGAGGACTACCCCCACGTAAAAAATCTCATTCATTATTCTAGTACAACCATTCATTGTTGGGAATAATTATGGATTTAAAAATTATATGTTATATATTATATATTTATAATTTCTTTAATTTTATGTAATTTTTATAATACATTCACCATCAAGCATTCCAATTTTTGGGAGTACGATAACGTAGTTTGTGTTTATGGTGGACTACATCCATGAGATATGATATAATTTGTTAACATCTTACATGGACTCTATTATGGCTGTTTATAATAAAAATATGTGATATATTTTGGAAAAATAAAATAATTGAATAAAATAATATATATATATATCACTAAAATTTCATTATAATAATATAAAAAGAAAATTAATGAAGTGTTCATGTGTACGTACGAGAAACTCTCTTCAAGAATATTGAATTTTATTTCCTATAAACAAATTATATGAATTACTATAAATACATAAAAAAAATTATATGATATTTAAATTAGGCTATCAATTTTGAAGATAATTAATTTTAGACTGAATTTAGAGGAACAACAAATAATTGGTCAAAGAACACTCGAAAGTTAAGGACATTAAAACATGAATAAATTAATATAGTTGATGGTTATAATCAAAAATTTGATAAGATGTTATAAAAGAGTAATATATGATATTATAAAAATTAATATTGTTCATGTAAATGTTAATGACATAACTGAATTCATTATATATTTGGTTAAATAGATTTTAATGTAATTCATGCATATGGTAATGGATTTCAATAGTATTTAATTTCATTAAATAATAATGTAATGTTATGAACCAAGTCAAATTTATATGGTCTATTTAAAACAATATGAAATGTAATATAATGAATTAATCATTATTAATGGGATTTAAGGATTCAATTTTAATTTCTTAATATATGGGGATTTTGATTAAATTTTATAAATATGATATGCATTTCATAACCCAATTCATTTTAATTGGGTAATATTACTTATTAGTTATCATTATAATTCTATGATTTTTTTAATGACTTTTATAATTATTTATATATTTAATACTATTTTAGTTGGTTTTTAAGTTGATATATATAATTGATTAATTTGTTGATTCTCACATCAACATTATGAATTTTCAACTTATTTCATTAAAACATAATTTATAAAAAATTATTTAAAATAGTATTTAAATTTGATGAAATTATTGGATTTTTTAATAAATAATTATATTATCCTCTATAATGTCTATTAATGTGTTTTTACATGTGATAATACCATTTTCAACCGTTTGTTACATAGATTGTTTTATAAAATTTTATAATGAAAACACATCATTCATTATCTCTTCGGTAGAAAACATATTGTTTGAAAAATAATGTAGTCCAAAAAAGTTATCATAATAGAATTTGACCCATTTCAAATTGATTTATTGAAGATATTTTTATACATTTGGGATCTTTATAAAATTTCATAGAAGTAATATTATTTTTATTTACCAGAAGAATTAACATTTCTAAATATTTTATAATACTAAATGAATGTTCTTTTTACCTTGTACAACATGTATGGAATTAAAAACCATTATTTCATTAAATATTCCATTAAAAAATATCAATTATTTTTTAAAAAATAAATATGATTATCAATGATATGGTTTTTCAAAATATTTTAGGTTTTAATAATATATTTTCAAAATGAAATCCATATTTTTCTCTACAAGGTTTTTAAAGATAAATTAATTTTGTCAGTCACAAAAACAACCCTTATTCTTTCTTATATTGTTATATGTTGTGTTGATTCCATCGTTGTTCGCAATTTTTATATATTTTGATTACATTGACAAATGATAGAATTTAAAATTACTTCCTTGAATAATTTTTCTAGTCATTTACTTCCCCTTGATTTAATCACTTTACAATGATCATTAGACACTAAATTTCCACAAAAATGCACATTATTTACCATGGATATTTTTATTGGGTAAAACATATACCAGTTATCATATGGTGTTTTCATAGATAGTTATTAAATTGTATGGTGAATTATTTGTAAATATTTATTCATTAATCAATATATATATCTTTTAAGAGTCATTTTTTGTGAATTAAAAACATTATTTGATTTATTAGGAATAAATTGGACTAAAATTATATTGGTGGGGACCATTTTTAGAAAAACCATCAATGCAACAGTAGTCTCATTGGATGAATTATATTCATAGCATTAGATACGTGGGTTTTTTCATAGTATGTATTAAACATGCTTTTGAAAATTTGTAATGGAAATTTACCATGTACCAAGGAAACATGTTGTCTAATAATTAGGAATTTCCATCATTCACATTTAGTTATTATTATCTATGATATTTTTCACTATGAATATATATATGGATCCATTTCATTTCAAATTAATTGATTTAATGGCATGGTTATCAGTAAATTACCTTTCAATATTTAAAAATATATTTATAGTTATTAAAATGACATGTGTTTTCAATTATATAACATTACATAATTATTATTCATTATCTAGTTATTTAAAAAGCATGTGTGATTAATTATTCTCATTTCCATGTTGATTATTAATTTACTATTCATGATAGCTACCACTGTAATTCTTATTTACTATGAATTTGTGCGCAACCACAAATTGTTCCTTTACAGAGGATTCCATGGTGTTTTATTTAAATGATAGGATGGGATATAATAGATATAACTGAGTTATTCTAAATATATAAGGATATAATATCTCTCTTTAATAAAAATCCAATATTCAAGTATGTATTGAGGTTACCATGAATAATAAAATATTCCACCCTCTTTGATTTTCCCCTTATATCTTATGCTAGTTTAATTGTAGTAGGTAACATATTTAAGATTTTGGGGGTCAGGTCACTACAAGCTGGAAATAAAAATGGTTTCATTGAATAAAGTGATCTAATGACCTTAATTAATCACACATACTAGCTCAAACACGATCATAATCAATATTAGAAGGAAGATGATATTGGGATGTTAATTTATCTAAGACTAAATCTATGAGATGTCTGGTTTATTTCTTATAATAAATTATATTATTATTCAACATAAAATAAAATTTTATGAAATATAGTATTTCACTATTGTGAACCACATCCTCTTCGACATGGTACACACCAATCTAATGCTGGGTGGAATATAGAAAATATATTCCTTGACACTAATATTTTTTATTATACAGATACACATTAGCTAGATAGAAGGAACCCATGTAAATCTATCACAATTAGAAACCCATCATGAATTGTGAAATTTATCCAAGTATGATTATATGTCATTATTTGAAACTAAACATTGATGAAAAACCTACACAATATTTTTATGGTTTAGCAACATATCACAAACAATTTTTATCATATCTTATTCATAATGAAGTCTCTTTCTGAAATAATCTATAAGGTTATCCCCGCCAGATAATGGTATATATTTACCTTACCTAAACATTTACCGACATAATTATGTCCACTACATTTCTATAATTTATGATGTTAAAATATCATTAAAAACATGTTGAAGGTACAATTAATAGAAGACAAATAATTTATGTAATTTACTACATAGATCTACAGAAACAACACGTGGGTCGAACTGATAGAAAATTTGTGTGTGATTCCTACTAAACCCCTAAAACTAAAAGATAATGATGGTGGTATATAATTGTGATGATGGTGAATGAGAAGGAATATCATAATTAAAACCTCTATTGATAAGTGATTATATAAAAGAATTTTTGAATACTAATCCATGAGATAGTGGTAAAAGAAAGAGATAAAGATAATGAAACCATTGATTGTATATTATTAAATTTATTTTTATTTTCCATTAAAAATGTCTTCGTTGTGTTTCATCATTAAAAAATTTGACCAACACCTTCAGCAGAATGAATTTCTGTTTGTATGGGTGAGTTCAGTGTTATATTAAATAATGTATTTTCAATGAAATAAGGTAATTTTGAGGTATTTGTAACTATCCAATTCTAATTTCATCTTGAAAAACAAAAATCCTAAAAGATCATTTATTATGGAATCTGTAAAAAAAGGAAAAAAAGTAAAATTTTTTTCTAAATAGGATTATTATAACAATCATGCTCATAACTAAAAAAACAGAATAAATTCATATTAGTATAGAGAAACATTGAGTGGTAAAAATGAGTATTCTCATCATATAGACCAAATCTCCTCACTCAAATGTTGTGGTATCATGGTTATGGATTTTTTATAATCTATGTATCTCTCATTTCAATATATATAGTTGATTCATTAAATCATTATACAATTAGTTTCTCTGCCACGTTTTAAAATAAATCATGCTTCAACTCTTAGTTGTCTATTTAACTTTTGGTACCTTAGGTTGAATCACAGATCTCCATAAGATTTGTGTTCATCTAATTAACCACCCCACATGAATCTAATTAAAATACAATGTTAATTTAAAAATCCCCACTTTGGTTCATTAATATTTATCTTTGACTCCCCTCTTTGATTTGATTAATTCCACATCTTCACATAAAACACAATATGACATTCTATTATTTTTTTTATCATTTTTTAAAATTTATCAAGTGCTTGTGTTATAAATTTCTATAAAATTGCACCAAATAATGAAATCTATATACATATTTGAAATATTTGTATGGTGAAACTCTTATATAATTTTTGTTTGTCCATCTATATGTGTAATTTTTATATAGATAATGCATTTACTTTTTTTTTACAATCCTTGAGCTTCACATGGGTTGTATAAAGATTGAAGAAAATTTCATCCAAGGGAGAATAATTATTATTGATAGATAAATATTATTATTTCCATGTTATGACTCCATTGTTATAGATATAAGACCTCCCATAGTCTTTTCATTGGACATAGTGTTCATTATTTTAAGGAAGTCAAATTCTTATATAATTGAATGTCAATGTAGCATATGATTATGAATCAATCACTGATCATTTAATATGAGAAGAATTAATTTTTATGAAGCGGAATGTTTTTTAAATTCCACCTACATCAATACAGATTATATATATGGAGATCAAACTACCTGAAAAATCTAATGGGTTAAATTAAAAAATTCTATATGTGAAATTAATTCTCAAAATTATATTATAAAAATATATTTTAGATTATAAAACACATAATAAAATATGATTCAAATAATCTATTTTAATTATTAATGAATTGAGTTTTTAATATAAATATATAATTCTACACAAAAATATAATAAGAAATTCCAATAATACCAGAATGAATGAAGAAACCAAATTTACAATGTATTATTTTATAAATATTACTAAATTATATGAAAATATAATATATTCAATTAATTCAGAAAAGAAATATTTTTTTCATTATATTAATAAATTTCGATATTTACACAAAAGATTCATTTATTAATAAAAACATAATTATAATATAACAAATCATATGGAAAAATAAGATAAATTTTCGAACATTCATATCCAAACACATATAAATCATTGCATGACCCCAAGAAAACAATTAATCAATTTTATTAATGGTTAATTAATATTAAAATTGAAATATTTTCATTTCTAATAATGTTGAAATTTTGAATTATGTTTTCTCCGAGGTACTTTTTTCATGTGTGCATAATAGATTCACTAACTCAAAATAATATGTTTATTACAAATTATTTCTTCACTTTTACAAAAAATAATGATTTGGAAGATTATGGAAATAATTAAAATTGAACAATCTTACTTTACAACATAATTCTTGTCTCATAATTTTTACCATGTTTAATAGGATCTAATAATTTATTACAAAGATAATTATAAAAAACTAGATGGATGATTGAGATTAATAATTTTTATGGAATAAAATTTTATTTATTTAATTGATTTAGATGATGGATGAAAAAATGGACAAGGATTACCAGTTAATTTCATATTCAATTTGAATTGATAGATAATGACATTAAATACAATATAAATGATCAAAATAATTTTCAATTGTAAATATTTGTTCATAATTTCATAATTTATTTATGAATTTAGGAATACATTATTTAATATATTAATAAAATTTTAGAACCAAGTTATACTTCACTAATGGTAGAAAAAATATTCCTCAATTTCTAAAGAATCATATTTCACTAAAATTTTAAATTAACTAATTAAAATAAGAAATTTGACTAATTTTATGGTAATAATGAGAGTTAATCAATATATAACGATATATAATAAATAAATATGTTTTTGATAATATTATTCATGAATTAAAAAAAAAATTAATTTTTGGTCTTGAGGTTGTATAAAAGAGGTTTCAACAATGACCATAATGTTGAGAATGAATATAATTATCAATTGTAATGATTTTTACTTGTTAAAAAACTAATGATTATTCAAAAAACCATATAAAATTGACAAGATATCATATTTGTCGAGAATGTGATATAATTTTTTAAAATATTGCTAATTAATTACATTTCTAATATTACAGAAATCCATAACCCCCCTAATAAATGTAGGGGAGTATATAAAGTATAATTCAACACACATCCACAATTTGAATCTAATTGTCAGAGAGAATAAAAATGTACTAAATTTAATGATTTCTGAAGAATAAAGTGAAATTGTTTAAATGAAAAACTCACCAAATTAAGGAATCACATATTCTTAATATTCATCAAATGAAACATTCCACGTTTGATTATTAAATATATCTTGGAGTTTGGTTTTTATTTTCTTGAGGAAAAGGTTTTAACTCGATGAAACTATGTTTTTAAAAGAAAACACAAGCTCTTCTTCTCTGTTAAGTAGAAAAACTATTTCAAAATATATAAAATCAATCAGACCAATGTAATTTTCTTGAAGAAAAAGTAACTCTATTTTTATTAAATAAAATAAAACACAAAATGATGGCCATAGTTTGAATACACTATATAAATGACTTTAAACACCTCACAATGACTAGTGTATGCAAAATTTTGAAAGATACAAATTGTTTCTAATCCAACGAAATTCTATTATTAATAAAATTTTGATATATAACTATTATGTAATACTAGTGTAATTTATTCTCTTTCTAGTACCACAAATCTATTAACTCTTATGTTCAAGAGAGTGAAATTTCATAAAATGGAATTGTAAATGTTATACCAATAAGATATGTTGTCTATAATTTAAAAAAACTATTCCATGTACAACCATGAATTATTTTCTCTAAATTATATAATCATGAATAGTCTTTATTCTTTTCTATTATATGATACTATTTTCCTTTTATTACTTTCTAGTCTAATATTTTTTTAGTAAATTCCAATAATTTTCTCTCAATAAAATATTATAAATCAATGTTTAAGAGAATTAAAATCTAAAAATATTTATATTCAATAGACCCAATTAAATTTCCTTGTTTTACAAAGAGATTAATATAAATATAAATTCCCATGGGACATTTAAGGAATTATTATATTCCCATAAAGACCAATTTAACAAAATGTTATATATTTCTCTTATCCGGAAACTATTTTCTCCATGGTATATTTAGGATCAATATTATAAACATAACCTTTTCAAATATATATAGGATGGTATGTAATTATTGCCTTTTACCAACACAAATAATATTCATGTTCAACTCTTATATTGAATTTCATGAAGTGGGATCAATTGATTTGGAAAAAGGAATTCAAAACACCAAATTGTGATAAAGTGATCATTATAATAATTTACTAATTACACAATTAACATGAATAATTGGATTTTCTAAAACATCATCCAATTTTAAATAATATAAATGGCTAATATTATTTACAAATTTCATTGATAGGATCAGAATGGTCTGATAAACTCTATCTCCCAAAACATATAATATAAATATAAATATTTCCCTTTTTAGGGAGATCTCATTATCTTGAAGAATATCTTCTCCATTGTATCATTTTAGAACCCAGTAATGAATGCTTGAATCCAAAAAAGTGAAATATGTAAAATAAATATTGAATTAATTTTTTCCGATATTCTCTATCCACATGGTATGATCTTTATAGTGAAGAGTGTAATATTTTAACATAGGAAAACAACACTTTCCCAGGAGCAGAAAATATATGAATTACATAAGTTCCACTCTTAAAAAATAACGGGACATCAGAAAAGACAAGTTAAATGTTTGAAATGGTTTTTTATTTAAATGATATGAGATCCTAAAGAACAACTCTTTTATAAAGGAAGTGGTAAAATATATATACAATGTGTTTTTAATAAAAACATATTGTATTCATCAAACACACTATTTTATCATTCTAGATTTATGAATTGAGGTGTTTGAGAGATTAGATATTTTTCTAGATACCATATTCTAAACATCATTCATATTTTTTCCTCTAAATAAAAAAAATTAGTAGAACGAACAATCTAATGTGTCATTGTTGAGCGTATTTCATTCCAATAATATACACATTGGTAACATGGTCAAGGAAGAATATAAATTTGTACATAATAAATTATTTTTTAATATTCACAAAAAAAATATTAATACCATGATCCCCTTAAATGATTTTGTATAATTAATTCGGGAATCGTATGGAAATAAACTATCATAATTCACCCCATGTTATAACAACCCTACTATTTATTACATACATTACCATGATTTATTACGTAAAAATATTTTGAATAAAAATCTGAGGATTGATAGGTATATTGTTTTGGGAAATTAGGAACATTACATAACAACTTAGAACATAAAACAAAACATATTTATAGAAATCATATTCTATGTGACCACAACATTCATTCATACATAGCACTACATGGGATAACCTGAGGAAATGCATAAGAAAAAGGTGAGATAAAAATCCTAGTAAAAGAGTAGACAAAAAATAAAATAAATAATATAGGAAATTCTAAGAAATAATCATAACAATTGATAATAAGAGAAACATTAACATAATGGCATGATATAACATAATTATCTGAACATGGAATTGTGGAAACAAAATTTAACATCCTATTAGCATGATCCCAGGATAATTGAATATGGATCACGAATAAATACTCACTTCACTTGAATTAAAATGATTAACACGTCTTTGCACTTGATCTATCATGGTACCAATCTTTATTAAATTCATTGGAGCGCTATCAGGGTGCACCATTCTTAATCATATAATTTTATTCATAAGTTTTCCACATGGATCATACAACATTAAATATTTCAACATCATCATTCCACACAAGATAAATTAATGTGAAATACATGTATGAAAATATATAATCAATAAGTAAGTGTGAATAATTTTTAAAACCATTGATATATAAATGGTCATGGTATTCACTACACAATGACTTTGTCTTGGAAAATTATGGTGCAGTTTCAGCAACATAAGAACATTAAATAAGAATTAATTAAAATATTTTATGCGAGAAAAATGGTCTCTATTCATATATATATGAAATGGATAGTAATTGGGTCATATAGATACATTTTCCAACATATATAATGGAATTTTTATTCCTAATATAAAATAATTTCATTAATATAAATGAAGAGGGGGAAATATCTTACCTAATTTTGGCATGGTGATGAGTGTAAATGACAAGAATTAATGATATATAAAGGGTGTTATCATCATTAAAACATAAGTATGGAAGGAAAGGAGTGGTGAGAAATAACACCCCAACATTTCTAATTTAATATAAAATGGAATAATAACATAAATAATTTTGGAAAAAAATGAGAAAGGAAGAAATCCTTAACAGAATTTCGACATGGTAACAGGTGTACATGGGATGTATAAACGATGATAAAGAGATATATCATAATTAAAACATAAATAGGAAAGTATAGGTAAATTTATAAATCATACGCCTAACATTTTTATTTGAAAATACAAGGGTATAACTACATAAGGAACATAGAAAACAATTAGAGGGGTTGAAATCCCTTACTTGGAAACGTGATCCCAAAGTTTTGGATGAGGCTTGAGAGAGGAATATTGGGAGTTTTTTTATCCTTGGGGGATTATATGGAGAAGATTTCAGGTTTTTTTGATCTCAAAATGATTTTAGTGAAGACAAATTGTAGATTGAATGGCTTTATATATGAAAGGATATAAAATTCATTGTTATTTTTGTTTCAGACAACACACATTAAACTAATCAAAATCACAAACCATCCAATGTTTTTTACGCATGTTTTTTTCAAAAGGGAAATGGAAAAAATTATTTATAAGGCCAGTGGTAGAACTTATTAAAATATTAGTCTTTCTTATGTAGTGGTGAGTCGCACATTCAAGGAAATCTTTTAAAAATTCTATAATGTTTTTGAAGTCTTAGAGTGTGCAATAACGATTTTTAATTAAATAAAAAAAACCAAGAACCAAGTTATATTAAAGGTAAAACATATATTGGTCTAGAATCCCATTTATAGGTATTTATTACATCACTATTGGGTCATTATGATGTCATAAAACATAATATAAATATAAACTGTATTATTATATTACCAAAAAATTTGACTGCCTCGGAATATTTTGAAAATAAAACTATTGGATAATTTCGAGGTCCTGATTCAAAATATAATATTAATTTAATCTAAATAATTTTCTAAATATGTGATTGTTTATTTTAAAAACACATTAATTTATCGAAAATTCATGGGTTTTGAAAAACACTGCTTACAAACAATAATTAAAAATACATTTTTATTTCTAAAAGTTATGTGATTATTTACATATAATAAAAAATAACTTAGTAATAATATATTATTTAAATATTCTTTATTTCATTTTACTATTAATTCATTAAAATAGATTACTTAATTGAATATCCATATAAAATTCTATTTTTTCGTTAAAAGCTATTTACAAAATAACAATAATAAAATGAATGAATATTCATTATTCTATACAAAAATAATTCAAATAATCATAGTGATGAGGTCTTTTTACATAACACCATATAATACTCATAGAATACCTAAGTGTAAGGTGTCCAATGGTGATAGAATCTTAGTGTGGCATGGACAACATTTCTTGGGTAGTAATATCTATTTACATCCACTACTCATGTAGGCGGTTTTGTTCAAGCTTATCATTTTAAACAAGTCTTGGGCTTGGTTTTGAGTGAATCCCAATGATGCCACCTCATTTTCAAGCTAAAAAATTGGCTTCATATGGATAAATTATATAGATGAGTCCACCACATCCTTTGTTTGAGTATATTTGAATTGTTAATGCCCTATATTTATACAAATCATGTTATCATTATTCAATGGCTATATTAGAAATGATAAAAATTCATAACAGTAATTTTGACATCAAATTACATAAAACCAATGAAATTCATATGTTTTATATGACCATAAAAAGACATTTTAATATATATATATTAATTATCATTAATAAATGTTTGGGTCATTACATATGTAATGACATGTTCTTATATTCCAATAATAATATCCCACTAATTGGTATCTATAACATGAAATAAACTAATATAAATGCTTCTAGTTCTAGAATGTGATAATAATTTATGTATATTTTTTATTAATATTGATGAACAAATAAAATAACATATCATCAAACACACATATATAATCATTTAATTGTATGGAGGAAAGACTCTATGTGATCATTGAAAAATACCATATTTACCTCTTAAATAACTTATAATGCCCCAATAATAATCTATCATTTTAATCATTTTTAGGAGTGGAAAAAATATGAATCAACATTTTCATATCATTTTTAACCTCAAATATTCTTCAAGATACATTATTTTCAAGCACTATTTTCTTGCGTACTATATTTTAAAATTTGTATTTATTTAGATCACAATTTTTCTCTTTACATTTTCATAAAATAATTAATTCTTATGAATGATTTAAATTACTTTTCCATCTATTAATAGTCAACTGTTAACACCTTAAAAATCCATGAAACTGCATCAAAAATGATATCCTAATATATTATTTATAATGATTTCATGGGAATATATAATCTTATGGAAATTATATGACATGAAAATTCCCCAATAGGGAATGTATATTTGGGTTTCATACTCTAATATTGGATAGAGGAATCTAGTTTTAATAAATATAAAATTATAAAATAAAAAAATTAGTTCTAGGTAGCCTCTCAAAAATTTGGTCAAAAAATAGTTTAAAAATAATAATTTTTTTCAGCTTTGATATTGTATTTCAAATGTAAATTATTAATATCCAAATAGAAATTTTTTATTAGTAATTTTTAATATACTTTAAATTTCAAATAATAGTGAAAATTAAATGACTATGTCTACGTTCAATGAGTTGATTCAATTGATATGATAAATGAGATATATATCTCAAAACTAATACATTTTATAATTTATAGCCTATAAAATATTTTAAATATAAATATATCCACATTTGTAAATAAACACTAATGATATGATCAATAACCCTTCAGGTTTAAAGGAGAAAAATTATATGGTAATCCATATGAAATTTTATATGGTACGTCCTATATATGTCAGTGATTTTTTAACACAACAAGTCTTTTATTCTAGTATTTTCTGTAAAGATGTATAATGGATTACTAAAATTTTTTATTATCACATATAAATAAATATTTTATTTGATTTGGTGGTGATTTAGTATATAATTATATTTTGTCATGGAAATAATTTGGACGCATTAGATGACATGGGCAATGTGTTTCTATTTGTTTCATTAAAAATGAATCAGAAGAGAACAAATTTTTTCCCCACAACTATGAATATAATATAAATCTTCACTACTAGTTTTGATAACATATATATATAAATTTTCTCTAGTAACACGATAATGTTGTTAATGAAATTGAACCTTATACATATAAAATGATTCTTTCTCCTTACATTAACTACTTCTCATAAATGTGTCAATATTGGTGGGACTTTATAAAATCCCATCAATCATCCTAAAAAATACTTCATCTACAATAATAATAATATTATTATATTACATCAAATAATCCCTTATGATTTTTAATTTTTGTGGTATCATTTTTATTTTCGAAAAAAATTAAACTATGCATTTTTATCACATAAATTTAATTTTTAATTCCATTTGACAAATCAATAACAACACACCAGGTTTTTAGTAATGGTAATACTAAAATTATAGGAATATCTTAATCATATTACTTATAAAATATAAAGAATTATGTATGAATAAAAATATTCCCACCAAAAAATTCAAGACATTCACAACTTCGATGGGGTATATGACGCAGAAATAAACTAATTTTATTAATTTTATGGTTGGAAATGGTTCTCATAATCATATATTAAAAATATTAATGAATGAAATGTATTCTAACAATTAATAATGAAATGAAATTATAAGATCCACTATTTTCTAAGGATTATAGAATGAAAATATACTATGAAGCTTAATCATCATAGTTTTTCTATAATGTAAAACTATATTTCACTAATATTTTGGGTTGTTAGGAGAACGGTCAACCTAGGCCTTTTTGTTTTAATATTTTTTTAATCAATATTAGATATAATGAAATTTAAACCAATGACTCGTGTAATAGGATTTTTATCTGATGATTATCAATTTTCTCAAGTAATAAGAGAAATTATGGTTCTTGTTTATCTTTTATATTTCTATATAAAATTCTATATGTGAGTAGTCATTCTATAAATAGTATAGAACCAATCAGGTACTTATTTAGTAATTTATTTAATATTAATTTTAATTATTTTTAACTCGTCATTATATTGTTTTTTGTGAAGGACAATAATATTTACATATTATTCTTCTTGGTTGTCTATAATTTAATATTATAGTTTCCTTGAATTAAATATAAAATTTCTCATATAATATTTGTTTAGTTTTTCAAATAAATATGATAATCTATGTGATGTGTATTAAAAAACTCAAGTGACATCAATTATCTTATGTTTATATTTTAGCTAACTTATGCTTTGAAATATTTCATTTGCTATTTTTTTGAAATACTTATATTTATTCCCCAAATATAAATTTATATTAATTTAATTAGAATAAATTTATACCTTATCAGTTGATGTTATGGTTTTTTCAATAAATATACATTTTTTTGAATTAACAGATCGTAAAAAATACTAAATCGTTTCATTGCATCCTAATGATAATTATAGGTCTCAAAATTATATTTATGTTCAAATTATTTCTTTCAAAAATTTTAAATCCAAGGTAATGTTTTCATATATTTCTAGACATAATCGATGACATGTTAGTAATATTCTTATATTGAAAATCACAGTTGTTGGAAAATAGATCATCTGTATAAATATCAAAAGAGCATTGCACAAATAATTATGATTTTATATGGTTTCAGATAAAATTTAATTTTTTAAGTATAATGGTATATAATTCCAGAACCTAAAACATTTACGAATTTTGATTATGAGGTATTGTATTTCACCTTGACATCCAATTTTACTGAAATTATATTTTATAGTATACGTGAAAATAGAATGATGTTAGTCTAAAATTGCAACATGTTGTGATTGTATATCCATCTATGAGTTATTGTTGTGTTACATGCTTTTAACTTCCCTTATCATATTATAATTATGTAATTAATTGAGAGAAAGAGAGTGAAAATTTTATTATTGTTCCTCATCTGTTTTTATTGGTGTAATTATCTAATGCTAATGATACATTTAATTCTATATTTATGGTGGAATGTTTTCTATTAAATTACTCAATTAGGATATGGGTAGGGATATGGTTATGATGTTGCAACCTTAGATGTCCTTTATTCCATTCTCAGACATTAAAAAATACCCCAACATCCTCTTAATAGAATCATTCAATACATTTCATAATCTATGCCATGTGTATCTTCTAGTGTCAAATTTCCTGAATATAGAGTTCATTTATTTATCCTACGATTCATATATATTTTTATTTTGGGATATGAAATATTTTTTTAGAAAATTTAATTTTTTTTCAATTGCAGTATGTAAATTTTACCACAATCTCAATATGACCATTAATGGGTAATTTCATCTCTACATTGTAGAAGTTCGACATTAATATTAGAGGATCCCTATTTTTGAATCCATTGAATTTATGATGTTAAAAAATATATGTCTCTTTTTTTTTATTTTTTTGGGATCTTTTTTTCCCATGTAAGATGGGTTTCATCAAGTTTACGGGAGTTGATACTACCTTCTACTATATCTTTCAATATTAATTTTCAGGAGCCTCAAATGAATGTGTTTTTGTTACCAATATAATCTCTCTCTCCCTCACCCGTATGTTGTCCATTAAAATTTTCATTACATTATTAATAGATCTATTATTTTTCTGATTTTTTTAATAGTTGGATATATAATATAATATATTTAGCTTCTAGTTATGTAAATAATTGTTTTTATTTTTATTTTGAATTTTAAAATAATTTTATATTTTGTAAAAAAAATTATTTTTTGTTCTATATTTATATATTCATTGTCAAATGAATCGTTACAAAAAATATACAAAACTTTTATTAGTTTCATGATGAAAAGAAAATTAATTCATTTATTTTTGTACATATAACATGTGAAACAACTTTTAGTAAATTCCCCTAAACAAATGTGTGTGAAAAGTGAAAGAAAAAAAATCAAAATAAAAGAAATGATGGTGGTATAATTTATCAAAAATAAAGAATGAGAATGATAAGTGAAGTGAAACAATTAAATGATATCTGAAATTGATTATAAAATTGGTTAATTCCAAGAAATAATATTTATATATAATAATGTGTTAATGATATGAAATTCTTATATTGAGTATTTTTAAAAAAAAATAATTTTAATTAACTGGGTGTCCAATATTGGAAATGGAAAATTGAACATTATATTAAGGAAATTACTGACATAATGGGTGTGTTTATTGGTCTCTTATACAATTAATGTACTGATATTGATAGTGATTTATTTTTTATTATCAATATTATAATTTCATTTGATATTGAGATAAAAAATTATATAGTATAATGTTTTTAGAGTGATATAAAAATGAAAACTTATTTTTTTCTATAAATAGTACCTGGATATAAATATTTTCATGACATAAAAATATAGTCAATTCATATTTGATTTTAGAAAAATAAGTTTATTGAAATTAGTGGACATCACTTTTGATTAATATTCATTTTTCAATATCCATTCATTCAACAAAAGTAATGTAGTTTTTCATTCCTTCTGCATGTTGAGTAATATCTCAATGTCCTAAAAGATAAATTGTAAATTGATGCCTCCTTGAATACGAATGTCTTCATCCTTTTGAATTATTTAATGTGATATCACCAAGGATCATATATAACCTTTTTGTATTATGTAGAATCACATGTGTCAATATTATTTTAACAACTTTTAATCAAAATCCTCACATTACACTATCTGAACTCATTTACAAATTTGGAAATTCCCCACACGAGTTACATGTTCTTCAGTAGCTCTTGAAAAAAATTAAAAAATTATGTTACCATATATCCCTCCAACATGAACTTAGGTTCTATTTATTATTATTATTTTAAAAAAGGGTTCAAGGGATGAAGTGTAAATATTAATCCACATTGAGACCCATGATTATAATATCTCAATTTATGGGATTGATGACTATTGTGGAGTAGTTGATTCCATTGGTGAAAATACCAATATGATGATTATGTTTATATATACATCCCCAATAGTTAGTTTGTATTTATGAGGCTGTAAATATAGGATTACCCAATTTTCTTGGTGTTTATTTAAATGATGGGCTTATGGATACTGATGCATATATATATTTCATGATGTTTTATATTGATAACATATTAATTATTATTTAATGATTATCATATATTTATGATACTTATATAGAGTAATGTCATGATTATATAAGGTAGACTATTGATTATGGACTAAAAATATTCAATAATATTATTAAGCGATAGTTGTGAATAATTATTATGGAAGAAAAAATATAATACTTATAGAGAAATCAAATTTTCAAATGTCAGATACCTTTATAAACATGGTTCTTACTGAGATAATAATGGAATTATGAAAATTGAATGTGATATATATTGATTCTAATTATTAAATTTATCATCATATTTGAATTAAAAAATGTATTTTAGTTTCAAACACTATTATTAAAAAGGTATTATAATAATTTATTCCAAAAATAAAATTATGTAATTTGATGGTTTGAATATGAACATCAAAAATTCCTTTTCAATTAACTATAATAATACCTCAATTAATTAAACATCTTAAATCTTCAAATCTATTCTCCTAAAATATATGAAACATGTAAAAAAATAGTTTTTAAAATTAATAACTAATAAACTCATTATTCACTAATATTTTATATTAATTTTAATATAAAATATTTTTATTTATTCAATAAATTAAATTAAATTTGTATAGTAGTATTATAAAACATGTTTGAAATGAGAGGCACATCAGTAAGATTCTTATGCCAGAAACATCACCTGTGAACATAAATAATTATAATAATGTTTTAACCCTTTCTATCATTGGAAACATGAAATCACCACTATGGTATTATTTTCTCAAACAAATTACATTATGACGAAAGAACAAAATAATTTTTTTGGATTAATATTTAATTATTAGATAATGGTATCCATCTAAAATAAAAAAAATAACAGTTTTTTTAAATTTAGATCACACAACTATCAAATATTTTCTATTGATAATATATAGACACTAACTAACAAAAAAATCAATTGTGCACAAATTTTCTATATCACAAAAACTATGATACCATCTAATCACAGTTAACAATATTATTCCCGATTAAACTTCACATTAAACACTCTGATTGGAATATCTAACTATATATATGATGTTTATTGGAACCTTATATGTCATCAAGATTAATTTTTTATTCATATATAACATTAAATCTTCACCTCAATATGTATGGATTCCACAACATAAAAAATTATCATCTATAACACTAACTCCTAGTAGATATCATTGCATATGTAAGTTATAAGAACCATTATTGGATAATCAATGACCCTCTAAAAATAATGACGCATTAAATATTGAAATTAATTAATTATTTATTAAAATCCAAACAACCATTAAATCAAAATATTATGAATATTCATTAAATTTAGATTTTATTAGATTGCTTAATCACATAAAAAATTTATGTGTTTATGTAATATTGAAAAATTGTTTTTTAAAAGAGTGGTTAAATTTATATCAATGATAATTTTCAGTCATCTTTTTCTCAATAAATGGAAATATTTCATTCCAGTGTCATATCCTCAGTTATTGAAATTAAATTGACCATATATATCACCCAATATAAACTCAACAATTTAATTGTACATTTTCACAATCAATTTTTCTATGTCATGAAATCCTAGAATATCCTCAATAGATTAGCACAATGACTCTACAAATTAATGTATTCCACTATATTCCTTCTAATATTTCTGTTTTAACAACTTCTCAACTCCTATATGGAAAAACATATCTATTTTATTTAATTATTGATGCACAGGATTACCATCACCTTGAAATATTCCAACTATATTATGTCCCATCATTATAGGTCAATGACTACAATCCATTTTCAATAATGAATAAAATAATAAACCATTTATAAAATTTATGAAAATATAACATTAAAATTTTATTTTTAACATTTAATTCATCCTTGGAAAAACAATTAAATCAATTTATAATATAAAACTATTCATATGAATAATTTATACGGTCTTTATAAGAACCAGTAACAAATTTATAACTAAAAATGTAATTATTAATTATTATATGATTAATCCCATGATAAAAAATTCATATTATCTCTTTAGCAACTCAACAATTGACACATGATTCTACAAATTAATTAGTGGAAAACATTCCTATATAACTGATTTAATGATTACTATATTCCTACCATAGATATGTTATTAAAACTTCATGTTAAATACATATTCGTAAAATATAATAAACTAGATATATTCAATTAATTAATAGATACATATAATTCAATATAAATAAAATTAACCTCACATTAATATGGAAATATTTTAAATAATAACATATTCTACAATAATATATAATTTTATTCTAGGATACAACCATAAATGATCCCCATAAGACTAATTAAAATCAGTAAAATTTAGTACATAATATGATTTATCGTATATCAATAGAGAAACATAATTCTGTTACTAACTACAGGTCATTATAATCTGACAATCACCAATTACATTTCTATAATATTCCCATATTTCTATCTTCATATTATAGGATTACTCAATCAAGGGTCCATGAATCCCGACGAAATCTTTATGTGCACCAAAATCACTCTATTTTTTGACATATAAATTTATATAATCTGTTTTATAAATAATAATAAAAACTCCACCAATAAAAAACATATATATATATATATATATATCTAAACAAATTGTAAAAATTATTTAAATATCTTATATAACTGGAAAACATTTTGAAAGAATCATAACAATAACGTACAATATTATGACTTGACCTTAAACATTATTTAATATTGAATTATGATAACAATTCACATTGAAGATCATTTCAGTTTTAGAGATTTAGAGAATTATTTCACAACATATACATAAAATTTTGAATATTAATTGTATGAACATCTACTCAGAATCCATTTTTTTCAAAAAATAAAAACTCTTAAAAGAAAAGAAAAATGATTAGTTCCATGTTTTAGTACTCATTGTTTTTCATTTATCCCAACCATAACCCTATTACACATTATGTCTTGTGAAAAACATTAGAAAAACTTGGTAATAACATAAAAGGAACAGTAAGGGATACTCAAACATGGAAAACTATTGGTTTTTCAAAACAAAAAATAAACCATGAATACTGTATCATAAGTAATACATTTCACCTTTATAAATTTGTAAATACTCTTCCCATAATAAATGCTCATTTTTTACCCTATTATTATCAAAATATTATGATACAACCCATATAAAATACACATAACATATAAAGATAACTTCAGACATAATCATACATAAATAGAATAACTATACGGATGACTTCCACACATATCACTAAATGGAAGAACCATACGGGTGACATCCATACCCAATGCATTTCAGGTTTTAATGTAACCACACATCCCAGTTTATCACGACACCACCTATCAATTGGTTTATCAATTATCGACCATCCAAATGTCAATCTACCATAATAAAATCATAACATATAAAATAGTTCATTTCAATAATAACAATTCATTTGAAATCACAATAAATAATTTCACGATATTGAAAATATCATTCAATTTCAAAAACCATTATCAATTCCAAAAGATCAAAAAATGGAATAAGTGATTTCATTTCCTCTTAATATCATTAAAGCTTATATATAAATCCAATTAGCGATTATGATAGTGGAGAGGTCATTGTCTCCGAAAATGCTAAAACATTCCTTATTTCATTTAGTAAAATAGTTCAATGAAAAATGATTCCCATTGAATGAAATTAAAATTTAAAAGTGGATTATTATATATTGTATAAATGAATGACATGCGTATTATCCAAACATGCCTCAATAAAAAGATATTGAGACGAAGTTACTTACCACAAGTCTCACCTGGCCCGTTCATTCATTAATTTCTTGAATAATATACATAAATTAATTTATACTATCATAAGAACATTTTTCTTGTTAATTATTACATTTATATTACTTATTGACTTTCTAAAACAATGATTCAATTATTTTATTTCATATCAAACATTTCGTTAATGTTTGGAACTTGGTCAAAACTGAACGTGTTATAAATATAAATTTTTCATTTGGTCGAAATTATATTATCTACAAAATTATATTCATCATTTATATATCATATATATATATATAATATATCGAGTTTATTTGAATTTATTATAGTATATAGTTTTTGGATATATAAAAACGAAATGCACCATTCAGGGAGACGTTAAGTAGTATGTAAGCATGAATGCTAAATCCATTTCATTTTTTTTTATTTTAAATGGAATGAAAAGAAAAGGATTCCTAGGAATATTATAATTACAGTGTAACATTATATTTTATATATGATAATTTAGTTCATTAATCTAATGTTTTATATGTTTTATGTACGGTATAGATGAGTCATATCACTTTGAGGGGTGGTAGTCTGCACTTCCTCAAATGAAATTATCATACATATACAAAATGAAATAAATAATGGTATGTAATAAAAGATAATTGTAGAATCATATAGATAAAAAAATATCATAAATATCATATATAATTACAGATCCCTCATAATGTCGAAAATAACATATTGTTGGAGAAGATTGAGAAATCAATGTTTCGGGAGGAAGTAGCTCACCGTCCACAAAAACACAATGATCTATACTGTTTGGATAGAGTAGTGTGTAATTTTAGTTCTAATAAATCTCATAAAAAAACCTATTATATTTATGATACTTCTTTTATGTAAACAAATAATAAAAAGAGCATAGGTAGGGAATAAGTAAAATGAATTTTGAGAACTTGATGGAAAACATTTCCTTTAAATTAGGTAACTCATTTTCGGTTTGAACCAAAAATATTTATAGAAATTTCTTCTGGATAAGGAATGGTCTATAAGTGGAAAAGAGGGAACTTGGGAGATTATTTGGGAAGAGGTTTGATGAGACAAGGGTCTTGAGAGGTGTGAGTAATGGGTTAGAGGTGATGGCCATTTATCAAGGGGAGGATGGGTTTTTTAAGAATGTTTGAAAATATTATTTTATTATATACTAATATAATAATTTAAAAGGTCCAAATCATATTTAATTCGAAGATAAGTTATATATATGTCAAAATAAATTCATCCAATAACAATTGGACAGGGTTTGGATATTTTTTAATTGTTATATTTTATATTTAACCTTTTCTTAACGTATTTATATTTTACCATGTTCTCTTATATATTCATACTATATGGTTAATATAGTTACCGTAAAATGAAAATAAAACAAAAAGTGTTTCACTAATGACATTATCAACCTTATCGATGAAATTTGGCCAAATTTTATATTTTTAGGATTTTTATATAATTTAAAAAAATATTTATTTATTTACAAAATGATTTATGTCAATTTAAATACTATTAATATAATTCCTTTTTAAAAAACAATAACAACATTATTATTTCAGAAAACCTACAATAATTTAAATATAACAAGTCATAAACATCCCCAATATTATTTGATGGCATAAAAAGTTTCAAAATAAATTTATTTTAACATCTACAATCAAATTTATTTAAAACATTAATTAATGAGTTATTCATTAAATCATCATTATGTCAAAAATAAATTTATTTATTTGATGTCTAAAAATTATATTAAAATACAATTATCTAAGAAATATTTATATCTTTATAATTAATATTTATAGTAAAATATATCAACAATATAACCCAAAATTAAATTATTTTAGAAAAAAATACATGTTTATGATATTTTTATTTTCCCTTTAAAAAAAATCATTAATGTAATTATCTTACCCAAGTCGAATTAAAAGGCCAAAAGTTTAACCCATTGATTTTATTGGTCAGAAATAACTCCTAAAATATTGTTAGGACAAGTGTGCAGGTAATTTTACAATTTTATAATATTATTTTTACATTGAATTACCCTATTTATCTATTACCTTGGTAAATAAAAATCAAATGTTACGATTATCTAAAAATTATTTTAATCTGATAGAAAATTTTTTAATTTATGATGAAAACCATGTATGTTAGATTTTTTAAATTCAATTCATATATGCGATAAAATTTCATTTAATTGAAAATGTCAGTTTTTATATACTAAGTAGTATTTTTACCAATTCATAAAAAATTAATGGTTTTCAGAAAAATACCCAAAATTTACCCAAAGATAAAATTGATATTCCTATTCCAAAAATGTTTTATATTTTTAATAATTATAAAAATATATGTTTCATTAATTAATTTAAAATTAATTCTCATGGTCAAAATCATAAATCATGTTTTTATGAAATAATAACTGTCAAAAGGTTGACATTTGTTTATGTCCAATTTCAATGTGAAATTACATACAATCAAAAATATTGGATTAAATGATATAAATATAATATAATTACACTTTAAAACCCATTAAAAAGATAATATAACCATATAAATAAATTATATTAAAAGGTTGTTTCATATTAAAATGCAGTATTTTTCACTATTCATTAAAAATGAACTTTATTTGAAAAATATGAATATTTACCCAAAATAAATTTTGATGTACGTATTCTATGTAATAAGTTTATTTTGTAAAATATAACGTATAAAATAGACCAAAAACTCTATTTAAAAATAGTTCACTCTCAAAAGATGGTAAATCGAACTTTTAAATAATATTAGTGTATTTGTGCTTAAATATGGATTCATTAACATTATAAGACTCTATGTTTTATCGGACAAAGTTAATGAAATTTAAAAATTTATATAATCATATTGTAATTAGTATTTTTCATACCTTAAAATACAATGGTTATGTGCTAACTACTATTTAAAATAATAATAATATATTATTATTTTTCTGTATAACTCAACATTGTGTGCAACAGAATATTTCAAAGAAACCCATTATTGTGTATCAGTTATACCATCAATCATAGAGTCCCCTTTAAAGTACAATTATGGTTAAATTCAAAAATATTAATAAATATAAAAATTTCTAACTCTTTATTTACCTGGGATGAAACATTCAATTATATGGATGACATGGGAATCCTATGTAACAAATGTAGTTGAAAAAAGTATCCATACACCCTTATCTTCGAGTATTATAAGTATAATTAAATCAACCTTAATTTTTCTTGAAATCTCATAATCAAATCATCAATAACAAGGAATAGTAATTTTCTACCACAATAATATGAGATTTCCACATATTGGTGCTTTCTGTGAATGACAAAACAATAGATAATACATTCTCACTGTACCAATATTCATGATTAATTTTATAAATAGTATGTTGAAAATTAATAAAATCTAATATAACATTATAAAATCATCATCCTTTCCAATTGTAACATTAACAAAACAATATTTTCACAATAACTCATACAGACTTCTAAATATTCCATAGACTAATAACATATTGTTGGGTTTTATTAATATAATAGGGAGGAATACACTACATGAAATAAATATAAAAAAAATTAAAAAAATTGAGCAATCAATGTCAATAAGAAAATATAAAATTGATTTTTCAATGATAATCAAACAATGATAATTCTCAATCTGTATCTATACCACAATATGATCCTATGAATATGTCTATATGAAAATTATTAGATGAATGATAACCCAAGGGTTCAATAATATATAATACATAATGTAAATATTTTAAAAATTTGAAATAAAAATAAAGGTCCTTACAATCAATATATAAATACCTATAAATCCTAGTTAAGGAAATTGTTTCCCAAGCTCATAAACCAATTCCAAAACCATTATATGAAAACTAATAAAGAATATGTAGACCCCCAAAGTTTTATGTGCAGATTCTCATTATATAAATTCAAAAACCACCAAAAAATTATAATAATATAATCTATCATATATATATATGTAGATGATTCCCATAATATGTAAAATAATATACAATAATATGTAAGAATTATCATTCATATAATATGTTTTCAACATAATACTACTGAATTAGTTACCAGGCCCAGTTTTGTTTTTTTAATGAGATATGGTAACTATGTTATAATAAAAATATAGAATCATGTTTTTTTCTTATTTAATTCGTATAACTCCAATGTAAACACATACTACTACAAAATTTTCAATGAAATGATATTTATAATATAATTTATGTATTTTACTATATAAGTGAATATCTATTACATAAAAATCTACTCAACTAAATTTATTCATATATAATGTCATTTTATCCCCACCAAATAGATGGAAAAATGTTATGCTACTCTTAATGAAAGATCCCATGATAGCATATTGTTGAACATCATCCACCCCAAATAAATCCCCACTGATTGTTGGATATTATTGATATCTAAAAACTAGTCTATGAAAAATATCTTTTAATAGAATACTAGTGGAATGATCAATCCTTACAAAATAGTGTGTATGATATATAAAATGAAAGGGGAGTAGTTGATACCACACATAGAACATGTTAATATCAATGATTCTGAAACAATCACCAAGTATAAGAATACATATGTAATTAAAATATCTTAATTTAGTACTCTCTATCATAAACATATCAGTATTATTTTTTCTTCCTTATATAGGAGCCCCAAAAAATTAAACCTTTTGTGACCCCTTCCTAATAGAAAGTCCTTGAATACACCAACCCCATAGTTTCCATCCATCATACAGATCATATTGAAGGTAAAACCTCTAGTGATTATGAAATTATTAGAATTACTCTATCACTACCATAACATAATGAATTTTTATTAAGATGTTGTTAATATTCATAATTAGGGAAAAAACACAAATATAAATGCATCACCTACAACACATTGTTCCCTAGAAAAATCCAATCACAATATAAGAAAATAATCCTCATATTTATTTATATAATATCAAACTGATATCTCTAGTTCATAATTTCACTAATGAAATACCTCATTGTCCATCACACAATAAATAAAAAATTTATGGACTATCCATTAACAGAATACATTATTAAAAAAATTATTCTCCCACACCTGATTTGTTTCCTCTCTCAAATACTTATTCTATGTCGAGGTAAAAACTAAAATGAACCACAATTCATAAGTAACAATCCAATAGAAAAACCCCCATTTTATACTACTAAATCCTTCCAATACCCAATCCTCTATGGGAACCCCTCCCCAATAAGCAATAATTCCATGTAACCCTTTGTTGTAATAACTTTTTATGATACACTTGTTTAATTTAAACCTCTAATAATAATATCCATTCAACAAATTATTGAAGTCACTTATGATCACACCTACATTATGAAATTATGACAATTCTTCACCAATTTCTAATGGATGTCATGCCTACAAAAAGACAATGTTACATTCCTTTCTAATGAACCTCACAAGGTACTAAAAACATCAGTCATTATCAGTCATCCATTATGGGGATCTCTACAAATCAATTTCAAGAACTATTTATTGATATATTTTATTAATACTAATAAAATATTTATAGACCAAGTCTAGTACATCTATTCCAAATATAAATAGATTATCCATGATTTATCATAGGCATCTAAACCAAGATATTCAAAATTCAATATCATTATAAACAAATAATCATTCTAATATTTATTGAATGAAAAAATTTATATTATAGGATTCAAAATTTAGTATATTTTATCCTCATTGTTAATTTAGTTACAAAATCAAATATTATGATCCAATTCAATTAGGAAAACATGAATAAAATGTATAAAAAATAATTATATAGGAATATGCATTGAAAAATTATTAAAAAGCCATAGAAAATATTTGGATGAATGAAAAGGGGGTATATAGTGAATGAGATCCAATTTAAAGAATGTATATCACATTGATGTTAAATGAAGGAGAAATACACATAAAAATCATATAGAATAGATCTATTACCATAAATCCATCTACAACATATTATGGTGAGTGTGAGTTTATTATAAAATTCAATATTTAGTAAAATACAATTATAATTTATTAAAAATAATTTTTTATATTGGGAAAAATATTTACATGCATTGGGTGCATTTTCTTCTCAAATAATTCCCATTTAAAGGATAATAAGAGGTTAATAACCTTCATTGACCATGCCCAGTCGCAATTTTGGCCATTTTAGTCCTTATAGTTCATGATTTGTTATTGTACATGACCTATAACAAATGATATATTCTCTAATAATGGTATATATTCAAAAATTTATACCAATAACCTTTTCCACCTTTTCTTGTAGTATTATTAATTTAAAATAAATGGTATAACAAAAATTTTAATAAAATTTTATCTGTGATATATGGGATTATTACACTTCATATTCATTATTTATCAAAAGAATGAACTTCCACCCAATCATAGATAAAATATTGATAATTTGTTTAAAAACATTATATATGTATACATGATAATTATATGAATAATTTATTAAAAAAACATCCATTTCAAACCAACAAAATATTATTTATAAATCATTAATTTCTAAAAAACTTAGAAAAAATAATTTTTCTATTCCAAAAAATGTAGAAATATCCATAAAATTTAATCTCTATAGATCCTTTTATAGAATTTTTTACTCCATAGTATTTTTTAGAGCATAATGAATAATATTATTATTAAACATATATATAAAACCAACCAATGTAATACTGTCATGAAATTTGGTTATAGTTATAGTCACATAATGTTTATGTACTAAACCCTATATTATATTATTCACAAATTAAAAAATTGAGGTTTTAAGAAATTGAGAATATAAGAAATCCTAACTAATTTTATTCATCTAATATCCACCATCTTGATTTTAAACAATAAATATAGAAAATATTGGATCATTTCAATTTAACATAAATCCCTATACAACATTATAGGATTGTAATAATGGGATTCTATCCCAAAACACCCAGATTACAATAATAAAGGTCTTTTTTGTTAATTATCCATGGAATCATCTTTACATATATCATCTACTTCAGCGAAAATATTTACTTTTTGGTGGAGTTGTTTTCTAAAATTATAAATGAACATTATTATTACATACAAGATTAAAAATATTCTATAAATATTTATATATCACTATGATGTTATTTTTTTCCCATTTCATATATGTTTTAGAACATGGTCTAAAAAGTTTCGAAACACGCATTAAAAAAACTACTTCATTATTTATGCACATTCCCATATACACATATAAATTTAGTTGAAATTCTTATCTAATGAATCATTAAAATGAATATAATGGTAAAATAAATTTCTACATCTCAATACACTATGTATATTGAAACCTATAAAATGAGAAAACCACATTATAGTTGATTTCTAAAACAATTGTTATATGTAAATTCTCTAATAAATAAATATTTCATTAATATAGTTAGCTAACTATTTTTATAGGATTATATCATGATCCTGGAATATTATAAAAAGAACAATTTCACAAATCTGGAAAACCTATTTAGATGTTCATATGTCTTCCAGAACTTTTCTTAATCACCAATCATTCAATAAATGTGTTTATATATTAAAAACCAATAAAAAATGATTTTTATTCAATAAAAAAACTCATAAAATTTTATTGAAATTATTTCTCATTAAGATAATAATTCAATAAGAATGTTTAGTTTTATTTAAACCATTGAACTTAAAATTAGTGTTTCATGAAAACATAAATGAAAAAACTTGTAATTTTTATAGAAAACCGTGATTAGTATCATATATAACATAAAATACTGATCTTAAATGAACAATGAAATATTATTATATTAGTTCCACTATAACAAAGTCCATTTAATTGGTTGATATTTTTTTAATAACCAAAATTCTAAATATATTTATATCTACAACTGAATACAAACTATTTGATTAATTATTATGGAATAAGAACCCATTATTTAAAATCATTTTATTCTTTAAAGATAAATTTTATTCCAAATTATTTTATATTTATTTTTATTATAAATAATATAAATAAATTTTTAGACATATATAATAAATATTTGAAACATAGAACATAATTATTTAATGAATATTTTTCCAATTATCATAGACTTAAATTATGATAATTTTTTGAAAGGATTAATTTTTCAATATATAGTAAAAATACTGATTATTTTAGAAACATTATATTTTATTCATTAATTTATAGTGATTTTTTTAAAATTATCAATGTAATTATTTTTAATTTAAATATCCAATAATCTCTTTAAGATTAATTGAATAAATTTTATTATTTCAGTTGATTGAATGAAATTGTTATACATAACTAATAATTTTTCATAAAAAATAGATTTTTATTTCATTTTGTGTATTTAAAAAAAAATAATTACTGAGAATTTTAGAAATTGATTTTTGAAATATGTATTCCATATTTCAAATCAGGTGGTACAAATTTTTTTAATAATTATATTTTTCTTCCAACCAAATAAGAGGTAATTTTATTACCAATACCATTTCAATTTCAGATATCTTATAAAATTTATAAATAATTTTTATTTAAAATAAAATTTTATATAAAGTTCAAATATATAATTATTTTTATGCAACCACCAATATCAACCATCGATTCAATTAAAGTGTATATAATGATTTTGAAAATACGTAAGTATAGATCACCACCTCCAAATAGTGATAAATTTTATTATACATAACCATTATTAATGTATTAATATTTTGATGTAATTATGGTATATGAATTATATTTACAAAATAATTATCCTTCTAATATAATAATATTATATTTACTTTCTTATTTTCTAATCTGTTAGAAAACCAGAATGTCACTCATGGAAACGTGTTGACTATCTCCTACACAAAGTGATGTGTTTCATTTTTTATTTTTTATTTACATGTATATTAACAAAAAAATATTTAATGAATATACATGTTATATTAATTATATTAATTAATTTATAAAATATGAATCATTAGTAACATTTCATTCAATCTATTCATTTAAAATAGGAAGTAACATTTATGCATTCACACAACTTATTATCTGAGTGAAATGTTTATCTAATTTTTTGATTAATTAATAAATATGAAGATATTACTCTTGAATATATATTATATTTATATCACTATTAAAATTATGATGATTATTAGACCATGATAAATGTTCATGGACCAGAAATACGAAATAAATCTTCTAAAAAAGATTGGAAGAGATCCCCATGATGGGTAACTACTATTGTTTGATGATTTAATTCCCTTGTGAGTTATATTATAAAGGCATGAGACATTATTTTTTCATGTAAAATTAATTCCATTTAAAATGTGAGAACATATGTTAGCATTAAATATTGTATGTGTTTTCATAAGTGTCTTCTTAAATTAGTTGAATGAGTATTATTATTAGAGATATCAATTAACCATCTGTATCATCCAAATGAATCACACTAAAGGGTAAAATTTGATATTGGAAACATGTTGAGGTATTAAATTATATGATTTGGTATGGGATGTTTGTTAATAGGAAAATATTTGGTTCTCACATTGGTATTGTTACTTATGAATTGGGGTTCATTATGATTTTTCCCTAAATATGTAATACAAATTTGTGGGAGGAAACCTAACAAGGGAGGAGAAATGAGTTTGTAATCATTTATTCTGTTAATTAGTAAATAATAAAAAAATTTATTTACTGTTCAACGGTCTAATATCTATGTCATTTGTAGAAAATGTGAAAAAGAGTTATGGGGTAGGGTGAAATCTATCACTCAGGATGCACCCATAAGGGGATCTGTGAACTAGGGATCCCCCTCATCGTCACTGGTCCCTTTTCCTCTGGTTGGTGTGTAATCCTTCCTTGAACTCGGTGAACTCATAGTGTTGGATCTCCTATTGTTGTGGTGTCGTGTGGCTTCACGGATTCGAACATCTTGACCTATTCTACCACTACTAGCCTAATTTCTTTCCTTTTCCTTTCACCGGATAGGGTTTCCTTCAGTGGTGTAGTGATAGTATGCGGCCGACCTCCAGCTCCTACAGCCTATGGGTTTCCGCCTCGGTTCCATTGTGTGTTGGAAGATATATCATTTCTTCTACGGGCTTCCTGGTTGGTGGTGTTGAGATCTGATTTTCATTGGGGCTACCTTTTAGCATTCCGGTGATGGTTTTCATTCTTTGATTTCACTTTCTTTTTTGATTTTGGATGTCTGTTTGTTGTTCGTGATGCTATGTTCGTGATGTGCTTATTTTCTCGCTGGAGACTATGATGTCTAGATCCGGATTTGGTTGTGTATTTCATGTTGGTTGGGGATCATTTCTTCGGTGATTTGTTTAGTGGTGACCCATGGAGAGGTTGTCGAGGATTCGAGGCTACCATTTAGGAATTTTTACTCGCTGGTGCTCTTGTCATTGGTGTTCAATTGATTTGGATTATATGAGATGTTACACACTTTTTGGTATGGTTTTTATGCATTGATATTTTCTCATGTGGTGCGATTTGATCTTTATGTTTTTCGAATATTGTAGTGTTAGTGAATGATCAGATGTGATGTTTTGAAGTGCTTATATCTGGAATTCTACACATATCTTCCCTAGATGAGGTTCAAATCAAGAAGTTTCCACCTGTGCATTCCATTTGGATTAGAAATTTTGAGTGGGTATGGCTACGCCATCAGTACTCTGCCTGTGTAACTCTGCATGGGACTGCTAGCGGAGTGTTCATTTGATGGAGAAAGATTTGGTCACGAAGATGTAATCCCTAGGGAAGGGAAGATTCTATATCCTTGATTTCAATTATTTGTTTAATGGTTTTTTGTTGTAATTTTGGATGTCTTGGTTTCTAACTTTTTTCCTCAAAAGTGTTTTTATAATAAAAAAGATTAATTTTTAGTCAGTTATGGGGTAGGACTTTTATAAATAATATATGAAATTGTGTTATAATAGTGGGATTGATTTTTTAAAGGGGATATAGTGTTGTTAGTGATTCATTTATTTTTTTTATGTTTCCATAATGAGTGTTATTTATGTCACATCAATTTAATTATGTTAAGGTAGTGAGTGTTTTTTATATCATTTAACAATCACTAGAGGTGTTGCTATCAAAATAAAGTGTGTGATGAGTGGATATCATGGGGTTCGTGGAATCACTTATTTCTTATTATTAAGGTAGCAGATGAGGTTTCAAATTTTATTAGATCCTACATCAGAATGATAAAATAATTTTCAGGTTTTTATGATATAGAGTAGTATATATGGATAATTTAATTACGTATAATTTCTCTTATTAGGGGACGATTATAGAATAGTAGATACTGACGTATTATAATTGTGGGTTTTTTACTCCCCTCATATTATATAGATTATACATAGTTTTTTTATGATGATTGATCATTCCACTAATCTTCAATTAATGGTGGATTTCCTTTTGAAATTATTTTAGAAAGATAACCTCTCCAACTATCAATGGCGATTTCATCGTGGATTGATAATGTTAAAGTGTATGATATCATGGGGGATCTATGGGGTAACATTATATTTTACCATCTATTAGAATGTGATTACATTGGTTTTTATATGAATAAATATATTTGAGTTGATATTTATGTATAAGATATAAACATACATAGTGATCTACATAAATGATGTTATCAATTTTTTTTTGTAAATTTTGTAGTAGTTTATGTTTAGTTTGGAGTTATATGAATTCAAGGCGAAAACTTTGTTTCTTTAATATGATTTGAATATTGGTACCATATTCCAATTAAAAACTAAATAATGTAGGAATGATTAATCACTTCATTTTCTAATGTAAGAGACTTACAGAATGAATGGTATTTTTTATATACGATTGAATATTATTTTACACATAATAGGAATAATCAACATATATATATGATAGATTATATTATGGAATTAATTGAAGGAGGGTTATAGATTAATATATTGAGACTCTACACCTGAAACATGGTGGTTCTACATACTATTTTATTTTGTATTCACATCTTGGTTTAAGAATTAGTATATGACTATGTGATAAAATTAACATAATTAAGATTTAGATATAGTTATAAAATGATTTTAAGGTCCTTGAATTCTAAATAACCATTTAAATTTTTATCCATTAATTTACCTATTATATATTATTGGAACATTGGGTTATATTTAATCTAATTTCTATGTTATATGAATGTATAAAATATCCTAGTGTATTTTATAAAGATATTTATTATTATCACTGTTGAGTTATCATTGAAATATTGAATTCATATTTTCTCATTGATATAGATGGGTTATTTTTATTACTTTTTGTTAATATTATTTGAAGAAGTTTTTTCCTCTGAAGAATACTTACAGAACCCTACAAATATTTTTTTAGTATCTTGAATATTGGGATGTGTGTATGATTTCATGTTACAATATCGTTTGGTTAATATTTTAGTTGTCCAAGATGATGATTTTATAATGGTAGATTAGGGAATTTTCAATTCTTAAAAACTATTTATGATATTGGTCTTAAATATAGGTATTTTTGGAATAAAGGATATACCATTTTCATATTAATATAAGGAATATATATGTGGAAATATCATATGACTATTGAAGAATATTATTATTCAGTATTTTTGAATATGTAATTTTCTTCCCTAAACTCTGCTAATTTCCTTATTCTTAAACATCATATAAATCATTGATATTTATGAGAAATATCTTATATAATGTTTCTTTAATATAATAAAATATTAATATGGTTATGTATCCACAAATATACTCCCTCTACTCCATCAAGTGGAATGTGAAGTTATTGTAGAGGTATATGTGTGGACTTCCACCTCAATATATTGATAGAAATAATTATATGTAAACATAATTACTATATTTTTTATTTATCAATTATATATAAAACATGATAATGAAATTATTATAATTAATGTATAATAATATCATATTTACCTTCTTACTTTCAAATCTATTGGAAAAAAATAATTTCACTGCTAGAAACATGTGGACTACAACCTCCAGAAAGTGAAATGATTCAATTTTTATTTTTTATTTACATGTATTGTAATATCAAAATATTTCATGAAAATATATGACATAGAAGGTATAATAATAATTTTTTAATTTTTTATTATTAGTTACATTTCATTAACTCCATTTGTAGATATGTAGAAATAACATTCATGTTTACAAATAACATATCATCCCATTGAAAAGTGTAACTCATTTTTAAATTCGTATAATTAATTGATGGATATATATATAAATATTAATTGAATATAAATATTATTTATATCATTATTAAAATTACTATTATTATTTAACGATTAAAAAAATTCAAGGACTCAAACTACAGAATATAAATTCTTGTGAAAACCAGAAAAGAAACTCTCGAAAATGATGGGTTTGATATGTAATTTGTTATAAATGAGTATTCAATTAATAAAACTTCACAATATATGACATAAAAATTATGAAAATTTTATGTTAGATAAATTTTAGAATATTTAAATTTAAATTACCTACAATTGTAATTTTTTTAAATATCTCATACTTTATTTAATCAGTTCTCATCAAGATAGTACATATTATAGACTTATGACTTAATCTCCACTTATTTAATTTGTTTGGTGTGCATATTACACATAAATATATGTTATTATATTTCATTAGTTTTTTTATTATAACATCTAATTAAATTTATATATTAAATATGGATTTCATATTTATATAATTAATGGATTAAGGGATTTACAGTTCAACCCCATTTTAATATGCATTTGAAAGGATTTAATTTACATTTAGCAAATTAGTTGATCCTTATATGTTAAATACATTTAAATTTTCAACTTATATTTTTAATTTAAAGAACCGTAAAATTCAAGGGAAATTTTTTCTTAATTTTCTTTGGGATTTTACAAGAATGCAGTTTTTGACGACGCCTGATTCTGAGGCCTGGTGTGCCCGAAATAATTTTCCGAAGATAGGCTCAGGTATGTTCATTGAATGAACGAGCTGGTTTTTCTAACTTTTTAATCTGTGCTCAGAATTGAAATCTGAGGGCACCGATGAACTTACAGCGCTGGTAATTGCTTATGAAGACCCTTCATAGAGTTGCGTTTTGTAACACCCTGATATTTTATGAAAAATATTCTTTTTAATTTCATTATTGTCTTGTGTTGTACGCTACACCAAAAGGATCTTTCAAAACATGCATCCTTGACTTTCCTTTCATTACACGCAAGCACGACCTTCCGTGATAGCGGGTGTTGTACGCAATACCGAGTTTTGCTAAACAATGATATGCTATTGAAATATTATTAAAACTAGCCGTTATGAATACTAATAACCACTTTTTGAACTTTTATAAATTTTATTTTTCAAAATGGACTTCATTTTTGGATTCGGAATATCAAAATTAGCATAGGGTGGAATTTTGGTACTTTTCGGATAACTATAATTTTCTGATGAATAGTGAAAATTACTAAATTTTAATTAAAAACAACCTTTTTAATTGAAATAATTAATAGTGATAAATTATTAATTTGAGTGTTTTTAAAGTATATTTAGAATATATTTTTAAAATTTAAAACAATGTTGGTAATTGGATTTAATTTCACATTTAAACCAGACATAAACAAGTGTCAATCTGTTGATAGTTATTATCTCTTAAGAACACTCTATTTGTTTTGACGATGGGAATTAATTTTTAAATTTATTTAATGAAAATGATATGTTTTGAATTTGATAATATAGAAATCATATTTGAGTTCATAATATTAAATATAGCATAGGCCTAATTTTTTGTATTTTTCTGGAAACTTTCATTTTTTGATGAATAGTGAAACCACTATGTGGTAGTTAAAAAAATGAATTTTTCATAAAACATAATTTTACCACTTCTGTGAGTGGAATTTATAAAATCCGAGAGACACGGTTGATTTCAGTAAGTAAAATGTGGTTCAATGAGATTAAAATAATTTTTAGTGAATAGTAACTTTTTACATTTTTATACCGCGGTTAAAAGTAAATAGGGTAATTAAGGGTAAAAATGTTATTATTATTACCCCAACACATGTCCTAATTCTATTGGATAAGTGTAATTCGACCATAAACAACCTTAGGAATAAAATATGACCATTTAGACCCACATGGATTAGATTAGGACATTTATTATTATTTAATTAAAAAAATAGTTAAAAGAGGTAAAATCAGTGTTTATTTACTACAACATTTTTAACATAGGGTTATACATAAGATAAAGTAGATTGTAAATTTTCATTATAAAGATAATAAGATTTCCTACATAATTTTATTTTATTAATAATTTTTAGACATTATATAAATTAATTTATTTATGAAACAATAATGATGTTGTAATTACCATAATAGTGAAAAATTAGAATAATTGATATTATAAATACCCAAATAAATATAATCTGAGACATTTTATGAATTAAAATAATTTTATAGGTTAATATTACATATTATTATTGATTTAATTTACTTTTTTCGAACTAATAATTATGTTATGATTTTCTCAAAAATCAATTACTAAATAGTTTCAAAATTGACATAAAATAGTTTTTAAAGAAAATATTATATTAGTAATTGTTATTTTATTCCTAAAAATCTAAGGATTGGCCAAATGATATAGATAAGGTTATATAAATTAATAATAAACAACTTCGGGTTCGTTTGGCTGCTTATAGTAAGTTTGAAACCTTATAGCAAAAGAACACAAGAAGACACGGTAAAAGTAAAATTATTTTACTTAATGTTAAATCAAAATGATAAGGTTAAAATAGGAACCTAAACATGTATAAATTGTATTGGATGAGAGGATTTCGACCCATACCCACCTTAGATTCTAAATAAATCAATTTGGAGCTATTTAAATCCGAGTTTATCTTTATATTAAAATAATATTTTTAGTTATTCCAAAGGTGCCCCTCTCCTCCCTTATAAAAGGGAACCTTCTCCCTCTCTTCCTCACACCACTTTGAGCCTTCATGCTCGGACAACCCCTGAAAAATTATCTTCTGCACTTCCCTAGAAACATAATAGAGGTTCTGGTATTCCTCAAAGACCTATTTTAGTGTCCTAAAAGGGGATCTCAAAGAGGCGCTTCAAAGAAGAGGTAATGTCCGTTACCGATTCTTTCAACTTTATTTCTTTTTCCACTCCTTCATCTTAGGTTGTTTCATTATGATGTAATAACAACAGTATCACTCATATACTGATATGTTATTATAAGTATTAAACAACCCTATTTCACCATCTATCCATCCTACGGAAAACGAAATCACCGCGCGTGCGTACGTACGGAATACCGTCTCCACGCTGTGGTGTAATCTATTTTCCACCACCACCTTACTTGGATGGGTATAATGTTGTACATAATCACTATATATGATTATTGTAAAGTGATATTGATTCTGAAATAGTATACATACACTCCAATACAATCCCATGATCATGAGAACGACATCATCACTCGTGTGTACGTACGGACTACTGTCTCCACGACGTGATGAGATTCATTCTCCACGTTAACCATTCATGAATGATTATAAAGTATATATAATAAGTAATAGTGAAATATATGACATAATAATGATACTGTATTTATGTGTATATATATTTATGTCATCTAATTAATTCCATTCAACTCAATAAGGAAACGAAAACAGCTTTCATGCGTACGTACGGCCTACCGTCTCCATGAACAGTGTATTTCTTTCCGTTTACTAATCTATTATATATATGTATATTCTGAATATATATTATATATAAATCATGTTTTATATTATATAATTAATTATTCATGATCTAAGTAATCATATGAATAATTAAAAGTCAAAACATAGACGAAAAATGAAACGATTTTACCCAAAACGCTCTTTAAGATGGAATTTACAAAAGAACGGGTAATATAAAGTCATAAGTGAACCATATATGATATCATAACAATGAGTACGATTCTGGAATAAGTCAATGACATTATATAAATAATTATACAATAGGTTCGGACACTTACAAAGCAAATCGGACCTAAGGTAAGGGAAATATCACAATCTCATTTTTATCCGAGATTGTTTATACTTTGGCATTTACTGGGGTGTATTTTATCATCCACATCCATGTTTCCTCGATATGTAATATAATTTCCATCCACCTACAATTTTTTATATACAATTTTACCCTTCGGTGAGTTTTTAGTAAAGTATATGAATGGAATCTTTTGTTGTTTTCGTACGAGGTACTTTTTGGCTTTTCCTACAAAAGTACGAAGAGTGTTTTTTTAACTTATATGGCATGAATGGATTTTTAAAACATTATTTCCAAGAATCTTCCATTAAAAGTTTTCAAGTTTATTTTTAATCAATGTCTTTTATTTTATAATGGAACGACATGTTATGAAAGGAAAAGTGTTTTTCAAGCAGAAAGAATATTTTCCTCAAGAATGGAGTTCAAGTGTTTTATCAAAATTATTTTCCCTATAATTACATTGATTTGATTATGTTGTGATGTAATTATATTTTTATGAATTACTTTATCTTATATAAATTGTTTTATGATGTCATGATGTCTAAGATTCCCATTTTTATTACATGGGTTATGCTATGATGTATGGTTTTCTGATTTTGTGGCACACACAAGAATGCTATCATTATGAGATGGGTGGTAACTATATCTCCCTAAAATGCATTGGGTAAAGATTTTTTATCTCATGAGATAGACATGGCTGGAATGGCAGGTTAAACCGGTTCAGTGAAGTAGGACTGAAACGAGGAGTGAACTCAGATCAGAAATGGACTTTTTCCACTAAGATAGTCTTGGAAATGTGTATTGACTAACAAGAAATGATTCTCAATGATTATGTGTGTATGACACAAAGTTTCATGTTTTAAGTTATGATTATTGGGATTAAATTTCACTACTATGATTTATCCCATGTAATAAAATTATGATCTCTTTTGCAGGTTAAGATTTATTATATGACTATGGGAAAAAATTAACATAATTAGGATTTAGATATAGTTATAAAATGATTTTAAGGTCCTTGAATTCTAAATCACCATTTAAATTTTTATCCATTAATTTACCTATTATATATTATTGGAACATTGGGTTATATTTAATCTAATTTCTATGTTATATGAATGTATAAAATATCCTAGTGTATTTTATAAAGATATTTATTATTATCACTGTTGAGTTATCATTGAAATATTGAATTCATATTTTCTCATTGATATAGATGGGTTATTTTTATTACTTTTTATTAATATTATTTGAAGAAGTTTTTTCCTCTGAAGAATACTTACAGAACCCTACAAATATTTTTTTAGTATCTTGAATATTGGGATGTGTGTATGATTTCATGTTACAATATCATTTGGTTAATATTTTAGTTGTCCAAGATGATGATTTTATAATGGTAGATTAGGGAATTTTCAATTCTTAAAAACTATTTATGATATTGGTCTTAAATATAGGTATTTTTGGAATAAAGGATATACCATTTTCATATTAATATAAGGAATATATATGTGGAAATATCATATGACTATTGAAGAATATTATTATTCAGTATTTTTGAATATGTAATTTTCTTCCCTAAACTCTGCTAATTTCCTTATTCTTAAACATCATATAAATCATTGATATTTATGAGAAATATCTTATATAATGTTTCTTTAATATAATAAAATATTAATATGGTTATGTATCCACAAATATACTCCCTCTACTCCATCAAGTGGAATGTGAAGTTATTGTAGAGGTATATGTGTGGACTTCCACCTCAATATATTGATAGAAATAATTATATGTAAACATAATTACTATATTTTTTATTTATCAATTATATATAAAACATGATAAAGAAATTATTATAATTAATGTATAATAATATCATATTTACCTTCTTACTTTCAAATCTATTGGAAAACAATAATTTCACTGCTAGAAACATGTGGACTACAACCTCCAGAAAGTGAAATGATTCAATTTTTATTTTTTATTTACATGTATTGTAATATCAAAATATTTCATGAAAATATATGACATAGAAGGTATAATAATAATTTTTTAATTTTTTATTATTAGTTACATTTCATTAACTCCATTTGTAGATATGTAGAAATAACATTCATGTTTACAAATAACATATCATCCCATTGAAAAGTGTAACTCATTTTTAAATTCGTATAATTAATTGATGGATATATATATAAATATTAATTGAATATAAATTTTATTTATATCATTATTAAAATTACTATTATTATTTAACGATTAAAAAAATTCAAGGACTCAAACTACTGAATATAAATTCTTGTGAAAACCAGAAAAGAAACTCTCGAAAATGATGGGTTTGATATGTAATTTGTTATAAATGAGTATTCAATTAATAAAACTTCACAATATATGACATAAAAATTATGAAAATTTTATATTAGATAAATTTTAGAATATTTAAATTTAAATTACCTACAATTGTAATTTTTTTAAATATCTCATACTTTATTTAATCAGTTCTCATCAAGATAGTACATATTATAGACTTATGACTTAATCTCCACTTATTTAATTTGTTTGGTGTGCATATTACACATAAATATATGTTATTATATTTCATTAGTTTTTTATTATAACATCTAATTAAATTTATATATTAAATATGGATTTCATATTTATATTATTAATGGATTAAGGGATTTACGGTTCAACCCCATTTTAATATGCATTTGAAAGGATTTAATTTACATTTAGCAAATTAGTTGATCCTTATCTGTTAAATACATTTAAATTTTCAACTTATATTTTTAATTTAAAGAACCGTAAAATTCAAGGGAAATTTTTTCTTAATTTTCTTTGGGATTTTACAAGAATGCAGTTTTTGACGACGCCTGATTCTTAGGCCTGGTGTGCCCGAAATAAATTTCCGAAGATAGGCTCAGGTATGTTCATTGAATGAACGAGCTGGTTTTTCTAACTTTTTAATCGGTTCTCAGAATTGAAATCTGAGGGCACCGATGAACTTACAGCGCTGGTAATTGCTTATGAAGACCCTTCATAGAGTTGCGTTTTGTAACACCCTGATATTTTATGAAAAATATTCTTTTTAATTTCATTATTGTCTTGTGTTGTACGCTACACCAAAAGGAGCTTTCAAAACATGCATCCTTGACTTTCCTTTCATTACACGCAAGCACGACCTTCCGTGATAGCGGGTGTTGTACGCAATACCGAGTTTTTCTAAACAATGATATGCTATTGAAATATTATTAAAACTAGCCGTTATGAATACTAATAACCACTTTTTGAACTTTTATAAATTTTATTTTTCAAAATGGACTTCATTTTTGGATTCGGAATATCGAAATTAGCATAGGGTGGAATTTTGGTACTTTTCGGATAACTATAATTTTCTGATGAATAGTGAAAATTACTAAATTTTAATTAAAAACAACCTTTTTAATTGAAATAATTAATAGTGATAAATTATTAATTTGAGTGTTTTTAAAGTATATTTAGAATATATTTTTAAAATTTAAAACAATGTTGGTAATTGGATTTAATTTCACATTTAAACTAGACATAAACAAGTGTCAATCTGTTGATAGTCATTATCTCTTAAGAACACTCTATTTGTTTTGACGATGGGAATTAATTTTTAAATTTATTTAATGAAAATGATATGTTTTGAATTTGATAATATAGAAATCATATTTGAGTTCATAATATTAAATATAGCTTAGGCCTAATTTTTTGTATTTTTCTGGAAACTTTCATTTTTTGATGAATAGTGAAACCACTATGTGGTAGTTAAAAAAATGAATTTTTCATAAAACATAATTTTACCACTTCTGTGAGTGGAATTTATAAAATCCGAGAGACACGGTTGATTTCAGTAAGTAAAATGTGGATCAATGAGATTAAAATAATTTTTAGTGAATAGTAACTTTTTACATTTTTATACCGCGGTTAAAAGTAAATAGGGTAATTAAGGGTAAAAATGTTATTATTATTACCCCAACACATGTCCTAATTCTATTGGATAAGTGTAATTCGACCATAAACAACCTTAGGAATAAAATATGACCATTTAGACCCACATGGATTAGATTAGGACATTTATTATTATTTAATTAAAAAAATAGTTAAAAGAGGTAAAATCAGTGTTTATTTACTACAATATTTTTAACATAGGGTTATACATAAGATAAAGTAGATTTTAAATTTTCATTATAAATATAATAAGATTTCCTACATAATTTTATTTTATTAATAATTTTTAGACATTATATAAATTAATTTATTTATGAAACAATAATGATGTTGTAATTACCATAATAGTGAAAAATTAGAATAATTGATATTATAAATACCCAAATAAATATAATCTGAGACATTTTATGAATTAAAATAATTTTATAGGTTAATATTACATATTATTATTGATTTAATTTACTTTTTTCGAACTAATAATTATGTTATGATTTTCTCAAAAATCAATTACTAAATAGTTTCAAAATTGACATAAAATAGTTTTTAAAGAAAATATTATATTAGTAATTGTTATTTTATTCCTAAAAATCTAAGGATTGGCCAAATGATATAGATAAGGTTATATAAATTAATAATAAACAACTTCGGGTTCGTTTGGCTGCTTATAGTAAGTTTGAAACCTTATAGCAAAAGAACACAAGAAGACACGGTAAAAGTAAAATTATTTTACTTAATGTTAAATCAAAATGATAAGGTTAAAATAGGAACCTAAACATGTATAAATTGTATTGGATGAGAGGATTTCGACCCATACCCACCTTAGATTCTAAATAAATCAATTTGGAGCTATTTAAATCCGAGTTTATCTTTATATTAAAATAATATTTTTAGTTATTCCAAAGGTGCCCCTCTCCTCCCTTATAAAAGGGAACCTTCTCCCTCTCTTCCTCACACCACTTTGAGCCTTCATGCTCGGACAACCCCTGAAAAATTATCTTCTGCACTTCCCTAGAAACATAATAGAGGTTCTGGTATTCTTCAAAGACCTATTTTAGTGTCCTAAAAGGGGATCTCAAAGAGGCGCTTCAAAGAAGAGGTAATGTCCGTTACCGATTCTTTCAACTTTATTTCTTTTTCCACTCCTTCTTCTTAGGTTGCTTCATTATGAAGTAATAACAACAGTATCACTCATATACTGATATGTTATTATAAGTATTAAACAACCCTATTTCACCATCTATCCATCCTACGGAAAACGAAATCACCGCGCGTGCGTACGTACGGAATACCGTCTCCACGCTGTGGTGTAATCTATTTTCCACCACCACCTTACTTGGATGGGTATAATGGTGTACATAATCACTATATATGATTATTGTAAAGTGATATTGATTCTGAAATAGTATACATACACTCCAATACAATCCCATGATCATGAGAACGACATCATCACTCGTGTGTACGTACGGACTACTGTCTCCACGACGTGATGAGATTCATTCTCCACGTTAACCATTCATGAATGATTATAAAGTATATATAATAAGTAATAGTGAAATATATGACATAATAATGATACTGTATTTATGTGTATATATATTTATGTCATCTAATTAATTCCATTCAACTCAATAAGGAAACGAAAACAGCTTTCATGCGTACGTACGCCCTACCGTCTCCATGAACAGTGTATTTCTTTCCGTTTACTAATCTATTATATATATGTATATTCTGAATATATATTATATATAAATCATGTTTTATATTATATAATTAATTATTCATGATCTAAGTAATCATATGAATAATTAAAAGTCAAAACATAGACGAAAAATGAAACGATTTTACCCAAAACGCTCTTTAAGATGGAATTTACAAAAGAACGGGTAATATAAAGTCATAAGTGAACCATATATGATATCATAACAATGAGTACGATTCTGGAATAAGTCAATGACATTATATAAATAATTATACAATAGGTTCGGACACTTACAAAGCAAATCGGACCTAAGGTAAGGGAAATATCACAATCTCATTTTTATCCGAGATTGTTTATACTTTGGCATTTACTGGGGTGTATTTTATCATCCACATCCATGTTTCCTCGATATGTAATATAATTTCCATCCACCTACAATTTTTTATATACAATTTTACCCTTCGGTGAGTTTTTAGTAAAGTATATGAATGGAATCTTTTGTTGTTTTCGTACGAGGTACTTTTTGGCTTTTCCTACAAAAGTACGAAGAGTGTTTTTTTAACTTATATGGCATGAATGGATTTTTAAAACATTATTTCCAAGAATCTTCCATTAAAAGTTTTCAAGTTTATTTTTAATCAATGTCTTTTATTTTATAATGGAACGACATGTTATGAAAGGAAAAGTGTTTTTCAAGCAGAAAGAATATTTTCCTCAAGAATGGAGTTCAAGTGTTTTATCAAAATTATTTTCCCTATAATTACATTGATTTGATTATGTTGTGATGTAATTATATTTTTATGAATTACTTTATCTTATATAAATTGTTTTATGATGTCATGATGTCTAAGATTCCCATTTTTATTACATGGGTTATGCTATGATGTATGGTTTTCTGATTTTGTGGCACACACAAGAATGCTATCATTATGAGATGGGTGGTAACTATATCTCCCTAAAATGCATTGGGTAAAGATTTTTTATCTCATGAGATAGACATGGCTGGAATGGCAGGTTAAACCGGTTCAGTGAAGTAGGACTGAAACGAGGAGTGAACTCAGATCAGAAATGGACTTTTTCCACTAAGATAGTCTTGGAAATGTGTATTGACTAACAAGAAATGATTCTCAATGATTATGTGTGTATGACACAAAGTTTCATGTTTTAAGTTATGATTATTGGGATTAAATTTCACTACTATGATTTATCCCATGTAATAAAATTATGATCTCTTTTGCAGGTTAAGATTTATTATATGACTATGGGAAAAAATTAACATAATTAGGATTTAGATATAGTTATAAAATGATTTTATGGTCCTTGAATTCTAAATCACCATTTAAATTTTTATCCATTAATTTACCTATTATATATTATTGGAACATTGGGTTATATTTAATCTAATTTCTATGTTATATGAATGTATAAAATATCCTAGTGTATTTTATAAAGATATTTATTATTATCACTGTTGAGTTATCATTGAAATATTGAATTCATATTTTCTCATTGATATAGATGGGTTATTTTTATTACTTTTTATTAATATTATTTGAAGAAGTTTTTTCCTCTGAAGAATACTTACAGAACCCTACAAATATTTTTTTAGTATCTTGAATATTGGGATGTGTGTATGATTTCATGTTACAATATCGTTTGGTTAATATTTTAGTTGTCCAAGATGATGATTTTATAATGGTAGATTAGGGAATTTTCAATTCTTAAAAACTATTTATGATATTGGTCTTAAATATAGGTATTTTTGGAATAAAGGATATACCATTTTCATATTAATATAAGGAATATATATGTGGAAATATCATATGACTATTGAAGAATATTATTATTCAGTATTTTTGAATATGTAATTTTCTTCCCTAAACTCTGCTAATTTCCTTATTCTTAAACATCATATAAATCATTGATATTTATGAGAAATATCTTATATAATGTTTCTTTAATATAATAAAATATTAATATGGTTATGTATCCACAAATATACTCCCTCTACTCCATCAAGTGGAATGTGAAGTTATTGTAGAGGTATATGTGTGGACTTCCACCTCAATATATTGATAGAAATAATTATATGTAAACATAATTACTATATTTTTTATTTATCAATTATATATAAAACATGATAATGAAATTATTATAATTAATTTATAATAATATCATATTTACCTTCTTACTTTCAAATCTATTGGAAAACAATAATTTCACTGCTAGAAACATGTGGACTACAACCTCCACAAAGTGAAATGATTCAATTTTTATTTTTTATTTACATGTATTGTAATATCAAAATATTTCATGAAAATATATGACATAGAAGGTATAATAATAATTTTTTAATTTTTTATTATTAGTTACATTTCATTAACTCCATTTGTAGATATGTAGAAATAACATTCATGTTTACAAATAACATATCATCCCATTGAAAAGTGTAACTCATTTTTAAATTCGTATAATTAATTGATGGATATATATATAAATATTAATTGAATATAAATTTTATTTATATCATTATTAAAATTACTATTATTATTTAACGATTAAAAAAATTCAAGGACTCAAACTACTGAATATAAATTCTTGTGAAAACCAGAAAAGAAACTCTCGAAAATGATGGGTTTGATATGTAATTTGTTATAAATGAGTATTCAATTAATAAAACTTCACAATATATGACATAAAAATTATGAAAATTTTATATTAGATAAATTTTAGAATATTTAAATTTAAATTACCTACAATTGTAATTTTTTTAAATATCTCATACTTTATTTAATCAGTTCTCATCAAGATAGTACATATTATAGACTTATGACTTAATCTCCACTTATTTAATTTGTTTGGTGTGCATATTACACATAAATATATGTTATTATATTTCATTAGTTTTTTATTATAACATCTAATTAAATTTATATATTAAATATGGATTTCATATTTATATTATTAATGGATTAAGGGATTTACGGTTCAACCCCATTTTAATATGCATTTGAAAGGATTTAATTTACATTTAGCAAATTAGTTTATCCTTATCTGTTAAATACATTTAAATTTTCAACTTATATTTTTAATTTAAAGAACCGTAAAATTCAAGGGAAATTTTTTCTTAATTTTCTTTGGGATTTTACAAGAATGCAGTTTTTGACGACGCCTGATTCTGAGGCCTGGTGTGCCCGAAATAAATTTCCGAAGATAGGCTCAGGTATGTTCATTGAATGAACGAGCTGGTTTTTCTAACTTTTTAATCGGTGCTCAGAATTGAAATCTGAGGGCACCGATGAACTTACAGCGCTGGTAATTGCTTATGAAGACCCTTCATAGAGTTGCGTTTTGTAACACCCTGATATTTTATGAAAAATATTCTTTTTAATTTCATTATTGTCTTGTGTTGTACGCTACACCAAAAGGAGCTTTCAAAACATGCATCCTTGACTTTCCTTTCATTACACGCAAGCACGACCTTCCGTGATAGCGGGTGTTGTACGCAATACCGAGTTTTTCTAAACAATGATATGCTATTGAAATATTATTAAAACTAGCCGTTATGAATACTAATAACCACTTTTTGAACTTTTATAAATTTTATTTTTCAAAATGGACTTCATTTTTGGATTCGGAATATCGAAATTAGCATAGGGTGTAATTTTGGTACTTTTCGGATAACTATAATTTTCTGATGAATAGTGAAAATTACTAAATTTTAATTAAAAACAACCTTTTTAATTGAAATAATTAATAGTGATAAATTATTAATTTGAGTGTTTTTAAAGTATATTTAGAATATATTTTTAAAATTTAAAACAATGTTGGTAATTGGATTTAATTTCACATTTAAACCAGACATAAACAAGTGTCAATCTGTTGATAGTTATTATCTCTTAAGAACACTCTATTTGTTTTGATGATGGGAATTAATTTTTAAATTTATTTAATGAAAATGATATGTTTTGAATTTGATAATATAGAAATCATATTTGAGTTCATAATATTAAATATAGCTTAGGCCTAATTTTTTGTATTTTTCTGGAAACTTTCATTTTTTGATGAATAGTGAAACCACTATGTGGTAGTTAAAAAAATGAATTTTTCATTAAACATAATTTTACCACTTCTGTGAGTGGAATTTATAAAATCCGAGAGACACGGTTGATTTCAGTAAGTAAAATGTGGTTCAATGAGATTAAAATAATTTTTAGTGAATAGTAACTTTTTACATTTTTATACCGCGGTTAAAAGTAAATAGGGTAATTAAGGGTAAAAATGTTATTATTATTACCCCAACACATGTCCTAATTCTATTGGATAAGTGTAATTCGACCATAAACAACCTTAGGAATAAAATATGACCATTTAGACCCACATGGATTAGATTAGGACATTTATTATTATTTAATTAAAAAAATAGTTAAAAGAGGTAAAATCAGTGTTTATTTACTACAACATTTTTAACATAGGGTTATACATAAGATAATGTAGATTGTAAATTTTCATTATAAAGATAATAAGATTTCCTACATAATTTTATTTTATTAATAATTTTTAGACATTATATAAATTAATTTATTTATGAAACAATAATGATGCTGTAATTACCATGATAGTGAAAAATTAGAATAATTGATATTATAAATACCCAAATAAATATAATCTGAGACATTTTATGAATTAAAATAATTTTATAGGTTAATATTACATATTATTATTGATTTAATTTACTTTTTTCGAACTAATAATTATGTTATGATTTTCTCAAAAATCAATTACTAAATAGTTTCAAAATTGACATAAAATAGTTTTTAAAGAAAATATTATATTAGTAATTGTTATTTTATTCCTAAAAATCTAAGGATTGGACAAATGATATAGATAAGGTTATATAAATTAATAATAAACAACTTCGGGTTCGTTTGGCTGCTTATAGTAAGTTTGAAACCTTATAGCAAAAGAACACAAGAAGACACGGTAAAAGTAAAATTATTTTACTTAATGTTAAATCAAAATGATAAGGTTAAAATAGGAACCTAAACATGTATAAATTGTATTGGATGAGAGTATTTCGACCCATACCCACCTTAGATTCTAAATAAATCAATTTGGAGCTATTTAAATCCGAGTTTATCTATATATTAAAATAATATTTTCAGTTATTCCAAAGGTGCCCCTCTCCTCCCTTATAAAAGGGAACCTTCTCCCTCTCTTCCTCACACCACTTTGAGCCTTCATGCTCGGACAACCCCTGAAAAATTATCTTCTGCACTTCCCTAGAAACATAATAGAGGTTCTGGTATTCCTCAAAGACCTATTTTAGTGTCCTAAAAGGGGATCTCAAAGAGGCGCTTCAAAGAAGAGGTAATGTCCGTTACCGATTCTTTCAACTTTATTTCTTTTTCCACTCCTTCTTCTTAGGTTGTTTCATTATGAAGTAATAACAACAGTATCACTCATATACTGATATGTTATTATAAGTATTAAACAACCCTATTTCACCAACTATCCATCCTACAGAAAACGAAATCACCGCGCGTGCGTACGTACGGAATACCGTCTCCACGCTGTGGTGTAATCTATTTTCCACCACCACCTTACTTGGATGGGTATAATGGTGTACATAATCACTATATATGATTATTGTAAAGTGATATTGATTCTGAAATAGTATACATACACTCCAATACAATCCCATGATCATGAGAACGACATCATCACTCGTGTGTACGTACGGACTACTGTCTCCACGACGTGATAAGATTCATTCTCCACGTTAACCATTCATGAATGATTATAAAGTATATATAATAAGTAATAGTGAAATATATGACATAATAATGATACTGTATTTATGTGTATATATATTTATGTCATCTAATTAATTCCATTCAACTCAATAAGGAAACGAAAACAACTTTCATGCGTACGTACGGCCTACCGTCTCCATGAACAGTGTATTTCTTTCCGTTTACTAATCTATTATATATATGTATATTATGAATATATATTATATATAAATCATGTTTTATATTATATAATTAATTATTCATGATCTAAGTAATCATATGAATAATTAAAAGTCAAAACATAGACGAAAAATGAAACGATTTTACCCAAAACGCTCTTTAAGATGGAATTTACAAAAGAACGGGTAATATAAAGTCATAAGTGAACCATATATGATATCATAACAATGAGTACGATTCTGGAATAAGTCAATGACATTATATAAATAATTATACAATAGGTTCGGACACTTACAAAGCAAATCGGACCTAAGGTAAGGGAAATATCACAATCTCATTTTTATCCGAGATTGTTTATACTTTGGCATTTACTAGGGTGTATTTTATCATCCACATCCATGTTTCCTCGATATGTAATATAATTTCCATCCACCTACAATTTTTTATATACAATTTTACCCCTTGGTGAGTTTTTATTAAAGTATATGAATGGAATCTTTTGTTGTTTTCATACGAGGTACTTTTTGGCTTTTCCTACAAAAGTACGAAGAGTGTTTTTTTAACTTATATGGCATGAATGGATTTTTAAAACATTATTTCCAAGAATCTTCCTTTAAAAGGTTTCAAGTTTATTTTTAATCAATGTCTTTTATTTTATAATGGAACGACATGTTATGAAAGGAAAAGTGTTTTTCAAGCAGAAAGAATATTTTCCTCAAGAATGGAGTTCAAGTGTTTTATCAAAATTATTTTCCCTATAATTACATTGATTTGATTATGTTGTGATGTAATTATATTTTTATGAATTACTTTATCTTATATAAATTGTTTTATGATGTCATGATGTCTAAGATTCCCATTTTTATTACATGGGTTATGCTATGATGTATGGTTTTCTGATTTTGTGGCACACACAAGAATGCTATCATTATGAGATGGGTGGTAACTATATCTCCCTAAAATGAATTGGGTAAAGATTTTTTATCTCATGAGATAGACATGGCTGGAATGGCATGTTAAACCGGTTCAGTGAAGAAGGACTGAAACGAGGAGTGAACTCAGATCAGAAATGGACTTTTTCCACTAAGATAGTCTTGGAAATGTGTATTGACTAACAAGAAATGATTCTCAATGATTATGTGTGTATGACACAAAGTTTCATGTTTTAAGTTATGATTATTGGGATTAAATTTCACTACTATGATTTATCCCATGTAATAAAATTATGATCTCTTTTGCAGGTTAAGATTTATTATATGACTATGGGAAAAAATTAACATAATTAGGATTTAGATATAGTTATAAAATGATTTTAAGGTCCTTGAATTCTAAATCACCATTTAAATTTTTATCCATTAATTTACCTATTATATATTATTGGAACATTTGGTTATATTTAATCTAATTTCTATGTTATATGAATGTATAAAATATCCTAGTGTATTATACATAGAGATTGATTATTATCACTATTGCGTTATCATTGAAATATTGAATTCATATTTTCCCATTGTTATAGATGGGTTATTTTTATTACTTTTTATTAACATTATTTGAAGATGGTTTTTCCTCTTAAGAATACTTATAGAACCCTACAAATATTTTATTAGTATCTTGAATATTGGGATGTGTGTATGATTTCATGTTAAAATCTCATTTGGTTAATATTTTAGTTGTCCAAGATGATGATTTTATAATGGTAGATTAGGTAATTTTCAATTCATAAAAACTATTTATGATATCGGTCATAAATATAGGTATTTTTGGAATAAAGGATATACCATTTTCATATTAATAGAAGGAATATATATGTGTAAATATCATATGACTATTGAGGAATATTATTTTTCAGTATTTTTAAATATTTAATTTTCTTCCCTAAACTCTGCCAATTTCTTTATTCTTAAACATCCTATAAATCATTGATATTTATGAGAAATATTTTATATAATGTTTATTTAATATAATAAAATATTAATATGGTTATGTATCCACAAATATACTCCCTCTACTCCATCAGGTGGAATGTGAAGTTATTGTAGAGGCATATGTGTGGACTGCCACATCAATATATTGATAGAAATAATTTTATGTAAACATAATTACTATATTTTTTATTTATCAATTATATATAAAACATGATAATGAAATTATTATACTTAATGTATAATAATATCATATTTACCTTCTTACTTTCAAATCTATTGGAAAACAATAATTTCACTACTAGAAACATGTGGACTACGACCTCCAGAAAGTGATGTGATTCAATTTTTATTTTTTATTTACATGTATTGTAATATCAAAATATTTCATGACAATATATGACATCGAAGGTATAATAATAATTTTTTAATTTTTTATTATTAGTTACATTTCATTAACTCCATTTGTATATATGTAGAAATAACATTCATGTTTACAAACAACATATCATCCCATAGAAAAGTGTAACTCATTTTTAAATTCGTATAATTAATTGATGGATATATATATAAATATTTATTGAATATAAATTTTATTTATATCATTATTAACATTACTATTATTATTTAACGATTAAAAAAATTCAAGGACTCGAACTACTGAATATTAATTCTTCTGAAAACCAAACAAGAAACTCTAGAAAATGATGGGTTTGATATGTAATTTTTTATAAATGAGTATTAAAATAATAAAACATCACAATATATGACATAAATATTATGAAAATTATTATATTAGATAAATTTTAGAATATTTAAATTTAAATTACCTACAATTGTATTTTTTTAAAAGATCTCATACTTTATTTAATTGGTTCTCATCAAGATTGTACATATTATAGACTTAGGACTTAATCACCAATTATTTAATTTGTTTGGTGTGCATATTACACATTAATATATGTTATTATATTTCATTAGTTTTTTATTATGACATCTAATTAAATTTATATATTAAATATGGATTTCATATTTATATTATTAGTGGATTAAAGGATTTATGGTTCAACCCCATTTTAATATGCATTTGAAAAGATTTAATTTACTTTTATCAAATTAGTTGATCCTTATCTGTTAAATACATTTAAATTTTCAACTTATATTTTTAATTTAATGAACTGTAAAATTAAAGGGAAATTTTTTCTTAATTTTCTTTGGGATTCTACAAGAATGCAGTTTTTGACGGTGCCTGATTCCAAGGCTTGGTGTGCCCGAAATCAATTTCCGAAGTTAGGCTCAAGTACGTTCAGTGAACGAACGAACTGGTTTTTCTAACTTTTGAATCGGTGCTTAGAATTGAAATCTGAGGGCACCGATGAACTTGCAGCGCTGGTAATTGCTTATGAAGACCCATCATAGAGTTGCGTTTTGTAACACCCCGAGATTTTATGAAAAATATTCTTTTTAATTTCATTAATGTCTTGTGTTGTATGCTACACCAAAAGGAGCTTGCAAAACACGCATCCTTGACTTTCCATTCATTACACGCAAGCGCGACCTTCCGCGATAGCAGGTGTTGTACGCAATACCGAATTTCGCTAAACAATGATATGCTATTAAAATATTATTAAAAATAGCCGTTATGAATAGTAATAACCACTTTTTTAAATTTTTTAAATTTTATTTTTTCAAAATGGACTTCATTTTTGGATTCAGAATATCAAAATTAGCTTAGGGTGGAATTTTGGTACTTTTCGGATAACTATAATTTTCTGATGAATAGTGAAAATTACTAAATTTTAATTAAAAACAACCTTTTTAATTGAAATAATTAATAGTGATAAATTATTAATTTGAGTGGTTTTAAAGTATTTTTAAAATATATTTTTAAAATTTAATACAATGTTGGTCATTGGATGTAATTTCACATTTCAACCAGACATAAACAAATGTCAATCTATTGATAGTTATTATCTCTTAAGAACACTCTATTTGTTTTGACGACGGGTATTAATTTTTAAATTAATTAATGCAACTGATATGTTTTGAATTTGGTAAAATAGAAATCATTTTTGAGTTCATAATATAAAATATAGCTTAGGCCTAATTTTTGGTATTTTTCTGGAAACCTTCATTTTTTGATGAATAGTGAAACAACTATGTGGTAGTTAAAAAAATGAATTTTTCATAAAACATAATTTTACCACTTCTGTGAGTGGAATTTCTAAAATCCGAGAGACACGGTTTATTTCAGTAAGTAAAATGTGGTTCAATGAGATGAAAATAATTTTGGTGAATAGTAACTTTTTACTTTTTTATACCGCGGTTAAAAGTAAATAGGGTAATTAAGGGTAAAAATGTTATTATTATTACCACAACACATGTCCTAATTCTATTGGATAAATGTAATTCGACCAAAAACAACCTTAGGAATAAAATATGACCATTTAGGCCCACTTGGATTAGATTAGGACATTTATTATTATTTAATTCAAAAAAGAGTTAAAAGAGTTAAAATCAAAGTTTATTTACTACAACATTTTTAATATAGGGTTATACATAAGATAAATTAGATTTTAAATATTATTTAGAAAGATAATAAGATTTACTACATAATAATATTTTATTTATAATTTTTATACATTAAATAAATTAATTTATTTATGACACAATAATGATGCATTGATTACCATAATAGTGAACAATTAGAATAATTGATATTATAAATACCCAAATAAATATAATTTGAGGCTTTTTATGAATTCCACTAATTTTCTATGTTAATATGACATATTAGTATTGATTTAATTTAATTTTTTCGAACTAATCATTCAGTTATGATTTTCAGAAAAATCAATTACTAAATAGTTTCAAAATTGACATAAAATAGTTTTTAAAGAAAATATTATATTAGTAATTGTTATTTTATTCCTAAAAATCTATGGTTCTGCGAAATGATTTAGATAAGGTTATATATATTAATAATAAACAACTTGGGGTTCGTTTGGCTTCTTATAGTATGTTTATTAAACTTATAGCATAAGAACAGAAGAAGACACGGTAAAAGTAAAATTATTTTACTTAATGTTAAATCTAAATAATAAGGTAAAAATAGGAACCTAAACTTGTCTAAATTCTATTTTATGAGAGGCTTTCGACCCATCCCCACCTTATCTTTGTAATAAATCAATTTGGAGCTATTTAAAAACGAATTTGTCTTTATAATAAAATAATAGTTTTAGTTAATCCAAAGGTGGCCCTCTCCTCCCTTATAAAAGGACACATCCTCCCTCTCTTCCTCACACCACGTTGAGCCTTCAAGCTCGGCCAACCCCTTCAAAATTCTCTTCTCCACTTCCCTAGAAACATCATAGAGGTTCTGGTCTTCCTCAAAGACCAATTTTAGTTTCCTAAAAGGAGATCTCAAAGAGGCGCTTCAAATAAGAGGTAATGTCCGTTACCGATTCTTTCAACTTTATTTCTACTTCCACTTCTTATTCATAGTTGGTTTCATTATGAAGTAATAACATCAGTATCACTCATATAATGATATGTTATTATAAGTATTAAACAACCATATTTCACCATCTATCCATCCTAAGGAAAACGAAATCACCGCGCGTGCGTACGTACGGAATACCGTCTGCACGCCGTGGTGTAATCTATTTTCCACCACCACCTTACTTGGATGGGTATAATGGTGTACATATAAACTACATATGATTATTTTAAAGTGATATTGATTTTGAAATAGTATACATACACTCCAATAAAATTCCACGATCATGAGAACGATATCATCGCTCGTGCTTATGTACGGACTACCGTCTCCACGACGTGATGAGATTCATTCTCCACGTTAACCATTCATGAATGATTATAAAGTATATATAATAAGTAGTCATGAAATATATGACATAATAATGATACTGGATTTATGTGTATATATAAGTATGTCATCTACTTAATTCCATTCAACTCAATATGGAAATGAAAACAGCGTTCATGCGTACGTACAGCCTACCGTCTCCATGAACAGTGTATTTCCTTCCATTTAAAAATCTATTATATATATGTATATTATGAATATATATTATATATAAATCATGTTTTATATTCTGGAATTAAGTATTCATGATCTATGTAATCATATGAATAATTACAAGTCAAAACATGGACGAAAAATGAAACGATTTTACCCAAAACGCTCTCTAACATGGAATTTACAAACGAACGGGTATTATAAAGTCATAAGTGAACCATATATGATATCATAACAATTAGTATGATTCTGGAAGAAGTCAATTAAATTATTTAAATCATTATAAATGAGTTTTGGACAATTACGAAGCAAATCGGACCTAAGGTAAGGGAAATATCACAACCTCATTTTTATCCAAGATTGTTTATACTTTGGCATTTACTGGGGTGTATTTTATCATCCACATCCATGTTTCCTCAATATGTAATATTATTTCCATCCACCTACAATTTTTTAAATCCAATTTTACCCTTCTTTGAGTTTTTAGTAAGGGATATGAAAGGAATCTTTTGTTGTTTTTCGTACGAGGAACTTTTTGACTTTTCCGACAAAAGTACGAAGATTGTTTTTTAACTTATACGGAATGAACGGATTTTTAAAACATTATTTCAATTAATCTTCCTTTACAAGTTTTCATGTTTATTTTTAATCAACTTCTTTTAGTTTATAATTGTACGATATGTTAAGAAAGGAACAGTGTTTTTGAAATAGAAAGGATATTTTCCTCAAGAATGGAGTTCAAGTGTTTTATCAAAATTATTTTCCCTATTATTACATTGATTTGATTATGTTGTGATGTAATTATATTTTTATGAATTCTTTTATCTTATATAAATTGTATTATGATGTCACGATGTTTAAGATTCCCATTTTTATTACATGGGTTATGATATGATGTATGGTTTTATGATTTTGTGGCACACATAAGAATTATATCATTATGAGATGGGTGAGACCAATATCTCCCTCCAATGAATTGGGTAAATATTTTATATCTCATGAGATAGACAAGGCTGGAGCGGAAGGTTAAACCGGTTCAGTGAAACAGCACTGAAACGAGGATTGAACTCGGTTCAGAAATGTAGGTTTTCCACTAAGATAGTCTTGGAAATTAGTCTTGACTAACAAGAAATGATTCTCAAAGATTATGTGTGTATTCCACAAAGTTTCATGTTTTATGTTTTGATTATTCTGATTACATTACACTACTATGATTTATCCCATGTTATGAAATTATGATCTCTTTTGCAGGTGAATATTTTCAAAAGTTATGTGCTTATGTATACGATGTGATTGATATTTCTTTTTTTTACCCTTACTGATAATTTGAGCTCACCTTTTTATGTTTTTTCCCCAGGATATAAAGAATGGTTTTAGGTAAAAAAAGGACGATCTTTATGGGAGATGTGGAAGATCATTCACCATGATTAGAAGATTATATTCCGAGTTTCCAAAGACACTAAACTATTATGGTCCCTGTGTGTGTGTTTTTGTTATGTACAAAGTGTTCCGCAAAAGTAATGTAATTTCCATGTACGTTAAGCTTCGAGTCTCTACACATTTACTCGAGAGGAGTTGTTAGAAATCATTGAGGAATAAAAATATAATTGTTATACAATTTTATTTTTATATCTTGATATGTGGTTAAGTGTTGATTCACAACACCCTTACCCTCTTTTATGAGGTTATATCCTAAGTAAAGGAGTTGGGGTTGGGACCCTCTTATAGTTAACTTTCTTTGAGAGGATTAAGGTGGGGTGGGGCCCACATTATCCCAACCCCTCACCTTCCCCTAACGTTCATAACTTTTCCCCTCCTTAATTTGTAACTCTCAAAAAGAAAACCCCCGCTCTTAACTCTTGCCAACATACACTATTGATTAATTGAACCTACTCAATTAATTAAATAAGCGTTTTGAGTTTTGAATTTCAAATGGAATGTGTTAATAAAATAATTGGTTGAGCCCTTTTATTTTATTTTGTGGGACACACCTTGTGTTGAGGATTGGGGGGGGGGAGAGAGAGAGAGCCTTGTGAGAAGAAGAAGAAGAAGGAAGAGGAGAGAATTCCTCCTCGTTCAAGAACGACGCCTCTTCAACGAAGAACGACGCTTCCTTATCAGTGAACGACAACATTCCTCTCCCACGGCAAGGAAGGAGACGTCGACCATTGAGACCAACACCAACAAAAACGTTCTTCTACTTCTTCCAATGTCGACGGAATCGATACTGTTCTTCCGCGACGTTCGACTTCCGCGACTCGACGACGTGTGGAGTCATTTTCGAGCTAGGGGTTAATTGTTTATTCTTCGTGAATATTTTTTTCGCCTTCATCGTTATCTAATTTGGCTGCCTTTTATCACAATAACGGAAGGAGGTCGGACCGCACGAACATGACCTACTCTCCTCCCCACTTGATGCTTGAATTTATTATGGCACGAGCAAGGAAGCGCAGTGACGTTGCACCACGAGGAAATAATGAAGAATGGTCGGAGAGGCGCGGCACCGTCGCGCCGCGCCGCTGAAGATGAACAAAGCCGCGGCGCCATCGCGCCGTGCCGGAAAACCACGAAGTGTGCGCGATTTGTTGATTTGATGTGTGGATTGACGGGCGATGACAGAACGGGCCGCAGAGACATTTTGATGTCTTCACAGTGAAGATTTGATCTCGGGAGGACCGCTTCCGAAGACTGCAGGAAAAACGGACCACCAGAGTGCGTCTGGTGGTCTACGGAAGAACCTTCCGGTGCGCCATGCTGGCACGGTGGCACCGGCGGCCGGAGGCGGAGACTGGCACTGGCCGGGAGCCCGGAGGCGGCGGCGTCCATAGAGCCGCCTAGAGGGTCCGCCGCGGCGGCAGGCGGCGGTCCGACGGCCGCACTGTACCATAAGAGAGATTGGCGGTCGTAACCCTTAGCGGTCAATGGGAGTGGTCCCCACGTGGGGGGATTCAATCAAGGAGCATCGTGCCCCCCCCCTTATGTGACAGCTCGGCCGAGCCGAGCTCTTTCGCCACGCGAGCCGCGCCCTCCCATGCCGGGCCGAGCCCCCAGGCCCGGCCAAGCCGCACCGATCGGGCCACGCCATGCCCCAGTGGGCTGGACCTGGACCAGGGTCCGGTCGACCCGGTTCGGGCCGCCAAGGGGGTCTCGGGCCGGGTCAGACCGGGCCCGAACCCCCTATTTTCGAGCAGTTTTTTCTTCAAATGCCAATAACATGGTCTACAGACCTCCGATCAATGCTATGTCAGTGGCGATGTGATCCATGGATCGAGACAGTCGTTTCGGTATATTACACTCAAGGTTTCGGAGAAATTTGGGTACGGCCGGGTTGGTTCGAGCACGAAACCAACCGGACCCTCGAAGCGGAAACACTTATAACATGAGATCCGGACGTCCGATTGACGTGTCTTCGACTTTTTTGGATTCCTCTTGATGAGATGGAACTTTTGGAATACTTCGCCTGAGGGTTGGATGTAGTTAGAGTATGGCCGGGTTGGATTGTATCTGAAATCCAACCGGGCCCCTAGAACGGAAGAGCTGATAACTTTCAGACCAGACGTTCGTTTGAAAAACTGTCAGCGTTGTTGGTGATCATGTTGAGAAATGGTCCCTATGAGTGTACCCTATGAGAGTTCGGGGTACAGTTGAGATACGGTCGGGTTGGATCGTATACGAAACCAACTGTCCCCCTGGGACGAAAAGGCTAATAACTCACAAACCGGGAGTCCGATTGACGTGTCGTATGTTGCGTTGAGACCCCTATGACCAGGTAGCCATTTGAGATACTTCATTATTAGAATTTTTGATACTTGGAGTATTGACCTATTGCTCATGTAGTGGACCCTCATGGAGACGAGCGTACGGAGTACGGAGACCATGTACCTGGATGAGACCTGACGACTGCTTGACCGAATCGGCTAGGAGTGAGTTCACTAGCCCAGTGGAAGGAGCACTACTATGTTTGGGTGCAGACTCATGGAGGATGGAGCACTACTGTGTTTGGGTGCAGACCGGCGGTAATCAACAGATGGAGTACCTCTGCAGGCTATTAGGGGGGGAGCACTACTGGGTTTGGATGGCAGAACCCGGTGGGAAGCACTACTGTGATTTGTTGGCTGACCCACGATACTCGACAGGAGGTGTACCTCAGCAGTCTTAGGTTAGTGAGCAGTGCCTCGGAGTCATGGCAGGATCACTGTACTCGTCAGAGACGGGGCTCTTAAGTAGTTACAGTTTCGATAATGAAAATCCTGGTTTGACCTAAGTCTATGACCTTTGTATTTACCTCATGATTGATATGGGTAACTTGATAAATTAGGTATATGTATGGGCATATATCTAAGTAGTGGTTATCCGTTGATATCACAACCTCTGTGTTTCCTCATGATTGACATGGGTTACAGGAAAACTTAGGTATATGTATGGGCTTATACCTAAGTAAGGGTTATCTGTTGAGTTTCTGGTTTTTGGTTTTCCTTGTTGTATTTAGAGAGACCATGAGGGTCTCAGGGTCCCTACTGAGTATCGTTATACTGGCCCCTGCACAGGAAATGCATGCACCTCATTGTGTTGGATGTAGACAACAGACAGCGCGGACGGAGGCAGAGCGTTCGAGGACTGGATGGTACCCGGAGGTGGACCTCACGAAGAGTCAGTATCCGGAGGTGAAATTCACGAAGAGATGATACTCAGAGAAGGTTTACGGGAAAGAGTGTTGTGGAGGCTATTTGTAGCTACCCTTCAGGTAGGATCTGTGGTGGACGATCAAGGAGCTGCTCTATCTGTACCTACCCTTCAGGTAGGATCCGAGGTGGATGACCCAGAAGCTGCTTATATTCTTCCAGTTGTTTGTATTTTCTATTGTACTTTCATTCAGTTATAACTGTACTTTCAGTTGGGTTTGTATTCTGGCCCACATACGTTTCAGAAATTCTTTTTTTGTACATAGTGTATTACTTCCGCTTGTACTCTGTAGTGTTTGTTTACTTTTATAAAGGCAATGCCTTCTAGATATTAGGATTTATGCCTTTGGTGCTAGTTGCCAGCCCTTGGCGTATGGAAGGCAGGCTTGGGGTAGCCACGACACGGGCCCCGAGGACGGGTCGTGACAAATTGGTATCAGAGGAGTCAGTTCTACCGCAGAACATATAACTCTGATATTTTCTTGCTCTGAAGCAATAGTCTTAAGGGTACCGAGTGTGGTTTTCAGTTCAGGGAGTCCAGTATTGGTGCAGGTGGCCGACGTATCCATACACTAGGACCCTAAGAACTGATTTCTGACTTTGTGCACAAAAAGACTGAATGCGTGTGTGATTTCAAAAGTTTTCCCCTTAAAATAGCTCAAACTAGGTTAGCTCACCAGGTATAATCGTTCGACAGTGTCACATATGTTTAATTCAGGATGACTTATCACAGATGACTAGCTAGAGCTCTGAGAGATGTACATACTGACAGCCTACCGAGCGATGAGGCTTCGGTACAGGGCCCTCTTACAGTTGAGGCACTACTGGAGGCACCAGCGGTACTACCATACGTTGGGCCACCGATGATACCAGCCCTAGCTGCAGGCGATGCACGCCACTTGAGCACACTGCATGAGTTCCAGCGCCAGAGGCCACCCAGGTTCCGGGAAGAGATGGACCCACAAGTGGCTGAGGATTTTCTGGAGGCTGTGGTGAGAGTTTTTGGGATAGTGGGTACTCCAGCAGACATCATGGTGATCTTTGCTTCCATCCTCCTTCAGGCAGCAGCTGAGAGATGGTGGAGCCACTTGTTCCAGTTTTGCGAGGGGATGACCTTCACCTGGGAAGACTTCAAGACCTTTTTCAGGGTGGAGTTTGTACCAGTGGCTCTACACCCCGAGCGTGTTCAGGAGCTGGTACCTTTGCTGCAGGATTTTCGATCAGTAGCCGAGTCATCTGTGGGTAGTAGAGAGATGATGCGGAGGTCCAAGAGGACCAGATCCAGCCGTACGAGGATCAGGATGTGTTATGAATGTGGAAAGTAGGGTCACCAGGCATGTGACTATCCGACCCCCCGCACAGATGATCCGCAGGCGTTGGCGGTGCCACCGAGATAGAATCAGCGGTGGGTGCTTGAGCAACAGCCGAGTAGTGGACAAGGCAGTAGAGCACCGGAAGCAGGTAGAAATGAGCGGAACTGGTAGATTACTTTTTTTTTCTTGGTACTTATACTTTCATTTTGCTTTTGTATTGGTGTCTTTGTACTATGAGCTGCAATAATAATAGACACTTATCCTAGTGACACTTGATTTCCTATCCTTTTGCTTAGTTGATACTGAGAGGTCCCGGTTTAAACTGTTGTCTTGACCCTCACTTTCAAGATTTATACTGGAGGCGACCCAGTGAACTCGCACTAATGCCAACAGTGTGAATCAACCCTTGGAGGTGAGAGTGACAGTTGGATCTCTTGGTAGTAACGTGGAGGACTTACGATGTCACCATGACATGAATACATCATTCATGTCAGGATTGAATATATTAGGCAATGGACGTGGTTCATCTAGGGGATAAGACCGAGTTTCTCTTTTCGGCAATGGAGAAATCTTAAAAGCTCTTACAGATCATAGGCAGAGAAGGTTCATATCATCCAGGAACAGATGAAGACTGCACAGTGCAGTAAGGAACAGGAAACTGATGCCAGTCTTAGAGACTCGAGCATGTTAAATGTTTCAAGAACAAGAAGCTTTAAGGAGATATGAGTCTACGAAGAAGCAGACATAGAGGCAGATCTAGGAGAGTATCATGAGGTGGTGTAAATTTTAACATGCTACAACCACCCGCCATAGTTGTCCCCACCAGGCTGAGGGAGCTTGAGGGCAGGGGAAGAGAGAGGTCGCATGCGGTTAAGGAGTGTGACCCAATGACTCTAAAAATGATTAAAGGGACATTCTGTGTCCACTACTGGCTGCCATAGTAATAGACATTGATATGAATCATTCTTTCCTTCCACTATTCTTGTTCCAGACCTTGAGATTCCGGTAAGTCATAGACTTGACCCTCATGTCTGGAGATACCTTGGGAGGAGACTCGATAATCACACTTACGCCGAAAGTGTGGTATGACCCTCGAGGTGAGAGTTTCAGTTGTAATCTCCTGGTGTCAATGTCGAGGCCTTACGACGTTGGTCTCGGTGTGGACTGGATTCACAGTTCATGCTCAGATTGACTGTATTCGGCAAAACGGTTGTGGTCTAACTACAATGTCGGGATGGGTTTTCCTTGGTTGGCAAAAAGGAAACCCCGGGAAGCACCGGATAAACTCATGCATAGGAGGGTGAGGCTGATCACTCTTGAGTCGGTCAACCTTACCCTCATTGTAGTAGGATTTTTGAGTTTCAATTCATAACAGGAATTGGAGACGTCCGAAATTCGAGGATGGTGACCATGTTTTCTTACGGGTCTCAACTCGACGAGGTCTATGGATATGTGGCCGTGGCGACAAGTATCTTCTGAGGTTTAACATACCTTTTCAAGTTCTCAGCAGGGTAGGTGAGGTCGATTACCACTTGACCCATCAACCTTAGTTGCACCAGGTGCACGACGACATCCACGTATCTCAACTGGGAAGATACGTGCTTCACCCAACGCATATCATCGACCATGGAGAGATGGACATTGGAGATGGGGTGACTTTTGCGGGGTTCAAGTCGGAGTTGAGGATCAAAATGAGTGGTCTTACGAGGATGGTGGATTAATCTTTTGTGCTTTCGTTGGTAGCAAGGGAACCTCTAGGTGAGCACATGGGAGCGGAAGGCTCAGATGCGTGCTCAGTATCGCTTTTGTATCCCTAGTTTGTGTTAAATCTTTACGAGGACATAAATCCCTGAGCTGGGAGTAAAGTAAAGTCCCGTAAAATTCAATGGAATCTTTTTCTTAATTTTCTTTGGTATTTTACAAGAACTCATTTTCTGACGGTGCCTGATTCTGAGGCCCAGTGTTCCCGGAATCAATTTCCGAAGTTAGGCCCGGGTACGTTCAGTGAACGAACGAGCGGGTTTTTCTAACTTTTGAACCGGTTCATGGAATTGAAATCTGAGGGCACCAATGAACTCGTAGCGCTGGTAATTGCTTAAGAAGACCCTTCCTGTAGTTTCGTATACTTGTGAGGAGTTGTTAAAAAAATGAGGAATAAAAATATAATTGTTTTACAATTTCAATTTTTTTTCTTGTTAAGTGGTTAAGTGTTGAGTCACAACACCCTTCCCCTCTCTTATGTGGTTATATCCTAAGTAATGGAGTTGGGGGTGGGACCCTATTTTAGTTACCTACCTTTGATAGGATTAGGGTTGGGTGGGGCCCACACGAGACCAACCCCTCACCTTCCCCTAACTTTCATAACTTTTCCCCTCTTTAATTTGTAATTCTCAAAAAGAAAACCCACTCTCTTAACTCTTTCCAACATACACTAATTGACTAATTGAACCTACTCAATTAATTAGTTAATCATTTTGTGTTTTGAATTTCAAATGGCATGTGTTAATAATATAATTATTTGATCCCTTTTGTTTTATTTTGGGGGACACACCTTGTGTTGAGGATTTTGGGGGGAGAGAGTGAGAGAGAGCCTTGTGGGAAGAAGAAGAAGAAGGAAGAGGAGAGAATTACTTGTCGTTGAAGAACGATGCCTCTTCAATTAATAGCAACGCTTCCTTATCGAAGAACGTCATCTTTCCTCTTCCGTGACAAGGAAGGAGACACCGACCGTGGAGACCGACTCAAACAACAACGTTCTTCTACTTCTTCCGACATCGACAGAATTGATACCGTTCTTCCATGATGTTTGACTTCCACGACTCGACGACGTGTGATGTAATTTTTGAGGTAGGGGTTAATTGTTTCTTCTTCATGAATATTTTCGTCACCTTTATCATTCTCTAATTTGGCCGCCTGTTATCGCAATAACGGGAGGTGGTCGGACCGCACGAACACAACGGACTCTCCTCCCCACTTGATGCTTAAATTTTTTGCGGCACGAGCAAGGTAGAACGGTGCCGTTTCACAGCGCGGAAATAATGAAGAATGGGTGGAGAAGCATGGCGTCGTTGCGCCACGCCGTTGAAGTCGAACAAAGCTGTGGATCCATCGTGTCGCGCCGAAAAACCACGAAGAGGTCACGGTATGATTATGTGATGTGCGGATCGATGGGAGATGACAGAACGGGCCATAGAGACGTTTTGATGTCTTCGCAGTGAAGATCATGTCTCGGGAGGACCGCCGGTGAAGACCGAAGGCAAAACATACCACCAGAGCGCATCCGATGGACCACAGAAGAACGTGCCGGCGCGCCCCGCCGGCACGGCGGCGCCGGCGGCCAGATGCGGCACCGCCTGGCACCCCGCCGGGAGTGTCCGCCGCGGCTGAAGCCATGGCGTTAGACAACGGTCCTGTAGCCGTGTGGGACCATAGGGGAGACCGGGGGTCGTAACCCCAGGCGGTCAAAGGGAGCGGCCCCCACGTTGGGGGGGGGCTTCAATCAGGAGGCAGCGCACCCCCCCTTCCGCGACAGCTCGGTCGAGCTGAGCTGTCCGGCCACGTGGGCCAGGCCAGCTCGTGCTAGCCGCACCCTAGTGGGCCGGACCCGGACCTGAGTCGGGTCGAACTGGTTCGGGCCGACCCTGGGGGTCTCGGACCAGGTCGGACAGGGCCCGAGCCCCATATTTTCGGGCTGTTTTTCGTTCAAACACCCATAACCTGGGCTACAGACATCCGATCAATGCACCGTCAGTTGGGATGTGATCCTTGGATCGAGTCAGTCGTTTCGATATATTACACTCAAGGTTTCGAAGAACTTTGGGAACAACTGGGTTGGTTCGAGCACGAAACCAACCGGACCCTCGGAGCGGAATGCTTATAACATGAGCTTCGGACGTCCGATTGACGTGTTGTCAACATTGTTGGATTCCTCTTGATGAGATGGAACATTTGGCATACTTCGCCTGAGGTTTGGACACAGTTGGAGTATGGCTGGGTTGGATTGTATCCGAAATCCAACCAGGCCCCTGGAACGGAAAAGCTGACAACTTTCAGACCGTACATCTGTTTGATGAACTTTCAGCGGTGTTGGTGATCACGTTGAGAAACGGTACCTATGAGTATACCCTATGAGAGTTCGGGGTGCAGTTGAGATACGGTCGGGTTGGTTCGTATGCGAAACTAACCAGGCCCATGGGACGAAAAGGCTAATAACTCACAGACCGGGCGTCCGATTGACGCACCGTCTGTTGCGTTGAGACCCCTATGATGAGGCGGCCCTTTGAGATATTCTTAATTGGAATTTGAGATACTTGGAGTATCGAAATCTAGCTCATGGAGCGGACCCTCCCAGAGATGAGCGTACGGAGTACATAGAACGTGTAGCTGGCTGCGACCTGACAACTGCTTGACCGACTCGACTTGGAGTGAGTCGACTAGCCACATGGATGTAGCACTACTATTTTTCAGTGCAGAACCATGGCGGATGGAGCACTACTGTGTTTGGGTGCAGACCCATGGTACTCAACAGAAGGAGTACCTTTGCAGGCTATTGGGGGGGTGCACTACTGTGTTTGGGTGGAAGACCCTTGCGGGAATCACTACTGTGTTTGGGTGTCTGACCCGCAGTACACGACAGGAGGAATACCCCATTAGTCTTCGGTAAGTGAGTTGTACCTCAGATTCATGACATGATCTATATACTCGTCAGAGATGGGGCACTTCAACAATTATGGTTTCGATAATGAAAATCCCGGCCTGAGCTGAGTCTATGACCTTGGTATTTAGCTCATGATTGAGATGGGTCACTTGATAACTTAGGAATATGTATGGGAATATATATAATTAGTGGTTATCCGTTGATTTCATAACCTCTGTGTTTCCTCATGATTGAGATGGGTTACGTGATAACTTAAGAATAAGTATGGGATTATACCGAAGTAAGGGTTATCTATTGAGTTTCTTCTTTATGGTTATCCTTGTTGGATTTAGAAATACCTTGAGGGTCTAGGGGTCTCTACCGAGTATCGTTATACTCACCCCTACACGGGCTATGCCCGAACCTCGTTGTGTTGGATGCAGATGACAAACAATGTTGATAGAGGCCGAGCATTCGAGGACTGGACGGTACCCAGAGGGGGACCTCACGACGAGTTAGTATCCAGAGGTGGACTTCACGACGAGACGATACTCGGAGGAGTTTGACGGGCAAGAGAATTGTGGAGGATATATGTACTTATCCTTCAGGTAGGATCCGTGGTGGAAAATCCAGGAGCTGCGCTATTTGTACCTACCCTTCAGGTACGATCCTTGGTGGACGACCCAGGAGCTGCTTCTATTCTCCCAGCTATTTATCTTTTCTGTTGTACATTCGTTCAGTTGTATATGTACTTTCAGTTGGGTTTGTATTCTGGCCCACTTACTTTTCAGCACTTCTTTTTTTGTACTTAGTGTATTACTTCCTCCTATACTCTGTGGTGTTTATTTACTTTTATAAAGGCAATGCCTTCCCAGATATCGAGCTTTATTCCTTTGGTGCTAGTTTCCATCCCCTGGCCTATGGAAGGTGGGCTCGGGGTAGTCACGGCATAGGCCCCGAGGACAGTTCATGACATTTAAATTTGGAGAATAAATATTTCCCATACATTTTTCTTTACATTATTTAATAATGTGATTGAATGATTATTTTTAATAACAAAAACAATTTTTTACTATTTGGTTAAGAATATATTTAATATGTGACCATTTTTTATTTACAATTCATTCATGAATTATTTTGGTAATAGACCAATATATTTTTTAATTAATTTTTTCCAATTACTGGATTTTTTTAATATCATAAAAATTATTACTCAGGACATTTTTTGAAAGAAGTTCTTTGTACATTTATTAATATAATATATTTTTTAATGAACATGATATAAATAAAATTTCCTATCACAATTACTTTTTAATACAATGATGTTTTCTCTAAAAATCTCCAATTTTATTTGAAAATATTAATTTTTCAATATTATTTAATATAAAAATATTTTTATATTAAATAAGTTCACTCAAAATTAAAAGGTATTTTTCTCAAGAAATACTCCACTGTCCTATTAAAATATTTTCACATATGATAACATATATTGAATTTAATTATGCTTTAAATTATATATAACACAACACTTTGTCCTAGTTGAGCAGTTTATTTATATTATTTCCTTTAAATTGAAAAAATATATTTCCAGTTGATGGTATTTTTTTATTATGACCAAAAAATTATTTTTTTGAACAATAATTACAAAATGTCACTCTATTATCATAAAAAAATGTAATTTATAAATAAGTATAGGAATTTGATAATTTCTATTATAATTTTTTATCAAATAAATAAATTCATTATTTTAATCCTGGATGTTTTTTTAATTATTATTTATTTAATAATTTCCTTAAAAACTTATGAGAATATTACAGAATATTAATTAATTTAATATAAATACAACCTAACTAATTTTAAAGAATTTAATAATGTAATATTTCAATTGTTTATTGTCTTCTAAGAATTTTTTTCAGATAAATATTACATATTATAGATCTGTAAATAATTTATACTAAAATTTCATTTTTCTTGTAGTTTTAAAAGGGAAATTATGATAACAGTTCTTAAAACGTCAGAATTATTATTTCTGTTAAATATATTATAATAACTAATTAAAAAAATTTCAAAATAAGGGAAAAAGAAAATTAAAAGTAAAATTTTTCAAAATTTTAATCAATTTTTCACTTGTGATTCAATTTTTTCCTTATTAGTATAATGGATTCCTATTAATTAAAAAAAACAATGGTTAAGATTCAAATTTTCTATCCATCACATTAAACCAATGGAGAAGGTTTGAATTATATATAAGACTATTTAGAATGGTTATAGTGACTGTGATGATACCCTATCATCCTAATATTGTTATAAGTATTTTTTTGAGGTGATTTTAGAAGATTAAGGATTAAATTATATTATAATGTTTTATGTATTTTCAAAAATGACATTAATTATATTTTATAATAAAATATAATTTATTAAATGATTTAAAATTATAAAAAATAATTTAATAATAAAACTTTGTGTTATATGGTTTAAAATATAATCCATATTCGATTTTATTCCAAAATTATTTTTCATGTTACATTAATGACCCTTAATGTGTTAAAAATAATTATATTTTAATAATTATCAAATTGATAACTTATGGTTAAAACAAATATATAAGGGCGAAAAAATCACCAAACCATGTCAAAATATTAATACATTAAAGTATAAAATCTAATAATAATATCATTATTTAAATTTACCAATTTTCATCCACTTGAATTAGAAAAATAATTTATATTATTTTAATATGTTATGAAATTTTAAGAGTACATTTCACATAACGTATAAAAGGAAACCTCTCTTACTCATACACATTTAGTAATATATTATGAGAAACAAATAATCAATTATCTTATAAAATTACCAATATAATAGTTTTAGGTAATGTTATCCTTAAAATAGTGCTCTATGGGTACATAAAAAATGATCAAATTATGGGCTACCGTAGAAGAGATAATCATCCTACCTAACCTCTTTAAATTTATTTCTTCTTTTACCTACTCTATCTATGTGTAATTATTCATTAATTATAAAATATATATTATATATAATTTTTTTTATATTTTTTATGTTACCACCAATATATACATAATATTACATCTAATGGGTTTTAATACCTATCACTCTTGTGCATGTGTGGACATCAACCTCCACATAGTGATAAAATTTATTTTCATTAACCATATTTCATGGATAGTTTTTAATTTATCTGGTGTTTATATATGGAATTTATTACAAAAATAATATATTTTAATCATTGTATCAAATATTTCTTTTTTAAAATACAATTTGTTTGAAAATGAGAATATTTCTTTGGAGTACATGTGTACTACAACCTCCACCAAGCAATGTGATTAATTATTCATTTATCCATTAAATGGATTTTAATGAGGATAAATTTAGTCAATATATATTATATAAATTATATTATAAGGATTGTGTATTGGTGATTTTTTCTTTCCATTATTTCATTCTATCCACTGATATACGAAAACATTATTTATGTTTACCAATAGCTTAATGTCTCCATTAATGGTCTAACTAATATTAATATCTTTAAACATTACAGATGAATGTAAATATATACATATTTAAAATTAATATACTATATATTTATAAAATACAATATAGAAATTATATAATTGAACAATGATCAATGTACAAATATAGGAAATTCCATACCGAAATTCTTATGAATAAGAAAATATTTAACAACTAGAAACAATGATTTTAACAAGAAATTATAAATAAGTATTTATAAAAAATTTATTAGTAAATAACAAATTATTTTATATGTATTTTATTTATTTTTAAAAATAATTATAAAAATATTAATTTAAATAAAATATAGGTTATAGAGCATTTAAGTAAAGTCAGTCTTCTGACAAGGCTTTGACATCTCAGTATTATTATTCTAGAATATTCAATTGTATAAAATTAATTCAATTTTTAGATAATAAATTTTAAATGAATGACATTTATTAAATTTTAAAGGATTTTTTTGTGTTTAAAAATTCCTTCTATGTATATATGATTCATGTGGTTATGATATTGATATTACCATAGTTTTCAAGGAATTATGTTTCAATCTAATTCTAATTATGATTTTTTTTAAAAATTTTAATTTTGGAATTTATATAGTCCTTATCTACAAAATAAACTAATTATGTTATCCTGTATTATTTTTTATATTATTCATGATTCCCTTTAATTTTATCTCTCATAAAGCATTAAAAATATCAGAAATGTTATTTTTTAATAATATTAACTGGTTATTTCTATTTGGTCGGGAAACACTACCTTTCATGTATTTTTTTTATAAAATTATTTCAAGAATGTTATTTTGATATTTTGTTATATTTTTTAAAATACTTTTTTACTAATTTATTATTCATTATGATAAATTATCAAAGAAATATAATTTTTATTTTCTAAACACTGTACTTTATATATCTGGGTGATATGATTCATAGTTTTGACATACAATGCAAGAACAAAATTTCCAACATTCATGAAAACTAAAACAATATTAAATGATGAAATTTTATGAAACATGTCATTTTTAACTTGATAATTTTATAATTATATCTTTAATGAGTTATAATCATAGAGAATTAAAATTTATGGGTTTCATTATGTGATTTTTGGGAATAAAAATGTGTATCACTAAAATTTATTAGATAAATAAAAATATATCATGTAATAATTATTTGAAGCAATTTAATTAAAACATCCCAAAGATAATCTATATATAAAATAAGTAATATTTTATGAATAAAAAATAATTTACAAAGAAAATATGATCAAATACCATATTAGTTTTCTTCCATTATAATCATGGAACAAAAATCTTCTACCTCATGGAAAGATATTCATTGTCTTTCAGAAAAATAATCCCCTAAGTAATTCTTCTTAAAAACCAATATTCATAACCATTGGAATAGAACTAAAATAAATGACTGATGTGAAATTCATAATAATGTAAAATAATGGAAATAAATAAGAATGACATGTGGATAAGTGTATATGAACATGATTATAAAATTTGGTGATTTTAAACTTCATATATTAGATAAAAAATATGGGATATGTCATAATTATTGGTAATTCGTAGAACATGAATCACTTGAGAATATTGAAGCTGAACCATGTGAGAATATCATAATAATAAGTATTTTTTTTAAAACACATAAAAACGTAAAAACTTAACCTATAAGTTATTAATTCCTTCTATAAAAATATTTGGGAACTTTATGGGTACATCACCTACAAGATGGGACACACTTCCTTCCAAAATAACATTCCATTCCTTATAGGGGATTAATATTCCCCATTATCCCATAGTCTATCTGGTTAACCCATCTACAGATAGTTGAATGTGATTCCTATATTCTTTTTTGGAATGGGAGTCCCCATATACATATAGTGGACTGTGTTTCACCATCATCCCTTATTGGATCTGGTTTATATATATTCTCATAGTTGGTCAATCTCATCATCATTATTCTCAACATTATCTCATTAGATGTAAATAATTTCCCATATGAATTTGAGGGTGATATAGGTCAACCCATCTCATAATTAATTCATACATACGTGTTACCCAATATCAAAAACAAACATATCATTACCCATGGAATGAATTGTGTATCCTAATTTTTTTTTTCATTTCATAATTATTCTAATAGACACATTATTCATAATCATTTCATAAAACACGAACCCATGAAATGAGTAGAGTATCAAATTCCAATAACCCATGAAAGGGGAATGTGGTTTTTAAATATATAATCCAAGAATAATAAAAATTATTCTTAAACATAATTCCATCAACACATAATCCATTAAAATATATAATATGAATGGATCCATTGAACAATTTACCTATAATCTCTTTATTAACACTAGTGGATGTAATCATAGATGAGAAATAATTTGAAAATAACTTTTAAAAACTTTTCATTAGGAAATTATCCTTCAGTATTTGAAGAATATTTATTTCAAAAATAAAAAAAATTTAGAACATAATTCATTCCAATAAACATGAAAATATATAATTTATTATTTGATATCCTTTATAAAACCATTTTATATGAAAATTTTAATGGATTCATGAAAACTATTTGAAAACTATTTTCATTTATTTCTAATAAAATAATATTGGAAATCTATTGAAATTTATTTTACTTAATAACTAATAAATAAATAATAAAATCAATTTGAAAAAAACATCATTTAAAACATATAAATTAATCTTGGAATCAATTTGAAACCAATATTCCTTTAATTATTATAAAATAATAATAAAATATTTTTAATTTGTTTTTCATTGAATTTTTGTAAATGAATCAATAAATCACCTTAAAACCCTTATTGCATGATAACATATGAATAAAAAATGAGTTTTTTTTAAATAAATACCCCATGAAAACACATAAAATAATATTTAACATATTATTAAAAACATTTACAGGCAAAAATTAAAAATAGTCTTGAAAAACTTTCAAAAACCATTTTCATTTATAATATATAAAATAATATTGATTCATTTTTTGAAATATTTTTCCATGAAAACAAATAAAAAAAATGAATCCATTTTTAAATCCATTGTCCTGGAAACATAAAAAGTAATCCGTAATATTTTTTAAATAATAATTATATTGAAAATATTTTTTAAGACCATATTATAAATCCTTGTTTTAACGAACACATATTTCTAACTAAAGAGGGACATAAAGTCCTATTTTTATAACATCAAAGTAATAACTGTCATAAGTAACAATGTGTGAAAAATGGTACTAAAAAATTATTATATAATGAATAAATATATGATAATAAAACTAATGAGTTTTTTTAATATGGATAACAATATATCATTAATGGATGAATAATCATAAACAATCCTAATATTCAATGAGATTGTAGCAATGAATTGTCACCACTCTGGTAACATTGAATCATAATAAAATGGAAATAATAAAATTTATTGAATATTCAGATACCATGAAAATAATAATAATCATGATATAACCTCTAAAAGGAAGTATATCAACCTTATAGAAGAATATATGTGCATAACTGGTCATGTGTCTCAATGAAGGTAAATAGAGAAAAAATTAATTTAAAAATTTATTAACTTTAGAAACACAATCCCAATGAAATAAAGATCATAATATATATATATATAAATACCAATAAAATTATTCATTATATTTTTTTGAATATATATTTTGAATGTATAAAAACCAAAAAATAAATAAATGATTGGTGAATAAGGCATTATCATAAAAAAAATATAATTGAGAAGATAAAACCCTTACTACTTTAGTAATAGTAGAATCATGATACAAGTGAAATAATAATATCATGTTATTATTTTAAAATATTTAAATAAATTATATTAATGATATAACATTTCTTATAGGGTCATATACACCACACAAAAGAATGGGGTGGTGAATATTATATGTTCTCATGGAAATAAAATGTCAGATGATATTCCCTTACCTTAATTATTGTCAGTATTCGTACATATACAAAAATGAAGATATTTAAATATATAATTATTATTATACTACTAAAAAATAAGAATATTATTGTATAATATTACATATATGATTTGTTTATGGCTTCATTTCAACCATTTATTTAAAACACCATGTAAATGTTACAATTTACTAATTATCTGCATTATTTTTCATATATGATATGAATTTTTTATTCTTGATCATGTTAAATATTTCATGATTTAAATATTTTAATAATGTAAATAATGGTATAAATATAATATAAATTCATTATATATTTATTCATAATAATATATATAAGATTGATTTATGAAATAGAATACCCCGTTCATGAAGATGATATGTCCAACATACACAATAACATAGTTTCAGTTTTACAATAGTATTAAAAGAATGTAATTAAATGAAATATATGTGTACATATATATATTATAATTATAGAGGAAATATTATTTAATATATATAATATAGATTCACTAATCTCATAAATTATACGTTCCATGTACGGTTTGACTACATCACATTTCATTGAGGAGATGGTAGTCAACACTTCTCCAAAAAAATTATTATACTTAGAGAAAATTTTAATGATGATGGTATATATTATAGAAAAAGTAAATAATAATAAGTAACTAATTAATAAGAAATATATCTTATAGAAAATATATTTTTGATCATAATTTCTAACCTTAAGTTATGTTAATGTAAAAAAACAACATCGTTTCTTGAGGGATTAATTTTCCTTACAGAAGAATGGTTAGTTAATAAATATTATATGGATGTGTGTATATGTACAAGTTAAAAAATATAATAAAAAATTATCTGTGTGTTTTGGATACTTTTTAAATATTATATGAATAGAATAAGTTGAATTGATATAGTTCATGATTAATATAATGAAATGAGCATGGGGAAGAATGTTACATCTTTTTTTAAGTCACTACATTTTAAATAATCAAAATGGACTGTTTGTTATAATTTTTCTTTAATTGGATACTTAATTGAATAATATAAGGATTTTTTTTAGTTTATTTTAGTTGATTTTGGTTGATAAAAAGGTCATGATATGGTAGAATAAGAGCGAGGGGTGGGTGCCTATTTATATTGGAGGTGGACTATAATTATTATTTTTAAATGACAATTACACCCATTTTTTCCAATCAATATTGGCTCTAATAATGAAACCAATTATAACAATGAGATTATAGCTTATATTTCAGTAAATAAAATTCCTTTAAATTTAATTTCTATAACATTTTTCTGTTATGTGTAATGTTTTGTAACTTATTAAAATAATTTTCCACTTAATATCGATAATTAATATTCATTACCATTAATAATTTTTTTGTAAAATAAATTTACACTTTTTTTAAATTATATATAATTATTATTCAAAATTATTAATCCATTTTTACAAATTCCTATTACTGATGGTGGAAAAATTAAATAAAATTTTAACTACGGATGGGTTGATAAACAGGGGTTATAAATTAAAAATGTCCAAAATATGTATGTTTTTATATCGAAATATAATGTTAAATTGATTAAAATGAAATAAATTGGATTAATTTGTTTTTAATTTACATAATTATTATTTAAAAACAATTAAAAATATTATTTATCCTTGTAAATAAATTATTTGAAAAATCAGTTTGTAATAAAAAACATGTATTATTCACTATTAATCCAGAAATGAAATATCATAGAAAAATATAATTAAATCATCCTATGTAAATTTTTATGTTCTTATTTAAATTAGGATTTTTTTGAAATATATTATAAATATAATATCAAAAAATTGGATTTAAAATGGGTTTTCCATTTAAACGTGGTTAAATTGATTTTTAAGTGATTATATATATTTTTTCATGAAAATGGATTTATTATTATATTATGAGAATCCAATAAATTGAATAAGTGTGAATAAAATAGTGAATATATTATCTTTTTTATAATACATATTATGACATGTTTGATTAAATTATTATGAAATTTTTTTTGTTTAAAAATTATTTTCCTTATCTCCAAATAGATCATTCATTTACTTATAATAATTAAAAACCAAAGGATTCAATTTATATAACTAGATAAGAAAATATTTTAAAAATTTAGATATTCATATTTTTAACTAATATTTTAATGTATAAATGGTAGCGATAATAAGATTTTATTATTAATATTAATAGTATATAGTAGTTCGGTAAAAAATCAACCTTTCATGTTACAAAAGTTATCAATGAAACATGGACTTGTACATAACATAATAAAATTGTAGTGTTTAGTGTAAAAAATGATAATCTATGACATTCATGAATTGAATGCATGAAAAATATAATTATATTACATATAAAATATCTACATTCAGTGTTGTGTGAAAAAAAAATATCTAAAAGATTAAAATAATTTGAAATAATTTTTTCACAAAATATTCGGGTGATACATTAATGTGATTTATACTCTTTGGGAGAAATGTAATTTTTCTTGATCTGCTATTGAAAATGGTTACGGTTGAATGATCCACAGTTAAAAAGTGGTTATAATTCCTCGTTCCACATGATATGGGAAACCTGTGTTGAGGCCTAATGTGTTATGATTTGATGGACTAGATATATAAACATGGAATAATAAATTACATAATTACCAATGATTGTTCTATGATCTTATAACATTTTTTATTCTTATCATATGAACATATTCTTCTTCATTGATTTATGATTATTTCTCACTCCTATGAGTATTTTATTTTAAAATGGCAATGCTTTATTCTATTACTCGTATTTATAATATATAAAAAAATTGGTATTTATATTTAGTGTTATATTAATGGTCTCATACACATAATTTTTATCTTCTAACTTAATATTAAAATTTAATTATATCGTCTATCCAATACACAATGGATCATATTCTCTCAAAAAATAATATGCTATCTCACCCTAATTGTCTTGGAATCATTTTACATAGGGTATATCATTATGAGTATAATCTAAGAAGGGTATTATTTGAAATACTGAGAAATATAAATAAATAAAATTTTTATATATCTTTTAAATACAACCTTTATAAATTTTAATCCATTTAATTATATTAAAGTCTATTTTTTATAACTAGGCACAAAGATGAAGCTGGACTATGAGGCTCATTGAATAGAAAATTAATAATACGTGAATACTAAATTTATTCATATTACACATTCAATAATTTTATATAATATTATAAAATATATTGAGTGGTTACATGGATCAGATATTATAGACCAATACTGAATCAAAAACTCATGTTCTACACTAGGTGTGACCTCTGGTTGGTCAGTGTTATACCATTTCATAAATAAGACATCACTTTTTTCATATCAATTAATAATTTAAATTAATTTATTTATTTATTTAATAAACATAACATAGACTTACCATAAAGAATTACATTTTTTTATGTTAATCATGGGTTATCCACATAAAATTCATTAGATCCAAGAGATAGAGATAACAGTCATCATTAGTGGGTTGACATCATTTGATGATTGGTAACCAGATTCATTTTCATCAAGATAGAGGGAATGCAACATGTCTTATCAATTTCTTGTGAATGCATTCTTCACAAAAAATAAATATACAATTGGATAAGGTCTCATATTTTTTTTTGATTTCTCCAACATCCTTAATATATTGAGTTTGTATATTTTTTATCTGCATTGAATATAGGTTATTTTTTCATCATGTGTTCCAATTTCAATTAATTTTATATATTTTTTAAATTATGATCGATAAGATTTTTTTATCACCCAGCATAGCCTTGTTATGTTGTCATTGGGAAATGATGGTCGACCAAAGAAAGCATGAATTTGTTCCTAATAATTTCTATCCACAATCATTGATGTTCATTTTCATTTGCATATGATGTAAGAGTTCAACATTTTTTGTTTGGTTTCGAGCACAATAACCCCCCCCCCCCAAAATTCATGGTGGAATGGTGAATGACGACCAAGATGATGATTATTGAATGTAATTGGATAATTTTTAGATATGCGTGAGGCCCCGATAGACAGATGATATGGAAAAGAAATTATAATTGGTTTGATATGCATTGGGAGGCTCTAAGGGAAACATGTTGGTTGACATATTTCAATTTTGGGCTACAATATGTTGTGAAAGTTGTGGATAAAATTGTAACCTAATATATTTACATATTTGAAGTGGTTATTAGGTAGAAATACTAGAAGAGAGTTTGGTTCTAGTTAATAGTGTGTATTACATGAGTTTCTATTAAAAACATTACTAGAAAACATGTATTCTATAACCACTTTCCTTTTATCACCATTGGATGTTATTTTTATCATTTTGGGATGATAATATACGAATTATGTGGCATTAATCCCACATCCTATGTGACCCTCATCATGATTAAAATAGATGTTCGTCCTACAAAATTATGAGGATACTATGTTGGAGGATATAACATTTAGATATGGAGTACATGGTCATGGAATTTTACACATGCATGACTAGGTACACTAATAGAAACCCGAAAATGGCCTGAATAACGTTGGAATATAAAGCAGTAGATCTGTAGGCCTCATAAGGTTAAAAAATATCATGTATAATCTTTATGCACCATGTTTGGTGACATGGTATCCATGAAAATTTTAAATGAGCACACAAGTTGGTTGTGTGGTGATACCCCATACCATGATGACTCCAAAGACACTGTGAATTTCTATAGAAAACATCATCCACTTCTACAACATTCATTTGGACTTATATTTTTCCCTATATTTTTTGATAATGAGAAATTTTATTTAAATAATATGATTGTTAAAATTATAGTGGCATTCAAGAAATGATATGTATTTTTTGAAAAACGAATCATCTTCAAGAGACACCTATCTAAGACATTAATTTTGTAGGACCATCTATGATAGTGTCGGGTGTTGGAAACCCACTTTTTCTTACAAGGGTGTGGGTCCTCCTTAATCCATACACTAGTTTAGTGGATTCCCATATTTTACGAGGGTGCAATACCTCTACCCACTAAATGGAACCCCCTTAAAAGATATGGTGTGAGTACTCTATAGACATATATCATAGAGAACTATATTTTTTGACCATGGAATGAGACCACTATCAAAATGAATCATGTGGATAGCCAAAATACCTAATGCATTACTATGTTGGGCATCCTTAATTTGAATTGAATTCTCATGAGGCACTAGGCCATGGTTCCTCAAACCATCTACTGGGTATCCTTCCCTAGTTTCGTCTTGGTGGGGTTATTCTATAAATCTAATACATAGAAACCCTATCATACTAGGGTGAATTATTTATATTAGATATTAATCCCCTTTAGGATTGGGAGATGTGTTGAGGTATAGGAACTCTTCATGAATTGTTATAACAGATATGTGACATGATGTGCATCGATGATGTGCCTTTGGTTTTAGAGGCAATCTAATCGACCTAGGTGAAATGATGTGATGGATATCCCCTTCCTTTCATTCATGGGATTCATTGGGGGAATATATGTATTTTTTGTTTTTATTCCCACATTATTTGGGATTTTATGACTAAATCTATTATAAATTATTTATCCCCTATTTGATTTTAGAGTCATTATATTGGTTCTGTATATAGTGAAACAAGCATGATATTTTCCCAAACATGATATTTCTGAGGTAGAAAACGGATAGTTCATAGGTGACATCATTACAACTTAGTTATACATAGGATTATATGGCATGTATGGTTTTTGGTCATAGAGAGTAGGATGAAGGATCTCTCATCATTCATTTCATACATTTTATTTTAGTTTGGGTGCCCATTTTTTGTTAGGAATGTATTGTACCCTCTAATGATGTTTTTAATTTATCATACATATATGTATTCCTTAGTGGTTATTCCATGCATGAGTTACACTATATGTCATTTTATATGTTTGTTCCAATGAAATTTTTCAGGGATATGGTTATGTATTTTCCTAACGGTAAAATAGGAAAAGGCCAACCATTTGATACAATGCATTTTTATTCGTTTCACTATCCCCAGTCCTATTCGAGGTGGAAATGAGATTATAATGGACCCACCTTCTTCCGGAATGGAGGGATTCAGTGTTTCTTATCATTAAGGAGTTTTATTAGTGCAGTTTATTCCATATGATGATGTTTTGAGTATTCTACATATAGGGATAGTTGAGACATATTTTAATAGAGTCATTGTTCTCACATATAGATTTCGGGACTATGAATCCAGTGTTTTTGTGGAAGTCAATGTATCGATTCACCAAGACACTATCTACTTTCTTGATAACTCAGAATTGATAGAAATCTAATATAGGAAAAAATGGAACATGCATAATATAATGGTGATGACTATTTATATTTTTATTTATCCATCTCTTACTATTGATAGATAGATATATATATATATTATTATTATCATACAATGGTGCATTTCGGTCTCATTCTTGATTCCTCCATGAAGGAAACTACTACAATTTTTGTTATGGGATTGTGATGATGATATGATCACTGTTGATGCCTTATTTCAGAGGCCATCTCATGATTAGATTCTTCTAAGACGGACAAAGAAACACCCCTCCTATAGAGTAGAAGTTGGGACCTATAGGGCTGGTTGATAATTTATATAGGCTTAGTGAACTACATGAGTTCTTGTACTAGAAGTTGTTATGGTTCTTTTTTAATCCAGAGAACCATGTAGTTGATGATTATATTTAGCCAGGGACTTGATTACTCATACCTATTCGAACCCTAATTGAATAGGTTTTTCCACCAACAACCATCATTTTCCATGGAGAATCTGGTTGATATTGGATCCTAGTTAGGACAACTCATTATGAGATGATTATATCATAGACCAACTTCCATTACCTATTATGTAAGGGGTTTTACACCTCATGCATTCACTCAGTTATGATTTTCATTTTTCTAGATATACAAGAGGATAGTATGAATGTAACAAATAACTAAACAATTTTGACTGTACATACATGATACTCATTTGAAATTGAGAAGTAAAGGTACTTTTTATCGTGGATGTTATAATAATTTATCCATATAAAAATCAATGCATGTTTGGTTCCCTTGTTCAATCCAATTTATATTGGAGTGCTAGAGTGGTAATTGGTGATGTTGAAAATTCTATTAGGGATAAGAAAGTATTACTAAGCTAGTAGTGGGTATCTTGGGGATGATACATTTGTAGCATCTAGTATGTTACTATTGGTATGATTTTAGAATAGGTGACCTCTACATGGATAGAATCTATTATATATACATGTGGCACTTGGTAATCATGGTATACTAGGTAATTCTATAGGGGATATAGAATTTCTGTAATTCTGGAGGTCACATTTAAAATTATTTTTTATCTTGACTTTCCTTAGAGGGTGGAAATTCTATATATGGAATACAATAGTAGAAGTTGTTCTGTGATAAATTTTCATACTAGTATAGCATTGTAGTCCCATGGGTATTTGGTTCTTCTAGAGAAGTGGGTTGAACTATATAAGGAGTAGTCTTTGAGGGTGTGAGATAATATGAGGTGAAAGTTTCCAATAAGAATACATGTAACATTGAGAGGGTGAGGTGTGAATCAATGATAAATATACTATTAATATTTCATTGACAGTTACATAACCTTATCCTCCTATTAAGTATTTATTTCCCTATTAAAAATAATTCAAATGCACAACCATAAGAACATAAGTAGTTATAAGTTTTAATAATCAATAATAATAGCTATATCCTTTGTAGGGTTTGGAAATGATCCAATACTACAGAATCTGCTAGAAATAAATACTTATGGAGGAATATAGTAAGTAGGATATTTCATTTCACACATATAGCACATTGAAGAAAAACGAATAGTTTGTATGAACCGTATACCATAGATATGGTAATACAAAAATTACAGGATATAACATGTTACCTAAGATTCTTAATCAACGTCCATAAATGTATTCCTTGGAAAACAGGCGTCAATTGTTTACCCATAATTTGGTAAGAAATTCAATGTAATTATTAATGAAAACATTGTATGATTTTACTTGTTTGATTCATCCCAATATGATTCTCCTAATATGATTCTCACAATGGTATTCTTCCTTGTATGCTTTTCCCAATCAAAAAATAATATAACATTGCAATAATATGGTAGATTATATTATGTAACACATATATTATGAGCAATAAAATCAATGTCTGATTCATCCCAGTATGGAAACCCAAATAATGAAATAATGATCTGATTATCTAGCATGATATATTGATTAGTTGAATACAATGAAAAAAAGAATAATATATTCATGTGAATAAAATTACCCAATGAATAAAATTTTATAAACTAATCACATCTCATTTCAATTCTCCCTATCAAAACATCTTCAAAAAAGACATAATATTGAAAGCTTATTCTATCAATATAAATATTGTGCTTCTCTCTCTATAGTGAACAATATATTCAATAGAAAAATATAAATTAGTTTTCACATTTTATTGGTGAACCAAGATAGGTTTTTTTGAGAACCCAAAAACATTCCTGAAAAACTAATTTCATCTAAATCATGATTTACATTGAATTTTGAGTTCTTTTATAACTTCAATAACTCTTCTCAAATTTTTCAAAATCTTATTCAAAGCACATATCTTCATCGTATTTTATTTCTCAACTACATATATATATATTCAATATCTGAATCTGATTTTCTCAAAATTTCTTATTCAAGACATTTATTTATAAAAATTGATGAATTGAAAACATTATTTTAATTTTAATCACCTCCATGATAACTCATCAATCCATTTTCTTTAAAAAGTATCTTTTTTCACTTGATCAATGAATAACGCAATTCATCCCATTTTGATTGATTATGTACATTTTTTATCACCTTAATTTACATTATTTTAATTAAGAGGTAATTTGAAAATAATTATATGTTTATGATGGATTTTGACTAGGTTGTTGAAAAAATACATTTGTTGAAAAAAAATCATGTCCTTTTGTAATATTATTAGCCCACTATGATGGATTCACCATCATTTTTCATTAAGGACCATTCCTCTAAATTAATATTCAATCAGCTGTAATAAGTTTTTTATTACAATTGTATGTATGATATTTTACTAATAAAACCAATTTTATTCGTTCATATCAGGAATTTGATAAGGATGAATATACTAATCAACACCATTTTTCATTCCCAGTGAAAATAAATCTTTATGAATATGATTGGAATAAACTATTTCAATCACCCTTTCTTCCATCAAATTTTCATTATAGGTTTCATAACATGAATATGATTTATGAGAACTCTAATATTAGAAAATGATCATAACATTTTCATTTGATCCATGATGACTTTGATTAAAATCGTTACCTCCTTGTGCTCTTCTACCATTCCAGACCCACATGGAGTCAGATAAGAACCAAACAACCCGTTCTCATCACAATAGTAATAATTAAGAAAATTGAGTCCAATATTTTATAAAAAAATTGTGTGTTGGATTATAAATATTTAAAAAGTTATTTGATTGATTTTTTTTTGAAAAAATGTGAACCACATTGTAAAAAAACATCTTCAAACATCCAAAATCCTTTTCTATAAAACTTTTCCCAACAGTCTATCCATATTGATTTTCTTTTAATCCCTGATTCATTAATCATTGAACATTTTATCCTCGTGAAATATATTACTTATAAAAAATACTATTCCTATATGTGATGCCACATAGTTGGAAACATTATTTATTAATGCTAAAACCACACTGTCCATTATCAGTCATTTTGAATATTCCCCACATTTTCATAAAAAAAATTCATTGTATCTTTTCCATCATCAACTCTTTCATCCCTAGAATAAAATTTTATTTCTCATATATCCACTACAACAAATAGTTATAAAAATTTAAATATAATACAAAGCAATATACATAACTTACCCACAAAACCCCTTTTCCATTAATTTAAATTGATTGAATTTTGAAAAAAAATTCTCAACCTTGATAAAACAAACCAATGGTCAGATAAGATTGGGGAAAACACATACCCCAACCATGATGAGATATAGGATGTATACCCATTATAAACTTCTAAATAGAAAAATATTCCTTCAGTAATGGTTTTGTTAAAAATTTTGAAAATTGTTTCATTATTGGAACATATTCATGTTCATTTCATTCATCACAAATTCTTTTTTCTAAAATGATATTACATATCATTGTGTTTTGATCGAGAGTGTGATATCATATTCTTGTAGATATTCTATATTCATTGATTATCAGAACCTAAGAGAATGAGTGGCATCAATTTAACTAGTATGTAATCAAACTACTTTTTCATCCACTTTTGTGGAGTATTTTCTTCTATAGATTCAATATAATTATCATTAATTATACTGAGAGTTAAAAAATTATATTTAATTTAATTAAAACTAAACCAATTCATTCAGTGAATTGAACCTAAACTATATCTGTATATTCTATAATCATCATTTCCTTACTATATTAGCATCTGAATAACTAAACAAATCAATATGTTATGAGATGAAAATCCTAATTCCAAAATTTGTTATTGCGTTGATGTATTTGATATTTTATTCTAGAAATTAAATTTTATTATTTAGGATTAATTATTATTCTTTCACACAAAGTAACAACATAGACAATGCAACATCTTGAGGAATTCAAATACAAAAAAAAATCCAATTAGCTTATGAAATTATTTCTAGTCAACTTATATTACTGCTCTATTTATTGTCAACACTCTTACAACTAAAATTGGTGTAGAAATAGGTTTTTATTTTTAATTACATGATAGATTTTCGATAGCATAATTTTGTTTACAAAGGAAAATGTATTTATTATTTTGTAGAATTTTTAAACCAATAATGTATTTAATTTCCCCCAGCATGGACATTTCAAAATACATTTTAATCTCATAATGAATAATTCAAAAATTCTTTAATTAGACCCAGCGAATATAACGACATCATCATAAATAATTATGAACAAGGAATACTCATGACTATCACTGAGATAATGATTTTTATCTACTCTTCCCTTCATGAATGTATTATTCATTAATAAAGAATCAAATTGATAATACCATTCCCTCATATCTTGTTCCATACCATACAATTTTTTATTTAATCTTAATACATGACTTTATACATTCCTAATTACAATACAACATGGTTTTTCAATGTAAGTATACACATCAAGATCTCTATTAAATAATGTAGATTCAACGTCAATTTGAATGATCTTGTAAACCCATTGTGCTGTAATAGAATGAAAAATTAAATTTGACTCTATTAATTCCATTAGAGAAATGGTTTCCTCAACATCAATACCATTAATTATTTAATACCATTTTCACACAAATATTTACCAGTTTTTTATATCATCAACTTCTTCATTCATCATGTCATTGAAGACCCACATTGTGCCAATAATTTTTTTGTTGTTTTTATTGGGTATTATTTCCCAAGAATCATTCATTTTAATATGTTAAAATTCTTCATTCATGGAATGAACTCTTTCTAGAAGCTTAAAATCTTCTTTCACATAAATTGGATCCATATTTAAATAAACTTAAATTTGTGTAATTGAATTTTTTGTTCATATTGTCTGAACCTTATGATATTAATTTCCAATAATATTATTAACATCAACATGTTTCCTCATTCTAGGATGAGATATTATAGTATCTTCCAAATAAATTCAAATAACATAGTGTAATTAATATTCCTTTCTTGGATTAAAAATTTCTATACCCTTAAAAGAGTTTTTTTACATATCCGTCTCATCCACCTCGTCTACTTTAGTATATTTTTCTTACTCATCCAGTTACAAAACATTTATAACTATATAATTAAAATTTATTAGTGATAATATGTTAAAACATCTATATCTTCTTCATTCTATAAAATATCCAATAAAAAATCCATAAAAACTTTTTTTATTCATTCCATTGTTTTCACCTTTCTTCTTACTAATTTATAGACTCCAGAAAACATTAACATGTTTCAACATGGAGTTTTTCCATCATAACAATTCATATTGAGTCATACATAATCACGACCTTTAAAAATATAGATATTGAATATAAACAATAGTACTCATGGATTTTCTCTAATATTTATTAGAATGGCCTTGTTCAAGTAACATAGTTCTTCCGATTTCATCTATGCTTCTAGTATTTTTTTAAACACCCCCATTTATGTATGACTGTAAATTTAACAATACTCATTCCTTCATCCATGCTTCAATAGGTAATTTTCAATGTTATCACTTATTTATTCACAACCATTATCAATTCTCAATTTCATCACATAATATTCTCATTCAATTACATCATTACTTATAAAACGCTTAAACATTTTCAAAGCATCCATTTTATATTTCCTAAACAACAAACAACTAATGTGAGTAAAATAAATAATGAAAGTGATTGGGTAAATATCTTGATTTTTTAATTATTTTTTCATTGGACAACAAGCATAAAAAAGAATCAACTCTAATGGGTAATTAGAAAAAATCTAAAATTTCTTATTTACTGATTTTCTAATGTTTCCTTTCTAGAACATTTTTCAACATCAACCTATTATTCTTAGAAAATCAGGAATATCTAAAACACTATCATTCTTTCATAACATTCTCATTTTTTTTACACATGAGTCTTATTATTTTATACTCAATTTTATTCCTTTACACCATACTCAAGTACAAAGATATTTTTATTTCACCAACATAATTTTTTTTTGTGTTGACCTCTTGTAATTATCATTCAATATTATTCACTTTTCACAAAAACATAAATCTTTTCTAAAAATAAATTTGTTATCAAGATAAAATAATATTTTAAAATTTAGATAATTGGGTTTCATCCTAATAACATACGAAGCATTATTTGATTTATCATTTTCATTTTCAATTATAGATGATCCATCACCAATGATTTTCATGGATATATCATTTCAAAATATCATTAACACTTTATTAAAATCATTTAAAATATTTATAATCATAAAATATCTTATAATATGATAAGAAAACCATCTATCAAGGATTCTTTTCTTTTTCCCTTTTGATGATTTAGAATCACATTCAATAAGAAGGGATTTTTTGTATTCCTTTTCCTTCTTCATCATCGACATTTGAGAATAGGTAATAATATTTTTACTGAACCGCTTACAAAATAAGAGATCCTTTTAAATCATTACTAGGTTTTTAAAATCATTAAAAATTATATTCCTAGTGTTGGAACCTATTTTTTTCATTACACCCACCTTTTTAGGTTTCCTCAAAACATTTTTTTTGGACTTCAATCATTATATGGATTGACTCCTCCTCAACCATTACCTTTAATAACCTGTGGAATAATAATATTTTTTGTTCAAACCAACACATACTTTGAATTTATGTAATTACACCACAATAACATCAGTATTTATAGAATGATATATTTTCCCTAAAACTAGCATACTGACCTGAATTCTAAATACGTTTCCTAGCCACCTTTTTCACTTTCTTTTCCAAAACAACAACCATAATATTATCTATCAGATTCATCCTTTTCATTTCAAGTTTATCATAACTATATTTATTGGAAACCATTACATATTCATAATGTTCCAATACATTTTCAGTCTCATTATTCATTGAGACTTCTAAATTCCCATCATTTTTTCTTTTTTCCATATAGATGACTTTTCAGGATTTATAAATTATAAAAACTATTCCATACTTCTTATCATACTTAAAAGGAATATTTGTTTATCCTTCTCATGTTTCTCATTTTTTGAACATCCAACATCCTCAAAAATATATTTTTTTGAAACTTTTATTTCTCTCCTCATGATTGGAATGTTTTTGTTGGATAAGTTCCAAATCTTCTTTTATTTTCATTAACTTCACCTCGAGATGCCCATTACGAATCTTTTACTCCTCAACATAGTTCAGCAAATAATTGATATCTATAACCAAACATTATTTCTCAATATCAAAAAATTCTTAATTGTTTCTCAAAAATATTCAGCATGCATCTTTTTTTATATTCAAGACTTATAATATTTTTGATACATTCATTCATCTTTTCCATAAGTTGAAATTCATGTTTGTTTTCTTCTTCATCAAAAATACTACATCTCAACTCATAATCATTAATTGTTTATAAAATATCATTTTCAACACCACAATCAATAGATCATTAAGATTCAACATCACTTGTTTATTATTCTTCATCTATAGATAATAAGTATCATCTTTTGGATTTGAATAAATTTCAGTCATCCCCTATGGAATATGATTTCCCATTTACACCTTGTATCATTGATGAAATTATTAATCATAATTTTACTTCATCTCTATTCTATTCATTATTTATTTGAGGAAAATTAGCCACAAAATTATAAATGGATCCAAATTCAACAAGAAAATTAAGGATTTTACCATATTTATTTCCCGATAAAAACTTCACATTTATAGATTACAATGATAAATTATTATCAAAAATATTAAATACCTAATTTTCATAATAACATTCAACAAATTCAACTTAAATAAAAATCTTTATAGAATTATTTTTCTTATCATTATTCCTATATATTTCTCTATTATAATTTTTTTCAATTCATAAATTTTTACATTATCATTTCTTAATTAATGAGGGTACTATTAAAATCATATTAATATAATGTTTTAGTATCTCTATATTCTAATTAAAATAAATTTCATTAAATTTTTTGGGAAGATTTATCAAGATATTTTCAAGAACTATATAACTATATAAAATTTAAATAATAATATTATAGTGGTGAAAATATCTTTCATATGGGTAAATAAGACCCTAATGGATTCATATTCACCCATTGTCATATATTTATACATCAATTACTAGACATTTAATTTTTTCGTCTTCTCTTTTTTTGATTTCTTCATACCTGTTCTTCAACTTATCTCACAAATCATGGGATGTATTATGACCTTTCAATATTAAGAATACACATTCATAAAGATATGATCATAAGGAAATTCCAAGTCTTTCAATAATTTTAAACATTCTTATTATCATCATATATAATTGGAACATTACAATTAATATTAGGAAGCCCATTTATAAGAGCTCCAAGATCATCATATTAAATAGGCATAAGATAAGAAAACATTAGTCATTCTAGATATCATAATTTATTCCATCAAAAACAGAAATTGATTTATTATTAACAAAATTTAGATTCTACATCATTATATCTACTAAAAAAATGAAAATATAATGAAAATGGAACATTTGGCTCTAATACATGTTGATGGGGCCCAAACATGATATATCTATTTCTGAAAGGGGAGGGGAGAATTAGTGATACTTATTTATTTAATGTTTCCATTCATATGAAACAACATGAACCACCTATCAAATATTTATTTCACTATAAAAAGTAATTATAATGCACACCAATAGGAGAATAAGAACATAAAATGTTCACTATTCAATAAGAATATTTATGTCCTTGGTATTGTTTGAAAAATATCTAATACCACACAATCCACTGAAAATAAATCCTCGAGGTGAAATATAATGAATATGATAATCCCGTTAAACCATGTATCACATCTATGACAAACCAATAGTGCATCTATTCCATATAGAACAAACGGGTTATACAATAATTGTGTAACAAAACATGCCTCCTAGGATTATTAATCATCTTCAAAGAATTTATTCCTTTAAGAAAATTCTCAAATTTTTTACATAGATCCTAGAAAGATCGTATTGGACATTGATTAGGGAAAGTTAGTATGATTTTATAAGTATAATTCTTCCTAGTACCATTATCCCAATATGATACTTCTTAGTACGATTCTTCCCAGAATGATTTTAGATTAACAAAAAATAGATAAAATTTTCAGTATATTGTAGAGTAAAATATTAACAACATTTATAATTAGAATGGAAAACTCATTCAGATTATTCCCAGTACGGAAATCCAAAAAACAAAAATCCTAATCAGGTTATCCCACAAAAAATAATGTTACCCCAAATACGATGACATGCATTATAAAATAGTTAGATGAATATGATGATCACATGAATAAAAAATTATAATCGTTGCTCTTTTCCACTGACTTATATCAATCAAAACATATTCAACAAAGCATTAATATAGAAACCCTTCATCTTTCACTACAATATTTGCGCTTATCTCTTTTTATTGAAAAATAATTTCACAAGAAAATGAAAACTAAAATACTTTTATCCATTTATTGGTTACCCATGAGAGGATTTCTAGTGATCCCAAAAACAATCCTTGGTATCTAAATTCACCAAAACATCGATTTTCCTTGAATTTCAAGTGCATTTCGATCTTCTTTAGCTCTTATAAAATCTTTTCCAAACATCATCTCTTTATTATATTTTCTTTTTCAATCACAAATCAAAATTTAATATATAAATCCAATTTTGTATTCATGATTTCATCAATTCAATGCTCTGTAAAAATTGATAAAAAAAATAACTCATTTATTTTAATTTTACCCCTCTACAACACATCCATAAATTTTCTTCAACAATTATCATGACCTACATGATTGGGAAGCTTCAAAATAAAAAACATTTTTATTGGTTAAATAATTTTTTTATTAACTTATTTAATTTTTATTACATTCATCGTTTCATGAAAACATTTATCTCATAATGGTGGCTCCTGACCTGATTGAATAAATGATACATTTTTAAAGATAGTTCTCAACCATTATGAATCTAATGATCCCATTACAATGGATTCATCAACATTATTAATTAAACATCATGCCCTTAAATATGCTTATAATTGGATTCTATAGTTTTTTACTTAAAAATGAAATTATTTTAACATTCCAATATGAAACATATATTTCTACTTTTCATCATGAATATGATCATGATGAATACGAATATCAATACCCTTATTCAATACCAGAAAAATATATTCAATTTTAATATTAATAGTAGCCTCTCTTTCACTCATTATTTCCTCCATCATTCTTTCAACAAATGTTTGAAAACATACATATGACTAATGAGAACTCGAATATAATCAAAACATCATCACATTTTATTCAAATCATAGATTAATCTGACTATAAGTAGTATCTCTTTATGATATTATCCAATTACATAATAGAGGTGAGTCCAATTAGAACCAAATATATTATTCCCATTATGAGGGAATTACTGAACCACTGTCTGTTTGTTTTTTGTATAAAACTTTTAAGTATATTTTTCAAAATTTTTAAAATTTGTTGATTTATCTTCATTGAAAATAGAAGTCTTGAACCTTGTGTAAAAAACATCATAAAAATTCCATCAACATTATTCATCCAATGTGGTCCCAACATGAGCTACAAACCCACCACCATATGTAATCCCACAACAGGAAAGGGGAGGTGTTAGTCATGACCTTGTGCAGTGGAAGGCTATAGTGTCTTTTGACTCTGAAGAACATACAAGGATATTAGGTATGATTTTTGTTTATTCAACACATTTCCAGATTGGTTGATATTGGATTACGAATTAATTATTAATTTATTTATAATATTAATGGGAGATCTAGCTCACTGTTGAGACATCATCAAAATATCATATTAGGTATGATCTGTGATTATCAATTTAATGATAAATATGATCATCCCATGGAAATTTCATTCATTTTATGGTTATGGATTCCTATTATAAATATAATTTTATCAAATATGGTTGGGGAATAATGAGTGTTATATATAATTCGATTATATATTACATTGTTCTTTTTTATAGAATAAATTCCATTTTTTACACAAAATAGTAATATTGTGTTTTCAGTAAAACTAAAAAAAATGGGGAGAAATTTCAATCACTTCAAAGAGGATGTCCGTGGGTCAATTGTAAAATTTGAAGAAATTACCCTACTATATTCTTGTAGATGGATTTATTTTTCCATGTAAATCACTTTATGACGAACCTATTCTTTTTTAAAAAGAATTATGGGTCAATGTGACTCTTTATTTACTATTATGAAATTAACATGATAACAATCAGGGATATATATCCGCTATTTTATAATGATGAAATATTTGATAGACTATTATAAGATCAACATTGTTCTCTGAATAATCATGACTCTACTTATATTCAATTGATTTTCAGGAAGAATAATATACCCAACATAATATTTCATACATGGTATGGACAATATGAATTCATTATGATTCTATTTAGTCTTATTTATTCCACAATTATCATCATGGATTAAATTAATGTATTCTTTATGAACTAACTTAATTAGTTTGTGGTAGTCTCTATTGAAAATATTATTACATATTAATGACAAAGGATGATCATAAATATCATTGGAGGATCGATCATAAGCACATAATGAAGTAAATTTTGAAAATAATATTTAAATATTGATAATTTTAGATACATATTGTATAATTTTTGGGTCATATAATTTAATGAGATGATATATCAATGTATCCATCAATAACCGATGTTATTTAATGTTGGAAAAAAAATAACATTGTGATGGATATTCATATTTTACCTAGATTGTATGGATATTATTGTTATTTTTAAGGAAAATATAAGGATGGTATAGTCCACTAACAATGTTTACTCGTATGTGATCTAGGTTATCATTGATAGAAGAATATTTGAAAATTTCAAGGAATAAAAGATATGGTTAGTTAGTTCAACTATTATAACATTAGCTATAGTGGAAAAGGGATTGTATTATGCAGTTATTCATTAATGATGGAAAGAGGATGCACTATCATTGTTAAATATATTTTTATACCATAAGGATCATTAAAAATTAATTTTTCATTAGAAAAAATTCCTACATTATTATATGGAGTTAGCTGTAGTCATATTTACATCAATGCTAAGGAGAAACATCCTTTTTTAAGCAATGTGTTATATATGTACTAACCATTAAATTTTAAATTATATATTAACTAATTAATATCTAAATATAATATAGATAGAATGGTTGGAGTTGATAAAAGATTATGATTTCTTCTTTGGGAATGTAAAAAATATAGTATTTTTTTGATTCAGATGTCTCATACAAGATTATAAATCATGAGGATGAGAAACAATCTAATGTCTCTAAGTTTATAAAAGAAATGTTTACTTATTAATGGAATGAGATAAATTTTATCATTCTCAAATTTGGTCTTAAAAATCTATATATCTAAGATTAAAGAGGCACAAAAGAAAGATGTGGAAGATGAGATGATTTTTAGATGTAAATTAATGTTTATGTTTCATTATGATAAAATGACCAGGATTATGAAATATGTTTGTTTTTTATAACATATAAAATTAAGGATCTCTTTGAAGTGGCACATAACTCATCACTCTATGTTCATCAAGGAAGTCTAAAGATGTACTATGATCTGATTGAGTATATTTCATTGAACAAAATGATGAGATAAATTGAAGATTACATATCACTGTCTTTATTAAGTAAAAACGTTATGGAAGATAGAAATTTGTATAAATGGATGTTATAAAAATTATCCATACAATAATGGATATGGGAAACATCACCCCCATTTATTCTACGAATTCTCTAAAAAATATAAAGAAAACAACACTAGTTTGCTTTTATTTGGTCAAATTTCGATTATTTTATACTTAATTTCAATCAAGATATAATTATTATTTACTTTAATAACATAATATACATTAAATAAATGGTAGGGTTTATAGAGTAATACATTATATTGTATCTAATAGACATTTTATTTTCTCCACAATGTTCAAGAAATGACATCTATGGGTTCTTGATATAGATATAATATACATCACTACATATCTTCTTCTTCTAAATGTTTAGATTGATGGAACAATTCAAATCCTAGGTCATATAAAAATATATATATATATGTATTTCAAATGTGGTTTGGACTAAAAATTTCTTGAATATGAGTTTTCATCCAAAAATTTCATTCACTAAAACATTGAAAAGAGTCCTTATGATGCTCTCTTTGGAAATGAGATTATAACACCAAATTATCACGGATAATGTAAGAGTAATAATGAAATTATACTTGATATACATTGGGATGTTTTATATTATATTACAGTCATTGAGAAACACAACATTTTAACTTTGAGTGAATGTAAATATTTTTTTAATAATCATTGTTGACATGTACAGTTCGAAGATGTTGAGAAGGTTCTTCTATAAATTTTTTTAAGGATGAAAGATATGATATTTAGAAAAGAGGGAGTGTTGAGACCTAGGTATATTTTTCCAATTGATATTTTAGATTGTTTATGGAATGAATTCCATTACATATTTTATTCAACCAAAATTCTCTTAGTTTCATAGTGTTTTTCATGTATCTCACTTGAGGAAGCACATGCCTGATCAATAAAATGTAATGAAATCATATTTCATACCAGTAGAGCTTGATATTCATATTAATGAAATAATAGTCTAAATCAATATATATAGATATAAATTCTTATGAAACGTGAATATTTACATGGATAAAGTTATTTTGACATATCAAATGTTGAATGAAGTCATTGGGATTCAATATATATAAAAAAACAAATATATTAGTATTTTTTGATTTAGATTTGAGGATGTTTTCAGGGGGAAATCATTTTATGGGAATAAAAATTTAATATCAATGTATTTTATAATATAAATCCCTAAAAATGATTTTTATTTCATTAATATTACTCTTTTAAGGTTTTAAAGAGTTTAAATGATTCGTGGTATACAATTAACATATTGTTATTTAATGTGACATCTATCTCCTATCTATAAAATTGGTCAGTATAAATAAGACTAAATAATCAACAAAAAATACATGGATTTACTTTTAATATAATGGAATAAGTAATTATCATTAAGTAATAAATTAAAATAAAAATCATATTAAAATAATATATGTGTTTTTCTAAAAAATCATTTTTATTTGTGAAATATATTTTTATCTTAACAAATATAATTATACAATCTTTAATAATTATTTTAATCGAATTAATATTTTATATAATTAATAAAAAAATTTATCAATACTCTCATTTTTTCTTGTAGTGGGACTTTAATTAATCTAGTTTCAGTTTTAAGATTTTATATTTTATTTTGAAATCTTTCTAAGTCTCCTATGTGTCCAATTATATAATTTATTTCAAATATTATATTGCTGACATATGATATATATATATATATTATTATATTAAATTATATAAAATAAAAAAATAAAATATGGGAAGGTGGAAAATATATTGTCTATATTGTAATCTCGTGGCCATTTAAGATGAAAATTTGATATTCTATATAAACTTATATCCCACAATGTGTGAAATAATGTTTTATTGGTTAAGGATAAATTATATTAGGTGTTATACCAAAATATATCGTTTAAAAATCCATATTATCAAATAAAAATATTTTTTGTGTGTGGGAATGAATGAAAGTAAAAAATTAATCCTTCAGTATCTAATATTTTGGGAGAATTTTTCTAGAGATGGATTTTTATATTTTAATCACTTATGATATTCCAAGAGATAACCTCACCTGTCATATAAAACTAAACCCATCCTTCAACTTATTTACACCACATTTAGATGATGGATAAATTAATCCCAAAAAATATATATTCTAAAACTAATTATACTCATTATATATATTTTTATCTTCCAAAAATAGTACTTGGATCATTACAAGGTCTTCTAGAGTAGTTGATTTAAAAATATGTAAATGGAATCAAAGAAAAAATTAATTTTTTTACTTCTTATTTATTATCCTTTAAATATGATTTGTTTTTAATAAAATATAATCATCAATATAATAAAAATTAAACAATGTTAACAATACTTTTATACCACAATTATCCACAATCTATAATATCAAATGGGATGTGAAAATATCACTCTTGTTTGTGTATGGTGAAACACCTCAATGTAGATATACAAATAATTTTTCATAACCATATATTATTGTTGTGTGTTATAATGTCATTAATATTTCAATATTATATTTATTAAATTGATATAAATTTTTAGATATAATACAATATCTAACTTCTTCCCATCCAATATGTTGAAAAATTAAAACAATGCTTCTGTATATATATGGACTACCACCTCCACAAAGAAATGTTATCAATTTTAAATTTCAAAATCACATGGATGGAATTTGATGTGACGATGCATTGAATTTTGAAACTGGGTGTGTGACGATAGATTCCCCGACGAATTAGTTCTGTTTTACTATTTGGATTTTTGAATTCTGTAATGTGGTTGACTTAATGTGAAGGAATGGTTCTATAGGGGTTCCCACGTACCTAAAAGCGGTTTTTCAATAAAAAAATAGATTGTGTGGAAAATAATCACATGGATGGAAAAAATTAGGTATTTGATTGATATATAATTTTTATATTAAATTCAAAATTATCTTGATGAGTGATTTTCTATTTACCTTTATTTTCATTCCACTGGTCAAAATGTGAAAATAGTGTTCATGTACATATGGCATAATTTCTCCCGTGACTATCCAATTTATTTTTCAATATCAAAATTTTATATAAAACTAAAAATAATTCTATATTTAATATATATTTAATTAATATCATCATAAATATTTTAGAGATGACGAAACCATGATCAAATTACAACGATCAGAACTATGTTATTAATATTTTTATGAAAAAATGAAATAGTTAATATAAGGCCCCAGCCATAAACAATACATAATATTGAGATAATTCAATAAATTGACATTAAGTCACATTGAATACTTTTTAGGTTTAGATCATCAGGGAATTATGTCATAAATGTTTCATAAAATCTTGAATATTACTAGTAAGAACATCTACTCACGGTCATTTTTTTGAAACAAATTCTATTTAAAATGAATCATGTTTTGTTTAATGTTTTAAACAACATAAATTTTCTTTCATCCCATCCATGAATATATTCTTCATTATGAATTGTGAAAAACATTACTAAATGTGGGATGAGTATAAAATTATTAGTAACTGATATAAAAAATACAATTAATCTAGTAAAAACATGGTATCTCCTTTAATGTTTTTTTGATAGAACAAAAAAACAGTTTTCACATTATTCACACTCTTACATTTTTCTAAAATAAAAAGATTAAACTAATATAAATAAATTAAAATAGATTTAGGTGACATATAGAATAATATATGTAAAACCCATTCAACAGAATTCATTTGTAATAAAAATAGGGTGGATTTTCATCTTGAATATCCTTAATGGGGATCACCCTTCTAATAAGCTATATCGGGGTCACTCATTAGCTATAATAGGGGGTCATCCTTTCATATAATCTATAATAGGCTCACCCGTGAGTTATAATGGGGCTAAACCCTTTATATATGTTGTGTCTGGAACACCCATGAGCTATAATGTGGCTCAGACCTGTGTATAGGTAGTATCTAGTTCACCCATTTCATATAAATATCAAGTAAGATTTCAAAAACACATTCATTACAAAACCCATTTGAAAAACTCAACTAATACCATATAAAAAACATTCCAATATAAAATGATTTTTTTGATTAAGATACCATTTTCAATAACTAGTTACTCATGTAAATTAAAATGGGATATATTTAAAATAAATTAAGTCTTATATTGGAATCCAATTATAAAATAATTGTTATAGAGGGATAGAAGTATTTATTGTTGTATACGTTAAAATAAATACCGATCCTTTTTAAAATTTTTAAAGAAGTTAAAATGATTTGAATAAAAAATATTAATTTTTAAAACATAGAATTAAATCCTATATAGACCAAAAATGTTCACTATAATAATTTTATATCCATATAAATAAATATGTTAATTAATATCATGAAGACAACAATTTTATAATTAAATCTTTAAAAATTATAGTTTTCCCATAACAATTTGAAAATTAAATCTGAATCCCCAAGAATTAATAAATAACATTATTATTGAGAAAATATGGATAATATATTCTATATTACTTATAAATAAATATTTTAAAATAATTGTGGTTGATATTTTCAAGAAATGCCACATAAAAATGAGAATTAGATGAAGTCCCTTACCTTTAGTCTGAATCGTCACATATGCTCCGTGTAATTCAAGAATAATAAACATAATTTTATTCATATGGTACTGAATATCCATTTTCATTTTTAATATTCCATCTATATAAATTATTACAATGTTATAAAATTAACATAATTATTACGGTTAATATCGGGTGTTTTTTCTATATTCGGTACTCGAGTCAAAAATTAGATTGTTTTGATATAAATGGTACTCGTAGTAAGATTTAAATAATATATATTATTTTATTCATTATTTAAATATATATGTCTTATATATATATGTATTTATAATATTCCATAACATATATATATATATATGAAATGAAAACTACTATTAATTGTGATGGTAGACTATACGTACACATGAACTCTACATTCATTTATTTAACATATTAATGAAAGGAAAAATAAATGATACATAGGTATATTATAATCATATTAAAATATAAATTTTAAATATGATACATTATTTCATTAATTAATCCTTTTTGTATTCCATTAATGGAATGAATGAGTCATATCACATTGAGGGGATAGAAGTCTGCATTTCCTCAAATGAAATTATCGTATTTACACATTATGGGAAGCATAATATTATGATGTTAATAAAAGAATATATAATAATATATTAAATATAAACATAATATATTTCATATATAAATATATTTCCATCATAATGGATACCATGAGAGGTGGTAGTAGAAAATTGAACAATCATTATTTCATGAGGCAGTAGTTCGACGTACAAAGAAACTGTATATTCATATACAGTATTTGGAGGTTTTTCTAAGTGTAGTTATAAAAAATAAAATATAAAAATCATAGTATATTGGGTATAATGGTGTTTTTATTTAATAAATTAATTATAAGAGCATATGTAGTGGATAAGTAAAATAAATGAAACGAACTTGAGAGATGACATTACCTCTAAATCATGTTTCTTCTTTTGATTTGTGCGAAAAGGCTTCCTTGAATTGACTTAGGCCCAAGTTATGGCATATAAGAATAAGGTATGGGTATTGGTATATTATTTTTGTAGAATATGGTTGATCCAAGGGGAATCATAGGTTTGAGTATGTGGGTATAGGTAGTGGCCATTTATAAGAGGTATGAGGGGTACTTTTTGATGATCTTGAAATATTAATTTATTATAAATTTTATTTAAATTAAAAAATTTCTGAACACAATTTAATTCAATGATAAGATTATTTTTGTTCTAATAAATAACATAAAGTAATTTTTTGAAAATTATTTAATATTTTTATATCCTTATATATTTAACCCTTATTTTATCCTTTTTAATCTTACAGTGATATCATGTTATTGACATATTGTTGGTTAATCAAATTTCAATATCATTTTAAAAGACTAAAAAAAAGAAATTAATGAAATATTTGTACATTTAGTATCTATTTAGTTGAAAATTATGTTTTTAGGAATTTAATATCATTTAATAAACTATTTAATTTTTTATGTTACGAATTAAGTCAAATTTGGACACTATTAATACTTGTCTTTTTTAAAAATCCATATCAACCATAAAAAATCAAACCAAATGAATTATCTCAAATATAATATTTCAATATCAACAATAAAATTTGTGGATGGCATCAAATTAAAAAAAATATATTTATTTTAGGGCATTTTTTATACTAGTTTAATTCAATTATAATATATTTATTTTCCCCTTTTTACCAGATTCACCCTTTAACAATGGTAAAAAAAATAATTACTGGAGTTACTGTTAATATAGTCAAAAAATGAAAGGTATAAATTTAAAAAAATTGGAAATTTTGATAACAAATATGATATCCATTTTTTCAAATTCTTATTAAAAAATTTGTATTAAAAAATTGGAAATTAATTTCTATTATTCAAACAAATATACGGGTTTTAAAAGTAATAACTATCCAATGATTGAGATGTGTAGAAGTTCAATTTCAATATAAATTAGTCACAATAAAAAAATTGGATAAATTGATAAATATTTATTCTATTTATAGTTTAAAACCAGAAAATAATCTGATTTGTCCTTATAAATTTTCTCGATGAAAAAATTTGTTTTCAGTTGAAATTCACCATATTTTTACTATTAATCAAAACATTATATTTATAAGAAAAATATAAAAAATTAATATAATGTAAATTTTTTATGTCTTTATTCTAAATAAGAAGTTTATTTTGTCAAATATAACATAAAAATGTGTAAAAACCAAATTTAAAAAGGGATTTCCATCAAAAGGCAGTAAATCGATATTTTTAGAGAAATACTTCTTTTATCTGAAAAAATTAAATTTGATCATATATCATATCTACAAAACATATAACAAGAATTTAAAAAATTAAAATGAATATAAAAAATATAATTTTCATTAAATATTAATCCATAAATATTGATATTATTTTAGGATTAGAATTATTTTCTTTTAAACGGGTTTTCATAAAAACACATCATATTTCCTAAATTGGATTATATTTTCATTTAAAATAAATTTGGAAACCCACGAATCATTATTTAAAAATTTATAAACCCTATTTAAAAATTTTGGTCATACTATTAATTCCAACCAATATAATGGCTAGTCATTAACTAATAATTAAAATAATAATAATATTATTGTATTATTTTTTGGAAGAAATCAATGTTTTGTGAAACTTATTATTTTTTAAGAACCCCTTCTAACTTGTCATGTACGCTTCCATAAAAAGCACCCCCTTTAACCTAAAATTAACATATTTTCATAAAAAAAATGAAAAAGGATTATTATAAAAATATTTTCATTGTTACATCATTCCCCCTTTTAGAAAATTGTCTATTTGAAAATTTTAAATTGGGTTTAGGAACATCATTAAAAATCCCACATCGGAAAAAGGGTTAATAAAACTACCACTTTAAATGAATGAAAAAAAACTAACAGGGTCACCTAAAAACCCATAATAGGGTTACATGTAGGAAAACATGGATATTGAATAAAAACAAACAACAACAGAATAATAGAGAGTGATTGAAAACATGATCAAAGAATCATAACCACCACAATACAATAAATTTGTGGTTGTCTAAAAGTTTGTTGATAAAATAAAGCGTATATTTTTTTTCCTATAGATCCTTTTTATATATTTGACTAATTTTATTACTAAATATACTAATATCATTATTAAACATACATACATTTACACTAGAGTTTCATTGTTTGATAAATATCTACCACAAACTCATCTTTTCTCAAAATGGTGATTATTAAAGATGACATGTTCAGACATGATGTACTATACTCAACTTCTAGAGAATCATGTATTACTCACGAGATTAACTATCTATTCGTCCAGTAAAAATTCAACCGCAATATCCATGTTTTATAAAGACCATTCAACAAAAAAAATTCCTAAAATTATTCAAAATAATCCAACTAATATTAAACACCAAAACTCAGAAGGATTAGTTCATCATAACATTTATCACCACATAACATCGACTAATATTAACATCTCATACTAAAAATTAATTAACCTAATCACATGTTTTTCATTATAGGTTAATCATTTACATAAATAACCCAAAATCTCCATATGTCCACAACAAAAACATAGATTCTTCCAAAAAAATCATCAATTTTTCTATAAATGAAATCCCATGGAATTCTATTTTTTCTAGGCATATAGTGTTCCTAAAAGAGTGAACCTCTTCCAAAATTATATTTATCACTTAATTAGAAAATACATTTATTATACTTATGATATTAATTTTTAAAAACATATGTTACCAAAATAAACCTATTCTCGTTCCATAAAATCATTTAACTAAAAAAATAAGTCATACTAACTATGGACTTCATGTAGGCCAGTGGTAGGTTATAAATCCCAGTAGTACATTGTTTGTGGGATTTATTCCAAAAACATTGTCTAGTGTGAAATGTCATCACACATTCTATGTGTTTCCCTTTTTCAATAACTATTTAATTTTATAAAATTATAAAAAATGAGATAAATTATTAAAAAATAACCATAAATAAATTTAACCTCAATGGCTATCTCATACCTTGCATTTTGCATCCCAAAATTTAAAAACCTAAAATTTTCACAAATTCAAGGATCATATAATCCCTAATGGTTATATATAATTATATCCAAAAATAAAAGAAAATCCATCCTCAATTAACATTTTTTAATACAAATCATAAGGGTTAAAAGTAGTATATGTTTTCCAAAGTAATCCCATCATTTATACAAATAAACATATCACTATCCATCGATCCAAAATAACGCTTCAATTCCTAAAATGTAGACATCTTAATAATTGATCATTATTCCCGACCAATTAATCATGTTTTTCTATCTTACATTCTTATAATTCCTTTATATAAACAAAATTAGGCATAATTTCCCATTACTAAACAATATAGATTCATAAGGAAAGAAATAATCCATTCCTTTCAGAGGTCATTTTCCCCTTCTTCAATTAGAATTTCATTTGGAATTGGTAAATATATATATTTAAAGTACTCGTAATCCAATTCTCAAAACTTATTTGTAGGAAATATTTTTTCATAGTTACCATGCACACCACATTTAAGACATTCTATAGATCCCTTAGGAAGAACATCTTCCCTTTCTGAGAATAAACTGAACACTTCATTTTTACATGTAATTTTATTGCATTAGAAACATTATTTCCACATCAATAATGTCTTCCCATCCATTTGAAACATTTATCTAGGTATTTGTTTCTGCATCCAAAACATATACGTTTTTTTATCATGCCTACCATTATGATTATATACATAACTTCAATAGGGATTCTTTTCCTGCATAAATGATGACTTAGAAAAATCACCATGGTTTGAGTGGCCAGTGAATACTCAATGTTGTTGTTTATGAATAACCATAAGTGTTCTCATTTCATAACCCATTTCATTCGATATATTATCCAGAAAACCACTATAGTTTCCTTCACATCCATTATTACATTGGATCATATTAGATCTATCCATTTACAAAAATAAAAAATTATCTTATGCGTATATCATTGCAATTATCATTTAAAATCTTATGTGGACAGTAAACTATCATGACCCACTCCCACCAAAGATGCCCCTCCTGAACTGGCATTGGTGAAAGGGAGATAATGACCCCCGAGTCCCGCCTCCAGTAGGCCCCGGGTTGGCGACTAGCACCAAGGGTATGAGTTCTCACAAATATGGGAGGCATTACCCTTTTCATTATTTAGGATCGGGAAATAGGACAAGTCAACCACCAAAAATGGAAAAGAACAAGTGTATATAAATAAACCCAAACCAATCCCACATGCATGGTTAAACAATTTTATAACAAGGTACAAGTACAAGAAAGTTAAAAAGTACAATACCAAAAGAAAACAAGAGAACAACAACTACAACAACTCCAACTATCTGACTAGTAGGGTCCCACACGGCCCTGGTAGTCCTCCTGGAAACCTAAAAGTTAACGTAGGTTGAGCATACAAGTATACTCAGTAGGGAAACCTAAATCCCTCGTGCACAAGTGGGGAGACATCATAATGTCCCATGAGAACAACAAGAGAATCCTAACAAGGGAATCTATCCATCCAACCTCACCAGCCACACTCACCAAAACACAATCACATCAGGAAATAGTAGTATAAGAACAAGAGTATTGGGGACCCCACACTATTTCCCATTAGTTAGCTGAACATCCTGACACTGTCACACTCTCCCCACCCGTACACACCTGGGACTCACCACCACGTATCCCTCCCGCACACACCTGGGCCTCACCACAACTCATCCCGCCTGCACACAACTGGGCCTCACAACCACAACTACATCCCCGCCCAAAGACACCTTGGACTAATCCTGAAGATTCTTGTGAATAGTAATAGTAACAGAACTCTCACATGAAGACGCCTGGGCCTGAAATCAAAACCTACCTGAAGAGTCTTAGGTGTAAGGTCTCCTCAAGCCATCACAGCCTATAATCCTGCCCGAAGAGTCCTGGGCCTAATCACCCCAATCGAAACCTACCAAAAGAGTCTTGGGTGTATGGTCGCCTCAACCCATCACAGCCTAGGGGAGAAGGAGCAGGAAGGAGCTAGTATCTATAGGAAAACACCCTCTCCCCTGAAATGGGAGTGTTCGGCACTAAGTGATCAACATGGGTGCGGTGCGATAAAACACAAATGATATATATATATATATATAGCAACCACTCAGCCCAACCTATGGCTTCTAAAAAGAGAAACTGAGAACGTTCCTCGGCACTGCTGCCACGAAGGATGCCTACAACAAACAACCCCAACCCCATTTAGGTTTTTCATATCTCAACAGAAATTAACTTATTTAGTCCCTTAACTACTGGGCAACTATTCACAACCAACCAGAACAATCGTTCGTAAGCATATCCCTGCCATCCACAAAGCAAGTTAAAAAAAACACAGCAACACAACATGTCCCTTATTATTAACCCACCAACCCATTGATTATTATTTTCATTTCATTACTATGCCTGACCATTCATTTACTCTTCCACTTTAATTTATAATTCACAACCCATAGTCTGTTCACATTTAAACCCATCCCTGCAGCCCCGCTACCAACCCCCATAACCACACCACACATCATTATCCCTTAAATACGATTTTTTGCAGCCTCGCTGCCCATCACCATTAAACATTCACACCTTCCCACAACCAAGTGAACTGCAACCCCTCTTCTCACCCGATCCACAACAACCCACAAAACACCCCCAACACATGCCACGTAACCAAGCCAACATCCACATGTTCATTATTCCATTTTGTTTAACCAGGGTGACCACACAAGGGTTCCAGATTTCCATTTAATCATCCAACTTTACGTGATTATCCAATTTCCACATTCCAGAAGCTTCCAACCATAAGAAAATACATATGGAGAGGGGATCATTTAATTTCATAAGCAAATTCCCCCAACGACCGTGATTTTCAGTAGGTATAAGCTCATTCAATTCACAATTATAATATCACATGATATAAAAGTTAAAGTAACAGCAATCAAAAACTTCCCATCCATGTTCATTAACTAGTTATTATCTTTATTTAATGGTTCAACTGTTTCTCATGAAAAAAAAGATACCCTCCCCACATGATGCACAAATTAGAGAGACGAAGGTAAAATCCATACCTCAATAGGTTCGGGTCACAACGCTCCCCCGGATCAACTTTAGAAGACGTCCGTCGGCGTCCGTCACTTCTTCCGGGTCCCAGCAGATCGTCCTAGGGTGGAAGTCAGAATGAAAAGGCTGAAGGAAAAACAACGGACCCAGACTCGGAAGTTCTGCCTCGTGGTTATGATCCCGTGGCTGCTGACGGATCGTAAATCAGAGCTCGGACGGAAATGTTATGGAAGAAAGAGCCTTCGAGTCTCTTAATAGAGCTCTGCTCAGAGGAGAGGAGAGGAGTGGTGTGAGTTGAAAGGAGGAGGGGACCCCTCCTTTAATAGGCATGAAATGAAAAAGTACACGGCATGTACTTATGGTACACGGCGTCAACTTGGCTGTTTTCACACGGTCCCCATGCGGCCTCCAACGCGTCTCCGCAGCCATTGACTGGTCACCACACGGTTTGAGGGTAACGCATACGCGGGGAGGGACTACATGGCGGGTAGTTTAGACACACGACATGTACTCATTTATTTCACATGGAATGGAAAAATATCCAACCAGGTACACGGCTGTTGACTAGTAACGCGTATGCGGGGAAGGTCTACACGGCGTGTAGAACTGGTCAAACGGTTTGCACCCATTTATTGTGCACGGTAAGGAAACAATCTGCAACACGGGGTATACCCGGCAAGGGGGTACACAGCGCGTACTCAAACTACACGGCGTGTAGTTTCAAAATTCTAGAAAGTGTGGAAAAAGTCCATTTTACCCTCCAGAACACTTCTTGACCTTATTTTTTACAAAGTAAAGGGCCAGAGAGGTTCGGGCCATTACATCAGATACCTCTTAAAACATTCTCGTCCCCGAGAATTCAAAAACCAACCCAGAGGAACCCAACAAGATACCTATTAGGGTTCTCGTTATAACAGGAACCCAACCAACAACCCTAATCATATGTGTTAGGAATTCCTTCTCATATGTCGAGATATTATCCACTTTTGGCGGCACTGACTCGTCTGCACAGGATCAATTGAATCCTCACTAATTAATCTCGATTAAGGGTCAGGTTTTTCCCTTTCCCACACATTAGGACATGTTACATATCACCAGGGAAGAAGGAAACCAAAGGTCTCACAACTGACAAGCCAAGCATTCCATATATCAAAGGTACATAGTACAAAATTAACACAAAGCTCAGAAGAACAAGGGGAAAACACAAGTCAAAACAACTCCGGGTACTAAGCGTGCATCTGGGTCTCCCTCTCCCAAGTGTTCTCCTCGAGACTGCCATGCCTCCACAACACACGAACCAAGGGAATGGTTCGTCCACAGAGCACCTTCTCTTTGTGATCCTCGATTCTGACTGGTCTCTCCTTGAAGGTCGCGTCCTCTCCCATATCTAACTCTCCCAGTCGATAATGTGAGAGTCGTCATGTAAGTACCGTTGAAGCTGGGAGACATGGAAGATGTCATGGACTTTCTCTATCTAAGGTGGCGGGGCCAGCTGATTTTCCACCTCACCAACTCGCCTCAACTCCTCAAAAGGTCCAATGAAACTAGGTGAGAGCTTGCTCCCCTTCCCAAACCTTTGTTTCCCCCGTCGAGGGGAAACCTTCAAGAACACATGATCTCCCACCTCGAACTCCAAGGGCCTCCTTCGACGATAATCATATGACTTCTGTCGGTCCTGAGCCGCCTTCATCCTCTCACGTACAAGCTGAACTTTCTCTGTGGTGCTCTGCACTACCTCTGGCCCAAGAGCACCTGTCTCACCAACCTCTGCCCAGCAAATGGGTGAACAACATGGCCTTCCATACAAAGCCTCAAATGGTGACATGCCAATAGTATCGTGGAAGCTGTTGTTGTAGGAATACTCTACTAAAGGCAAGCGTCATACCCATGATCCTCCAAAATCCAGAACGCATGCTCGCAGCATGTCCTACAGCGTTTGGATAGCCTGCTCTGTCTGCCCATCGGTCTGGGTGTGGAATGCAGTGCTAAGGCGTAGCTGGGTGCCAAAAGCATGATGTAACCCCCTACAGACTCGTGAGGTAAACTTAGTATCCCAGTCTGAGACGATAGACCTCAAAAATCCATGCAAGCACACCACCTTGTCTACGTACCTCTGTGCTAAGGTACTCACCGGGCCCGACTCCTTGATTGCTAAGAAGTGAGCCGATTTCATCAGATGATCCACCACTACCCAGATAGCATCATAACCACCCTGAGCTCTGGGTAGTCCTGTGACGATGTCCATGGTGATGTCATCCCACTTCCACTCTGGGACATATAAAGGATGCAACAAACCACCGAGAACACGGTGTTCAGCCTTCACTTGCTGACACACTAGGAACTTAGCCACAAACTCTGCCATTTCCCGTTTCACCCCAGGCCACAAAAACTGTTCCCTCAGGCCTCGGTACATTTTTGAATCTCTTGGATGTACCACCAAGGCTGAGATATGGAACTCACGGAGAAATCCCTCACGCATTGCCTCCAGAACAAACATCATTCCATGGAAAAGCATCCGATGTCGGCTATCCTCTAACCATCCTTCTGGAGCGTTCCCTTGATCGACACGATCTCGCATCACTTCTGCCTCGGAGTCCCCCCACTGAGACTCTTCCACCTACTGCAACAAGGAGGACTACATCCTCATCTGGAACAAACAGCCTCTAACACCTTCTTCCCTTGCATCTAAGTGCAGGGTAGCCAACTCTCCCATCGCCTTCCAATCATCAACGGAATCCTGAACCACTTCCTTATGTGACTTCCTGATCAGGGCATCAGCCACAACGTTGCCCATACCTTCAATGTAAGAGATCACGAAATCATTGTCTTGGAGAAACTCGACCCATCTCCACTTTCGTAAGTTCAGGTCACGCTCAGAGAAGATATAACGCATGATCTTATGATCTGAGAAGACCAGAAATCTCTCCCCAAAGAGTTAATGTCACCACAACATCAATGCGAACACTACTGCTGCATGCTCCAGTAAATGGGTGGAATAGTTACGCTCGTGAGGGCACAACATCATAGAACCATAACAAATCACGCCCTTCTTCTGCATCAGCACGCACCCCTGACTAAGGCCAGAAGCATCACAAAACACTTCATACAACAACCCTTCCTCTGGGAACCTGAGCATGGGAGCACTAACCAACTTCTCCTTCAGGTAGTCAAAAGCTTTCTGGCACTGATTTCTCCATAGGAAGACCTGATTCTTCCAAGTCAAAGCTTTCAATGGAGAAGCAACTCGAGAGAAGTCCGAAACGAACCTCCGATAGTAACCTGCTAACCCCAGGAAATATCGAACTTCTGCCACGCTCTTGGGTGCTTCCCAAGAAACAACTGCCTCCACCATTGATGGGTCCACCGATACTTCATGTTGAGATACCATGTGCCCAAGGAAGTGTACTTCTTGTGTCAAGAACATACACTTCGAAAATTTCCCATAATGCTAGTGGTGTCGAAGGACTTCCAAGACTGCCCTGAGATGCTCAATGTGATCCTCCTCTGATCTTGAGTAGATCAAGATGTCATCGATAAACACAATGACGAACCGGTCCAGAAACTCTCGGAAGACAAAGTTCATAAGTCCCATGAACACAGCTGGTTCATTCGTAACTCCAAACGGCATCACTAAAAAATCGAAGTGCACATACCTGCACCTGAATGCTATCTTCGAGATGTCACTATCCTTCAACCTCAGCTGATCGAAGAGATAATCTATCCTTGGGAGGGGGTAACGGTTCTTGACCGTTACCTGGTTCAGCCTTCGGTAGTCTATGCATAGCCTGAGACCACCATCTTCCTTCTTCAGGAACAAAACTGGAGCACCCCATGGCGATACACTTGGACGAACAAAACCCTTCTCCATCAGATCGTCAATCTGAATCTGCAACTCCCGCAACTCCGATGGTGCCATTTGATAAGGGGCCATCGAAATCGGACGGGCACCAGGCTGTAAGTCTATCCCGAATTCAACATCTCATCGGGGGGGGGGGGGGGGGGGGGGTAGAGTCACAACCTCCTCAGGAAAAACAATGAGGAACTCCCCAACAACTTCTGGGACATCCATAATCTTTGTATCACCTGGAACCACCGATAACCCGCTCAACAAGGAAAGGAGAGGCTCCACGTGCCGGATACCCTCCTGATATCTCCTCTCACCAACAAAAGATATGTGTTGCCCATCCACGTCGGAGAACACGACTCTTCTCTGGAAGTAGTCGATAACGATAGTAACAGTTAACAACCAGTCGATGCCTAGGATGACATCGTATGGCTGCATCTGTAACAGAAGAAGGTCTCCACCAGATCGATGTATTTCCAACATCAGCCCACATCCCCGGAAAACTCAAGATACACTGGTCTAGCCCCCAACTGGTGTACTAAGTACCAGTGGCATGGAAAGTCACTCTACATCTAGTCCCAAATAATGCGATAGAATAGGTGCAACAAAAGTGTGTGAAGCTCCCGAATCTAACAAAGTAGAAACAAAAGTGATGAAAAAGCAAATCGTACCTCGCACCACCTCTGGTCCTGCTAGAGCTGCCAACTCTGCGGCGTGCAACTGTCTACGCCCAGCTCCTATACCTCTCTAATGTCGTCCACTTCCCCGACCATGCCCGGGTCGAGGTCCCTTAGGAGCACCCTGGGGTCGGCCTCCTCCGGCAAAGTCTTCCCTTGGAGGAGCATGGTCCTGCTGCTGCTGGAAGGGCCTCGCTGGCAATTGGTGCTACTGCGGTGGGCACTGAACCTGTCCACCACCATTGTACGGAGCTCGGGTCGGGCACCGACTCTGAACATGCCTGAAACCTCCACAAGAAAAACACACCGGTCCCAGCCTTGTGGAAAATGGGACGAGGACCTAAAGATCTGAACTGGAACTGTTGGCGCCTGCTCCCCACTAGCATGAAACTGGAAAGTCCTGTCGCAGGAGCCCTGCTGCTGACTGCCTTCCCCTTCGATGAACCAGGATAAAACACCTCACGTGGTGCACCTCCCAGCGAGTGCATCCTCTCTACAACCTCTGCCTTCTTCTTCACAACCAAGTACGTCGGAAGGGTAAAGGGGGTGACAACATACTGGAGTGAAGGACGAAGTGCCTCCTCCAACCGTCTTTCCCGAGACTCCTCATCCGGAAAGAGATCCGGATCAAAGCGCAGGAGATCCTTGAACATGATCCCCAACTCTCGTACCGACATACTCCCCTACTGAAGGGAGAGTAACTCTTGTCGCTTCTCCTCCTTGATCATGGATGAAAGGAATTCCTCTCGTAATTCCTTCACAAAGTCATCCCATGGAACCTCTGGCTCTATCCACTCTAAGAGGTAGAGCGTCCACCACTGTCGCGCCGCACCTCTCAGCTGACTGACTACTAGGGGAACCCAGTACTCCCTCGGAGCACGGATCAAGGTGAAAGTGATCCATAGATCCTCAAGCCACCCCTATGTCTCCGTATCCGAAGTTCTACCCTCGTACTTCTTGAGGGTCTGCCGCTGAAAAGAACGGAGAATCTTCTGCCACTGGCTATCTTCCTCCTCTCGGTCAATCCTCAATTGATTGACCGCCTGGATCTGCTGCGCCTCAGCCGTCTGAGCCACCCAGGGACGACGTCCAGGTGCCATAGCTGTACGGTAAACAAGGATCACCTAATCCCAAGTAGTAAGGAAATTCTCAAGGTTTTAATTATCATATTATTTAAATATCTTTCCCAGAACACCAAAATCACGTAAAACACAATCATGATGATGCATGTACCTTCCCTACGGTCTCTACCCTGCAATCAATGTAGTCTCACTTGGTCGTTCGGTAGGCTCAGAGTCCTTGCATCGGATCACGGGGGCCCTAAAATCCCATGTCCTAGCCGGTCTTCCCTGGCCTACGTGACGTACCATGATTGACTAACATTGTCGCCTTACCATCCCATGCATTCCTCACTGTGCCTAACTCCATACTCCATGCTATCTATCAACCATCAGCTCTGATTCCATTCTGTCATGACCCCCTCCCAATAAAGATGCCCCTCCTGAGCTGGCAATGGTGAAAGGGAGATAATGACTCCCCGAGTCCCGCCTCCAGCAGGCCCCGGGTTGGCGACTAGCACCAAGGGTATGAGTTTTCAAAAATATGGGAGGCATTACCCTTTTTATTATTTAGGATTGCGAAATAGGACAAGTCAACCACCAAAAAGGGAAAAGAACAAGTGTATATAAATAAACCCAAACCAAGCCCACATGCATGTTTAAACAATTTTATAACAAGGTACAAGTACAAGAAAGCTCAAAAGTACAATACCAAAATAAAAAAAGAGAACAAGAACTGCAACAACTCCAACTGTCTGACTAGTAGGGTCCCGCACGGCCCTTGTAGTCCTCCTAGAAACCTAAAAGTAAATGTAGGGTGAGCATACAAGTATACTCAGTAGGGAAACGTAATGCTCTCGTGCACATGGGGGGAGACATCCTAATGTCCCGTGAGAACAATAGAAGAAACCTAACAAGGGAATATATCCACACAACATCACCGGCCAAACTCACCAAAACACAATCACAATAGGTAATAGTTGTATAAGAACAAGAGTATTGGGTACCCCGTACCATTTCCCAATAGTTAGCTGAACGTCCTAACAATGTCACACTCTCCCCGCCCACACACACCTGGGCCTCACCACCACGTATCCCACCCACACAGACCTAGGACTCACCACCACTCATCCTGACCGCACACACATGGGCCTCACAACCACAACCACATCCCCGCTCGAAGAGACCTGGGCCTAATCCCGAAGATTCTTGGGAACCGTAATAGTAACAAAACTATCGTTTGAAGACACCTGTGCCTGAAATCGAAACCTTCATGAAGAGTCATAGGTGTAAGGTCGCCTCAAGCCATCACACCCTATAAGCATGCCTGTAGAGTCTTTGGCCTAATCACCCCAATTGAAACCTACCCGAAGTGTCTTGGGTGTAAGGTTGCCTCAAGCCATCATAGCCTAGGCGAGAAGGAGAAAGAAGGAGCTTGTAACTATGGTAAAACACCCTCTCCCATGAAATGGGAGTGTTATGCACTAAGTGCTCAACATGGGTGCGGTGCAATAAAACACAAAAGATACAGAAATATATATATATATAGCAACCACTCATCCCAACCTATGGCTTCTAAAAAGCGAAACTGAGCACGTGCCTTGGCACTACTACCATGAAGCATGCCTACAACAAACAACCCCAACCCCATTTAGGTTTTTCATATCTCAGTAGAAATTAGCTTATTTAGTCCCTTAACTACAGGGAAACTATTAAAAACCATCCACAACAATCGTTCGTAAGCATATCCCTGCCATCCACAAAGCTAGTTAGGAAAAACAGAGCAACACAACAAGTCCTTTCTTATTAACACACCAACCCATTGATTATTATTTCCGATTCATTACCATGCCCCACCATTCATTAACTCTTCCACTTTAATTTATTATTCACAACCCATAGTCCGTTCACCTTTACACCCATCCCTGTAGCCCTACTGCCAACCACCATAACCACACCACACATTATTATCCCTTTAATACCATTTATTGCAGCCCCTCTACCCATCACTATTAACCATTCACACCTTCCCACAACCAAGTCAACCGCAACCCCACTGCTCACCCGATCCACAACAACCCACAACACACCACCAACACAAGCCACATAACCAAGCCAACATCCACATGTTCATTGTTCCATTTTTTTAACTGGGGTGACCACACAAGGGTTCCTGATTTCCATTTAATCATCCAACTTTACGTGATTATCCAATTTCCACATTCCACAAGCTTCCAACCATAAGAAAATACAGAAGGAGAGGACAAAATTTAATTGCGTAAGAAAAGGCCCCCAACGACCGTGATTTTCAGTAGGTATAAGCTCATTCAATTCACAATTAAAATATCACAGGATATAATAGGTAAAGTAACAGCAATCAGAAACTTCCCATCCCCGTTCTTTAACCAGCTATTATCATTATTTAATGGTTCAACCATTTCTCATGAAAACAAAAAATATACCCACCCCTCATGATGCAAAAATTAGAGAGATGAAGGTAAAATCCCTACCTCAACAGGTTCTGGTCACAACGCTCCCCCAGATCAACTTTTGAAGAAGTCTGTCGGCGTCCGTCACTTCTGTCGGGTCCTGGTAGAACCACCTCGGGTGGATGTCAGAAAGAAAAGGCCGAAGGAAAAACGATGGACCTAGGCTCGGAAGTTCCGCCTCGTTATTATGATCATGTGGCCGCTGACGGATTGTAAATCAGAGCTCAGATGGAAAAGTTATGGAAGAAAGAGCCTTCGAGTCTCTTAAGAGAGCTCTGCTCATTGGAGAGGGGAGGAGAGGTGTGAGTTGAAAGGAGGAGGGGACCCCTCCTTTTATAGGCATGAAAAGAAAAAGTACACGGCGTGTACTTATGGTACACGGCGTGTACTTGGCCATTTTCACACGGTCTCCATGCGGCCTCCAACGCGGCTCCGCGGCCGTTGACTGGTCAACACACGGTTTGAGGGTAACACATACGCGGGGAGGGACTACACGGCGTGTAGTTTAGACACACGGCATGTACTCATTTACTGCACATGGAAAGGACACGTCTCCAACACGGTACACGGCCGTTGACTGGTAACGCGTATGCGGGGAAGGTCTACATGGCATGTAGAACTGGTCACACGGCGTGCACCCATTTATTGCACACGGAAAGGACACAGTGTGCAACACAGGGTATACCCGGCAAGGGGGTACACGGCGTGTTGTTTCAAAATTTTGGAAAGTGTGGAAAAATTCCATTTTACCCTCCAGAACACTTCTTGAGTTTCATTTTGACAAAGGAAAGGGCCAGAGAGGTCTGGGCCATTACATAAACACTAAGATATAATTATTAATGTTATCTTAAACTCATTCAATTTATATAAAATAACTACAACTATTTATAATATGTTAGACATTATGGTTATATAAAATATTTCACATATGATTGAATAACAACCTAACATATAATATTATCTAAAACAACCTCTGATATCAACTATATGTCCTTATAATTTTACATTAATTATTCATGAGATAAGTCATGATATTGAGATTTATTCACATTGAGGTTATTTGCAGTTTTAGGGCATTAAATAATTAGGTAATAACATATATATAACAACTTTAATATATCATGTAGACACTTATACTCAATATCAAATTTATTCATAAAAAACTCATTAAAAACATATTTCATTTCATGAGTTAAACAACATGAATTTTCCTTGATCCCATCCATTACTCTATTGTTTTTTATTTCCTATGAAGGAACATTTGAAAACAAATTATGAGAATAAAATTATATCCAATGGATATAAAAATAAATAAAACCATTATCCTAGTTAATACATGGTAAAATATTTAATTTTTTTATGAGAGAAAAAAGAAATTTATACATAAATTACAGTCACAATTTCTCCTCTAATAAAATCATTAAAACAAAATAATGAAATATAATTAATTTAGGTGACATAAGGCATAATTTACATAGAACCCTTTCAATACAATTCCAATGAAATAATTACATGGCTGACTTCCAAATTGACGATCATTAATGGGGATCACCCATCATATAAGCAATATTGGGCTCACCCATGAGCTATAATATAAGGCCACATAATTAATCATTATATAATCATTTGTTATGTCTAGAATTAACGTTGATTATCTTTTCATGTTTAGAGTTTTAAGTAATAAGTACAAAACTATTAAATTACGTCACAAATATTTAAATGTATATAATTCTACTCTAAATAATTATTTCACAACAATAAAACACATTAAATAAAACACCAATCCTTTTCTAGATAAAAATCTTCTTGAATTATTCATTTCTTTTACCCTTCCATATACCCTGGGAAAAACATTTCAAAAAAATTGGATGAGCATAAAAACATCTCTAGGGGGTGTAAAATAAAGAAAAAATAGTCCATTGATACATAAAAATCAATGAAACAATACTTTTCATTCATTAAACATATGTTCTCAACAAACCTCATGAAATAATGAGATATATGAATAACACATATAAATATTAAATCCAAAAGTTGAATTGTGGCATCCACAACATACATAAACTATACCTTTCACAATAACATATGAAGTTATGTTTCTAATACCCATCACAGTATATTCATTAAATCTATTACGAGAAACATTAACATTTTCCTCTGTCACGATATGTAATGTATTGGAGATCACTCTCAGGCTCACCCGCCCTCAGTTTTTCATGGAACCACTCGTATAAATAAAAAATACACAAGTACCCTAACAAATCATAACACTTAAAAAATATAAATGAAAATAACATTTAAAAATTTTCAATCACAATATATCTTTTCAAGATATTAAAAAAATCAATGATTTATAAAACCATATTCAAAACCAAAATACATAAAAAGGTTATATGGTATTTATTTTCCATTTAAACACATTACGTCTTGTTGTGGTAGCCAAATATAAAATAATTCTTGTAGTGACAGAAAGGTCATTTTCACTACTTATGTTGAAAAGATATATTCCATTTTTTTAGTAAAACACTTTGTTGAAAAAAATATTGATTTTTAATGAAATTAATAATCTAAGGTGTTTATAAACCATATAATTGAAGGTGGTATATAACATCAAAATATGAATCAATAAAGGTAGATTGAGACAGTTCCCCTTACAAAGAACATTTTGTAAATAAAATTGATCTATTATGTGTATTCAATATATGTACACATAAAGAAAGTATAAATACAATATTGTACGACAATATTTATTTTCCACATAATCAGAAACAACACATTAAAAAAATAGAAGATAAACCCAATGAATGGAAAATATGTAAAAAACTTTCCTTACCATGATTACGACTTGTCTCATTCATTCTTTATATTTTGGAATAATAAAAAAAGGCAATTTATACATGATTCATAAATATATTCAATTTTATTATTCATTTTATATTAATTATCATCATATTATAAAAATTACACATTTATTTATTTTTATATATGTCGTTTTTTCGATATTCGGTACAAGAGTCGAAATTGAACATTATATAATTAAAAATTTCCCATATGGTCAAAAGTATATTTTATCTAGAATATTATTTATGATTTATGTATCATATATATCATGTATATATATGCATTTATAATATTCTATAATATTTTGAGATAATAAATGAAATACAACATTCATAGAGGCAGTAATCCATACGTACGCATGAACTCCAATATCATTTCATTTTCATATTTAATGAAATGTAAACTAAATTATACATAAGTATATTATAATTATAGTATAATATAATATTTTATATATGTTACATAATCTTATTAATTCCATCCTTTATATGGTCTATATATGGAATGGAGGATTCATATCACTTTCATGGGTGGTAGTCTACACTTCCTCAAATGAAATTATCATATTTACGCATTATGGAAAAAAAGGTATGATTTAAATAAAAAAATAAATCATGTAGACAATATAAATAATATATATATATATATATATAATATATAAATATATTTCCATCATAATGACCACAATGAGATGTGGAATGGGAAAAATTGAACAGTCATGATTTTGTGAGGCAGTAGTTCACCATGTAGAGAAATAATATATTAATATCCATTAGATGGATGTTTGTGTATGTTTAGTTAAAATAAAAATCAAAAAGACATATTAATATATATTTAGGATATTGTTTCAGTTATTTTATCAGTTAATAATAATATAATATGGATTGATGATGTAAAATAATGAAAATCAATTTTAGATAAGACGCATCCTCTTAAAACATGTAACTCCATCTAATTTGAGCCAAAATGCATCATTTAACTGAATTCATCCTTTGGTAAGGCTTCTATGAGAAATATATGGATTTTGGGAGATTATATGGGAAATTTTTGGACAATTCCAGGGTCTGGAGAGGTGCAATTAATTGGGAATGGGTGATACCCTTTTATAATATGGAGGAGGGGAAATTTAGGAATGTTTGGAATTATTATTTTATTATAAAATTATTTTCAGTTAAAAATGTTCCCAAAGTAAATTATTAAAAATATAATATGATTTCGGTTAAAAACACTATCAACCAATAGGTTGTAGAAAAGTCTATGTCTCAAATTTAACCTTATATTTTATCTTTATCCATTAGTAAAATAATTTTACTCTTACCATGTATTCTTGTATGTTCATTCTATATGGTTAATATAGTCACTAAAAAATTAAAATAGAATATCAAGTGGTTCATTAATTAAAATCTCATCATTATCTAAGTAATATTTTTTATATTATTTATTTAGGACTACTATATCATTTAATAAAGTAGTACATGTTTTAGAAAATCATTTTGGTCAATTTTTATACTATTCATATAATGACTTTTTAAAAATCCATAAAAACTTGATTATATTGATGAAACATAATTAAATAAAATATAATAAGTCATAATATTCTATAAAATTAGTGAATAGAGTAAAAAGATTTAATATATTTTTATTTTAATATTTATAATCCCATTTATTTAAATAATTTATAAATAAGAGAATCACTACATCATAATTGTGGAATAAATAAATTTATTTATATGATGTCTTAAAATTATAAATAAAGTATCATGATTTATGAAATATTTTTTTTAATTAATATTTATAGTCTAATATATCACTTTTATAGCCCCATATATTTTTTAGTAAAAGATACATGTTTTCATTATATTTTTCAGTACATTAAATTAATTCTTATAAAATGTCATCGTCAAATCAATATGGCTATATGGGATCCCAAAATCAACACAGGGATTCCCATGGTTGGAAATATATCATAAAATAGGATTATAAAACGTATTAGTGTAGTTATATATTATTATAATATTGTTTTTTTACACTTATTTACAAGATTCCCCATTTAACCATGGAAAATAAAATAATTACTGAGGTTATTATTCATAATATCCAAAAATAAAATGTTCTTATTTAAACAATTTGGAATTCATTATTCAAAATATTTAATTCATTTATCCAAATTCAAAACACATAATTTTTAGTAATTAATTTAAAATTAATTCTTTTGGTCAAAACCAAACATGGGGTATTAAGAATTAGTAACTATCAAATGATATAATCATGTTTATGTAATATTTAAATTTGAAATTACTATCAATGACCAAAATTGGATTAAATTACACAAATATAATCCAATTTTAATTTAAAACCAATTAAAATTATGATGTAAGTATATATATAGATTAAATTAAAAAACTGTTTTGAAATAAAATGCATTATTTTTTCATAATTCTTTAAAAATTGAATGTTAATAGAAATATACCTAAATTTAATCCAATTTAAAATATGATGTCCCATTTCTATAGAATAATTTTATTGTTCAAATAAAAAATAAAAAAATAAAAAAATATATTTAAAAAGTGTTCTCCATCAAAAGCATGTAAATAATGTTTTAAAAATATTAGAGTGTTTCCTAATTAAAACCGGAGTAATTATTATTTTAATCCTCTAAAATGTATTGGATAAATATAGATACATTTAATAATAATAACATAGTTATTTAATTTCTTTCCGACCAATATAATTCATATGATTTATCTACCATTTAATATAATAATAATTTTATAATATTATATTTATATAACTCATAGTAATGTGCAACATACAATTTAAAAGAAACTCGTCATTTCGTATTAAGTACACTATCAAACAATGGGTCCTCATTAACATAAAATTAATATTTTATTCATAAATATCAATCTATATGAAAATTTATTATTCTATTAATACTTGGTTCATTACATCCATCCTCTTTTTGGAAATTGCATCATGACAATTCATAAAATTGGGCTCAGAAATATCATTGAATGTCCCACATCAAAAAAAGATTCAATAAAATAGTCATATAAATATTAAAGGGAAGTACAGTGTCACCTGAGATAACCCATACTAGGATTCCATGTTGGAATATATTTATTTGGAAAACTAACTAACCATAATGTTCTGATAGAGAGTGATATAAAACATGATTAGGAGAAAGTTAAAAAAATGAAAACCAGAAACATGTGACGGGTTAAATGGTCTTTGATTTCCCAGTATGAAATGAATATGGAAAACATTTTTTTAATTTTTTTTCATACTTTTGATGAATTTAATTATGATATTAAATTAGAATATAAGGATATATACATAATTTTCATGTATTACTTCATCCTTTAATAAAATTCTACCCCATAATCATCTTTTTTCCAAATTATTAGTATTCAAGATGGCTTGGTAGCATTTGAAGCACTAGAATAAAATTCTTGAGAATCTAATAATCTTAAAAATATGAACTGTATCTTTCTCTTGTATTTAGAAATTAAAAAAATAGTTAGTAGAGGATCGGATAATCCCCAAAAGTAAATTCATTATAAAATGAAATACTACTCTTATTCTCCAAAATTCAACAATCAATACCCAATGTTCAACAAATAAAATTAAATACAAAATTCCCATAAAATTCATCAATGTAACCCAACTAATATTGAAACCCAAAAATTAAAAAGATTTAATCACATAGTCTTCCACCATAAAGCTTAACATTTTTCTACATATATCCTAGAATAATCTTAAAGTCTCATACTAAAAATTAATTAACCTAACCACATATTCTCTATTAGAGGATAATCATTTCCATAAATAAAAAAAATCTCCTTATGTATACAATAAAAACAAATAATAATCCAAAATAAAATTTCATCTATTAATCCACAAATTAAATCCCATATAATTCTATTTTCCTTAAGCATAATGTGTTCTCAAAAAATATAATGTATTCTAAAATATCATTTATAACATAATCACTTTGACTTTTTTCCTTCAATATGGATATCAATTTGGAAAAACATGAGATCCAAAAATCCAGTTATTCATATTCCCTAAAATAATTTACCTAAAAATAAGAAGCCATACTAACCAGGTTCTTCATATAGGTTAGTGGTAGGTGACGCCCCATTTTCTCCCATTGGTTATGTGTTGGTTTTCCATGGACTTGGCGGACCCGACAGGTTGTCACCCATCATACGATTTGTCCTATTTCTAGAACCATATCACTGTTATAACATTCTCAAAAATAATATAATTTTCTCAAAAATAACCATTACATAGTGTATCCTCAATGTTTATCTAATACCATCCATTTTGCATCCTAAAATTTAATATCAATTAATAAACTCCAAAAAATATCATATGAACCCCTAAGGTCGTCTAATATGTCCAAACAATAAAATATAATTTTTTCTTTAATAAACTTTTCATATATCAAACTTTATGTTTACAAATACTAGAAAAAAAATTCCAATGTAATCCCATCATCAAAATTAATGTAATATTTTTTATCATTTCTTCATCATAAAATATATTATAACTACTGAATCTCTTATATGTATACTTGTTACTCAATCAGAATATTTTATGATACATTAACTATAAATTTCCACCTTATTTATTTATACATCATTTCTGCATATCAAATATATTCATCATTTATAAATATCAATACAATGATTCTACATTCTTTCTTGATAAAAAATAAATCATACCATGAATCTTGATATCATGACCTTCAGGATGTTTCCTTTCTTATTCTGTATATTATCTTACATTCAAAAATTAAATGTTTACTACTATTCTATAATTTCAATTTTCATTAAATTTATAAAATTTGACATCTTGAAATCATATGAAAAATATACCAAAATAATAATATTGTTTTATAAATGAGTAGTTGATGGATAAGTCATACAATTTTTTTAGGTTATTTGAATACTCAAGAAGCTATCAAAATTTTATGAACATTATTTTTCCATAATAGTGCTGAAAAATCATTTGTGGATATGTAGTTTGTGACCTCTCTATTTCCTTCCATCTTAAAAATCGATCATTAATTTTCTAAAAAGAATCAACACTTAAACATGAAATATATTATTATTAAATAAAATAATCCTTTAGAGGGAAAATATGACACAAAAAAATTTATATTACTATAATCCATAAACCTCTTTGTATCCCCATTATTTATGTCTATATCATATAAACCTATTTATCCATAACCATCTAAAAGATTCCATATGATAATAAACCTCTTAGTTATATGATATCTTTTACCTAAACCAATATAATATTATAACCTCTAATGATGTATAAACTGTCATCTGATTCCCACTATAAGGCCATGACCATAAGCATTACATAATATTTAGTTAATTAATGAATTCACACTAATGATATTTTCAGGTTTAGTGTTTTAATGAATTAGTCTGTAATTGTTACATTAAATATCCAATATTACAATGTAGACACTTCTACTAAAACCAAATTTTTCACCAAAACCAAACTCATTACAGAAAGAACAATTCATTGCTTGATAAAAATCATCTTAAATTATTCATTTATCTTTCACTTCCTTATACCCTGTAAAAAACATTTCAAATACTTGGGATTGGATTGAAAATCAGTATGGGATATAAAATATGTAAAGAAAAAATTAGTACACCATTACAAACAAACTAAAGAAAACATTATTTTCAATTATAAAACCTATGTTCTTAACATACCCCATGAAATAAAAAGATTAATGAATAACAAATAGAAATCATAAACTATAAAGGTGACTTGTGGTATTCATAACAGACATACATTTTTTCTTTCATAGTTATATAGGGAGTTCTATTTTGAAAACACATTATATTATATTACCTAAATCTCTTAGGAGAAAATTAACATTTACCACTTTCATGTTACCCAAGGCATTAGAGATCAATCATTGGCTCACCTTCACCCAGCTTATTACAGATCCACCAGTATTCGTAAATAATTCCCAAGAACCATTAAAAAATCATAACAAATAAAACAAGCATAAATGAATTATATAATTACCTTATTTTCAATCACAATATATCTTTTCATGATACTGACATAATCAAAAATTTATCAAAATATTTTTCAATTCAAAAATACATATAAAATCTATATGGTTTTTATTTTTCTTTTAAAAAAATCACATATTTTTATTGAAGACAAATAAAAAATAATTTTCAAGGCAGTGGAAAGTCGTTGTTACCATGTACATTAAAAGGAAATATTCCTTTTGTCATTTAGTAAAACACTTCGTAGAAAAAAGACTCCTTATGAATTAAATTAATAGTAAATGAGGTTTATACACCATATTAATGAATGTGGTGTATAACATCAAAATGTGACTCAATGAATGGATATTGAGATGTAGTCCCTTACAATAATAATTTTGTAAATTAAATAGATAAATTAGGAATATTGACTATATGTTAACAAAAGTTAGGTATAATGACAATATAGGACTTCAGGTTTTATTTCTCACATAAACCTTTCTTGACATAATCATGAAGTATAAGATCAACCTAATTAATGGAAATTGGGTTAAGAACATCCCTTACATTGAGTATGACTTGCCTCATTCAATATTTATATTTTTGGATAATAATCATTTGTAAACATCTACATTATTTAGAGCCTTTTAAAATTTTATTCAATTTTTATTACTTGTCATCACATTATGAAAATTACATAATTATTTCTGTTCCTATCAGGCGTTTTGTAGATATTCGATACTATAGCCAAAAATGAACATGGTATAATTTCAGATTGATCATGTGGTCAATATTACATTATCTTCTAATTAGTATTCATGATTTAAATATCATATAAATATAATATATTTATTTATTTATAATATTACATTAAATTTTGTGAAAATAAATGAAGTTCTATGTTTATGGAGTTGGTAAGATGTACGTGTGGATGAATTATAGATTCAATTATTTTTCATATTTAATAGAATGAAAAATAAATGATATAATTTTAAATTATAATTCAAGTATAATATCATATTTTATATATGTTACATATGTTTATTAACTCCATCCTATATGTGTTCTGTGTATGGAAGGAACGAGTCATATCACTATGTGGGGGTGGTAGTGAGTACTTCCTCAAATGAAATTATGGTATTTACAAATAGTGGAAAGCATAAGGGTATGATTTAAAAAATAATAACAGATCCAATATAAATATAATATATATCATATATAAATATTGTTCTATCATATGGGCCACCATGAGAGTGGAAGGGGAAAATTGTAAAATCATCGTTTTATGAGGCAGTAGTTTACCGTCCACAAGAAATGGTATGTTCATAACAATTAGATAGAGATGTGTGTAATTATATTTCGAATAAATCTCATAAAGAATTCCTAGTATATTTAGGATACAATTTCCTCTTTTTGATAAAGGAATATGAATATAATATTAATTGAAGTAGTAAAACAATGGAAAATATCTTTAGAGAAGAGGCTACCTCTTAAAATGTGCAACTCCCTTTGAATTGAGCTAAAATTATTTTCATGAATTCCTTTCTTCCATAATAGGTATGGATTCTAGGAGGATCATATAGATGCTTATAGCTTATTTGGGAAGTGATTAAACGAGGCAAGGGGATTGAGAGGTGTGATTAAATGGGTAGGATTGATGACCATTTATAAGTGAGAGAAGGGGAACATTAGGAATTTTTTGAAGTATTATATTATTTTAAAATAATTACTACTTTAAAAAGGTCTCAATGTCTTTTATATAAAATATAATATGTTTTTGGGTTAAAAACCTCTTGACCAATATGTTTTTTACTATTATAGGTAATATATTTAACCTTATTTTTTTGCTTTAACCCTTAGTTAAATAATTTTACTCATATCTTGTTTCCTGGTATATTCGTATGTTATGGTTAATATAGTTAATAAATAATTCCAATAGAACCTCAAATGGTTCATTAATAAAATTTAAAAAATTATCTATGTCATTTGAAAAAATATTTGGTTTTTAGGAATATAATAAGATTTAATTAAATTGTAATATTTTAAAAAAACACATTTATGTCATCTTTTATACTATTCATATCATGACTTTTTAATAATACATAACAACTTGATGAATTATAAAAACTTCATTAATTAAAATATAACTAGTCATACGCATCCATAAAATTTGTGGTTGAGATAAATTTTTATAAATTTTTTTAACATTAATAATATCATTTATTTAAATCATTCATTAATAAGGGAATCAGAAAATTATCATTATGTCAAAAATAAATTTATTTATATCTAAAAATAATAAATAAAATACCATTGTTTAGGAAATATTTTAGATTTCTAATTAATATTTATTGTCAAATAGATCACTTATATTACCCCATAAAAAAATTGTTTTGGTAAAAGATAGATGTTTATGTTTTATTTTTCGTTAAATTAATTCTTATAAAATATTCATTTCACATAAATGTTCCACCATGGGATCCCAAAATTTACTAAAGGATGCCCACGGTCGGTCATATATAATCAAATAGGAATATGACATGTTTTAGGGTAGCTTTATATTATTATAATATTATGTTTGTACCCTTATTTACCATATTTACACTATAACCATGGTAAATAAAATAATTACTAAATTTAATATTCATAATGTCCAAAAAATTGTGCATATTTAAGAAATTTGGTCCTTTGGATTCCAAATACGGAATATATTTCATGAAATTCAAAACACATGCAATTTATTTGAAATTAATTTTTTTTGTCCTTACAAGATGTGGGTTTTTAAGAAACAATAACTATCAGAATATTCACATGTGTTTATGTCCAATTAAAATGTGAAATTACTACCAATGAAAATATTTGGAATAAATGATAAATATATAATCCAAGTAAACATTAAAAAAATTTAAAATTACAATATATCTATTTTAATAAATTTGATAAAACATTATTTTTTATTTAAAATTAAATATTTTTCATTATTTATTAAAAAATAAACATTATTATAAAAATACCAAAATTTAATCCAAATTAATTTTAATAAAACTCTTATAAATAAGAATTTTATTTTTCCAAATGAAACATATAAAAGTGAAAAAACTAGTTTTAAAATTTTTCTCCATCAATATGTGATAAAATGAACTTTTTAATACATTAATGTATTTCATGATTAAAATCAGATTCATTATTTTATAAGACTCTAAAATTTATTGGATAAATTTAATGATATTGAATAATAATATTTTAGTTATTTATTTTAATTCCCACAAATAAAATTGCTAGGAAATAAATAAAATTTAAAATAATAAAAATATATTATTTTTTGGTATAACTCAAAATTGTGTGAAACATAAGATTTCAAAAAAACTATGTTGTTATAGGTTCATTACTCTATCACACCTAGTTTCCTCATTAAAATAAATCAAATATATTATTTATAAATATTAATAGAAATGAAAATTTATTATTCTATTAATACATGGGACATTACAACCTCCCCACTTTTGGAAATTGTGTCCTCACAATTTTAAAATCAGTCTTGGAAACATCAATGAAATTCCTACATCATAATTAGAGTCAATAAAACTATCAAATTAAAATAAATAAAGAGATATTCAATGTCACCTAAGATAACCCATTATAGGATTCCATGTAGGAAAACGTGTATATGGAAGACAATCTAACCATCAATTTATGATTTAAATTGATAGAAAACATGATCAGTAGAAAGATAATAACAAGAAAACCACAATATTGTGAGAGGTTAAACCGTATTTGATTTTATGGTAGGAAAAGTAAATGGATCACATTTTTAATGGTTCTATTTATAATGGTGATGAATTTATTTATTAGATTTTCTAATAACATAAGGAAGAATACTTAAATTTCAAGTATAGTTTAATCCTTTAATAAATTCCCAACACAAACTCATATTTTTTTCAACGGATTATTATTCAACATGACATGGTCACATCTAAACCACTAGAATCAGATTCTAGAAAATAACATATTTCATAATAGATTAAATATATTTCCCCATTCATTATGAATTAAAAAAAACCCATATGGTTAGTTCATGATCATATTATCCCCATAATATAATCCTTTATAAAAATAAATACCACTCCTAATCCCCAACATTCAACAAACAATACCTAAAATTCGTCAATGAAAATTAAATACAAAATTATCCATAAATTATTTAATGCAATCCAACTAATATTGAATCCCAAAATATAGAATTATTTAATCACATAGTGTTCTAGAGTAAATCATAACAACTGTCTCAAAATAACATCATATACTCATAATGTGTCATACTAAAACGTAATTAACATAATCACATATTCTCAATAATTGGTTAATCATTTCCATAAATAACCTAAATCACCATATGACCACAATATAAAAATTTATTCTTCAAAAATAAAATTTAAACCACTACTCCATTAATGAAACTCCGTAGTATTCAATTTTTCATAGGCATAATGTGTTTTAAAAAGAACGAATGTCTTCAAAAATAATATTTATCACTTAATCACCAAGTATTTATCATATACTATGGATTTACATTTGATAAAACATATGTTCCAAAAATGAACATATTAATAATCGATAAAATTATTTATCTAAACATATTAAGGCATACTAACTAGGGACTTCACATATTCTAGTCGTAGGCGATGTTCCTTGTCTCTATTTTGTTGTTTTTTATGTTCCCATGGCCTTCCCGGACGCGACGAGTTGTCACCAATCCTACAAGTTTTAATTTTTCTAAAATCATATCATTTTATTAAAATTCTACAAAATTATATAATTTCCTCAAAAATAACCATAATCCATTGTATCCACAAAGGTTATCTAATACCATTCATTTTTCATCCCAAAATTTCATATCCATTTATTACCTAAAAATAGAGGATCATATGAACCCTAAGGTTATTCATTATGTCCACACAAGAAATGATAATTTCTTCTTAAATAACATTTCCCATTTCAAACATCATGGTTACACATACTAGAAAATGTCTTCCAATGTAATCCCATCATCATAAGATCCCACGTAAGATTATGAATTCAATCATCTTACAATCTACAATAACCCTTGAAACCATTATATGTAGACATATTACTAATTCATCCTTCTTCATTATCCATTAATTGTGTATTTCCACAATATTTCTTAATAAATTATTCAAAAGATAAAAAATCCTCATCATTTATAAATATATTTCCAAATGAGATTCATTATTTTTTTATTATAAAATGAATCCTACCTTGAATGAAAATATCATGATATTGATAACATTCCCCTTATCTTTTGACACGTTGTCCTACTTTCATAAAGTAAATGTTCACTCCACTACAATAATTTCACTTTTCTAAAGTGTTTGAGAACATGAGATTTTGAAATCAAATGAAAAAGATTACAAGACCCATTAAACATCATTATAATTTAGTAGGTATTAGATATCTCAAAAAATTTCTTACTGGTGATTTGATTACTCAAGAATATTACAAAATAATTTGAACATGCTTTTTCTATAAAACTTATGCTCAAATCGTTAAGGAGGTATTAAAAAGATTTTTGAAGATCTCTTTCCTTACATTGTAAAAAATGATCCTTAATTGGTTGAAAATAATATAAAATTATTCATGATATAGATAAATTTATAAAATAATCCACTAAAGGATAAATTAAACAAAAAAAAATTATATTACAATAATCCATCAACTTCCTTATATCTCAAATGTTTAGGTTTTTATCCAATCAACATATTTTTACATAACCCTCCAAAAGTTTCCATATGACAATACCCATCTTAGTTATATGATATCCTTTACCTACACCCCGATAATACCCTAACATCTAATGTTATCAAAAATAACCTCTGATTACATGTATGAGGCCCTAGGATTTAACATTACATAATCTGAGATACGTCAAAAATTCACATTTCGGATATTTTCATGTTTACAGTTTTAGAGAATTATTCCATAACTATTACATTACATCTAAAATATTACAATGTTGAAACTTATACTCTAATTTTTTACATCAATATATTTAATTAAATAATACCACAATTCTTTTCATGATAACAAATTTCTTTTATTATTCCTTTCTCATACCCATCTGTATACCCTGTGAAAAACATTTCAAAAACATGGGATGAGAATAAAGATATCATTAATGGATATAAAATAAGGAAAAAAACATTAGTCCTTCAATACATAAAAGTCAATGAAATACTAATTTTCATTCAAAAAACAATAGTTCTTATCTTACCTCAAGAAATCATTAAATTTATGAATAACACAAAGAAATAATAAATAATAAATGTGAATTGTAGCATCCATTAAATAACTAAATTGTAGATTTAATAGCTATATATGGAGTTACATTTGAAATAAACATCACAAAATATTCCATAAATATCTTAGGATAAACATCAGCTTTTACCACTGCCATGTTACCCAATACATTGTAGAGCTATCTCAAGCTCACCTGCCCTCATTTTTTCATGGTACAACCCGTATACATCAACAATTCCAATGAAACATAACATTATCATTACACATAAAATAAGTACAATGGAAAGATAAAATATACACATTGGTAGTCATGATATCTCATTTCAAGATATTGACATAATCAATACTTTCTCAAAATCATTTCAATTAAAAAAATACATAAAAAATTTATATGTTATTTTTTTTTCTTTTAAATACATTATTTATTGCTGAGGAACCCAAATATAAAATAATTATTTTTGTGGAAGAAAGGTTACTGTCTCCATATACGTTAAAAAGAAACATTTCATTTTAATTTGGAAAAATTATTCTTAGAAAATAGATTCATTTTGAATGAAATTAATTGTCAAAGGTGATTTAAAACTGTATAATAGATGGTGGTTTATAGCATCAATATATGCCTCACAGAAATGAGATTGAGATTAACTCACTTACAATGATCATATGGTAAATAAAATAGATCGATTATCTGTATTCGCTATATATACACAAAAATAATGTATATATGCATTTTAGGATATCCGAAGTTATTTTTCACAAAATAATACATGACAAATTTAATATGATAGAATATTAACCCAAAAATGTAAATTGGCTTATGATGATCACTTCTGTTGAATCTGATAAGTATAATTCATTCTTTATATTCGTGAATAATAAAAATAGGTTAATTTTAATAGCAATCATAAGATTTTTTATGTTTATTATTTTTTTCATATTACTTATCATCATGTTAAATAAATTATAAAATTATTTATGTTTATATCTGTCATTTTGTCGATATTATCTACTATAGTTGAAAATTGCCTTGTAATAATTACAAATTTTCCCTATGGTCAGAATTCCAATATCTACATAATAGTATTCATGACTAAAACGTCCCATATATCATGTATATTGATATATTTTTAATATTCCGTAACATTTGGATATAATAAATGAAATGAACCATTCATGGGGATGGAATGTCGTACGTACACATGAACGCTAAATTCACTTCTTTTTAATATTTAAAGGAATTAACACATAATGATACATAGTGATTTTATAATTATAGTATAATATCATATTTTATATACTTTAAATAAAATTTATTAATGAAGTCCTTTATACATTCCATGTATTTCCTTTACATGTCATATCACATAGAGGGGGTGTTAGTTTTATTTCCTCAAATAAAATTATCGTATTTACATATTGTGGAAAGTATATAAGTTTTCATTAAATAATTAATAGATGCATATTGAATATATATATATAATATATATCATATATAAAGATAGTTCCATCACTATAGCACCATGAGTGGAGGTAGGGTAAAATTGAACAAATCTTCATTACGTGTGGTAGTAACTCACCGTACATAGAAACAACATGTTCACATCCATTAGATGGATGTGTGTGTAAGTGTACATATAATTCTTAAAATAAAAAAACTATTATTATTATGATAATGGTGTTTTTATGTATTCATATAATATGAATATTATAGGTAATAATTATTTAAAATAATGAAAAGGAACATTATAGAATACATTACCTCTAAAATTGTGTCACTCTATTTGATTTGAGACAAAAAGGCTTTCTTGTATTTTCTTCATCCTAAAGTAAGCCCTCTATAAGGATGTGAGAGATGTTTGGAGATTATTTTGGAAATGGTTGGTTGAGTCAAGGGGATTGGGAGGTGTGATTAAATGGTTAGGGGAAATTCCCTTTTATAAAAGGGAGGGTGGGTACTTTAAGAATGTTTTGAAATATTATTTTATTATAAAATTATTCTCAGTTTCAAAAGGACCTAAAGTAATAAATTTAAAATATAATATTATTTTGGGTTGAAAACCTATCAAAAAATAATTTTTAGACAAGCCTAGGTCAGAAATATAAAAATATAAACTAGCATTAACCCGTAGTTAACTAATTTAACTCTTACCATGTCTTCTCGTATACTAATATTATATGATTAATATAAAAACTATACAATTCCTATACAACCTAAAGTGGTTCATTAATGAAATTTCCGACATTATATAAGTCACATGGCCGAATAGTATATTTTTAGAACTATTATATCATTTAATAATTTTTTTTAAAACTCATTTATGTCAATTTTTATACTATTCATATCATGAAATTTTAAAATTCCATAACTACTTGATTCGCTTGAGAAAACATCATTAATTAAATGATAAAATTACATAATAATCCATAAATTTTTTTGAAGGAATAAAATGTTAAAAAAATTATTTTAATATTTATAATCTATTTTTTAAAATCATTCATTAATATGGGAATCCCTACTTACTCATTATGCTGTAAATAAATTTATTTATATGATTTATTAAAATTATAAATAAAATATCACAAAGTATGAAATATTTTTAAATCTATAAATATTTTTTATAGTTGAATATTTCACTTCTATACCCCCATATGAAAATTGATTTAATAAAATATAAATGATTGTGGTATATTTTCCTTTAATTTAAATTAATTCTTTTAAAATGACATTTTCACATCAACGTGGCTTCATGGGGTCCCAAAAAGATCCCAGGATTCCCATGTTCGGTAAAATATCTTCCAATAGGATTATAAAACGTTTTAGCATAGTTTAATATTAATATATTTTTATTTTTTTATTCTTATTTACCATATTTATCCTCTAACCATAGTAAATAAATTTTTTACTAATGTTACTATTCATAATATACAAAAAAAATTGTAAATATTTAAACAATTTGGACCTCCTAATTCCAAATATAGAAACCATTTCATCAAATTGAAAACATAGTTGTTTTAGTAATTAATACAAAATTATTTCATGTTGTCAAAAGCAAAAGCATCTTTTTAATAATAAATAATTATCAACAGATTGATATAATTTTATGTCCAATAGAAATGTAAAATTACTACCAATGACCATCATTCGGTTAAATGATAAAAATCAAATAAAATTATTCTTTAAAAAAATTAATAGGAAAATATATCTATATAAATAAATTAGAGGAAAATACAATTTTGAATTAAAATGCAGTATTTTCACTATTTATTAAAAACAAAGATCATTATCAGAAAAATACAAAAATATCATCCAATGTAATAATTAATATCCATCATTTAAATAAAATTTTTCCAAAATAGAACATATAAAAGTGAAAAAAACTATCATTATAAAGGGTTCTCCATTAAAAGGAGGTAATCCATCCTTTAAAAAATATTAGAGTATTTCATGCTTAAAATCATATTCATTCATTGCAAAAGTCTATAAAATTTATTAGAAAAATGAAAAAAAATTAAATATAATATATTAGTTTGTTTTTTTCATTCCCTCCAATATAATGGCTATTAATTAAGTACCATTTAAAATAATACTGTTATTATTTTATTTTTTCCTATAACTCAATGTTCTGTGATGTGTAGGATTTCAATGAAACATGTTGTTATGTGTTGAGTATGCTATCAGTTAATAAATCATATTTAACCTAATATTAAAATATTATTGATAAGTATTAATTGATATGAAAATGTATTATTCTATTAATAGTTGGGTCCTAACATATAATTGGGATCATCCCAACATATAAGCTATAACGGGCTCAGCCATGAATTATAATGGGGATCAACACGTTGTATATTTTCTTTCAGGATCACTTATGAGATATAATGTGGATCAACCTTTTGTATAATATATATTGTGCACACCCATTTCATATAATGCTCATGTACCAATTAAAAAACACGTTCATCAAAAAACGGTTATGAAAAACTCATTTAATGCCATATAAAAAAATTCAAATATAATACCATTTTCATTTCAAAACACATTTTTAATTCCAATATACTAAAATAATGTAATAATGGATTTATATAATATAAATTAATTCATATAGGGGAAGGAATATATAAAATAACGGTTACGGTGGAAGATAAGTCATCGTATACCTTTAAATAAATGACATTCCTTTTTTAATTTTGTAATGAAAGAAAAAATGATTTTTATTTAAAAAATCCTTTAGAAATATTTGAATGAAATTGAAGATTGAAATAAAATTTTAACTATAATCCTTTTTTATATATATAAATTAATATGTAAATAATTATCATTAAGACAACGATTTGTTAATTAAATCGTTTAATGTCAAGGTGTCTCATACCACATTGAACATTTTAATATTTATCTCCATTAATTAATAAATAACATTATTATAGAAAATAAGAGGATATGGAGAAGAAATTCCTTAATGAAATGTGATTTAAACAAAGTCCCTTACCTTGAGACTGATTCATCACGCATGTTTCTTGTTTATCATGAATGATAATCATAAGTTAATTTCAACATTATTCAGAACATTTTCATGTTTATTATTCATTTTATATCACTTATTACAACGTTACAGTAATTAAAAAATATTTAATTTAGTATCGGTAATTTTTTTGATATTCGGTACTTGAGTTAAAAATGACCTTGTTTTGATATAAATTATGTAGTAGTGAAAAGTACAATATCTCCATAATGATATTCAACAATTAAATATATATATACAAAATATACGTATTTATAATAGTAAACAATATTTGGAGATAATAAATTAAATGCACCGTTAATTGAAACAGTATACTATACGTATGCATGGACACCACTTTCATTTAATTGTCATATTAATGGAATGAAACATAAATGATTCATAGGTATATTTTAATTATAATAAAATATCTATGATATATAATTTAAATATATTCATTAATATCACACTTTATATGTTATATGAAAGGCATGAATGAGTCATATATCTTTTATGGGGCAGTATTCCACACTTCCTCTAATTAAATTATCATATTTAAACATTATGGAAAGCATAAAGGAAAATTTTAAATAAAAAATATAGAATAGTGATAATATAAATATAATAAATATAAAATATTAATATAGTTCCAAAATAATTTCCACCATGATAGTTGGAAGGCGAAAATTGAACAATAACTATTTCGTGAGTTCGTAGTTCGCTGAACAATGTAATAGTATGTTCATATACATTAGTTTAATGTGTGATTTTGTGTAGTTCTAATACATATCATAACAATATCCTAGTATATTGATAATACTATTGATGTTATGTAATAATTTATTACGATTATCATAGGGAGTGAAGAAGGGAGGTAAATGAAAAGAACATGACAGAATACATTACCTTGAAATCAGGTTACTTCTTTGGATTTGAGACAAAATCCTTTCTTGATATACGTTATGGCAATGCTATAGATTTTATATGGAAGGTAATGATTTTGGGATCTTATTTTGGTTGAATTTGTATTATCTAAGGGGCCTAATAGGTGTGATTGTGTAGGTAGTGGTGGTTTCCTTTTATAAGAAAGAGGAGGGGCACTTTTGGAAGGTCTTGAAATATTAATTAATTATAAATTCAATTTCGATAAAAAATTGTCCAAAAATTATTTATTTCTAAGATAATAATATTTTTCTTCAAATAAAATTAATCCATTTAATTTTTATAATTTTTTTGAATATTTTTTTTAATTTTATATTTTTGGATTAACACTTGTTTTAGACATTTTAATCTTATCGTGATATCATGTGATTTAGACATTATGGTTAATGTAATTACAATATCAGCTAAAAAACACACAAAAAAGACATTTATGACATATTTGTACTTTTTATTACCATTTTTAAGTATATGATATTTTTAGGAGTTCACCATCACTTAATAAACTATTTTATGTTTGAATTTATGAATTCTGTCAATTATGGACACTATTCAAACATGAAGTTTTTACAAATTTTTAAAAACATGATTCAATCAAAAAAAGTTAATAATTGAAGTATAATATGTCAATATCATCCATAAAATTAGTGTTTTTCATAAAAATAATAAAGTAACAGTTACTTTAATATTTATAATATCATTTTTTTCAATCCATTATTAATGACCCAATCATTGAATCATCATTGTGTTATTAATATATATATTTATTTAATATCTATATTTTATAAGTAAAATATCATGATGTAAGAAATAATTTTAGATTTATAATTAAAAATTATTTCTGAATAGATCACTTATATAACAACGTATTAATTTTTTTACTAAAATATACATGTTTTTGTTATATTTCTCCTAACATTAAATTAATTCTAATAAAATGTCATTTTCACATCCATGTGGCTCAATGGGATCCCTAAATCGACCCATGGATGCTCATTTTCAGACATATCACATTCAATATGATTATGACATTTGCTATGGGAGTTTAATATTATTATAGTATTAATTTTTACCCTTATTTACCAGATTTACCCTAAAACCATGATAAATAAATTAATTACTAAATATACAATTCATAATGTTAAAAAATAAAAGAAATCTAATTACACAATTTTGTTCCTATAATTCCATATATGTAGTACATTTTCCCACCTTCAAAAAATATAAGTTACATTATTTTATTTATAATTAATTCTCGTTGTCAAAACCAAATACTGTGTTTTTAAGAAGTAATAATTATCAAAATATTGGCATGTGTTTATGTATAATTTCAATGGGAAATTACTTCCAATTAAAAAAATTGTATAAAATGATAAATATATATTTTATTTATTCTTTAAAACCATTATATAAGAGGATTTATCATATAAATTATATCAATTATTGAAGTTGATTTCAATTAAAATTTATAATATTTTTACTATTCATCACAAAATGATAGTTATCTGAAAATTATAATTAATTCATACAATGTAAATTTTAATGTTCTAATTATAAATTAGAAGTTTATTATTTCATATAGAACATATATGGGTGTAAAAAACATAATTTTAAAAAGGTATATCGATCAAAAGGCTGTAAAACTGCACTTTTTGAAAAATACTTCTTTTATCCTTAAAAACCATGTCTGTTCTGGTATAATATGTAGAAAAAATATAAGAGGAATTTTAAACAATAAAAGGAAAACATAACATATTTTTTTCTATAAATTAAATCGATTTCAAAGTGATACTATTTTAAAAACACAATTAATATCTTTTAAATAGGGATTTATTAAAACACATCCTATATATTCAATTGGTTTTTATTACCATTTAAAATAAATTTGGGAACCTATGAATCATTATTTAAATATGTGTAAACCATATATCAAAATATATTTGATACGGTTAATTCCATCCAATTCCAACAGCTACGTGTTAACTACCATTTAAAATAATAATAATATTATTGTTTTGTTTTTCAGTATTAATAATGACCCGAATTTTTTCCGTGAAATTTATTTTCATAATTATATGGAATTATTACGAGTCTATGAAAATTTACAACATGGGATTCTGTGGCCCGATGTTTCTTATAAAGAATTTGTAAAAAAAATTTCTTCCACATACTTTAAACTCATGAGCGGTGTTTTCTAACTTTGAATTTTTTCTTAGATGAAAAATATGAGGGCACCGTTGAATCTTTAGTTCCATGATTCACTTTAGGGAGGCTTTACGTTGACCATCGTAGGTCCAGAGAAAAAGTTATGTTTTGTGAATTTTTTAAATGAAATGAAATGAAATTTTTTTTTGTTATTGTATTTCATAATCCTCCAACAGACCAATTAAAGGTTGTGTCTGGCGGTGTGTCAAGCCATTAAATGGATTGACCAGGAAACTTTATGTAACAATAACATTGGGTAAATTAGGAAGATTCCAATTTTATGAGCCCCATTAACACCCCATGTCTTTACAAACTCCCCCCTCCTATAAATATATTGTTTAAGGGAGGGGTATCAGATAATCTTTACCAAGAAATGATGTTCTGTTGGAGTGCCAAAACGCTGAGCCATTAGATGACAGAGTAGACCCGAGAAGGAGGTGTGGTGCGAGACTGAAACCTTGATCTAGAGTTTGACATTCAAGAGTCGGTGAGGATAGCTTGTTGCGGGGACGACGAACAATGAGAATCCCTCAACCATGAGTTCTCTCCAAAGTTTTAAGTTAGGGGTAATTTTTTTGTGAGCTTTTTGATTCCTTCTACCCTGTTTGTGAAAATGTATGAAGAAAAAAGGTTAACTGACTAACGGGTTGACCCATGATTCATTTATGTTTTCAGGAGGTTATTGTGGGAAATCATGTGGGGTTAATATTGTTGTTTAGTAAATTGTTATTAAAACCTTAACCCTCCTCATGTTTTTGAGCTAATGTGGAGGGATTGGGCCTAAAGAACCTGAACCGAACCCTCGGCTATATCACTATTTGTGTGCCACCTTGGAAGACTGTGAGTATGTCAACACACACCACAAGAGGAAGATGGTGGGACCATTGTGTCACCGGTGAACAGAATCCACTGCTGAAGCCACATAAGAGGTAGAACCTGCCTTTTGTGGGTTCCACGATGACCGAGTGGTGCCTAAGCCATGCCACCACCTCACCAACAGAACAGTGTTCAGTCCATTCGAGAATCTGAGAGACTGGGTGATTACACCCCCCCCCTCTCGTCGGACCAAATCGGGTCGCCGCACTCATGCTAGGCAGCCGCACTTGATCTGATCTGCTGCCCTCGGACTACGCCTCCACCCTAAGATCGGGCTACTGAACTCACACTGTGCCACCTCCCTCAACTCTGGGATGCTACTCTCAAAGTGGGCTAACACCCCCTGAGCGGGCCACCACCAACGGGCAGGGCCACCCCACTCGGGTTGGGCCGCCACCCTCGGAGCCAAGCTGCCGCCTTTAGAGTGGGCTCCCACACTTGAAATAGGATTCCTCCATTGAAGTGGTCCACCACACTCAGACCAGGTCGCCTCACCTTGTGGGATGGGATCCTTCTTTTTGGACACCATATTCAGGCCAGGCTGCCCTTGCGAGCCGGACCAGACATCGGCCCAGCGGGCTGAGTCCACCTTGGACACGATCAGATCGAGTCGGTCCGACCGGGTCATACTAGGCCTAGAAACACTCAAAGGGTCTTATCTTGAGTACCAGACACCTGTTTGAGGATCCATCAACAATATTGGGACCCTTGGAGAAATACAGTTCTTTTTTCCTTTCTCTATTCGACTTTCAGTGAAACGTGGAGTTCTGCCAGGTTGGATCGCACTCAGATCCAACCACACCCTCAGAAGTGATATGACAATAGCAGAAAGACTGGGCATCCGACTTATGTGCCATCTGTTGAGTTAAAACCCTTATGACACAGAAGATCATCAGGTTACTTCTTTGGGAGACTTTTTTCTGGTTGAGATAAGACTGAATTCATGGGGAGAGGTTATCCCAAGTGCACTACGTACGAAACCCTGGGACTGGACGAGACCTGAATTATACTAATTTTTTTGACTCGGAGTGACTCGATGGTCATGGCACGTGATGTGGAGGAGTACCATAGCAGACCGTGATGGGTTGGGTGGTTCTGTGTGACCTGGAAGGCCACAGTGGGGAGCATCCACCGTATGCAATGTGGAGGAGTACATTATCAGACAATGTTGGTGGGGGGACTTCTCTGTGTGACATGGGAGACCCATATTATGTGATGGGGAGCAGTACATCATCAATTCATGGCTAGTGGGAAGTGCCTCTGTGTAACATGGCAGCACAACTATACTCGATAATGGTGGAGTTCTCCAGCAGGTGAGGCGTTCGATGATGTGACTAGGAATGTTACGTGTCACTATAACTATAATAAATCATTGTGTGAGCAGTCTTTTCATTGTGATTGTGATTGAGGTTATGTTATGTGGTACTTTACATTTGTGTTACTTTACCTTAATGGTTTTACCCTATGGTTTTTTTGTGGAATTATCAATGACCATTGGGTCTTGTAGTCCCCACTGAGTATCATTATACTCACCCCAGCACGGGATTCTCCCACACCTAGTTGTGTCTTGTGCAGAAAACATACAACATTGATCGTGCCTGAGGTAGCTAAGACTGGATAGTGCTCAGAGGTGGACATTCAGAAATATGTGACGTAGAGGAGACGAGTGTATGGGGATTATTGTGGTGGCTATTTGTAACTACCCTTTAGGTAGGATCCTCGATGGATGATCCATGGGATTATTTTCACCTTTCAGAGGTTTTTTACTTTTTATTTTTACTTATACATTTGCATTTGATCTTTTATTTTGGACCTTTTTCTTTTAGAAAATTTTTACTACAACTGTTTACATTACATATGCTTCTTGTTCTGTCCTCTGACCGTTTGTTTGTACATTTTTATATGAAATTCCTTCCTGTTTTAGAGTATATACCTTTCGGTGCTAGTCACCAGGCCCCTGGACTATGGAAGTTGGGATTGGTGTAGTCACAGCATGGGCCTCAGAGGATAGGTTGTGACAAAGTGGTATCATAGGAGTCAGTTCTACCGAAGAACTAGGACTCCGACTATTTCTATTTGGTAATAGTGTTATGTGTTCTAACTGTGGTTTTTAGTTTGGGGAGTCTAGTGGTGGTGCAACAACCAATGTAACCACACACCATGACCCTAAATTCTTATTTCCGACTCAGCGCACAAAAACACTTATTGCGTGTGTTTTGAAATTTAATTCTTTTGTATTCTTGAGTCTTCCCACCAAGAATAACTTTTAACTAAGGATCACTTGGTTTTTTAGGATGTTTCCATGAATAATGCCTCCTAGGTTCCCTTATAGAGTATTAGTTGATGGCCCACTGAGAGATTAATCCTCCATGAAGGACCCCCTTATGGTTTTTGAACCTTTGGGTGGTGTACCAGCAGCACCACTTCCCGTTACACATTCATTTCCACCAACCCCACCAATTGGGTATGCAGGCAGACTAAGCGTGTTTCATGATTTCTAGCGGCATAGGACTTTGAGGTTCTGAGGGGAGATGGAAATGCAGGTGGCTGAGGATAGTCTGGAGGTTGCAGCCAATGTTTTTTTCTTAGTTGGAAATCCGGCTAAATTTATGGTGATCGTAGAATCCATCCATTTTCTGGATGAATTATGGATATATTAGAGCTTGATGTTCTAGATAGATGATGTGGCGACCCTCATCTTTTCAGACATATGTGGCCTTTTCAGGGAAGATTTAATCACATTGACCTTACGCTTTGTACATATACCAGAGCTACTGCACTTTTAGAAGGGCATCATGATAGGTGCCCTATACTCGGTGAGGTTCAAAAATCTCTCCTACTACTGCACCGACACAGTACACGACATTTTTAGGGCCCAAAATTTTGAGAAGGGTCTCTGATGGGAGATCATAGCATCGATGGTAACCCTCATCATTCCGACGTAGGCAAGGGTTCATTGACGAGCACATTTGGTGGAGATCATCCTAGATGAGTAGAAACCAACAATAAGATCTTCCACCAGATGACAGGTATCCAAGTCATCTATAAGAGGTTGTATGAAGCTTAAATAGAGGTCATAGTAAACTAGACCCTCTGGTGGATGACCCTGGGATGTAGGGTGAAATTTGTGAGGCTCACAAGGTAGAGGGAGATGGGCCAGGGGCACACAGTGTTACACGTGTTGTGGCAGGGTCATAGGGCTCGTGACTGCCCGATCTGCCATACCAATGACTAGTAGATGGTCGAGAGACCTTCGAGGGAAAGGCATAGGTTTAGGCATGGAGGTGTGAATGGTGGAGGATGTGCCAGAGTATAATGTCGTGTAGAAGTTGTTGGGAGATATATATATATTCAGTCTCCACCACCGGCTAGTGGTCCTCCCTGACCACAGAGAGCAGGAGGATAATGACGAGATTAGCTCCAGGTAGCTGAGGCCTACGACCCCGATGATTTAGAGATGATTATAGATATGATATATGTCTACTCCACATTAGATTACATATTTGTAGATATATGTTCCAGTCACTATTTTATTTCCTTGACCATCGTTCGGATCTATGAGATTCTGGTGGAGTTGTTGGCTCGATACTTATTTCTAGAGAAACCTATGGGAGTGGTTTCAATGATCACATAATAGTGACAATAGTGTGAGATTACTATAGGAGGTAAGTGCTTTGGGTGGGGTCTCCTAGTAGCATCGCCGAGGCCTAATGATGACATCTTGGGTATGGAATAGTTATCCATAGTCTATTCTCAGATTGATAATATCATTAACAAAGTGTGGTGTGTCTGCTTGGATGAGACTAGGTTTTTCCTCAACGGTGAGAAGGGATAAATTAAAGCACATGATGGACTTACCCAATTGAGGGTGAAAAAGATTACTCATCAGTTGTCAAGCCTTACACTCAGAGAAGTTTATGTTGAGAGTCTATGCTATCCTGTTGTGGTGGACCAATAAGTTGATGTCTTTCCTAATAATGTTCAGGACTACCTCCATGTAGAGAGGTAGACTTTTACATCCATATGTACACCTTGATGACCCCGATATCTACACCATCATATCGTATGGATCTTGCAGAGCTTTGGGAGTAACGTGTATAGTTGGAGGACATATAGGCGAAGTGGTTCATAAGACATAGTGCTTCTCCATGGGCAGCCCTAATTTTGTATGCCAAGAAGGTAGATGGGAGTTTGGGACTTTGTGTGGACTATCGGCTACTGAACTAAGTGATTGTTAAGAACCCGTATACACTTCCAGGGATTAATGATCTTGTCGATCTGCTGATGGGAGCACACTAGTTTTCGAAGATAGACCTCCGATCAGGCTATCATCAGCTCAGGATACAAGATGAGGATGTGCATAAGACATCATTCAGATGTTTTTATGGCCATTATGAGATGGATATTATTTTAGGTGTGAATAATTCTCCAGAAGTGTTAATGGGACTCATTAATAGGATCTTTCGGCAATACATCGATCGCTTCTTGGTGGTCTTCATCGATGATATCTTGATTTATTCAGCGATGGAGGAGAAACATTCCTGTCATCTACATATGGTTCTGGAAACACTCTGAGTGTACTAGATTTATAGTAAACCCTAGAAGTGCTAGTTCTGGATATGGAAGATCCACTTTCTAGTACATGTTATCTCAGTGGATGGAGTTTTAGTGGATCTCATGAAGATAGAGGCTCTGCTAGCTTGGGAGCCACCCAAGAGCATGTCAAAGGTGCATTGTTTCATAGCGATGGCTGGATACTACTGTAGAATAATTCATTAATTTTCCAGAGTTTCATCACCTTGTCAGCATTGAAAAATGAGGAGAAACCATTCCTGTGGAAGGAGAGATGCCAACAGTTTTTCCAAGAGTTGTGGAAAAGACTGATGAGTGCCCCCATCTTGAGTCTTCCAAAAGAGGGTGTTGTGTGTGTTTTCCACTATGAAACATTAGGGACCTGTCTTGGATGTGTCCTGACGTATGAGTAACTAGTGGCCACTTATGGTTCATGATAGCTGATATAAAATGAGAATAACTATGCTACCCATGACCTCGAGTGAGCAGTAGTGGTTTTTACTTGATGATGTGGTGACATTACTTGATGGGAGAATGTTTTATAGTCTACTCATCTAATAAGAGTCCTAGGTATATATTATCATAGAAGGATCTGAAACTAAGACAATGAAAATTCATAGAGTTACTCTAGAACTATGGATTTAAGATTGTCTATACTCCTGCGAAGGAACACATTATAGTAGATTCACTCAGCTACATATCAGGAATGTAGATACTGAGTGAGTCGACATGGAAGATAGTCGTGTTGCAGATATCATTCATTAATAGTGATAGAGAAACATACCTCTAGTCTATAATAGTCACGCCCCCATTCCATCCACGAATTATGGAGGCACAAATTGTTGACACTGACTATGAGGCTCAACATTCTTAGATATCCTTAGTGCAGGCACCTGATGGATTTTATGAAGGTGGTGAGCATGTCATCTTATTCAGAGGAAAGACCATGGTACCGATGGTGATATGATAGGAATTATTGAGGTAGTTCTATTCGTACCCTCTCTCTGTATATCCTTGTGTAGCGAAGATGTACCAGGACCTCTAGAGTCCACACTGGTGGCTAGGGATGAAGAAAGAAATTGCAATGTTTGTATAAAGATGGTACACTGGTCAGCAAGTGAAGGATGAGCACATGGTTTCTGTAGGATATTCACATCCACTAGAGGTTCTTGAGTGAAAGTGGGATGGGATCTCCAGGAAAATTGTTATAGGGATTCCACATATGGAAAGGGACATGATTCATTATGGGTGATCATTGACCGACTCAGCAAGTGGGCCCACTTGCTACCTATCTAAGAGAAGGGATCAGTAGAGGGCTTGCGACACCACTATGTACAGGAGATCATGAGACATCATGGGGTGAAATCAACAATCATCTCTAACCTAGACACACGTTTTACATCCAAATTTTGGAAGGGATTACAAGAGGTTTTCGGGACACACCTACGTTTGAGCACCACCTTTCATCCTCAGACGAATGGTCAAATGGAGCGGTCGATTCAGACACTATAGGGAATTATTCCTGCATGCATCATAGATTTTGGCTGTAATTGGAAGGATCAATTTCCCTTCGTGGAGTTTTCTTACAACCATACCTATCACTCCACCATTAGTATGGCACCTTCAAGGCCCATTATGGCTGACCCTGCAGATATATTCTATGCTGGACATAGATAGGGGAGTCAGAACTTATGGGTCTTGAGATGGTATGGGAAACCAATGAGAAGATGAAAATCATCTAGGAGAGTATGAAGACTACACAAAATAGACCAAATTCTTATGCTGATAGAATAAAGACAACATTAGATTTCCAGTAGGGGGGCCATGCTTTCATGTGATTATCTCATTGATGGGGACAATAAGGATTTGGACGATGTGTCACATTATAACTATCGGGGCATTTCTGATACTGCAAAAGATAGGCGAGGTGGCATACGACATTCCACATCCACTGTAGTTTTATAAGGTGCAAAATGTTTTCCATGTATCTCAGCAACTGAGATACGTGTACGAACCATATCACATCATTGACCATGACATGCGGCACTTAGATGATTGGGCGACATTTACGGTGGTTCCAATAGTGATTGAGGATTGACAGGAGTGTGAACTTAGTGGGTAGTTGATTCCACTGGTGTGCGTTCGCGGGTAGCACAAGATCCTCTAGGAGAGAACATGGGAGTCGGAGACTCGGTTTCGTACTCAATACCCCCATTTGTTTCCTTCGTCTATAATGTGGATTTTGGGGACATAAATCCTTAATGTGTGGAGAATGTTATGACATATATTTTTTCCATGTAAATATTTTTTTGTAATTATATGGAATTATTGCGAGTTTGGGAAAATTGACGGCGCATGATTCTGAGGCCCAGGGTGCCCGGAAAGAATTTCTGAACTTTTCTTCAGGTACCTTCAGTAAACACATGGTCATCTTTTTCTAACTTTTGAACCACAGTTCAGATTAAAAATATGAGGGCACCGTTGAATCTACAACACTAGGATCAAATTTATATTGGCTTTACATTGACTTTAGTATGTGTTGAGAAAATGGTAAATTTTTTACTTTTGTAATTGAAATGAAAAAAAATTTATTCAATAAAACTCCAACAGACCAATTGATGGGTGGGGTCGCCTTTGTGTCAAGTAAATAAATGTCTTGACCTTCCAACATTAAATAATGAAATCATTTGGTAAATTAGGAATATTTTTAATTTTTGATCCCCATTAACTCACCTCTATGTTAATTTCTCTCCCCCTCTCAAATAAATATATTGATTGGCGGAGAGGTATCAGAAAAGCATCTCCAAGAAACAAAATTATGTTGGAGTTCCATAACACTAAGCCCTTAGAGGACAGAGCTGACCCCATTAGGATGTGACATGTGAAAAAGAATCCTCAAACCAATGTTTGATGTTCGATCGGCAGTTAGGACATCTTGTTGTGGGGATTGTGAACAAAGAGATTCCCTCAACTGTGATACCTATCCAATGTTTTATGGTAGGGGGATATTTTACTTTTTTATTTTTTGTTCCCACTTCCCCATTCATAATATTATATGAAGAACGCAGGTCAATCGAATAATGGGTTGACCCGAAATTCATTCATCTTTGCATGAGGTTATTATGGTGAATCTTGTGGGGTTAAAATTGTTGTTGAGTTCAATTTTTATTAAACACTTAACCCCCGACATTTTTACGAGTTAACAAAGAGGGTGTGGGCCAAATGAAACCAACCTGAACCTTCTAATATTTTTCTATCCTTGCAGAACCTTGTAAGATCGTGAGAACATAAACACATGATGCATGATGAAGGTCATAGATCATCATCCATGATGAATAGAGGAGTTGGCCGCCACGATGGCCGCCCGCGGTAACGAAGGAGGCGTGAGCGCCGCATCACCGGTGAACAGAATCCCTAGTTTATGTGATGGTGGAGGTTGAACCCACCGATGGGGGGTTCAGCGGCGACTGAGCGGCACTCACGTGGATCTGCCACCTCCCCAACCAAATGATCTTTGGGTCGTTCGGGAATCCTAGAGAGAGCGGGGTTTCACCCCCAATGTTGGACCAAACCGGGCTGCCGCCCTAGAGTCAAGCCACTTCCCTCGAACCAGGTTGAAACCCTTGAGTCGGGCCACCTTTTTCTGAGTTGTAATCCGCCATCACACAGATCCGCTCCCCTCAGATCTAGGCCGCCAAAATTAGAGTGGGTCATTTCCCTCAGACTGGGCAGCCGCCCTCGAGCTGGAATGCTGCCGTCGAGCCAGACTGCCAACCTTGGAGTCAGGCTGCCACCCTCGACTCGGGCCACCTCCCTCCGAGTTGGTCCGCTGCCCTCGAGTCGAACCACTTCCCTCGGAACAGGCAGATTCCCTCATGACGGGTAGCCACCCTCATAACCATGATACGGAACATACAGTGGGATGTCTCCATAAGATCAAGCCTCCAGCATAGTGGGACGCCACCCCAGTGGGACAACACCCCCAGACCGGGCCACTGCCCAAGTGGGTCGCCGCCCCAGGACCAAGACACTACCATAGCAGGTCACTTCCCCACATGGGTCATGCCACCCCTTTGTGGGCCACCCAATTGGGGTCATATTTCCCTTACAGGGTTCCCCGCTTGGGGGGCCGAACTAGACATCAGACCAAAGGGTTGAGTCCACCTCATCACCACCCAGACCAGGTCAGGCTAGTTTGGTCCGACCAAGTTGGACTAGACCGCGAAATAGTTAAAGGGGATTTTCTAGAGGACTATATGACCATTTGACAAACCATCTACAGAGTTAGGGAACATGGAGAAATACAGACCTTTTTTCCCTCCATTAGTGTTTTGGAGAATCTTGGAGTTCGGTCGAGTTGGATCACACCTGAATCCAACCATTCGGTTAGCAATGAAATGTCAATAATGCATAGATTGGGCATCAGAATGACTCTTCTTATGTTGCATTGGAACCCTTATGACCTGTTGTAACATCGGGTTAATTGATTGTGAGAGTTAGTGATGGATGAGATATGACTCATGGATGGGGGAGTGCTTATCCCATGCGCACTACGTACAGAACTATGTGACTGGCTGAGACCTAACGACTACTGTCATTTCTAGTCAGACTGACTTGACGGCCGCAATACGCGATGTGAAGGAGTACCTTAGTAGACCATGATGGGGGTGGGTGGTTCTGTGTGACCTGGCAAGCCATAGTGGGGAGCATCCATGGTATGTGATGGGGACGAGTACCTTTAAAGACCACGTTGGGGGGATAGCTCTGTGTGACTTAGCAGACCCACAACACTTGATTGGTAGTAGTACATCAGAAGGTCAAGGTTAGTGCGAAGCACCTCTATGTGACTCATTAGGACCAATTTACTCCATAGAGGAGGAGTTCTATAGTAGCTAAGGTATTCGAAGTTGTGATTTAGGATGTTACATGTTACTACCCCTATAATAAATCCTAGTGTGAGATGTCTTTTCTTTGTTCTTTTGATTGAGGTTATGCTCTGTGGTACTTTAGTTGTGTGGTACTTTACGTTCTTGGTGTTACGCTGTTGTTTTTAAATGTGGAATTATCAGAGACCTTAGGGTCCTTGGGGTCCTTACTGAGTATCGTTATACTAATCCATGCACGAGCTTCTCCCACACCTTTTGGAATCTTCTGCAGACGACATGCAATATTGATCGAGGCTGTTGGAGCCAGGACTAGACGGTGCTCGGAAGTGGACAGTTTGTGTGACCTAACACGGATGAGATGGGTGGATTTTGAGTGTTGTAGAGGTGATATATACCTACTATTTTGGTAGGATCTGCATTTGACGGTCCAGGCGCTACTTTTCACCATCCAATTGTTTTTAACTTTTCAGTTTACTTATAGTTTTCCAGTTGGTCTTGTATTCTAGCACCATTACTTTTAGTACTCTTTTACCATAGTAGTTTACCTCATTGTTTCGTCTTTTTGTGTTCTCAAACTGTGTGTTTTTACAAGTTTAAAAGCAATGCCTTCCTGTTTTTTGTAATATCCTTTTCGGTACTAGTCGCCTGCCCCAGGCCTATAGAAGGCAGACATGGGGTAGTCATGTCACGGGCCCCGGGGGACGGGTCGTGACATTATTATTCAAAGTTGACTACAATGTAATATTCTGAATAAACCAATTGATGCGTGTTGAGTATGATATCATAAAAATATTCCACTTTAATGTATAAATAACATCTTATTAATAAATATAAATAGAAATGAAAATGTATTATTCTATAATTACATTGGAAGTTATAGTTTACACATAAAAATAGAAATTCTAATAAGGTACAATCATAAAGTGGTTGTTGATATTTAACAAAGAATCATATATAGTATTATTTATATGTTCAATTTTCTTGAATATAATTATAATAAATTTATATTTAATATATTACAGGATATAACACAATCAATTAAAATGGACGTCGAGGTTGTGGTTTATTGTCACAATATAATAATTTATTAGTACTATTTATTAATAAATATTACATGATGAAATATCAAGAGATAACTATATATAATAATATGAATTTTCAACTACTATGATTAATTGTTACTAACAGAAGTTTTTCAATAATTTTCCTCTATTTTTATACATAAGATATTGAAAAAAAAATATGTTAGGAATACATTATATCATAATTGTGATGAAGATCCTTTTTCTTCAATATCCATAGTATATGAAAATATTTTTTGGAGAGATTCATGTATTTTTTTAATTAATGTCCTAAAATTTACATCGATATATGATTTTTTTTGACTTTATACAAAATTTTGAAAGGATTAGACTCTATTTATTAATACATCATGATCAGAATAACATCATCATAGTCAGACAATTATTTTAATAATCCATCATCTGTTTCCAAATGTGTTTTAAATGAAAATTATTTCTTATTTTAAATATTTTTATTATTTAAATATGTGATTGAATATTTTAAAAGGTATTTTTTCTAATATATTTTTCAAGTGATTTAAATGAAATTTTCATCTATTTTGACTTCCATTGTTGTTAAATTAATTTAAAATGGGGTTATTATCCACTAATATCAACATTATTAATTTTCAAGATGGTATACTATTATGATGAAATGATAATTATGATATCCATTTATTTTTAATGGGGTTTCTTTTAATAATAGTTTAAAATGTTTATGAAACATGTTTCTTTTCCATAGGTTATTCTGTAATGACAAAAAGTTTTTAAATGGAAATTCCCTTCTTATATATACGTTATAAAATCACAGGAAAACACAACATAATGAATTAATAAGTGCTAAGTGACCTCTAAACATAAGTTTGTCACTTATATGTTTTGAATTTTGAAAATCTAACAGACACGGTTGTGTTCAAGATGATTTTTGGAGTCTGATAAAAAAAAATTTGGTGTATAGTAACCTACCCTTATTAACAGTAACATACCCTTATGAGTATTAAAATGACCCTTATGAATATTAAATCATCCAACAAAAGAGGAACCTTACCCATGTATAATTAAATAAATTTAAGACATCTTAGAATGTGACAATTTGACCTTCGTAAACATTTTAGTATTTTATATGTCATAAAAAAATAGTTATAATTAATTAATTAATATAAAAGAGAAAATATTTTCTCTAAATGTGTTAATTAATTATCAAGTCAATGACTTATAGTTTTTAGATAATTTTATAAGACCCTACTTAATTTCTGAAAGCACTATAAAATCAGTTTTAATTTTAGAAACTATTTTTTTAAAGTAAATTATGATTTTGATTAAATATTAAATTAATAATAGTTAGAAAATTATTTTTTAAAAATTTAATTCATTTTTAGATTCTACAATTTGAAAAATGTTTGGGGTAAAATTTTGGTATTTTTATGAAATGCTTGAATTTTTGGTGAATAATAAAATACATTAATTTACCGTATAAATACATTATAATTAAAACCCACTATTCCTAACATCACAAGTGATGTAAGCACCCAAATATAGAACTCACATGCCTTATTTACTATTCTTGGTCATGGATGACTCACTATACCTTTTCTATGTGGTAATTAATAAACTAATGAATTTTATATTAAGGAAACCCCTCTCCCCTCCACTATAAAAGCCACCCTTCACAACCACATTTCATCACACCTCTCATGCTCCAAGACATCCATAAACTCTTCCAAAACCACTTCTATAGCCCCTCCCCCAAGTCCAATATATTCTTGTCTCATCAAAATACCAAGAATAGGGCCTTAACGAAGATCTCAAGAGGAGGATTCATGAGGTAATTTCTCTCCCTCTTCTCATTTAATTTCCATTCAAGTTCAAGTTCCTTTCTTGATCTCTACCCACCTATCATTATATAATTGTATTGTAACACAATTATTATACATCTTCTATAATTATATAATTCTAGTGGGATATTATATCATCAAACCCCCTTTCCCTCTTCCTTTTGTTTTATTAATGAAAATGTTGTTCGTGAGGTGTTAACTTATCACCTTCAAGAACGACATGTTTTCTTCTTCCATTTAAACATTCAGATTTGGTCTTGAAACCATTTTTATGTTTGAAACCGAATTATTTATATGTATTATCTTCTATTTAATGTTCTGGAACTAAATTATGACCATATTACTAGACAAAAAATAAAACAAGTTAATTATGATTGAAAAATTGCTCAAATTAACCCGAACAATCGTCTTTTATTTTTTATCTAATGATTCATCCACATGGATATAATAAGATTCATTATAAGATCATTCAAACTTATGTAATATCATAAATTTATGGTAATATCAGTTATTTATTTTTACCCATGTTCTACCCAAACATCAATTTAAGAATACAAGTGACCCACTCAAGAAAACCATCAAAACAAACATTCTCGAATAAGGGTTTTAAACATTATAAATCATCCCAAGGCACATAAAATCACTTAATGAACCCATAATGAACCATATTAATGTAGAATTGGTTCTTTATTTCTAATTAGTGAATATAATATCATTATACAGAACATTAAAGAGAAGGAACCATTCAGGTACAAGGTAAGGGGAAAATCTCGAACTCAATTTTCATCCTTCGGGTTCTCCCTCTTTCACTGCATTTTGATATGGTTACTCCTAAAAATAATTTTTTCATAATTATATTTCCTTTTTTGGGATATACATGTTTACCACTATTGTATATGTCAAAAAAATTGTTTTCCAAAAGAACTCTTCTTTCAACAACAAACCTTTTACTTCTCATTCAAGATTTATGGTTCTTATATGTTATTCCCTCGTTCTTTTGGGAACCCTAAGATTATGAATGTGTTATTATGAGATGAAACCCATTCAATTTCATGGGTTAGTTATTATATATGTTAATTTTGGCATGAATGGTTAATTATAATGTTATTATGTGACAGGTTCACCCGGAATTATATAGCACAATATGAATGATTAAATCTGACGGGTGTGCCCGGAATTATACAGTGTATCAATGCATTGGGTGAAGTGATTAATCTCATGAGTAAATGCGAAATATGAGTGAACAATATTCTAGCTTGGTTCAAAAGTATGTGTGGTATTTAACCACTAAGACATGAGGTTTCATTTTTATGCATTGCTACATTTCAAGTCCTATATTTATGCTTCCTCTCATGTTCGTGATCTTTTTCCCATGTCATGATTATGATCACCTCATGATATATTGTTCTTATCCATCTTCTTACTAAATTCTAGCTCACCTATTTTGATGTATATCCTCTGGTGACTAAATGTACTTGTGAGAGGACAAGTGCCAATAAGAATCTAGAGAAGAAAAAATTAAATAATTTTTTTCTTGATGTTGTAATTGTTATGTATGGTCCTAGTTTTCCCAAGAAACTAAACCGTTGGATCCTCTATGTGTAATACTATTATGATTTTTATCATTAAAATGATTTAATAGTAATTTAATAAAATGTAGGGTCTCAATAATTGATATCAGAGGGAGGTTTAGTTAATTTTGGAATTTGGATTAGTGAACCCATGAGAAACCCTCTAGCATAAGACTAAGTACAAATATGCACACAAGAATATTTACAAAGGGATCCCATATGTTATGTTTTTGGTAAAAATTGTTTAAATGAATAAGTTATTCATGACTTGTTTACTTATGTTTTGTTCTAACATTTCTGATTTTAGAAAATGGTGGGACCTGAGAGAAATCAGGCCAACAACCCATGCGAGGGCCAGTGCAACGATTGCCCGAACGAAATCCCCAATGATTTGGGAGGTGGATTTCAAAAAAATATGGTGATGATTACCTAATTATCTTAGGTTTATGAAAAATAAGCATAATAATGGGGAACATCCTCCTTCACTAAAAAAGGATAAACTAGCTATCGAATGCTTTATGCGGCAACAACCACCGACATTTTGTGGATCTTCTGATCCACTAGTTGCGGAATAGTGGGTCAAATCTATGGAGAATATCTTTTCTCTGCTTCACTGTTCTGAGATAGAGAAGGTGACCCTAGCCGTTTATCGTCTAGATGGATAAGCCGATCAATGATGGGATTTGATTAAGAACACCAAACCAAGGGAGTAAGTTGAAGAGATGGAATGGGAAGACTTTAAAATGATGTTTCAAAACAATTATTTCCCAAGAACTATTCGCACAAAGATAGAGAGGGAATTCATAGAGCTCATGAAAAAAGATGGAAAATCTGTCATTACCTATGAAGGAAATTTCACAAGGCTTCTATGGTACGATTTAGGGTTTGTTATCAAAAATAATAGCTAAATTGATATATTATTTAGTGGATTGAAACCACCCCTTTGAATGGATCTTGAAATTAGATACTTTGGGTGTTATGCAGAAGTTGTTCGATGTGCTCTCACAGTGGATATGGTGTTTGGGGAATGGTCCCATGGATATGAGGATAAGAAATGAAAGATGGAGTATCAAGCTGGAGGATCTAATGATAGTAGTGGGAAGAAAACTCAATGGCCAACAAGCCAAAAATTTGGGAAGATTCACCATGGGAACTGAATCAATGGGATAGGGAAGTTTTTCAAGTGTGGGAAAGAAGGAAACCATTCTCAAGACTGTTGAAAAGACATGAAAAGGAATGATAATGTAGCCGATGAAAGAAGAGAACAAATCATTGTTCAATGCTACAACTGTAGGGAGTTAGGGAACTATGAAAACTAGTGCACTAAAACTCGAGCTCTCGAGGGTAATCAGTGTCAGAAACCATTTAAGCAAAAGTAATAAGAGAAGTCTTATGCTATCAATTCTATGGAAGTGGAGCAAGACAATGAAGTCATTCAAGGTACAATTCCTATTCACTCAAGAATGGAAAAAAGTCTTATTTTATTATAGTTCTACGCATTCCTTTATATCTTCTAAGTTTTCTTGAATTATATAATCGAAGCCCCGGATCCATGAAGTAGAGATATCAATAAAAACACAAATTGGTGCAATCATTGCAACCTGAGTGTTTGACTCCTCTCATGTTGGTGTCTGTGGGAAGATTGTTCTGCCAAATCTCATAATACTTCCCTTCGTGGAATTAGATGCTATAATGGGAATGGATTGGCTCTCATTATATAGAGCACACATCAACTGTAGGGAAAAGGAAATATAATTTCATATTCCGAACCGTCCCATGATCCACTATAAATAGAAGGAAGATCATGAATATCCTTTGAAAAATCATGCACTAGTTTGGGTGTTGATTCCTTAGGAAGAAGCATATCTCGCCCAAATGGTTGAGTCAAAGGAATGTTCCAACCTTGAAGAAATTCCCATCGTAAGGGAATATAAAGATGTATTTCCCTAAGAGTTACCCGGAATTCCCCCGGATCGTGAGTTATAGTTCTCAATTGAACTCATACCTGGATCAAATCCTATCTAGAAGTGTCCCTATAGGATGGATCCTATCGAACTAGAGAAGTTAAAGAAGTAGTTGCACGATCATCTAGATAAAGGGATGGTATGCCCTAGTGCATCACCATGGGGTGGCCAGTGCTCTTTGTGAAGAAGAAGAAGGATGGAACAATGCGACTATGTATTGATTATTGGGAAACTCAACAAGATCACCATAAAGAACAAGTATCTTATCCCAAGGATTGATGACTAGTTCGACCAGTTAAGAGGAGATCAACACTTCTCAAAGGTGGTTCTTCGTTCTAGATATCATCAGTTAAAGGTGAAGAGGGAAGATATTCAGAATAATGCCTTCCGTACAAGGTATAGGCACTAGGGGTTTTTGGTGATTCCCTTCGGACATACTAATTCCCCTACAATCTTCAAGTATTTGATGAATAGAGTCTTTAGACATTACATCATCAAATTTGTGGTTGTGTTTATTGATGATATTATCATCTACTCTAAGAGCAAAGAGGAACATGAAGAACATATAAGACATGTTTTGGAGACATTAAGAAAGGTGAAGTTGTACGCCAAATGTAGCTAGTGTGTCTTTTGGATGAAAAAAGTCACGTTCTTGGGTCATGTGATCAAAATTGAGGGGATTTTTTTTGGATAATTCAAAAAAAGGAGATTGAGGAATGGACCATGCCCTCTAGTGTCAATGAAATCCGTAGTTTTCTTGGATTAGAAGGGTACTACTGACGTTTTTTGAGAAACGTATCACAATTTTCAAGCCCACTAACTAATTTATCAAGAAAAGGGGTAAAGTGTGCTTGGATAGAAGAATGTGAGGGAAGCTTCAAGGATCTAAAGAGAAGACTGATCACCGCACCTATACTCACACTAACGAAAAGTGGAGAAAATTTTGTGATAAATAGTGATGCTTCAAAGAAAGGCTTGGGTTTTGTACTCATGAAAAATGATAATGTGACAGCCTATGACTCACAACAGTTGAAGATCCATGAGAATAACTACCCGATGTATGATCTAGAGCTAGTAGTAGTTATTTTTGCCTTGAAAATCTGGTGGCACTACCATTCTGGCGAGAAGTGTGACATATACACCGAACAAAAGAGCCTAAAGTATATATTCACACAAAAGGAGCTCAACATCTATCAAAGGAGATGGTTAGAGGTAATTAGGGATTACAATTGCTATATTCACTATCATCCTAGAAAGGCAAACAAGGTAGAAGATGCTCTAAGCAGAAAAGAACATGTTACTCTATCCATGTTGCAGATTGAGAAAGACCCTATCTTCCTGGATATGAAAATAATGGATTTGTAAATCATAAGGGAAAGGGATACATCCTACCTTTCCCAAATGATTGTGAATCCATCCATCCAGGAGAATATTAAGGAAGAAAAATAGGATGACGTGGATATATAAAAGAAGGTTAATGCAGTAAAATAAGGAAAGCTGCAAGAGTTCCATATCAATGATGATGGTGTGATTTGGCTTGGAATGTGACTTTGTGTGACTTCATCACCCGAGATAATGAAGGATCTATTGGACATTGCACATAGCTCAACATTATCTATCCATCCTGGGAGTACCAAGATGTCATGTGATCTCCGAGAACACTTCTGGTGGGATAACATGAAGAAGGAGACTGTGGAATATATATCAAGGTGATTGCTATGTTAGCAAGTTAAAGTTGAGCGAAAAATGTCTAATGGTATGATGCATCCATTGCTTATACACATGGGTAAATGAGAAAATGTTACCCTAGACTTTGTCACGGGTCTTCTGAAGATGTTAAAGGGAAATAATGCATTATAGGTTGTGGTTGACCGACTCCCCATGACTGCCCATTTTATCGCTATTTGGGAAGACCTATCGCTTGAAAAACATGCAATGATATACGTGAAGGATGTGGTGAGACAACACTGTGATCCACTCTCAATTGTATCAAACCGTGATCCAAGGTTCACATCTCTATTTCAGGAGCCTTCAACATGCTTTGAGTACTGAATTAAATTTCAACATGGCATATCACCCCCAAACTAATGGCCAATCTAAAAGGACTATTCAGACTCTTGAAGATATGATAAGAGCCTACTCTATAGAATTCAAAGGAGGATGAGATCAGCTTCTCCCATTGGTTGAGTTCTCATACAAAAATAGCTTCCACTCGAGTATTGAGATGGCTCCATATGAAGCTTTGTATGGAAAGCGATGTAGAAATCCATCCTATTGGGATGAAGTTGGAGAAAGAAAGCTACTTGGACCCGATCTTGTTCAAGATATTATAGAGAAGGTTCAATTCAGCCAGAAACACATCAGAGTAGATCAAAGTTGGAAAAAGAGCTATGCCGACAACCGTCTATGGGACTTGGAATTTGATGTAGGAGATAAATTCTTCCTTCTAATAATTCCATGTAAGAGAGTCATGTGATTTGGGAATAAAGGGAAGCTAAGCCCAAGATATATTGGCCCTTTCGAGATCCTTGACCGCATAAGAGTTGTGGCCTATTGTCTTTCCCTTCCACCGAATATGGATCATGTTCATGATGTGTATCATGTATCACTTCTGAGGAAGTATATACCAGAACCATCACATATAATAAACTCAATGGTGGTGCAACAGGAAGATGATCTCTCCTATGAGGAGTAGCCAGTAAAGATTCTAGATCAGAGAGATAAGGTTATGTGCAAAAAGAAAACCCATCTTGTAAAAGTGTTGTGGAGGAACCATATGTTTGTGGAAGCAACTTGGGAACCAGAAGAGGAAATGAAGGAGAAGTACCCTCACCTGTTTGTGTAAATTAAAATTCCGAGGGAGAAATTTCCTAAGTGGGGAAGAATATAATGACCCAAAGTTTTTCAATGGAATTTCCCTTCTTATATTTATGTCATAAAATCACACGAAAACACAATGTAATGAACTAATATGTTATTAGAGACCTCTAAACATAATTTTGTCACTTATTTGTTTAGTATTTTGAAAATCCAACAAACACGGTTGTGTTGAAGATGATTTTTGGAGATTTATAAAATAATTTTTTTTGTTGAATAGTAACCTACCCTTATGAAGAGTAGCATACCCTTATGAATAGTGAAATGACCCTTATGAATAGTAAATCATCCAACATAAGAGTAACCTTACCCATGAATACTTAAATAAAATTCAGTCAACATAAAAAGTGAAAATTAGACCTTAGTAAACTTTTTGGTATTTTATAAGTCATATATAATTAATTATAAGTAAATAAATAATTTAATAGAAACATTATTTTCTTAAAATATGTTTATTAATTATAAAATCAATTTCTAAAAGTTTTTAGATAATTTTCTATGACCCTACATAATTTTTGAAACCACAATAAAATCAGTTTTAATTTTAGAAACTGTTTTTCCAAATAAAATTATGATTTTAATTAAATATTCAATTAATAATATTTAGAAAATTATTTTAAAAAAAAGAATTCATTATTGGATTCGTCATGTTGAAAAATAATTGGGGTAAAATTTTGTTATTTTTCTGAAATAAATGAATTTTTGGTAAATAGTAAAATACATTAATTTACCGTATAAATACATTATAAATACAACCCACTATTCCTGACATCCCAAGTGATGTAAGTACCCAAATATAGAACTCACATGCCTTTTATAATATTCCTGGTCATGAATGACTCACTATTCCTTGTCTTAGGAGAAATTAAAAAAACTAATGAATTTTATATTAAGGAAACCCCTCTCCCCTCCACTATAAAAGCCACCCTTCACACCCACATTTCATCACACCTCTCAATCTCCAAGACATATCTAAACTCTACCAAAACCTCTTCTCTAGCCCCTATAACACGTCCAAGAGATGAAAGTCTCATCAAGATACCATGATTAGGGCCTTAAAGAAGATCTCAAGATGAGGATTCAAGAGGTAATTTCTCTCCCTCTTCTCCTTTAATTTCCTTTCAAGTTCATGTTCATTTCTTGATCTCTCCCCACCTATCTGAATATAAATTGTATTATAACTATAGTATTATACATCTAACAGAATGTTATGATTATAATGGGATATTATATCATCCAACCCGCTTTCCCTCTTCCTTTTGTTTTATTAAAGAGAACGTTGTTCATGAAGTGTTAACTTATCATCTTCAAGAATGACATGTTTTCTTCATCCATTTATACCATCAGATCTTGCCATGAAACCATTTTTTTGGTTGAACCAGAAGTTTTTATTTGTATTATATTCTATTTTATGTTATGGAACAAATTATGATCATATTACTCGTGATAATATAAAACAAGTTCATTATGATCGAAAAATCGCTCAAATAATCCCAAAAAATCATCTTTTAATTCTTATATAATGATTCATGCACATGTATATAATATGATTCATTATAAGATCAATAAAACATCTGTAATATAATTAATAACATTTAATATCAGTTTTGTATGTTTACCCATGTTCTACCCAAACTTCAATTTAATAATACAAGTGAACCACTCAAGAAAACCATCAAAACATACTTTCCCAAATAATGTTTTTAAACTCTATAACTCATCCCAAGGCACATAAAATAACTTAATAAACCCATAATTAATCATATTAATGTACAAAAGTTTATGGATTTAGAATTAATTAATATTATGTAATTATTCAAGACATTAAAGGGAATGAATAATTCAGGTATATGGTAAGGGGAAAATCTCGAACTCAATTTTCTTCCTTCAGGTTCTCCCTCTTTCAGTCCATTTTGATATGGTTACTCCTAAAAAATCATTTTTTCACCATTTTATTTTATTTTATGGGATATAAAGGTTTACCACTATTGTATATGTCAAACATAATGTTTTCCAAATGAACTCTTTTTTCAATAACATACTTTTTACATCTCTTTCAAGATTTATGTTTGTTGTATGTTATTCCCTCTTTCTTTTGGGAACCCAATGTTTATGAATGTGTTCTTATGAGATGAAACCCATTAATTTTTATGGGTGAGTTATGATATATGTTCATTGTGGCATGCATGAGAAATTATAATGTTATGATGTGACGGGTGCACCTGGATTTATATAGCACAATATGAATGATTGAATGTGACGGGTGCACCCGGGATTATATAGCGCTCCAATGCATTGGGTAAAGTGATGAATCTCATGAGTAAATGTGAAATATGTATGAAAAAGATTATATTTTGGTTCACAAGTATGTTTGGTAGTTAACCACTAAGACATGATGTTTCATTTTTATGAATTTCCACATTTCAAGTCCTATATTTATGCTTCCTCTAATCTTCACGATCTTTTTCCCATGTTATGATTATGCTCACCCCATGCTATATTGATCTTATGTATCCTCATACTGGTCTTCTATCTTACCTTTTTTTATGTATATCCTCAGGTGGCTACATTTACTCAGGAGAGTACAATTTCCAATAAGAAGCTAGAGAAAAAAAATTATATAAATGTTTTTTCTTGATGTTGTAATTGTTATGTATGGTCCTAGTTTTCCCAAGACACTAAACCGTTGGATCCTCTATGTGTAATACTATTATGTTTTTACCTTTAAAATTATATAATATTATTTTAATAAAAGTTATGGTCACTATATATTCCATGGTAAAATATTTATGAGATCTATTTCCTTATCATTGGCTATTAATGATGAATATTTATCATTGTCTTTTTGAAGAAAAATATATGATTTTCATTACGTGCTGGGTGATACAAGAATTATGTATCCCACAAAGGAATTGGGAAAAAATTTATATATCGTACGAAAACCATACAAAAATGTGGATTGAGACCATATTAGTAAGTGACTTCTTATAATATGATATTCTTTGGAGAGAACCATGAAATTTAGAATTCACAATCCTCAATGATAGTTATATCAATTGTCATTTACTACTATGTAAACAGATTTAAATTATTCTTGTTTTTTCCAAAAATCTATGACTATTAGATTTTTATTCCATAACATGTTACGTTTATTGGTTTCTCTATGATTCATGTATTATAAAATTAAATTATTTATTTTATGATAGGATATTATGATATATGATGTAAGTTTTTTTTCAAATGTAAGGATCATTTTTCAAACCAATTTTCTCATGAAAATGTAACATGATCATTGATATATCTCTTATATTACGTTATTAATCATTTATGTACAGCCTTTTTATTTTAATTTTTACTTAGGTTATGATTAATGATTTAAGGTAAAATATGTCTAATATGGGCAATATACGTAGTGGGAGTTTATATAGACCACAAATGTTTATGTTACATTATATAATTGTTTCAAAAGATGTTTAAACTATATAATTTTGGTGTTTTTAATTATGTTATCTAATGATTATTCATCTAATAGGATGTAATATATATGTTTTAATAGTATATGTCTCTGTAATGTATACCTTAAAAAAATATTCCATCATATTGAAATGATATTAAAAACAACATTTATATTCAAGAGGTTGTGAATATATTATTAAAATAAAAATTTTAATTGTAAACATACCATGTGATTCACGGAACAATCATAAAAACCACCTCATTTAACTAATATAAGGTAATCAATTTAATAAAATTGTAACCCAGGATAATAAGAATAAATTTTCAAATAATTGAATGATGATTAATGGTCGTATTAATGTTATAATAAACATTTTTTTCCCTATACGTCGAGTGCATCTGTTGATCTCTCTCAAACATAATTTTGAGTTTCCTATCGATGTTTTTTTTCAAGACACATGATCTTTTATACTACTAATTTATTTTCAATGGTGAATATAATATAAATGTAAATTCAATAAAATTAATTATCCTTATTGATTACATTTTAACGTTATCATTAATAAAATTCTTTTCAAGGGTTTTTTAATATAATTTTTTGTTAAAATATAAGGGGTTGTTTTCAAAAATGGTAAATATTAGGGTACACTTGTCATTATTGACCCATTTAAATTTATATAGTATATATTCATCCCATTTGATATTTTATCATGAAATATATATTTTTTCATGGTATTTGAGGTTCATTTTCACTCTCATTCCCATTTATGGATATTTTTTAAAAAAATTTAAAGGTTATGTCGTATGTTTATTTTCCATGTTTCACATTGTTATATTATGAATGTTCTCACAAGTATCCATTCTCTAGACATTTGAATTAATAAAAATTATATTACCTTTCACATTGTAGGAATTAATTCTATTAATAATGTTTTTTCCAATTTCTTGGATAACGTTATTTTATATAATGTGTCACTAAAAAGAATGATTCCCAACTAAATATCATGACCGTGATTCATCTATAAAAATTGTTTACCAATAAAATATAGTTTTTATAATATTTAAAGTTAAATTCATACATTAATTAAACTATTAATATTGACATAATATAACCTAATATTCAAAATGTGGGATTCACAAAATGGTTATAAGGGACTTTAAAGGTCTTAAAAAATATATTTTTCATAAATAATTGTTATAAATAAGTTTTTATTATATTCTAATTTAAATATATTTAAAAATGTTTTATTTTAGTTTTATACTAAGTATTCATTTTTTATAAATTATTATAAATTTTTTAATGTTATCTATATGGGTTATTTTTATAGAAGGGTGATATTTTACTCATTTCCTATTGTATGTATCCTTCCACTTCCAATATTTATTTTTAACGATTCAACCTCTCTATGATTTCATGTACATTAATGATATTATTATTTTAATGGATTATTAAAATATTTTTTTTATATTTGTTTCGAAATAAAATATTAATTAATATTTTAAAAAATTCATAAATATTATAAGGCATTTTATTCTCAATGATAACTCTTTGATCAAGGTTGTTTATCAAATTATACCACCGCTTTATTATTGTTAATGACTATGAAATAATATTTTACATATATGGGAGGATCACTCAATAATTTTTTCATTCCCATTCATCCAATTTTATATGAATTATATTATTATAATTACATTCTTATATGTATTCCCTCTAATCACATTTTTTGATCTAATATTGTTCACACAGTTCCCTAATATTTAGATTGATTATAGAAATTATTATCTAAATAGAATATCATTTTATTAAACAAGATATATATCATACAATTAATAATATTTACTTAATGGTATTTTCCAATAATTATTCATAATGTTGACTGAAAACAATTTATTTTCCATTGGTTTCCATGAAATGACTGGTGATTGAATTAGTAATTAGTTAATTATGTTATTAAATTTTAAAGTAATTATATTTAATTTCGTTTCTTGGGTTCATTATGATAGAATGATATTTTTTATATTTCCCAAAAATGAATATAAATTTTTGCTAAAGGGTGTGCCCTAAATTACGTATCCCTCCACTGTATTGGGTGATGTTATGATTTCATGAGATAGCACGGATTGTGGGATGTGAGAATATACAATTATAATGTGTTGGCAGTCATCCTAGCCTACTATGTTATTCTAATAAAATATGGGATCATGAATTTTGATTCCTTGTTTATATAGTTGCAACATTTATTATGATTCCATGAACATATAATATGATAACTATTTAATATATTACAATATAATATCTTTTCTTTATTCCATTACACTCTCATCTGATAATCTCTATTATGATATAATGTTACACCACATGTATCCCATTTTAAGTTTTATTTTTATGTTTACAATTAGAGGGTGGTTGATCTTATATTTTCTTATGTTTCTGATTCCCCTGGTAATGATGGAAAATAATATGTATGTGATATCATGAGGAATATTTTTTTTCAGAGACTTTATAGGACAAATTAAACATATATCGTGTATTTATTAACTTCCTATATAGTGTAAGAACATGTTTCCATTATATGAGAATCCATGAAATCTATTACATTAATTTTTAAAGTAATTATCTATATTACTAAACACAATTTTACTCATAATATAAATTATTGAAACACAATATAATTATATATGTTAATCAAATCATGTGTTGTTAGTTTTATGTTTCTATCACCAGGTCTGGGATTAGGGGTCTATGGTCTCTTCACAAGGTCATTGGAATAAATATAATTTAATTATTCAACTCCCAAACATTGTTTCCTAACAATGGGTTTACATAAATATTAAATAAATTGTGTACTTTTCTCTATATAATAATATTTATTCGAATTGTTAAATCCAAATACAAACCAATTGATACAAATTGAAACAATATGTGTTTGATCCTCTATAGATCTTCCTCTGTTCCATTTGGTGGGTTTTCAAAATGTTCAATAATAGAATATAAGGACACATATCCGCTTCCCTATATAAAGAAACATTCATAATAATTGAAAAAATATAACTACTCACTTCATGAAAACTACCATTTTTAGCTATCTTATTACACATGTTTCACTCTATCGTCATGAAGTTATATTTTCTATATGTATTTATTTTTTGATTAGTACTTAACCGATCAATAAAAAATTTCCATGGAATTATGTTTGTATATTTTAATCTAATGAAATAGTTGAGATGAAATTTTCCACAAATATAGATGGGACAAATCTATTCATTAATTATTCATTTAGAAATTATCAATTGGGACATACAAAAATTCCCCTACAACATGAAAATATATAGAATCATGGTTTCAATTAGTTTATAAAATTAATGAATCATGACCTATATTAATTTTAATATTAATTTCAACGGATCACTAAATATAATAAATGATATGAATATCGAATAACACAAGATATGTGTAGATTATAATTATGAGTGTTTTACCTATAATCTCCTGTCTTATTGAATACTATATGAAGACATAAATAGATAAATACTTCAACATTTATGAAAATGAGACAATTGATTTTATTAATTTTATATGTCGTATTGGTGGAAATCATTTGACCGAATGACTTATTTTCCCGAACATTGAAATGGTTCATGAATGATTTCATGAGACTGTTGAACTAATATGATCTTTTTATGTGATAATAACTATATAGAAACTATCACGTTAATATAAAATATATGAAAAATTAAATTTTATAATGTAATTTTAAATTTGAAATAGATTAATATATATGATATATAAATTAAAATATTGTTTGTTATGGGACACCTACTATAGAAATATCTGAACGACTACATATATCTTCTAATGAGTTTCAATTAACAAATTCCCACTAGATTATTGACCTTATGTGGAGATAAAGTGTTTGTCAATGGATCTTCCATATTTTTTCATGTTGAAACTCTACTAACTATGAACTCAGGTATCTAATGAAAATCCCATAAGATATATTGCATCAAATGTATGTTCTTCATTAACAAATTCAATATAGTCTATTTGCAATGAGAAACCACTATAATATTATCATGGTACTGTGTTATTGGATATTTTATAATGATAATTGCATATTTATCATGGATGATTTTATATATATATATATAATGTTTCCATGTATGCATCAAAAGAATAAATATTATTTCTTTCTATTTTTTGAATTGGTAACTACAATTTAATTTTAGATTTACGTCCTTCAATCCACAAAATTTAGTGTTATGTTATATACCAAATGTTGTTTAGATTATCTGCATATATTTGAAAATTTTCATATATGTATACTTATATATATCATTTGATAACTAGCTCCTCATATAATTTATAAACTGCAAACATATCCATAGTACATATGAGGTAATTTAGAATAGTATGGACTACAATTAAATATAATCCTTCGAGATTTTCTTGATATATGCCTACTGTTTTTAATGTATATGTTATATCTATTCTAGTACATAACAATAAATTTTTTATGGGTCTATAAAAAATTATTAATGAATAATTTTCATCATACGTATCTCCTCATGTGTAGGAGGAAGCATATTTATCAATAGATATATTTCTTGTGGAATTGTAATCAATTACAACTTCAATTTACCCATAATAAATAACATTAGTATTTTGATATTATAAAATCCCCAACATAGTTCACAAATCCTCTTTGATATATAACTATGTATATTAATCCCTTGAAGTCTTGCTAATTTACAAATCTCTTTTATTTAAAATCCTGATTTCATCCATGTATTATCTTACTATAACACTGAGAATTTTTTCTAATAACTAATATTTCAGGAATATTTACTTTCAGAAAAGTGGTTACCATAACACCCTATGATTCTATGAAAGTTTTTAGAATTAAATTGGTATGTTGATATTTGTAATTTCACACAACATTAAATATAGAATTGGTCATATAAAATAAATAACTGTGGCATATGTCATAAGAAACACCAAGTCAATTTAATGATAAATGAAACATTTTTAGAGTTATTTACAATGAACATTAATGATAGCTTCAATTTCACGCATGCATGTTTATCATTGATGTCTTTTATAAATTCTATGACTGACTTTTAAGGAAAAATAATATATTTTTTAAAATATTATTATTTAATATAATGAGATAAAACGAATATATTATGATTCTTGTTATTAATTTGATTAACTAAATTATGAAAATATATGTTTTAATTTATTGGCTAAAATCATATTAGAAATGAATATAAGAACATATTCAATATAAAAAGAATGTTTTTATAAAAACTACTGTTATGATCAAAAACGAAATTTTATCCCAACAAATTAAATTAATTAATATTAATGGATGATATTGATTAATTAAATATTTTACCAGTTCAAAAATAATTACATACATATAATTAGTTAAATAGGCATAGAATAAAAAAACCCCCAAAAAATTACACACACAAAACAAGTTTTTTTATAAATTCAGTTTTATTGACTTTTATGGGATAAACTAATTTAAATGTAAATTTTGGAACATTTTTAAATATTATTTTTTCATGATAAACATAATTCATTTAAATAAAAAAATAATCATTTCCTTAGAGTGAATTTTCTTTTCTTTTCATCTATGATATATCTTTTTTTGATGAATACTGAAAATTACAATAATTTTTATTGATATCTACTTTTATTAAATATATTTTGATGTAAAAATGGATTTTATATATTTTTTAAATTATAATTATATATATTATTGTGAAATTAATTCATATTAAGTCATTGGGATATATTTCACTTTGAAATAATATATTAAAAATTAGTCTTTTTGATCATTTTAACTTTTATCCCCCACACTGCCTTCCCTTTTCATGATTGATTTTATATTAATTTAAAAAATTGTGATCTAAAATTAATAAATATTTTGAATTATAATTAATTATAATTTACATTATTTCATCTTAATTTTTTCAAAAAATATTAGTGAATTTAATTAAAATTATTTATTATGATTAAGAGGAATATTATTAGAAAAAGAAAATAAATCCTAATCTAAAGGGAAAAAATGAACTATAAACATGTAAAAAATGAATTTGATATACATATATTGACCCTATAATACTTTTAATAAAATTATTTCCATTATTTGAGCCATATATTATGGGATAAATATAAGGGGAATTCCATTTTAAAAAAAAATTAGAGGAATGAAACTTCTCCTCCACTATTAAAAGGCAGTCAACCCACCCCATGATTCACACATCTCAATCGATTTTTCATGCCCAATATCTTCTCGAATAAAATCAAATAACACATAAATTCAATATAGAGACATCTATTTGATATAAATATTTCCATGGAATCATTTAGTTGATAACGAAAAGGAGTTACCCAAAAAAGAGGTAAAATTCACCCTCAAGATCATTTGTTTTATATCCATTCTTAACCCCCTAAAATATTCTTATTTGATTATTATACGATTATTTCAGTATGATAAAAAATTTATTATGTTTTTATTTTAATATTTATACATACTCTTATACATACTTCAAAAAAATTGGTAACTAAAATATCATTCTTCTATTTGGAGAACTATTGGTTCACCAAATGATGTTGTTTATCATTTCCTTTGTAACCTCTCATGGATGGAAATTATAGTGGAATCTATTTTTTAAATAAAAAACTTGATGTATTTAATTTTCGGTGATTAATATATCAATCTTACCTTCATTATTTGTATTTTTTTAATATGATAACATTGTTTTTGATAGTGTGGACTATCTCCTCCTCAAAGTAGTGGGATTAGTTCACAAATTACATTGAATGGTATATGGATCTATTTAGTAAACATATAATATATAATGAAATAATAATTTTAATTTACTTATATTATAAATATTTATACACACATAAATTTCATTTACATTCTTTCTTTCAATATGATTATAAAACAGAAGCAGTGTTCGTGTGTACATATAGCCTATCGTCTCCATGAACAATGTATTTAATTTAATAATTATATGTTTTTATATTTCTATAAATATTCATATAATTAATATATATAATATATAAATCATGTTTTTACAATCTGTAAAAAAATAAATCTCTATCTCGGTTAGGGTATCGTCAATAATAATCCAAAACATGTACAATAAAAAAGGTGTTCATTCTCAAACCATTGCTTTATTATAGAATTTTTACTATCAAATAATATAATGTACTATATGTATAATTTATTGTATTATACATAATAATATGGTTAGGTAGTATATTTATAGTCTAATTAGATTTATTATAACAGAGTTTTGAATGCAAATAAATAATGTTATGACTTATGATGAGGGAATTTAAACTCAATCTTTATTTCAGTGAGATACATGCCATACACACAACTCTCTTATTTTATTAGTTTATATTATAACTTATGAATCTTTGTATCATTAATTAAATTTATTTAATTATAATAAAATATTTTATTTATGTTATTCTATAGAGTGGATAATAATTCTAACACTACTCTATTATTTATGGATTTCTCATCTCACTATTATATCTATGAGACTTCTTCCTTATTCACTACTCATATATTTTTTGTGGTGTATATAACTTCAAATAACATATTATATGATTCCTATAATTAAATTTCTATTTTTTTTCAAATCTATTTTTTGATAATTCCTCCATGATTTTGATGGTTCAAATTTTTTCGAATTGCTAAAACATTTTTTTTCAATTTTCATTCATTTGGATACATGCCATGTTATGAAATTACATTTTTCTCTGAGGTGTATATATTGACATTGACATTAAAAATCATTAATATAATTTCTTTAATGATTGTTTATGCTTCATTTGATGTTATTATTTCAATTTTTTATTCAATGTTACTAAAGTGGTAGCATATTATTATTACAATGTAATTGATTATCTATATTATTCATGAGCATTCTTCTAATGATGAATTATTATGATCCATCTCTCAAAAAACTAATTAATTATGATAAAATCTGGAAAATCATGATTCTTACAAGTAATTATAACATTTTTAACTCGTTGTTAATTATGATAATTATGATAATGTTTTTATCAAAATATGACATCATATATCCTTTAAGTAAGAAATATTTGTTCATTAAATACATTTATTTATATATATTAATTATAAAATCTTATAAAATCAAACTATAATGTTTAGTATGTGTTTATATCCATCTTTTACCATTTAAAAATCGTTTAAAAGGGAATATTACTATTATTTTATGGTCAAGTAACATTTCTAAACCTTTATGGTGAAAAGAATTTTCAGCATGTATTAACATACCCATCATCCTGACAACCATTTCATTGAATCATCATAGTTTATATTATATGTTTATTTTTTAATAAACTATTTTACTAATGATATTGAATTTTTTATTTTAATGTTTTTTTCCATGAATATGGCTTTAAAAAATATTATGTTTAAAATATATATTAATTTATTTTCAAAGATTCCATTATATTTTTAAAAGTCTATTTTAATATAAAATGATTTCAGTGATATCAGGAATTATTTATATATTTTTATAGAAATTTTCATTAAAATTGATTTTAAATTTTTTCAAGCCAACATTTACGTTTTATAATTTATTTTTAATGAATAATTATATCAACATTTTTACATGATTATATTAGTTTTTATCATGGGGCATTCAATAAAGATGGTTTTCCAATTTTTTTATTCTATTTACATAACTGAATATATTTGTTCTACAAAACAATTTTAAAATAAAATTTTATAAGATTATTTTAATGACATGGATTCTATAACTTTTTTTTAGGAAAAGGATTTTTAATGAATTACAGTTTTCCATAAGAAATAATCCATGTTATATTTCAAAATACTTATACATCTAAGATTTCCAAATATCATATAGATTATGAATACTATTAATATTTTTTCATGAACGTTTTATGTTTTTAGAGAATTTAGATTATTATAAAATATTCTCATAAATGTGTTATATTAAATTAAAAATCACATATTTTAATATGTTATACATTAATGAAATGATTTTGAAACAAATCCCTTTTCTATAGGTTTGGATTTTATAGAACATTAATTATTACAATATAATTTCATGGGTCAAGATATGTTGAATGACTTGTTAAATTTTCCAACATTCATCTATGATTTCCTTATGTGATAGAGTGTCCTATGTATCCAAACAATGAATTGAGTAATGATAAAAAAAAATTTAGCCACATGAGGGTACATGGGTTGGAATACCAATCATAAAAAACGAAAAAAAATATTATTCATGAAACAAGAGGGTAAAATAGAGTGAATCCCATGGTTAAAATAAGAAGAAATTTTAATAATGACATAATAGGGTATACATGAAGGAATCCCATTCCCAACATAAGATAGTATGTCATAGGGTACACTAGAGAGCTTCCCAAACCTGAATATATTGAGCTGACAATAAAATAATAAATATTTATTATTTATGTTAGTAATTTAAATTTATATCACATTGAAGAATTTGTGATTAGACTATTAAAGATTTATTCAAAAAACCCATAAATTTCAAAGTGGACACTTCTGATTAGTATCTATATTTCAACATAAAAAAGCATAAAACATAAAACATAATCACAAGTATCATAACACTTTACATATATCAACTTGAATTATTATATTACCTAGTCATCCATCACCATTTTAAACAATAGGATAAATAATTGTTTGAGAAAAAAATGTTTAGTAAGGGAAAAAAAGTAACTCGCAATTTTGTTTATAAATAATAAAATAATATGACTAATTTATGAAAAAGTAATAGTTTTCACCATGTTAAGTAATAAATACTTTGTTTTGATAAAAATATCATTTCATGATTTTTTTTATCAATATATTTACATAAAATCCACAAAAAAATTAAAATACCTAATTGTATCTTGTATCATCAATACACATTTCACTCTTAAAAATGGAATGACCATACTATCCACTTAAGTACATATAATTATTATAAATGGAATATCCATATGACCAACTTTCATCCCTAATTCATTTGGGGGATATCATGGTCATACATGACATTGGATTATCATAGAAACATCAATCATTGGATTACTATGGAAGCACCCATAAAATATCGATGGACAATTTTATAATCATAAAACATAAAAGTTCGTAATTTTGTTCATGTTAGTAAATAAATTCATTAAAAATCACATGTAAATATTTCAAGATATTAACCATGTTTTAAATCCCATTTTGAATAAATAAATACCCAAAAAATAAAAAAGAATTATTTTCAAGTCATATAACATGAAATCATACGAAAGAATCTGAAAATAAAATAATGGACTTGGAAGCATAAAAATAATTGACAACCAATATGTTAAGAATAGAACATTCCCTTTGATATTTTTCATAACAAAAAAATTATGGAATGTAAATATATTCCTTTTTGAAAAAATATGAATTGAATTAAATTTTTTATTAAATATCATTAATATTCATTTTATATGGATATAAAAAAATATTTCAACTAATATCCTTAATATCATCATGAGGAACGGATTTCATCATTAAACAGTAATGGAAATTAATAAAATATTTAACATTTAAATAATAATCCCCCTAAAATAACAACATTTAATAAAACACAAAAAAACATGAGAATTTATAAAGTATTTAAATATAATGTCTGTGAGGAAATATATAAACATTATAAATTAATACAGTTGAATATTATAATGGAATGCTTCAATCAAGGTAGATTGAGGAAATTTAGCTTACCGTAGGTTGGAAAAAACTCTTGTTCCATTAAAATCTTAAATATTAACCAAATATACATTATATAAATTTTTAGAACCTTTTAGTTGTTTATTTTTTCTTTTATTTCACTTATTTCCATTCGCTATCAACTACATAAACAATTATGGTTACATTGGTTGTTTTGACCACATTAATTTTATGTGTCAGAAGCATTTGGTATGTAAATTATGGTCAAATAGGTTGTTATATTAACATATCTAGAATAATAATAATCACAAAATTATCATATATATATATATTACACTATTAAAACTAATTATGAATTATGGTTATAAAAAATGAATCAACCATAAAATCAAGGAGATAGTAGGTAGTACAAACATAAGAGTAATGTTCTTATTTTTCAATTTCCATTATAGAGATAAGGTAAGTAAAACATTTAACATTTCCTAATGATAATTATAGAATATACACCATATTATTTAACAATATATATATATATATATATATTTATGGTTATTTAAAAGGAATCACATCACTTTGAGGATTCGGTAGTCCACATGTCCAAGAATGATGTTATAACATTTTCATTGTGTGGAAAAGTGTTACAGAAAATGATGTGTTATATGTATTCAATTTTTATTTTTTAATGAATAAAATATATATTATATTTATGTCACACGTATTTAATTAAAAACATCCATTTTATGTTTCACATAGTGTGTTAATGTATCACGTGTCATTGAGGATATAGTAGTCCACACATCAAAAAATAATATTATTATATATAAACAAAATGGATTGTATAAATGAATGTGACATAAATGAATTAATTATTTATTATGAAATAATTAATATCATATATATCATATTTAAATATCATGAAAATAATATTTATTATCCATGAAATATTTTAAAAAAAATAGACAACATCTTTTTTTAGGTGACAGTCCTCCATACAAAATAACAATGACATCAATACCCATTAAATTGAGGTCGGTGTAAGTTTTGTCTTGCATATTATCCTAAAAACAATAATGTATATTTATTAAAGTTATTTATTTATTTATTAATTTTTTTATAATACTTATTTTAAATGGAAAATTAAAATGAAATAAAAGAGATTGGGGAAGTGTGTTACCTCTTATTTGGGTAACTCCATTTGGTTTTCACCAATGAGATTCCACAAATATATTTATTCAAAATTTGTGGCTTATATGATATTGGGAGGGATTTTAAGAAATATTTTTGGATGATATGGGTCATTTAAATGATACATGAGAAGATTGGGGTGTGGAAGGGGTGATGGTAATTTTATATTCGAGGGAAGGGAAACACATAGAATTTTGATAATGAACTACTTGTTCCCCATGTATAAATTCTTTATAAAGTTAAAAAATGGATAATTGTGGAACACTATAGGTTTAGTGGCTTATATATTGCCGTAAAATAGGTTTTTTACATGGTTATAGATGATTTTTTCCTTATGTTTAAATTTTTTTCCCTTTTTATGCTAATATTTTCATAAATCACTATAATTAATATTATTCACATTCAGAAATTTGTTTTTGTAAAAGGTATAGTTTAATCAATTATAATAAAAATATATATATATAAGAACTATTTATGGTTGTTTTTTTAAATTGAATTCACAAAAGTGGAAAAATAAAGTATATAGCCAATTCCACTGACATGGTGAGAAAATATATTTTTATAATGAGATTACTAAAATGATAAATAATATTATATATATAAATTCAATTTAAAAATGAATAAATCGATATAATTTGGATTAATATATAAATAATCGATCTATTGTGACATTAAATCTAACCAAAAACAATTTAACATTAATTTCTATTTAAATAAAAATTAAATTTTCAACATTAATCCATTATTTTTCATTATTCATAAAAATTGAAACTTAACAACAAAGTACCAAAATTCAATAAAAAATCTCTTTAACATTAAGGATTTTATAATAAAGTTTATTTTGATATATATAATTTATAAAATTTTCAATATTTCTTTTTAAATTATTTTCATTATTAAAATGTGGATGATGAATATTTTATATTTATATAGCTTTTTATGGATAAAATAAAATGTATTATTGTCTTAAGCCTATAAAATTTAATCTGATGAATGTAAAAATTCATAATAAACATGTGTTAACATAATAGTGTTAGTATTATTCAATCCTTCTAATATAATGTCTTCGATATACCTAAAACAGAAAATAATAATATTAATAATATTTTTTTGTATAAATCCTTTTTGCATGAAACATCATATTACAAGAAAAAATAATGTTATTTTTCCTGTATGCTATTGTGGATAGCCTCAATTTTAATGAACAAAATTTTTATCTATTTCATATATAAAATTAAAAATGAAAAATATATATTTTATCAGTAATTGGAATGTTATATCCTTCATATTCAATTTTTCATTATTTTAATTTTTAATTTATTGTTAATAATTGAATTCATACTATAATAAATAGTGAAATAAAATTTTATAATTTAGGTAAAATCCTTTATTTATTCCATTATATTAGATAGGTTATAACTATCATAAAAATATAAATATTATATTGTGTTTTGGTTGGAATCCAGCTTTTATATAACCAAAGTCTTCAATGGGAGTTGATGTCACATGAAAATCAAGATAAAAATGTTATTGTGTGTGATAAAGGACATATTATACACATTTTGTAACATATCTCATTAAATAATTTTTATGGATTTGAAAGAAAATATATCATAAAAAAATGGTATATTACATCTGTAACGCCCCGACCCCAGCTACCCAGAGTCCGTTCATTACATCGTAACATTGGCATGATCACAAAAGATCAAGTCTCGAACGACCGATTAGTTTAGTAGCCTTGGAAACACTAGATACATTCATAAGTCTTACATTACATCATAAAGTGAAAAACTACAAGAACAAAGTCTCCATAGTCCACACTCATATCCTCTTCTGACAATTCCTGCAGGTCATTCATAAAATACTTCTTCACATCCTGGAAAATATTAAAACATTGAAAGGGTTGAGCTCAGATGCTCAGTAAGGATAACAATTTTGCGGAAGCATTCATAAATAAACATTAACATTTAAGGAAATTTATAACTAAAACAAAAGCCTTTTTAAACTTGATCTTCAGCATAATATGGAAAAAATAAAATGAAAAAATGCCATTTACTTACTCACATGGATATTCTACTAGTCGAATAATAACATGCAATATCAATAACCACTTTCATAATGAGGGAATGTATAATTCCAGACATTCTGAGACATTTTGCCAAGGCCTCGGCCAAGACGTCTAAAATGATTAAGGCCTCGGCCAAAACCATAAATCAAATTGGGAAAGGGCCTTGGCCAATTCCACATCTAGTTGTCTCATGAGACCTACCGATGCATCGAGGAGCTATAGCGGGCTCCACCCGTCACTTTTTAAGTCTAATACATTCCTCATATGAATAGGTTTAAACATATCGTAAACCATAACATAATCGTATCACATAGAACATGCATAAAGGAAACATAACATTTCCACATTTCAATCACAATATATCAATACAACACATTGGTATAATAAATACGCCTTCAAAACAATTTTCAATGCCAAAATAAAAGAATGTTAAAACATTGTATTTATTTTTCATTAAAAACAATGGCTTGTAGAGGAAGCTGAAACTCAAATAATGGTCACGGCGGCAGAGAAGTCGTTGTCACTGCATATGTACGGAAAGAAAAACATTCCCTTTTGTTGTTTAGCAAAACGCTTCATATAAAAAAGATTCCTTTTGAATAAACGTAAAAGTCAAAGGGGTTTATACACCGTATAAAAGAAAGTGGTGTATAAAACCAAATATGTCTCAATGAAAGGGGATTGAGACGAAGTCCTTAAAAAGATCATTTTTAAAATAAAATAGATATATTATGTGTATTAACTATAGGTACACATAAAGAAAGTAAAAATACATAATAGGACATAATAATATCATGACATAATTTGAAAGTAGGAGATTAACCCAAAGAATGGAAATTGGGTTAAGAAATTCTCTTATCTCGTGTCCGACTTGACTCGACCGTTATTTGATCTCCTGAATAATAAATTATAGTTAATCTCTACCTTCTTAAGAAACTTTTTCAAGTTCATTATTCCTTTTATATCACATATTACCATGTCATGAACATTATGTAATTATTTATGTTTATAACGGTCGTTTTGTCCATCTTAGATACTTGAGTCGAAAATAAACTTTTTATAATTACAAGTTGTTCATGTGGTGAAATATCCATTACATCCAGAATTATATTCATAATGTATATATCATATATATCATATATATCCATTATATACATTCATTTATAATATTACATAAAATTTAGAGATAAGAAATGAAATGCACCGTTCACGGAGACGGTAAGCCGTACGTACGCATGAACGCTAATTTCATTTCTATTTTGTATTTAATGGAATGAAATAATAATAGCATAAATTTGTATTATAATTCCAGTATAATATCATATAAAATATCATTTACTCCACCCTTTATACATCCCACATATGGTATTAACGATTCCAATCACTTTGAGGGGGCGGTAGTCCGCACTTCCTAAAATGAAAATATCGCGTTTACCCATAATGGAAACAATAAAGGTATGCCATAAATGAAAAATAAAGAAAATTAAGTAAAACATAAACATATTATATTTCATTTATAAATAGATTGAAATCTTAATGGCCACCTTTTAAGGTGTTTTATGAGTGTTGAACAATCATCGTTTCGTGAGGCAGAAATTCGCCATCCACAGAAACCGTATGTTCTTTAACCATTAGATGTAGGTGTGTGTAAGTGTAGCTCGAATACTCATTATAAAAACATCCTAGTATATTTACTATACTGGTGTTGTTACAAAATAATGGAATAAAAAGAGTTTAGGGGGTTGGAGAAGAAAAATAAAACAAAACAACATTAGAGAAGACATTACCTCAAAATCGGGTAACTCTTTTTGATTTGAGCCAAAGGAATCCTTGGGAAGAGTTCTGCCCAAAGTGAGGCTTCTAGGAGTAAGAGGGGGAATATGGGAGAGTATTTTGGAAGAGGTTGGCTGAGCCAAAGGGCTTGAAAGTGTGAATGAGGTGGTAGAGGTGGGGGCCTTTTATAAGAGGAGAGGAGGGGCTCTTTTGGAAAGATTGAAATGTTACATTATTATACAATGACTTTCGGATTCTAAAGGTCCCACGCTTATATAATTCGTGGATACGGTGATAAGGGTTATAAATCTACCCATCCAATAGTCTTTGTAAAGGTGTATGCCTTGGATTTTATATTATCGTTTCATTTTATTAAAATCGTTAAATAATGAGGTCATCGCTGCATCATAATGATGTTATAAATAATTTAATATATTTAATGTCTAAAAATAATAAAACAAATACTATGATGTAGGAAATAGTTTTAGCTTTCTAATGAATATTTATATTCAAAATGTGGACTTGTGTAACCCCACTTAAAAATTGTTTTAGTAAAACATTTCATGTTTGTGTATTTTTTTACTTTAACATTAAATAAATATATATTAATGTCATTTTCCAACCAAAGTGGATCCATGGGGTCCCCAAGTTGACCCATGGATTTTCTTGGTCGGCCATTTCAGATCCAATGAGGGTAGGACATGTGTCAAGCTCATCTCATATTATTAAAACATTATTTTTACCTTAAACTACACTAATTACCTCTAATCGCGATTAAGAACTTAAAAGTTAATATTCACCAAAAATTATTTTAATCTCATTGAACCACATTTTACTTCTTAATGACAACCATGTATGTCTGATTTTTTAAAATCAAACCACATAATTGGTAATATTTCATTTAAACGAAAAATCAATTATCTAACTACCACTTAGTTGTTTCACTATTCATCAAAAATTGAAGTTTTTCAGAACAATGCCAAAATTTCACCCTAAGCTATAATTGATATTCCAATTTCAAAAATGATGTCTATTTTAAAAAATTCAGAAAATATAAGTTTCATTAATTAATTTTATAATTAATTCCCGTTATCACAATAATATCTTGTTTTTAAGAAACAATTTATATCAAAAGATTGGCAATTGTTTATGTCCAATTTCAATGTTAAATTAATTCTAATGACCACCATTGGATAAAATTGTTAAAATATATTATAATTATACTTTAAAACCACTAAATAGTATAATTTATCACTATAAATTATTTTTATTAAAAAAGTTGTTTTTGAGTATTTTTCACTATTCATAAAAAATTGGAAGTTCTCAGAAAATTACAAAAAAAAATCAACTTTGGATAATTTCGATATTAAGAATAAAAAAATAAAGTCCATTTTGAAATATAAATTTTCTATAATTTTAAAAAGTGGTTATTACTATTTATAATGGCTACATTGATTAGCCGCGGGGTTTTAGAACTCGAAGTTGCGTACAATGCAAGTTATTGCTTTATTGAACGAGAAGCGTATCGTGGAAGCTCAGGGTGTTACATTCTCCCCTCCTTCAATAAATTGCGTCCTTGCAATTTTAAATTTTTCCTTTGAAAATAAATGGTTGAAAATAGAAAATACCATTGTTGAAAACCCACATCGGAAATAAGGTTAATAAAATTTAGTCTTAATAAGAGTGAAATGGAAATAAGAAAGTCACCACCAAACTATGATCACGATAAGGAGAACATTGGTGGAAATTAGAGACATATAATTGGAGGGAAAACGTAAATATTTTTAGGGAGTGATTGAGGTCATCAATCACAATCGACTGTCAAATTGAGGGCCTCAAAGCCTTCAATCTATGTTGATTTAAAATATCATCACTTCAACAAGACATAAGGTATTAGGATAACACATTTTTTTTGTTTTAATATCCCTTTACTAAAGTTTAAGAATTAATTTATTCATTGAATAAGAGATAGGTATATATATATTTACGCTTGACAATTAGAGTTTCATCCTTCAACTCATCTTTCACTCAAAAAGATAATATAACTCAAAAATATTATACTTATCCTAATTGTATAAGGTTCCAAATTTTAACACATACCATTTAGATTAGTAAAATTATATTGTAATAACCAGGGACTTCCTATAGGCTAGTGGTAGGGAATAAAGGCCTGTCACACTATGGTTGTGGGTTCGATTCCTGCAGCTTTGTCCGACGCGACGGGTTATGCCCCACCCTGCAGGTTGTCCTTTTCCTAAAACTATAGTATTATAATATTCCAAAAATAATCTTCATAAATGTTTTAGCATTAAAAAATACTATCCAAAGTTCAACATAATCCATTCCAACCTTTATAGTTATCCAAAATACCTCTGTCCAGACTTTCTCTAAAAGGTCTCTAAATTCCAAAATCAATTTATCAGATTCCCCAAACAATGTAAAGTTTCACTTATTGTCACATACTAAAAATATAATTACCTTCATCATTTTAAAACCTTACTGAAACAACAAGTAATACAGTACAATCCTTATATATATCACATTATTACAATAACCAGAATATAATCCATGAGTTCAAAATCCCCAATCCATTAGTTATTCGGATTCAATTTTAGTAACAGTATAAGATTGTCCTTGATCCTTTGGCCTTTTCTGAGGTAAGTTTCCATGACGCTTTGTACATTTATTTGGATAATGCCCCATTTCCCTACAATTGTAGCATTCAACATTGATAGCCTCTTTCTTTCCCTTTCAATCACGTGCCTGGTGACCTTTTTCTCCACATTTATAACAAACTCCCATTCCTTTTAGGCAAGTACCAGGGTGATTCTTCCCACAATTATCACATAATGGAAAATCCTTCTTTCCCTTTTTGCCTTTATCTATCTCTTGTTCCACCGTTCTCTTCTTCTCTTGCTTTACTTTGTTGTCATAAGACTTAGAGAATTCCTTTTCTGTCTTGATAGCACATAAGACAATATCTTCGTATGTTGAGAAAGATTGTGATACTAAAGCTCTATGGAGAAATGGTTTTAACCCAACAAAGAAACGATCAATCTTACCTCTTGGGTTACGTGTATAATTTGCATCATACCTTTCTAACCTTGTAATGTTGGCCTCATAGTTTGCGACATTCTCATCCTCCTTTTGTCTCAGACTCAGAAATTGCCTTTCCATATCTGCTCTATGGTCACGAGGAAAGTATTTTTCTAAGAAAAGATCTTTGAACTCCCTGCATTCCATATTTGATACTTCTTCATCTTCCTTTTTTTTTTGAATCAATGACCACCATTGAACGACATCTCCAGTGAGGCGGTAAACTGCCATGATAACCTTCTCCCTTTCGCTACTCCCCAAGGCGTGGAATATTTTCGCTAAGGATTTTATCCATTGATCATATACTAACGGATTTGTACCCCCATTAAATGTTGGTGGTTGTTGCCTCATGATGCGGTCTAACATTGATCCTCCACGTTGCGGATCAGGGTGCTCCATACGAGTAAGGTTATTATTCATAACCTGAGTGAGTTGTCCCGGTATGGTAATAAGTTGATCAGCACCAGTTATATCTCCATATCCACAATAATTATCTTGAGCAGGAGGGCAATCCCTACACAGAGTGCATGCATTGATACGGTTTCCATTCCTTCCACTAGGCGCCATTTCTAAACAATGGCATAAACTAGATTTGTTTATGAATTAAAATACATAATTCCATATTTGTAAAACACTTTACATAAATTGAACTAATTATTGATATAATTCATAATCATAAAAAGAAATGTTTTCTTTGATAAAGTATATACTCATAACCCTTCATAGTGGTTTGTTAAGAAAATGAGAATTATCCTAAGCATATCCCCCGGGAGTGTCGTAACCAAGAGTGCAGCAAGGCCCGTTGTCGTGCACCAGTTCCCATTCGAGTCTAGCTCAAAGCGGTGTTTTCTGGTTTTACCCCTATGTACATCTGTGCTAGAGCCGCCTCTACCTGCTCGTATCCAGACAAGGATGTATTCCTCGGAATACTCACAACATATCTATCATACTGAAATTCTAGAGTTTTTTTCTATACTAATCCTCAAAGTCTATCTTTGGGCTATGTGCTCTAATCAGAGTCTATCTAAATCTAACTTCCAAGGTTAATACTAAACTGCCTCTGATACCAACTGTAACACCCCGACCCCAGCTACCCAGAGTCGGTGAATTACTTCGTAACATTGGTATGATCACAAAAGATCAAGTCTCGATAGACCGATTAGTTTAGTATCCTTGGAAACACTAGATACATTCATAAGTCTTACAGTACATCATAATGTGAAAAACTACAATAACAAAGTCTCTATAGTCCACACTCATATCCTCTTTGACAATCCCTGAAGGTCATTCATAAAATACTTCTTCACATCCTGTAAAATATTAAAACATTGAAAGGGGTGAGCTCAGATGCTCAGTAAGGATAACAATTTTGCGGAAGCTTTCATAAATAAACATTAACATTTAAGGCAATCAATAACTAAAAAAAGCATTTTTAAACTTGAACTTCAGCATAATATGGCAAAAATAAAATGAGATAATTCCATTTACATACTCACATGGATATTCTACTAGTCGAATAATCACATGCTGTATCAATAACCACTTTCATAATGAGGGAATGTATAATGCCAGACATTCTGAAACATTTTTTCAAGGCCTCGGCCAAGACGTCTAAAATGATTAAGGCCTCGGCCAAAACCATAAATCAAATTGGGAAAGGGCCTTGGCCAATTCCATGTCTAGTTGTCTCATGAGACCTACCGAGGCATCAAAGAGCTATAGTGGGCTCCACCCGTCACTTATTAAGTCCAATACATTCCTCATATGAATAGGTCTAAACATATCATAAACCATAACATAATCGTATCACATAGAACATGCATAAAGGAAACATAACATTTCCACATTTCAATCACAAGATATCAATACAACACATTGATATAATAAAAACACTTTCAAAACCATTTTCAATACCAAAATAAAAGAAAGTTAAAACATTGTATTTATTTTTCATTAAAAAAATGGCTTGTAGAGGACACCGAAACTCAAATAATGGTCACGGCGGCGGACAAGTCGTTGTCGCCTTATATGTACGGAAAGAAAAACATTCCCTTTTATCGTTTAGCAAAACGCTTCGTATAAAAAAGATTCCTTTTGAATAAACGTAAAAGTCAAGGGGGTTTATACACTGTATAAAAGAAAGTTCTGTATAAAACCAAATATGCCTCAATGAAAGGGGAATGAGATGAAGTCCTTAAAAAGATTATTTTTAAAATAAAATAGATCTATTATGTGTATTAACTATAGGTACACATAAAGAAAGTAAAAATACAAAACATGACATAATAATATCATGACATAATTTGAAAGTAGGAGATTTACCCAAAGAATGGAGATTGGGTTAAGAAATTCCCTTACCTCGTGCCCGACTTGACTCGACCATTATTTGATCTACTATATAATAAATTAGAGTTAATCTCTACCTTCTTAAGAACCTTTTTCAAGTTCATTATTACTTTTATATCACTTATTACCATGTAATTAACATTATGTAATTATTTATGTTTATAACGGTACTTTTGTCGATCATAGGTACTAGAGTCAAAATAAACTTATTATAATTACAAGTTGTTCATGTGGTCAAATACCCATTACATAAAGAATTATATTCATAATTTAGATATCATATATATCATATATATCCATTATATACATTCATTTATAATATTGCATTACATTTAGAGGTAAGAAATGAAATGCACCGTTCATGGAGACGATAAGTCGTACGTACGCATGAACGCTAATTTCATTTCTATTTTGTATTTAATGGAATGAAATCATAATAGTATAAAGGTTTATTATAATTCCAGTATAATATCATATAAAATATCATTTACTCCACCCTTTATACTTCCCACATATGGTATTAACGATTCTAATCACTTTGAGGGGGCGGTAGTCCGCACTTCCTAAAATGAAAATATCGTGTTTACCCATAATGGAAACAATAAAGGTATGACATAAATTAAAAATACAGAACCTTAAGTAAAACATAAACATATTATATATCATTTATAAATAGATTTACATCTTAATGGTCACCTTTGAAGGTGTTTTATGAGTGTTGAACAATCATCATTTCGTGAGGCAGAAATTTGCCATCCACATAAACCGTATGTTCTTTAACCATTAGATGTAGGTGTGTGTAAGTTTAGCTCTATTAATCATTATAAAAACATCCTAGTATATTTAGGATACTTGTTTTGTTAAAAAATAAAGGAATAAAAAGAGTTTAGGTGGATGGAGAAGAAAAATAAAACAAAACAACATTAGAGAAGACATTACCTCAAAATCGGGTAACTCTTTTTGATTTGAGCCAAAGGCTTCCTTAGGAAGAGTTATTCCCAAAGTGAGGCTTCTATGAGTAATAGGGTGAGGTTGGGAGATTATTTGGGCAGAGATTGGCCGAGCCAAAAGGATTGAAAGTGTGAATGAGGTGTTAGAGGTGGGGGACTTTTATAAGAGGAGAGGAGGGGCTCTTTTGGAAAGATTGAAATGTTACATTATTATACTATGATTTTCGGATTCTAAAGGTCTGACACATATATAATTCGTGTATAAGGTGATAAGGGTTCAAAATCTACCCTTACAATAGTCTTTGGACATGTTTAAGCCTTGGATTTTACATTATCTTTTCATTTTATTAAAATCGTTAAATAATGAGGTCATCGGTGCATCATAATGATGTCATAAATAATTTAATTTATTTAATGTCTAAAAATTATAAAAAAACATCTATGATGTAGGAAATATTTTTATCTTTCTAATGAATATTTATAGTAAAAATTTGGACTTGTGTAGCCCCACTTAAAAATTGTTTTAGTAAAACATTTCATGTTTGTGTCTTTTTTACTTTAACATTAAATAAATATATATTAATGTCATTTTCCAACCATAGTGGCTCCATGGGGTCCCCAAGTTGACCCATGGATTGTCTTGGTCAGCCATGGAACATCCAATGAGGGTAGGACATTTTTCAATCTCATCTCATATTATTAAAATATTATTTTTACCTTAAACTACACTAATTACCTCTAATCGCAATTAAGAACTTAAAAGTAACTATTCACCAAAAATTATTTTAATCTCATTTAACCACATTTTACTTCATAATGACAACCATGTATATCGGATTTTTTAAAATCAAACCACATAAGTGGTAATATTTCATTTAAACGAAAAATCAGTTATTTAACTACCATTTAGTGGTTTCACTATTCATAAAAAATTGAAGTTTTTCAGAACAATGCCAAAATTTCACCCTAAGCTATAATTGATATTCCAATTTCAAAAATGATGTCTATTTTACAAAATTATAAAAATATATGTTGCATTAATTAATTTTATAATTAATTCCCGCTATCACAACAATAGCGTGTTTTTAAGAAACAATTTATATCAATAGATTGGCAATTGTTTATGTCCAATTTCAATGTTAAATTAATTCTAATGACCACCATTGGATAAAATGGTAACAATATATTCTAATTATACTTTAAAACCACTAAATACTATAATTTATCACTATAAATTATTTTTATTAAAAAAGTTGTTTTTAAGTATTTTTCACTATTCACAAAAAATTGGAAGTTCTCAGAAAATTACAAAAAATTCAACTTTGGATAATTTTGATATTACGAATACAAAAATGAAGTCCATTTTGAAATATAAAATTTCTATAATTTTAAAAAGTGGTTATTACTATTCTTGACGACTACTTTGAAGAGTCGCGGTGTTTTAGAACTCGAAGATGCGTACAATGCAAGCTATTGCATTATTGAATGAGAAGCGTATCGTGGAAGCTCGGGGTGTTACAACATCTTTCCCCCTTAAAATGGATTTATCTTTCAAAATTTGTATTATTTATAAAATTTCTAATATTTAAAAAATTCATTTATTGAAACTCACATCATTATAAGGGTTAACGAACAATTATTATAAAAATTGATACTAGGAAACATTAAATTTAGAAGAAGATAAACATATATTTAATTTTATATATGGATAAATTGGTGTTAAATTAGATGTTTTATTTAAATGGGATAACTAATTCTCTTGGACTAGTAGAGAGTGATTTGTAACATTGATGAAGTCTATGATGAAAAAACATAAAGCCAAAAAGGTGTTGAACATGTCATTAATATCATTAGAAACTATATTAATAGTGTAAAAGTTTATTTATTCATGGCCATTTTACAAGATTAAAATGATTACATCACTATCTATAATAAGATCAAATGAAAATATACTAACATGATTAGAAGATATTCATTCATTCATAATTTTTCACTACAAACACTACTGTTTCATTAAAAAATTAGTATATATGAATAATTTTCATTCCTAATGAACTAGAATCATCTATAAATTGATCACACTATCTAAAAAAGTATAAAATTATATTTCTCATATAATTACATATTAACAAAAACCAATATGGTTATCACATATTAAGTTAATATTAGAATTATTTTGATGATATAATAAAATATAATCTATTGTAAAATAGTAATATATAATGTTAAAATTACATCTTTCAATATATTTATATATAACCCTAACATTCACCAATAACATTAGACATAAATACAAATAATAAGAGGTATCCATCCTCAAAAAACATCTTATAATATACCTTATACATCTATAGAAAACTATAAATGTATTCTAAGGTATTTAAATTATTTAAAACATTAAAATATGAGTTCCTAAGAAATTAGTCCCATGCTCAACCTTTAAAAAAAATAAATCCTTAGAGCTTCCATAACAACACTAGATGGGCTAACCAATACTATATAAGTTTAATATGACTTTTCTATGACATTATTCTTTTCCTATTTCCAATTTCCACCCTGAGTAATCATCTTTAGAAAAACATTGGAATAATGTAAACTCAATTAATATAAGTGTTTTTTCCACTTACCTTTCACTACAATTCTGAAAATTTTAATTAAATCTTTGATCTATATTTTCCAACATTCCACATAAAATGAAATTAACATACATTCCAAGTCAATCTCCATGATTCCTTTTACCAAACTTTTCAAATTTTTGGAATTTGGTTTTCTTAATGACAATATATTTTGATTAATGCTTTACCATTACTGCAAGCTGGACCTTTTCATTTTCTTGTTGTTCTGGGACAGGTGATCATTTTTAAACTCTATTTCTACATTCTAATAACGTCAAAAAAGTTTAGGATTTATCTTTAACTCACTATAATCTAATTCCCATTAATATATTTCACTTAATCCCAAGTGAAATGGATTTATTTTACTATAACTAGCTTGGATAAAATTTGGGGAATTCCTCATTAATTAACTAAAGTTTTCTTCATATAAATCCACCAAATCAGCGTCCTTTTGTATGAATTACATGAATTGTGATTCCATTATATATCTAAAATCCATATGAAAATATTTATCAAGGAAGTTTTTTTTATATTCATCCCATTCTATGTAATCTTTATTCCCCCATTCATTGATATTTTTTACCACTTACTACCAATGGTCAAATTCACCATCAAAATCATAAATTGTAAGATTTAACGTTTGGTGATCTGAACAACCATTGACATCAAATAACTTATATATAGACTTAATCCATGTTTTAGAAATAATTAGGGTTATATAATACGCTAAATGGTGGAATATTTTGTTGAATAAAATAATCCACTACCATTTTGTTTTTTTGGTGGTAAATAATGTTTTTCTCTTCAATAGACACTAATACCATTTTACCCTAATTCAACTGATATATTAACACAAAAACCTACTTAGTTCAAATTGCAGCCATCTTAGGATATTTATTTAGAAAAATATTTTCCACCATGTGCCTTCCTACTACCACAGTAATGTTTTTTCCATTCAAAACCATTTTTAAAAAACATTAATTTGATAAATAAATTTTTTTATTTTTATAATATATATCGTTATAACATAACCATAAAGTGAAATCTTACAATTTCTTGATATTAATGTTATTATAATATATATTGTTATCTAATCCTTTCATCTAATTTAAACATTAATGACTCGACCTTAAAACATTACATCATATTTATTTAAGTCTTTAATTTTAATTTATCTCACATTTATGATATTATCACATTTATAGTTCTTGAGAGTTATTCCATAAATCATATAAATATAAACTATAAAATACAATGTGGAATATTCTAAAAATCATCTAATTTTTTTCATAAAAACAAAATAAGATATGATCTCTTTTATGAAAACTCTTTATGACTATTAACATAAATAATACAAATATCGTAATCATCCATAAGTCCTATGGAACATTGGAAAAAAATTAACGATGAGAATTAAAATCAAAGTAAGATATATTAAAATAAGGAAATTTTTAGTCAACATATAAACAATAAAAATATTTGAAAACATTAATGTGGTGTAATAGGTTTCACCTTGATATGTAGTAAATAATGTACTTTTTTAATAATCTCATTTCATATTTTTTTATAATCATAATATTACAATAAAACCCATAATAAGAATAGAAAAAAATTAACAAGGAACAGAATTATACTTGTAACTCTTATAAATGGAATTATAATATGGTTAACTTTTACACACGCCACTCTTATAAATGTAATATCGAGACATATGAATTCCATATCCAGTGCATTGGATGGATATAAGAGACCAAACAACATTGGAATATCGTCTAACAACCTATCCTTGGTTTATTATGGATCCAAAATTCAAATTTAAAAGTAATGTTTTATAATTGAAACACATAAAAGTAATCACTTTTTAACAACTAACTAATAAAATATGATTTTTAATCAAAAGAAAACATTTCATGATAATGGAATAATAAATACATTTATAAACACTATTATTAATAAAAATTAAACAAAAAATAATTGATATATTTTCAATTCAGAAAACATGAATTATTTTAAATGAATTAAAAAATAATATAATTTCAATGATGGTAGAAAAATCATCGTCTCTATGTTTGGTAAGAGTCAGAAATCATTTTTTCATTTGTTAAAACAATACATATGAATAATGTTAAAGGATTCATTTCAAGATATATTTGAATTAAATAAAAATTATACATAAAATTTACTAAATAGTCTTTTTATATCCATAAAAATTATTATGTAAAATAATATCAATATTATTGTTATGAGTAAATTATTTCATCTTCAGAAATTAAAATCATCCCATAAAAATCTGAACATTTAAAAAATAATAAAAATGTTAAAAATTAATTTTAAAAATACATTAAATAAATTAATATTGAAAAAATATTGATATATAATTTTAAGGCTTTTTATGTAGACCATAAAAACAATAATGGTTCATATAATCATGAAGTTCCTTAGTGATTGAAGTTGAGACAAAATCCATCACCTGTGTCTAAATTATCTTGTCTATATTTAAATTATTAAATAATAAACCTATATTCATTATATACATTCTGGATAAACATTTTCAGGTTTATTTTTATTTTATTTCACCTGTTAAAATTTTTTTCACATACATAAAAAATTAATTTTACATCGGGTGTTTTTACTATATTATGTTTATCCATAAAAATGAATTTGGTAGGTCAAATATGGTCAGAGGGGTTATTATATGAAAACATAATGAATATTAACTATGAAATACTTTTCATATATATATATATATCAATATTTTAAAAATAATTATGAATTATTGTTATGAAAAGTGAACCATTGTTACTATCATGGAGACAATTGGTCATACGTATAGATGATCAACATTCTCATTTTTAAATGATCATTAAAGAAAGATGGTATGTGAAAATTTATCATTAAATAATGGTTATTATATCTTATACAACATATTATTTAATCATATAAAATTATATATTGAATTATCATGATGTAAAATAAATTGCATTGCTTCAAAGAGGTAGTATTCCACACATCCAAGAACGACGTTATTACATTTAATTTTGTGGAAAAGTGATAAAGGAAATGGTTTGTTATATTAAATGAAAGGTAATAATTCCATAAATATAATAAATATTTGTTTATGTCACATATTATTAATTTAAAACTTCCTTAAATTGATCAATGTAGAATTAAAACATATCGCATAGCTTTGAGGAGGAGGTTGTCAACACACACACAATCAATGTTATTATATTTACACAAAACATAATGAATAATGTTATTTATTATAAATTCGAAAAATAATATTAATAATATAATAAATATCATATATATAATTTATAAATATAATGTACATCATAATATTATACCATGAATGGTAGTAATGGGAAAAATGAATAACATCATTTTATGAGGCGATAAATCGATGTATAGAAAAAAAGAATGTCTGTTACCCCTTATATTGATGTTTGTGTATGTGTTGGATGAAGTATTACAATAAAAAAATATATTTGTTTTGAGTATAATTATGTTTTTATTTATTAATTTAATAATAGGTTTTTTTGAAGTGTATTATTAAAGTATAACAAATGTTATCGAGGGAGGTATATACCTCTTATTTCGGTAACTCCTTTGGGTTTTGATCACAAGGATTAAATGGATGGATTTATGACTATAGTAATGATTCTCAAATAAGGGTAGGGTTTTTTAGGAACTAATTTTTCCAACCAATGTCGATTTATATGTGTGAAAAATTGGAAGGGTTTAGGGCTTTTTTATAGTGGATGAAACAGATGAACATGGTATCTATGAAATGAATTGTGTGTTCCCCAAGTATTAATTTTTCCTAACATACCCAAATGGAATATTACAGATCCATAAAGGGTTATTGGACAAAATATTGATGTAATTTTTTTTCCATGTTCATTTGTAATTTTTTTTCCAATTGTTTTTTACAGTTTAGTCCCATTTTAAGCTTAATATTACATCAATCGATGTGAATAATTTTTATCACTCTAAGTAATATATTTTTATAAGGAATTTTTTTTATCATATTGTAATATAAATAAAATTCTAATTACATTAATTTATTCTAATTTTCTAAAAGACAATTAAAAAATTCATGAAAATTATTTTTAATGCTTATCATGAAAACATAGAAGGAAAGTAGGATTTTAATGTGAGAATGATCAAAAGTTCATTATGATTATAAATATAAATTAAATATAAAAATGCATCTGATGATCTCAATTGGTTTAACATAACAATAATTTAAATATTTTTAATTCTAGTTCAACATAAAATATAATTTACATAAATAATTATTTACATGAAATAGAAATTTTCAACAAAAATATTTTAGTTTTCACTATTTATCAAAAAATGATACTTCTAAGAAAAATAAAAAATTAACCTTAACCTAGTTTTAAATAATGATATTACAAAATGAAGTTTATTTTTCTAAAAAAATTAAAAATAACTTATTTATTTTTAAATTAGATTCTCCCATAAAATGTGGTAAAATGACATTTTAAAAATATACATAATTGTTTTCATAAAAAATGAATTATTTTTATTTTAAACCTATCTAATTTATGTATATTACTATAAAAAACATGTATAAACATGTATAAAAATTACAAAGACAGTATTATTCATTCATATTGATACAATTTATTAGAGATAACTTCAACTTAAATTAGTAATATTAAAAATATATTATTTCTTTGGTATAACTCTGTCTTGAGTGCAAACTGAGATTATAAAAAATAATTGTTCTCTTCCATGTAATATAATTTGGATTACATCACATTTAAGGTAAAACTACTATATAATTTATTGATATTAATAAATAAAAAATATATATATTCAATCATTACTTTGGATATAGCATCCTTCATATCCAATTGGTATTTTTTCAATTATTAATAATTTTTAACCAATGATTTAATCTTATAAACATTAATACACTATAATTTCATAATATATTTAATATATTCCATTAAATTCATTCTTTTGTATTTTTGATGACTATAATAATAATAGTAATAATATATTTTTATCTTGTAATATTGGGGCTTATATATAAAATAAGTCATCAAAGGGAGGTGATGATGCATGAAATGCACGATTAACATGATATTAAGTGTGCTGAATGATAAACAATATATATCATGTAACACATCCGATTAATTATATAACATTAATTTTAAGGAAAATATTATATAAATTCTTTGGTTGTTACACCGAAAAATGAGGGTACATGGGAGGGCATCCCATTCCTGAAACAAGAGACCATTAAGGATGGAATCCCATGATCGAGACATGAGGTTACACAGGAGGACATCACAAGGCCTTAACTAGTACACATGTGATTATCCAAAACCTAATATGATATGAATGAAAATGTTGGTATCCTTGATATTGTATTTTCTAAGCTTATTTTAGACCATAATTCAATGTCATATTCTGATGTTATAATTTCATTGTTTCTTCTCCGGATTACCATGTGATTAATATATTATGAACTGTTAATATTTATGACATGATATATTTTCATAATTAATTTTATGCTTAGTATGGTCATAAAATGTCATTATGACATTCACATCCCCTTATTATATGGTTTATTCAATCATATGTCCTTTTCACCATTATAAATTATCTGAGCTGACCCATTTTATTCTTTCCTTTTCTGAGGATTTGTCGTATGGATTCAAGTTGAACTATTATATGGGATGATCATTTTGTAAACATTTAAGATCTTTCACCATTTTTGAAGATTTTTTTCTGTGTTTCCAAATACACTAAACAATTATAGCCCACTGGCATGTACAGTTGAAATGTACTGAATATTTATATAAATTGATGTAATGTCAATATTTGTTAGTACTAGGTTGTTAAAGATCGTATCAATTGAAATTTGTAGTAAAAATATGGAAAATATAATGATAAAACACTAGTTAGATCCCACTGGAGATGTATTTGTATATTTTTTGGTGTGTATCTAAAGATTATATGGAGGATGAGTTAATATTTATTAAAATTTTCTAGAATCGTTGTAAAGGGTTGAGTGAGTAGTTTCATAGATATAATTCCCAGTCTGGATACAAAAATATAAAATAGTATGACCCAAATGTTCCTATATGTAACAAAATCAATGAGTTGTTTCAGGATTGACTCAAGCATAACCTCTTACACAAAAATGGCTCTTACTACATACCAAATTTTACACTCCTGATAGATATTCATTGGGAATTAAGATACTACACACAAACCCTTATTAAGTATTTATATGGAGGATAACTATTTATACACATGGATAAACCTAAGACCTCATTTATTTTAGAATAGGTGTCCTGATTTTGATATTATATAAGTGATATTTCATGATTATGAGGTTTTGTGGAATAATAATTGTGTCTCATACTATGGTTTGTGAGGTATTCAATAGAAAAAACTATAAAAAACTATATTAACAATTAATTTTTTAGAGGTAGAAAGTCTGGTAATCATACAAATTGTTGTCTTATGTGTATATATCATGAAGAGAATCAAGATGTTTCTATAAGTATTTTCTATAATTATGTAGATAAAGTGACTATGAATAATGTTTAAATGGAATGGGAAGTCACACTTTTATTGTTTTCATAAAAAAATAAGATGCTTTATAGGGTTGAGATTCATATCCTTAATATATGATTCAGATTTCATATTCTCAGAAAGTGTTTTCCATGGATAAGATGATGAGTCCTGAGTAATGTATTGACAATAATGTTATATAGTTAATGTGTATATGTTTTTGAATTAAATATTTTGTTATATAAATCATGAAATATTTATTTATTTTTATTATAACATTCCCATTAAGGGTTTAAAAATATATATTGAATTGTGATTGTGAGCTGGAAATGTGATATAATAGAAAAGTGATATTTTTACTTAGTTATCATAACCCATAGTATGTCACTTATGTTGATATATTGATTTTTGGATATTGATGTGTTAGTTATAAATAAATATATCACAATGTACTTTTCCCTCATAACAGATAATATATTTTTAGAAAACATTTTATATGTCATCTTGGATGATGTTTAAAAAATCATGGATTTATAGAATATTGTAGTAATCATTGGAATAAAGAAGAATCTGTGTTTTAAAAAGGATTAATGGTAATTCAGGTTGTCACTTTGTTTGAAGATAATATGTGATGAGGGTATTCACATTTTTAGAATTTTCCAATAAATAGACACGTTGAAATATATTGAGGATCAATATTAAGATTATTTCATTACCATATTTTTAATTTGTGGGATTTTCATATTTATAATGGGTTATATGGTAAACGACTTTTTCATTTTTTTAGTTTGATCTTTGGTTGATGTTTGTGATATAAAATTATTATTTCACCAAATGAGGATTTATGAATTTTGAAATACTTGTTATATGAAATTATTACATTTCAAAGAAGTAAGGAAATATAATTATATTTATGGACCTTATAATCTATTTTTTCTATTGGAATGAAAAATACATCTTCATTGATAGGAGTAAAAGATAAAGTGGGAATTCAGAAAGGATAAAAAGGGTGATATTTTAAATGTAAAAATAAATAAAATCAAGTATTCATGTATATATTCTAGTAAATGTACATCAATTTTTTAAAAAAATTCCTTGACCCCAAAAATGTTAACGTCATACCTTCATTTCGGAATAATAAAATGGCCCATTAGATTCTCACAAAATATTGAATTTATGATCATTAACTTTATCTTAAACATGTTTTCTAACAATCTCTATCAAAACATGATTTTTATATTTCTCTTTATTGACCATTTTTTCACTTCACATGCATCTTATCCTATGTGGAAACCGATTTATGTGTTATATTGGGTAAACATTATATTTTCAACATTCCCTTTTAAAACAAATTTTATTACCCATTTTCATGTTTTGGGTTTCTATATAATAAAAACATTAATGTATTAGACCTTCAATAAACCAAAAACATTTTGAGGGAGAAATTAATTGTATTAATGAGTTGAATATAACACCCTCATAATTTTTGAAATAATATTTTTGTAATTTTTTTAATATTTTGATATATCTCATTCCACACAACACAGATTATAAAATTTATTATATGAACGAAATATGTGTGTATTTAATTATTCAAGAAACTAATTCAGCAATGCGCTATATGAAATATAACATTTATATTTTTTCATATTTAATTCAAGGGTTTGCATACATTACAAAGAAGACGAACATTCCTCTATGACTTGCATAACACGGATTTCCAAGTTTTACTGAAGAATAATATATTATTGAAAATATTATTAAATAGTATAATCTAATAAAACATTTCTATTAAAATTTAAAATATGAATAAGATTAACATTATTTTGAAAATAATCATGTCAATTCATGAGTTAAATTTTTTATAGAAATAAAAATATTCAAGAATTGTATAAAAATGTTGTGTTTCTATAAAAACTATTTTTATGCTAACAATTTCATATCATTCTAATTAATTATGTTAATTTAAATTTATGAATTATATTAATGGAATATATATTTTATATATTCAGTCAAATATTTTCTACATTCATCTATTATATTATATAGGCATGAGACCGGAACATAACCAATATTACTCATATATCCTATATAGTTTTATAAAAGATGTTTTTCTATTATTTAATTGGAACCTATTTTTAATCTAAATTTTGGAACACATATAAATTTTATATTTCAAAATAATGTTTATTTTTTTAATATAAGCATAAAAATTAGGGTATAATAAATTTTTGGTTTTTTTATGTCATGTTTTATTTTTTCATAAATAGTGAAAAATGCTGAATTTTAATTCAATACTAATTCTTCATATAATTTTTTTAAGGATAAATTTTATTTATAGTTTTTTTAAAGTATATTAATATAAATTTTAAATAAATAAATTCCATGTATTTTATTTGGATAAACTTAAACGTAATATTAGATATAAAAACATAGTAAACTTTTTGAAACTTTTTATTTTGAACATTTATATTGTCATCCCTTATAACATCCCATTACTAGTCAATAAATTTATGTATATGACAAAATCCTAGTATTAAATTTTCTTCGTTTACATTAGGGGACTATTAATTAATTGGTATGATAAAAATAATGGCAATGTGATAGATTTTCAGCTCTTATATTGAACGGTCTTTTCACCATGTTGTAGGAGGATCTCACGCGAGCTTACAAGGTAACAAAATGTGTAACAGTTTCTTCCAAAAATTATTGAAGGGATTCATTCTATAAAAAGTTACATACCATGAAGAGAAGTGTAATTTTATATCTTTATATTATAATATTTTTTAATCTAATGCAAATGGTTTTCAAGCATATATGTGACATTAGAGGTTACATGTCTTGTAAGTATGTTACACGCCATGAATTGGCCTACATAGATTTTATAAAATTGGTGTGTGGATATATTTTTTCTTACATCTCCATACACTCTTGATCCACAACAATGGAAATTCCTGTGATAATTTGGCCGACACTTATCCTTCTAGATTGATCTATTTAGAATTTGATAATCATTGCAGTAATAATTCATCTCCCATTGTAAGTGATGTTTCCATTTTTAATTGTCCTAGATCATAATAGAACCCATGAAATGAGATATTTTAATTATTGGAATATTTTTGTGTTTTCAATCATCTCCTTCTACACCAATAGTGTAATCACATTTTTAAATATATTTATTTGTTGGTTGGGGTGTGACATGCATTCATTCGTGAGGTATCTATTTTCTCTTGTTCTCTTCCAACCATCTTTCTCAATATAATAATTTTTAAATAATTTGGATTTTATTCTTGGGACTTCGTAAAAATATTTATGTTTTCTTGATTGGAGGATCCCATTGCATGCATGTGTCACCCGTTTTTTGAGGTAGGGGGTTCTGTCTCTATACTAGTTTGATGAAAAATATTGTTCCTACATTATATACATATTTATACAAGGAATTTTCATGATTCATATGTTTGTGATGAAATTTTGTTTCAATAAAAAATGTGTTTTACATGACTTTTGATAAATGGAATGAAATATGATAAGTTAGAATAATATAAACGGTCTTGAAAATATTTCTAAAAAATTGAAATTATTATGAAAATGGGCACATATGTTAACATGGGTGCTAGGTGGGAGGAATAGATTGAGTCCATTTTATATTGTGGGGCATACATTATAGGGTGTTCCAATTTTCGTAGAGTGTATATTTTTGACTCTAGGTACATATATGTTGTTGGTATTTTACTTTCTCAGGGGTCTCATAGTTCTTCATGTTTAGTTCATTGGATTCAAGTATAAGAATACATTATTAATAGACTTTTGTTATAAGAAGTATAGTGCATGATGTTTTGTATTCCTTGGTGAAATGATTATTTTTCTCCATTTAATTTTTTATATTTCTCTACTTTGTACTATTTTTCCTTCAGAATCTTCTTGATGATTGTGAATCATGACATGAATAAAAAAGTTCTTTGATATTGATAAAAGTACATTTGTTTTCTAAATTTGATAAAAAGAAATGGTTTATACTGATTTCTATAAAACTATATTTTTGTTTATCATTATAATTTTTTAATTTAAAATGGTCCGAAAAGAATTTTTATACAGAGATTGGTTGTGGGATTCCTAGGTGGGATCCTACTGAGCATGTTAACACACACCTTGAACACCTCTACATTTGTGCATAGACTATTATATATATTCTATTATAGGTAAAGGAGAGGATATTTAGTGATGTGGTGAGGTTTCACGTTAGTTGGGTTAGGTATCTTTTTATCATATGGTGGACGTTCATCCACATAGATTTTTATAGTAGTTATTTAATCCATGTCCTCTATGGTTGGACTTTCTATATTTGAAAGTTATCCATTTTGATAGTTATTGATTCCACTATCATTTTATATTTATGGAATATATTTTTTATCCTGAATCCATTTACTTCGTTCCATGGGTATATATATTCCTTTCGTTTGTACATGTTGGGAGAAATCGTTCCCTTGGTTTTTATGATCGATGCTCGGGTAGTTGTCACCAGACCATTGGGATCCATAACTACCTTTTTAATTGTGATGGATTGGTACGGGGGATGTTTTTTTTAACCCATGTAATTTCATTAAAACTACGTATTTTAAGATGTCTCTCCTAATGATTTAATAAATTTGGACATTTTATATACTCGAGAAATGATTTTTTGGACATGGGAGGTATGTTGCGATAATTGTCTGGACATCTCTTGTCATGACGATATACATGTTTCCATGGGATGTTTAGTTATTTGTCCATAGTGTTAGGCTTTTTTTAAATAATAGTTTCTTAATATGTTAATTATTGTTTATGATAATATTTATTTTGTTAATTAATCATTCCATATTTTTAGTGTATATTAGTATGCCTCCAAATAATCATCCAAGAGTTCCTCGAAAAGGTATAGCTTATTGTCATCATGGAAATCCACCAATCGATCAGAATATCATCAAAACTATCATGTGAGTTGTTTCTAATATTGATCCAGATGAGACAAGATTTCTGAATGTTTGTCTTGAGGTAATTCCATGAGATGGAGGAGATAGGGATCATTTATAGGATTTCTTGCATGGGAATCCATTTTCCTTCTGTGTAACAAATGATGATCATGAGGAAGCAGACTGGATTGTTTTGATCTATCAAATAATTATCTTCTAGGAGGAAACTATGAATATTAAACTGAAGTGTGCAGCATTCTGGATAAGGGTTTCAGAAATCGATGGTGGATTTCTATGGTCTGAGAAGATAGACTGGTGGACATGGATTGTAAGCATTTGAAAACCATGTCCTTCTGGAAGTTTATTTCAGAGTACAGAATGATGGAAAAGTATCAGGAATCCATGTCTTTGTAATGGAGATCATATTTGTTGTCAGCATGCACTAATTAGTTAGTGGATATTGACTGTTTTTCCTTTAGATGTGGTGAATAATGACCAACTAAAGGATTAAAAGTACATAAAATAATTGAGATTAGATTTCACATCACAAGTATTAATATTAAAAAATACAATGCAAGCATAAATGGTAGACAAATCTATGATGGAAGAGGTGCAAATGGAAGACAATGTGGGTTTTCTAAAATTTTCTCTTCCATTTAGTGAAAGCAGTAGTGGTGTTCATGTTATGTATTGGATGTGGAAGGATAATCGTAGAATTGGTGGTGGTGGTCCTCCACACTAAGCCTCCTCTGCACCGTCTACTATAACTAAGAGTGTTCCACTAACTATGAATCAATGTGGTAGGCTAAAAAACAACAAATTATATTCCATATGATCGTAAAGGCATGAAAAAACTATGGAATTCTTGTATATATACAATGTTTCTTTCATGCTTTCAGGATTCCCCATTATGGTCATAGTTAATTAGTTCCAGTAGCTACTATGGTGCAGTCAAAAGTTTCTAATAATACAGGAATATAACCACATGCCTCAAGAGTGAAGCACTTTTAAGGAGTAGAAGAGTGTCCATCATAAGTCGATGAAGGTCCGAAAATTTTGAGACGTAATATCTTTATTTCAACTTTTGTAGTAATTGATTTATTTGATAGTGGTTCCTACCACTCATTAGTATCTTCAGGTTTTTTGATATGATTGGAACTCAAGTGGAACTTATATCCTTTGTAATAGAAATATAGAAAACCATTTTAATGTTTGGTGAGTATGGGTTTTATGGTCCTTTTTCATTTAAAATTGCTGGTATGGATTTGTTCTTGGATTTTATCATTCTTCATATGGATCTATTGGACATCACCATTGGTATGGATCATCATGTCACTCCACTAGCTAATGTTGACTATTATCATCACAGTTTTTCATTTATTGTTTCTAATTAATGAACATGTGTGTTTCAAGGAGAGTGGGACCTCATATCGGTATATTCCGGTCTATCCCTCCGAGTGGTCAAGAGTTTATGGTTTTCTATTTCATTTTGACCAACGATATTTTATTATAGTTGATCATCCCATTGTTCTAGAAATTCCTAATGTTTCCCTAGATAATATCTTCAATCTATCTCTATATATAGATGTAGATTTTATAGTTGATATTGTTCCAGGTACAAAAAATATATTTCTTCCCCCATATTATATGGTAGCAGTAGTGTTGAAGGAGCTCAACGTTCAATTTTATGACCTGTTAGAAAAAGAATTCATTTTCCTTAATGTTTTTCCTTGTGCATTCCCTTTTCACTTTCCTATAAAATTTTATTGTTAACTTCAGACGTGTGTTGTTAATCGTAAGGTAAAATAGGCTTTATTTAATAAAAAATTCATTTCCTAGTATGGATGATTTTTTTGGTCAGTTATAGTGGGGAAATTGGGTCTCATGGATTGATCATCATTTAGGTTACCGTCAACTAAGGGTTATGGATTCTAATATATCAAAGAATGAATTCAGTAAAAGGTATTAAAATTATTAATATAATATAAATAACATTCTAATTACTTCCATTTATTACCATTTTTTATAATTTAATTCAAAAAATCAAGAAAATTATTTTTAAAACATATCTTAATAACATGGAATGAATGTAGAATATTAATGTGAGATTGATCAAAAGTGAATTAATTTCATTTATATAAATTGAATATAAAAATTAAACCATTGATTTAAATTGGTTTAATATATAAATAATTTATATATTGTGAATTTTAATCCAACATAAAATATACTTTTACTTAAATAATTATTTAAATGAAATGTATGTTTCAAATAAAATCTAGTATTTTTCACTATTTATGAAAAATTGATACTTCTCAAAAAAATTAAAAAAAAACCAACTAACCTAATTCCAACATTACACATTAAAAAATAATTTTATTTTATAAATGAAATTTATAGAATATTTAATATTTATTTTTAATTTAGAGTCTCCCTTAAAATGTGGTAATACTATATTTTATAAATATTCATTATCCTTGGTTAATAGAAGATTTTTTTATTTTAAACCTATTTATTTTAAGAAGATGACTAAAAAACATTTTATAAACATGTATAAAAATAACAGAGATTGTTTTATTAATTCCTACTGATACAGTTTCTTGGAGATAACAACAACTTAAATTAGTAATATAAAGAATATATTATTTTTTGGTATAACTCAATTCTGAGTACAAAATGAAATTATAAAAAAACTAATTATTGTGTGTAATGTAATATAATTTGGATAACATACCATTTAAGTTAATAATACTATAAAATTTATAAATATTAATTAATATTAAATATATATATTCAATCAATACCTAGGATATTGCATCCTTCATATTAAATTGGTATTTTTTCAAATATCATTAATTATTAACCAGTGATTTCAACATAAAAAAAATTATAAACTCAAATTTCATTATTTATTTAATATATTCAATCAACTCTATTTTATTATCTTTCTGATGACTATAATAATAATACTAAATATATATATTTATCAAGTAATACTCTATCTTGTATGCAAAACAAGTCATGAATTTTTATCGATGATCCATGAAATGAAAGATAAACATTATATTAAGTGTGATGAATGAAAAAATATGTATATCATGTAAAAAATCCCATTAATTAAGTATCATTATTTATAAGAAATATATATCAAAAAATCAGTTGTTTTTACACTGGAAAAATAGGTTACATGTGAGGGTATCAGATTCCTGAAACAAGAGACCATTAAAGATGGAATCCCATGACTGAAACATGAGGTTACACAACAGGACATCACAATGCCTAAACTAGTACAAAGTATCGTAGATAAAACCTAATATGTTATGGATTATTTGGTATGTATCCTTGATATTTTATTTTCTATGCTTATTTTAGACTATAATTCCATGTCATATTCCCATGTTATGATTTCATGTCTTCTTCTCTTGATTACCATGCGATTAATATTTTATGAAATATTAATATTTATAACATTATTCATGTATAAAATCATTTTTATATTGATTATTGTCTTATAATATCACGATAACATTATCCTACCCTTATTCACAAGTTTATAAAGACATATCTTTTTTTCACCCTTATTAGTAATCTGATCACACCCGTTTTATTATTTAATTTCCCGATGATTTGATGAATGGTTTTACATAGAACTACTATAAGGGATGATCATTGTGCAATCATTGATGATCATCTTGTTCTGTGTGTCAAAATACAGTAAACAGTTTTATCACCCTTTCATATAATGTTTTAATTTAGTGAATATTCATATAAATTCTTGTATTGTCAATATTTTTTAGGCCTTGGTTGTTATTGATGGTAGCAATTGAAATGTCTAGTCAAAATGTGGAAAATATAATGATAAACCCTTATTGAGAACCCCGTTGATATTTATAAGGATATTTCTGGGCATGAATATAAGTATTAGTCTGAGGATGAGTTAATATTTATTAAAATTGCATAGAATCATTTTAAAGGATTGAGTGGTAAGTTTCATTGATATAATTCCCAGTCTGGATACAAAAAGATGAAATGATATGACCCAAATGTACCTATTTGTAATAACATCAATATGGTGTTTGTGGATTTACTCTAGCGTAACCTGGTAAAAAAATGGGCCTTACAACATACACAATTTTACAAATTTTATAGATATTACTTGATAATTAAGAAACTCTACATGAACCATCATAAAGAATTTATATAGAGGATAACTATGAACACATGATGATAAACCTAAGGCTTCATTGAATGCAGAATTAGGTGTCCTTATGTAGAAAATCTATAAGTGATATTTCATGATTATGAGGTTTTGTGCATTGATAATTGTGTCTCACAGTATGTTTTGTGGTGTCATGAAATAGCATGAACTATAATAACATATATTAAAATTTAATTTTTCAGATATATAAAGTATGGTAATTATAAAAATTGATGTCATAATTGTATATCCCATAAAAATAATTAGGAATAATGTACAATTATTGGTTATAATTATGTAGATAATGTGACTACGAATGATGTGTGAATGGAAAGGGATGTCATAGTAGTGTAGTTTACAATAAAAATAAGAAGCTTTTATTGTGCTGAGTTTGATATCAATAATATAGGATTCAGATTTCATATTCTCGGAATATGTTTTGAATGGATAATATAATGACTCCTGAGTAATGGATTAAAAAATTGTTATATAGTTAAAGTGTATATGTTTTTTAATTGAAATATTTTTTATATAAATAATGATGTATTTATTTATTTTCAGTATAATTTTTACATTAAGGTTTTTTAATGATATATTGAATGGTGATTGTATGTTGGAAATAAGATTTCCTGGAAAATTGATATTTTTACTGTGTTATCATAATGCTTAGTATGTTATAAATGTTGACATAACAATTTATGGATAATGATGTGTTGGTTATGAATAACTAAATAAGAATGTATTTTTCCCTCATAACTGATAATATATTTGTTGAAAAAGTTGTGTATGCCATTTTGGATGAAGTTTAAAAACTCTAGGATTTACAGAATATTTGTAGTAATCATTTGAATAAGAATATATCCAGGTTTTCAAAAGGATTTATGGTAATTTGGTTTATCACCATGTTTGAAGAGAATATATGTTGGGGGAATTCACATTTTTGGAATGTGCCAATAAAGATACACATTGTAAAATATGGGGGGTCAATATTTAGATGATTTCATTACCATATTTCTATTTTTTTGGTTTTTCATCTTTAGAAAGGGTTATATGGTAAACCATCTTTTCAATGTTTAGGTTGAACATCGGTTGATGTTTGTGAGATAAAATTATTATTTCACCACAAGAGGATTTATGTATATTGAAATACTTGTGATAAAAATATTATAACATTTGAAAGATGTTATTACTTTTCTTTCAATTTCTGGACCTCAGGATATAATTTGTAATTAAGAATGAAAAAATTAATCATCATTCCAAGGAGTAAGAGATAAAGTAGGAATTGAGAAAGGCCCAAAAAATGGTGATATTTTACATTTAAAATTTAATAATATCATGAATTCATATATTCTTGTTAATTCACATCAACTTTATAAAAAATTACCTTGAAGTCAAAAAATTTATCCTCGTAACCTCATTTTTGATTAATCAAATTGTCCATTAGATCGCCATAGTATATTGATTTTCGGATCATTAGTGTTTTACTAAAAATTTATTCTAACAATCTCTATGACAACCTATTTTTTAAATATCACTTATTTGACCATTTTTTCACAGCCCATATATGTTATCCTATGTGAAAACCTAGTTAGGTGTTATATTGGGTAAACGTTATGTTTTAAACTTTCACTTTTTAAAGGATGTTAATAACTCATTTTTATGATTTGGGTTTCTATTAATGGAACATTCATGTATTATACCTTCAGTAACCGAGAAATAATTTTAGGGAGAAATAAATTTTATGAATAGTTACAATGTAACACCCTCATATTTTTTAAAATATTTTCTTCATAATTTTATTAATATTTGGATATTTCTCATTCCACACAACATTTATTATGACATCTATTATATGAAGTAACTAAGTGTGTATTTCAAAAATCATGAATCCAATTCATGAATGAGCTACAATAAAAATAATTGTTATATTTCTCCATATTTAATCCTAGGGATAGATTACATTACATAGAAGACTGAATTTCATCAATGTCTTACATAACATGGAAGACTGAGTATTACTGAAGAATAATATATTTTTAAAAATATTACTAAATAGAATAATATGATAGAACATTTCATTTAGAATTTTCATTTTGAATAACATTAAAAAACATTTGGAAATACATTTTTCAATTCACTGGTTAAAAATTACATATAAATGAATATCTGAAAAAATTGACAAAACCCATGTTTCTAAAAAAATATTTTTATTATAACATTGTCATATCAATATAATAATTTATGTTAATTATAATTTATGAATTATATTAATGGAATATATATTTTATATATTTATTAATTTTTTTTACATTTATCTACTATATTATATAGGCATGTGAATGGAACATAATCAATATTACTCATATAACCTCCATATCTTTGTAGAAGTAGTTTTCCAATCATTTAATGAGGACATATATTCAATATAAATTTTGGAACACATATAAATTTTCAATTTCAAAATAATGTTCTTTTGTAAAATAGAATGATAAAAATTGGGGTATGGTGATTTTTTGGTATTTTAATGTCATGTTTTATTTTTTCACAAATTGTAAAGAATGATGAATTTTAATTAAAAACTAATTCATAATATAATTTATTTTTAAGTATTAATTATATTTATAGTTTTTGAAAATTATAAATATATAAATTATAAATAAATAAATTCCATGTAAGTCATTTGGATAAATTTATATTTGAAAGTAGATATAAAAACAGAGTAAACTCTTTGAATATTTTCATTTTGAACATTCATATTGTCATCCCTTGTAACATACCATTACAGATCTATAAATTATGTCTATAACATCATCCATGTTTTACATTTTATCATATTTTCCTTATGAGGATAATAATGAATTGGTAGGATACAAATAATGGCAATGTCGTGTATATGTTTTGGGATTTCAGCTTTAGATGGATTTTCATCATGTTGTTGGAGGATTTCACTCTATGTAACTAGGTTACAAGATGTGTAATAGTTTATGAATTAAATACATGAAGGGATTCATTCATTAAAATGATACATACCATGAAGATAATTTTAATGTAATGACATTCTAATATAATAGTTATTAATCTGATGAAATGTGTTTTCTAGCTTATGTGAGACATTGGAAGTTACATGTCATGTAACTATGTTACACATCGTATAATGGCCCGCATATAGTTTTTAAAACCAGTGTGTGGCTATATTTATTTTTCCTTACCCATACTCTTTTGATCCCCAACTATGGAAATTACTATGAGAATTTGGTAGAATCTAATCCTTATAGATTGATATATATAGTAGTCAATAATTGTTGCAGTTTTGGTGAATCTCTCCATGTACATGATTTTTCTACTTTGTCATTTTCTTAGATCACAATATCACCATTGGGTTGAGATATTTCAATTATTGTAACATGTTTGTGTTTTCAATCATCTCCTTCTACATCAATGGTGTGATCTCATTTCGTAAGTTGTTTCTTTGTTGGTTGTGGTGTGACATGAATTTTTTATCAAAATATTAAGATTCTCATGTTCTCCTCTAACCGTCTTCCTAAATATATCTAGTCCTCAAGAATGTGGATTTGGTTCCTGGTCCTTCATAGAAATATTTTATTTTTTCATTGCTAGATCCCATTGCCGACTTGTGTCACCATAGTTTGTTGGTAAGTGGTTCTATCTCTAGAAAAGTTTCATCAACAATATCATTCCTACATTGTAAAAATATTTATTCAAGGAATTGAAATGTTAGATTTGTTTGTGTTGAAATGAATTTTTAATGAAAATGGGGTTTCCATGACTGTCAATAAATGGAATGAAAATGAATTAGTTTAGAATAATATAAATTTCACAGAAAATATTTTGGAATAATTGAAATGATTATTAAAATGAGAACATTAGTTAACATGGGTACTGGGGGAAGGTTTAGATTGAGACCAATTTAAATTGTGGGGATAACATTCTATGCTATTCCAATTTTCCTAGAGTTTATATTGTTGTATCTAGGTACATATATGTTGTTTGGATTTACCTTTCTCAAGTGTCCCATGAGTGTTCATGTGTAGAACATTGGATTTAGGTACAATGGTGTGTTATTAATATACTGTTATTTTAAATATTAAAGATCATGGTGTTTTGTATTCCTTGGTGTAGTGATTCTTGTTGTCCTATTATTTTTTTGTATTGCTAAACATTGTACTATTTATTCCTTGATATTCCTATTGATGATTGTGAAGTATAAAATGGAAAAATGTTCTTTGAAAATTATAAACCTAATTTTGTTTTGGATCTATGATAAAATGGAATGGTTTATAAAGTTTCCTAAAAACAATATTATTATTTATCATTCTAGGATTAATATTTAAAATGGTCCAAAAAGAGATGATATATAGATATTCGATGTGGGATATATAGATGGGATCCGAATGAGCATTTTAACTCACACACCGAACACCTCTTCAGTTGTGCATAGAATTTTATAAGTCATCCATTATAGGAAAAGGCATGTCAATGCAGTGAGGTGGTGAGGTTTCACATTAGTTCGGTTGGTAGTCATTTTGTGAGATGGTGGAAGTTCATCCACATAGTTTCTTGGAGTAGCTATTTCATCCTGGGCATTTATAGTTGGACTTTCTGTTTTTGAGATTTAGCCACTTTGATAGTGGTTTGTTTCCGCTGTCTTCTTATAGTTTTGGAATATATTTATTATCCTTCATAAAGTTCCTTCATTATAGGTGTATATATATGCCTTGTGTTTTTACATGTTGGTAGAAATAGTTCCCTCAGTTTTGGGGATCAATCTTCGGGTAGTTTTCGCCAGACCGCTAGGATTGTGAACTCAATTCAGATATGTTATGGATCAGTTAAGGTGCATGTTTTTACTACTACCTATTTCACATCATTAAAATTTTTTGTTTTAAGATGTATCTCCTCAATATTTACTATCTTTAGGCATTTTTTAGACTAGGGAATGTATTTTTGGACATGGTAGGTATGTTGCGATAGGTGTTTGGCCATCTCATATCATGACGATACGCATATTTCCATGGGATGTTTAATGATGTGTCTCTGGTGTTATGTTTTTTAATCACAATTTCTGTATATGTTTTTTCCAAGATTAAAATAATATTTAATTTGTTATCTAATCATTCCACTTTTTTTGGTGTATAATAGTATCCATTCGAAGCATCATCCATGATATTCTCCAAAAGGTGTTGCTGATGGACTACATGGTAATCCACCAGTCTATCGGAATAACATTAAAACTATCAAGTGAGTAGTTCATGATATTGATCTATATGAGATAGTATTTCTTAATTTTTTTTGTTGACGTAAATCCATGAGATGGGTGGAGAGAGAGATTAGTCATAGGATTTCTTACATGAGAATCCATATTCCTTTAATGTAACAAATGATGATCATGAGGAAAAGTAATGGCTGGTTTAGATTGATCAAATCATAAACATCCTAGAGGAACCTAATAAAAAAATTAAGTGTACATCATTCTAGATCAAGGGTTCCTGAAATCGATGGATTATTTTTAAGGTCCAGGAAGATAGATAGGTGGACATGGATTAAAAGAATTTCAAATCCATGTTCTTACAAATGTTTTTTCCAGAGTACAAAATGTTGGAAAACTCTTTAGAATCCAAGTCGTTGCTGTAGAGAGTATATTTTTATTCTGCGTACCCCAATCAGTTAAATGATAATTTTCTTTTTTATCTTCGAATGTGGTGAATAATGGCTTACTAAATGATTACAATTACATACAAGGTTTGATATAAGATAACACATCACAAGTATTTATTTTGAAACATTCTATGTATGCATAGATGGTAGATAAAACTATGATGGTAGAGATTGAAATCGATGAAAAGGATGGTTTTCCAAAATTTTCTCTTCCATCTAGTGACATCAGTACTAGAGTGCATGTTATGTATTGTATGTGGCAGGATCATCATTGAATTGGTGGTAATAGATCTTATTAGAAAGTCTCATCCACACTGTCTACTATATCTAGTAGTCTTCCATTAACATTACATCAATGTGGTGGGTTCAAAAACACCATATGTGTTTCCCAATTCCCGTACAGACATGAAACAACTATTTAATTGTTGTTCATATTCAATGTTTTTTCATGCTACCATGATACACCGTTATAGTCAAAGATTATCGGATCCAACGACAACTATGGCATATTTAGAAGTTTCAAATACAACCAGGCTATAATCACATGCCTTAGTAGTGAAGCACATTCAAACATTATATGAGTGTCCAATAGAAGTTGATGAAGGTCTGACAGTAGTGGGAGGAAATATCCTTGTTTCATCTTTAGTAGTTATTGATATATTTAATAGTGCGGCCTCCTAATAATTTGTATATTTACATTTTGTTGACATGCATAATATTCTAGTTGAACTTATATCCTTTATAATGGTCATATAGGAAACTCGGGGAATGTTGGGTGAGTATGGGTTTGAGTTTCCTTCTTCTTCATTTAAAATTCATGATATGGATTTGGTCTAGGATTTTCACATTCTTCATATGGATATATTGGACATCACCATCTATATGGATTATATTCTCACTCCTTGAGGTAATGACGATTATTATCATCGTGGATTTTCATTTATTTTTTCTAATCAAAGGACATGTGTGTTTCAAGGAGGGTGGGAGATGAGATCAGTACGTGAAGGTCTATCCCTATAAGAGATAAATAGATTATTGTTTCCTATTTTAATTATTACCAATGACGTTTTCCTATTGTTGATCTTCCCACTGTTCTAGAAATTCCTGATGATTTCCGAGATAACATCTTCATTCATTCACTAGAAGGAGAGGTTGTGTTTATAGTTTATCTAGTTCCAAGTATAAAACATATAAGGTTTCCTTCATATTATATGGTACCGGTAGATTTAAAGGAGATCAAAATTTAATTTGATGAACTATTGAAAAAATGATTCATTTTCCACAGTGTTTCATCTTGCACATCACCTTTTAACTTTCCCATAATATTTTATGATTCACATCATATTGTTGTGTTCAATTATAAGGTAAAATATGTAATATTTATGAAAAAAATCATTTGTATTTCACGGATGATTTTTTGGTTATTTAAAGGGTGAAAATTGGTCCTCGGGGATTGATCATGAATTAGGTTACCATCAGCTCAGGGTAAGGGATTCTAATGTATCAAAGAATGATTTTAGGAGAAAGTATAAACTTTATGAATACCCTTTGACAGATTCTGTTCTATCAAACAGTCCTACAGTTTTCATGGATTTGATGAATATGATATTCCATCAATATCTTAGCACTTTTGTGGTTTTGATTCTGGATGATATTCTATAATATTTGAAGTAGGTGTGTGAGCACGAGCACCATCAAATTTTGGTTCTTGAAATGTTTAGAATTCATCCTTGGTATGGGAAACATTCAAAATTTAATATCTAGATTCATGATGTTTCGTTCTTTGGGCACCAAATTTCAAAGCATGGAATATTAGTTGAGTTGGATAAGGTGAATAATGTTTCCTAGTTGAAGGATCCACAAAATGCATTTGAAATTTTGTGCTTCCTTTGTTTTTTTGGGTACTACCAAATGTTCGTTATGTACTTCTCTCTATTGGTATCACCATTTACTACTCTTTCTAGAAATGAAGTGAAATTCAACTGGAATGGGAAGTGTTATTCAACTTTATATGAACAAAAATATCTTCTAACATCAACACCCATTCTAATGTTACCTAATCTTAGTATGGGGTATGTGGTATTTTTTCATGAACGTAGAGTTGTTTTGGTGTGTGTGTAAATAAAGGACGAATATGTGGCATCTTATGTCTCTCGTCAGCTCAATCCAAATGAGATGAATTACCCCAAAAATGTTTTATATCATTTTATAGCTTTTCATGCACATAATTGATTGCAAATTTATCTTTTGGGGGAGAGGTTCACAGTCTTATCTGATTATAAGAGTTAAATTTATATCTTTTATCATAAAAACATGGAACTAAAACATATATTATGGGTATAATTCTATCTATCATTTTTCATTGATATAACATGAACCCTGAGAGAGGGGAATGTCATTGAAGACACTATTAATAATAATGTAACATCTATAGATGTACTAGAATAGAAGGAGCAGTTGAACCCTATGGGCGTTTCCTTTCATTTTTGCCAAGATTATAAGGAGTACGTTTTAGGATTGGTTTAGACATGCATTTAGTTTTCATCAACTCTCTAAGAGTTTATCTGGAGGATTCATAATTAAGATGTTGATTTTAGAATAGTTTTTGAATGCCTTTATAGTCGAGAGAATTTTTTTGGTTGTTCAGTCTCTTTAGATGGTATACTCTACATTGGAAGGTAGTTTTTCTTCCTAGTAGGCTATCACACACAAGGGAGGCATTGTCCTAAGGTACCTGTACACACTCACCCACAAACACCTCAATGTTACAGTGTATAGATAAATAAAACTAAATACTAAATGCATGAAAATAACATTCCAAAACCAGAGTGCAACAACACTACAATAAGGTAAAAATATGAACCACAAAAAAACTACAAAGGCATCCAACTTGCAAGGAAGAAGGGGTACGCTACCAAAAGAACCACTCAAAAGATCTTTGGCACAGCTCTGGTATGACTCAATGGTCAGTCCCGCTCACTCAGCTCTGCCTACTCCGGGTCCACTTGGGACTCTTTTGAAAGGTCTCTAGTCTGCCAAAGACACAAACATGTGCGGGAAAAATCCATTCATGGGATAGTATAACAATACTTAGTAGGATCCCAAAAACTCAAAACAAAAGAGAGAAAATGAAAGGTAATAGTCCGCTGATCCCAACCATAGGGAACCCGAATGATAGAGAAAGTCCATCTCATGACCATCCTCAACTAAACACAACTAGTCATCTCAATCCAGGTGCATACCCATACATACAACTCAAAAATCCACTCAGGTATACGCCCAAAAATATATCTCGAACATCTTTCCTAGTATACGCCCATATATTTACCACGAAAATCATCTCGGATATACTGTCTTAACTATACCAAAAACATCCAGATATACTCATCTCATACAATAAGAAACATGATGTGTTGACCTCATCACCAACAATGGTTCAAACCATGAGAGCACACTCAATGATCAATGTCATCCCAGATGACACTTTTCTGAGAGATACACTCTATTGTGTTCCACACAAACATCTTAGAAGCTCACCCAAGAGATCACACTCCTCGGATATCATCACTAAGGAAAACTCGTTGAGACAACATAAACACCAACCTCCTTGGATAGGGGATCACTCCAAGGGTCTGCAAGGGGATACCAGAACCCACAATAGTATATGAAGATCTCACAAAGAGAGGATCAATCCCATGGTTTGTTGGGGGATACCACAACCTGATCTGGCATTTGTAGATCTCACAGATAGGGGATCACTCAAGGATCTACTGGGGGATACCTCAACCCAATCTAGCATTCGTTAGAAACAAGTCAATAAGTTAGAGGATTGTCACCCATGACAAGACAGTCATGATGATACCATAACCCTACCTGGTACATCTCATGTTGTAAGGGATCGAACTGACGATGATGCAACCCCATATAAACCACGTGCTGAGTAGGGTATTGTATAACCAATGATACCACAACACAACTATAATCCTCATGTTGAGTAGGGGTTCGTATACACAATGATGCCACAACCCAACTGAGCACGACCCACTATGTAGGGGATCATATTCCCAGTGTTTCCACAAACCCTAGGTTGTTAACCTACTATATCGGGGATCACCACCCATGGATAAGAAGTCATAGCGATACCAAGAACCCGATCTGGGGAATCAATGATAGTGGATCCCGCTCTGGTTCCAACAAAGGGATGCCACAACACTAACAGATTAAACATCTCATTGAGAGGATCACAAACCTATTCTAAGGTTGTTATGCTGCACGAACCCTCACAGAATGTACTAAGGGGATAATCTCAACCACTGCGGTTCCAAACATCGCTAACCCAGGTGACCCTCCAAAACACCACATTGTGCACCTCCAAGGCTGATACCGAGGCCCCCATAGTGATCCATGTGAAAAAAACGTAGGATAGGTGGTTCAGTCGCCTGAAAAGGCCAACAGGTGAAAAATGCATTATTCACACTAGATAGCCCATATGGGGTCCACATTAAGATTTTGAAACTCATTAATCAGATCATATCACTGTGATACCCTCAGAAAAACACATGGAATCAACTACTCATTTTTCCAAAATAGACACCCGGTGGAAAAGTTTCATTTCTACGAAAATGCCAAAACCTGACCTCCTATGGCCCACACCATATTCTATGTCAGAACACCCGATAACCATCATGAATAGTCCTTCGTACCATCAGGTTCTTAATGCCACTAACGAAACATTAATCGGACTCTACGGGTAGAAGATACAACGTCCCAATGTCGAGTAAATATATAATATAATTGTTTTATTCGATGTTTCTAGCACTCGGGCCACAGTACTGAACTACGAAACCCTCGAAACCACACCAAATGGTTCGGCTCGTCGCCAGGGTTGCGTCTCCATATACGGGACACAATTATGAACTTCAGAGATCATGTTACGAGGGTTTTAAAACCCCCCATGTACAAGATGAGGGCTGGACCGGCCTGAACCGGCCAGTCAGGCATACCCGGTCGCCGCTGCCGCACCACAGCACGCACGTGTTCGCCCACGGCTGACCACCCACCTGCAGGGGTCTTTGGTGATTGGATGTGGGACCGCCAAGGTGTGGAATTCTCAGTTGAATCTCGCGGCCCACTGCTGTGGGCTGCCATGGCGCTGTCATGCCGGAAACGAGCCGTCAGACCTTCTAAGGTCCGTCGGGGGCACCCCGGGGTGACCAAATTCACTTCTGAAGCCATCTACAGGCCCCCCGAGACAGGATCTATGCATCTGCAATCTCAAAACGAAAAAAAAACAAAATAATCAGGATCAAGGATTTTATAACTCAAAACTCCAACTTATTGGTGGATCGCCAAAGCTTCGGGTGTAGAACGACGCCTGCGACGCAATAAAGCTCGATCTGATAACAATCGGTGCTGAAAACGGTCATATGTGGATCGATTTGGAGAAGAATCGGAGGATGAGGGCGGGGAGGGTCATCACCTGTGGGAGTAGGGAGATGTGGGAAATAGGGTTTTTTTAATTTAAATTAATTCATTTAATTTAACACCCCCGACCAGACCTCCCGTCGCAGAAGAAATTAGGTCTCCCTTAGGACAAACATGTCATTCTAATGGGAACGAAAAACTCTGATTTTCGATCCGAGACTCCTTTCAGATGTTATTTGAGCCGACACTCATAAATAACAATTACAATTTATTTACATAAACACCCCTAGTATCTTTTCTCATAGCATGCCTACACCCGGATAGTTTACACCCCACCTATGATAAATGGAATGCTCTGGATGCAACTGTGCCCTCAGATTTCTGATCTGAGATACCTTTTATGAGATTAATCGCTTTCACCTCATGCATAGTAAAAAAATTCATAATAATTTTATAAAATTAATTCTGGCCACACTGGGCCTCGGAATCACACGCTGTCTTCACGCCAAGCTCTGGAAATATTAATAGGAATTTTACAATTTCTTATAGGGACAAAAACCAGAGTCTCTACATTTAGTCTAATTCTATTTACACAACTATTTATGGGAAATCCATCCATGTGCTACAAATATTTATAATTTCCTGAGACAATTATTTTGATGGCGTACTATAAAGATCGAACTTTTATATTATGTGTCCCACTATTACACCAACCAACAGATAAATGTATATTCCTTGATCCCCTATGATTAACATTAGCCTCTACATGTGACAGTATTGAAATGGGATAAGGTATCCCTGGATATTGTTTTTGGATTACCATGGAATCCCAATGGGGGAATTATATCTGGGAGGTTGTTGATCAGTTAATTATTTATTTTCATTTCTTTCCAATTAAGGATACCACTAACGTGGAAGATCTTCGTAATCTATGTGTAAAAGGGATTATGAGGTCACATGGGAGTCCATTAAACAATTTCTCAGATATGGAGACATTTATTAACTCCGGGTTCTCAAGGAGTCTCGATGAGTCCATGGGAACTCTAGTCATATTGAGCATAACATTCCATCCACATACAGATTTCTATATGGGGTGTGTGATTCAAATCAAGGAGGATATGACTTGTTCCTTTTTTTGTATTTTAGTGGATCACGGGATAACCATATGGGACTAGTTGAGTGTGTTTAAAAAAATAGTTATATGTCATCTATATTAATCGATACCATTGAGGATTTATATTTTTCAACTATGAGGATCACCTATTTTTTCATTAGAGGAGGGTGAATTAGCTTTAGTTGGACAAAATTTGGTCTAATAGACATCAAAAAATATTTATTGTGCACATCAATGTCTAGATACAACCTAGAGTCAAAAAAAATAATATCCTATGTTGCATCATCATCCTATGGAGTTTTTTTGTTATTGTCTTGGTTTTATTGAATGTTTTTACTTGGTGGGGTCACGATCGACATGGAAAACATGTTATATTGGCTGAAATATATGTTGGACCATTTGATGTCACTGATTGGATCGTAAAGGATCGTTATTTATTAGTAGTTCTAGTTTATTTGATATGTATTCATTATGTATTCTACAAATCCTAGCTCATGTAGTACGATCATGGTCCCTCTAACAGTATATATTAGAATGAAATTGAGTAAGAGTTGAATGTATATATTTGGGAAAATCTAGTTGATATCGTTGACTCTGATGTGAAATCCATCTGTGGGAGGTTTATTTGGTTGGTCATAATACTATAGAAACAAGTTTTATATTCTCATGAGACTTGGGAACATGAGTCCATGATGAGGGAGGAGTGACCTCATTTTTTACAAGGTGCTACATCTTTGGCATGTCTTCCTGGTGATAAGAACTCTTTACAGTGGGGATTTTGTAACATCCCATTATTGATCTATTAGTAATGTATTCAAAATCATCATGGTTTTGTTTTTAATAACTATAATTATATGGAATAATGAATTTGATATGATGATAATAATGGTGATGTTACATATATGTTGGAATCCTACATTGATATGTCTTTTCAGAAGGAAAAATGAAAATTTAATGCCACATAACTTGGATACATGACATGTAAGTGTTGTTAGGTGAAATTCATGAAGGGATTCATGCTATGAAAGGTTACACTTCTTGAATAAATGATTCACATTTTAAATATTTTAAATAATTTATTTTTATAATCGGTGATGTGTTTTCTTGTGTACATGGGAATTTGTTGGTTATACATCATGTAATCATGTTATATGACCTCTAACGACCCACGTGTAATTTTTAAAATAGTTATTTGGCTATTTTTTTCTTCCTTATCAAAACTTTATTCCTATAGACCTATGATAATTCCCAATAAATATTTGGAGACTCTAATCCCCCTAGATCGATCATTTCAAAATTATATCTTTATTGAGATTGTGGTGCATCTCTCAGGGTATGTGAACTTCCATCCTGTTCATTTTACATGATAATTGCAGTGACCTTAGGTTGTGATATCATATATATTGACCTAATTTAGAGTTTTCTCTAGCATCCTTTTGGATCTGTTATGATATTTCATTTTTGAAGTCATTACTTTGATAGTTGTAGTGAATCAAGCATTTCTTCTTGAGGTGTGTGGTGTTTGCAATTCTCCTCAAACCCTCTTTCTTAATTAAATTAATCATAATATGTGTGCATTGTATTATAGGGCCATCGTAGTAATTTTTGGATTTTCATAGTTAGTTGATATCATTACAGGAGTGTGAGACTTCAGTTTCAATGTTGGATGTTCTGTCACATTCATATGTTCATGAACCTTATATTTCCTTCTGTATAAACTAATATATAAAATTAATTATCATGATTTATTTGTGTGTCTTAATAATATTTTTCACAGAAAAATTGTTTTTCATTGATAGTTGATAACATGAAAGAAAAAGGGTATTATCAATTGATTAAAATGGATTTTTGAAATGGTTATAATATAATTTTGAAAACCTTTATATGATTGTGAAAATGAGAACATGGGATAGCTTGGGTACTAGGTGGAATGTTTAGCTATATGCCATCTTCCATTGAGGGGGTTTACTTTCTGGGGTGCTATTATATTATTTGAGTGTATACTATTGGATATATATATATATATGATTTTACGGTTTCACAATCTTTTATATGTCCATGGAACTATATTATAGATCATTGGAATCATGTAATATAGTATATTGTTCCTATATTTTTGGTCAGAGTATTATCTTTTCACACCTGATGTATTCCATGGTGTTGTGATGCATATGTTTCTTCTATTGTTTTGGTATTTCTATGCAATGTACTATTAATCACATTATATTCCTGTTGATTATTATGAAAAATTCAAGGTAATTTTTTCAATGAAATGTATATACAATTTTTTTTTAAAACAGTGATAAAAAGGGATATGTTTACCATGTTTTCTATAAAATTGTTTTTCTATATATCATGCCATGTTTTAAACATAAAATGAGAACAAATGAGTTTTTTATATATATTGGTTATTGGAAACCTTGATGGGATCCTAATGATCTTGTTATCTCTCACCATTCACATGTATTTGGGGGTGTATATACCATTTTATGTCTTATATTGTAGGGAATGGAAAGGCACCGCATTGAGGCGGGGATGATTTATATCATATTGTTAGGTTGCTGGTGGTGAGATGGTGTGAGTTCACCCACACTATTACATGGAGTAGATATTTAATTATAGACCTTTTTTCTTAGACTTGTCTTTGTTGGATTTTTATCAACTTTTTTAGTTTTTTCCATTTTTTCTTATAGTTTTGGAATATATAAATTTCTATTCCGTTGTTTTATGCATAACATGTGTATATTAATGTCGTGTGTTTGTATATGTTAGGTGAAATGATTCCCCTCATTTTGTTGATTTATTCTCGGGTTTTTTATCGAGCCCATGGGGGTTGGGAACACCATTCATGTATGTAATAGACAAAGATAGGATCTAGTTTTGAGGGTGACCTGGTTCGATACGTTACATCCAATTTTTGGGATTACTTATAATTTAACATTTACCAATTAATTCATTTTAATTTGAAAAAATGGATTCAATTTTTTTGAATCAGAATAATTTATAATGTATAATATGGAAAACATAATTTTTTATCCAAAATAATAGTGAATTTAATTAAAAATATTTACAATGATTAAAAGGAAATTTTTCATATGAAGGGACTTAGATAACATTATAATTTTCTAGCTAACATACATATTTTCCAAAACCAATTTATTTAACTATTTTGACTATATCCTATAATTTCTCAAATTGGGTCCATCATTGGACCCACGTTTTATAAGAAAATGTGTGTGGAGTTCTATTTTAATATATTTTCAATAATACCCTTCCTCACCCACTATAAAAAAAATATCTCACCCTATCCAATATTTACACTACTAAGGCTCCTTGGCTCAAACAAAATGTATAAAAATTATCTCCTAATAACCATCCCTTAATAATATAAACAGACCTTTCAGCATAAAGAAATACAAGGAAACCCTTTGGTTCAAACTAAAAAGGGTTACCCATATAAGAGGTAACATCCTTGTTCAGGATCTTTTGTTTTGTTCTGATTCTCCACCACATAAACTCGTCTTATGATATGATTATATAATATTTTCAAAATTGTAAATAAAGAAGTATTTTTTAATTATAGTAGTTATACCTATACATACACACATATCAATCTAATGGGTAATGAATTTTCTATTCCTGTGAATGATGAACTATCGCCTCACTAAATGATGTTTTTTGTTTTTCCACAGACACTGCTCAGGGTTCAGAATTATCATTACCACCATTTCATCTAAGATATTTATTATATTTATGATTTCTTTATGATTCATTAATTTTTATAAAATTTTTACCTTCAAGATATCTTTTTTCTTAAGTAGGATAACATTATTTGTGGATGTGTGGACTACTGCCACCTCAAATTGACTTGATTCATTGGCATGTTTGATGGAATTTATTTATGATGGGATTAGTAAAATATATGATATATATTAAAAAAATAATTATATTATAATTATATTTTATATATATACATATATTTAATTTACATTCATTATTTCAATATAACAATAAAACAGAAGATGTGTTCATACATACATACAATCATCCGTCCCCATGAATTGTGTTTTTACAATAATAATTATATATTTTATATAATACAATAATTATTTATATTATGAATAATATTGATATATAAATCATGTTTTACATTATTTAAATAATTATAGCATGATCTACATAATAGGACCAAGAGTAACTAATCAAAGAACTTACGATAAAAAAAGCGTTTATTACCGAAAACATTAATTTAACATGGAATTCGAAATAAATGGGTGATATAAAGGAATAATTGAATTATATATGTCTTTAGATATAAGAATATGGTTATTTGGTATATTTTATAATATACTTAAACTTATTATACATGATGCATGAACATTTATAATGAATGTCAATACCTAAGGTAAGGGAATTTCATCATACATTTTATTTTAGTGACATAGTTTCTATATTCACCACTCAATTTTTTTGTGTTGTGTATATACATCCCTATTACATTTAATATCATTAATTTAATATTTTTAAACATATTATAATATTTAAATGAAATTATTTTCTCATGGGGATAATTTTTTTGAACTTATACTATTTGTAAGGGGTTTCTCATCAAACATTAATTTCATTGAGACATAAGCCTTATTCACTACTCAGATATTTTTTTGTGGTGTATTGACTTAAAATTAACGTATTGTATTATTAAAATAAATAAATTTTCAAATATTTATAAATCCATTTGGTGATATTACTTTAATGATATTTTTTTCAAATGTTACAAAATCTCTTAATTAATATTGTCACAATTTTCCATTCTTGAGATTCATGCCATGTTATGAACCTATAATTTTATATTTGCTGTATTTAAATCCATTGAATTTTTATATAATTAATATAATTATTATTATATAGATATTTTAGTGTAATTTTATTTTATTATTTATTTTTTATTAGGATTTGATGTTACCATTGTCGTAATAGTTTAAGGCTATAATCATACCTTTATTTCAGAATGTTCTTGAATATGCATCCATTGATGAGAAATTATTATCAATATTTTATTAAATATAATTAATTTTATTACCCTATAGTTATTTTTGTTATATCCATGTATTGGTAAATTTTTTAAATCATTTTTTAATATTATATTTAAGTGAATATATTTGTCAATACCTAACATTGTTTTTTCTTTTTGATAAAAATTCATAGTTATTTAAAAACTAGTTTTTCTAGAAAATATTTGAAAATGTTTTTCTATTATCCTATAAATTTTAATGGAAATTTATAAAAAAATTAATAAATAAATCTTCTATTTGTTTTTTGATCATGGAATTTTCCTAAACTTTTAACATGCAAATTGAATTTTCGGACTGTAAAGACATACCCACCATCAGAGCCATCATTCCATTAAAGAATAATTTTTATATTATTAATTATACCTTTTTAAGAAAAATTCTTCTTATTAATCATTATATTTCTAAAATTTAATATGTTTTAAAATGAAAACTATTTAATAAATTATGTTAATATTGTTTTAAATGATTTTGAATGCTTCAATTGTATGTTATCCAAAGGATATTTTCAAAGAAATGGATTTCAATAGTAATAATATTTATTTATAAATTATCCAATAAATTTTATTAATAATATATTTCAAATTATTTCACACATTCATTTCATATTTTCAATTTATTTTTAAATAAAAATGTTTTCAAAATAGTAGAGTATATTTTTTATGAGCTTTCATTGATATTTAAAAGGAAACAATTTTCAATATTTATTTAGTTAAAAAAATATTATTTTATAGGAAATGATGTTTTCCTCATGAAATTTTATAAATGATATTATTATAAAATGTTTGTATGAAATGTATCTTTGTAATGGATTTATGAAACTAGTTTTCAATGACAGTCTATGTTACACAATAAATTTTCCATCTGATCTTTAAAATTCAGTATCCATGAATGATGACATGCGTTGATACTATTTGTGTAAACCATTAATATTATTTCTAGAATGGTTTAGGATATGATATAGTTATAATTATAATACCCATCATGACCCATCCCCCGGGTTCCATGTTGTGACTACCCTAAGCCTACCTTCCATAGGTCAGGGGCTGGCGGCTACCACTAAAAGGCGTAATTCATAAAACATGGATGGAATATCCTCTGTAACATGTAAACACACACAACCAAGAACAAAACAAGATATGAACAGAAGTAAAATTTTTATTAAAAATATTTTGTACAGTATGAAAAAGGGTCTAGAATACAAGCCCAACTCGGAAGTACAAGAAAACTGAAAAGTTCAAGTAAAAACATGGAAAAGCTCTCATCAACACCCGCCAAGGATTATACTTGAAGGGTAGGTACAACTCATGAATGGTCATCTCTACGGTATGCTTTTTCTAATGTCCACCTCCGAGCTACCTATAGTCTTGGTACTCTCATACTCATTCAGTGATGTCTGTCATCTGCACCAAACAGAACAAGGTGCGAGCATAGCCCATGCAGGGGTGAGTATAACGATACTCCGTAGGGACCCCAAGACCCTCTATGGTCTCAAAAAATCAATGAAGGATAAACCATAAAGTATGAAAACAACAAAAAAACCATATATAGGTATATTCCCATACATAAACATAAGATATCATGTATACCCATCTCATTCATGAGGAAACACTAGGTCCAACTCAAAATCCCAAAGATCAACTATTCCACTACGGAATGAATTCTACAAAGGTAAAACCCCAAATATAAGTACCACAAAGTTAAAGCCACACAAAATAATTCCACATAGGTATCACCACGAAGGTATGTACCACAATTGTATCACCACATAGAAGAATACCACAAAGGTATCACCACAAATTTATGTACCACGAAGGTAATGACACCAAGAATAATTGCACAAAGGTATCACCACAAAGGAAAGGTTTTATCTCACACCAGGTATAACTTAGGTACAGCAGCAAAGATGATCTTATGTAGCTACTGAATCATCTAACTCTGTTACAAGGAAGACCCACATAGGATCTGAAATCATCAAACCCACGTTGGATACTAGATTAGTCCACATGGATTCTGAGAGCTGGTCCATGTGGAACTATCGGACACTGTCCCACATAGGATCCCCAAGCATATTCCTACATCAGATCCCTTTCATATGATACAACCAACCATAGGGTTCCCATACTAATATCGCATGATTCCGGGAAGGTCCACTCCTCATGCCACTAGTCGATACTCCAACTACCACCAATACGAATGAAGAAGCATCCCAAAGGACCTCCATGTAAAAAAGGGGTCTCAACACAATAGATGGTGTGTTAATTGGATGCTCAGTCAACAATTTATTGGCCTTTTAGTCCTGAGGTCCAGATTCAATTCATGTTCAATCCATCCCAAACGTACCCCAACATTCTCGAAAACACATTTGGGTTATTCACAAAGGAAAACCTCATTCAATGGTTTTGGGAACAATAGATAGTTCGTCAAACGGATTCATGTAGCTCATGTTATAGCGGAAATAATGGTAAGGGGTCGAAACTCGTCGATGTTCGGTCCGGCCTGATCGGCCGACCCAGCTCGACCCAACCCTACTTGGGTCTCACCCTGGGTCCGACCCAGACTTCTGGGTCCTACCTGGCTCGCTGGGTTCGGATCAGCCCATTAGGTCTGGCCCGGCCTACCCTAGTCAGCCCACTCAGCTCCCTAGATGGACGGATGACCAACCTCCACCATGCAACGCAGTCGCGCTCCGCGCCATCACTGGAGGCCGGTAGCATGCTGACAGTCCTGCTTTTATTGTCACGACCATGACATGTGTCTCCCTCCCACCTGGCGGTGCAGACGCACGCAGCCTCCACCTCATCACGTGGCCAACCATGTGTCGGCCACCACCTGTTCTCCACCGCGAGTGATGGGCCATGACCCTTCTTCGGTGGGGCAGTCGTGCCGCCGCCACCATCGCGGCCCACCAAAGTGCCAGCCATCATTCCCAATCCCCACCAGTGATGGTCATTGTCATGGTCACCTGTGAATTTATTTAGGCCAGTGGGAGCACCCCTGTTGCTCCTTCTTCATTCCATACACATCCACACTCGTCTCGGGACATTGACATTGATTTAAAACCACCACAGTCAATAATGGTTTCTGAAAGGTTGGTCCGTGTTCGTTTGACCCTAACCCTCAATGTTAGAATGGTAGAAAGTGGATCATTTGTTCTTGAATCATGAATATTGTCAAGGATGGGTAAGGGGTATTCAAGAAAACAATAAAACCAACCTCAATTTCTCATTAGATGATGTTGCAAGGAAGAAGATGAAGACTTTTTGGTTGGTGACTTTGGCGTTCATCGCTTCCGCAAGATGCTTCTGATCTAGGATCAAGAATCGTCCTCATTGTTCGATTCCGGTGTATGTTTTTTGTTGGAGAGTGTGTTATTCATTTGGATGAAATGTTTCTTCAATGTTCTCCAAGGCTCTCCCTAAATTCATTTTTTCCAACCAATCCTCTCAAAGGTAAATAGTTACCAATAGAAAATAAAATTGGTTATTAATTTAATTCCACATCAGATCAATTAAAGCTGAAAAATATAATTAATTGTACATGGATCAATTAATTAAATGGTGAGTTGAAATGTTTTCCCCCATTAATAGGGGTTCAGTTGGTCCCCACCACCAAAATTCAAAATGGGGGTTTTCTATCCCTGGTGGTCCCCAACTAGATAACTCGGAAAAATAGGATTCAAAAATAAAATAAAAGCTTGATCATTATTGTATTATTTATTTACATGAAAAACACAAAAACTAACTTTCACCCTCATCCTATTTTGGTCGAGGTAAAAGTATAATTATGATAATATCGGTGATGTGAATTCAAAGGTGCCATCAAATTTCAATTTTGTGCACCAGTACAGAAGTTACAAATACCCACTCAAAGGTTTACTTAACATACCTAAAAAAATCAGAAATTCATTCTAGACACACCAGGCCTCGGAATCACGTGCCGTTAATTATCGTAGACTCGTAAAATTACCATATAACAGAATTAATACAGGGAAATTTCATGGTCTTTACATTCTCCCCACCTCATGGATTTTCTTCCCAGAAAGCCACGTCACAAAAAAAAACTAAGAAAACATGTGGGGGTACTAAGAATTGATCTGAGCCTCCCACTCCAATGTGTTATCCTGAAGGTTCCCATGCTGTCAATGTACACCCACCGAAGGAATCGATCACCCACAGAGGACACTCTCCGGTCGATCCACAATCTACACTGTAACCTATATAAACGTCAACCCATCGTCTATGTATTGCGCGCCCCAATGAATGATGTGTGAATGGACGTGCATGTATCTCATTAGCCAGGATATGTTGAAGACATCGTGCACCTGATTTAGATATGGTGGATTACCTAACCGGTTACCCACCTCGCCAACTCTACTATAGAACTGAAAGGGTTTGATGAATCTCAGAGAGAACTCGCCACCCCGGTGAAATCTCTACAAACCTCTTCGGGATGACACCCATAGAAAGAAGTGGTCACAATTCTCGAACTCTAGAGGTATCTCTCTCCTATCGGCATAAGACATCTACCCATTATGTGAATTCTTCATCCTCACCTTGTGGATCTGCAACTTCTCTGTGGTAGCCCGTACCATCTCGGTTTCCATGAGTGGTAACTCACATGGGCGAGTCCAGCATATAGGTGATCTGAATGTTCAGCAGTACAACACCTCGAAAGGTGCCATCCCAATGGTGGATTGATAGTTTTTGTTTTATGAGAACTCTTCCAAGTGAAATTGATCCTCCTAGCTGTGACATAAGTTGAGGACACAAGCACGCAACATGTCATGGAGGGTTTGAATGGTCTTCTCAGTCTAGCCATCCATCTATGGATGGAAGGCGGTGCTCAAATGAAGATGCATCACAAAATCCTACTACAACTCCTTCCATTGCCGAGAAATGAAACATTGATCACAACCAGAGATATTCGTCGAGGGTACTCCACATATTTTCACATTCTGTTTCACTTATAGGCATTCCAAGCTCTCTATTGAACCCTACTCTTTGATCGGGAGGAATTGTGGTGACATGTTGAGTCGGTCGATGATCAACCAGATAGATTCATGACCCGTGGATGTACGTGGAATTATTGTCACGATGTCCATGGATAATCCATACCACTTCCTCTCTAGGACCTGTAAATGAGGAACTATGACTTCTGGCACCTGATGCTTTTCCATCACCTGCTGAAAAGTGAGGCACTGAGAGACAAACTCTGCTACTAATTTCATCATTCCTGACCACCAGTGCTGTCATCGGAGGTCATAGTACATCCTCTAAACTCATTGATGTACCGCTAAAGGGGATGTGTGGATCTCAATCCACATTTTATCCTAATGAAACAATAGTTCCATTGAACATACTCTGAAGAGTTTGACATTCTCCACACCTTTATAAAATCCATTAGGTTCTTGTCCTATGGATATCAGAGCACATGTAGCCTTATAGTCAGTGTACCCACAATATGCCTTCATGAATCACTGAAGAAGTTGGGGACTGATTGTAAGAGACTAAAGAAAAGGATAATCCAACTTGTTCCACATAGGATATCTGTAAAGAAACCGACGACATCGTCTCCTCACCTAGCAGTTGTATTCCCGATATCCTGCTAAGTTCATCTTCTACAACATTCCCCTTCCTATGAGTATAGACTATCTCGAACTAATAGTCCTGGAGGATCTCAATCCAATGCTGCTACCTCAGATTCTGGTCCTCTTGAGATACGATATTCCTGAGACACTTATGATCAGAGTAAACCATAAAATGATCTCCCATAATGTAATGTCACCATATATTAAATGTTAAGACCACTGCTACTAACTTGAGTTCATGGGTATCCTAGTTCTTCTAATGTTGTCTCAGCTGTTGAGGACTATACACAATCACTACTCGATCCTTCATCCGGAAACATCCAATCCCCATCCCTGATGCGTCGTAGTAGACTACATACCCAATACCCTCCTCTAAAAGCCTCATGTTTGGGCCACTAGTCAGCCTCTACCTCAGCTCATGAAAAATTCCATTGGCATCTCTTCGACTACATAATGGTTTTCCCCTTCTTCGTCAGTACTGATAAACATGATGCAACTCTGGAAAATCAGGCACAAAGACCTTTTAGTATCAGGAAAAACCCATGAATCTTCGTACCTCCATCACACTCCTGGGTGGCACCCAAGCATGTACCACCTCATTCGTCACTCGATCCAACGCATCTCAAGCCTCTGAGATGACATGTCTCTAAAAGTGAACCTCTCTAATCTAGAACTGTCACATTGAGAGATTAACATAAAGTTGGTGCACTCTGAGTGTGTCCAGAACTATCTTAAAATGATATGAATTTTCCTCCTCAGAATCCTAGTAGATCAAAATTTCATCGATGAATACTACTACAAAGCGATCAAGATATGGATGAAAGATCATGTTCATGAGTCACATGAACACTACCGGAGCATTGGTCATGCTGAATGGAATAACCAAGAACTCGTAATGGTCGTACCAACATCTGAAATTCATTTTCTACACATCCTCATCTTGAAATCTGAGCTTGTGATAGCCTTATATGAGGATTATGAATGAGAACCACATACCTCCCTTCAGCTGATCAAAGAGGTCTTCAATCCTCATGAGTGCGTGCATGTTCTCCACTGTCACTTTGTTTAGGTTCCGATTGTCATCATAATGTATCAAACTCACATCTGCCTTCTTGGAAAACAAAATCGGGCATGTCTATGGCGGAACACTGGGCCGGATGAACCCCTTCGCTTGTAAATCCTCTAGTTGTACCCGCATATCATAAGGCTCTATGAGAGACATCTGATATGCTGGTGTAGATATCATTGTCGTCTAGGGGTACAATTCAGTGTAAAAGTCCACAACTCTGCGAGGATTTAGACACAAGACATCATCAGTGAAGACATCTATGTACTGGTCCACCACTATAGGATACCTCGAAATCACCGCATAAACCGCTCCAAGGGTAAGGCTAACCAACTGATTATGGATTGGATGCACTCCCCTTTATGTAAGTCCATCCTATGCATAAAAGGCTCCCTTCTAGCCGGTGACGGTTAATCTTGTACCATATTTGTGGACACACCACACCTTTAACCTAATACTGTTAATCTAAGCATGGACTGTAGATAACCAGTCCATACGCAAGATGAAGCCCCAAGGCCTCGACGCCACTACTCAGAGACCCCACCCAAATATATTTACTCCTAGAGTAATCTCACACTATCAACACCAGTGTGTAATCATTGAATCCTATCTTGTAGGAGTCTCTATCCACAAGAAACGAGCCAACAGCTGCACCGGAATCTCTGAGCTCCAAATGAGGGTAGTGGAAATAAAATAATGATCGGTACATGTGTCTGTAAGTACTGCAGCTAAGGTGGATTAGACACAGATCGTAGCCTGTATCCTCCCTAGAGTTCCATGGTCGTAAGCCTCAACTTCCTAGAGCTGAGCTCGCCCCTATCCACCAGCTCCATTTGGTCAGGGGGGACCACCTGGTGGGTGTGGAGGTGATATATCGAATCGTCACCCATCGCCAGCTGCGTGGACAGCTCCTCTGTCATGTCTACGAACTCGTTATGGACCTCCTCGGTTGAATCTCGGTCTATGCCTGGGTGGTCCTTATATTGTATGTGGATCATCCATACAATGGTTTGGGCATTCACAAGCCCTGTGGCCCTTCCCACCACATGCGTATCACTACATGCTCCTCGCATGACTGGCTCTGTCTCCCATGCCCTGCAAGACCGACCCTAAATTTTGTGGTCATCCTCCAGTAGGTCTAGTTTTCTTGGACCACTATGACAAATTTCTTGTTCTAGATATAGAATACATGACTATGCAACACCCGGTGGTGTGTATCACTAACGGTGAATGCATTACATGAAAACTCTCAACTAGTTGGGATCGCTAAAAAAACCTTGCCTATGACAGGATGCTGAGAGAAAACATCGAAGCCCTACTCTACCTCCTGATTCCATGCTTGATGGTTTGAGACCTGAAGAATGGGTCCCACACCATATCATTACAGTGGTGAGAGATGTAGGTGAACCTCACTTAGTACTGTGCCACAGTCATGATGCCCTACTACAAATGAAGAATCTCCTGTATGCACACTACTCTAAGGGTTGCTGGGACAAAATCTTCCCATAAGAGGCTCTCAATGTTTTCCCAAAGATGTGTCACCTCTTCGTGATCCTAGAGAATCAAGCTCCACCATATGCCTATTTCATACTGGAGATGATGGTCGACATAGATCACCATGAGATCAGCAAGTGTCCCTACCAGCCAGAAGACTCTTAAAATGGCCTCCAACCAATCCAAAGCTGTATATGAGTCCGTCTCACCCCCAATCCTTGGTGTCCTCTGGAAATGGAACTCATGAAACATGCTCAAAGAGTTTGAACCCTTATATTCTGTGCGGGTGGCATTGGTGGCCCAACGGGTAATGGTACTACTGGTTCCCCTACTGATAAAGGGCCATGCACCGAGGTCTCGTCACCTAGTGGGCTATCACCATGTACTATACCCAAAACCCTAGCTCGCTGTCTATGTAGAGGCATCATAAAAAAAAGAGGTGTTCCATTGTAAATAAGATATACCTGGTGAGCTAACTCATTGAGATCACAATGAAATATTTTCAAAACACACTCACAATCAGTGTTTTCATGCACTAAGTCAAAAATCATATGTCACGGTCATGGTGTATGGATATGTCGGTCGACGCACCAACACCGTATTCCCAAGACTAATAACCACACTCATAAAACATAAATCTATTTCATTTTAAAGATTAGAGTCCAATTTTCTACGATAGAACAGACTCCAGTGATAACAATGTTTCACGACCCATCCCCCGAGGTCCATGTCGTGACTACCTCAAACCCGCCTTCCATAGGCCAGGAGCCCGGGACTAGTACGGAAAGGCGTAATCCCTAAAACAGGGAAGTAATTGCCTTTAAAACCATTAAACATGGAAAACCATGAAAACAACATGATAAAAACACAAATAAACTGTATAGTAAAAAGAGTGTGTAATGTATAAAAAAGTGGCCGGAATACAAGCCCAACTGGAAAGTACAGGAAAACTGAAAATTACAAGTAAAAACCGGGAACAACTCCTGTAAACAACCTCCAAGGATCAAACATGATGGGTAGGTACATATATCAAACTGTTTTATCTTAGGTACATTTCATCTAATGTACATCTCAGAGTTACCTCCAGTACTTGTACTCTCATTCTCATTCAGCACTGTCTATCATCTGCAGTAAACACAACATGGTGCGGTCATAGCCCGTGCATGGGTGAGTATAACGATACTCAGTTGGTAACCCGATACCTTCAAAGGTCTTATCAAATCCATGAAAGTTAAACCACAATGAATGAAAACAAAAGACAACCCTTAAAAGGTATATTCCCATTCATATACCTAAGTTATGAAGTATACCCGTCTCATTCATTTTGAAACACAGGGTCCAACTCAAAATCCCAAAACTCAAAAATTCCACAAAGTAGTACGAAGAAGTTAATACCAAAAAGATATGTACGAAAAAGATAAATCCACATAGAAGAATTCTAAAAAGGTATCACCACTATGTTAGTACCAAAAAGGTGTTTCCACATAGATGAATATCACAATGGTATCACCACGAATGTGTGTACCACAAAGGTAACGCCACAAAAAATCATACCACAAAGGTATCACCACAAAGGTAAGGTTTTATCTTACCCCATGTATAAATTATGTATGATAGAAAAGAATATTATATGTAACTACTAAATCCTGTTACATTGTTAAGAGACATACCCATGTAGGATCCTAAATCATCAGACCCATGAGGGATCCTATTACAGCAGACCCACATATGATCATATTATAGCAGACCCACCTAGGTTTCTAGAGTAGTCTGCATAGATTCCTACAGTGGTTCCACGTGGAACTCTCGAACACAGACCCACGTCGGATCTGAAAGCATAGACCCACGTAGGATCCCTTAATTATGTTACAACTAGCCATAGGGTTCCCGCACTATGCTCTCATTATTCTAGGAGGGTCTGCTCCTCAAGCCATAGGTTGATACTCTAACAGCCACAAAGACCCATGAAGATGTATCCTAATGGACCTACATATAAAAATGGGTCACAATGCAATAGATGGTGGGTCAATCGGATGCTGAATATTTAAGTTATTGGCCATTTAGTCCCGATGGCCCTGGTGGATTCGTGATCAATCCATCATGACCATACCCCAACTTTATCGAAAACTCATGTGTGGTATAAAAAAAATATATCGATCAAAGGTTTTCGGCGCTATAAAAGGTTCGTCAAACGGATTCTCGTCGATCATGTAATGGTAGAAATAGTGGGAAAGGGTCGAAGCTAGTCTGGGTCTAGTCCGACCCGGCCTGTTGGGTCCATCCTGACCCGTCGGTGCGTCCTACTCGGCTCCATAGCAAGCCAGACGGCCAGCCTCCTCGACGCGACATGGTGGCACATAGCTCCATCACCGGTGGTCAACAGAAAGCCGACCACACTACCTTCGCCATTGTGGCTCCCGCCTACCAATCGGTGCGGACGCGTGCCACCACCTCCCGATCACACAGTCAGCTGTGTGCCAATCGCCACTAATACTCTGCCACAGCTGACAGGTCGTGACCCTTCATCAGCCTCGCGGCCATGCCCCTTCCATTGTTGAGGCCTGTCGGATTTTTGACTGCCATTCTCAAGACCCACCGGTGTCGGTCGTCGTCGATGTTCTTCTAGGTCACCAGCCGCACCCTAGTGGATCATTGTTCATTTCGTAGACACCTCACTTGTCTCTGGATGTCACCATTTATTTAAAACCACCATATTCAGTAAAGTATATAGAGTGTTCAAGCCCTGTTCGTTTGGCCCGAACCCTCTGCCTAAGAACGGTTTCAAGTAGCTTATTTGTTCTCTAATCATGAAGAATGTCAAGTTAGGGTAAGGGTTATTCAAAACAACAATAAAACCTACATTTATTTCTCGTTGGAATATATCATGAGGAATAAGAAGAATTCAATGTCGATGGTGACATCAGCATTCGTCACTTCAATAGGATGCTTCCTATCAGAGCTCATGAATCATTCTCGTTCATCGATTCCAGAGTATGTTCATTATTGGAGAGTGTGTTCTTCAATTGGTGGAAATGTTTATCCAATGTTATCCCATTATCTTTCCCAAATTTCCTTTTCCTACCAATCCTCTACAAGGTAAAGAATTTATAATATAAATTAAGATGGCTATATCAATTTAATTCCACATTGGCACAGCTAAACCTGACACATTTAATTAACTGTAGTTGGATCAATTAATTAATTACAGAGTTGAATAATCTCTACCATTAAGAAGGCTTCAGGTGGTCACCACCACCAAGATTCAAAATTGAGGTTTTCTAGCCCGGGTGGTCCCCAACTCCATAACTCTAAAATAAAGGTCTCAAAAATAAAATAAAAGTTTGATATTTATTGTATTTTTTATTAACACAAAAAAACATGAAAACTAACATTCATCATCATCCTACTGTGGTCTTGGTGAAAGTATCATTAATCGAATATCGGCATTGCGAGTTCAACAGTGCCCTCAGATTTCAACTTCGAGCACTGGTTCAAAAGTTACAAAAACCCGCTCAGAAATTCACTAAATGTACCTAAAAAATTTCATAAATTCATTTCGAGAACACTGGACCCTGGAATCAATCACTATTAATTTTCAAAGACTCGTAAAATTACCATATAATGATAAAAATACATTGATGTTTCCTGGTCATTACAATACCAATTTTTATTAAATGGGTTAAATATTTTTGAAACCCTCTTCATTTATGTTCTTATGCTTTGATTAAATGATTATAGAACATATCCATTTTCCATAGGTTATGATGTGATGAAATGTTAATGATACCGATTTAATTTTAGGATTCATGATATGATGAATTTCATATTACATTATTTCAACTGAATTTATAATTTCATTATGTGATTGTTACGACCTATATATCTCTCCAATTCATTGGGGGATGATAAATGTTTTTTGAGCTAAAGAGGGATTATAAGATTTGAATCACAGGTCTGAAACAATAGTGAATCTTATGCCCAAACCAATAGTGTAAATGTGAATTCATCCCAATCCTAAAACATGAGGGAATATTAATCATAAAACACTATCTTATACATGAGCACTTCCCAATCACAAAATAATAAAGAAAATGGGAGGGTATCAGTTGCTTGAAATAAGAGGGTACAAGGGATAGCATCTCAATGTAGAGACCCGAAGCTTGAAGTACATAGACATTACATTACTTTTGCAGAATACTTGGTACATAAAAAAAACACACACACAAGGATCGTAATAGTTTCGTGTCTTTGGAAACTCGGAACATAATCTTCTAATCGTGGTGAAAGATCTTCAATATCTCCCATAAAGATCTTCCCTTTTTTTTACCTAAAACCCTTTTTTTATATCCTGGGGAAAAGAAAACATAAAAGGCTGAGCTCAAATGCTCAGTAAGGGTAAACAAAAGAAATATCAATCACATCATATACACAAGCACATAACTTTTGGAAATCTTAACCTGCAAAAGAGATCATAATTTCATAACATGGGATAAATCATGGCAGTGAAATGTAATCACAATAATCATAAATTAAAACATGAAACTTTGTGGCATTCACACATAATCATAGAGAATCATTTCTTGTTAGTCAAGACTCATTGCCAAGACTATCTTAGTGGACAAAGTCCCTTTCTGAATTGAGTAACCCTCGTTTCAGTCCTGTTTCACTGAACCGGTATAACCTACCGTTCCAGCCCTGTCTATCTCATGAGATATAAAATCTTTACCCAATGCATTGGAGGGAGATATAGGTCCCACCCATCTTATAATGAATCCTTTCTTATGTGTGCCACATAATCATAAACCATACATCATAGCGTAACCCATGTAATAAAAATGGGATTCTTAAACAACATGACATCATAAAACAATTCATATAAGATAAAGGAATTCATAAAAATATTTCCATCACAACATAATCAAACCAATGTAATAATAGGGATTAAAACAGAACCCTTTATTATCTAAGATGGAAAATAATTTTGAAATAACAATTAAACTCCATTCTTGAGGAAAATATCCTTTCTACTTCAAAAACATTTTTCCTTTCATAACATGTCATACGACTTTAAAATAAAAGAAGTTGATTAAAAATAAACATGAAAACTTGTAAAGGAAGATTCTTGGAAATTTTGTTTTAAAAATCCATTCATGCCGTATAAGTTAAAAAAACATTCTTCGTACTTTTGTCGGAAAAGTCAAAAAGTACCTCGTACGACAAAAGATTCCTTTCATATTCTTTACTAAAAACTCACCAAAGGGTAAAATTGGATTTAAAATATTATAAGTGGATGGAAACAATACTACATATTGAGGGAACATGTATGTGGATGATAAAATACACCCCAGTAAATACTTACGAATAAACAATCTCGGATAAAAATGAGATTGTGATATTTCCCTTACCTTAGGTCCGATTTGCTTCGTATGTGTCCGAACCTCCTCTTCTTTGAAGCGCCTCTTTGAGACCTCCTCTTAGGGAACTAAAATTGGTCTTTGAGGAAGTCCAGAACCTCTAGGTTGTTTCTAGGGAAGTGGAGAAGAGATTTTGGCAGGGGTTTTCCGAGCTTGAGTGCTCAAATTGGTGTGAGGATGAGGGGGAGGAGGTGTCCTTTTATAAGGGAGGAGAGGGGCACCTTAAGAATATCTCAAAATATTATTTTATATTAAAGTCAAAATCGGTTTATAATGGTTCCAAAGGGTCTTATTTCGAAGCTAAAGTGGGGATGGGTCGAAATCCAATCAACCAATAGGATTTAGACAAGTTTATGTTATTATTTTAACCTTATCAATTAGATTTAACTCTAAGTTAAATAATTTAACTTTTAACGTGTCTTTTTTGTTTCTTTCACTATATGGTTAATACACTTACTATAACATGCAAAACGAACCCCAAATTGTTTATTATTAATATATATATCCTTATCTAAGTCATTTGGCTGATCCTTAGATTTTTAGGAATAAAATAACAATTAATAATATAATATTTGATTTAAAAACTATTTTGTGTCAATTTTGACACTATTTGATATATGATTTTTTTGAAAGTCATAACAGAATTATTTGTTCAAACCAAGTTTATTAAATCAACACTAATATATTATAGTAACCTAGGAAATTAGTGTAAATCATAAAAAGTCTCAAATTACATTCATTTGAGCATTTATAACATAAATTATCTTAATATTTCCTTAAAAGGGTAATTACAGCATCATTGTTGTGTCATAAATAAATTAATTTATTTAAAGTCTAAAAATTATAAATAAAATATAATTATGTAGGAAATCTTTTTAGCTTTCTAATGAATATTTACAATCAAATTTATCTTATGTATAACCCTATATTAAAAATGTTTTAGTAAATAAACGTTGATTTTAACTCTTTTAACCCTTCTTTGAATTAAATAATAATAAATGTCCTAATCTAATCCAAGTGGACCTAAATGGTCATATTATATTCATAAGGTTGTTTTTGGCCGAATTACACTTATCCAATAGAATTAGGACATTTGTTAGGGTAATAGTAATATCATATTTACCCTTAGTTACCCTATTTACTATTAACCGTGGTAAAAAAAAGTAAAAAGTTACTATTCACCAAAAATTATTTTCATCTCATTGAACCACATTTTAGTCCTTGCTATTAACCGTGTCTGTCGGATTTTCGAAATTCCATTCACAGAAGCGGTAAAATTAAGTTTTATGAAAAATTCAGTTTTTAACCTACCACTTAGTGGTTTCACTATTCATCGAAAATTGAAAGTTTTCAGAAAAATACCAAAAATTAGGCCAAAGGTATATTTGATATTATGAACTCAAAAATGATGTCTATTTTACCAAATTCAAAACATATCAGTTGCATTAACTAATTTAAAAATTAATTCTCGTCGTCAAAACAAATAGCGTGTTTTTAAGAGATAATAACTATCAAAACATTGACACTAGTTTATAACTGGTTTAAATGTGAAATTACATACAATGACCAACATTGTATTAAATTGTAAAAATATATTCTAAATATACTTTATAACCACTCAAATTAATAATTTATCAATATTAATTATTTCGATTAAAAAAGTTGTTTTTAATTAAAATTTAGTAATTTTTATTATTCATCAGAATATGAAAGTTATCCGAAAAGTACCAAAATTTCACCTTAGGCTAAATTTGATAGTCCGAATCCAAAAATGAAGTTCATTTTGAAAAATAAGATTTACAGAATTTTAAAAATTGGTTATTACTATTCATAACGGCTAGTTTTAATAATATTTTAATAACATATCGTTGTTTAGTGAAACTCGGTATTGCGTATTACACACGCTATCGAGGAAGGTCGTGATTGCGTGTAATGCAAGGCAAGTCAAGGATGCGTGTTGTGAAAGCTCCTTTTGGTGTAGCATACAACACAAGACATTAATAAAATTAAAAAGAATATTTTTTTTATAAAATCTTGGGCTGTTACATTCTACCCCCCTTAAAATGAATTTCGCCCTCGAAATTCGTCGAGTTTATAAATGGTTTACTATTCGAAAGTTTCTTTAATAGAAACCAACATCGTAAAAAGGAATATCAAAACCAATCTTTAAAAACAAAAGTATGAAACTTAACGGTTACCCAAATAAACTAATCACTGGGTTTCCACATAGGTGAAAATATGGATATGAATGAAAAATCTAACCATCAGGTTCTGATGGAGAGTGGTAGAGAACATGGCTATGGAAAATCCAGTAATCACAAATCCATAGATTTGTGATGATATAAGGTACTATCTGATTCATCAGGTATAAGATCACTCGGACAACATTTTTGGTTTTCAAGATCATTTCCCTAAAGATGAAAATTTACATTTGAATAAATACTTACTTTATTTTGGTACAATCTCACTGTTGTTTGTGCCTTGAACAATTTCCACTTCATCTCTTAAATAAATGAAGATGAATTTGTTATTCGTGAAGTGTTAGCAGATCATGTGATAGAATGACGGGTCATTCCATCTGTCTCAAACAAAAGGTTAGCCAAAATTATATACATAAGTCAATCTATAGTGAGATTAATCATATATGGTTCCTAAAATGAACTTATACTTCATATATCATGCCGCTTAATAAAATAAAACTAGTTTCTACTAAACAGGGACTTCCTGTAGGCCAGTGGTAGGCGATAAAGGCGAGTCGCACTTCGGTTGTGGGTTCGATTCCCACAGCCTTGTCCGAAGCGATGGGCTGTCGCCCGTCCTGCAGGTTGTCCTTTTTCTAAAACTATATTACTATAACATCCCATCAATAATATCGAGAAAACTTATATCCTTAAACAATACTAACTTATGTCCAACATAATCCATTCCAATCTTTAGGCTTATCCATAATACTGCAGTCCACTCTCATAACATAGTGAAAACGATTACCAGAGATTTAACACCATCGCCGAACCCCATATATCATAAGATATGTTTTGTTGGTCACATTCCAAACATTCAAAGTCCATAATCGTGTATTCTCTTGAATACCTTAGTGAAAACATGAATGCAGTTAAAAGTTAACACTTTCCACATACCAAAATCCTCAAAAATCTATATACTCAAACCATGATATCACTTAGTCCTTATATCAATCATGAGCTCATGAATACTATTAAACATTTCATTTTCTCATTTTCCCTTCATTATGCGCATATCATCTTATTTCCAAAAAAATATCGCAATCACTTTGAATACCACATCAAAAAATATTGCAATACTCAATGATACAACATTAGTTTGGAATCCCATTACATAAACACTTAATCATTCCACCACATCGTTTTCATATTCAACATCGCCAATAGTGATCGCATATGACTTCCCTTTGTCCTTTGCCTTCAGTGGTTGCTCATGTTGATCATCACTAACCCTTGGATTAGGGAATTTATTAGCATAATGCCCCATTTCCTTGCACTTGAAGCATTGAAGTGTTGGTGGTGCGTTCTCTGCAGTGTTTGCTTTATTCACATCATTAGAATTCCTTTTTCCATTACTTCGACACTCAGCTGCTCGATGACCTTCTTTTCCACACTTAAAACATTTTCTAGTCCCTTTAAGACAATCTCCACCATGCTTCTTTCCACACTTTGAGCATAAGGAAACCTTCATCTTCTTTTCACCATTATTATGAGATTTCTCCTTGAACTCCATCTTTCGTTTCTTGTCAAAACCATGAGATGGATATGTAACACCAACTTCCATTTCTACCTTGATAGCACAACGCACAATTTCTTCATAGCTACTAAAGTCTCTTGTAGCTAATGCCCTTCGAAGACTTGGTTTTAAGCCACTGAAAAATCGATCAACTTTACTTTCGGGTTGGATGATAATGCCAGATGCATACCTTGCAAGTCTTGTAAAATTCGCTTCGTATATACCAACAGATTCATCATCCTTTTGCTTTAGTTCAAGAAACTCCTTCTCCATCTTTGTTCGAAGAATACGAGGGAAGTACTTATTGAAAAATAAGTTCTTGAACTCGTCCCATTCCATGGACTCAATTTCATCTCTTTGCCTTGTATTCTTGATAAGATTCCACCATTGATCAGCTTCACCTTCCAAACGATATACTGCTAAGATGACTTTATCATGTTCAGAACATTGATGAACTGAAAATATCTTTTCAGTGGTACTGATCCATTGTTCAGCAACAAGTGGATCAGAAGACCCACTGAAAGAAGGTGGACGTTGCCTCATGATGGACTCAATAGAATATTGTTCCCTTCTCTGCTCATTTGGAAGTCCAGAATGATTCATAGCTTGTGTAAGTATAGCAATAAGATTTTTCACTCCATCTCCCATAACATTTGTTTGTTCAAGAGGACAATCATTGCATTGTCCATTGCATTGATCAACACGGTTCCTTCAGGTTCCAGCCATCGTCTAAAACCCAAAAAGAATAGTGTGAGAGCCAAAAACCATGCTAGGGAAAAAAACATAATAAAGGGGGAGTACCTTCAATATCTAACATCTTAGGTTTAATTCTATGATCGTTAGTGTAATTCTAGTACTATAACCTATACGTATACTTAACCTTAGGGACATCCCTATACATACCGTGGAAATATCTCTAGGGATCTCACTAACGTTTTCGCATCCTAGTTTCCAAAGGATGACTAAACCTTTCCTCTGATACCAACTGTAGAGACTCGAAGCATGACGTACATAGAAATTACATTACTTTTGCAGAATACTTGGTACATAAAAAAAACACACACACAAGGATCGTAATAGTTTAGTATCTTTGGAAACTCGGAACATAATCTTCTAATCGTGGTGAAAGTTCTTCAATATCTCCCATAAAGATCTTCCCTTTTTTTTACCTAAAACCCTTTTTTTATATCCTGGGGAAAATAAAACATAAAAGGGTGAGCTCAAATTCTCAGTAAGGGTAAACAAAAGAAATATCAATCACATCATACACACAAGCACATAACTTTTGGAAATCTTAACCCGCAAAAGAGATCATAATTTCATAACATGGGATAAATCATGGCAGTGAAATGTAATCACAATAATCATAACTTAAAACATGAAACTTTGTGTCATTCACACATAATCATAGAGAATCATGTCTTGTTAGTCAAGACTCATTGCCAAGACTATCTTAGTGGAAAAAGTCCCTTTCTGAATCGAGTAACCCTCGTTTCAGTCCTGTTTCACTGAACCGGTATAACCTACCGTTCCAGCCCTGTCTATCTCATGAGATATAAAATCTTTACCCAATGCATTGGATGGAGATATAGGTCCCACCCATCTTATAATGAATCCTTTCTTATGTGTGCCAAATAATCATAAACCATACATCATAGCGTAACCCATGTAATAAAAATGGGATTCTTAAACAACATGACATCATAAAACAATTCATATAAGATAAAGGAATTCATAAAAATATTTCTATCACAACATAATCAAACCAATGTAATAATAGGGATAAAAACAGAACCCTTTATTATCTTAGATGGAAAATAATTTTGAAAAAACACTTGAACTTCATTCTTGAGGAAAATATCCTTTCTACTTCAAAAACATTTTTCCTTTCATAACATGTCATACGACTTTAAAATAAAAGAAGTTGATTAAAAATAAACATGAAAACTTGTAAAGGAAGATTCTTTGAAATTTTGTTTTAAAAATCCATTCATGCCGTATAAGTTAAAAAAAACATTCTTCGTACTTTTTTCGGAAAAGTCAAAAAGTACCTCGTACGACAAAAGATTCCTTTCATATTCTTTACTAAAAACTCACCAAAGGGTAAAATTGGATTTAAACTATTGTAAGTGGATGGAAACAATACTACATATTGAGGGAACATGGATGTGGATGATAAAATACACCCCAGTAAATACATACGAATAAACAATCTCGGATAAAAATGAGATTGTGATATTTCCCTTACCTTAGGTCCGATTTGCTTCGTATGTGTCTGAACCTCCTCTTCTTTGAAGCGCCTCTTTGAGACCTCCTCTTAGGGCACTAAAATTGGTCTTTGAGGAAGACCAGAACCTCTAGGATGTTTCTAGGGAAGTGGAGAAGAGATTTTGGCAGGGGTTGGCGGAGCTTGAGTGCTCAAATTGGTGTGAGGATGAGGGGGAGGAGGTGTCCTTTTATAAGGGAGGAGAGGGGCACCTTAGGAATATCTCAAAATATTATTTTATATTAAAGTCAAAATCGGTTTATAATGGTTCCAAAGGGTCTTATTTCGAAGCTAAAGTGGGGATGGGTCGAAATCCTATCAACCAATAGGATTTAGACAAGTTTAAGTTATTATTTTAACCTTATCAATTAGATTTAACTCTAAGTTAAATAATTTAACTTTTACCGTGTCTTTTTTGTTTCTTTCACTATATGGTTAATACACTTACTATAACATGCCAAAAGAACCCCAAATTGTTTATTATTAATATATATATCCTTTTCTAAGTAATTTGGCTGAACCTTAGATTTTTAGGAATAAAATAACAAATAATAATATAATATTTTATTTAAAAACTATTTTGTGTCAATTTTGACACTATTTTATATATGATTTTTTTGAAAGTCATAACTGAATTATTTGTTCGAACAAAGTTTATTAAATCAACACTAATATATCATAGTAACCTAGAAAATTAGTGGAAATCATAAAAAGTCTCAAATTACATTCATTTGAGCATTTATAACATCAATTATGTTAATATTTCCTTAAAAGGGTAATTACTGCATCATCGTTGTGTCATAAATAAATTAATTTATTTAATGTATAAAAATTAGAAATAAAATATCATTATGTAGGATATCTTTTTGTCTTTCTAATGAATATTTACAATCAAATTTATCATATGTATAAACCTATATTAAAAATGTTTTAGTAAATAAACTTTGATTTTAACTCTTTTAACTCTTTTTTGAATTAAATAATAATAAATGTCCTAATCTAATCCAAGTGGACCTAAATGGTCATATTATATTCATAAGGTTGTTTTTGGCCGAATTACACTTATCCAATAGAATTAGGACATGTGTTAGGGTAATAGTAATATCATATTTACCCTTAGTTACCCTATTTACTATTAACCGTGGTAAAAAAAAGTAAAAAGTTACTATTCACCAAAAATTATTTTCATCTCATTGAACCACATTTTAGTCCTTGATATTTACCGCGTCTATCGGATTTTCGAAAGTCCATTCACAGAAGCGGTAAAATTAAGTTTTATGCAAAATTCAGTTTTTAACCTACCACTTAGTGGTTTCACTATTCATCGAAAATTGAATGTTTTCAGAAAAATACCAAAAATTAGGCCTAAGGTATATTTGATATTATGAACTCAAAAATGATGTCTATTTTACCAAATTCAAAACATATCAGTTGCATTAACTAATTTAAAAATTAATTCTCGTTGTCAAAACAAATAGCGTGTTTTTAAGAGATAATAACTATCAAAAGATTGACACTAGTTTATAACTGGTTTAAATGTGAAATTACATACAATGACCAACATTGTATTAAATTGTAAAAACATATTCTAAATATACTTTATAACCACTCAAATTAATAATTTATCAATATTAATTATTTCGATTAAAAAAGTTGTTTTTAATTAAAATTTAGTAATTTTTACTATTCATCAGAATATGAAAGTTATCCGAAAAGTACCAAAATTTCACATTAGGCTAAATTCGATAGTCCGAATCCAAAAATGAAGTTCATTTTGAAAAATAAAATTTACAGAATTTTAAAAAGTGGTTTTTACTATTCATAACGGCTAGTTTTAATAATATTTTAATAACATATCGTTGTTTAGTGAAACTCGGTATTGCGTATTACACACGCTATCGAGGAAGGTCGCGATTGCGTGTAATGCAAGGAAAGTCAAGGATGCGTGTTGTGCAAGCTCCTTTTGGTGTAGCATACAACACAAGACATTAATAAAATTAAAAAGAATATTTTTTTATAAAATCTTGGGCTGTTACACTCAAACTTGAAACAAGACAGTTCAGAGGATAGAATCAAAAGCACCAAGCTGGTATACTGGTGATTATCCAAATCCTAACATGTTATTGTGTTCTTGGTACTTAACCTTTAAATTATAATTTATATTCTTATGTGTATTCCACAATTCTGTGTCTTATTCCTATGTTACGATATCATGGATTATTCTCTTCATTCTAATTTTATTAAATTCATATAAACATTCAATATTTATTCCAATATCCTTTTTTATGATCTTCTTTATGCAGAGTATGATCTTAAAATGAAAAAATTATGTTGGTATAACTTATCCTCATGATTATGATTACATTTTTCTTATTTTTTCCCTTATTGTGCATCAGATCTCACCTATTTTTATTTTTCCATTCCTAGGGTTATGATGAATGTTTTTAGTAGATGCACTAAAAGGGATGATCTTTTTCAGAAACATAGATTATTTTTCAATAAAATATAAATTTATATCAATTTTTCCAAATACACCAAAATATTATGGTGCAGGGGTATGTAATTATTAAATTTGATGAATATTCATCTAAATTAATGTTATATAATTGTATGTTAATCCTCAATCTCTATATTCACACTCCCATTAAATAACTTCTATAAAAAGTCATATTCATTCTTTATTAAACCAAATACCGGAATGGATTCATTAAATTCAATGCACTATGACCTAGGTTCTTGATTTAATCCAAAAATATGGCTGTAAAATTATCATACCATATTGGTGTCCTTTACAGACATAATCCCTTCTGGTTGTGTTATATATGATAATTCCTACTACATTTCATGAAGAATGGTTTTTAGACATATATCTACGAAATTTCATCATAATGGTACAAACCTATAAAAAATCATTATTTAATTCAATATTAAATATATGGAAAATGATTCAAAATAGACTACGAATTGATGATATATAGTCCATTTTGAAAAAAATCACGACTTATTAATATTGTACATTCTATAAAGGTCTATATTATTCTTGAATATCCATTATCCACAAATAGTTTTTACAACCATTTTATGATATATCAAAATTGATACATGATGTTGGTATATAGATTCCTTCATAGTATTCAAATATACCACTCATTTGGAATCTTTTATGAAACTCACTACATGAATGATTGTTTTAGTTTCAATATCATTTGAAATAAAGAGTTATATTTTATTGAGATATTCAAACCCATCCAATCAGGTTCCTTAACAATGATTCTAAACTCAATTATGTTATTTTTTTCTATGTACCATCCTCTTACATGTTTATTTGGGAACCTGTTACTATTCCAAATCTTTTAAATATTGGGTCATAATTTCACTCAAGTCTTTATTTTTCCAAATATCTCTTTGAGAGATGTGTTTTTTCTACATTAACATAGTCTATCATACTATTTGTTTCTTTTTATTTGAAAGATTTTATATATAATAATCTTATATTTTCATGTGTAATGATATAAATTAAAACATCATTCCATGATGTGGTGAATTTTACATTAAAAGGATTTAAGATAAAATTTACTTCCATATACATGTATATTTGAAAATATATATTTTCATTACCTAAAAATTTATATGGAATTATATTTTATTATTTAGTTTTTACATGTATTTTAATTATTTTTTTCATCAATATTATAATTCCATGAAAATATAATGAAAGACACTCATTTCTCAACATTAACATCAGCATATTAGGAATGTTATGGTTAATCAAACCATGAAAAAATCACATTATTGTTTATATATAGGATTGAGTCATGGTAGAATACCAAAATTAGATAGATAATCAATGATCTCTTGGTTTATAACTTCTCTATCATAATATGAGTACTGATTTTTTGTCATCATACAAAGATGATTCGTAACTTCAATATTTTTTTACATGAATATTTAAATTGATTTCACCATATACCTGATAAATTGTAAATTTGATTATGTAATAATGTCCTTGTTTAAATTTATAATGTATGATTACCCACCCCTTCAATCAATAGTACATTTCTTAAAAATACTATCAAGAAAATATTATAGTATCTTTTTATTCTTTTAAAAAATACATCCAAATAATGTTTTGGAAAATTTTCCATTCAAACAAGCAAGAATTATTGAAACAAAATTTTATCTAAAATAATATAAATATAAATATTAGTATAATTTATTAAAGAAATATTCATTTAAATGAAATAGATAATGATGCCACGTTTTTGTGTTATATTGGTCTTAAATAACACATTCTAAAAAAATATCTAATACATTGCCTGTCTTACCAAAATATAGTTTTTGTTGTTTAGGTTTTCCATACCAAACCATATTATGTCATTATAAATTAAGAATATATTATATAAAATATTTAAATAATATCATAAATAGCATGGGACAATACAGAAATATTAATTTTTGTAACTTCTTTCACATAAAAATTGTTTGTTAAAATAAAAATAAATAATGATAGAAATGTGAGGCTATTATATAAAATATCTACCACAATTACTCAATATCTACATTAAAATCATAGATCAATATCACCCAACATAAATTTTTTTAATCTATATGGGTATTTTAATTTGATTAAAATGTGACAACCATATGCTATTTATAATTAAAAATCTGGTGAAACAAATAGATTTCACTAGATAAAAAATGTCCATGAATATTCAAATTTCTTATTTATTTTAGTTTTGAACATGATCTATAAGACCATTCAAAATAAAAAATAGAATGAGTCCAACTCATACTCATTCCACATGAATTTCATCATTTGGATGGTAATTTAGAAGAAGCCTTTTAAATATAGTCAATTTTTGTTATTTTATCATTAACATTCCATGTATTCACTAGAAAGACATGGGGTTTTTTTGATTTCAATATTATCAATATATATAATTAGTGTATGGATATACATAAAATAATTAAAAATTCTATTAATATTAAAATTTTCTACAAATATGGGGATTATCTTCTATATTGATGAATGTTTGAGATCCATACAACATTCATCTGGTAGTATAATCTATAGAATATCTATATGCATGATTTATCCATTCATCATGAAAACATGAGGTTCATATCATGAACCTTCTATATGTTTCCTCATAAATAGTTATATATATTATTAAATTATCTAATCAAAATCACTTATGTGAAAGACCATGTAGATTATTTAACTTGATATATGTATTCGGTGTATTATGATTCTTCATAACATCATTAGACATGGAAGAAATAATAAAATTTAGACACATGGAACATCAGACATGTGTTTTTATTGAAAAATAATATATTACATACTAAAATCCATAGAAAAAGATCATAACTATTGGATTGTTTCATATAATGCATCCATTCAGGATGTAATACAATGAACACATACATGTACCATTTTTTAAAGTTACAATAAATTTTTTAATTATATTTCACTAGAAGAAACTATATGGTAATGTCATCATAGAACATATCATTTTTAAATTTTCTATAATTGAATAAAATAAACTATATGTACATTATCATGATTAATAAAATAAATGATAGGAAATAACTCACACTATTTTTTTATATCCCAATATCCCTCATAAACTCCACAAAATTCCAGAATTTTTGGACTGTATAGTGTCTAAAAACCAAATTTCCCATCTCACACCTAATTTTGGCCTAGTAAATTTCTAGATATTATATTGGTAGATATTCATTCCAACTGCTAGATTTTACATGCTAAAACATTGATTAGACTCCACATTCCTAAAATAAAACCTTTGATATAAAAAAATCATCTACCAAGAATTATTAGAATTATATATAGAAACTTTATTGATTCATACATTGTTAACTCAACCAAAAAACCATTATAAATACTATCTGAAAAAATTATGTACCATGGTGTGGTCCAAACCAACTCGTAATCCTATGTTTCCACTTACAGTCATGTAATTGTATAATTTTCTCACTTAATATTTTATTTTTGGAATATATCTGTTATTTGTAAAATATATTATTATATATTTTAAATTTAATATTAAAATTTGGTTTATTTTATATAATTAATTTACTTTTTTTTGAAAACAATATTACAAAAAATCCATATAGTTTAATTTAATATTGAATGCGTTTTAGTGAATTTATTTATTTTATTGACATAAATAAACCGTAAAATAAAGTATTTAATATAAAAAAATAAAATAAATAAAATTACATGCTCGTGACCTTTCTAATAAATGAATCATCATATATATGAAAAATAAACATGAACCATAATATTAAAATGTCATTGTGTTTGTCATGTATCATGTTACAGTATCCCATTATCATTATCACCTACCATGTCGGGTCATCATCTCGATATACTCATGGCCCAGTATGTGGCATGGCCCTAAGGATTTTCTAGATCCCCAATGGCCAGAAACAAGTGCTCATGTGTCAATGATGCAACATTGGAATGAATTAAATGAAATTATAAACACAATCCAAATATCAAATAAAATAAAATGAAAATTAAAATCCACAAGAATAAACAAGGCATATATATATTTATGATTTGAGTTGAATGGTTAAAACAATACTCCATAAGGATATAACCAAAATAGAAACAAAAAACCAACCTAAAAACCTCTACATGGAATTAATAAAATCACCATCAAGCCACCTCCACACCTCTGCACCAAGGAAGAATGTTAGAAACTTTAACCACCATCATAAAAAACATTTTCTTTACCTGTGTCCAACATAACCACGTATAGATACACCCAATGGTTTATGTATTCTATGAGATAATTTCTAGTAGGATTCCACTCAACATGTATTCCGTGATATAAACATTACATGATAATTATACTTTCAAATTTTATAAAACGGACATGTTAGATTAAATTTTAATGGAAAAACACATTAAATGAAAATATGATTATTGTTTAAATAACAAAAAGTCATTCCAAATATCTTGGGTAAATGTGACATAGAAATAGTACACTAGTCATGGGAAGTCTCACTTCGAACTAGCTATAATTGGGACTCTAGAACCTCGGGTCTCGATGAAACGTGTCATAAAATCCATGAATAACATCATTCTCATGAAAGATCCACTAGTAGGGGACACCCCAATGGATATGTGGTATTAAATAATCATCAGTATCTAGTTAGAGTTGTCCTTGTAAAATCTAAAAATTTAAACTAGTAGAAATCTACCTATATATCAATAGCACACTAGTCCTACTTTTCCTACCTATTTACCTTGGATTCCCCTTTGGGTTCATATAAGATCGAAGTCTACATTACAATCCTCTTTCACAATATAAGAAAATCAATGGAATACACACAAAAAATGTCCCCAAATGACCACCCAAAACCCTTTTAAAGTCATACACATACTAAAATAACATTCAAAACTGATTAAAATCAAATATTTAATTTAAAAATCATTTTCACTATTTGTAAAACCCTACATAGTTACACAAAAAGGGTTCACATATAAAATACAACCCATTGTTCCCATAAAAATAACATTCAAACAAAATACACATCAAACCCTTAAAAAATACACTTTCACACTACACGTATTAATAATATAACAAATTAAAATAATAAATAAATCATGAATAAATTATCAAAAAATGGATATGCATTGAATCACCTACCCCGGGTGTAAAAAATCCCTTAAAACTAGTTTGAATCTATAACTGCACAACAATGAAGCAAAATGAAACCATGATGAATTGAGGAATAACCATCCAAATAGGTCATTAACATGAATCCCTAGTGGAGTAGGATGGAGGTGGTGGTGCACCTAGGGAGGATAATCCAATGTGGGGTGAGATAAATGACGTTTTAGGCCTAAAATAATAAGAGATAAAAAAGAATCAATTTTTTAATGAGCTGGCAGGGGGCATGTTAGTCCACATATATTGATAAACTGTGGGATAATTGTGATTCCCTCTATGTCCCATGATACACCTAACATACGTTTACCCCACACGGTCTGCATAACTATGTGTTGTCTGTGTGGTAGCATCAGCCTCACCCGGCCACTTAGTGAGTGGTTACCTTAGAAATGGTACACAGTTACCACTAACCGTTCACCAACTATATACCACACAATGTGCGGTGAAATTTCACAAATTTAACCAGAAATAAAAGGAAATACAAATAAGAAAATTTTAGACTAAAAATAAGTAGAAAAATAACTGAAAATAATATAATTTATGTGACATTTACCCCCACCCTAAAAACGTTATGTCCCTAGAAATTATACTATAAGAATTATCAAAAAACAATAATGAATACTCTCACTCTACTGATGACATCATCTCTAGGGTAACATGTGTTTCATTACCATTCTTAAAATGGATACATACCAATGGAATAGACTTCCCATAAGGGAAATTCTCTTTGAAATTTACTATCTTCAATGGCCATTCCAAAATAGACAAATAATATTCTAGTTCCAAATCATCCAAATTCAAGACATGAGAAAAATTGATATTATATTTATAAAACATAGAGACATGAAATACACCGTGATTTAACATCAATTGAGAATGAAAAACTAACATTTATTCCACATTTCTGATCTGCCTAGTTATTTCATATGTTCCAACATACCTCAGCCTTAGTTGTGTCTACATTACCAAATGAAGGTGACCCAAGCGAGACTCCACATTCAAGAAAACCCAATAAACCATATAAATTCATGACCTTGATGCCTCATATCAGAATACTATTTTTTCAAACTTTTAGTTGTCAATAATTGCTTCAGGATAAACATGACATTCTAAAATATCTCTTGCACAAGGCTCAGTCCCAATAGTGAGGTCTTACCTACCTCTGCCCAATACAATGGAGGCAAAAAACTCCAGACATAGATATCCTAAAAACCTACCATTAGAATATATTATTAGTAACTGTTGTTATAAGAAAACTAGATCAATTCCGTATGGTTATCCCACAAACCTAAAAAATCCAATATGCATGCATGAAGTGTGTTTTCAAGAAGCCGATTTACTTGCTCTATTTGAAAATCCAATTTAGGGTGGTATGTCATGATCATCATAATCTATGGCTAAGATTCCATTCAAATTCATTACTAAAATCATAATGTGAAACTTTTTTATTTTTCAGAAAAACATTCTAATAGAACAGCACGATGACTTACTACTTCATGGTCATATAACCAGACTAGTTCTTCGAATTTTATTTAATCATTGATTGGTAACGAATTTGATTATTTGGTAAAATAATATTTAATACCTAAATGACATTTCTTCCTTAATGGGTACAAGGAAATTCAATAATGAAATCTATAATGACCTTATCTCACATTCATGTGATAATGGGTAACATTTAATGCAAACAAGAGGTCCATCGATGCTATAACTTTTATTAATGAAATGTATTGAACCTGGATAGAAAATCAGCTTTCTTTTATCATATACCTAGCCACCAAATCTACTGAAGAACTTCATAATACATTGTGGTAGCTCAATAATGAATGGACCAATAAAACTGGAAGCTATCATGCATCACTTCCTTCCTCAGAGATAGCAACAGCACAATACAACCCTTGAATCAAAATATTATATCAGGGTATAATGACCAACAAAAAGATTCCCTATAACATGTTGGAACTAAATTAGCTACTAGAATATCTCATTACCAGGATGCTCCCAATGAATCAGCTCCAAGAGAGAAGTACCCCAGTGCACATTTTCTAAAAATGAACATCTATTTTTCTCCTTGGTCTACAAATTAATTTAGACAAAGAGATCCATAAAGGTCCACTAGTTAATGGAAGACCTCAATACAAGCACATACACTTTTATTCTCATGGAATCTTACACAACATTTCCATTTCATGTGGTATAAAAGAAATCAATATTTATCCCCTTTAGATATTCATTACATTGGCGCAACCTTAAATTTAAATCCTTTTCAGAGAATATGTAGGCTAATATTTTATGATCAAAGTGGACCAAAAATTTATCCCCAAAGAGATAATGATGCCATATCTTCATGGAATTCATCAATACATCTAACTCCAATTCATTTTCTAGATATATCATTTTATGAGGTCAGTGTTAATGAGAAGCATATTTCCCAACATTATAAACATTCATAAGAACACGTATGAGACCCATAAACAAAGCATCTCAATAAAACACATACCACTATCTCGATTCTAGATAGATCAACAAAAGATCAGTGAGAAACTGCTTTTCAGTTCATCAAAGGATGATAGAAATTATAGGCTCCATTCAAACATCAACCCTTTTAATGTGGCCAACGTCAGGGAGGAGGCGTGATGATAGAAATCCTAGATGAACCACTTATGGTAACCTACCACGGAAATAAAACTCCTCATCTAGAAAACATTCATTAGATATTGACATGGAAATACTACAAGGATCATTTGGTGTCCACTGAAACCCCATTCACCAATATCACAAAGCTAGAAACCTCACATTCATGATCCATAAAGTTTACATTGAGATCTTATTATTGAGAAAATGATCCTGCATTATTCCCAAAAGGTTATATAAATACTGCTAATTTTCTTCCTCAAATATAGAATATACTCGGATTTCAACAATGAATACCACAATAATGGTGTCAATATACTGATGGGAATCCATTTTCATGTGTTTCATGAAGACCATTGGGGAATTTATCAATGTGAATGGAATTAATATGAACTCAATGTTGAAGTACCTACTTCAAAAATCTATTTTCTTGAAATATTTCTCTTTCACCCTCACATAGTGATAACAAGAACATATGTATATCATATAGGACATTATTTTACCTTTTAATTGGTCATGTAAGTCATCATTTCTAGGAAAACAATACTTCTTATTTATGGTTAACTTATTCACCAATTGATAATCGATATACAACCACATAGATTTGTCATCCATAACCACAAACAAGACTGAAGTGGCTAAAGGAGAGATGCTCCTATGAATGAATCCATTTGATTCCCAATAATTGAGTAGTATCTTTAATTAGATCTTCTTGGTTGGGGAATACTATATAATATAAGTGATATAGGCTATGTTGTCCATTTAAAATCTATTGAATACTACAAATCCCACTCCAAGGGTAATATAAAAAGTCATCTAAGAATACCTATAAGAAATCATAAACTAAATGAAGTAACCAACCCTTAAGATAAGCATCGTCATCCTACAGTGAGAGTGATGGTTAATTATAAACAAAATTTATCAACTCATGGATTGGAGGTCCAATGCAACCCAACCAAGGATTATATTCTCAAATAAGAACATGACCACTCATATTAGGTTCCATGAAACTCACTTTCCACCTATAATGATAAATGTTCTTTTGGAATCACACCATCCAATGATCACAATAATTAAATCCAAAATTTCAATATCATCTAGCAGAAAATACCATTCCATATAAACCCTTGATATGGAGAGTTAAAAATACTTTCTCTTAAGTCCCTACTATTTATTCATACCTAATTATTTTAACATAACCATTGCATAATTACTTGGATATGTTGTAAAATGACATAGGACCACAAGACATGAAATGATAAAATAAATTGAATCAAAAGTACCAATCAAAATAGTTGTTATAAAATATGAAATCAAAATAGAACCTCGAAGTGATGAGGTCCCAACATCTAGTCATCATAGTGCCTGATCCACTATATAATGAATCATCACCTTAGTCTGAGCCTAAAAAAATCCACTCTCATGATTCTCTTCTCTAATCTTGTTCTTCCTAGAATATGATATTGCACTACCACCACAACCCCCAAACTGATATCCCACCATATTGGACGGTTATGATATAGATTTCATCCACCATGAGGCCAAAGATTCCGACCTACTCTAATATGGATAAAAGATCATGAATATACACAAAAACTTCCTCGTAAATACAAATCAATGACATGTATTATTATGATTTTTACACACAGATCATATGTGTGCTACATTTCTGTACTAATGTCAAAAAACTAAACCTATATCAGAGGCAATAGAAAATGATATCTAGAAGGGTGACCCAAACTACGACCTCCCTTCTTATCATGTTCATCTTTCATCATTTTATTCTCCTATTGAAAAACACTACAATTTTTGACATAGCTCAAGAGGAACTACACCAACAATTTTGGTCAATATCCACCACACATTCTTGATCAACTACTTCATCATAGTTTTTCATCCTTAACATAAACACCTATAAACGGATCTATGGGTGCAATTCCCTTTCAAACATTTGTGCCTTCATATGCTCATTGGACACTATTTCAGGTGTATATCAATCTAAAATTACCAAGCATTTGGCATACTCCATTACGAATTTTCCCCCCTAAAAAATATCTATAAACTCCCTAGATCTCGTATAGGCCATGAAATTCGGGAAATATTGATCATTGAAAACATCCTTGATGTCCATCCAAATCTTCTACCCATTCTTCCCTATCTAGACCACAATGGCACACCACCATTGACAAGGACCTTATAATACAATCGAGGGAAACATCACCCTAAATTCATTAGGAGTGTCATGGAACTCAATCATGAACTCTATTTTCTCAATCCATTCCTATAAATCATACTACATCGTAATACCATATAAAGAAGGGGGGGTTTTTCTTGAGAAACTCTTAGGAAATTTCTTATCTAGGACCTGATTTATCCTCCCTGACTAGAGAAAGAGAAGAACCCACTCCCATTCCAGGATCCTGAAGGTCCCAGACCATTGCTTCTACCAACCTCTAATCAAGCGATGAGGGGAAACTATCTCTAGCATCATCCTAAAGTTTCTTGGGAATTATCTTGGTAAGCATGTTTCTATAAAAATAATCCTTCACATGATAAATAAATGATACAATAGATCTGAATATTTTTAGTAATAGAAATTGATATAAATAAATCAAACATATCATGGAAACAAAATGACCAAGGCGCTTCTCCCCCACCCAGTATTCAAGTAATGTCTATAGCCTATGGATCCCATTGGGAGGAGAATTAAAATTTAAACTCCAACCACCCATGGAAACTCTAGGTCTTTCATGTGGTGTGCTGGCCAGGCACCCTACATAAAACCAGATCCTTGAGCCCCATATGTCCTTGATCTAGTCTATCTAAACTCATCCCAAATTACATTACCCAAAGAGGAACCACATCTGATACCATTTTTTATTAACAATTATGGGTCTTCATTATAACGAGTGACCAACCCGATCAAGGGCACGACCTGAAGGGCATTCTTGGTCCCCACAAGAAGGAAACATGTTCCCTACTATCCATGAGGCAACATGGGAATGATTTACTTTAATTTAAAAACATAAAAAAAGATAAATTATACAATAAGAATAAAAAAACCATAACCAAACATGGAATACATATATTCTATATTTGAGTTTCATGGTAAAAAAACACAAAGTGATACAAAAATAGGAGAAACCAAAATCCAACTCCAATAACCCCACATGTCATGATGAGAATAATCATCAAGCCACTTCTAAAACAAAACACCAAGGAAGACCGCTATCAACCTAAACAGCCATCATCAACAACCTTGAATTTACATGTGTCAAACACAACCAAATATAATTACACCCAAAAGAGTATGTTTTCTGTGAGCTAATACCCAGTAAGATTACTCCCAATATGGAATCCAAGTAATAAATTTTATAATGTAAAAAAAACATTCTTGTTTTAAAAAAAGTAAATTCATGATACAATTTTTTTATGAAAAAAAATTAAAAAATCATGATTTTTTAAAATAACAAATATGTCATATTTTAATCAAAATACAAACAGAATATGAACAAAAAAGAAGTACTATGAAATTCCCTCTAGGAACTAGCTATAAATGTTACATCATTACCTTTCATCTGAAAAAAAATTGGGCATTGTAACCATGAATAACTATGTTCTCATGAACGAGCCACTAGGAGGGGACACCCTAATGTACCAATGTTCTCCAATCATCATCAATATTTAGTGACTGTTTTTATCATCAACACTAATAAGTTAAATGTGATGTAGACTCCTCTATATAACTAGTACAATAGTCCCAGATTTACCACCAAGTTACTCGATATTCCCCTTCGTTCTCAAACTAGTTCCATGTTCACATTACACACCACATTCACAATACAATCTAATTAATGAATTAAAAACAAAAAATGTCCAACCATGCTCTATAATATCCATTTTAAAGTCGTACACACACAAAACCCTTTTACAAAAAATAGAAATCACATGAAAATTTTAACAATCATTTCCAAAACATATAAAATGCTACCAAGTCACACAATAAAGGGATTACATGTGGAAAAGACCATATTTATTACCCAAAAATCCATTTCAAACCTAATAAACATCATTCACATTAAAATTTATTTTATCACAAGAAATATTAATCATTGAACTCTATAAAATAATCTTGAAATGATGAATTATATATTAAACAATTATTACGCACAGAATCATCTACCTCAGATGTAAAAATCCATTAAAATAAGGGTGAATATCTGACCACACCTCATCCACACCACAATGAATAATGATCAAACCATGAAGAATCAAGTAAGAAATAACCATATATGGATAATAATTAAATCCCCAAAAGAGGATGATGGAGGGGGATGTGTACATATGGAGTAGAATCTCAAGTGGGGTTAAAAATAATTATGGAATGCATGTTAAAATTTAGAGGAGGAAAAAAAGAAAAAAAATTAATCGGACTCTATGTTTCATGGTTAGTTTGCATGGTTCGATAAAATGAGTGGTAATCGTGCTTTCCTTTGTATCCCAAGAAGGACCTACAACATTATTACCCCACACTGTCTATCTAACTATGAACTTCCCATGCAGTATCTTCTTCCTCACCCAAAAACCTACCACATGGTTACCATGGAAACAAGAAACAGTTACCACTAACCAAACACTAATTGTGTGACACACACTTCCGAAAAAATTCTATACATGTTTCTCCAAAAATCAAATAAATTCACATATGGAATAGGGTAGACTAAAATTAAAGAGATAAGTAACTACAAATAAATTAATAGATGTTATAATCATCATATTTACATAAACGGTTTTTTTACCTTTTCATATTTTCTATACCAAATCAACTTCTATATGACACATCAGCTATAAATTTTACTCATACATATGTGATGCGAACCAGGGGAATATGACACATAAATAAGACCAGTGTGAATAGGAACTATATTTTAAAGGTGGAATGGATTTCCATGAAACCATCGTATATAATTTTAAAAAAAATATTCTATAAAAAAGACATTGAGTATTAATAAATTATATTTGAATAGAAAAACTAATTTGATATATAAGGATCGTGATAAGTTGAATACAAAAAACAACATCACACTCAAACCGGCAAGCATATATTTATAATCACTTAATTAATTAAGATACGTTTTTAATTAATTATTATGTAATGATAATATTAAAAATTTAATTAACTATCATATATATTTTTTCTATAATTTCCATGTGATACATATTATACCCATCAATAATATTATAAATACAAAAAAATATTTTAATTTACTTTAGTTCATGGAATATGCATGGAGTGAAAAGGCCTTGTACCCAGCTGAATCACTCAGAATCATTTAGGGTCATTTATAGTGTATTTATACATATTTTGGAATACATGGTGTGTTAGTTTATTATTAGTCATGTGAAAACATGTGTATCCTATATTATGTGTACCAAATATAATGATTTTGTAAAGTATAGGGGTTTTAAGTCATCAACATGATGTGATGTTATAAAACATACATGAAATTAATACAATTTTTTTTTATTCTAAATCACCCCAAAATATGATTTTAACTACAGATACATTCCTTATAGATCTTTTTTAATTTATTATAAATATTCCTTTTATGTAATTTATATTTTTTTCTAATTAGGATGGCTAGGAACACACTCTTCATAAATGTGTATATGTTACATGGTGAATTTTTCGACTACACAGAATGTCACTCCCATATGAAAATATCATATTACACTCATAGGGACTGAAAATGTAATCTATTATTGATAATATTGATTTAATTTATGTGTAATATATCTATATTTCACGTTATAAATATGGAATATTCTCATCTTAATTGAATTCAACAATTAAATTTTAAATTTTTTATACACAAAATGTATGGCCCTGATCATAAACATTTCATAATAATGAGATTTAGTCACCAGTATATTATCATTCAAAATATGGATCATTTAAATTTATAATTTTATTGAATTATAGCATAACTATTTAAACCTAATTCAAATATTGCAATCTAGAAACTATTCTCAATCTCCATTTTTTTCAAAAATTAAACCTATCTAAAATAAAACATGACTAATTTGTCAACATTAAATATTCCTAACATTCATCTTATCTGCATACCTTCTCCTACACATCCTTATACCCTAGGGAAAAAATTTCAAAAACATTTTATGAGCATAAAAAAATCTCAAAATGGGATAAAAAATAATGAATGAAACCGTTCATCCATGAATATTTTATTTTCATGAGTACATTTTAAAAAACATAATTTTGACCCATATTACAAAAAAAATATTACTTTACCTTGTGATATCATTATATTCTAGTAAAAATAAATTAATACATACATTATAATGGTAAATTGTGTTATTTATAACATTATCACATTATAGATTTCATGGGTATATATGTAGTAAACTACATGGTTATGTTCAGAATACCCATCATAGTATATTTCTTAAATCATATTGGATAACCCATAACATTTTACTTTGTATCATTTCCTAATGAATTAGATATCTATCACAGGCTAACTCACTATTAGTTTAATATAAAAGCTTTCTTACAATTAAAAAATCCCATAATCCTAAACATAATCATTACAAATAAAAAGGAATAAATTAAACAAAACATTTCCAATTTTCACTCGAAATATATAATTCCAGGATATTGATATAATAAATCCATTATGATAAAAAATTCACACCAAAATTAGTGAAAATGGAATAATTTGTTTAATTTTTGTTAAAAATATTAGGGCATTTAAAGGAACCCAAATATAAAATCATGTGAAATGACAACCAGAAATTCATTATCACCATATACATTAAAAAAATAGTATTTTAATTTAGTAAAATGATTCATATAAAATGATCCATTTTATAATCATTGAAAAAATTCAATGGGTATGATAATAATGTTTATAGAGAAGGTGGTGTATATTATCAAAATAAGCATCAATTAATGGAGATTAAGTGGAATTTCCTTACCCTGAGTATGAATCATATGGGATGTTTTTTATCATTGGGAATAATAAATCTAGGATAGTTTCAACTTTAATGAGAACCATTTTCAAATATATTATTCTATTTATATCATTTTGTTCGTTGTTATAAAAATTTGATTATTACTTATGTTCATATAGGATGTTTTTTGATATTCAGTACTGTTGTCGAAAATGAACATGTTATGTTATAAATAGTCCATGCGGTCATAAGTTAATCATCTAAAAAATAACTTTTATGAGATAATAATAGTATTTTGATATAAATTATATCTTTATATACGTTCTTTAAATATGGATATAAAAATGAACAACATTACAATCATGGAGACAGTAAGCCATATGTACGCATTAGTAAAATTTTACCTTTTTCATTGATCATTATGGAAAGAAACTAATTATAATTGTATCTTTACATAATGACAAAAACAAAATTAGTATCATATTAATAATTTAATATACTTATATATACTATACATGTGATGTTTTGAATAAAAATGAATTTTAACGCTTCTTGGAGTCGATAGTTTACACCTACAAATGAACGAAGTTACCATTTCTTTGTGAGTGGAATGTAATTATGAAATTGATATATTATTATCATAAAATGATTAATATGTCATTAATAAAACATAGGAAAACTAATTAATTCATATTAATAATTCATGAGAGAAAACTATGGAGAACGAATTATATTGGTTCAAGGATGTGGTAGTTCAGATATATGCACAAATGATTATTTCTTTTCCCATTAAATAGACGTGGTGATATATTTAGGTTTTTATATTAAAAAAATAAAATATAATTATATTGAGGATACTATATTTACTATTCCACAATGGCTGTAATTTTTTTCAAGGAAGGGGGAGAAAAACTAAAATAAATACACTAAAATAAAAATATTATATTTACTTTGGAAGATCACCTATTCATGAAAACATAACACATATAATGAGGGTTTTGTTCCTAAAATAATTCCTTAAGAACATGGGGAGGCATTATAGGATGGGTTTTTGAAAGATACTATCCAGACCAAAAGATTCTAAATGTCGAATTAATAGATATGAATGGGTTCCCTTTTATATGAGAGGGGAGGGAAACTCAAATTTCTTTAAAAGTATTATGTTAACATAAATTGATTTTAAATTCAATATCATTACATACTGTTTTATTTAAAATATTGGATAATTTTTTTGTAAATATCTAATCATAAAATAAAAATTATTTAATATTTAATATTTTTAATCAATATATTTTTGTTTTATCATCTTTAAACACATACAGTTTTATCTGGTAATATACAATTTCAGAGTTATAATAGTTACCATAACAATCCAAAAGACAAATGAAAGAGTAATTAAATAATTTTTTATTCATTTAAAAATGAGTTGGAAGATTCTTTTATATTTATAAATTTTATATACATTAATTAAAAATCATAAATATTTTACGATATGAAATATATCAATTTTGACTCTATTCACTATGTGTCTTTTTAAAAAATCATAAAAACAAAATTTCAAAGATGCGATTCTGAAAATAATAAATTAAATATTAATCTGTTCTGTGAAATTATTTGATGAGATAAAATGTTTCATATTATAATTATTTTAAAATTATGAATATAATATAATTGATTCTTCCTTTAAAAAATTCAAATACCGCAACATCATTGTGCCATAATTAAATTTAGTTATTTAATGTATAAAAGATTAATAGAATTATATTTATAGAGATAAAATATTATCTATTAAAGGACTATATACAGTGTATTTTATTCTTCATATAACCCTATAATAAATATTATTTATTTTTTCAAAATATGATTTTGACATTATTAACTTATCTTTTAAAAAAATATAATAAATTTCATATTCATACTCAATTGGAATAAAATGTTATAATTTAGTGGTAATGTTTATTTTGGTCTAAACCCAATCATCTAATTTAATGATGACAACTATTAATATAATTTTATAATTTTATAAATTTATATTTACCTTTAGTTACCCGATTAACTATCAACAAAGGTTAATAAAATACTAATTCTATTCTTCAAAAAAAATTATGACGATCTGATTAAATAAAAAATTCCATTATAAATACACCCATGTATGAAATGATTTAAAATTCAATTCTGTTATGTGGCTATTTTATTTTTAGCACTAATCTCATAGATGAGTGAGATGGTTGGTAAAATAGACTTAAAATTTTAAAATATGTTATTATATCTAATTTAAATATCTAAAATATTCCAATGAACTAAATTGGATTAATACATGTATTATTTATCTATTTATTACTTAAGAAATAGTTTAAATTATAAAAATTATTTAAATAGAAAATCTTCTTTTATCTATAATGTAATTTTGATCACTATTTATTGAAATATGAAACATTATAGAAAAATCTAAAAAATCCCCTTCGATAATTTCGACAACCCAAATTAAAAAAATGATGTTTATTTTGAGAAATAGAACATATTATATATATTTTTTTTAAAATGTGTTCACTATAATAAGGCAGTAAAAATGATTTTCTGAAAATTACACTATTTATTGATAAAATTGATTTTTTTTAATAGTTTTTTATGGAAATAATTCATTTACATTAATTTGGATATATATTTAATTTATGGAAAATTTATTAGCTAATTAATCATTATATAAAAATGTTTAATCCATATTTTCATAATTCTGCTAACATCGTTCATTCATTCAATTATAACAGATAGTCTATAACTACCACTTAAAATAATAGTGTTATAATATATTTTATTCAATATAACTCATTCTTACAAACATTGTTATATTTAGGAGAACCCCATAGTATTATTTTGGGTATTCTATACTATATAGCATAAAAATAATGAAAATTTACTATTAAATTCATATTTATAAATTTTAATATATATAATAACTTATATTCTATAATTATCTCGGATGTCACATCCTTTGTGATTTATTGACATTGAGTCCTCGTAATTTCAAATTTCAGCTCGGTAAATAATATTTAACTTTTCAATTCTTTTTATTTGAATCCCACATCGGAAAAAGAGTAAATTATACATCCAATTTAAAAGAATGATAATTATGTACAATAGTCACCTGAGATAACAAATATTAGGGTTTCATTTAGGAATATATGGATATGGAAGAGAAAAATAACGATCATGATCTAATGAAGATTGATATAAAACATTGTTAAGATAAATTTAACTATCACCTAAACATAAATTTGGAATGTCTTAAACATTCATTGATTTCATACAAGGAAAAGTAAATGATTTTTTAAAATATCATTTTCAAAGAGATGAAGATTTATTTTACAACATAATATCAGAACAAATATAAATTTACTATCATGAAATGTAAATATTAATCAATTACTAAAATTCAGCAACATAGTCATCATTTTCTCAAAATTATTAGTATTCAAGTGGAATCAATGTCAATAGAATCACATAATCCACAAAATATTAACTATATTTTCCCTTTCAGGAAAAAATAACCAATAACAATAAATTTAATATAATATAAGACAATTCAATGAAATAAATTAACCATTATATGATAAAAACCTACAATAATCTCCAATGATCACATCGATACCAAATTTTCAATATAGTCCATTTAAAAAAACCACCCTAAATATTCCACAAATAAAAATTAAATCTATGATTAAATCCCATGAAATCTAAAAGATTTTATCACACTATCTTCCATGATAACTTTTACAATTTATCTCCATATACATCACTCACTCTAAATGTATCATACCAAATATTTAATTTCCCTTGTAATCTACATTATAAGAAAAAAATTATAAAATTATAAAATTATAAAATGTACACAATTAAAATCGTGGATTCTTACGAAATATTTAAACCATTACTCCTCAATAGAAACATGATATTGTTCTCTTTACCTTAATTATATAATTTTCCCAAAATTTTTAACTTTTACCCAAATAACTTTTATCACATAATCTACATGTCAAATTCCAATATAAAGGATATCAATTTGATAAAACACATGTTCCCTAAATCTACATATTCTTTTTCTATCAACCTGTTTAACTAAAATTAAAAATTCAAACAAACCACAGACTTTATATAGGCTAGTGGTAAGTGATATATCCATTTCTAAAAATAACTATGGATTTGATTCTCGTATATTTGACTAACATGATGGGTTTGTCACACTTCCTACAGGTTGTCCATTCTCAATAATTTCATAATTCTTATCACATTCTAATAATATAATAAAATCATCCAAAATATCTATGATCTATTTTAACCTCAATGGTTATCTCATAAATTTTATTTTTCATCCCAAAATGTTCTACCATATAATTACCTAAAAATCAAAAATCACATCAATACTAAAGCTTATTTATTACATTAATCTAATTTCCACATTATAAAATATAATTCTTCTTGGAATAACATTTTTACGTAACAATAATCAGGGTTACACTTGGTTAAAAAATTATACCAAAGTAATTACATCATCAATAGAGAATTAAGACTTTTAATAATTTCATCATCCATATAACTAACATAACTCTCAAATTCATAAAATGTAAAAAACATAATCATCCCTCATTTATTATTTTCAATTTTCCATAATTTTAAATCTTATTACATAGTAATTATTTCCTAAAAACAAAAACATGAATTATTTCTTAAGAATTAATAATATCAGAACACAAGTTAAGAAATAATTGTTACCTTATGTAAGTCATTTTGCGTTTCCTAATCATTAATTGTAATGGAATTATTTATTGGTAATCATATACTTGTATAGTACTGATGATCGCATTCATGAACCTTTATCCTAGGAATTTTTTTTCATAATGACCATACTCATCACATTTAAATAATTAGTTTTATAACTATGGAAAAAACTATTTCCATTTCATTTATTCAACTAACCACTTCTTTTTTCCTTGGATGGTTATCTATTTATAAAATTCCTTACCATATGTATAACTCCTTCCCATCACTTTCAAATATTGTTTTGGGTGTTTATTTCTACGTCCTCTAAACATATGTAATTTAATATACATACCTTTATGATCACTATTTTTTTAACATCATCATAAATTTGTTTCTATCATATATGATGGATCATAAAAATCATGAAGGGTCAAGTGGTTAATCATTAATCCTAATAATTGGTTTATAATAACCATTATAATAATTATTATAGTTCATATTTCATTTGAATTCTTATGTTGATAACTACCACATTTTTCATCACATCTATTGTTACATTGGTTCAAACTAGAACCAACCATTTACTAAAACCAAAAAGGATTGTGTTTGTAAATAAATAAATAAAAAATCACATGACATCTTATGAGGAATGTAATCAAAAATATATCGTTATTCAGGTTATATCATACTCATTAAAATTATCTAAAATATAAATAACTCTTCTAAACATGATATCCATTGTGGATATATATATCTTGTAACCTATGCTTAAATAAAACCCTAAAAACTCAAGTTATCTATGCTGACAACTGATACCAACTATAATCCTCAACCTTAAACAATAAATAGTTAATAGTTTAGTCCAAAACCTACTTTCATTCTCATTGAATATATTTTTACGTTTATATATTTATTCTATTATTCCATATCTAATAAATAAGAACTCATATATTAAAAAGAATAAACTTTTACACACTACCCATTTTTTCACAATGTAAAACAACATAACATTAACTAATAATTCTTTTTCATGATAAAAATATTACGAACATTCAACTTAACAAATTCTATTCTCATATCCATCCCTATACCACGTGGAAAAATTTCAAAAACATGGGATGAGGAGAAAAAGAACAGTATGAGATATAAAATAAGGAAAGAAATTATTAATCCATGAATATTTTATGTTAATGAAAACATTTTTACAAAATCATACATTTCAACACAAAAACATAAATAATTTAGTTTACCTAATAAAATCATAAGATAAATATTAAATTCAAATAAATCAGTATTCATAATGATAATTGGTGGAATTCATAACATTATTACTTTATCTCTTTCATGGTTACATAGGGGTAACCTTCAAGGTTTTGTTTGGAATACTCATCACAGTATATTCCCGATATTTGTTAGGATAAACCCAACCAGTTAACTCTATATCATTATGCAATGAATTTGGGAGATATCACTCGCTCATCTTCCCTTAGATAATCACAAAACCACCAATATATATAAGAAATAACCAATAACCATAACATAACAATAACATAGAAAAGAATAATAAATGAAAAGAATACATTTCCACAATTCAATCACATGATATAATTTTAATATATAGATATAATAAATCCATTCTCAAAACCATTTTCATAATATAAATTCTTTAAAATGGTATAATTTTTTTATTATTCGTTAAAAACTTTATGGCTTGTACATGAATACAACTATCAAATAATGGTTATGATGGAAAAAAAGTCATTGTCACCATATACATTGAAAACCATTCCTTTTTTTAGTAAAATGATTCTTATAAAATTATTCATTTTGAAAATTTTTAAATATTTGTGAAATGGTTTTATTACAATACATATAAAAAAGGTGGTTTGTATTATCAAAATATTCCTCAATGATAGGATATTCATACAAAGTCCATTACCTCGAGTCTGACTCCTCTCACATATTCATTATCATAGTGACTAATAAACATAGGTTAATTTTTACTTTCTCAAAAATCATTTCCATGTTTATTATTCCATTTATACCACTTATTTCCATGCTATAACAATTACATGAATATTTATGTTCATATTGGATGTTTTATTCGATATTTCAAAACTGAGTGAAAAATAAATTTGGTATGATGTCAATTGTCTATGTGGTCACATTTCCATCATCTCTAGAATTAAATATATGAAATAATAATGACATTTATATATAAATTAAACCTCAAATTCCATTAATTATTTATGGATATGAAAAATTAACTATTTTACAATCATGGAGACGGTTTGATTTATGTACGCATGAGTAACATTTTCCATTTTTCATTGATCGTTATGGAAAGAAGGTATATTTTTTACTATTTAAAGAATGATAATAACATAATTAATGACATTTTAATCAATGAAATATTATTATATATAATATTCATGTGATGGTTGAATAAAAATGAATCACACCGCTTTATGGAGGTGATAGTTCACCCGTACACATGAACGATGTTACAATTTTTATGTGCATGGAATGTAACAACATAAATAATATACTATTATTATTAGATGAATAATATTTCATGAATGTGACATTTGAACCCAAATTAAATCATTATAACAGATAATAAGAGATGATTATGGAAATAAAATTATATCGGTTTATGCAGGTGATAGTTTACATGTACACACAAACAATTAATTCATTTCTGATTTAATGCAAGTTGAAATGGAATTGGGTAAAGATATTTGACAAAATAACATCCTAGAGTATTGATGATCATGGATTTATTATTCCATCATATTTTTGGGATATTTTATGTAAGGGGGAGAATAAATAATATAGAAAGACTAAAATGAAGACGGTTTCATTCCTAAGGATAATTACCTTTTCTTGATGTCATAACCCATCTAAGAAGGGTATTTTTTCCTAAAACAAGGATTCAAGAATATATGGAGGTAATATATAATGGTTTTAAGGAATATCTTGTCTGATCCAAAAGGATTAGGAAGTCTAATGAATATATATGAATGGTATCCCATTTATATGTGAGGGGAGGAGCGCTCTTTGAATTATTAAAGGTACTAAATTAATATAAAAAATTTTTCTATTAAAAGTTGTATAAATTATTTTATTTCTAATAAATGATGATTATGGGTCACAATATAATCATCCAATAGAAATTAGTCATGTTTTAGTATTTTTTTAATTTTTACCTTTTTGTTATGACCCCTTTTAACTCTTACAACTTTATCATGTAATTTACACTTTGAGAGTTAAAATAATTACCATAACATGCGAAACGACCAATTAACGAGTCATTGATGTCGTATTTAGACAAATCCATACATGTTTTCTTATTCATGGATATTTTTAAATTTATATAATTTAATTAAATAATTTACATTTTATGATATGGATTTTATGAACACAGATCATTATATTATATATGGATCTTGAATTCAGGTTATTTTTTAGGAAAATAGTAGAATTGGAAATTTTCAATGTAAATGATGGTTACATATGAGTACACATAGTGTACGAGGGTACCACATATTGGCTGCATAAACAATGAGTACATTGTCGTGTGGGTACATGAAAGAATGCTTAAGGTTGGGGCCGTATGAGTCTAGTACTTGGTGTGTTCATTTAATAAACACATAGTGTAATTTTATTTTTTATTTGATAAATCGGTTCGGGGGCACGTATCATCCTTGAAAACATCTTCTTCTACCCGTTTTTCATACAAGAGTGTGTAAAATGGCCAAATTACTTCGAACCACTCCTAGTTCAATATCTATGATTCGATTTAGATGTTGTTGGGTGTATTTAAATCCCACCGGTGAGTTCTCAATTCCCCATAGAGCCTTAATTTTTTGATTCATCCTCTCTCATGAGTTAATCATGGTTGGTCGTTTTCACCTTTTTGTATATATACACCATTTTAGGCTAATTCAAGGGTTGATGTTAAATTGTGTTGATTGTAATACAACATGGTAGATGGTTGGGACCATTTCTTGCATTTCTTTGGAATATATGTGCTAAAAGGTCCACATAACCACGTTTGGGGTATTTCAAGATTTGGAATTTAACCATGTTTAATACATGTTATGGTTTCATTGATTAAAAATATTTCCCTGCTTATGAGTAAGGTAAAAGTCTATTTTTCCATGCCTTGGATGATTAGGATGATGTTTTTTTATTTTATGAAATTCATGTGATATTCGTTGTGAATATTTAGTGATGTAGTTGTTATAGATTACATATGATGCCTGATATGATGTACATGTTGTTTTTAAAACATATTACGATAGCGTTGGAAGATGAAAATTATGGGGGTTTCTATGTTTACTTACACAAGACCATGAGAGACTTGATGATGATATTGACCCAGGTTTATTGACCATTAGAGATACCCAGGTGGTCATTTATAAATTTTATGCTATGTTGAAATAAGGGTATTGACCATGAGAGCTTCCCATTATGACATTTATAATTTAAAATACTACTATGTGGGAACAAATGGGATTGACCATGAAAACATTCCCAGAATTTTGATATTTAAATTTATGGTGCTATGTTAAACCACAAGGGTTTGACTATGATATCATTCCCAGGGGTGGTTTATGAATTATTGAATGATTGCGATGAGTCTTTCAATCCATATCACAAGCATAGACTCAATCATACCTGATTGTTTAGATGGTCTTTTGGGAAATCAATTTATTACTATTACAGAAGGGGATATAATGATTAGGCTATATCACGAGATCACATTATATAATGGATTGATTAATAGAAACATGTAAATGAATTTAATTTAAAATAGAAGGATTATTTACTTTGAGGTACTTCATAGTTTATTGTTTCAATTATGCATATTGCCTACAATATATATTCACTAACAGTTATCCATAGAACTTTTAGTGGTTTCCTACAGGGATTTTACTCACACCCTCTTTGGTTTATTCTTTTGGACCCAAATAAATCATATGATTTATGTTATAGAAAAGGGAAACTGAAATTTTTACTTATGTACATGATTTCTATTAGAGCTAGAGAGAGATGGACAAAGATGAGGCATATGATGTTTCTAGAGTTTACTCGATTTATGTTGTACTTTGGTTTTTATATATTTTCAAGAATTTTGACTTTTTTGTTTTCATCCTTGGATACATGTAACATGCATTATTTATTTATGATCGAGTATTTCTATTACTATCAAACATATATTTTGTTACGTCATTATTTGTATTACTACTTCCGATATTGCATAATATATTCATTCCACTATGTATCATCATCCAATGAGGTCATAGATTACCCATTATAATATAGTTTCCCTCACTACTATTTGGTAGCCTCTTGCGTTTGACAAATTGCGCTTGAGGTATGGTGACCAGATGGGTTTGATCACCTTTGGTTGGCACACAGAATAAGAATGTTATAACATGGTATCAACGGAACTTTCTATTCTACATTGTCTTACTATTTGGATCCTATATTCATGGATAGTAAATAATTGGTTGTCGAAATATTGTGTTCCCTAGAGTAGTTATCCCATTCACTATGAAAATCCATATTACCTCGAATATTTCAATTTTTATCATCTTTCAATTGTTAAAGTTGGTTGGATTTCCCCGTTTGGTGACAATATTTATTTGTGATAAAAATATAGATATTATTGTGGTTCTATTTAATTTAATACCTAATGAGATGAGGGTATTCCCTCTAACACCAAATATTGGATCTTTCTATAGATCACATGTTATGAATTCTTGTACTGGAATTTTGGGTGAATTACTGATTGCATGCTGTTGTGATAAACGATGTTCTATATATGCATGATGTAGTGAGGGATACACCGATAGAAATAACTTCTATTTTGATAGGGTACAGGTATATGTAATTATTTATTTATATGAACATCAATCATTGGTTTTGAGGTGTTATTGGCCCTCATGGATCAGAATTTAGTGGTTCATGATTGAAGTTTAATTTAATTCTATTGTAATATGTCATGAAAAAGGATTCCAAATATTGATTTGTATAGTTTATGGAATCTCATGGGTCTGAATTTGTTATTACTTGTAAAAAATTATTTTTTTAAGGGTTAAAAAGATTTTTTAGGGGCCTATTATCTAGAAACCTGGACAACAGGGCTTGTGTTGTCATAAACACATGCCATGTGTTCTTAGGTTCCAGGGGAAACAACTTTTATTAACTACATGCCATGTACTATATATACATGCGATGTAGTTTTTAACCATCTAACTGACTGTGTGAGTAGAGACACAAGGTGGGTAAATGTTTGGTAGGATACACCATGTACTATAAGCACACACCTACTATGGAGACCATGTATCTGGTAGTGTGAATACTGTCACGAGTGGAGGGAATTTGGATGGTACATGACATGTTTAACTGTTACACAGAATGTGGTAATTGGTAGTGTATCTAGCTGTGTGACTATAGACATGTGCAGATGAATCATTAATAGAATAGAACATGCCCAGGGTGAACATGTTGTGTAGTGTTACCCCATAGAGAACCATATTGTTCTAGAATTTTAGAGGAACCGGGGAAGGAGGGAAAAATAAATTTACACACCATGTTGTGTGATGAATGTGCTGTGTGTATGGGGTGTTACATGAGAATATAGGAATAGGTGCACACCCAACTTAAAGCATAATGTGAACATGTTTTGTGGTAGTTATACACACTATTTAATATTTTTTTGTAAAACATGGATGTTTTCCTTCTCCAATTACTTTCTTCACTTCTTTTTTGTTTTCCTTGATAATCCTAAACTCAGTTGATTGCTATTCCTTGTAGTTCCATGCTGCTAAGACATCCTCCGGTTGTATGACATGTGTTGGAAGATTAAGAGACACTGGAAATAGTATATTAGAGAATACCAATAAATCCTCCCATCGTTCTCATCATGGAATAAGATATTAAACCGGACGTAGGTGCATATTCACAGTTCTATGAAGTCTTTTTGAGGATTATGCAGACCATCTGGGGGCACCACATCCTTCCCTACCTATGGAAAAGTTTACATGAGTGTTGGAGAAAAACAATCCACCAACATTTTTTGGGGATAGAGGACCACATGCTGCAAAGACATGGTTGGATGACATGCTTTCTATCATTGAGTGTCTAGAGATAACTCTGAAGAGAAGGGTGAACCTTGTGATATGCATGATACTTTATTCCTCCATGATATTGTGGGATGTTATCTCAGATGAAGGATGTCATCCGGATATAGGTAGGAATGTGTTTCAAAAGATATTCTATTATTACTTCTACCTCGTGACGTTGAGGTTCAATTGAGCCCGAGAGTTCATGCATTTTGAGAAAGGTGCTCTTTCAATAATGGATTATTGTTCACATTGTATAGTGCTTCATCACTTCACACATGTTTTGTGTGTTTTCAAGTTATCCATGGATAATATATTTCGGGTTAGTCTTATATTGGAAATCTAATAGCAGTTGATATGTTTTCTCAGAGACTTATGTGACTTCTATAGTAAATCATGCACTGAATACCAAGTGAAATCTGAGGCAGTTGGGAGCTGTGAGACAGGGATATTTAGCTTCTTGGGCTGTTGAACCTTCAAAAAAAAGTAGGAATCACCATAGGAAACATTCATGCGATGTCTTTTCAGGTAGCCAGGTGGTATGATACAAAGTGTGGGAAGAATGGGAAAAAGAGACGGCAGTGACTGAGAGACCCAATTGAGTTTTGGTCTTGTGAAAATATGGATAGTCTTACACAGTTTATCTAAATGTTCTCACCAACATTGAGTTATAGGGGAGCATTTATGACTCAATGTTTAGGATAATGACCACCTATTTCTCATTAGTTGAGGAACTAGAGTTCTTCTGGCCGTTCAGGCTGAGGATGTAACACCCCAGGTAAATAAAGAATATCAAATTTTCATATTTATCCATATTAGTGAATAAAATATTAATATGAATTTAATGGGGACACTATGCTCGATGGCGTACCCAACACACAACAACGAGTTTCTTGGGAATCTTACGTTGCACTCTAATAATAAAATAATATTATTTTAAATGGTAGTTAACATGTAGCCATTTTATTGGCAGTAATGGATAGAAATAACTAAAATATGATTATATATGTTTTTAAATGTTTTTACATTTATCCAATAAAAGATAAAGGCTTAAAATACGGAAAGAATTCAATTTTAGGCGTATATGCCCTAGTTTTCACTAAAGGTTCACTTATCACCATTTGATGGAGAACCATCATTAAATATAGTTTTTTTCACTCTTATACATTCTATTGGACCAAATAAAACTCTTCTTAAGAATTGGGACATCAAAATTTACTTAGTGTAAATTTTTGGTATCTTTCCGATAAAGATCATTTTTTTAATGAATAGTGTAAAATGTTGTATTTTAATTCAAACCCTCTTTCTAATATAATTTATTGGTATTATTAGATTATCTTTTGAATTGGTTTTAAAGTGAAATTAGAATATATTTTTACCATTAAATACAATAGTGGTCGTTGTAATTAATTTCACTTCGAAATCAGACTTAAACTAGTGTCAATCTTTTGATACTTATTGTTTCATAAAAACACGCTATTTTCTCTGACAGCGGGAATTAATTATTAAATCAATTAATGTAACTTATATGTTTTGAATTTTTTAAAATAGACTACATTTTTAAATTCGCAATATCAAATATAGCTTAGGGTGAGTTTTGGTATTTTTCTAAAATACATCAATTTTTTATGAATAGTGAAACCACTAAGTGGTACTTATAAAAACTGATTTTTCCGTTTAAATGAAATTTTGCCATATTTGTGTTTTGAATTTCGAAAATCCAACATACATGGTTGTCATTAAGAAGTAAAATGTTGTTCAATGGGATAAAAATAATTTTTTGGTGAATAGTAACTTATTAAGTTTTTAATCGCGATTAGTGGTAATTAGTGTAGTTTATGGTAGGAATAATGTTTTAAAAAACTGTAATGACTTAGAAACATGTCCTACCCTCATTGGATGTGTCATGGCCGACCAAGACAATCCATGGGTCAACTTGGGGACCTCATGGAGACACTTTGGTTGTAAAATGACATAAATATCTTTTTATTTAATGTTAAAGTAAAAATGACACAAACATGAGATGTTTTACTAAAAAAAATTTTACATGGGGTTATACAAGTAATTTTTTGACTATAAATAGTCATTGGAAAGATAAAAAGATTTCTTACATCATAGTATTTTTTTTATTTTTATACATTAAATAAATTAAATTATTTATGACATCATGATGATGCAGCGATGACCTCATTATTTAACGATTTAAATAAAATGGAACAATAATGTAATATCTATGACCTACACATGTCCATAACCTATTGGATGAGTGGATTTAGAACCCTTATCACCTTATCATAGAAATACAACAATTTGGGACCTTTAAAATCCGAAACTCTTTTGAAAATAAAGTAACATTTTGTAACTTTACAAGAGTGCCTCTCCTCTCCTCTTATAAAAGGCCCCCACCTCTACCTCCTTGACCACACTCCCAAAGACTTTGTATCGGCAAACCCCTGCCCATTTTGTCTCTCCACTTCCCTCTCTTACTCCTTGAAGGCTCACATTGGGCAGAAGTCTTCCCAAGGCAGTCTTTGAGCTCAAACCAAAGGGAGTTACCCGATTTTAAGGTAATGTCTTCACTTGTGTCCTTTTGTTTTATTTTGTTTCTCCAACCCCCTAAACTCTTTTTATTAATTTATTTTGTAAAAAATACAGTATCTTCAATATACTATGGTGCTTTTATAAGAAGTATTCCAGCTACTCTTACACACACCTACATCTAATGGTTAAACAACATATTGTTTCTGTGGATGGCGAATTTCTGCCTCACGAAACGATGATTGTTCAACATTATTCTAACACCTTAAAAAGTTTCCATTAAGATGACACTATATTTATATATGATATATAATATTTTTATGTTTTACTTAAGCTTCTGTATTTTTCATTTATGGCATACCTTTATGGTTTCCATTATGGGTAAATGCGATATCTTCATTTAAGGAAGCGCGGACTACTGCCCCCTCAAAGTGATTTGATTCGTTAATACCATATGTGGTACGTATAAAAGATATATTTAATGATATTATATATGATACCATAGTGGAATTAAAATAATATTATGTATCATTATGTTTCAATTCCATTAAATATGAAATAGAAATGGAAGTAGCGTTCATGCGTACGTACGGCTTACCGTCTCCATGAACGGTACATTTCATTTCTTATCTCAAAATGTTATGTAATATTATAAGTACATATATATAATGGATATATATGTAAAATATTACATCTAAATTATGGATATCATTCTGGAATTATAACATATATATATATATATCTCATTTTGTTTTAATTCCATTAATATGACAAAAAATGAAAGTAGTGTTCATGCATACGTACGGCCTACCGTCTCCATGAATGGTGCTTTTCATTTTTTATCTCCAAATGATATGGAATAGTATAAAATGAATATTTACTGGATATATATTATATTTTAATCATTAATACTATTCTGGAAATTATTTACTTATAACTATATGGGCAATCTTTTTTCAAACAAATTCATTTTTGACTCATGTACCAAACATCGACAAAAACGTCAGATATGAACTAACATTATTAAACAATTATTATAACATTATAATATGTGATATGAAATGAATAATAATATCTAAAGGAGGTACTTATGCAATTATTAATCGACCAAAGTTTTTTATTCAAGAATATAAAGAAACGAACAAGACAAGTGGTACTTGTGGTAAGGGATCCTACACCTCTCTTTCTTTTTATGTACACTCTTTTATGTCATTCCTTATAAGCTCATCTTTCTTGTGATTGGCATGTTCTTTTATATTACTCTTACTGAAATTTTTATGTTCATATGATGAGAGACCCTATTCTCTCTCATCAATATATTTTGGATGTTTTGAGTGGCGTTGTTAGGCTGTTGAATTTCTTAAGAGATCTAACCTCTCTCTTTCTCTTTAAGTACTCTCATTTATGTCACTTATTTTAAGCTCCTCTTTTTTATGATGGGGGATGTTTTTTTATATTCCTATTGTTGTAAATTTTATTTTAATGTGATGAGATACTCTATTTGATCTCATCAATCCATTTTTGGAAGTTTTAAGTGGCGTTGTTAGGCTGCCGAGTTTTCATAGGGGATTTTTCATCTCACTTTTATTACTGTGAGATTTATGCTACATTTGCCACAATTTCCTTTGAGTGGTGTATGTAATTCCCATTATTTTACTCATTGTGTAATATACTTTATTTTATTAGTATTTACATCAATGTTGTATTTTCCTTCTTTCGCGTGGTGTACGTTTCGAAAGATACCCATGTCGGTAAGGGAACCTTTCACCCTCCTCTTTTTAAAAGACATATTTTGTTGGGTCTTTTAATTTACATATTTTTATGTTGGGATATGTTCTAATATATCCTTATTGATGTAAATTTTATGTCCAAGTGTTGAGATACCATTTTTTTTATCTCTCATCAACTCATTTTGATGTGACGCTGTTAGGCTGTCAAGGGAACTTCTTAACCCAATTTCAATTTCATTGGGTTCAACATGTAGTTATTGAATATGTCGTCCATTGAATATGTGTGATTGATATTTGAATATTTTACACTTAATATCCAATTATATTTGGTGTATTCATTTGTCACACATAATTATGTAATTGATTTATCCTTAAACCAAGGATATCGACTTTGTATGGTACTTCATCTCAATCTCCTTTCATTGATGCATATTTTGTTTTATACACAACATTATTTTATACAGTGTATAAACCCCTTTGACTTTTACATTTATTCAAAAGGAATCTTTTTTATACGAAGCAAATACTAAACAACATAAGGGAATGTTTTTGTCGTACGTATGCGGCGACAACGACTTCTCCGCCGCCGTGACCATTATTTGAGTTTCGTCTTCCTCTATAATCCATACCTTTTTTTAAAGACATATAAATACCATGTTTTACTTTTCTTTTATTCTGGTATTTAAAATTGTTTTCATAATGTTTTTATATCAATGTGTTGTATTGATATCTTGTGATTGAAAGGTGGAAATGTTATTTTTCCTTTATGCATGTTTTATGTGATACGATTATGTTGAGGTTCTTAGGAATTATTATGAAGATAGGTGGTTCTGTGATAGACTAAGGGAGGGTGAGCCCGATATAGCTCTCCAATGCATTGGGTAACACGAAGGAGTGAAACGTTAAGGTTTATCCGAAGAGATTTAGGGAATATACTATGGTGGGTATTCCAAACATAACCAAGAGGGTTACTCCCTACGTAAGAATGTTATGAATGCCTCAAGTTAACTTTTATTTCTTATGATTTCTATGATTTATTCATGATTTGATGAGGTATGTTAAAGTGCCTATGTTTTATGGGTAAAGTATGATTTCATTCTTATGTATATATGATCTCATGTTTCCTTTCCATATTTTTATAACCCTTACTGAGATTTTTATGCTCATCCCAAGTTTTTAAAATGTTTTTCACAGGTCAAGTTAAAGGTACATGATGTGATGATAGTGTCAAGGATGTGTCAAGAAAGAATCCATGTTCTATTTTAAACATGTTTCCGTTGATGGGAAGAATGAATACTGTCTTTTATGTAACCACTTTTTTTATTGTGGAATGTAATGCATGTTTCATGACCTAATTCTCTAAATCTCTAAACCTGAAAAGATCCTCAATGTGTAATCTTGTAATAACTCAATATTAAGAAAGGTTTATGGCTGGGGCCTTATAGTTGGTATCAGAGGTCAGTTTAGATAACTTTAAAGGTTATGGTATTCTCTATGCATATGTGACATTGCCATAATGGTTAGGATTTTAGAAAGAGTCCTAGTTTTAGATAAAGTGAATGAGTAAGTATAACTTAGTGTTTACCTTCCTCATTAGTACATGATGGATTTGTTGATATACTCACACTGACCTTTCTGTTTTTAGTGAATGGATGGATCTAGCAGGCACCAAAGAGACAACAGGTTTGAAGGAAACTGTGGTGGTTCTCTGTTTAAGATACTAGATAGAATGGGGGATTCGATGAGGAAACTCGTGGTTGTTCTAAACCAACTATCAAGGATTCATGATCAACCACTTGAACCTAGTTATGTTCTGTAATGCATCATGTATGAGATGACCAATCGATGTGGATGTTCAGGTAACAATTATAAAGGTAACCATTAGAGTTTATGTGATCCTTACTTTTGAGGTAATTATGGGTTATTATATGATATCCTGGAAAATGAAAGGCATGAGATAAACTTGAGGTTAAAATATGTTATGATCATTTTTGAAGATTTTATCTCGTTTTGGGGAATGTTTTAAAATTATATAGTTTTGGAAAAAGGACAACACGCAGACCGTGTGACTACCCGTCGCGTCGGACAAAGTTGCGGGAATCGAACCCACAACCAAAGTTCGACTGGTATTTATCGCATACCACTAGACTACGTGAAGTCCCTAGTTAGTTTGATTGATTCTTTTTAGTTATATTATTTTATGAATTAAGAGTAAGTTGATTTTGGGTTATTTATGAAAATGATTAACCTATCATGGAGGATATGTGATTAGGTTAATTACTTTTAATATGAGACTTTAAGAGAAACTGATGTTGTTTGGAGATAAATGTTACGATTTAACTTGGAAGACTATGTGACTAAATCCATCAAATATTTCGGTTTCAATAATAGTATTGTTTAGTTTGAAGAATTTTTATGGAAAAATTGTTTATCGTATGGTCCCCGTTGAACTTTGGGTTTTGTTGGACAAATTTTGGAGATTAAGCATAGATTTTCTTTTTAAAGGGTTATCCTTTTCTGGATTATCTGACCTTGTACTATCCTTTTTTGTTTTGGTTTTGGTTAAATCCTAAAGACATGGGAAGTATATAGTTTTCTTTGGTGGATTAGGTGATTCTCTAGAAGTTGATTATAGTACTCTTAATGTGAACAAGTCTTCCTAAATACTCGTCTTTTTGAAAAAATATGAGTTTGATTAAGGAATATAGTAAAAGTTGAAAGTCAACATGATAAGTGATTATGTTTCCTTATGAATAAATTCCTCAATAAAAAGTAACTTAAAACAAAAATGTTGTCTATTAATTATTCCTACTGGGGAATCGAATACCGTTTAACCCATCACAACTTTGTGATTTTCTTATGGTTAACTTTCTCCTAGACATGTTTACTATCACTCTCCCTCAAGAACATGACCCTTTGCTTTTTCTTCCATGTCCATGTTTTTCTACATGGAATCCTAGTATGGGTTAACTCGGGTGACCTCTGTACTTATATTCCTTTATTTTAATGTGATTGTTTTACCGACTCTTGTTCCGATGTGGGACTTTCAAGGATGTTTCCAAGCTCAATTTTAAAAATTGAGAGGACGCAATTCCCAAAAGGGGGAAGGATGTAACACCCCAGGTAAATAAAGAATATGAAATTTTCATATTTATCCATATTTGTGAGTAAAATATTAATATGATTTTAAAGGGGATTCTATGCTCGATGGCGTACCCAACACGCAACAACGAGTTTCTTGGGAATCTTACGTTGCACTCTAATAATAAAATAATATTATTTTAAATGGTAGTTAACATGTAGCCATTGTATTGGAAGGAATGGATAGAAATAACAAAAATATGATTATATATGTTTTTAAATGTTTTTAAATTTATCCAATAAAAGATAAAGGCTTAAAATACGGAAAGAATTCAATTTTAGGCGTATATGCCCTAGTTTTCACTAAAGGTTCACTTATCGCCTTTTGATGGAGAACCATCGTTAAATATAGTTTTTTTCACTCTTATACATTCTATTGGACCAAATAAAACTCTTTTTATGAATTGGGACATCAAAATTTACTTTGTGTAAATTTTTGGTATCTTTCCGATAAAGTTCATTTTTTAATGAATAGTGTAAAATGATGTATTTTAATTCAAAACCTCTTTTTAATGTAATTTATTTATATGATTAGATTATCTTTTGAATTCGTTTTAAAGTGAAATTAGAATATATTTTAACCAATAAATTCATTAGTGGTCGTTGTAATTAATTTCACTTTGAAATCAGACTTAAACTAGTGTCAATCTTTTGATACTTATTGTTTCATAAAAACACGCTATTTGCTCTGACATCGGGAATTTATTATCAAATTAATTAATGTGACTTATATTTTTTGAATATTTTAAAATAGACTTCATTTTTGAATTCGGGATATCAAATATATCTTAGGGTGAATTTTTGGGATTTTTCTGAAAAACATCAATTTTTGATGAATAGTGAAACCATTAAGTGGTACTTATAAAAACTGATTTTTCCGTTTAAATGAAATTTTGCCATATTTGTGTTTTGAATTAAAAAAATCCGACATACATGGTTTTAATTAAGAAGTAAAATGTGGTTCAATGGGATAAAAATAATTTTTTGGTGAATAGTAACTTATTATGTTTTTAATCGCGATTAGAGGTAATTAGTGTAGTTTATGGTAAGAATAATGTTTTAAAAAAATGAAATGACTTAGACACTTGTCCTACCCTCATTGGATGGGTCATGGAAGACCATGAAAATCCGTGGGTCAACTTGGGGACCTCATGGAGCCACTTTGGTTGGAAAATGACATAAATATATTTTTATTTAATGTTAAAGTAAAAATGACACAAACATGAGATGTTTTACTAAAACAATTTTACATAGGGTTATGAAAGTAATATTTTTGACTATAAATATTCATTGTAAAGCTAAAAATATTTCTTACATCATAGTATTTTTTTATAATTTTTATACATTAAATAAATTAAATTATATATGACATCATGATGATGCAGCGATGAACTCATTATTTAACGATTTAAATAAAATGGAATGATAATGTAATATCTAAGTCCTACACATGTCCAAAACCTATTGGATGAGTGGATTTAGAAACCTTATCACCTTATCCTAGAAATACATCAATGGGGGACCTTTAAAATCCGAAACTCTTTTGAAAATAAAGTAACATTTTGTAACTTTACAAGAGTTCCCCTCCTCCCCTTTTATAAAAGGCCCCCACCTCTACCTCCTTACCCACACTCCCAAAGCCTTTGGCTCGGCCAACCCCTGCCCATTGTTTCTCTCCACTTCCCTCTATTACTACTTGAAGCCACACTTTGGGCAGAAGTCTTCCCAAGGCATCCTTTGAGCTCAAACCAATGGGAGTTACCCGATTTTAAGGTAATGTCTTCACTTGTGTCCTTTTGTTTTATTTTGCTTCTACAACCCCCTAAACTCTTTTTATTAATTTATTTTGTAACAAATACAGTATCTAAAATATACTAGAGTGTTTTTATAAGAAGTATTAGAGCTATACTTACACACACCTACATCTAATGGTTAAAGAACATACTGTTTCTGTGGATGCTGAATTTCTACCCCACGAAATGATGATTGTTCAACATTATTCTAACACCTTAAAATGTGGCCATTAAGATGACACTATATTTATATATGATATATAATATTTTTATGTTTTACTTATGCTTATGTATTTTTCATTTATGGAATACTTTTATGGTTTCCATTATGGGTAAACGTGATATCTTCATTTAAGGAAGTGCGGACTACCACCCCCTCAAAGTGATTTGATTTGTTAATACCATATGTGGTACGTATAAAAGATATATTTAATGATATTATATATGATACCATACTTGAATTAAAATAATATTATGTATCATTATGTTTCAATTCCATTAAATATGAAATAGAAATGGAAGTAGCGTTCATGCGTACGTACGGCTTACCGTCTCCATGAACGGTACATTTCATTTCTTATCTCAAAATGTTATGTAATATTATAAGTACATATATATAATGGATATATTTGTAAAATATTACATATAAATTATGGATATCATTCTTGAATTATAACATATATATATATATATATATCTCATTTTGTTTTAATTCCATTAATATGACAAAAAATGAAAGTAGCGTTCATGCATATGTACGGCCTACCATATCCATGAACGGTGTTTTTCGTTTTTTATCTCCAAATGATATGGAATAGTATAAAATGAATATTTACTGGATATATATTATATTTTAATCATTAATACTATTCTGGAAATTATTTACTTATAACTATATGGGAAATCATTTTTCAATCAAATTCATGTTTGACTCATGTACCAAACATCGGCAAAAACGTCTGATATGAACTAACATTATTAAACAATTATTATAACATTATAATATGTGATATGAACTGAATATTAATCTCTAAAGGTGGTACTTATGCAATTATTAATTGAACAAACTTTATTATTCAGGAATATAAAGAAACGAACAAGCCAAGTTGGACTTGAGGTAAGGGATCCTACTCCTCTCTTTCTTTTTAAGTACACTCTTTTATATCATTCCTTCTAAGCTCATCATTCTTGTGATTGGCATGTTCTTTTATATTACTCTTACTGAAATTTTTATGTTCATATGATGATAGACCCTATTCTCTCTTATCAATCTATTTTGGATGTTTTGAGTGGCGACGTTAGGATGCTGAATTTCGTAAGAGATCTAACCTCTCTGTTTCTATTTAAGTACTCTCCTTTATGTCACTTATTTTAAGCTCCTCTTTCTTATGATGGGGGATGTTCTTTTATATTTCTATTTCTGTAAATTTTATTGTAATGTGATGAGGTACCCTATTTGATCTCATCAATCCTTTTTTGGATGTTTTACGTGGCGCCGTTATGCTGCCGAGTTTTCGTAACAGATTTTTCATCTCACATTTATTACTGTGAGATTTATGCTACATTTTCCGCAATTTCCTTTTAGTGGTGTATGTACTGCCCATTATTTTACTCATTGTGTAATATAATTTCTTTTTTGACTATTTACATCAATTTTGTATTGTCCTTCTTTTGCGAGGTGTATGATTCGAATGATACCCATATCGGTAAGGGAACCTTTCACCCTCCTCTTTTTAAAAAACTTATTTTGTTGGGTCTTTTAATTTACATATTTTTATGTTGGGATATGTTCTCATATATCCTTATTGATGTAAATTTTATGTCCAAGTGATGAGATACCCTTTTTTTATCTCTCATCAACTCATTTTGATGTGACGCTGTTAGGCCTTCAAGGGAACTTCATAACCCAATTTCGATTTCTTTGGGTTCAACATGTAGTTATTGAATATGCCATCCTTTGAATATGTGTGAATGTAATTTGTATATTTTACACTTAATATCCACTTATATTTGGTGTATTCGTTTGTCACACATAATTATGTAATTGATTTATCCATAAACCAAGGATATCGTCTTTTTATCGGACTTCATCTCAATCTCCTTTCATTGAGGCATATTTTGTTTTATACACAACCTTCTTTTATACGATGTATATACCCCTTTGACTTTTATGTTTATTCAAAAGGAATATTTATTATACGAACCATTTACTAAACGACAAAAGGGAATGTTTTTGTCGTACGTATGTGGCGACAACGACTCTTCCGCCGCCGTGACCATTATTTGAGTTTCGGCTTCCTCTACAAGCCATTCCTTTTTTAAAAAAAGAAAAATAAATACCATGTTTTACTTTTCATTTATTCTGGTATTGAAAATTGTTTTCATAATGTTTTTATATCAATGTGATGTATTGATATCTTGTGATTGAATGGTGGAAATGTTATGTTTCCTTTATGCATGTTTTATGTGATACGATTATGTTGAGGTTCTTGGGAATTATTATGAAGACGGGTGGTTCCGTGATAGACTAAGGGCGGGTGAGCCCGATATAGCTCTCCAATGCATTGGGTAACGTGAATGAGTGAAACGTTAAGGTTTCTACGAAGAGATTTAGGGAATATACTATGGTGGGTATTCCAAACGTAACAAAGAGGGTCACTCCCTACGTAAGAATGTTATGAATGCCTCATGTTACCTTTTATTTCTTATGATTTCTATGATTTATTCATGATTTGTTGAGGTATGTTAAAGTTCCTATGTTTTATGGATAAAGTATGATTTCATTGTTATGTATATATGAACTCATGTTTCCTTTCCATATTTTTATAACCCTTACGGAGCTTTTTATGCTCATCCCATGTTTTTGAAATGTTTTTCACTGGTCAAGGGAAAGGTAAATGATGTGATGATAGTGTCAAGGATGTGTCAAGAATGAATCCATGTTTTTTAAACATGTTTCTGTTGATGAGAATAATGAATATTGTCTTTTATGTAACCACTTTTTTAAATGTGGAATGTAATGCACGTTTCATGATCTAATTCTCTAAAACTCTAAACCTGAAAAGATTGTCAATGTGTAATCTTGTAATAACTCAAGATTAAGTAAGTTTTAAGGCTGGGGCCTTATAGAGGATGTTGTCATGGACGTTGTAGTGAAGCTTACGTTTTTTGTAAAAGTATGTTGGACTAGCATAAGGTAGCCAGGTAGTGTCGAATGGGTTTCTGTAATGGTCAGACTATTGTATTAAAGTAGACCTTTCTAGAGAAGGATCTCATTCCCTCTACAGTTAGAGGTAAAATTTTAATTTCCTAAATTTTATCTTATTCCCTTTTATATACTTGGGAATCCCATAGTTCTAAATCTGTTTTTGGGGCGGAGAGGCCTGGGCTCTGTATATTTAATTATGAGGATGTTAGGACACTAGAAAATCTATTTGTATTAGGATGTCTTGTGTGCGTGAGTGAATGGAGTGACCTCTTTAGGTTGGTATGTTTCACATCTTATGATGCATCTAGGGTTTATAGATTGCATTCTTTTATTTCATTCATGGAATAGAATGTTTGGCCTATTTTCAGGCCTTTGTCGGCTACTATCACCGTAGTTTGAGTTTCACATCACAATAGGGTTTCAGTTTTATACAGATGGGGGAATGATAAGTCCAGTTGGGTAGAGGTGGCCTCTAGCATTATGAGATGGTAGGAATTATAGCCCATATTTCTATTTTATATCTAGATGACTGGTGGATAACATCTATGGACATTCCTATATTGGTGGATCATTTCCAAGATGTATTTCATGACGAAATTTATTGTTTACCTTCAGAGATAGAGGATGATTTATCTTTTTATCTTATTCTAGGAGTGGAATCATTGTTCATCATTCTTTCATGGATGGAAACACAAGAGTTACAAGAGCCAAAAAAGTAGATACATGGGTTTCATGCAGAATGATTCATCTGACCTAGTACTTCTACATGGGTTAATCCTATCCTTTATGTGAGCAAGGATGATGGTACCCCCAGACATTGTGTGGATTAACAGATGTTGAACCAGTTGATGGTCATGAACTAATTTCCCTTATTGGGGACTGATGATCTCATTAATTTGATTCGAGGATCGTGGGTATTCTTAAAGTTTGAATTGAGATCTTTTCCTCTTCATTTTCACGTTAGATTATCATATATACCTCTTACAACAATTCAGAGCTGGTATGATATGTATGAGTATTTGGTTATATCTTTCTAACTCACGAATGTGCCGATAGTTTTCATGGCACTGAAGAACCAAGTTATCCATCATATCTTGGATTCTTTTAAGGTAGTCTTTGCAAATGATATCATGGTGTACTGATAGAGCTAATATTTTCTATATTTTTTGTATGAATTTAATTTTTTCAATCATCCTAGATAATAAATTTGAGTTTATATGAATAAATTTTTGATTTATGATGTGTTTTGAAGAAAAGGGTAAAAAACGTCTAATTCTGGATTTTTAACGGTTTTTTGCATCAAAGGATTTTTTTTTATTTCATGAAACACTTAATTCCAGATTTTTTGTTTAAATTTATTTTAGAATTATTATATTATTCCCTACATTTTTATCTTCTTTAATATGGGAAGAATCATTCTTCTAGAGGCCGTAAAAATTCAATGAAGTTGGAAACGTTTCCGAGCGGATAGCATGGACCCCACCACCATAACAGAACAACAACTCGTCCTTAAAACATCATATTGAGGTGATTCCACCTGGGATAGAATGGGGAAACAAAGGCCTGGATCTAAACAAATGTTTTTGGATTTTTGAAGTCATTAATGCCTCCATTGAATGTTATACTTTTGGAGAAACCATTATTCAAGGTTCTTCCAGAAAACAAATCCTCCAATGAATAAATCATAACTCATTCATCCATTGTCCAAATGAGCTGACACTTTGAGGGTGAAATTCCAACGCATTAAAGACCAACCTTTATGAAGGAGTAATGGTGTGAATCAGCCTTATAGAAGGACAAAAACGTGAAATATTTTGGATTCTAGAATTAACCCTATAAAAGGAGGCCCTCACATCCTTCCCAAAACATCTATCATTCCATCCCATTCCTTCTGGGACACCATGGAGGAGACAAGTTTTTATTTATCTTTTATTTATTTTCTTTTTCATAGTTTTTTAATTCCTTCTTCCCAATTCATCTTGCTTACACCATCCATGGAGGGGTAGTTTCATTTGAATGATCGGGAACAGGGGAGGGTTGAAATATGTGTGTGATTGAGTTCTTGTGCTTTAAATTAATCAAATTACTTATTTTTTATTATTCGTGTTTCAATTATTAATTTAGATTTAAATTCCGAATGTGGTTGTGTTCGTATTTTATTCTGTTTTTATAAATTTTTTTGGTCGATGATCACATCTCCCTCCACCCAATTCTAATATTTATGCGGTGGAAGAATATTAGGGTTGCGTAGTGAGTGCTCAGCGATAGTCAAGCATGTGCGTAGGATTTTATGTCAGAATATTAGTTTAAAGGGAACAAAATTTCCCAGTTAGGGAATGCTCTAATTAATCAAGAAACATTCTACATCCTTAAACAAATTATAAAGAGGATAGACCAATCTAAGGTTTTAGAAAGTAAAATTCTCATCACATCTATCTGACCATGGGAGAGAGAGGACTCAGTAGATGAATCTCTCTCATACCAATTAAAGGAAGAAGATGATAAAAAATTTGGAAACCATGATGGAAAAACACTAGGTCGAACCAAACCCAATCTGGTCAATATATTTATCATTTGATAAAACCAATCAACTAAAGCTGTTTTTTCTCTCATACTCATTCATTTTAATTAAAACCAACCTTCTTTCAGAAAACCTATAAAAAGTGACAACCTTGTTTTGTGTGCACTTCTCTTCCAAATACTACCTAGGATCAACTTCTATACTATACATAGGTAAATAAAATATTGTTTTCCATGCCCCATGACAAGCATTCGTGAATCATGAAGCTGTTTCCAGGGAGGTTGTGCCTTAAATTTTTTTTTAAAAAAACTAAAAATCTATTTTGATTGAACAGTAGTTCAAATAGAAATTTATTGGAATTCGATCGAGAAATTGAAAACACAATAACCAAATTGAGAAATCAATATCTTCCAAAATGTTTCAAAGGAATCAATCTCACTAATTCAAGTGATACATTGATTGAGGACTTTGATCTTTTGATAATGGATGTAAATCCCAACCGAACCCTGCGTGACATTTGTGCACCTAAATTTGTCAATCAAAATTATCAACATGCAATTCCCGCCATAGAAAATTATTTTTAATTGTGAATTAAAATGATCTACGTTATTACAAAATTTCATGGTCTTGTTGGTGATGACCCGAATCGAAATATTCAAGAATTCACATATGTCAACTCTAGCTTTAAACATCGTGTAGTCACAAAAGAGCATGTCATGATGAAGGTATTCCCCTTATCACTAGTGGGAGCAGTGAAGGAATGACTGTACAATCTATAACCAGGGGAGATCAGTGACTGGGAAGATCTGAAAAAATGATTCATAAAAAGATTACTCACAACAATAAGGAGTAGTATAATAAAAAAGGAGATTTTTTTCATACATCAATCAACTACAGAAACCCTCTACGAATATTGGGAACGTTCCAAGAAGCATTGTGAATGTTTCACACTCCACTAAATTGAAGAGGACCAATTCCATTTGTGATTCAACAAAGTATTTCTTGAAAATTATAGGAATCTACTAGATGCCTCATCGTGGGAGCCCTCATTGACAAATCACCAGCAGATATACAAGTTCTAAGTGAAAATATTGCAAAAAATTAAAAGAAGTGTGTCACTTGATGTACGATCACCTAAATAATCCATTAGGTAAGAACATATGATTCCGTAGATTTAATTATAAAAGAAATGGGCGAACTCACTAGTTTAGTTCGACAAATAGATTTGAACCATGTGAAGGAACAACAAGGAATGAATCATGTATGTGGTATATGGTCCTCTAATTCTCATTAAACTGATAAATGTCCAGAAGTGTAGGGTATAGAATGTTGTGCTGCAGCCGATCAAAAAAGGAAATACCAACCGCAAACCCAACCAAGGTATGGGTTTTAACAGAAACCATCCAAAGAACCTTTTCAGCAATAATATCAGAACCTGAAAGCATTCCAACAACTTTATTTGCATCCCTTCCAACAACAACAAACATTCCAACCACCAACTTTCCAGCGGAATAATTTTGACCAACTACCTACAAGTGCACTGACAAAAGAAGATCAATAGATGAAGAAATGAATTCCAGGAATAGAAGATAAAATGGAAAATCATTCTTATCAATTTGCAAGAATTATGGATTCTCTCACGAATAAACAAGTACGCTTCCCACACAAACAATTCCCAATCCAAAGAAGAATGTTAGTGCAATCACAACCCAAAGTATGTAGGATATCACACCACTAGAACAATGTAAAGAGGATTATTCTAGGTATCCTCCTAAAGCTCCTCCTATACAACCAAAAGATGAAGGAAATAACATCAAAGTAGAAAGAACAAGGTTCCAGAAGGAATGAACCGAAAAACCTCTTCAAAAAAACAACGATTGAAAAAGGATATCCCAACACCTTTACCATATGCATTGGTTGAGTCAAGGAAGGGTGAAGAAGAACAACTTCAATAAAAAATTCAGGAATCATTCCAAAATGTTTAGATTAACATCCAAATGCTGGATACAATCAAAAAAATCCCTAAATATGAAAATATTTTGAAGGAGATGTGTACTAAAGAAAGGAGGATAGATGGAAATGAAAGAATAAACATAGGAAGAATAATCTTAGCATTGATCACACCAATTGTAGAGACCCGAAGCCTGACGTACATTGACATTACATTACATTTGCGGAATACATAATACATAACAAAAACCCACACAAGGACCGTAATAGTTTAGTGTCTTTGGAAACTCGGAATATAATCTTCTAATCCTGTTGAAAGATCTTCAACATCTCCCATAAAGATCTTCCTTTTTTATACCTAAAACCTTTATTTATATCCTGGGGAAAAGAAAACATAAAAGGGTGAGCTCAAATGCTCAGTAAGGGTAAACAAAAGAAATTTCAATCACATCATATATATAAGAACTTAGCTTTTGGAAATATTAACCTGCAAAAGAGCTCATAATATCATAACATGGGATAAATCATAGAAGTGATATGTAATCCCAATAATCATAACATAAAACATGAAAATTTGTGGCATACACACATAATCATAGAGAATAATTTCTTGTTAGTAAAGACTCATTGCCAAGACTATCTTAGTGGACAAAGTCCCTTTTTGAACTGAGTCACCCTCGTTCCAGTCCTGTTTCACTGAACCGGTATAACCTACCATTCCAGACCTATCTATCTCATTAGATATAAAATCTTTACCCAATGCATTGGAGGGAGATATATGTCCCACCCATCTTATAATGAATCCTTTCTTATTTTTGCCACATAATCATAAACCATACATCATAGCGTAACCCATGTAATAAAAATGCGATTCTTAAACAACATGACATCATAAAACAATTCATATAAGATAAAGGAATTCATAAAAATATTTCCGTCACAACATTAACAAATCCATGTAATAATAGGGATAAAAACAAAACCCTTTTATTAACATAGATGGAAAATAATATTGATAAAATACTTGAACTCCATTCTTGAGGAAAATATCCTTTCTACTTCAAAAACATTTTTCCTTTCTTAACATGTCATACAACATTAAACTAAAAGTAGTTGATTAAAAATAAACTTGAATACTTGTAAAGTAAGCTTCTTGGAAATAATATTTTAAAAATCCATTCATGCCATATAAGTTAAAAAAACATTATTCTCGTACTTTTGTCAGAAAAGTCAAAATGTACCTCGTACGAAAAAAGACAAAAGATTCCTTTCATATCTTTTACTAAAAACACTCCAAAGGGTAAAATTGGATTTAAAAAATTTAGGTGGATGGAAATACCATTAGATATTGAGGAAACATAGATTTGGATGATAAAATACACCCCAGTAAATTCCAACGTATAAACAATCTCGGATAAAAATGAGATTGTGATATTTCCCTTACCTTAGGTCTGACTTGCTTTGTAAGTGTCCGAACCTCCTGTATAATGATTTAAATCATGTTATTGAATTATTCCAGAATCATATTCATTGTTATTATATCATATATGGTCCACTTATGACTTTATATTACCCGTTCTTTTGTAAATTCATGTTAAAGTAGCGTTTTCGGTAAAATCGTCTCATTTGTCGTTCGTGTTTTTAACTTGTAATTATTAATATGATTACTTGGATCATGATTACTTATATCCAGAATGTAAAACATGATTTATATATAAAATATATTCAGAATATATATATATATAATATAATATATCGATAAATGGATTGAAATACACTGTTCATGGAGACGGTAGTCCGTACGTACGCATGAACGTTGTTTTCGTTTCCTTATTGAAGTGAATGGAATTAAGTAGATGAAATACATATAAATTTACATAAATCCAGTATCATTATTATGTCATATATTTAATTAGAACTTATTATTTATTGTAACACCCCAGGATTTCAGAGTGTGTTATTTCTTAAAAATAATTCAATAACTTGCACTACACGCAACACCGAGTTCAATCACACCATTAAAAGAGGTCATGAATAGTATTAACTACATTTTGAACTTTATATAATCCTTATAATTTTAGAATCCATATTATGAGTTTCTTAGTCATAATGCAAGAATAGATTCATTTTAAGTATTGCACTTTTATCAACTTTTGATAGTGAAACCTTTTTAAATACAATATTTTAAACTTTTTGACTAAATGGAGAAATCAAAAAATTTAAAATGAAACATCACAAGCTTCCACGGTACGCTTTCCTTTGAATAAAACAGTAGCGTGTGTTGTACGCAACTTCGAGTTCTAACATACCGTAACCAATCAAACTAGCTGTTATGAATAGTAATACCTACTTTTTGAAGTTATATATATTTTATATTTTAAAATGGACTTCATTTTTGGATTCGGAATATAAAATTTAGCCTAAGGTGAAATTTTGGTACTTTTCGGATAACATTCATATTTTGATGAATAGTGAAAATTACTAAATTTTAATTAAAAACAACTTTTTTAATCAAAATAATTAATAGTGATAAATTATGAATTTGAGTGGTTTTAAAGTATATTTAGAATATATTTTTACTATTTAATATAATGTTGGTCATTGGACATAATTTTACAATTAAACCGAACATAAATAAGTGTCAATCTTTTGATAGTTATTATCTCTTAAAAACACGCTTTTTGTTTTGACAGCGGGAAGTAATTTTAAATTAATTTCTGCCACTTCTGTGTTTAGAATTTAGGAAAATGGATTCCATATTTGGAATCAGGATGTTCAAATTGTGTAAATAGGTAACTTTTATTTTTACACATTTTGAATAATTACTGCGGTAAATATTTTATTTACCATGGTTAAAGGGTAAATCCGGTAAATAAGGGTTAAAAAAAATAATATTATAATAATACTAAATTACCCTAAAACGTGTCTTAACCCTATTGGTTGATACATGGTCGACCATGGGCATATTTGGGTCTATTTTGGGACCCCATGGATCCACTTGTAAGTGATAATGACACTTTATTTTAATTAAGTCAAAATGAATACAAAAATGACACAAGCATATATCTTTTAGAACAACAATTTTTACATAGGGTTATACATGTTGGATTTTCGATTATAAATATTCATTAGAAAGATAAAAAGATTTCCTAGATAATGATATTTTATTTATAATTTTTAGACATTAAATAAGTTATTTTATTTATGACACAATGATGATGCAGTAATTAATATAATAGTGAAAAATTAAAATAATTGATATTATAAATACCCAAATAAATATAATATGAAACTTTTAATGAATTAAACAAATTTTCTAGGCTAATATGATATATTAGGATTGATATAATTGACTTTGTTCGAAGTAATCAATCTGTTATGAGTTTCACAAAAATCAACTATTGAATAGTGTCAAAATTGACATAAAAGAGTTCTTAAAACAAATATTATATTATTAATTGATATTAAATTCCTAAAAATCTAAGGTTCGGCCAAGAGACTTATATCATTATAGGTTCATCATTAATGGACCACTTGTGGGTCGCTTGGATGTATATAGTAAGTTTATTAACCATATTATATAAAAATACAAAGAGACATTGTAAAAGTGAAACTAATTAACTTAGAGTTAATACTTAAAGATAAGGTTAATATAAGTACCCAAACCTGTCTAAATTCTATTGGTTGAGTGGTTTTCGACCTATCCCCACCTTAACCTTTGAATAATAAGCTTTGGAGCCATTAGAAACCGAATATGAATTTATTATAAATTAATATTTCTAGCTTTTCCAAAGGTGCCCCTCACCCCTCTTATAAAAGGGCACTCCTCCTTCTCATTTCTTCACACCTTAAAACCTTTTGGTTCGGCCAAACTCTGCCCAAATAATCTCCCAACATCCCTCACTACACCCTAGAGGCCTTAGTTTGATCAGAAAGCCAACCTAAGGAGCCCTTTTGATCAAATCAAAAGGAAGAACCCGAAGAAGAGGTAATGATTTCACCACCCTTTCCTAAGTTCATTTCTTCTTCCACTTCTTCTTCCTTTGTTCTTAACATTCTGAAATAATAACTCAGGTATCTCACATATACTGTGATGTTATTATAAATATGGTACAATCATATTCAGTATTCTATCCACCCTTTGAATAACATGTCACCATACGTGCGTACGTACGGCTTACCGTCTCCACGTCGTGGTGTAATTGTTATTCAGTATAATATTATTTGGATGGGTATAATAATGATGTGTAACTCATGTAAATAATAAATATAACATGTTAATGATTCTGTATATATGATATACCATCCATTTATATATTATTTTAATATCAAAAGAATGATATTGTCGCTCGTGCGTACGTACGGACTACCGTCTCCACGAACGCGATGAGATTCATTCTCCATCGTATCCATTCAAGTATAATTATCATTTGATGATTTAAAAATGATGTTTAAGGACTGTATATCATTCTGGATATGAATAAGATACAACAACCATGGCTTATGTAACAAAACATATAAAAGAAAATGAGTAAGTTAACTCCCGAAACGACGATAATTCTAAGATATTATTAACAAATCAATGTTAAAAGATCATATATGATATCATATTAATATATATGATTCTTGTATAATTTAATAACAACTATTTCACCATTATACAGGAGGTTAACCTACCCCAACCAAGGAAAAGTACAAGGTAAGGGTTATTTCACAATCTCTTCATTATCCGAGGTTGTTTATATGTAATAATCTACTGGGATCTCTTTATCATCCACATCCATGTTTCTTAAAAATGTATTTCAAAACATTTTTAATATTTACAAGAATATGGGTTAAAGTCATTTATACCTTTTTTTTGACTTTTTATAAGAGGTTTATAAAGGAATCATTCCGTCGTTTTCAAAACAAGGTCCTTTTTAACCTTTTCGACAGAATTGAGGTAAGAATGTTTTTTTTAACTTATACGGCGGGTGCGGTTATTTTACGCCGTTATAAAATCTTCAAAGCTTTCCTTACAAGCTTATAAGAATATTTTCAACGAAAATGTTTTATTTTATATGGATCTTAAATGATTTCAAAATAAAAGGAGATATTTCTTTAAAAAGAATTTTGATTTCATCTATGTCAACATCCTTTGATGGATTTTAAGATTATTTGAAGTTGATTTATTATGATACAAAACTTCTATATTGTATTGAAGGTTTTGTGATATGTTTGACTGTGGATGTGCTATTTTTATACCATTCATAGTTTATTGTGAATGTATTGACATTTCGTATGCTAGTTTTAATACGAATGTTTATGTTATGTTTAAACCTTTTCATATGGGAATGCATTGGACTTAATAAGTGACGGGTGGAGCCCGCTATAGCTCCTCGATGCATCGGTAGGTCTCATGAGACAAACTAGTGTCTTGGCACAAGGCCTTGACAAAATCTTATTTGTAGTCTTGGCACGAGGCCTTGGCTATGTGGTTATGATAGTCTGGCATTATGCATTCCAACATTATGAAAGTGGTTATTTATTTTTGCATGTGATTATTCGATTATTGGAATATCCATGTGAATAAGTAAATGGCATTATTTCATTTTATTTATGCCATACCATGTTGAAAGTTCATGTTTAAAAGGCTTTTGTTTTAGTTATACATTGCCTTAAATGTTTATTCTTATTGATGAAAGTTTCCGCTATATTGTTATCCTTACTGGGCATTTGAGCTCACCCCTTTTCTATGTTTTATTTTTCCCAGGAAGTGAAGATGTAAGTTATGAATGACCTGCAGGGATATTATGAGGGGATTGTAGTGTGGACTGTGGAAACATTATGTTGTTGTAGTAGTTTTTGATTTTATGATGTAATGTAAAACTTATGAATATATCTAGTGTTTCCAAGGCTACTAAACCAATCGGTCTTTCGAGATTTGATCTTTCTTGTGATCATGCCAATGTTACGAAGTAATGCACCGACTCTAGGCAACTAGGGTCGGGGCGTTACAGTTGGTATCAGAGGAAGTTTAGTACAAACCGTGGAAGCTAGATTTAGATAAACTCTGATTAGAGCACGTAGACCTAAGATGAACTTTGAGGATTAGTATAGAAGAACTTCCTAGAATTTTGGTATTGTAGAGACTTTGTGAGTTTTACGAGCAATACATCCCTGTCTGGATACGAGTAGGTAGAGGCGGCTCTGGCACAGATGTACCTAGGGGTAAAACCCGAAAACACCGCTTTGAGCTAGACTCGAACGGGAACTGGTGCACGACAACGGGCCTTGCTGCACTCTTGGTTACGACACTCCCGGGGGATATTCTTAGGATAACTCTCACTTTCTTTACAAATCATTATGAAGGGTTTATGAGTATATACTTCCTCAAAGAAAACATATTTATGATTATGGATTATATCCATAGATAGTTCAATTTATGTTAAGTGTTTTATAAGTATGGGATTATGTATTTTGATTCATAAACTGATCTAGTTTATTCCATGGTATAGAAATGGCGCCCAGTAGAAGGAATGAGAACTCCAGAAATACACATGATTCAAAGAGAAGGAAGGATCATATCTTTCATGGTCTTAAGCTAGAATTTATAAGAGAAATAGTCTCCCATGTATTATCATCATATGAAGAAATAATATCATGTGTTGATAAGATATGTAAAGAGTTTACTGAGTCCTATGGCTTTGAAGGGAAGCAAGAGAAGAAAAGGATGGAAGAGAGAAAGATGGATAATGGGAAGAGGGAAAAGAAGAATTTTCCCATATGTGGTAACTGTGGAAAGAAACACCCTGGAACTTGCCTGAAAGGAATGGGAGTTTGTTATAAGTGTGGAGGAAAAGGGCACAAAGTACGTGACTGCAAGGGTAAGAAAATGGTTTTAAATGTACAATGCTTCATTTGCAAGGAGTTTGGACACTACGCGAACCTATGTCCCAGTCATCAGACTATGCCTCAAATGATGTTATTGGATAATAATCAAGTTATGATACTACCACAGATGAAGAGGAATGATTAGAGTTCTTATGTTGATTATGTCAATTGAGCTTTGTATCAATAATGTACTTGTTATAATAATTATGGAGTATATAAGGATTGTACTGCAGTACTATTTCATTAAGGATTTGAGATTGTGTGGAACAAAGAAAAGTGACTCATTAGCAGGATAGATTTTTGGAAAATATATGGTTGAGAGAATGATAAACCATAATATAGTTCTGATACTGAGGTAGTGATTTTGGAATAATATGTGATTGTTTTGGATAAATTATATTGGATATTCTTGACTACCTTGGAACTGATTAATGATTTGTATATTCAATCATTGTTGGGGTTTAAAACATTTTTGGATTAATGAAGTATATCCAGCATTCTATATGGAATAAGGGAGCATGAATGTAATCAATAAGGAATATGGTAATACATGATGAAGGTATTCATATGCTATTACGGGGTAAAAAGGATCTATATTATGTTTACCTTCCTTATGAATGTTGGACTGTGAGTTTGGACAGAAGTATTTTGGATAGTTCTAGTTTGGATTATTTTGGATTGCCATAAAAGGACAACCCGGAGGTCGGGCGGCAACCCGTCGCGTCCGGCAAGGCTGCGAGACTTGAACCCGCAACCAAAGGGCGACAAGGGTGTATCACCTACCACTATCCCACGAGATGTCCTGGATTAAATAAAGTAGTTTTTTAAAAGAACTGGTAGATGAATTATAAATTCGTTTATTTTGGAACCCTCTATGAATAGTATAAATAGAATTTTTTTTACGAGTGAATGATGAGTTTTGGTAGAAATTTATTAATGGATAAAACTCTAATTATAAACTAAGTATATCTCCTTATTATCTTATCCAATCTCATAAATAAATTCCTCAACATTAATAATAGAAACTTAGAACAAAAATGTTGTCCTAGATGGTACCTTAAATCATCACAAATTTATGGCTTTGGGATTGTTGGCCTTTTCATAGCCATGTTCTCTACCACTCTCCATCAGATAATTGATGGCTAGATTTTTCTTCCATATCCATATTTTCTTACATGGAACCCTAGTATGTGTTATTTTCGGTAATCTTCATACTTTCGACTCTTTATTTTAAATAGAGGCCTCGTTAATTCATTTTTCGATGTGGGATTTCAACTAAGATATTTTGAAACGTCAAAAATGTGTTATCCCAATACCCTATATTTTGTTGAACCGATGGTACTTCAAATCATCATAGATTGATGAGTTTAAGGACCTCAATTATACACTTGTTTGTGATTGATGACCTCAATCACTACCTATAAATATTTACGTTTTTCCTCCGGTTATATGTCTCTAATTGCCACCAATGTTCTCCTAATCGAGATCATAATTTGGTGGTGACCCTTTAATTTCTCTTTTCCTCATATTAAGACTAAATTTTAGTAACCCAATTTCCAATGTGGGTTTTCCCACAAATATATTTTCTACTTTCAATCTTTTATCTTCGAAGAACAATTTCAAATTGCGAGGACGCAATTTATTGAAGGAGGGGAGAATGTAACACCCCAGGATTTCAGAGTGTGTTATTTCTTAAAAATAATTCAATAACTTGCACTACACGCAACACCGAGTTCAATCACACCATTAAAAGAGGTCATGAATAGTATTAACTACATTTTGAACTTTATATAATCCTTATAATTTTAGAATCCATATTATGAGTTTCTTAGTCATAATGCAAGAATAGATTCATTTTCAGTATTGCACTTTTATCAACTTTTGAAAGTGAAACCTTTTTAAATACAATATTTTAAACTTTTTGACTAAATGGAGACATCAAAAAATTTAAAATGAAACATCACAAGCTTCCACGGTACGCTTTCCTTTGAATAAAACAGTAGCGTGTGTTGTACGCAACTTCGAGTTCTAACATACCGTAACCAATCAAACTAGCTGTTATGAATAGTAATACCTACTTTTTGAAGTTATATATATTTTATATTTTAAAATGGACTTCATTTTTGGATTCGGAATATCAAATTTAGCCTAAGGTGAAATTTTGGTACTTTTCGGATAACATTCATATTTTGATGAATAGTGAAAATTACTAAATTTTAATTAAAAACAACTTTTTTAATCAAAATAATTAATAGTGATAAATTATGAATTTGAGTGGTTTTAAAGTATATTTAGAATATATTTTTACTATTTAATATAATGTTGGTCATTGGACATAATTTTACAATTAAACCGAACATAAACAAGTGTCAATCTTTTGATAGTTATTATCTCTTAAAAACACGCTTTTTGTTTTGACAGCGGGAATTAATTTTAAATTAATTTCTGCCACTTCTGTGTTTAGAATTTAGGAAAATGGATTCCATATTTGGAATCAGGATGTTCAAATTGTGTAAATAGGTAACTTTTATTTTTACACATTTTGAATAATTACTGCGGTAAATATTTTATTTACCATGGTTAAAGGGTAAATCCGGTAAATAAGGGTTAAAAAAAATAATATTATAATAATACTAAATTACCCTAAAACGTGTCTTAACCCTATTGGTTGATACATGGTCTACCATGGGCATATTTTGGTCTATTTTGGGACCCCATGGATCCACTTGTAAGTGATAATGACACTTTATTTTAATTAAGTCAAAATGAATACAAAAATGACACAAGCATATATCTTTTAGAACAACAATTTTTACATAGGGTTATACATGTTGTATTTTCGATTATAAATATTCAATAGAAAGATAAAAAGATTTCCTACATAATGATATTTTATTTATAATTTTTAGACATTAAATAAGTTATTTTATTTATGACACAATGATGATGCAGTAATTAATATAATAGTGAAAAATTAAAATAATTGATATTATAAATACCCAAATAAATATAATATGAAACTTTTAATGAATTAAACAAATTTTCTAGGCTAATATGATATATTAGGATTGATATAATTGACTTTGTTCGAAGTAATCAATCTGTTATGAGTTTCACAAAAATCAACTATTGAATAGTGTCAAAATTGACATAAAAGAGTTCTTAAAACAAATATTATATTATTAATTGATATTAAATTCCTAAAAATCTAAGGTTCGGCCAAGAGACTTATATCATTATAGGTTCATCATTAATGGACCACTTGTGGGTCGCTTGGATGTATATAGTAAGTTTATTAACCATATTATATAAAAATACAAAGAGACATTGTAAAAGTGAAACTAATTAACTTAGAGTTAATACTTAAAGATAAGGTTAATATAAGTACCCAAACCTGTCTAAATTCTATTGGTTGAGTGGTTTTCGACCTATCCCCACCTTAACCTTTGAATAATAAGCTTTGGAGCCATTAGAAACCGAATATGAATTTATTATAAATTAATATTTCTAGCTTTTCCAAAGGTGCCCCTCACCCCTCTTATAAAAGGGCACTCCTCCTTCTCATTTCTTCACACCTTAAAACCTTTTGGTTCGGCCAAACTCTGCCCAAATAATCTCCCAACATCCCTCACTACAACCTAGAGGCCTTAGTTTGATCAGAAAGCCAACCTAAGGAGCCCTTTTGATCAAATCAAAAGGAAGAACCCGAAGAAGAGGTAATGATTTCACCACCCTTTCCTAAGTTCATTTCTTCTTCCACTTCTTCTTCCTTTGTTCTTACCATTCTGAAATAATAACTCCGGTATCTCACATATACTGTGATGTTATTATAAATATGGTACAATCATATTCAGTATTCTATCCACCCTTTGAATAACATGTCACCATACGTGCGTACGTACGGCTTACCGTCTCCACGTCGTGGTGTAATTGTTATTCAATATAATATTATTTGGATGGGTATAATAATGATGTGTAACTCATGTAAATAATAAATATAACATGTTAATGATTCTGTATATATGATATACCATCCATTTATATATTATTTTAATATCAAAAGAATGATATTGTCGCTCGTGCGTACGTACGGACTACCGTCTCCACGAACGCGATGAGATTCATTCTCCATCGTATCCATTCAAGTATAATTATCATTTGATGATTTAAAAATGATGTTTAAGGACTGTATATCATTCTGGATATGAATAAGATACAACAACCATGGCTTATGTAACAAAACATATAAAAGAAAATGAGTAAGTTAACTCCCGAAACGACGATAATTCTAAGATATTATTAACAAATCAATGTTAAAAGATCATATATGATATCATATTAATATATATGATTCTTGTATAATTTAATAACAACTATTTCACCATTATACAGGAGGTTAACCTACCCCAACCAAGGAAAAGTACAAGGTAAGGGTTATTTCACAATCTCTTCATTATCCGAGGTTGTTTATATGTAATAATCTACTGGGATCTCTTTATCATCCACATCCATGTTTCTTAAAATTGTATTTCAAAACATTTTTACTATTTACAAGAATATGGGTTAAAGTCATTTATACCTTTTTTTTTGACATTTTATAAGAGGTTTATAAAGGAATCTTTCCGTCGTTTTCAAAACAAGGTCCTTTTTAACCTTTTCGACAGAATTGAGGTAAGAATGTTTTTTTTAACTTATACGGCGGGTGCGGTTATTTTACGCCGTTATAAAATCTTCAAAGCTTTCCTTACAAGCTTATAAGAATATTTTCAAAGAAAATGTTTTATTTTATATGGATCTTAAATGATTTCAAAATAAAAGGAGATATTTCTTTAAAAAGAATTTTGATTTCATCTATGTCAACATCCTTTGATGGATTTTAAGATTATTTGAAGTTGATTTATTATGATACAAAACTTCTATATTGTATTGAAGGTTTTGTGATATGTTTGACTGTGGATGTGCTATTTTTATACCATTCATAGTTTATTGTGAATGTATTGACATTTCGTATGCTAGTTTTAATACGAATGTTTATGTTATGTTTAAACCTTTTCATATGGGAATGCATTGGACTTAATAAGTGACGGGTGGAGCCCGCTATAGCTCCTCGATGCATCGGTAGGTCTCATGAGACAAACTAGTGTCTTGGCACAAGGCCTTGACAAAATCTTATTTGTAGTCTTGGCACGAGGCCTTGGCTATGTGGTTATGATAGTCTGGCATTATGCATTCCAACATTATGAAAGTGGTTATTTATTTTTGCATGTGATTATTCGATTAGTGGAATATCCATGTGAATAAGTAAATGGCATTATTTCATTTTATTTATGACATACCATGTTGAAAGTTCATGTTTAAAAGGCTTTTGTTTTAGTTATACATTGCCTTAAATGTTTATTCTTATTGATGAAAGTTTCCGCTATATTGTTATCCTTACTGGGCATTTGAGCTCACCCCTTTTCTATGTTTTATTTTTCCCAGGAAGTGAAGATGTAAGTTATGAATGACCTGCAGGGATATTATGAGGGGATTGTAGTGTGGACTGTGGAAACATTATGTTGTTGTAGTAGTTTTTGATTTTATGATGTAATGTAAAACTTATGAATATATCTAGTGTTTCCAAGGCTACTAAACCAATCGGTCTTTCGAGATTTGATCTTTCTTGTGATCATGCCAATGTTACGAAGTAATGCACCGACTCTAGGCAACTAGGGTCGGGGCGTTACATTTATACTTTATAATCATTCATGAATGGTTAATCATTGAGAATGAATCCCATCGCGTCGTGGAGACGGGAGTCCGTACGTACGCACGAGCGATGATATCGTTCCCATGGTTGTGGAATTGTGTTGAAGGGTATGCTGACTATTTAAGTATCAATATCAATTTATAATAATCATATATAGTTACTCATAACACCATTATACCCATCCTATTAAGGTGGTGGTGGAAAATAGATTACACCACGGTGTGGAGACGGTATTCCGTACGTACGCACGCGCGGTGATTTCATTTTTCCGTAGGATGGATAGAAGGTGAATTAGGATTGTTTCATATTTATAATAACATATCAGTATGTATGTAATACTGATGTTATTACTTTGTCATGAAACAACTAAAGAAGAATAAGTTGAAGAAGAAAGAAATTGAAAAGATCGGTAATGGATATTACCTCTTCTTTGAAACGCCTCTTTGAATCCTCCACTTAGGGAACTATGATTGGTCTTTGAAGAAGACAAGGACCTCTAGGATTATTCTAGGGAAGAGGAGAAGGGATTTTGTCAGGGGTTGGCCGAGTTTGAGTGATCAAATTGGTGTGAGGAGGAGGGGGAGGAGGTGTCCTTTTATAAGGGAGGAGAGGGGCACCTTAGGAATATCTCAAAATATTATTTTATATTAAAGTAAAAATCGATTTATAATGGTTCCAAAGGGTCTTATTTAGAAGCTAAAGTGGGGATGGGTCGAAATCCTTTCAACCAATAGGATTTAGAAAAGTTTAGGTTATTATTTTAACCTTATCAATTATATTTAACTCTAAGTTAAATAATTTAACTTTTACCGTGTCTTTTTGTTTTCTTACACTATATGGTTAATAAACTTACTATAACATTCCAAAAGAACCCCAAATTTTTTATTATTAATATATATATCCTTATCTAATTCATTTTTCTGATCCTTAGATTTTTAGGAATAAAATAACAATTAATAATATTTTATTTTATTTAAAAACTATTTTGTGTCAATTTTGACACTATTTGATATATGATTTTTGTGAAAGTCATAACAGAATTATATGTTCAAACCAAGTTGATCAAATCAACACTAATATATCATAGTAACCTATAAAATTAGTGTAATTCATAAAAAGTCTCAAATTACATTTATTTTGGTGTTTATAACATCAATTATGTCAATATTTCATTAATAAGATAATTACTGCATCATCATTGTGTCATAAATAAATTAAATTATTTTATGTCTAAAAATTTCAAATAAAATACCATTATTTAGGAAATATTTTTAGATTTCTAATGAATATTTATAGTAGAATTTATCTTATGTGTAACCCCATATTAAAAATGATTTACTTATTAAACATTGATTTTAACTATTTAACTATTCATTAAATAAAATAATATTAAATATCATAATCTAATCCAAATGGACCTAAATGGTCATATTATATTCATAAGGTTGTTTTTGGTCGAATTACACTTATCCAATAGAATTAGAACATTAGTTAGGGTAATAGTAATATCATATTTACCCTTAGTTACCCTATTTACTATTAACCGCGGTAAAAAAAGTAAAAAGTTACTATTCACCAAAAAATTATTTTTATCACATTGAACCAAATTTTACCTACTGATATCAATCGTGTCTGTCGGTTTTTCAAAATTCTATTCACAGAATCGGTAAAATTATGTTTTATGCAATATTCAGTTTTTAACCTACCACTTAGTGGTTTCACTATTTATCAAAAATTGATGTTTTTGAGAAAAATGCCAAAATTTCACCCTAAGCTATAATTGATATTCCGAATTCAAAAATGATTTCTATTTTACAAAATTCCCAACATATAAGTTGCATTAATTAATTTTATAATTAATTTACGCTGTAACAACAAATAGCGTGTTTTTAAGAGATAATAACTATCAAAAGATTAACACTTGTTTATGTCTGGTGTAAATGTGAAATTACATCCAATGACCAACATTATATTGAATTGTAAAAATATATTCTAAATATACTTTTAAAAAACTAAAATTAATAATTTATCACTATTAATTATTTCGATTAAAAAAGTTGTTTTTAATTAGAATTTAGTAAATTTCACTATTCATCAGAAAATGAAAGTTATCCGAAAATTACCAAAATTTCACGTTAGGCTAAATTCGATACTACGAATCAAAAAATAAAGTCCATTTTGAAAAATAAAATTTACAAAATTTCAAAAAGTGGTTATTACTATTCATAACAGCTAGTTTTAATAATATTTTAATAGCATATTGTTGTTTAGTGAAACTCGTTATTGCGTACTACACACGCTATCGAGGAAGGACGTGATTGTGTGTAATGCAAGGCAAGTCAAGGATGTCTGTTTTTCAAGCTCATGTGTAGCGTAAAACACAAGACATTAGTGAAATTAAAAATAATATTTTTTCATAAAATCTCGGGGTGTTACATTCTAACCCCCTTAAAATGAATTTCACCCTTGAAATTCGTCAGGGTTATAAATGGTTTACTATTCGAAAGTTTCTTTAATAGAAACCCACATCGTAAAAAGGAATACCAAAACCAATCTTTAAAAACAAAAGTATGAAACGTAACGGTTACCCTAATAAACTAATCACTGGGTTTCCACATAGGTGAAAATATGGATATGGAAGAGAAATCTAACCATCATGTTCTGATGGAGAGTGGTAGAGAACTTGGCTATTGAAAAGCCAGCAATCACAAAGCTATAAATTTGTAACGATCTAGGGTACCATCTGATTAATCAGATATAAGAGCACTAGGAAAACATTTTTTTGGTTTTCAAGATCGTTTCCCTAAAGTTGAAGAATTTGAATTAGAATAAATACTAACTTTATTTTGGTACAATCTCATTGTTGTTCGTGCCTTGAACAATTTCCACTTCATCTCTTAAATAAATGAAGTTGAATTTGTTATTCGTGAAGTGTTATCAGATCATGTGATAGAATGACGGGTCATTCTATCTGTCTCAAACAAAAGGTTAGCTAAAGTTATACACATAAGTCGATCTATAGTGAGATTAACCATATATGGTTTCTAAAATGGACTTTATACTTCATATATCATACTTCTTAATATAATAAAACTAGTTTCTACTAAACAGGGACTTCCTGTAGGCCAGTGGTAGGTGATAAAGGCCAGTCGCACTTCGTTTGTGGGTTCGATTCCCACATCCTTGTCCGACGCGATGGGTTGTCGCCCGTCCTACAGGTTGTCCTTTTTCTAAAAATATATTACTATAACATCCCATCGAAAAACAAACAATACTAACTTATTTCCAACATAATCCATTCCAATCTTTAGGCTTATCAATAATACTTCAGTCCACTCTCAGAGATTTAATACCATCGTTGATCCCCATATATCATAAGATATATCTTGTTGGTCACATTCCAAACATTCAAAGGCCTTAATCATGTATTCTCTTGAATACCCATTGAACCTTAGTGAAAACATGAATGCAGTTAAAAGTTAACTCATTCCACATACCAAAATCCAAAAATTCTATATACTCAAACCATGATATAACCTTCTCCTTATATCAGTCATGAGCTCATGAATACAATCAAATACCTCATTATCTTATTATTCCTTCATTATGCGCATATCATCTACTTTCCAAAAAATATCTGAATTAAATTTCATGGTTACTAGTACCATTAATCATACACTTTTAAAACTTTGGAAAGACAATAGTGTAACAATCCTTAGATGTCTCTTTATTCCATAGTACCATGAGATTACTTATACAACATTACACTTGATAAACATGTAATCATTCCACTACCTTCTTAAACCATTGACCGAGCTTCAACAATTCTTTCATCTCACATATCATTTGTAGTCTCTTCATCATCACAAACCCAAATACTTCCCATACAACCATACTGATTATCTTCATGAGACTTTCCCTTAGGGCATTGGTTTGCATAATGCCCGTACATTCCACATTTAAAACATTTAACCATTGTTGATGTCGTAGCAATACCATTATCCTCATCCATGGTGTTAACTGAATCATTTCCTTTGCAATTACATGCTTTGTGTCCTTCTTTTCCACACCCAAAGCATCTTCCAGTTCCTTTGAAACATTCTCCTTGATGCCTCTTCCCACATGATTCACATATGGGAAATTGAACTTTCTTTCCTCTATGATCATCATGAAACTCCATCTTTCTCTTATTAGCCGAGTCAGGAAACTTACCAAATTTTACTTTATTGATCATATTATGAGATTGCTGATTCGGCATAATAATGATGTTTGGACTTCCAAATCCCATTTCATTATGAAGAATATCATTCCATTTTCCATCATATTCTCCAATATCGTGAATCATCTTGTTTCCAGCCATATTCTAAAACCCAAAAAGAATAGTGTGAGAGGCAAAAATCATGCTAGGGGAAAACAACATAATAAAGGGGGAGCACCTTCAATATCTAACATCTTAGGTTTAATTATATGATAGTTAGCGTAATTCTAGTACTATAACCTATACGTATACTTAACCTTAGGGACATCCCTAGACTTAGACATACCTTAGAAATATATCTAGGGATCTCACTAACGTTTTCGCATCCTAGTTTCCAAAGGTTGACTAAACCTCCCTCTGATACCAACTGTAGAGAAACGAAGCCTGACGTACATTGACATTACATTAAATTTGCGGAATACTTAGAACATAACAAAAACACACACAAGGACCGTACTAGTTTAGTGTCTTTGGAAACTCGGAATATAATATTCTAATCCTGTTGAAAGATCTTCAACATCTCCCATAAAGATCTTCCTTTTTTTATACCTAAAACCATTCTTTATATCCTGGGGAAAAGAAAACATAAAAGGGTGAGCTCAAATGCTCAGTAAGGGTAAACAAAAGAAATTTCAATCACATCATATACATAAGAACATAGCTTTTGGAAATCTTAACCTGCAAAAGAGCTCATAATATCATAACATGGGATAAATCATAGAAGTGAAATGTAATCCCAATAATCATAACATTAAACATGAAACTTTGTGTCATACACACATAATCATAGAGAATAATTTCTTGTTAGTCAAGACTCATTGCCAAGACTATCTTAGTGGACAAAGTCCCTTTCTGAACCGAGTCACCCTCGTTCTAGTCCTGTTTCACTAAACCGGTATAACCTACCGTTCCATCCCTATCTATCTCATGAGATATAAAATATTGACCCAATGCATTGGAGGGAGATATAGGTACCACCCATCTTATAATGAATCCTTTCTTATTTGTTCCACATAATCATAAACCATACATCATAGTGTAACCCATGTAATAAAAATGGGATTCTTAAACAACATGACATCATAAAACAATTCATATAAGATAAAGGAATTCATAAAAATATTTACATCACAACATTATCAAATACATGTAATAATAGGGATAAAAACAGAACCCATTTATTATCCTAGATGGAAAATAATTTTGATAAAATACTTGAACTCCATTCTTGAGAAAAATATCCTTTCTACTTCAAAAACATTTTTCCTTTCCTAACATGTCATACAACTTTAAACTAAAAGAAGTTGATTAAAAATAAACTTGAAAACTTGTAATGAAAGCTTCTTTGAAATATTATTTTAAAAATCCATTCATGCCGTTTAAGTTAAAAAAACATTCTTCTCGTACTTTTGTCGGAAAAGTCAAAAAGTACCTCAAACGAAAAAAGAAAAAAGATTCCTTTCATATCTTTTACTAAAAACTCACCAAAGGGTAAAATTGGATTTAAAATATTTTATGTGGATGGAAATACCATTACATATTGAGGAAACATATATGTGGATGATAAAATACACCCCAGTAAATACCAACGTATAAACAATCTCGGATAAAATTGAGATTGTGATATTTCCCTTACCTTATGTCTGACTTGCTTTGTAAGTGTCCGAACCTCTTGTATAATGATATAAATCATGTTATTGACTTATTAAAAAATCATATTCGTTGTTATTATATCATATATGGTCCACTTATGACTTTATATTACCTGTTCTTTTGTAAATTCATGTTAAAGTAGCGTTTTGGGTAAAATCGTCTCATTTGTCGTTCGTGTTTTTAACTTGTAATTATTAATATGATTACTTGGATCATGATTACTTATATCCAGAATGTAAAACATGATTTATATATAATATATATTCCGAATATATATATATATATATATAATATATCGATAAATGGAATGAAATACACCGTTCATGGAGACGGTAGTCCGTACGTACGCCTGAACGCTGTTTTCATTTCCTTATTGAAGTGAATGGAATTAAGTAGATGACATAAATATAAATTTACATAAATCCATTATCATTATTATGTCATATATTTCATTAGTACTTATTATATATACTTTATACTCATTAAAGAATGGTTAATCATTGAGAATGAATCTCATCGCGTCGTGGAGACGGTAGTCCGTACGTACGCACGAGCGATGATATCATTCCCATGGTCCTGAAATTGTGTTGAAGTGTATGTAGACTATTTCAGTATCAATATAACTTTATAATAATCATATATATTTACTCATTACACCATTATACCCAACCTATTAAGGTGGTGGTGGAAAATAGATTACACCACGACGTGGAGACGGTATTCCGTACGTACGCACGCGCGGTGATTTCATTTTTCCGTAGGATGGATAGAAGGTGAATTAGGATTGTTTCATATTTATAATAACATATCAGTATGTATGTAATACTGATGTTATTACTTTTTCATGAAACAACTAAAGAAGAATAAGTTGTAGAAGAAAGAAATTGAAAAGATCGGTAATGGATATTACCTCTTCTTTGAAACGCCTCTTTGAATCCTCTACTTAGGTAACTAAGATTGGTCTTTGAAGAAGACCAGGACCTATATGATTATTCTAGGGAAGTGGAGAAGGGATTTTGGCAGGGGGTGGAAAAGCTTGAGTGCTCAAATTGGTGTGAGGAGGAGGGGGAGGATATGTCCTTTTATAAGGGAGGAGAGGGGCACCTTAGGAATATCTCAAAATATTATTTTATATTAAAGTCAAAATCGGTTTATAATGGTTCCAAAGGGTCTTATTTCGAAGCTAAAGTGGGGATGGGTCGAAATCCTATCAACCAATAGGATTTAGACAAGTTTAGGATATTATTTTAACCTTATCAATTATATTTAACTCTAAGTTAAATAATTTAACTTTTACCATGTCTTTTAGTTTTCTTACACTATATGGTTAATAAACTTACTATAACATTCCAAAAGAACCCCAAATTGTTTATTATTAATATATATATCCTTATCTGAGTCATGTTTCCGAACCTTATATTTTTAGGAATAAAATAACAATTAATAATATAATATTTGATTTAAAAACTATTTTGTGTCAATTTTGACACTATTTGATATATGATTTTTGCAAAAGTCATAACAGAATTATATGTTCGAACCAAGATGATTAAATCAACACTAATATATCATAGTAACCTATAAAATTAGTGTAATTCATAAAAAGTCTCAAATTACATTTATTTTGGTGTTTATAACATCAATTATGTCAATATTTCATTAATAAGATAATTACTTCATCATCATTGTGTCATAAATAAATTAAATTATTTAATGTCTAAAAATTACAAATAAAATACCATTATGTAGGAAATCTTATTAGATTTCTAATGAATAATTATAGTCGAATTTATCTTATGTATAACCCCATATTAAAAATGATTTACTTATTAAACATTGATTTTAACTATTTTAACTATTCATTAAATAAAATAATATTAAATATCATAATCTAATCCAAGTGGACCCAAATGGTCATATTATATTCGTAAGGTTGTTTTTGGTCGAATTACAATTATCCAATAGAATTACGACATGTGTTAGGGTAATAGTAATATCATATTTACCCTTAGTTACACTATTTACTATTAACCGCAGTAAAAAAAAGTAAAAAGTTACTATTCACCAAAAAATTATTTTTATCTCATTGAACCAAATTTTACCTACTGATATCAACCGTGTCTGTCGGTTTTTCAAAATTCTATTCACAGAATCGGTAAAATTATGTTTTATGCAGAATTCAGTTTTTAACCTACCACTTAGTGGTTTCACTATTCATCAAAAATTGAAGTTTTTCAGAAAAATGCCAAAATTTCACCCTAAGAAATAATTGATATGCCAAATTCAAACATTATTTCTATTTTACAAAATTCCCAACATATAAGTTGCATTAATTAATTTTATAATTAATTTCCGCTGTCACAACAAATAGCGTGTTTTTAAGAGATAATAACTATCAAAAAATTAACAGTTGTTTATGTCCGGTGTAAATGTGAAATTACATCCAATGAACAACATTATATTGAATTGTAAAAATATATTCTAAATATACTTTTAAAAAACTAAAATTAATAATTTATCACTATTAATTATTTCGATTAAAAAAGTTGTTTTTAATTAAAATTTAGTAAATTTCACTATTCATCAGAAAATGAAAGTTATCCGAAAATTACCAAAATTTCACGTTAGGCTAAATTCGACACTACGAATCCAAAAATAAAGTCCATTTTGAAAAATAAAATTTACAAAATTTCAAAAAGTGGTTATTACTATTCATAACAGCTAGTTTTAATAATATTTTAATAGCATATTGTTGTTTAGTGAAACTCGTTATTGCGTACTACACACGCTATCGAGGAAGGTCGCGATTGCGTGTAATGCAAGGCAAGTCAAAGATGTGTGTTTTGAAAGATCCTGTGTAGCGTAAAACACAAGACATTAGTGAAATTAAAAATAATATTTTTTCATAAAATCTTGGTGTGTTACATTCTAACCCCCTTAAAATGAATTTCGCCCTCGAAATTCGTCAGGGTTATAAATGGTTTACTATTCGATAGTTTCTTTAATAGAAACCCACATCATAAAAAGGAATACCAAAACCAATCTTTAAAAACAAAAGTATGAAACGTAACGGTTACCCAAATAAACTAATCACTGGGTTTCCACATAGGTGAAAATATGGATATGGAAGAGAAATCTAACCATCATGTTCTGATGGAGAGTGGTAGAGAACTTGGCTATTGAAAAGCCAGCAATCACAAACCTATAAATTTGTGACGATCTAGGGTACCATCTGATTAATCAGATATAAGATCACTAGGAAAACATTTTTTTGGTTTTCAAGATCGTTTCCCTAAAGTTGAAGAATTTGAATTATAATAAATACTTACTTTATTTTGGTACAATCTCATTGTTGTTCGTGCCTTGAACAATTTCCACTTCATCTCGTAAAATAAATGAAGTTGAATTTGTTATTCGTGAAGTGTTATCAGATCATGTGATAGAATGACGGGTCATTCCATCTGTCTCAAACAAAAGGTTAGCTAAAGTTATACACATAAGTCGATCTATAGTGAGATTAACCATATATGGTTTCTAAAATGGACTTTATACTTCATATATCATACTTCTTAATATAATAAAACTAGTTTCTACTAAACAAGGACTTCCTGTAGGCCAGTGGTAGGTGATAAAGGCCAGTCGCACTTCAGTTGTGGGTTCGATTCCCACATCCTTGTGCGACGCGATGGGTTGTCGCCCGTCCTGCAGGTTGTCCTTTTTCTAAAAATATATTACTATAACATCCCATCGAAAAACAAACAATACTAACTTATGTCCAACATAATCCATTCCAATCTTTAGGCTTATCCATAATACTTCAGTCCACTCTCAGAGATTTAATACCATCGTTGATCCCCATATATCATAAGATATACCTTGTTGGTCACATTCCAAACATTCAAAGGGCTTAATCATGTATTCTCTTGAATACCCATTGAACCTTAGTGAAAACATGAATGTAGTTAAAAGTTAACTCTTTCCACATAACAAAATCCAAAAATTCTATATACTCAAACCATGATATAACCTTCTCCTTATATCAGTCATGAGCTCATGAATACAATCAAATACCTCATTATCTTATTATTCCTTCATTATGCGCATATCATCTACTTTCCAAAAAATATCTGAATAAAATTTCATGGTTACTAGTACCATTAATCATACACTTTAAAAACTTTAGAAAGAAAATAGTGTAACAATCCTTATATTTTTCTTTATTCCATAGCACCATGAGATTACTTATATAACATTACACTTGATAAACATGTAATCATTCCACTACCTTCTTAAACCATTGACCGAGCTTCAACAATTCTTTCATCTAACACATCATTTGTAGTCTCTTCATCATCATCAACATAAATACTTCCCATATGACCATACTTATTCTCTTCATGAGACTTTCCCTTAGGGCATTGGTTTGCATAATGCCCATACATTCCACATTTAAAGCATTCAACCATTGTTGATGTCGTAGCAATACCATTATCCTCATCCATGGTGTTAACTGAATCTTTTCCTTTGCAATTACTTGCTTTGTGTCCTTATTTTCCACACCCAAAGCATCTTCCAGTTCCTTTGAAACATTCTCCTTGATGACTCTTCCCACATGATTCACATATGGGAAATTGAACTTTCTTTCCTCTATGATCATCATGAAACTCCATCTTTCTTTTATTAGCCGAGTCAGGAAACTTACCAAATTTTACTTTATTGATCATATTATGAGATTGCTGATTCGGCATAATAATGATGTTTGGACTTCCAAATCCCATTTCATTATGAAGAATATCATTCCATTGTCCATCATATTCTCCAATATCGTGAATCATCTTGTTTCCAGCCATTTTCTAAAACCCAAAAAGAATAGTGTGAGAGGCAAAAATCATGCTAGGGGAAAACAACATAATAAAGGGGGAGCACCTTCAATATCTAACATCTTAGGTTTAATTCTATGATCGTTAGCGTAATTCTAGTACTATAACCTATACGTATACTTAACCTTAGGGACATCTCTAGACTTAGACATACCTTAGAAATATCTCTAGGGATCTCACTACCGTTTTTGCTTCCTAGTTTCCAAAGGTTGATTAACCTCCCTCTGATACCAACTGTAGAGACCCGAAGCCTGACGTACATTGACATTACAATACATTTGCGGAATACTTAGTACATAACAAAAACACACACAAGGACTGTACTAGTTTAGTGTCTTTGGAAACTCGGAATATAATCTTCTAATCCTGTTGAAAGATATTCAACATCTCCCATTAAGATCTTCCTTTTTTTATATCTAAAACCTTTCTTTATATCCTGGGGAAAAGAAAACAGAAAAGGGCGAGCTCAAATGCTCAGTAAGGGTAAACAAAAGAAATTTCAATCACATCATATACATAAGAACATAGCTTTTGGAAATCTTAACCTGCAAAAGAGCTCATAATATCATAACATGGGATAAATCATAGAAGTGAAATGTAATCCCAATAATCATAACATAAAACTTGAAACTTTGTGGCATACACACATAATAATAGAGAATCATTTCTTGTTAGTCAAGACTCATTTCCAAGACTATCTTAGTGGACAAAGTCCCTTTCTGAACCGAGTCACCCTCGTTCCAGTCCTGTTTCACTGAACCGGTATAACCTACCGTTCCAGCCCTATCTATCTCATGAGATATAAAATATTTACCCAATGCATTGGAGGGAGATATAGGTCCCACCCATCTTATAATGAATCCTTTCTTATGTGTGCCACATAATCATAAACCATGCATCATAGTGTAACCCATGTAATAAAAATGGGATTCTTAAACAACATGACATCATAAAAAAATTCATATAAGATAAAGGAATTCATAAAAATATTTACATCACAAAATTATCAAATACATGTAATAATAGGGATAAAAACAGAACCCATTTATTATCTTAGATGGAGAATAATTTTGATAAAATACTTGAACTCCATTCTTGAGAAAAATATCCTTTCTACTTCAAAAACATTTTTTCCTTTCCTAACATGTCATACAACTTTAAACTAAAAGAAGTTGATTAAAAATAAACATGAAAACTTGTAATGAAAGCTTCTTGGAAATAATATTTTAAAAATCCATTCATGCCGTATAAGTTAAAAAAACATTCTTCTCGTACTTTTGTCAGAAAAGTCAAAAAGCACCTCGTACGAAAAAAGACAAAAGATTCCTTTCATATCTTTTACTAAAAACGAACCAAAGGGTAAAATTGAATTTAAAAAATTTTATGTGGATGGAAATACCATTACATATTGAGGAAACATATATGTGGATGATAAAATACACCCCAGTAAATACCAACGTATAAACAATCTCGGATAAAAATGAGATTGAGATATTTCCCTTACCTTAGGTCCGACTTGCTTTGTAAGTGTCCGAAACTCCTGTATAATGATATAAATCATGTTATTAACTTATTCCAGAATCATATTAATTGTTATTATATCATATATGGTCCACTTATGACTTTATATTACCTGTTCTTTTGTAAATTCATGTTAAAGTATCATTTTGGGTAAAATCGTCTCATTTGTCGTTCGTGTTTTTAACTTGTAATTATTAATATGATTACTTGGAACATGATTACTTATATCCAGAATGTAAAACATGATTTATATATAATATATATTCCGAATATATATATATATATATATATATAATATATCGATAAATGGAATGAAATACACCGTTCATGGAGACGGTAGTCCGTACGTACGCATGAACGCTATTTTTGTTTCCTTATTGAAGTGAAGGGAATTAAGTAGATGACATAAATATAAATTTACATAAATCCAGTATCATTATTATGTCATATATTTCATTATTACTTATTATATATACTTTATAATCATTAATCAATGGTTAATAATTGAGAATGAATCTCATCGCGTCGTGGAGACGGTAGTCCGTACGTACGCACGAGCGATGATATCGTTCCCATGGTCCTGGAATTGTGTTGAAGTGTATGTAGACTATTTCAGTATCAATATCAATTTATAATAATCATATATATTTACTCATTACACCATTATACCCAACCTATTAAGATGGTGGTGGAAAATAGATTACACCACGGCGTGGAGACGGTATTCCGTACGTACGCACGCGCGGTGATTTCATTTTTCCGTAGGATGGATAGAAGGTGAATTATAATTGTTTCATATTTATAATAACATATCAGTATGTATGTAATACTGATGTTATTACTTTGTCATGAAACAACTAAAGAAGAATAAGTTGTAGAAGAAAGAAATTGAAAAGATCGGTAATGGATATTACCTCTTCTTTGAAACGCCTCTTTGAATCCTCCACTTAGGGAACTCAGATTGGTCTTTGAAGAAGACCAGGACCTCTAGGATTATTCTAGGGAAGTGGAGAAGGGATTTTTTCAGGGGTTGGCCAAGCTTGAGTGCTCAAATTGTTGTGAGGAGGAGGGGGAGGATGTGTCCTTTTATAAAGGAGGAGAGGGGCACCTTAGGAATATCTCAAAATATTATTTTATATTAAAGTCAAAATCGGTTTATAATGGTTCCAAAGGGTCATATTTAGAATCTAAAGTTGGGATGGGTCGAAATACTATCAACCAATAGGATTTAGACATGTTTAGGTTATTATTGTAACCTTATCAATTAGATTTAACTCTAAGTTAAATAATTTAACTTTTACCGTGTCTTTTTGTTTTCTTACACTATATGGTTAATTAACATACTATAACATGCCAAAAGAACCCCACATTGTATATTATTAATATATATATCCTTATCTAAGTCATTTGTCCGAACATTAAATTTTTAGGAATAAAATAACAATTAATAATATAATATTTGATTTAAAAACCATTTTGTGTCAATTTTGACACTATTTGATATATGATTTTTGTGAAAGTCATAACAGAATTATATGTTCCAACCATGTTTATTAAATCAACACTAATATATCATAGTAACCTATAAAATTATTTTAATTCATAAAAAATCTCAAATTACATTTATTTTGGTGTTTATAACATCAATTATGTCAATATTTCATTAATAAGATAATTACTGCATCATCATTGTGTCATAAATAAATTAAATTATTTAATGTCTAAAAATTACAAATAAAATACCATTATGTAGGAAATCTTTTTAGCTTTCTAATGAATATTTATAGTCGAATTTATCTTATGTATAACCCCATATTAAAAATTATTTACTTATTAAACATTGATTTTAACTATTTTAACTATTCATTAAATAAAATAATATTAAATATCATAATCTAATCCAAGTGGACCTAAATGGTCATATTATATTCATAAGGTTGATTTTGGTCTAATTAAACTTATCCAATAGAATTAGGACATGTGTTAGGGTAATAGTAATATCATATTTACCCTTAGTTACCCTATTTACTATTAACCGTGGTAAAAAAAGTAAAAAGTTACTATTCACCAAAAAATTATTTTTATCTCATTGAACCAAATTTTACATACTAATATCAACCGTGTCTGTCGGTTTTTCAAAATTCTATTCACAGAATCGGTAAAATTTTGTTTTATGCAAAATTCAGTTTTTAACCTACCACTTAGTGGTTTCACTATTCATCAAAAATTGATGTTTTTCAGAAAAATGGCAAAATTTCACCCTAAGCTATAATTGATATTCTGAATTCAAAAATTATTTCTATTTTAAAAAATTCCCAACATATAAGTTGCATTAATTAATTTTATAATTAATTTTCGCTGTCACAACAAATAGCGTGTTTTTAAGAGATAATAACTATCAAAAGATTAACACTTGTTTATGTCTGGTGTAAATGTGAAATTACATCCAATGACCAACATTGTATTGAATTGTAAAAATATATTCTAAATATACATTAAAACAACTCAAATTAATAATTTATCACTATTATTTATTTTGATTAAAAAAGTTTTTTTTAATTAAAATTTAGTAAATTTCACTATTCATCAGAAAATGAAAGTTATCCGAAAATTACCAAAATTTCACCTTAGGCTAAATTCGATACTAAGAATCGAAAAATAAAGTCCATTTTGAAAAATAAAATTTACAAAATTTCAAAAGGTGGTTATTACTATTGATAACGGCTAGATTTAATAATATTTTAATAGCATATTTCTGTTTAGTGAAACTCGTTATTGCGTATTACACACGCTATCGAGGAAGGTCGCGATTGCGTGTAATGCAAGGCAAGTCAAGTATGTGTGTTTTGCAAGCTCCTGTGTAGCGTAAAACACAAGAAATTAGTGAAATTAAAAAGAATATTTTTTCATAAAATCTCGGGGTGTTACACCAATGATACCGCAAAAATTTCAAGATTCGGGGACTTTCTTTATTCTCTTCAATATCGGTTCATTAAATTTTACTGATTCCATATGTAAACTTGGAGCTTCAATAAATGTGATTCCTCACTCAGTGATTTCATCTTTGCAGATCAGAGTTCTAAAACCAATGTGGATGGTGGTACAAATAGAAAATAGGTCAACAGTTTTTTCAGATAGAGTTGTTGAAGATATACTGGTAGGAGTGAGAGTATTAATCATTCCAGTAGACTTCTATGTCCATGAAATGGAGGAAGATCAATCACCATCCCAATCTCCCATAATCGGGGGGAGACCATTCTTATAGACTGCAAAGACCATCATCAATGTGCATGAGGGAACACACATAATGGAGCTCAGAGATAGTCAAGTGTATATCAATATACTCGAATCTTTTAAGACTCTGATAGATGTTCATTCACTAAATTCAGTCCACCACAATGATGAAAAATAACCAAATAAAAATTTAGAAGGGATAACCATAGAATTCATGGATTGTTCATTAGACGATATTGGAAATAAAAATCAGGAGAAGATGTTGAGATCAACAAGTATAAACACAAGGAGACTGAACATGAAAAAATTATCGCAGATCGATAGAAGAAACTTGCGGCAAAGGGATAAGAACTACCTCAGAAGAAATATATATGCCATGAAATGGAAAATGAGATGAAAAATGTTAGGGAAAACCCCATTAAAACTAAAGAGGAACGTAAAGGATATTTTCAGTCCAATGGGAAGTGTGGATCACAAGAAGAAGGTATATTTATACTCAATCAATTTAAAAATAGAACTATCTTATTTAAATGTGCAGAGGCAAAAACAAAATCCATGTTCATATGGGTAATGAAATCTCTGGGTCAATCTCCCTCAACAAGTGATGAGAATAATATTTAATGGACACCCCAACCCCTTAAATATTTAAGATCAGATTGCATCAAGGAAGCTACAAATATCAGGAAATATTTAAAACCATTACAAAATAACAATATCTCAATGGGTTTTCTGGTGTTGTGTTATCCATGGAAAAATATCATACTCTTTTCGGTACAACATTTCTTTACCAAGAAATAGAAAATAGCAAGTGTAGAAGATCAGACTCCTCTAACATGTTTGTCAATAAAATCGATCAGGTTGTACGTCTCCTTTAATATTGTTACTTGCTATTATTTATTTTATAATTTTCTTACATGTTAAATCCTTTTTAATTCATTTAGGACACTACATAAATTATGTTTGAGGGAGGGAATATTGTAGTATAATATTTTTTTAAAAAATAATTTTTTTAGTCGAGCCAACGACATTATACAAAGGCACTACAGGGAGGAAACCCACATTTTAACCCATTCTCAACTTGTCCTCTTAGTCATATACATTCATGATTGAATATGTATGCACAATCAATTGTTTTTATTTTTCATGTACATTAATGAAGATGATGTAATTCTAAAAACTTTCTATCCAATAGAGAACCCTCAAGAGACGCGTAATGTAGGAAATGAAGCTGTAGTGGGATTACAAGTCATGAAGATATCCGTCCATTTGAAAGGGTAATAAGAGTTTCAATTCTATATTATCCAACATTATTCCCTACATTTTATGTCTTTTAAAGAGTTAATTAAAAAATCCATGCCCATGATTGAATTTATGTTTTACTTGACTTATCTAGGAGACATGAGTTTCATATGAATCCGGTGATTCCATGTTTTAAATGTCAATGTTAGTGAGATTGAATTATTAAATTGGATAATTGGTTGATTAAATTGAATCATGGATATTGAAGTAAAGACTCAGGATTTGAGGGAATTAGATGATTCATGTAAATGAAATTTTCCTACCAATTTTTATTCGTTGATTTTCTGAAATTCAGGTGAATTAATTGTTTATTAATAACCATGACATTAGTGATTGTCCAATATTATATTCCAATTCATGAGAGTATTTATAGACCAAATATTTCATATTTTACCTTGATCATATTTCCTGAGTGATATTGGGACATGACACCCACTAGAACATATATTGAAAATTATCAAACCTATGACTATACAAAAATACATTTAAAATGAATGAGGCACTAATTTGGCTAGCCACAAAATTACCTGAAACTAACCCATACATTTATCCTTCAATAGCCGATAGAATCCATGAATTTCCTTATATGTTTATTCAATATTACATGATGATAATTCCTTATCTACCCAAAGTGTTAGTATTTTTTCATGGTAATTCATGTTTGAGTGTGGGGGAAATGCCTTTTGTGTGTGCTTCATAGTATATGTATCATTTGTGGGTGGTGTGTGGTGTGCATCCTCATTTACAGAAATATATTATTAGAAAATTGGGCATGAGACATCATTTCATTATAATTCTTTCATTTCATCCGGTTCTCCATAAAAAAGTGAGAAAATTTCAAAATAAATTTCTGCCTTTCTGGACCATTAATAAAAGAAAAAAATATAAATGTGCCTTTCAAGAGTTTTCCAAAAAAATAAAAAAAAAGAGGACGAGAAAATGAATGATTTAATTTATTGTAATCATTTATTGACTCATGTAACATTTCATTAAAAGGGGGAGGTGTTGTGTTTCACATTATCAAAATGGATTTTAGTGAGGTAGATCCTATGATTTTACTTGATTAATCACGCATTGTAATTAAGAGTAAAACCTCCCACTTCTGGCCTTAAATTATTTCAATCATTTACCCACCAACCTAATGTCACAGAGTCATTTGAACCTTTATTGCAAGTCCTCATGATTTCATGTGTGTTTTATCTTTACAAATTGGAGAACGTAGTTCTTTAGAATACTATGGATAAAGAGCATGTTCTCATGATATGATCATAACTCCACAATTAATTGTATCATGAGTGATGTGAGAAAATAATCAAAATAGAGGTAGATCAAGATATGGAATTTTTAATAATAAAAAATTGAGAAGATTGAATTAATGAAAGGAGAAGCTCTATCATTTATCAAATGGGAAAAGTAAAATACATGAATTGATTATTTCTTTGAAAAATGGGAAATAAAATTGATATTTTTTGTGGAACATGAAAATTTGATTGTACATTGATAATTTTTTTATTTTATTGAATTTAAATTTATAAGTTGGTAACATTAGTGCCCTTTGAGTTCCATGTTTATATTTTATTCTTTAGGACAAGCATAGTTTAACTATGGGGGAATTGATAGATCCAATATTTTCCATATTTTTTGTTTGAATTTATTTTTTTTAATAATCCCAAATAATTAATTTGACCTTATTTGAATCAATTATGTATTTATGTCGTGTTTTGAGAAAAATGGTGAAAACACCTAATTCAGGATTTTAGACAGATTTTTGCATCAAGGTTATTATGGGCATTTCTTGAAAAATATAATTCCAAATTTTGTGTTTAATTTTTTTTTGAATCCTTAATTTTTTTCTTCTGGACCAGGGGATTAATCGATCTTATAGAGACTCTGAAGATTCATTGATGTTGGAACCTTTTCTAGGTGGACATTGTGGACCCCACCACCATTACAGAACCACAACTCAGCCTTCACACATCATAATGTGGTGCTTCCACTTGGGATATCACGATGAAACATATTCCTGAATATAAACAAAATTTGGTGGAGTTTTGAATTCATTAAAGCCTCTATTGAATGTTATACGTTTGGAAGAACTTTCCTGGACGTTTCATCTAGAAAAAGAAACATCCAATTAAAAATTCATCACTCATTCATCCAGTGTCCAAATGAGGAGAAATTTTGAGTGTGAACGACCAACGCATTAAGGAACGGATTTTATGAAGTGGTCAACACAGGCATCATCCATTTATCGGGACAAAAATGCACAATATTTCAGATTCTATAATTCTACCTATAAAAGGTGGCCCTCAAATCCTTTCCAAAGCATCTCTCATTCCATCCCATTCCATCTGGGACACCAAGGTGGAGAAATTTTTGGATTTCTCATTAATTTATTTTCTTTTTCATAGTTTTTTAATTCCTTCTTCTTCCTCATTCATCTCGCTTAACCCATCCATGGAGGGGTAGTTTCATTTGAGTGATCGAGAACAAGGGAGGGTGGATCTATGTGTGTTATTATGTCCTTGTGAATTAAATTAATCAAATTCCTTCTTATTTTTGATTTTGGTACAATTTATAATTTAGTTTTAAATTCCAATTCTGATTTTGTTAGGATTTGATTTTTTTGTCATAAATTTCTTTGATCAATGATCACATCTCCCTCTACAAAATTCTAATATGTATACAATGGAACAATATTATGGTTTGGTGGTGGGTGATCAACAGTATTCAAGAACGTGTGTAGGATTATATGTCAGAATATTGGTTTATTAGGGAACAACAATTCTGGGTTACAGATTTCTCTAATTAATCAAGAAACCATCTACAACATTAAACACCTTGAAAGGAGGATATAACAATCTAAGGATATAGAAAGTAAAATTCTTATCAAATCTATCTGACCAAGGGAGAGAGAGGACTCAGTAGATGAATATCTCTCTTAATAGTTAAACGAGTGAGAAGATACAAAATTTGGAAACCATCATGGCACAACACTAGGTATAGACGAACCCAATCTGATCACCATATTTATCATTTGTTCAAAAAAATCAATTAAAGATGTTTGTTTCACTCATAGTCATTCAATTTAATTAAAACCAATATTTTCTCAGAAAACCTACAAAAAGTGACATCCTTTTATTGTGTTCACTCCTCTTCGGGAGACTTCCTAGGATCAAAAACTATACTATACTTAGGTAAATAAGATATTGTTTTTCCATGCCCCATGATAGGCTTGCGCCATGCACTCTCACACATGACATAATAATTCCATCCTTATTGAGAACAAATTGAGTACACTGAATGAACATTATTTATATTCTTTGCTCTCTAAATGACAATTTGGAATGGCTCAGATTTACATCATTGCTCATGTTATCTTAGAGACACGAGTATCTGTAGGAAAACTGAATGTAAGAGAAGTTTTTTCCTGAGATAATCCAAAGACCATCTTTGAGGTACATAGTTTTCTGGGGTCGGCTGGTTACTAAATGCATATTATTCTAGTCTCTTCACGCTAAGAAGTGCCACTAATAGGCCTGACTAAGAAGGGTGCAATGTACATGTAGAAATAGTCTTACCATTCATCCTTTCAAGAGATGAAAGGGACACTATATTCCACACCGATATGGATTTTTCATTATATGTGAAACAATTAAACTATTTTCAATGATGCATCAAGTATCCGGTTGCGAGTAGGGCTTATGCAAGGGGAAGGATTCGTTGTGTACGGGTCTCATCAATTGAGGCCACATGAGAAGTTTAAACCAACACATGATCTTGTTTTGGTTTCAGTTGGGAACTCATTACACTTTTGGATACATAATCTTATGGGGGAGAATATATAACTATAAACTAACCACAAAATTCTAAAGTATAAAAATGATATAGATTGATCTGTATTTGAGAATGTGAATGTGGGTTGAGCTTCTTTAGCCATTTGATATTGAGTATTCCTACATTCCTAGGAAGGAAAATGAAGTTGATGATGCAATGATAAGGAGGTCTGAGATACATGTAGTTGAGGAGGCCATCAGTGAGTGGTAGCTTATGGCCCAATTCTTTAATATGAAATTGGTGGTGCATGATAGGCAACATATGGGTTTTCATTCTTCTAGAGTTGGTACCCCTACTCTACTAGATCGAGTGTGGATATTGTAGCTATCTGATTATGAAGTCCTAGACCTACATTATATAGTGTCCGGAGGGAAACTAACTCCTAGGTGGACCATAGGAGAGGATGATGTATTTCATTTCCATGGTTTTATATGGGTGTCCTCAGACATGCGTGAGGAGTTGATGTGAGATTTTCAATCATCAATTTGGGAAGTTAATCAATGTTTCCCTAAAATTAATAAATATCTGCAATGTAAAAAAAAATTTCTATGTATAATGAGGGGTGTAGATGGTTTTGTTATGAGATATTCCACCAGTCATCAGGTGAAGGCAGAGCATCAGCAATTTAAAGGGCATTTATAGCAGTTTCATATTCTCGAGTTGATGTTGAATGATGTCGTGATTTATTTTGTGACTTTTTTTTACCATGTTCACCTCATGGGAATGATGCGGTTTGGTTTTTTGTCAATAGACCCATGATGTTTACCCATTTACTTATGATTATGGAAAAATTATTTTTTAATGATCATGTAATGTGGTATATCAAATAGATTGTATGTTTTCATGTGGTTCTGCACTCTATAGGTTCAGATAGGGACACCAAGATTACTTCTTGTGTGTGTAATGGACTATAGAAGGCTTTGGGTACAATGGTACTTCTATGTATATCCTACCACTCTCTGATAGATAGTTAGTGTGAGTGAAATATTGAGTTTTTAGTGGACATTCTTTGAACATGCATCCTGGATGTATAGGGATATTGGGAGAGTTACATACCCCTAGTATAGTTTTACTAAAATAATTGTTTTTAGGAAATGATTAAGATTCCTCCAAATGAGGATTTGTATAGTAGGACATGCAGATCTTCCCTATGTTGGATAGAGGTAGGATTCGGAACTGGGATGGGACCTTGTCTTGTCTAGGAGTCAAATAATTAGGTGGATTGATTTGGATGAGAATGGGTACTTAACAGTCGTTGAATAAATCTTATGTTGATTTTTAGAGATGACCTCTATAGTTTGACATTTGAGATCTAGTTTTCTTACGTGCCACATTGACATTGGATGATAGGTGTATTAGGAGAGAGGTGAAGCTATAACTACGATATGCCTGGTGGTTTAAGGTTTTGGATAGGTTTGGTCCAATTGCCTAACGATTGTAGTTACCTCAGAGTAATCGTGTTATGCACAAAGTCATTCATGTTTCTCACCTATGTTGTTACTTTTTATATTCATCTCACATTTTTCATCTGGAGGAGGTTGTGTTGGAGGTGGATGCATCTTTTTATGAGAACACTATTCATATTGTAGATCACAACATGAAGGCTCTCCATGGCCGATCTGTTCCTATGGTACGGGTGCTATGGAAGCACTGCTGAGAATAGGATGAGACATGGGATATGAACCCCAATGAATGATCACAGTGGATGGAGTAGTTATAATATTCATCATCACCACCATTGGAAAGAAAAATTTGGGGATGAATTGTTTTAAGTGGGGAATATTGTATGAACCTGAATCAACATTTCAAGTTTACATCCTAAATTTAGGTTGTGGTTTTGGAAAAATAATTGAATGAAAATTTTCTATGTATACACCCTGTGATAATGAGTACATGTCATGTACCTAGGTACTGTATAAACCACAAATTAGTCATGTAATAGACATATACATATCCCATGTGGTGACCTGGCTAATTGCTTATAGTAAGGGTCGGAGGACCCTAATACACATCATGTACAACTAATGAACATGACATATACTTTTTTTTATGTGATATGTCATTGTGAGTATAATCTCATCCTTGGAAATGTTTTCCTCTACCCATAGTTCATAAAAATGTGTGACGAAAGGCCGAAGAACATTAAACTCATCCTGGTTCTCAGTCTGAGTTCCGATTGAGATGTTATCAGGTGTGTTGGAATCCCACCAGCAAGGTATTAATTCACATAGATTCTTTCCTCTTAATTCCTCCTCTCTCGTGATTTATTCAAGGATGACCATTTTTCTGCTTTTTATATATCTATGTTGTTTTAGGCCAATTCAAGGGTTGGTGTTCAAGTGTGTAGATCATATGAAATCAAGGTAGGTGGTTTGTGCCTTTCATTGTTTTTATATGGATTATATGGTCTATATGTGTTGCATACTGACATTTAGGGTATTAGATGATTATGAATTTTACCATTTTTAATACTTATTATGGAATTATTGTATAAAAAGTGGTTATTGGTTATGTGTAAGGTTAATTTAATTGTTTTTCACGACTTGGTTGATTAGGATGGAGTTTGTTTGATTTTATGAAATGCTTGTGATATGATTTTTGATTGTTTATAAATATTGTAGTTAATGATTACATGTGTTTTCTGATATGATGTGTGTGTTGTTTCTCCAATGGAACTTGAGAGCTATAGACCATGAAAAATGTGGGGGTTTACTTGTTTATTTACATGGTACCATGAGAGCCTTAGTGTAGATATTGACCCAGGGGAATTGACCATGAGTTTTACCTATGTTCTATTCTATAATTACTATGATTTGTTTACCCATGCGGTATTTTCTATGAGACATACCTAAGAGATCATTTATATGATTATTTATTACTTTGTGGGACAAAAGGGGTCAGACCATGAGAGATTTCCTAGAGGGCCGATCTTTAATGTTTTGGTTCTATTTTAAACCACAAGGATTAGAATGTGTGATCTTTCAAAGAGGGTTGTATATGAATTCTTTAATTATTGTGACAAGTGTTACGAGATAAAGAATTATCTTATACTCACTCTTACATGATTATTTAGATGGTCTTTTGAGACAACATGTTGTTACTATTACCCAAGGGGATATAGAGCTTAGGATAGATCCTGAGATTAAATTATCTAAATTATTTAATAATGAAATAATTTAAAAGAATGTAATTGAAAACTACAACATGATTTAATTTTCATTACATCATAGTTTATTGATTCATTTCACCATATTAACTGCTATCTATATTCAATGACAACTAGGAACATTTCTCTTGGAAGTCTCTAAATGTGATTCATCTCACACAATGTTTGGGTCATTCTAATTAAACCAAAATATATTTTATGGTTGTATTTATAGACATGTCAACGTGTGCTTATTCATCAGGTAATTGATAGTTGTTGGATCTGATGAGCATGAGTCCAAGAAGAGGCTTTCTATGCAGCCAGAGTTTAGATATTTTTTGTTGTACTTTGGTTTTTTTATTATTTTCCAGCATTATGACTCATTGGGAAGCTTTCCTAGACACAAATGAAATTCATCATTTCTATATGCCCAAGTTGTTATGTGTATACCAGTATTCAATAGTTTACTTCTTGTTTTTTATTGTATCTTCTCATATTGAAAACTATTTTCTTTCAATTGCATATACTATGCCAATTAGGGAATTTTTTCCCCATTATAAGACTTGATTTTTTTCTTCTATTTGTTAGACACTAGTGTTTTGGGAAATGAGCTTGAGGTTATGTGAACAACCGCATTCAGGGTGCCTTTGGGTGTCACCTAAAACCGAGACATTAAATGAATTATGTCAATTTGGACACTATTCATTATATGAAATTTTTTAAAAATAAAAAACATGATTCATTAGAAAAAAGCTATATTTAATAATATATAAAATGTAAAATAAATCCATAACGTTAAATTATGTTATCAAATATTTTATATTATTTTTATTTTAAAATTATAAATTTCATTTATTTTATTATTCCTATAAAAAACTACTTATTTCATCAGCATTGCTTCATAATTTATTTCAATTATTTAATATCTAAAAATTTCTAAATAATCTTTTTGATGTATATAAACATTTTTATTTCAAACAACTATGTATAGTAGAATTTATACATTATTTAGATTGTTAATAAAAATTATATTCTTATTATGTATGTGAGTATGATAGTTTTAACTTTTGTTTATAATAAATATAATAAATTTAAAATTATTACGTGCATGGAATAAAAAGGTTATAATTTAGTCATAAGAATGATATTTATCTACGAACACTCATACAATGAAATTAGGATAAGTGTTAGGGTATTTTTATATATTTATAAAATTACTTTTACCTTTAATTAACTAATTTACCCTTAATTGTGGTAAATAAAATAATAGTGTTACTAATCACCAAAAATTATTTTGGTCATATTAGATAAAAAAATCATTCTAAATACTACCATGTATTTAAATTTTTTAAAATTCCTTTCATAGAAGTGTGTAAATTATATTTTACACTAATCTCTAAGATGTGTCGAGAAGGCAGGTTAAAGTGATGTTCAAAATTTCAATAATATTTTATATATAATTGCAATATAAAAACTATTCCATTGAACTATGATGGATTAATAAATTTATTATTTATATAATATGACATTAGTAATCAGTTTAATTAATATTAATTAGTTAATTGAAATATCAGTTTTTTACTATAATGCAGTATTTTTCACTACTCATCAAAAAATTATTTTCATCATAAAATCACTAAAAATTTAGAGAAAGATAATATTTATATTCAAATTATAAAAAAATATGTTAATTTTGAAAAATGGAATTCCTAAAATTGACAAAAACATGTTTTTAAATCGGTTCTCAATTAAAAGGTGATAAAATTCATTTTTTTAAATATTGATTTTATTCATAAAATCAAATTTTTTATTATGTCATATCAATAAGACATAAATTATTAATTCTAAACATCATATTGAATTTAAATTTCATTACAATGATCCAAAAATTGTGATTTGATTATATTATATACACAATTATTCACACTTAAACTTTATTAATCAAAATACATCCACTGTATTCAATTGGTGTTTTGGTTCAGTTACAGTAAATTTTATAACCAATGAATAATTATATAAACATTTCTAGTCATTGTTTTTTAATTTAATTAACATTTTTCATTTCATCCATTCTTACATTTAAGAAATAACTTCCACTTAAAATAATAATATTATAATTTGTGTTTTTGGTATAACTTAGTCTTGCGTGCAATGAACGATTTCAAAGAAACAAATTGTTGTATGTTGGGTAATCTATCACACATTGTGTCCCGATAATATAAATTTAATATGTAATTAGTATTCATAAATATTAATAAATTTTATTCGTCAATAATTACAAGGATGTTACACCAAATGCATTAATCACATGACGATCACACATAGTGGGAGATACAAGGTATGTTCATCAATTACAAACAATGAGACATATAAATATTTGTGGAATCCATATAATCAAAATGTGGTGTAATTAATGTGTAATTACACACCATGTAATTATCCCCAACATGGATCGTTGTTATTATTGAAATCACATTATTGTGTAGTTGACTTTGATTACATTACTGGTAACTATGTTATGATTCCATGATTCCAGGAAACCCTACGCATTTTAATGGAATCTCCATTCATCCTTCACATATTATTGGATCTTTCTAGTTTATTTGATATTTAAATAACATATTATCTTAAATTATTTGACTAAAAATTAACATTTAATTTCAAAATAACCAAATAACAATTATATAAATCATTAGAGAGTTATGTAATTATAAATTTCAACAGTTTCAGTCAGATAAAATGTAATGGTTCTTATAATTGTGTATGTATATGAATACCATTCACAAAGATTTTTTATTGAATCCAATTTAGAAAATGTTTTATCATTCCAATTAATGGAATGTAACATGATTATATTTAAATAACCACAATTAAATATTCTTATTTGTATGATATATGATGATTCAAGTAAAATTAATAATTACATTAAAAATATGAAATCAAAAAATTTATAATAACATTATTCAATATAGATATTGACTGATTGGGCCGCATTCGTTTTTCACTAAAATTTCACTAAGGGGATCCAATGTAGAATCCCTCTAATTGTAATCCAAATGTTCTCATTCCTCACAAATAATCATTTATGGTTTATGTGTGTTATCCAAATTGTGTTTATCATATTATAGTACATTCCATTGATCATAAATCAATCATTCATGATTGAATTATTGAATCTCATTATTTACGTCCTGATATTATATAAGGGGTTGGATTATTTTACCCATCTTGAGAAAAAACAAAGATATATTAGATGAGGAAGAAATTATCTTGGGAGATGAAATTGAGTGAATAATGATTGATACCCATACATCAGAAAAATTATAATTGAGTATATATATTTGTAGTGTTTGATTATGAGTTAATTTATAATTCCCCTTAGGTAATATATTAATCCTTAGAGAACCTCACATATATTACAGTTGGTATTATTATTATTATTTCATTGACTTGTAAATTTATTGCATGTATTATAAATATGAATAAATATATATTCATTTATTTAATTAATATTTACTATAAAATTTCCATTTCAAGGAGCATGACCCCTCTTAACCGCCTTCCTCAGTAATTACAAGTCCATGAATTTTTTATTCAACTCATTTTATAAATAAATAAATAAATATTATATTCATTTTAAATAGTGTAATTATTTTTTTAATATTCAACTCATATGAAATATTGATGGGAAATATGTGATTAATAATTATTGAACCAAAATTTTTCCTCATTTTGAATAATAATATTTATTCTAATTTATATACCAAAATACAATTTAGGTGAGGCTAATGGAAACACTATGGGTGGGACTGTTGATTCATATTCCATAGTGTAATTAGGAAGTCTTTTAGGTAGTCCAATATTAGAATCATGAAACACAAAAATACCTGAATATAAAAAAAATGATTGTCTCGACGATGATAACCTTATATGACTACTCACTGCATGTCATAATACCGTCATTTTTCTGTCTCATCTATTTTGATACACACTTGTGTCATCAACCTATTCATTCAAAATAATTTTTATTTACATTATTATATTAACTCTTAAATAAACCATAGAACATGAATTGAATTTGAAATTTTACTTACACATAAATTATTAAGATGCAATATTCTACAATGATTGAATGGAAAACTCTGTTCTATATTATTCATTAAAAATCATTCTATCAATGAAACACCATGTATACCCTACATCCCCCAAACATATAGAATCATGGTATTTGTAATATATCAATGTAAAAATTCATAATATATATTAACAATTATTATAAATTCTAATGGTCATAAAACATGACCAGATATAGGAATTTACAATGAAACCATACATGTATATTTACAACAAGAGGTATGTGTTTGTATAATCATCATGTTTCTAATTTACTTGTGAAAACTTCATGAAAAGAACCATCATAAACTTTTTTTAATTCAACACATGATAGTTTACATGATCATTTACCAATTTGGAATAATCATATGTCACTTAATCATTTTCAACATAATATCAACCTTCATTGAACAATTGATTAAAAAAATTCAAATGATGTTATCATTAATAAAAATTTTGATGAACCAGTACATGGTTAAAAAAATTAAATGAATATATATTCTATATAAAATATTATCTAGATTGTTATAGGGAACCAAATATAGTTAGTTCCCCATTATACTTTGTATTATCCTCTTTGGAAAACCATATAACTGCATGGATGAAACATACAAAATTCATTAAAATTTAAATTGTGAAATATATAGATCCCTCACATCCAATAGTATATCCAAAAAACCACTATATAACTAAAATTATACACAAACATGTTTGGAAACCATTATTTAATCATGTGGTCATCCATTAAAAAAATATCAATCGGTCGCTCAAAAAATCCATCCATCATAATCTATAAATATGGAATTTCAATATCATTTGAATATCCAGTATCACCGAAGTTAATGAGATCGTATGAAAAATATCATTAATGGAACATAATATCTCTATAAAAAATAATTTATATGAAATGTATTCTAGTCAGTTGAATGGTGATTCAATATAACATTTTTATTAAATTGATAATGAATCCAATATAAAATCACATTGTCTCATTTGGAGCCCAACTCGAATGGTGATAACATACTCAACAGAGAAAAAAACTTGATCCATCGGTGATATAATTGAAAGTTAAAAAATATAATTAGACAGAAAAAAACCCAAAGTCATATCTGAAAATTTTTATATCATTCTGCATTCACATTATAAAAATTTCAAGACATGTTTTTTAATTCAATAAGTAAACAGTGATTGTTTTAATTTAAAAATTTTCAATGAGTTCGTAATATAGTCATACATAATATGATTTTAGGAAAAAAAACTTATATTAAATAAAAATATGATGTAAATGAATAACAAAGTCATTAAAAAAATAATAAAATCCATAATCACATCGTGATATCTCACCAAATAATGATTATTCACTAAATGATCAATGAAAAATAGTATATAATAACACAATGATATTATCATATCAATTAAAACCCACTAAAATTCAACTTCAAAACCACCTCTAAGAATAAATAATTGGTTGATAGCTTCATGAATATAACATATGGAAAATATATAAACTCAAATATGAAATTTTCTAACTTACCATAATTAATCTACTTCCACTAACAGATAAAATATATTATTAGACAATATTAAATAGATTAAACTATTAGATTCCCAATCATCATCAAAAAATTATATTCAATAATGATTTAATATTAGTAATATACTATAAAAACATAATATAGAAAATAACACTGATCTCCTATTTAACCATGTACGCCCATCATATTGTTACGATAAACATGTTAACTTATCAACATATTAGTCCAAAATTATATTAAGTCATATTGGGAAGAAAAAATAATATTATTATTATTTGAATGAACTACCTCTTCAAGTATTTTATTTTGATACTAATTTTTTTAAAATTTTATCATAATATTACAAAAATCCTAATATACCAAGAACAACCTCCATGATCTATCGATTGATAGTCAATTTCCTTGTTAATTTAATAAATTAATATTATATCAATACTATTGAAAATTATTATTAAAATAATAATTTTTTATGATCGATGTTTCAGTTTCTCTACACTCTTGAATAATTTCATCAATGTAATATTTTTATCCTTATTTATATCCCCAAAGGTAATATTTTATTAATAATTTTAAATAGAGTCCACAAAATGAATAAATATGGTTTAGTAAATTTTAATTATTTTTATTCTATCCTAAAAAAACAAATATATGTTAACCTGAAATGTGTTGTGTACACTTAAAAAAATTCATATTCAATATTTTCAGTCATTGGTTGATTTACATCCTTAAAATACTGTACCACTGGAAAATTAAAATTAAAAACTATATGAACAATAAAATATGATATTGAAAAAATCATAGTGTGTTTAGTAAAAATTCTTCTTCCAATGTGATTCTATAATTCCTGATATTTTATAAAAATTAACAAAATATGTTTTTATATTTTTGAAATTAAATGTCCATCTATAGACTCATAGATTTATTTTATATTAAACATTACCCTCTTTCCTAACACCCAAGTTTGACACAATGTTCGTAATTGTGTTTCCTTCATTTTGAATGTCTAAAAAAACGAATGTTCACTAATGAAATTCATAAAGTTACACTATGGTATTTAAATACCCAAACAGGTATAGGATATATAATTTTAAAGAATAAAAAATAAATGTGGAATAAGAATCATTCAAACTCTTGATTTGTCGAATGAATATTGTAATATTAATTTCCATTATTACCCCCTTTGTCTCAACATCCTAGTATATTTTAATCCCATAGTTTATAGTAAAAAATTAAATTTATACACCATTTGGAAAATTCAAATTTTCATAGCATCTTGAAGGAACATGATTTTAGTTTTATGAACCTTCGATATGGATTGAGAACCACACATGTATAACATGATTCCAAACAAAAGATATAAATAGATTTTAATTCAACAATAATATTGAATTCCAAACACGGGAAAAAATATATCACTCAAATTAAAATATGAGGAAATTAAATTTTAATCGATACCACTATTATGATATCCATGAGGGTGTTTATCCTGAAAAAATTTAACTCCACAAAATGTGAGACATACCATTAAGAGTACATATTCTACAAAATAATGTACCAAACATATGTAAAAAATTGATCATAGTTGATTCTTATAATAAATTAATTCTTCATGGTTGTTTTATAAACCATGTGGTTTTAGAATATCACTTTCATTATATATATAGACATTGAGTAGATTCAACAAAAGTTTTTATAAGTCCTAATAAATAAAGGACATGAACAATATAAATGATGGTGTCATCTATAGATATACGTATATTTTAAATCATTGAAATGAGAAACCTATTATTCAACATGACATCAAATATAGGATGCCTATGACAAGATAATCTCTAAAAAAGAGTGCACCTAGAGGGTGTGATCAAAATTGTAAATATGGGAAATAATAATGAATATACTTTTTTGATCCTTTCCATATTGAAATTATCATACAAATTACAAGTGACTATTATGTGCCACTCTGAATCCAAAACTAGGGTGATTATTCTAGGTTTGGATGGATTGGAATAATTATATTCCCTAATTGAACTAGTAAAATGTTCCATAGGTAGTGATATTTTATATATGATATTTACATATGTGTACTAAACATACTCTTTAAAATCCTCAAACAATGGAAAATAAAGAAAATTATCTTTCTATAATATATTATTAAAATTAATGGTCAGTATCCATCTATTATTATTAATCATAGATGAATGGGTAGTCTTGATATTTTTCTAGATGGAATATAAATGATATTAATGTTTCATATATCCAATCCTTTCAAGGATTATTTGAATCATGTATTTGGCACTGTGATAGTTAATAGTTTGTAGTCTCTATAATATATAATTTTTAAATATATCATTAAACAAGGTATATTTTTAATTTATATCCCTTTATACAAAAATGGATTGAACACCTTCCCCATTTGACTTTAAATTACTTATATTCCATGAAACAAACACTCCAACATAAATTTTTTTTATATTAATTCATGATCATATATTTAGAATTATGATAATTAAAAAAATATAAATTAATATAGAATATTAGAAATGGAATGACACATAATAAGGGTGTTCTACTCGTATATGAGTGGGATTTAAATTTCCAAGAGATATGTGTATCTATTATACTATCTAAAATATAACTAAATTGTAAATATTTTGGCCTACCCCAAAAAAATGTATATACCTAGACAGGTAAAGGGTAGGATCCCCTCATTACTATTTTTTATTTTCTTAATAATCAACATTCTAGGATATTTGATGTCATTACTTTATAATTCATTATATATATTCTATATCAAAATATAACTAGTAGACCATATTTATTATCTACATCACTACATTGGAATAAGTTGCTGTGAATCGCATTGTAAAATATAAAATAGGTCATTAGTCATGGAAAACTATATATATACTTCAATCATCAATTACATTTAAAAACAAAAATTCAAAAATATTTTTTCATAATAATAAAAATATTCCCTCTAGAGTAAACATTATCATTCAATGTAGAATTCCATTTTTCATATGAATGGAAATAAAATAAGGGTTACAACAAATTCTACAAAAGTTATATGCATATTTTAGGCTATAATGAATTTATATTTAATATTAAATATGGAAATGTAGGTAAATGAATACACATGAAATTTAATCAATAACATGGAAATAATTATTAAAAAATTAATAATAAATATTGAATTGTAAATAACTCAAAAAATATATTGAGTCAATATACTATGCATTAAATGAATCTAGAGATAACATAATTTTTAAAATCTAATAGATAATAATTTCTAAATTCGTAGAGGATTAAATTCATAACAATTGGATATCACGATCGAAGGCATTCTAATACCACTATTTGTAAGACCTTTCCCAACACTATTTAAAACTACATGTTAAAAACAATTTAATTATAGAATATTAATACGCCTCCTAAGACTACTGATATATTTAGGTGCTATATATTTTCATTCACATCTATCATGTAATGTACAAAAAATCCATATCTATGAAATAATCAATATAATTCCTAAATCATGTTCCTTATCATCAGAAGTATATATTGGGTTAAGTATATTTATTTATAAATAATTACATAGAAAAAAATAAATATAAATATATAAAACCATATGTAGGCCTGTTTTATGCTTCAAGAAGAAGGAATATTCATGATAACAAATATGTACATTTAGAAGTATATTTATATAATGTGATCACATTATAATGAATAATTCATGGTAATTTTAAGGGAAAAATGATTTGAAGAAGTTAATGACAATACTATCAGTAATAAAAACAATAATTTACCATCATCTAGAAGATTATAGATTATAGGGATACAAAAATGTTCTAGTGTAGTACATCTATAATAATGTTTTGTTGACATAGATGAATAATAATAACATAAATTTGATAATTAATAGATATAATGAGTAAAATTTCCATTTCATTTTGTAAATTATAATTAAAATATCCTTTTGAAAATAATTTTCTATTAATATTTACATTTAAATCATATAATGAATGCTATAAAAAGTTTTAGTGGTCATGATGGTTGGAAATTATGTTTATTCCACCCAAATTAGGAATTATTCCTCACATTTTCTCTCAAGACCAAATTGAAATAATTTTGAAAAACCCATTTAATATACATTAAAACTATTTAAAAAAATGTGTAAATTATTCTTTAATAAATATTTTAAAAAATGAAAAAATATTTTTTGAACACATTTATAGAAAACATGGATTTTTATGAAAATTTATTTCCAACCAATGAGTGAAAAGGATTCAAATTCCCATAAAACTAATTTCTCAATTATTTTATCTAACAAATAGTATAAAATAGTAATAATATTTGAAAATATTAGGAAAACAATTAATAAGACAATAAATTGGGTTTATTATACAATGAATAAATATGATCCACCAAAGTAAATTCAATAATAAAAAATCCAGATTATATTAAGATTGTGAGATAAACCCTTACAAGTAAAATAATATAAATGTGAGAGTTATTCCATGAATATATTTTATATATATAATTTAAATCCAAATATAAAGATTTGAAATAAAAAATATTACAATAAATATTCATAAAGAATGTAATATTATAATATCAATAGATAATTTATTAGTGATATATCATATTTAAAAGAAATTGAGTTATAAAATTCCCTAAACATTGTTTAATTTATGTAAAATATTAATGGATGAAATAATTATAATTAAAATAGAAAATAAAAAAACATATATTTAAATAATGATATTACATGTCATTTGGGATATATATATAGAATATAAAATAAATTAGGTGCATAACATTACAATATTGTGCATTAAATGGAAATGGAGACAAAATCCATTTCAAATAAAATACCAGTATTGTGGGGATTAATCAATAAAATGATTATTTTAAAAAAAATTAAATCAAAATCATACATTTTCAAATAAAATTTAAAATTATAAATGGTCATTACAATTTTAATCCTATCATTCTATAATCAATGATGTTTATGTTTAACAAAATTGATGGAAATTGATTTATGAAATCACATACCTCAAATTATCTTTTTATTGAGCATGATTTATCATCAGGTATAGTGGTATAAAACATGTTATTAAATAATACGAAAAAACTATTAATATTTTTAATATCATATATTATCCTTTTATAACATATTATCACTAATTCATTTTGAATCGTTTAATATTTTCTTTGCTTTGGGATTTAATTCTAGAGTTTTCTCATTCATTATTTGTCATGAAATTAACAATTATGGTGTATATTATATATATTCATAATATAAAGAACAAATATCATGGAATCATTATTATATTTTTTTATAAATTATAATATTAATACCAATAATGATAAATGGTTTTGTAAAATTAAATTTGTTACGATCATGGTGACCGTATGACAAACAAACGCATGGGTAACGTTACAATTTTCAATAATAATTATAGAATGTTTTTTATTATTACTTTCTCCTTCCATGATGATAAATTTTCTTCAAATTAAATATTATTTATTTATTTATAAAAATTTATTTCTTCCATGTGTTGTGTTTATGAAGAGTGGGTTACCACACTTTCTGAATGGGAGAATACTAAACGTAACAGAATTATGTTTTCATCATTAAGGGGGTGAAAAAGGTATGAAAGAAAATATATATTATCATATAATAATAATAAATATTTTATATTTATCAAAATTATTTTATTTATATCACATTTTTTCCATAATATTATCCTCTGTACATCGAATGTAAGCAGCAATGAAAACCAAATCACATCACTTCGATGGATGGTAATCTGTAGTAGGCATGAGTGAAATTATATTAGCCCCAAAAAAATGGAGTTTAATATAAATTATATTTGATATAAAGAATAATAGGTATAATTATGTTATAAATATCATATATATATATATATATATATATTCATCATATACATCATCATTACCACTCATGAGAGGTGGTAATCGAAAAATGAATGACATCAGTTCGTGGGGCGGTAGTCTGCCATACACACAAATGATGATTTCCCAACCATTGTGATGGAAGTAGGGATGGTTTTAGGGATTTAACTGAACATAAAAATATATAATTTTTGGTATGATATTTATTATTTATATAAATATGTTTTAATCAGAATTAATGTGGGTGGAGGATGATATAAAATAACAATATTCATTGAATACTGTAACCTATTATTCAGATAACCACCATTGGATTGAGCCAAAAGCCCTAATAAGAACATTTTCATACAAAAATAAGTCTTCAATGATTAAAGTGGTATTTTTTGATGTATGTAATGAATCTATTATCTGAAAAAATGATATTTAAAAGTGATGATGAGAGAATAGGGGGTGGCCATTCAGAAGTTATGTGACTGGAAGAATTGAAATATTTTTAATGAAAAATGTGATACCACATATTTCTCATTATAAATGGTCCTAATGTGAATTATTACATATAATTGAAACTTATATTATCATAATATACCCATAAAATATATTATAGAGAATTCATTAGGTTTTTTTGACCCATTTTTTACTTTGACACCCCATAAACAATTTTTACCTTAATTGCAGTAAATAAGTTATACTATTTTAACAATATGTTATAAAAAATAATTAATTATAAATTATTAGATAATTTAATTTTTAATGAATAAAATATAGAATCCAATTTTTAAAAATTTAAATTAATAGATGTGGGAATGTATTAATTGAAAATTAATCTTGCAAACATGATAAGAAAGAGGATTTTTGAGGGAAAATAATCAAGAGTTTAGAAGGGTTTAAAATAAATATTTAATTTTTAAATTATTACATTGAGATATAATATTTATATTTTAATATAATTTATCTAATTTTAGTTTTAAAGAAATTATATATATAAATTAGTTTTTCATATACATTTTAACAGAAATGCAGTTTTCAATTTTAATTTTGTACCCTTCACTATTCAACAAAGAATAAATTTTTTTACAAAAGTATCAATATTTATTGTATGATAATATTAATATTAATATTTAAAATTTTGATTTAACATCATAAAGTTTGTTTTATAGGTATTAAATTTTAATTTTTAATTATGTCTGAAAAACGCGGTTAAATCGTCATTTGGAAAAATATATTTTTTTGAAAATTGATTCATTTTATTTTAAATGTTTATAAACATTTTTATAATAAAAATATAACTATAATTTTTATAATTTACATAGTACAAGTTATACACTATAATTTAAATTTTAGGATATAATGGTATACAATTATGCATTTCATTTAAAGTGGTATTGTCTTATTGTCTAAGCTGTTAAGGATATAAAATTTAAATAAATATAAATTGTAGGTAGATTAAGCTTAGTGTTTTATGTCAAATATTATATTAACTAAAATATTATTGTTTTTTAATTTTTTGGGCTTACATTACCCCGAGTATTAATAAAATTTTTCCTCCAAATTTAAATTTTAACTGAGAAATCATTGTTTTGACATTTAAAAATACCAATATGGAAAAACCCATGTCATATAATGCTTAATAAAATATCCATAAAAATATCTAAAGATAACTAAAACTTTCCTATCAAATAAAAAATTACTATGATTCCACATATGAAAACTTTTGTCGTAAGAGATTATATATAAATAGAAGAGAAGAGAAAATAATTATATTGAATCATATAGGTCATTAATAAATAATAAGTGGAATGATCAATAAAAAGTTACTAACCCCAAAACCATAATTCAATGAGGATTTAAAATACATTATGACTCATATGATATGAAATTCATAGAATATCATTTTTCATTCAAAGATCCTCTTCCATATTTTGATAAATTATTTTATTGGTTGAGATTTTTTTGATATATATTTAAAAAAATGTCTATATTTAATAAAAACAATTTCATCCATTGGATTTGATTTGATAAATCTCTATTTATTCACTTAATCCATTAAATGAATACCCATAAATGTAAATTTTTATACTTAAGGAACTATTATCCAATTTTAATGGATCATATGTTACATAAAAGAGTGACATGTCTTTTTGTTAGTTTGTAACTATTTTCCAAATTAAATATGATTATAAAAAGCTATAGAATATAATAAATTGTTCATAAAACCTCAATGGTATCTCAATAGGTTCATTGATAATATTTATCTATAAAATAATTTATCTTAAAATAAAAGCATACTAACTAGAACACCATATAAAATAGTTGAAGGTGCTAAGACATTTTCATCCATGGGTCATTCATTAAGCCCTATGACCTTTCTGGATGTGATGGGTTGTCAACCAGTATGTGGGTGTTCCTTCATTAAAATATATATTATTATAGTATTTATAAGATTCCCAAATTATGATGATCTATAATTACATTAGCATAATGATATGATATAATTTTTCTTAACCTACATCAATAATATTATTCCCACAAAATAAATTCAATTCTTCTGTAAATACATTTTTTAATAACAAACTACTAAACAAATAAGTATTATTTCAATAAATATGTCTTAATAAATCCACAATTATCGTATAATAAAATCCAAAAAACCTAAATAATTATGGTTTAAGACATTAAATATGACTAGAATGATCAGACGTAGGATGAAAGCTTGGTCCAATAAGATTTTATTAATAAAAAATAAAAGGAAACAAAAGTGAAGAAACAAGGGGGTTAATGAATGTGTGTTTACACATCACCACATAAACCATCATACACAAACCCAAAGAAAAAATTTCTTGTGACAAAGGACAAAAAAGTTCTAACCCCCTCAATGGCACGTTTGGAGAGAGAATCAGCCACCCGATTTTCCTCCCTATAAATATGAGTGACAACCAAACAGATCTGCTCTACAAAGTCATCGAGTACATGATCAATCATAAACTCATAAACCCATTATAGTATCAAAAACTATTATGATAGTTTAGTCATATATGATTATAAAATTAAAATAATACAAATAGGTTTCAGGATTATTTTTCCCCAAAATAATTCTATAAAAATATTTGTACAATATAATTTTAATACCCCAATTAACTTCTAGAACATTTTATTTTAAAATAATTCTATCCATTGTGTAGGTTTTAAACCGTAGAAGTTTCAATTAACATAGAAAATGCCATGGTTAACCATATTTAAGGAAAAAACAATAACTTTATCTCAAGAATGATATTTATATCCTTATATCATGCTAACTATTTTTCTCAACAATTATTTTACTTATGCTTTCATTTTCTACACATAAGTTACTTTTTAATCACATTCAGTCAAAAATTTTCAATATAATACACAATTTTTAACACAGGGAATTATTTTTCATAACATGCAAAAATCCATCATATTCGTTTGTAATGAAAATTTGAATTATCCAATGAATATTTCCTAGTAAGGTCAAACCTGATGACGATTAGTTTAAGAACAGTGACCACGTTTCAATGTTATTTCCCTTAGCTACATTGGATCTAGAAGTACTTATTCCTATAGTAATACTATAAAGATTTATTTCAAGGAATAAATAAATAATAATTGTCTTAAAAACATTAGGATGTTATTATATTTATATACTCAGTGTATATCATAGATTTATGTTTTCCAAACTATGTTCTTCTGAATATAGTTCACAAATATTGTAGTAAAATTCCTCTAATAAAAATTGTAGTGACTAGGTCATGGTATCTCAAATATGATTTCTAATTTACTAAAAGGAGATATGATAAAAGGAATCACATCATGATGGACTATATAGTTTAGTAGTATTTTTTAAGTAGATCTATACTTGAATCATGAGTTACATTTCAAAAAATTATGAATTAATATTTTTCTAATAACATAATTGTCCCCCTAAATATCCTTGTATATCATTAATAATACACTTTCTAGGATCCTTAGTAGGAAAATCGAATAAGATTAATCTCAAACAATTGTTATGGGTTATGTATACTGGTATCTATTAGGAATTAATAGACAATAATAAATATAAAATTGTGAACAACTAAATAAAAATTCCTTTTAATTAAGAACATATTTATCATATTTATATTTCGTTCAATCAATAAGGAATGGAAAATAATTGAAAATGCCTTTGATTTTGTCAATAAACTGAAAATTAAATTCATACAAATATAATATTTGTTTGAAAATAATTTGGATAAAAAATAAATAATTCATTATGTAGAAAATTATTAATTATTTGATGTCTTGATCTCATGTATCAAGATATCCACTGTCATGACCATTCAAATGAAAAATTAATAAAATATATAAAACCTATTTAGTTATATATTATCGATTCACCTCATATGAATATTGATGCATTGAGAGGATATAAAATTTCATGAGAACCCCATCATTGTCATTCCAAATCATTCTTCACATATCGAATATTATATATAATATAAGTAATATATTATTTATATTTTAATTATTTTATCGATTATACATACCAATATTATAAATATTTCACTAGATAATAAATAAATTACATTTTACAACACTATATATACATATGATATATTTTTTAAAAAATAAGAATATCCTTGTTAAATAATATATATTTTAAGAAATTTAATTTCCAATTATCATGGGAAAGATAATGAAAAATGTGAAATTTAATGACAAGACAAATGAATAGTCGAAGTGAATGTCAATATTATCCACATTTAAATTTATCATAATCTTTCTAGAAGAAGAATACTGATTATATGAATACGAAAAATCCCCAATGGATTATATATAAAATAATGTGTTTTTGTCATTAATGAATTTAAATACCATTTATAAGAATTTTAATAAAATAATGAATATATAAATTTCATTTTGAAACTCACATTAGAAACTATTTTAAAGAACACTTATTTGAAAATAATATTTGAAACGTATAATTGAATATTTAAAAAATATGAGTTGTCAAAATGGTTAGAAAATTCATTCCTCCCATAAAAATTAATAGAATTATTAAATCCCATATTTTAGTAAATGAAAAATGAGAATTATTTTTAAAAATATAATATTATTTCATTCTTATATGATTAAAAAATTATAAAATGTGTATTTAAAAAAATTAATTTTTTTTAAAATCAAAACATTTCCATGAAATCAATTCTTTTGATGATAATAAATTTTTCACCCAAGGGATAAATAATGTCAGATTCTCTTAAAAACATTACTTCAATTATTTATTGTACTACAAATTGGAAAACTACTTCTAGTACTATAACATATCATGAATCAAAATATTGTAATCATATTAAATGTTTTTATTAGAAAATTATCAAATAATTTCCTTTAATTGATATTCAAGTCTAAGCCAACACGATTAAAAAGAAATTTTCAAATAAACCTTAACAAATATTGTAACTATAGAGTACCATGTTTTTTGACCAGACATAAATCCAATGTAATTTGATCATTTGAATTTACTGAATGGGTTGTTTTTAAAATGGGTCATCATAATAAAATAATGAGAGAAGGGACATATCATAATTTTTTTGGAAATTAGTGATTCTATGATAGTTTCCTTATAGGTCTCATTGAGTTTTCTGAGTCACGGGCTATAAACATTCAATGATTCAGTTCACAGAATAGGGCGTAAGATTTGTCTAAAATCGTGCAGCTCGTACCATCAAACTATGTGACTACAGCATGTTGAAGGAAGTGGTGCACATAGGTTTTGCATAGTTTTTCAAACCGTGTTCCTATCCATCATGGGTAGTGCCACATTGGTAGTACATATATACTATTCATCATGTGGTTTGTGAATAATTTGGTTAATTGTGTTGCAAAAACTATTCGAGCTGGATTATTGGCTATGGGGTGATACATTGATGCTTTACAATTTGGATAATAATGACACTCAAACAATGCTAGATATAAAATTTAAGGATTTAAATAATTTGAAATAAAATTTAAATAAAATTCAAAGAGACCTATATACCCTTTCTCACCTCCAGATCCTACAACCCAACCTCCCTAGATCCTTAGGCTGCACGTGATGCTCCTCTTTTATGGATCCCTCTTCGATATTTCACTTAAAACACTTCTTTAATGATTATACTTTGATTTTTCAAGTTAATCCATTCTCTAACATCTCCTACAATTTATTGGCTAATTTTCCATTGGCATGTTTCCTTATTCCATTCGGTTGAAACCAAGTGTTTCAGGTGGGCTGGTTTTTATGCATATTTTATTTCAATGGAATGCAGTGAGCATAATGGGTCACCTAGGGAATGATACAGTTTTTCCAAAGAATTTTTTGTTCATGGGTTTGGATTTATTTTTCCATTCCCACATGAGATATGGGTTTTCCAATAAAAATTATCTAGAGCAATTCAATTTTGGGTCTTTTGGAATTTCTAGGATTTAGTATTTATCTGTTGTTATTTTGGAAATACTTGGGGTGGGTACATGATTCTTGTGTCAATGGAAACATACTTCATTTTTATTTTTAAGAATATTTACATATAAGATCCCTCATTATAAGTGTATTCACAGATGTATGTGAATAAATATATATGGGTCTTTGTTTTCTTACATATAATATAAAAAATGTGTATGGGTGTATGTGGAAATGGGTGTATAGATATATGATATTATCCTTAAGGATACCATTTTATGTATTTCTAAATATTTGAATATGTACATAGGGGCTAGGGTTTATTATATATATGAGAATATACAAATGCTATGGTCCTGGTAGCAGCAGTTTTGACTGGTCTATGATGAAAGTTGAAAGAGAAGAAGTGTTAATATTATATCTCTTACCTTTTAGGTAGGATCCCATTACTTTTTCCCATTAATTTTATGAATTCATAAACTACTTCATTAATAAATCTAATTATCATATCATTAATTAAATGTTTTGGAGGTGAAATTAATTTCATGAAAAAATGTGACATGATTTTATAATAAAACCCCATTGATGAGGTTCACTATCTTGTAATCTGGAAATCATGGATCAATTGTTTAATACATGATAAGATGAATGCAATGTAGTTTATCGTATTATTTTTTTAAATATGGGGATAAATGTCATGTTTTCGATGTTCCATTTAAATGACAAAGAAAACAGTCATTTCTAGTACAAACTTTTATGGAACCACTACACCTTCTATGTTCTGTATTGTCCTTTTTCAATTGAATATTTCTTTCATGAACCACAATAGGGGTGTGTTCCTATGCTATATTAGTTATTGGAAGATTAATTATAACTAATGGTAAATGATATTTGTAGTTCTGATACATATTTTTTCTTTTTTATACTAATTCTATTGAGTAAAATGTTTATATTGAACAAGACTTTCATAATGGTATGCTTGGAAAATGTAGAAATTAGTGGGTAAACTCGTGTGTTGTTATTAAATTAGAATAGTAAAAGATGTAAGGGTATTCTCACTGGATGTATATAAATTTGAATTATGAAACATGGGTTGGTATACTCATATGATGTTATTGATTGTGAAAGGGTTATATCAGTTTGTAGAGTCACATTGTATGAAAAATTAAATTGAATGAAATGAAGATTTGAATTGATGCCTTGGATATGTTAAAAGGATCTCCATTGTGGTATTGGATTCCTTGGATCATGATTCTACATGGGTATTTATACCTAGAGATGAATTGATAATTTCAAACCCCTTGATCTGGCATAGTTGGACTCATGTAGGACATGTTAAAAATGACATTCTCCTTGGAAATATACTACTTCCTAACCGATTTTCTATTGACATGATCCTCATACACGATGAGGGTTCTTTGGTCATCAAAACCGTGGAGTCAAGAAATTGTGGCCGGACTCATTGACATATGATATGGTCATCAGTTATATGATACATTTTGTTAAATGAATTTTTTTATATACATTAAGTCATGTGTGATTATAAGGTTCATCTATGAATGTTCTAACTCTTCTAGTTTTAATAAAAATCTATGATTAAAATAAAACATGTAATATATGGCGTGGTCAAGGTGGTATCACATGTTTCGATGAACAGAATGGTTGTGTTGTTTATTTTTGACATAATTTAGATACTTTTTATAAGTGATTTACCATCCTTTATTGGCATCCATGAGGTTATATTCCATTTTCACAATATATAATATTTCATACCATGGTGATATTTCTTTTCATTTACTTCTTAATTATTTATTTACATAACCCCTTAATTTAAATTTTATGAAATTTAATGGAATAGACATCTTGGGTGTTACCCTACTGTGATTTTATCTCACACCCTTACAATGTATCATTGGTACCTGAATATAAAGTCTTGATTATAGGTCTATTGACCATTTCTTATGATCTTTTAATTGTTCCTGGGAGTTATGAGCATAGGATCAAGCCTGATCTTGAGATTTTCACTAAGCTAGTTGTTGGGATTTTCATTTTTTATTATTTCTTGAACCACCCTATACCTTGTATTTTGTCTTATAATTATTTTCATAATTAAATTTCATCATCTGTAGATAAAATCATTTTAATAATATGAATTTTTCGTATTTAAATTTAGTTGGTATTATAGTTAACTTTAATTTCACCGTTATGGCCTTATAATACATTCGTTGTTGCATTGTGTTTAAAATATGATAAACTGATGTTCTACTGTAACATGAGGGTATTGTCACACCATTATCTCCTCTTTAGACCAACAAATCTATTTATAAGCCTCTAGAATATGGGGACACATGATAGAGCCATGTGGTGATCAGTTTGGATACTAGTTTAGTGGTCATTCTGGGAAAGACATTAAAAAGTGGTATTATATGATTATTTTTTCTTTTTTATTACTATATTGTGATCATATATATGATACTAGGAATGTGTCAAAACATAATAAATAGTCTTGAATGGGAATAACAACCCCACCCATGTGGAAATGACCATGAGTTCATGGATGGGATTTTTGTTCGATGTAACAACTCGTATAATTTATCCTTAAGTAATTAGTATATTTTCTCCTGCATATAGATTTAAGTGATTTATGGTATTTTTTCCCTTATCCTAGTATGGAATGTATGAATAATTACATGCATCATATTCAAGAGATAGAAAAATTGGTTTGTCGTGCAATGAAGATTCCTTAGTTAGATTCATGCAAAGTATTATTGTGTTTATTGAGTGATTCTATTCATTTTTTGATCAATTATAGGAAGTTAATTAGATTTCATTCGTAGATAACATTAATGAGTGTGTAATCATGATGTTTATCTATTTCCACGATTATATTCCATGATTGGATGTTTATTTAGCTTGCCTTCTTTATATATTATTCTTATATGCTTAGTATAATTCTTCATAATGGGTAATGAATATTTATAACATTCCTAGTTATGATTTTAAAAATTTGGATGTCTAGATGAATTATGATTTTGTTTTGATGATATCTACTTTTTAGTTATATGGTGTATGGGTGACTTATAATGTGGAATGGGTAGCACATTTTTTCAATCCATCATTGGAGCTTTACAAATGTTATAGACCCTTTTTAGAAATGTTTCATGATACTAAATATAAAATGTTAATGTATAATGAATTCGATTATTGGGAACCAAATTCTATCCAGTAAAGTGTATGGTTTAATTTTCCATTTATTGATGGCCTCCCATAGAAATGAAAAACTATATATATTCTATATGGTATATGATAGAAGTTGTTAATGTGAGAAAGTTATTTAAATTCAATCTGAATGAATCTATTCTATTATAACGTCATTTAAGTATTTTCATAAATGCACAAGTTGATCTAAGTAGGACAATTAGATATTTTTTGAGATAACACTTTAAGGTTTTTTCAAATATATTAAAATTTATCATATATTTTTAGGTTTCTTTTTGAATAACACATGTTGGATTGAATAGTCCCATATGGGTTACCTTATCTGTTAAAATCAAGTTCCTACTATTTTTTAAATGGTACTTTTTGTTTGAAATTAAAACTTTTAGGTTTTTATAGTTTCTAGTTTGAATAAATTTAATGGCAAAACAAGGGGACTTGTAGTGGTTTCCTTTTATTAAGCTCTTTTATAAGGTTAGTTTAAATTTTTATAATTTTATGCCTTGGATTGGAGACGTAAATATTTATTCAGGGGATGATTCTTTTTAGAAATGTCTTAAATGAATGGATATAGGGCCTAGTTATTTTTTTGTGACCAAGTGATATTTAAAATAGATATGATTTTTAATGGTAAATCCCATTGTAGGTCACACCATTAGATTTTCAAATTCTTGGAAAATACCATTAGTATTCTATTGAATGGTGTTGTTAGGGTGTCATTATCCCTTATGTAATTTTTATCTCTTAAATGATACCCTTGTTTGGAAGTGTGATCATTATTGTGTGACCATTATTATGGGAATGATCCTTGAGTGATGCCATATATTCTTATTTTAGGCATTTATTTTGAATGATCGACCCCAATGTATGTATTGCGACACTATTTTTTTCTATGGTAAGCATAAGAGGTAATCAATAATTTTACAGACATATGATGATGCCAATTGAGAAAAATTTACATGTGAACCACTTTATAATAGGATTTATAGTGTAAAAATACTATGAATATTATCGACGGAGTATAGAATTTATTCTAAATCATTGGGTCATATGGGTTAATACACATAGTACGCACTAAGTTTCTAAATGATGAAATTGAATAGTTGATATCAGTGAAATCCTTGAGCCTTGCACTATTGAGGGAATTATATGTGTCAACTCTAGGGTAGAGTGGCCTAGGATTTAAATGAATCATGTTCTTCTCAATCCTAATTGAGAAATTATAAATACATGAGTGTTTTGACATTCCATATGGATTAGTTTTGGTTTCCATGAAAAATTATTTGACGTTGTGATCAGAACAATGAATGGTGTTACATGTTAGTTTGAAGTGTCCATTACCTAGAATGAGTTTGATTGGATACTATCTTCATTTTGATGAGTAGTAAAATCCTTTGGTTGGTTGTGTTAATTTAATTAAATTAAATGTTTCAATCTTTGTATAAGGATCCCAGTTACAGAATACGATTGAAATGGTTACTTCTATTTTCAAACACCTTTTGTTATTTAAATGAATAAATTAGATTGGTTCTTCATGGGTTCCACAAAAGTGATGAGGATAGTTTTTGGCCTAACCATTTAAAAATATAATTACTCATAAATGATATTTAGTGCTAATGACTGATTGATCATGAATGCCTCAAGTTGTGTTGACATCATGGTTCAGTTGATCATGTGTTTCGAGTTGAAATGTGATTCCTTTATGGAAGTCAACCAGTATTATTTTGACTGATCCACTTTGTTTATCCGGGGTCTCCTTATTTAGTAGTTTTTAATATATGATAAATCTCATAATCATGTTACAATTCAAGATAAACTAAGAGATTTTTATTCATACACAATGATATTGTTTTTAATATTGTGGGGATATTTTGAGATAACCATCTATGTTGTACACTAGATTTGTGGTTATTTTTATGCTTGGTTAGTTCAGAGTGGTTCTATGGTTCCTGCATAGGAACTCCATGGACCGGATCTTAGAAACCAGATGTTTACATTAATGGTATTGCTATGAAAATACTTCCATTCGATCAGTCAATGATCAAATGTGGATGAGTCTTCTTCAAGAAAATATTTTACTTATAAATATAAACTATAGGATATATTGGAATTGTTCCATGGACTATAGTTTATTGAATATAAGGTTTCCTTGTACTATTTTTATGATCTGATGATTATGTTTAATGGGTAAGGATTCATGTGGGATAGATATGGGTTACACCTTTGTCCATCCTAAGGTGGGACATATTAGTGGTCATTTAATTTTTTGAAAAAAAAAATTCCCAAAATGTTATCCATTAGATTTAGTTAAAAATTCAATAATAAAATTTCTATGCTTTGTAATTGAAGTGTTGAAGTTTAGATTTTTCTTGCCAAACACATATGCCAAACATCCATATGGATGGTCAATCAGGGTGGATCAACTTGTATCCTTCTTCTTCAATTATAATTGTCATAGGATATTCATATGTCAAATGTCGTTAGGTGGAGATGAGTATTGTATGTGTCAGCCAGGGTAATCTAAAAAATACATCTTGACTTTTTTATATTAGTTTTATGGGAAATATTACATTTTTATGAACAATATCATGCTCGGGGAATCATTAAAATGTTTAGGAGTGTGTTTCGTATGATATTCTGATGGTTTATGTAGTGTGGCTGAAAATGGTCCCCATTATTATGTTATGGTCTATGGTGGGAAGAACCATGGGTGAAATTTTGATGAGATGATGTTGTAATCATTCCTATAGATGAACTGGGTTTGAGAAGAACCATTTCTATAGTTTGGTTTTATAATGAATTTTGGATAGGGTATTAATGGATTAGGTATCGAATGATTACGAAATTCTTGAAGGTGCATTGATAATTTTTAAGCTCAACACAACCACTTGAATGAGATGTTATAAACCTTATATTTTGTATGATTTTTGCATTTTCCCTAAAATATTCTCATTGGATAAAATTTTTATGGTTTGTAGGTTGTATAGTCTCTTGTTTTTAGATCGGATTTAATTCATATTTAATTTTAACACTTAAATTTATTAAAAAGAACACTTTTACACCCATCCATAAGAATTATTTTTTGGGAGTTTGAAAACATAAAATATTATTTTTTGGACTTGGGTGATGTTTTTATAGGTCCCTATGAGGTCCCATTGAGTTCAAGGAGCATCGGGATAAAACAATTCATGGTTTGGGTGCTTCGAACTGGGTGAACTGTTTTTCTCAAACCATGTGGCCCTTGGCAGAAAACAATGGGACCTACCATTGGTTGATATAGGTGATGAAAATATTCTAAATGTGGTTTTTGAAATTTTTCACCTATCCAACATAGGGTATTTTTACAAAAGTAGTACATAGACCCAATACAGTGTGTGTTCTGTACACGGTTTGGGGGACTTTGCAAGGATGTTTCTTAGGCATGGGGTGTTGCACAGATGGTATATAGTTTTTCTAACTGTGTTAACCAAATGATTCGGTATGTTAATTTTATAGAATTATATAAATTTACTTTAAAAAATTATTTTATTCAATATGTCCTTTCTTTACTCTACATCATAATACACCCACTCACATGAGACCCAGGCCGCGTACGGAACTCCTCTTTAATGGATCCCTATTTGATCATCAATTTCACCTAGTTCCATGATGATTCTCATTTGATTAATCGTGGTAGGACATTCCCATCAATTACCATAAACTTATTTGGATGTTTTTCTTATTTCAATTTTCTTATTCCATTTTGGAGATCTATATGGTTTTTGGTTGAACAGTTATTGATATCTCTTTTATGTATATGGCGTGCAATGAGCCTCTCCAGTGGGCTTGGGAATGTTTCAATGGCACTGCCAAAGGTGATTCACATTGGTATCCTTTTTGTTATCCATCACCAATCATGGTTTTTATTTTCTCTCTATTCATTAAATTCAAAATTATTATTTTTTTCTTTTGGTTTTTTAAGGATATAATATTTATCTATAGTGAATTTGGTCATCCATGAGGCATGTTTGAGTAGCCAGAGTAAAAGTAAAGCTAATGTGTATGTATATGTATGAATATTTATATGTAAATTCCCCTATTATATGTATATTATCCAATGGTATTGAGTATATATATATGAGGATATATATGCTTATGTATAATATGAACAATTCATATTGAAGTAAGTTGAAATGGGAATATGAAAATATGAGCATATATATATGGATCCCCATGTCTGTATTCAAGGTCCTTCGAATATGTACATATGGACTAGGATTCCATATATTTATGAGATAGTCCATATGATCATTGAATTCTAGCATCATTTTAGAGTTCTTGTGTATGAATGTGGAGAGATCCAATGGGTTTTTCTTGGATCTCTTCCCTTTGAGGTTGGATACCATTATTTTTTTCCTAATTAAAAATTTTAATTCTTTAAGTGATTCTTCGGAATATTAAATTAAGAAATATTGAAGGATATTTTTATGATATTAAATGAACATTTTTTCAAAAGGTTTTTTGAATTTATAATAAGACCTATCTGATGAGTTGCGCATTCTTCTAAACTAAAAAAACATTAATTAGTTATTTTATACATTTTTTCACAATCAATTGTAGTATATCCTATGATTTGATAACATGGTGTAATATAAGGAATGTTTATAAAATAGACTCAAATGTATTATATAATGGTGTTTTCCTTTATAAATGATTATGGAAGCATATCACATTTAAAGTGTCATTGTATCTCTTTTTTGATTGGAATTTTCCATCCATAAACCACCAATGAGGTAGGTTCCAATGCATTCTTTGTGAGAGGAAGAATAATTATAAGTAAATGTAATTCAGTTTCTTAGTTTAGAGAAGTATTTAATCCCTATTATGTTAAATGTATTGATTTAAATGGTTTTATTGAATATTAATTTCATAATTCTTTTTTTTGTAAAATGTGGAAATAAGTTGTTAATCTCATTTTTATTCATAAATATGAATTGTGAACAATGAGAGTGTATGAAATTTTTTTGTAATTAAATATGAATAGTGATATATGATTGGGAACAATCATGAGATTTATATGAATTTGAAATGGTCATATGAGGGGGTAGAATAGTCTTGAATGAAAATGAAAATGTCATGATATCATTATTGAATAGATGACTTGGAAATATTCCATTGATATGGATTGTGGTGGTGTTATCCGCGGATCAAGATGCTCCTTGGGTCTTGATTTTTATGGATACCATGGTCCTTGATAACCCTTGTGAATTTTTTTCATTGAATCACATAGTCCATGTTCAGTATGACATGATCCCAAGACCCCAACCAGTTGTTAACCATGTTTCCATCAACATGCTCTTGGGACTGGACTAGGATGCCTTGGTCTTTGAAAACATGGATCCTAATCTTTTTGGTTTCAATATTTGACATATTTCATGGATGTGATGTATATGATACATTTGTTTATAGTTCATGTATATATAATATTAAGACATGTGTGATTATACGGTTAGTTTGTAAATGTTCAGACACTTCCAGTTTACAGAAAGCCTATTTTGATTATTTGTGTATTATTTTTATCCTAATTGTTGTTGGAGAAGGACCATCTATTATGTCCATGTTTTAGTAGATTAAATTTCATGGTCATCTTTACATTAATTTATATTTTCAGTATTTATCTCCAGGCTTCTTTAGTTGATATTGCACAAAATAATTTTGTCTAGACATTGTGGGTATGGCTTGTTGATGTTTTATATCACACCATGATCAGGTACCATTGAAACACATGCTTAAATTATTTCATGAATGATTATAGAAAATTTATTTATCTGGGATTATTATATATGCGAGTTAGGATCATAATATTGAGAAATATCATAGGATTTTCATAAATATTGGTATATTTATTTTAATTATTTATGCGCTAACCATTATATTGTATAATGTTTTATGAAATTTTTATTTTTGTATCATCATATAGAGATGCACTCATTTTATAAACTATCGTAGTCTTTATTTTAAATTAATTTCATATTAAATTTATAATTCACTTTTATTCATTACAATATAATACATCTTATGTTTCTTTCTATTTATTATCTGATAAATCACTTTTCTACTCTAACATGAATGTATATTCTCCCATAAAACTCTTCTTTATACCCTCTCTTCTATTCAGAAGCTTCTGGCATATAGGGAGACATGCTTGTGGCATTGTGGCGACCGATCTATCTACTTGTATAGTGGACCGTTTGTTCGTGACGCTGTAATAACATTGAAGCGGGAGTTAATAAATTAATAAATTATGAGTGTCAAATATTTATAGACATATAAAATTATTAAATAAATAATATATAATCAGAATTATTTATAATCATTATATTATTATAAACATAGTAATCCAAATATAATATATGTTAATGAAAATATTCTGAGTTATATAATTCCTTACAAATTTCTAAATTTAATTTAGATTATTTATATGTGAAATAATTCAAAAAAAATTTAAAAATAATAAATTATTAAGTAGTCATGGTATTACCTGGAAACTGGGTATTATATACACCATTAAAATGAAATTTTGAGTACAAATTTACAATATTACTAAATTATGTCAAATGGAAATGATGTTTATCACAATGATTATATCATTTATTATTGTGATTAATTAATTAATATATTATCTGTATAAACTTAGAATTCACATAATACAAGGGTAAATTAAAACATAAATTATCTTATGTCATTAAACATAAAATATTATCATTATATTATCAATTAAGTATATGTTTTACCCAGTGAATGGAAATTGAGTTATGAAATCTCATACCTCATGATTATTTTTTGTTCGAAATTATTTATCCACATGTATAGTGGTTTTAAATATTTTAATATCTTATATTAGAACCATATTAATATTTATAATAACAAATATTATCCAATTATAACATTTTATAACCCATTCATTAAAAATAATTAATTAGTTTCATATTTTGGGTGTCATTTGTTGTGTTTTATCATTCATGATTTGTAAAGAATTTACATGTTAGTTGGAATAATATATTTTTTAATAACATACCTAATAATATGAGATGACTTTTTTTAGTTACATAATTGAAATATTTATAATACCAATAATAAAAAATGGTTTTGAAATATGATTTATTTTATGATCATGGAGGTGAAAGGTTGTGTGTACTCATGAGAAATATTTCCAATATTCAAGGATCATTTTGGAGAAATGTAAAATAATATTTAATCTATATGAAATTATCATAGAATCAATAATTCAATATTATTTCAATAAATATACTTATATTTATATCATCCTTTGTTTTGGAGATTAAAAGGGAGTCGCATCACTTTGTGAAGGCGGTATCCCACACATACCTGAACGATATTATCATCATTAAGTGTGTGAATTGGTAATAATTAAAATTATATATTATCATTTAATAATGATGAAATTTTATGAATATAATAATTATTTCATACATGTAATATTTAAGGGAGTAGTTTATCCATATTACTTTCAGTGTAATGCTTTCGGGAAAAATGAACCCCCATAGCTTCGTGAGGTGACAATCTATTGTACAGATGAGAGAAGTTATCATATCCCTTATTGAATTGAAATTTAAAATATTTATATGTATAATAATTACTAAATAGGTATAAAAATGATATAAATATAATTTATATATTTTTTATATCCATCATCATACCCAACTATGATATTTTTTAATGGAAAAATGAATGTCGTCGGTTCACAAGATGGTAGTCTTCTAAACACAAAAATGAATATTTCGAAATCCATTTGACGGAATTGGTTATGGTTGTAGGTAATTATTTAAAATTAAAAACATATATGTCTATTAAATATAGTTATGTTTTTATATCATCATGTTTTAGTAATAATTAAATGAAGTGGATGAAGAAATAAAATAAAATTGAATGTTGAAGAACATTACCACTTCTTCTAGTTACCTCCTCTGATTTCCACCAAAATAATAATAAGATAGAATTAATAAAAAAAATATGTATTCTATAATTAGGGAATGTATGTTTATTATGTATTTTTTCATTTATAATTATATCCAAAAGTTTTTCATGGTGTATTGAATAGATTTGTGGAGTTGGCCTTTAATAATTATGGTGAGTGACATAATAGTACTTTTCCTAAAGAAAATGGTGTACTTGCATTTTTCACAATCCAAAGTATCTATAATGTTGTATTATAGATATATAGAAATTATAATGTTAAAATAGTTCCTGAAAATATATTATCTACTAGTGTTTTGGTAATTTTAACAATTATTTTATCAGTTTAACACTTTATGAACCCATTTTCACAATAACCATTGTAAATAATATTTATTGCTCTTACTATTAATTATGGTCAAGAACAATATTAATATAACTATATAATATAATATATTTTGATTCCAAATATTGAGTCTAATTTTTAAATTTCTATTCACATAAAATAAAAAGTTTAATATAAAATTAATCCCACATACGAGCCCAGAAAGCTGATTTTTTATGATAAAATGTTCAACAAATTACAAAGATATTATATAAAAATTAAATTGGAAATTTATTAAAATGACATATATTAAATAAATTATAATATATATTTCAAAATACTACATTTCAAACAATATTATATATAAATCAAATAAATAAATAAATACCCTGAATATAAACTTTTTAATTAAAATTTTTTAATTTTCAATATTTTATATAAATATTTGACCAATCTAGAAAAAAAAATCACCCTAAGGAAATAACTATATTATAATTTCAAAGTTAATTTGAAATTTTATAATAAATTTTTTTAATGTGGTAAAATTTAATTTTAAATTATGAGTGAAAAACTCTACTAAAAAACATTTTACAAAACATTTAGCTTCTAAGAAAAAACATATTAATATTGAATGATTATTAGCATATTTAAATTAAATATATAATCATAATATTAATAATTTATATATTAATAAAAAAACCATTTTAATTGATAGTATATAATCATATACTATGTTATAGTTCATTTCAACTTAGTGATACATTATCCACACACAATGAAGAAAATTTAATTTAGGGAAATATATTACGATTATTTTTTAGGATTTTTGTTGAGTGCCACATACACAATAAAATGTAATTATCATAAAACCCTTTCATATAGTTAATATTCTGAATCCCACACTATATAAATTGAATTTAATCATCATCTTAAGATGGATGAGATTCTTAAATCATTATTCTTAATTCTTGAATGCTGTTACAATTTCCCATAGTCACCATGAATAGAGATTTACTTATTACGTAATCTTTAAAAATGGTTGAGATAGTAGAAAATATGTGATCACACTCTATAATTCCACCAGAATGAGAGAAATACTCTTTAGGACAATCATTAATAAATATATAGTTTCTGTAAAATTTAAATAAGGAATGAATCATATCACCAAAAACACTTCTAAAAAAATCATGCATATGATCATAATCATGAAATAATAGTTTATGGTATCAATTATTTTCTTGATATATAAATTATGTTTAATGTTCCCATTCTTACTTGTTTTCCTATACAATTTGATATATTGGCGTGAAAACCAAGATTCTCCTTCAAGGTTAAAAACCATACTAATTGGGGGTGAACACAATAACATTTTATTGTAGATAGTCAAATATGTAAAATTAGTTTCACGATATTTGAAACATAGTAGGATAGTGAAACCTACTTGAATTATATAATGTATATAAGAATGATCCTTCATAAGATAAGGAACTAGAGAAGGTGAGTTTAATATTTTTTAAGAATTATAAACAATAAAAAGTGTATGATCTATATTCATAAAATCAATATGTATAATATATAATTTTTATTGAATATAATGTTATTAAATTAATTTATTCTAGGATCAAATCCCAGATTAGGAGATATAGTGGTATCATTAACATCATCAAGATATGTAATTCTTATGAGTATGACTTAATCCATGTGTTAAGTAACTCTGCATCAAACATCCGTAAATTCATTAGGAATCAATAGTTAATAATAGATAATTATTTATTTGTAGTATCAAAAAATATAGTCACTAATATAGTTACATCCAGGATAGTTTCACTTCTATTCCTAATATAAGTGATGATTTTTGTGATTTTGAAACTCTATCCATGTCATTAATGAATGTTTTATTTATCCACCATCATTCAAACTTTTTATTTTAGATATTTACATAAATAATATATCCTTTAATGAAATAAATATCATGAACATTGAAAAAACTGTACTTCTATATTAATTTGGTTGAATTTAAAATATATATCATTATTATTTTAAATATCATTTGATTCCTTGGAAATGGACATAATGTCCCAATATATGGATGTTAATCCTTTATTAATCAAAATCATAATTACATATTCTAAAATGATTAAATTTTTCATTAAATGGTAGAGATAATCAATGCATTCATAGTGGTCCCATAAATCATAGAAAATCCTACAATAATCATAATTATTAACCCATGAATTATAAAAAATTATAGTTATGGGTCCGTATTACATTTTTGAAATAATATTTGCTTATAATGGTTGATAATCAGAACTATTTTTTTGGATGGTTCTAGATTTAATATCCCCCCACTATTCTAGATAACTACACCAAAAAAAGAATCACTCACGATAAAATGATATAATATTATTTAGTGATTTTATGTTTCTAGGGATTCTATCCCCATTATGAGTGACTTGAAACATGTTTATATTTTTAATTTATTATATAAAATATCTACTATAAAGGAAAAAATTAGGCACACCACATCTTTAATGTGATATAATGATATTATTAAAATTATAATTCTGAACAGACAACCAATGAATATTTGATTTAAATTCATTATCTCATACTATATAGACATTATCCATTGATGAATATTTTTCATCTTAAATTAATGATTATATTAATATTCATTTTTCCATGTTTAGAATATTAGAAATCATAAACTACATTCTCAAAATAAAGGTGTAGCTAGTATCTTTAATATATACCAGAACCTAGAGTGTCTCTATAACTTTTGAGTGATAATATATTTCACCAGTATCAAAATTAGGGATTTAAAAATAAATCCATTGAAAATGAATAATTTTCCCTTGTTATAATAATTTCTAATCCTCAAGCGATTATGATTAATATTGTAACATTAATCCGTAAAATAATTTTAATGTTGATAATGCCTATGAAAATTACAATAAATAGTATTCATTTCTTATTATTTATAGATTATTAATATATACCACCCAAGGATGTATTATTTTTTATAGATAATCCATTGATCATCCATTCTCGGTCAAATATTTCTTTGAGGGATATGGATCCAATGATGGGGAAACTTTTATCCTTTTACCATAAACAACGTATTTGACAAAGCCTATAAACACAAATTCTATACAGACATCTATTGAACATAAAACTCTTTTATTGGGGATTTCATAGAGGGAATATAATAATCAATACCTATCCCATTTGGTGGATCATTATCGCCTCTATAGTCTTATTTAAAATGGTGTACATCCACCTCTATCGAAGCGAAATCTTCTTATCAAATGGATTCAATCAACTATATATGAGAGTTCTATTTTTTCCCTTTGGGGTATAATTAATCATTATATAAAATTGTAATCCACTCCATACATGTAATTGACCTATCTCTTCAATGTAGGTCAACCATATCAATTTATTTTTACCTTTTTATCCCTATAAAACTATATATATATATATATATACTAGAAACATGTCTCCTCAACACAGGATGGATATTATTTTGAAATCCCAATTCAATCGTGACAGAATAGGTCATACCCAACCACCTATTTTTATTTCAAGTCTGTTACATAGTTGGTGGATTTCTTTTTATTACCTCTTATCTAAATGTTCTATTTGGGATCAATTGTGCATTTTTAAATGGATTGTAACAATTTTAAGTTCCACCACCCTAAAATTTATCATCCTTCATCACCACCCAATTATTTACTAATTCAGATTCCATCTACTTTATTTGGATATTCAAATCATTATGGAAATTAAAAACCATGTAGCTTATAATAGAAAAATACCTTAATATGTGAGGAAGAAACACACACATATATTAAACCTTTATTTGTTCCCTAGAGACACAAATATAACTCTAATAGTACAAGAATTCAATATGAATCTATCTTTTAGAAGTCAATATATTGGTTATTATTTCCTAAATAATATTTTTATTTCGATTTATTGGATATATACTAAAGGATTCAGTGTTCAATAGGATCTAAGGATCCCAAAATACAATGATTTGATTATAAAACATCAAAAATATTAATGAATTTGTATTCCATTGTTGGTGAGGTTTGTAATTTTTACCCAACATCATGATTTAAAATAATATCTTATTCATTTTATATGAACTAAATTCCCTCAATGTGAACTATATTAATTATTATTATAATTCCAAATAAAAACAAATTCCCAATAGAAATGATCCTCCAATTTTTAATTCCATGTTTCAAATTTTATTTTAGTAGAATCTCCCACAGATTTGATGGGTTTAACTCCCTTAAAAATAATTTTCTTACAAATATGTGAAAATATATTTGAAATATGTTCCTCCATTAGATTACATTGATTAATTGTAATTGATAATCTATCATTTTTAGATAAAGAGAAAAAAGGATAATGAGAATGAGAGACTAATGATTGCTCATTTACCGTAATATCATATAAACATAAAAAATCAACAAAATAATTAATCTACCCAACTCACAATGAGTTATTTTAGAATATTTTGTTTTTTTCATCTCATATATAAATTACCATTAATTATATCACTTTAGTTTACTTTTACAATGCAAATAATCAAGAAACACACAGTTTAAAAAATAGAAAAATATTATTCATTACATAAGATTTATATTTAATAATTTTTCCAAAATAATTTATAAAATATAACTATAAACTTGGAAATATGAATATTAAAATAATTTTTCACATGGGATGAATCTAAAAACCATTTATTCTATAATATATTAGGAATATACTTTTGTAAAAATTCAAACATTCACATCATGTTTGATGAATAATTCTTTAAAACATTTTACAATATTCATCCATTTTCTATAAATCATTTACTAAAGTACTTTCCCTTAAACCAATGTTCTCCCATATGAAATTAATGAAAGGAATTTTTCCATAGTGTAAATATTTCTCTAAAAATTACTCATTTCGGAATACTAACATAATTTATGTTGCATCCTCTATAATATAAATACAATCCAATAAATTTAATATATATTATTATAACTATATATTTGATTATATTGAATAAAACAAACATCAAGGTTCAGTTTTCAACATGTTGGAAGTAAAATTTGATACACCACATCTTCATAATACCGAGGAACCCAGAAATACCTAATGACCATTAAATTTATATTTTTACGTCCAAAAAATAATATTCCCTTATTTGGGAGAAATTTACAATATTAAATAATAAATGAAAACAATCTATAACAAAATTATTTTTCAATTCTCCTATGAAATTTAAAAATAATGTGTATACGTCATTTTATATTTTATGATTTTCTCAAATTTATATATATTTAAATAGAAACATATGACCCAAACATCATTTCAATACCAACATTAACTTATAATAAAAATAGAATAGGTCAAATTTCACCATAAAATTTAAAATTTGATATATATTATTATTGTGATGCTCAATTGGCATGATATGATTGGCCAAAGAACCTCAAAAATATTGAATAATGTAATTAAATTTCCATAAAATAATAAATAATATTCTAATTCAAGTTATTTATATATTGGAGGGAATTGTTGATATGAAACAAATTTTTAACAAAACTATTGTGGATTATACAACTATATATGGTCAGTTATGTATATAAAAATAATTTATCTTTTATTTTATATTGTGTACATGAAAATATTTTTTCTTATAGTAAACAGGAACAAGAACTAAGGGGGTACTGAAATTTAATTAAGGTCTGGTGGAGTATCTTATATCTAGAAAATAAATTCCATTAAATTATTGGTTATTCCCATATTACTACAGAATATGAATCAAAGGTAATGGTTGTTAATTGCGAGAGAGATATTCATAACTAGTATTTGGTTTTATTTTAAACATTCAGTATTCAATGATGGATTCTCTTTCCTATAGTAATCAATTTAGGAATATGGGATCTAATGGTGGGTCATTGAGGTCTATAATTTTTATTTTTTAATTATAATCTTACATAGATGGATAATTACATATTTAGATATTTTTTATGTGAGAAAATAAAATTATGGATTTCTGTATCCTTATTATGATATTAAAATGGTTTTATCTAATGCCTTTATAAGGATGGTATTCCCCCACGGTAATAACTATAAGATATGTTAATGAAATAGATTCATTTGTTATGGGTTGCCTTTTTAGGGAAATATAATAGGTATCGATTCATGGGTGTATGGTGATGAAATAGATATATTACTATGATAGTATATATTTTTTACCTAAATGTATGATAAATGCATTGGAATGTAATTAGTTACACCAACATCATAACATATTTGTTTTTGTCTTAAGGGAGTGTACATTAGATATTATATGAACATTGATAGTGTTTGTAAGAGGTTAAGTAGAGGTTGTTTTTATTATTATCACTTAAGACTAAATGTGATACAACTTAAATGATACAAATAACAATGGTGGTTTTTGTAATAGTTAAATAAATTCGGAAGGAAAAATTTTACATTCTAGGGAACCATATAAGAATGTTTTTCATACGTGATTAAGATAGAGGATTAGTTCATTATGTAATTGAATGAGAATTGGTTGAATAGAATGGTGGAACTAACCTATGTATGAAACTGAGATATGGGTTATGATATCATTAAAATATGATATGATAGGAGAATATAGCCTTGGTTTATCAATCAAGACATAGTATATGTAGGATTTTTTAGATACTATAATTGATATTGCTACATGTTTGTGTAATCATTGTTTTTTATGACTCATTAATATTATGTGTGACAATGTATATGAACTGTGACACTTCACATATAAGGGTGGTTTTGTGTCTGTGTGATATTATTTAGATTTCAATATATATCAGGTATGGATTTTTAAATGTATAAAATTAATTAATTCCCTTTTTTGTACATAATTGTTCAGGTATGGTTTTGAATTGTGGTGATTTCTATTTACTTGGAAAATAATTAATTAGGATAATTAAATAAGTTTTTTCCCCTTTTATATGGAGTTCTTTTATGTATTTTATTCAATGAGATAGAACATAATTACTAGGATATTATTTTACATTTTTCAATAATGAGTCATGTAATCTTCATTAATAGTTTTATTATTATTGAAAGAAATGATTCAAGTCCTCTCAGATTGGTATTAACTATTATGAAATGAAATGAGGTGGGTAATTCATTACAAATGTTTTTTGTTCTACTTTTATTAATATATTTCTTCGAATTGACTCAATGTAGTTATGTTTAGGTTCTATAGTAACCTATTTAACACACAATCACATAAAATGCCTTCTAAAATTCATAGTGTTATTAATTTATTTAATGTGTAATATACTAAATGGGAATGTTGTTCCATTTAATAGGGGAATAAATAGTGGTTTACCATTATGTTTTATGCTCAATCCATTCATGTGAACCTTGTTATATGTAGAGAACATTATTCACATATATAGATAAATGTACCAGTTATACAAGAATCATGTTAAATTATCTTTATACTGGTTTACAAATAGAAACATCGTGTGGAAATGGTTCTATTGTGGGGTTTTTATATGTATTAATTAATAATTTTTTATATGATCATCAAAATGGAGGATTATTTTGATCCATTCTCTATATTATGTTCTAATATTTCATATTTTATTTTATTTATTTATTTATTTTAATTGTTTTTCTTATAGATTTAATTTTGTGGCAGGTATTTTGATTTATTTTTACATATTGTATTTTTATTATTTATTTTTATTTAAAGCTATAATATCAAGATTTTTGTTTCTCCAATTTTTTATATTTACCATCAAAATTAGTCTGAAGTCTCTAGTGTGAGGAAATAAATTAAAGAGGACACATTTCATCCCCATACGAATTAATATTCTTGAAAAATTTCTTTCTGAATTATAAATTGTATCCAAGAAAATATTCATTGATTATATGTATTTGGTATATGTTATATCGATATAGAACTAGTAAAAGTAGGAATGGGCAATGGTCTAATTCTTCTTGTACATATTTTTGGTTGATTTTTATATTTATCCAAGGTTGTGCGATTATGGTTTTGGTTTTTATGAGTATAGATGATATTATTACATTAATAAGATATTTTTTCATATTTATTATTGTTTTCTTCTATTACTGGGGGTAATATGTCTATTTTCATTCATCTTATTGAATGTGTATCAACACATGACATTTGTATGACTTCCTAGGACTGGAAAATATTTTAAATGTAATTAGTTTTGTGGTATTTTTTTCAATGAAACAAAATGAATATTTTTTTAAAAAATAATAAATAATTTTAGTTAATTAAAACTCAAAAATATGTTTTTTTGTTTTTACTTACAAAACCCATAGGGATTTCAAATTAACTAACAATTAATATAAAAATTACATTTATATAACATTTTTAATTATAGTAACCTTTATATATTTTCATGTGGAATAATATCAGCCATATAGTGGGGGAGATATTTCATTACATTCCCTAGGTATGGAATGTTTCAGAAAAACAAATTGTTTGATATATTTTAGTATTATTATATAATTCCTATGTTCAATAATAATCATTTAATTGGTTTAGTTGATATTTTATAATATCTTATGATTCTCAATTATAGTCCTCAAAGTGGTGTGAGTGTTTTTAGAACTCAAGTAAGGCTAGTGAATATTCTCTTTTCGGTTTGGGTTGTATGGTAATGAAAATATTGTATAGATGAACAACCATCCAATTTGGAAAAGTTATTTTTCATTATTTAGTGTGTTCAATAAGAATTTAGGATTATAATTTCTTATAGGAAACCCATTTACATGGTTCTCCATAATGAATTCATATATTACTATTGAATATTAAAGACATTGGAATAAATATTTATATAAAAAATATTTATTTCTTGGATCAGAAATAATTATATTATCATTATTGGTTAAAATTATTGAAATTATCATCTAGATAGGGGTTATACATTATATAATGATATACGATTCACAATCATACAATGTTAATTGGAAAAAGAGAGTTGGGATTCCGCATTGTGGTGATATAACAGATTACATTCCTTAAATGGACAGAATCTTGTAAGTTATTGGATACTTTGATCAAGGACATATAGAAGTAGAATACATGTATGTTCAATACATTTAGGATTTATAGGTCGAAATATATATATATTTATTTGGATCATGGAATCAAAAAATGTTTAGAATTGGTTTCAAAACATTCTCCCCTTATAATAATAGATTACTAATCTATGATATATACCAGTTATAATAAATATAACTAAATTTTATTTTTCATATCATGAAAGGTGGGATATCAAATATTTTCCATTGATTTATTAAGTACTTCCGGGAATAAAATTTAACTGTTTATTTCACGCGAGGTTCTCCTATATGATAATTTAACATGAAATTTTAAACAAATTTAATATAAAATTTTTGTATATTAAGTTCATGGTATATAGGTTCTTTTAATTTCAGAAAAAAATAGTTTTATTTAATATATCGTAAGAAATATTTGATTACGACACATGTATTTGAGATATTACTCAATTATTCATTATTGGTATCGGTATGGCCTTATTTATAGGATAATTACACTAAGGTTTCTTATTGTATTTTGAGATTGTGGCCCAATATCCATTAGAATTGGAGACTAATGGAAGTGATGTTTCATCAGGAAAATTCAAGAGTTTAAATAATGTATACTACATTGATCTTGTTTGAGTAATATTTCATGAAAGTCCATCATCAATAAAGACATTGGGGGATAATTTTTTGATGATTTTATTATCACTTATGTTCATTGATTATTCTTTTATAGTTTCTTACTTAATCATAGAATTATCATATATATGTTAGTTTGGGGAATATATATATATATAATTAAATATGGAGGTGTGGTATGGAGTATTATTTTAACAAATCAAAATTAATATATTTATTTCTGTATTTCATTAATAATTTTTTAAATTTATAGATATTAAAAAATTTCTTTTTTAAATATTTTAATACTTTTTAATGTAAACTATAACATGTTTATAGATTCATAATGATTATAAAGTTTAAGGAACATTGTTTAAATTTTTATTTTAGGTTGGTGTACCATGATATGTTAATAAAAAATGTGCATCTAATGCTTATTTATTATCATGAATCTGAATCACAGTTTATATTTAGAATAATTTTGGGGATATTAGAATTTTTTTGTTCATATTAATTTTGTGAGGATATTGATAATAAAATAGTTGTGAAAATATATTCAGAATATTTGTGTCATAAACCGTATTTCAAATATGAATTTTTAAAACCAAATTCTCATAGGTGTTTCGTGATCAGTAAGTGGGTGAGTGAAGAACCACAAAAGATATGAATGTGTGGGAATACATATTCCACATAGTTCATTATGATTCATCTCATTCAGAAAATGGTCACAATATTGTGTATATAATCATTAAAATTAATAGTTTTAATGATTTCAAATTCAAAAAAATTATTTTCATTTCCATTCATGGGAATAGTATTTTCTCCATTAAATATTGGATTAACATCAGGTTTTTGATGTCCCCATATATGTTTCATGAAAATACATTATGTCTTGGCTATGGACATTCACTCCAAAGTCTAGTGTTTATTATGATTTACTATTAACACATTGGATTTCATGTTTTTCATTTTGAATGTAGGTTAACCAATACATTCAAGGGTATTAATATTTTTGGATGAAATTTTGTTATATTTATGATATATTATAGAAATCCATCCATGTAACATTACAAGTATCCTTTTTTCTGAGTGTGACTGGTCATTATAATTCATCTATGTAAAAATATATATGAATCAGTTTACTAAATATTATAAATTACAATTTCAATATACTAATATTTAAATCAATATGTATGGGAACTCGGGAATTTTTTTATATCCTTAGGGGTTATAGTCATTTCCCTATTTGGAACGATCTAGAGATTGGATATTGAATGGTATCCTAGTGAAGGGAATTATAACCCACATAGTTTTCTTCATCTAAAAGAGTCATTTCATACAATTTAATGTCTTCTTTAAATAGACACTTTTTCCAATGATGCTAATACATAAAAAATGATGTTCATTTTCTATAAATAAAATGAGGTCTTATAACTCCTCGACTTTAGTTACCCAAAGTCGGTGCATTATTACATAACATTGATATGATCACAAGAGATCAATTCCTAAAATACCAAACAGTTTAGTAGCCTTGAATGTACTAGATAAATTCATTAATTTTACCACACATTATGAAATAAAAAAAACATTATGTCTCCTTTGGACACACTCATATCCCTTAGAGTATCCCTATAGGTCTATCATAATATAATTTCTCACATCCTAAAAAACATAAGAATGTGGTGAGATCAGATGCTCAATGTGGATAACAACATAGCGGAAACTATCATAAATAAGCATAAACATTTATGGCGATGTATAATACTAAAAAACAAGACTTTTAATCCTATCCTTCAGTATAATAGGGAAATTATAAATCTAATAATTCTATTTACATATTCTCAAGGATATTATACTAGTTTAATAATCACAGGTAATACCAAAACCTAATTTCATATTGACGGAATGCATAATTCCATACATCATAACCATGTAGTCAAGGACATGTGTCATGTATAAAAATAATTTTTTTTCAAGGCCTTTAGCCAAGACACTAATATGTATCATGAGACCTACGGATGCATCGAAGGGATATATCGGGACCCTACGGTCACTTACTTCGTCCAATGAATTATTCATATGAATAGGTTGAAACATAACATAAACATTCATATCAAAACTAGCATATGAAATTATAATATTTTTCCCATAAACCATAAGTGGTATAAAATTAGCAGATCCATAAACAAAAAAATCATAAAAACATCAATAGAATATAGAATATTGTATCATAATAAATCAACATCAAACAGGAATAAAATCAAACATAGGATTTTGACAAGGTTGAATTCAATCAAAAATTATTTGAGAGAAATAAATCTTTACACTTTCAAAAATAAAAAATTAATTTTTAATATATTCTCATAAGCTTGTAATGGAATAATTTATGGTGATATAATTTTGGAAAATATCCACTCCCATCATATAAGTTAGAAAAACATTCTTTCCTTAATTTTTCTTAAAAGGTCATAAAGTACTTTATTTGAAAAATAACAGAAACATTCATTTCAAATAATTTTATAAAAAGTAAAATTAGGGTATAAATGAAATTAATCCATATTCTAGGAAATATTAAAAATGGTTAGAAATACATTTTTAAGAAATATGGATATGGATTTTAATGAAGGCTTGGTAGATACTTAGGTATAAACAACCTCGAATAATGATGTGATTGTATGGTTGACCATTAAACTGTAATTTTCAAAGTCAAGTGTACATTAAAATCTTGTATAATGGTAAAATAATTTTTATTAAAATATACAAGAACCACATACATTTATATGATATCATATATGATACTCTAATATTTCCTTGTTTATAATATTTCAGAAGTATAAATGTTTCTCGTGAATGATGATGTGATTTCCTTTATATGTTTTTTATGTATTTCATGTTTGTAATGGATAGGATGTATATAATTCATATCCAAAATTATAATTAGTTCATAAACGTTATTTATAATGATCAAATGAAAATTATTCTAGAATAGTTACAATGGGGAATGAATTCTCTTCACATCGTGGAGACGGTAAGCCGTACGTACGCACGTATGGTGACATTATTATTCATAGGACTGATAGAATAATGAATATGGTTGTACCATATTTATAATAAAATAAAATTATGTAGAAATTATATGATATAATAATTTTTATAGAAACAACAAAGAAATATGAAGTGGACGAAGAAAAGAACATTGAATGAGGTGATGAAATAATTACCTATTCTTCGTTTTCCTCTGTTTGATTTGAACAAAAGGGCTACTTAAGTTTGATTTATGTTCAATATATAGCTTCTAGGATTTTTTTAGGGTGGACGGGATACTATTTAAATAGGATTTGGATGATAAAAATGCCATTTATATTGTGGATTTTAGAGAAATGGAAGTACCCTTTTATAAGAGAGGGGAGTTGAACTTTAGAAAAATCATGAAGTATTAATTTCGTATAAAATTATTTTCGAATTATGGTGGATAAAAATAGATTTATTTATAGGATATGGTGGGGATGTGTCAAAATATTATAAACAAATTGATTTTAGAAAAGTTTAGGTCACCATATTGACCTTATCTTTTAGATTTATCTTTTAGTTAGATTGTTTATCATTTACCATGTCTTATTGTATTTTTATATTAAATGTTTAATAAAAATAATATAGATTGTCAAGATACCGTCAGGTGGTTAATAAATGATATATATAACCTTATCCAGGTATTTGTTTTGCTAAATCATTGATTTTTAAGAATATTATATCATTTAATAAAATAATATCTCTTTTAAAAAATCATTAATGTCAATTTTTACAATATATAGTAATTGGTTTTTTTGAAAGTGATTAAAATTTGATTATATAGAAAAAAATACATTAAATAAACTCTAACATTAAATATTATCCTATAAAATTTGTGGACAACATCAGAACTCTCAATTTACATTTATTTTATTACTTATTATATCAACAAATTTTATTCATACATTTAGAATGTAATTACTGCATCATAATTTGGTCATAAATAAATTTAATTATATAATGGATAAAAATTATAAATAAAATAAAACGTTTTATGAAGGATTTTTTCTTTATAATGAATATTTATAGTCAAAATTATCTTATATATATGTATATATTAAAATTTTGTTAGTTATTAAAATTTGATTTGAACACTAAAATTTTCATTAAATAAAATATTAAAAATGTCCTGATCTAATCCATGTGGATCAAAAAACATCATATTTTTGTCCTAAGGATGATTTTGGTAGAAAAACACATATTAAAATGTATTCGGAAATGTGTTAGGATAATTAAAATTTCATTTTTACCTTTAATTACCATATTTAATTTTAACCAAAGTAAATATAGTTCAAATGTTACTATTCACCAAATACTTTTTTCATTCCATTGAACCAAATTTTAAAAAAATATTTAAACCATGTCTCTTGTTTTTTTGAAATTAAATTAATTTATGTTGTAAAATATCATTTAATGCAACTTTAAAAATGTTCCAAGAAGGTCAGTAAAAGGCGGAAAAATGTTTAATAAAATTGTATATATCAAATCTTATTATAAAATGACACCAATGAATTACATTGAATTTATATAGATATTATGTATGTATTATGGATTTAAAATAAATTTATGATTAAAATTAATTACATAAATAAAAATTCATTTTAAACAATAACGCTGTGTTCGCCACTATTCATAAAAATTTGGATGTTTTCCTAAAAATAACAAAATTTCACCCTAAGCTAATTTTGATATTCCGAATCCAAAAATGATGTCCAATTTGGAAAAAAAATTATAAATTTTCAAAAAGTGGTAATTATTATTCATAACTACTATTTAAATGGATAGCTCTTATTGGTCGTGATGTGCTAGAACTCAAAGTTTTGTACAACACAAGCTATTGTATTATTCAAAGATGAAAGTATTTTGGAAGCATGTGGTGTCACATAAATCCATCCGTCAAATAATTTCATCCTTTAAATTTTTATAATATTACTTCATAAAAATAATTGGGTGGTTCTTCATCATATGATCCTCAGGTTCCTACGTTGCCGCTTCCTTTTTATGGTTTCTGCACATAACATTTACCAGATGAGTCATTCAATTTCTCATCCTATTTTATCTAGTATCCAGAATCCTGATAGGTTCTTAATAATAAGAAAAATCAGGTTCACAATCTATTTTTTCATAGGTGAATACATGTTTTTGTTCGGTAATGTATTTTCTCAATAGTGATATGTGGATCAGATCCTAGTCAATAAAGATACTTGACAGCTTTGCCAAATGGTTTGCTAAAACTACAATTCATTATAGAAATTTGAAATGTCTGATGTACCTAGGACTTAATTAACCCTTCTTAAAAAAAATTATAACACCCATTCATGGAGATGCCATCAAGAAAACATGATCTCCTACTTGAAATAATACATCCTTCCTTCGGTTATCATCATATATCATTTGCAAACTTAGATCTACTTTAATGTGGGTTTGGAAAATCATAACCATTTCTATTGTTTCCTCAACAAGTTTTGGGCCTATGAGTTTTTATTCACCAACATTATCCCAACACATTAGTGTGTGACATCTCTTCCCATATAACAAATCATATGGTTTTATCTGAATACATGAATTGACGATAATGTAATAGGAAAATTCTACCAGAGGTAAATATTGATCACACAAACATTGAATGTCATTTGAGTAAGATATCAACATTTCTTTTATGGATTGAATGGTCCATTCTGATTTTTTATATGTTTTGGGGGGGGGGGGGTAGGAAGTGCTCAAAATAAGATCAGTATCATGGTCTTTCTGAATAATTTACCAGAATATTGATGTATAATGGGAATTAGGAGAAACAAAATTGATTGTGGTACACCATGATGTCTTACAACATCATTAATATATAGTATTTCAAAACGTTCTAATGGTAAATCGTCACTTATAGAAAAAATGTGTTGAATTGTTATGTTGATCAATAATGGCCCATAGTGAATTGTTCCTTCTAAGAGCCTTTTTTAGTCACATGACAATGTCCATCATAATTTCATCCCATTTCCACTCTAGTATGGAAGAGGTTTCATGAATCATCTTGGATATTTCCTCCTACTCGTAACATTTTTAAATACCATTCATCTTAACACATAATAAAAAATCTTTCTATTCATGTTTTCTTACAAAAAAGCTTCATTCAAATCTCTATACATCATAGTGCTATGAGGGTCTATACAAAAATTGGTGTTATGACCATCATCCAACAATTCCCTTTTTAAATTAGGAATATCGGGAACACAAAACCTTTCTCCGAATTTCAAAATTCCATCATCATATAAATATTCAATCAATCTTTTGTCATTCACAGCATTAGTTTTATTTTCCAAACCATCATTCTTAGTAAGAGAACATTTTATCTTTTCTATTAATGACTGTTTGGAAACCATTTTGGAAATGTCTTGATGTATCACCTTCCATGATTATTCCTAAATCATTCTTTACAAGATCCATGAATATAGGATCCCATTCATCTCTCAACTTGTTCAGAACTCCATGATACTTTCTCCTCAAATCATCTTCCCTGTTATTGACCTTCCTTGGGTGGTACTCTATCGTGAAATAATAATCTTTGAGTAGAACAAGCCATCAACGTTACGTTATATTGAGCACTTTCTGTGAGAAAATATACATCAAACTCTTTTGATCGGTATATATCACAAATTTTTCACCATAGATATTGTGTCTCTATTTATTTATAACAGTGATTACAGATACTATCTCAAGATCATGAATAGGGTATTTTTTTCATTAATTATTAGATTCTATGATGTATAGGCAATAACTCTATCATTCTGCATAAGGAAAAAACCAAGTCCTTTCTTTGATGAATCACTATAAATAAGAATCCGCACATTCCCCGATGGTAATGTCAATAACATATTATTGACTAATATTCTCTTTAATTGACCAAAACAATATTCACACTATTTTTCCCAAAAAATTAAACCCCTTTACCTGTAATCTTGGATAATGGGTAAGACAATCGGGCTAAATTATAGATGAAATGACGATAATAACCTACTAAACCATCAAAACAGTGTACCTCAGTTATAATCATTAGTCCATGAAATTCATGGATTGATCATGGCATAGAATTATCAACATAGATTCCATCCATAGAGACAATATGGCTACGGAAAGAAATCTCCAGAAGCCAGAATTCACACATGCTAAACATACCATATAATTCCTTTATTCTCTGAGTCTTTATAATAGTGAACATGAGATTTCCGTGAGGATTTTATATTTTAGAGCCTACAATGATATCATTAATAAATACCAATAAAATTTAATCATGTTATTCCTTAAAAACACTATTCATTATATCAATGAAACAGAGGTGAATTAGTCCGTCCAAAAGGCATTACTATAAACTAGTATTTCTCATACCTGGTTCAAGAAGTTGTATTTGTAATGTCTTCCTTCTTCACCCACAACTGATGGTATGTAGATCGAAGTAAATCATTGAAAAATAATGATCTCCATGAAGTTGATCAAATAAATCATAAATTAATGGTAAGGGGTATTTTTTCTTTATTTTTATAACATGGATCTCGGTGTAGTCAATACAAAACCTCGTAGATCCATCCTACTTCTAGCCTAATAGAACAGGTGCTCCCCATGGAGAAACACTAGGTTAGATAATTCCATTATTACTCAATTCCTCTAGTTTTTTTCATAGTTCAACTAATTCCACAATTTCCATTCTATATGGGGTCATCAATATGGATGTTGAAATAGGAATTAGCTCATTGGAAAATTCAATTTCTAGTTATGGATGTTGTCCAGGTAAATCCTATAGAAAAACATCGATATATTCTTGTAAAATAAGTACATAATCTATTTTAACATTACCTTTCACACTTATATTTATTTCAACCACTTCCTCCCCAATAAATTAATTTAGTAGGGCTATTCGAGGTGGATCTCGATGAGAATCATATGGTGATGATTATACTCTAAAGATAATGTATTTATTATAATCATTTTAAATTGTAACCTCTATTTCTTAAATAAATTTTTGCATCCTCGTTCGAAATCAAATCCAAAACTAGGATTATATCTAATTCAATAATGTGTATGATAACAAGATAAAATGATAAATCCCATTTATATGCCATAATAGTAACTAATTGAAAAAAATTTGTTGCAATGATACTTCCCTTATGAGTTTTTACATACAACTACCATATTATGTCAAATTAAAAATATATTTTTTTCTTGGAAAACTGGGAAGATTTGAAGGAATGAAGGGATGTATAATCAAATAAATTATTTCCTAATTTTTATTAAATTATTAAAGAACATTCGACAACATCATTAGGAACATAAACCTCAAAAGCAGTGATTTCATAAGAAAGGCCTTACTCTCTTATACTTTTCTGAGTTATGTTTCCTTGGAAGATAGGACGTTCATATTTATAATGCACCATTTCTCTACAATTGTAGGATTATACATTGAAAATCTCTTTCATTCCCTTGCAATCACGATCTTGGTGAACTTTTTATCCACACTTTTAACATACCCTCATCCCCTTTAGGAAATTACAGTGCAGTTTCCTCACACATTTACTTTAGAATGGAACGTCATCTTTTCCCTTGTCCCCCTTATTTACTTTTTTTAGAGTTCTTATCAGATCACTACTTCTCTTTCTTCACTTTAAACACATTAGACTTATAGAATTTCATTTCTGGCTTGATAGAACATGACACTATAAATTCTTTTGATGAGAAGGATTGTGAGACAAAATCTTGAAGGAAAATGGTTTTAATCCATCAAACTATCTGTCAATATTACTTCTTGGGTTACGTATATAATATATAGCAAGCCTAAATAACCTTTTAATTATATCCTCACACTTTTCTACATTCTCATCCTTCTTTTTAATTAGTCTCAGAAATTGATTTTCCTTATCCGCTTGATGTCCACAAGGAATATATTTTTCTATGACAATATCTTTAAAATCCCTCTATTGAATATTTGATACTTCTTCATCCACCTTTTTGTTTTGAATTAGTGACCACCATTGATCTATATCTCAAGTTAGGTGATAAACTGCCATGAAAATGTTTTACCTTTAACCACTCTGCAAAGCATGAAATATTTTCTCTATGGAACTTTTGCATTGTTCAGCTACAAAATGGATTTGTAGCCCCATTCAATGTTGGTGGTTCTTGAATCCTAAAGTTTTCTAACATTGATCCTCTACATTGTGTATGTAGGTTCTCCCTATTGGTAAGGATATTATTCATAACCTGAGTGTGTAGTCTATGTATGGTTATAAGCTGATCATCACTAGTTGCATCACCATCTTCGCTATAATTTTCCAAAGTAGTAGGGAAATACCTATGTGGATTATGTGCGTTGATACAATTTCAATTCCATCTACTAGGATCCATTTCTACACAATGGAATAAACTAGATGAGATTATGAATCACAAAACATAATTAAAAACTAGTAGAATACTTAACATAAATTGAAAAGTTTATGCATATAATCATAATCATAAATATGTTTTCAATGGGGAGGTATTTACAAATAAATAATTCAAAATGGATGGAATGAAATGTGAATTATCCTAAACATATCCTTTGGGAGTGTCAAAATAGGTGAGCATTAAGTCGTATTGTCATGTACCTGGATACCCCAGGTAAACTCCAAAACACTGTGTCTGATTTTTTACTCCTAGGTACATCTATGCCAAAACCATGTCCACTTGTAGTATCTAGACATGGATGTATTTCTTCGAAAACCAATATAATATCTACATTACCAAATAAATTGTATGTTATTCTATATGAATCCTCAATGTATATCTTAGGGTAATGTTCTCCAGTCAGAGTTTTTCTAAATCTATTTTATGAGGATTTTACTAAACATCCTCTGATACAAAATTTAACACTTTGACCATTGTTACCTAGTGTTGGTCCATTGTAACATAAAATTGTCATTATCACAAGAGATCATGTTCTTAAACACGGATTCATTTAGTAGACTTGGAAGTACTAGATATATACATAAGTTTTAAATTACATTATAAAATTTAAAAAAACATTGTGTCTCCTTTTTAAACACTCATATCACATAGCCAATCCCTGTAGGTCAATCAAAATATACTTCATCGCATCCTGGATAAAATAAAACATCAGAAAGGGGTGAGATCAGATGCTCAATAAGGATAACAACATAGCCAAACTATCATAAACAAGCATAATCATTTTTAGTGATGTATAAGACTAAAACAGAAGCCTTATAAACATAAACATCATCATAATATGGAAATGATAAATCCAATAATCCTATTTAGTTATTCAAATGGATATTATACTTGTCAAATAATCACATGTAATACCAATAGCTAATTTCATAATGATATAATGCATAATTTCGGACATCATAACAACAATGTCAATGACTCATGCCATGACTAAAAAAATTCTTCTCATGGATTTGTGCCAAGACACTAATTTTTCTCATGAGAGTAGTTGTTTCATCAAGGGGCAATAGAAGGCCCCGCCCATCACATACTTTGTCCAATGCATTCCACACATGAAAAGGTTGAAACATAATAAAAAACTTCTTTTTAAAACTAGAATAAGAAATAATAATACAATAAACATAAACCATGAATGGTATAAAAATAGTACATCCATTTTCAAACATATCATAAAACCTTTAATACAATATGGATGATTGTATCATAACATATCAACATCAATAATGTGTAAAATCCAACAAAATATTTTGACATAGATAAAATCAATACAAAAACTATCTGAGAGAAATAACTCTTTCCACAATGAAATAATTTAAAATTAAATAAATATTTTATTTAGAAAATATTATTATAATCTTATAAGGGAAGCTTCAAGGGAGATATAATAGAAGAAAATATCTACACCCACAGTATAAGCTAAAAAATCATTTTTTCCTTAACTTCTAGAGATGATCATAAACTACCTTGTTTGGAAAATGACAGAAAGGTTCCTTTCAAAGGTTTTTATAAAAAGTAAAACAAGGGTATTAATGAACATAAACCATAGTCTAGTAATAGTTATATTTTTGAAATACATTTTTATGAAACATGGATATGGATGATAAATAAGGAGCAGTAGATACTTACGTATAAACAACCTTGGTTAATGAAGAGATTGAAAGATTAACCCTTACCTAATACTTTTAATAAGTTTATTGTATGTTAACATCCTATATAATGGTTAAATAGTATTATTAAATTATACAAGAACCACATATATACATTTGATATCATATATGATCTTCTAATATTTCATTGTTAATAATATTTCTCAAGTATCATTGTTTCGAGTGTTAACTGATTCATTTTCAATTATATTTTTTGTTACATAAGTCATGTTTGATATGGATATGATTTGTTTGATTCATATTTAGAATGAAATTATGTTCTTAAAAATTATTTTTAATAATAAATTTAAAATTATTTTTCAATGGTAATGATGGGAAACAAAATATCCTCGCATATTGGAGAAGGTAAGCCATGTGTACACATGTATGGTGAGTTTTTTATTAATAGGATGGATAGAATAATTAATATTGTCATACTATATTTATAATAATATCAATGTATGTATAAGGTACTGAATTTATTATTTTGGTAGGGAGGAACAATGAAAGAGGAAGTGGAAAAAGATAATAACTTTGAAAGAGGTGATGAAATAATTACCTTGCCTTCATGTTCTTCTTTTTGATTTGAAGAAAATGGAACCTTTAGTTGGAATTATGATCTATTTAAGGACTATTGTTTGATTATATAGATGTTTTTCTGATATTTGAGTCGGGGTTTGTGGGTCCAGATGGGTTTGGAACTGTGGATTTGAGGGAGGAGGAAGTACCCCTTTATAAAAGAAGTGTGGGGCACTTTAGAAAAAGCATTAAAATATTAATTTATTATAAAATCTTTTTCAGTTTCTAATATCTCAAAATGGATTTATTTCTAATATATGGTGGGGATGGGTCTAAATCATCTCAAATAATAGATTTTAGACATGTTTACGTCAGCATATTAACCTTATAATTTATATTTAACTATTATTTATATAGATTAAAATTTACCATGTTTTCTTATATTTGTATATTACATGGTTAATAAACATAATATAAATGAAAAAGAAAAAATTTAGTGGTTAATTAAGGATATATCTAACCTTATATAAGACTTTTGGCTGAATAATAGATTATTAGGAATATTATATCTTCTAATGAAATAGTATTTTTTCAAATAACCCATTCATGTCAATTTTGAAACTGTTTAGTTTTTGGATATTGTGAAAGACATAACAAGTTGATAGCATAAAAAAATAAATATATTCAACAATAATATTTCATATTAACCTATATTATTTGTGAATGTAGTCAGAAGTTTCAATTTACAATTATTTTAGTATTTATAATATCAATTATTTAAATTATTCATTAAGAATGCAATTGCTGCACCATAATTATTTCATAAATTAATGTAAGTATTTAATGTATAAAACTTATAAATAAAAATTAATTTTGTAAGAAAAATTTTCATATTTATAATGATTATTTATATTCTAATTTATCCTTTATAATACTTTATATTAAAAAATGTTTAGTTATTAAAATTTACATTTTACTCTTTTAACTATTCTTTAAATAAAATATAATAAATGACATAATCTTATCCATGTGGATCAATATGGATAAATTTTTTTTCATAAGGATGACATGGGTTGAAATAAACTTATCCAATAGAATTTGTAAATGTGTTATGGTAATTATAATTTCATTTTTACCATTAATTACACTATTTACTTTTAACTATGGAAAATGAAATTCAAAATCTATTGTTCACCAAAAATTATTTTCATTCTATTGAACCACATTATATGTAAAAATTTCAACTGTGTCACTTTTTGTTTTGAAATTCATTTCCCAAAAGATTTAAAATTACATTTTATGAAAATTTTCAAATGTTCCTAGAAGGTGTGTAAAAGACTATAAAAAGTTCAATAAAATTATATATATATAATATTATTTAAAAATGACTCCAATGAATTAAATTGGATCAAGATAAGTATTATTTATTAATTATTAATTTAAAATAAATTTAAATTTAATAAAAATAATAAAATAAAAAGTTGGTTTTAAAGAATAAAACAAGGTTTTTCACTATTCCGTAAAAATTGATTCTTTCAGACAAAATAAAAAGAATTCACCCTATGCTAATTTTGATATTATGTATCAAGAAGTAAAGTTCATTTTGAAAAATAAAATTTATAAAATTTAGAAATGTGGGTATTACTATTCATAACTTCTTATTAAATGGTAAGCTTGATTGGTGGTGATGTCCTAGAACTCAATGTACTGTATAACTCACACTATTTTATAATTAAGAGTGAAATGTATAATGGAATCATGGGGTGTTGCAGGTCAGATTATTCACACATTATGGTCATGAAACCAATACTTTTATTTTTTTTTAATTTAGGTCATTTCTATTATGACCCTTTCTATGCAGGTTATCATGATATTAAATATAATACATGTTAGACATTTTATAGACCATTAGTTAGAAAGAATATGTGAAAGGAACCAAGAAAGGTATTGTGTGGGATATATGCACAGTTGAACCAATTTGGTTCTACCAGGAATATGGTTGACTTAATGTTGGTTAAAATCTAACATCAGGTTAGAAACCCAATTTTTTGTTAAAAATTGATTAGGAAAAATCCTCATATCACCCAAAAATTAATTATTGGGGAATAAAAATTATTAGAGGACCATATATTCACATCCACCTCTCATCTATTGGTAACTATGTGGGTAATAATGAATTACCTCCTTAAATCAAGAATCTAATGATGGAATTACACTTGATTAGACAACAATTTCCATATCAAATTCTTCTGATCATTAATTGGATAAAAGTAATATTATGAGACTCATGAATGAATGAATGATCAGATTAGGGATTCACGGATGGGATTCACAAACAATAACTAGTTTCACCTATTACATAATTATAATAACTTCTTTATAATATAAATATGTTATTTCTAAATCCATGAGGGTCTTATAAATCATATAAAAGACCATGGGGATTTTCTACCATTGGATGTGTGATCCCCATTACAATTAGAATATAACATCAAAGGGGAGTACTCAAGTACACATTACATAGTCATAAATTTTTGGAAGGTATTGATAAGACATAATTGTATGGTTACACATGACAATGATATCGGAAAAAAGGGAAACGAGATTGGTGACATTGATGAATGGCGACCATGTCAGTTACATTGGAATAAATAAGTCAATTATATAACATATAAAAAAGGTGCCAATGTTGTTTGAAATTCGGAGAAATTTAATTAATAATGGACAAGGAAAATATCCTCTAGTGAAAAAATGAATGCCAAATGATAGAAATCTTGTAGGTAATGAAACATTGTGGAATATTTGACAATGTGAATGGAATAAAAAAATTTTATTCTATAAGAACAAGGTTTATTCTATTTCGGAATCATATAGAATAACCCATTAGGGCAGATATGAAATTATTACAGAAACATATAGTTACTTTTGTATTCCTTTTAGGGAGGTAGCATCACCATGATCTAGTGAATGACCTATGTGATTTTAAATTTTACGATTCATATTTATGAAGTGTTGGAAAGTTCCCTCAGATATACACTTTTCTGCTTTGTTTTTAGTAGTAATACAAAAGATTATTATTTTTTGAAGTATTATGAACATATTAAATTTGATCAAGTATTTTTATTGATTTTATTTTGAAAATAGATACATTATTTTAAAATTAGATTTTTAGGGGTTTATAATTTTGAAATAACATATTCGTACCCAAATAACTATTTACAACCACTTGGGGGAATTTAAATTTATAACGGAAAATGACATATAGACGAATAGGGTTGAGTGTGTGGAGAGACATTACACTACAAAAGAGTGTATTCATTGTTACTACATGGAAATCTAGTGTCCATAAATTATATAATTAGGCATGATATTAGTGGTAAACTCACATAGTTCTCCCCCTATATTTTTTTGACATTCTCTATTGCATCCCTCAATTTTAACATAACTTTTCATTACATTTTATAAACAGAGGACGTTTAATGTATAGTGTCATGGAAATGAGGATCATGAAAAATGGAAACATAAAAAACAATTATAAATCCCCTTGAAATGATTCTTGAAAATTTCATACTATGTAAAATTATTGCAAGTCATAACTTGGAGGCTTACATCAAAGGAAAGGGTGATCTGAATTCCATGTAAGGGTAAATAAGGGAACCAGTTTACTTGTGATAATAATAAGAACATGATGAAAAACATAAAGGCATGAGAGATGGATGTAGATTCATTTAATAATGAAAATAACATGATCCATATCATGAAAATGAGTCTATAACATTTAATTTAGACATTCATTAACATATACATGTGGTTCATCCCCAACATGTCATAAAAATTTCCATTATTATTCAGCAAGGTATTGAGAAACTTGTCATCTCTATAGATTTAATACTTTACACAATATATTGGAGTTCTATAATGGATCACCCTTAATATATTATTATTTTTCATCTGATAAACATAGATAACAATCATACATTTCATAAATATCCAAAAGAGAGTAAAAGTAATTGGTTTCACTACAAAATCGTGACGGTTTAAAAGTTTGAAAAAATAAAACCATTGTGTCATTTACAACCCATGAAAAGAATGTGAGGGTTATATGTATGTCAATTTTAGAATCAAGAATATAATTTTTATTATTTTATGAACACCCATAGTGACGAAATATGTCTCGGTATTTACATAAATAATATAGGAGAATTTATTGACATAAAGAGTGGGAAATTTTGATACGAAAATTCTTCAGCATACCATCTATATAACATGGTTTTAGATAATGTTTTAAAGAGAGGGGACAAGAATCAACTACTAAAAAAACTCATAATACATTATGTGTAATGAATAAAAAGAACTAATATCATGGTATGGATATTTCATTGACATACCACATGGAAGGAAAACTAAAACAAACAGAAGATGCAATTTCTTTACGAAAATTCTAGAGTCGGGCTACATCACATAAAAATTCAGAAAACTATTGATGGGAGTTGAGAGGGTATCTCATAATTTGTAAATTAAATTAACAGTAATAAGGATATATAAGAACATAACACAATATAATAAGATGGAAACTAGAAGACACATCATTAAGGAAGTCCTGATATAAAAGAGAAGGGTGAAAGGTTCTCTTACCTTGATGAGTGACTTAGAATGCTTGAAGGATGAGACATTGGGAGAATGAAGGATAATTGGGAGGACATCTTGAGAGGCAAAAAGACCAAAGTTTCATAGAGGAGGATTTTGGAATGAAATTAATGAGGGAATGACATGAATTTTATAGGGAATGAGAGGGATTATTTAATTAATTTTCAATGGACACCTCATCAGTGGTATTTGAAAAACCATGGGCTTTCCCATGGTATTTTTTCATGGTATTGTCCACTGGTACACATCATAACATATATTAATATTCACAAGCCTACTAGATTTATTACATCAGTATTACATCATCATTGTTATCATTAAACACCTGAAACTCAAAATTGTATTTTTACTATTCACAAAAAAATCAACTGTTTCAAAAAATCCCAAAAAATTACCATAACCTAATATGAAAAATCTAAATTCAAAAATGAACTCCATCTTATAAAGAAAATATTTTAAATATTTATTAATTTAATTTTCATATGAAATCATTATTTATTAGAAAACAACTCTAAAACTATTACATATTTTGTAACACATTGAAAAAGTAATCATGGTCCGAAAAAAGTATCGTATAACCATAAAACAAAAAAGTAACAAATTATTGTTATATTTTATGAAAATAAACTTTCATTTTAAGTTATTGAAAATCAACAATTATGACCTAAAAATTTAACAAAACATATACTATGATCGTTTCTTCACATTTAAGATGTGCAAATTGTATTTATAAATTCATGGATGATGTTTTTATTTTTTGGAAATATTTACTATTCATTATTATTCATTACTATTCATATGGTTATGTTAATATTCATACATTAATATTCACTAAAAAACAAGTTGATCTTATTAGACTCTGAATTTCGTAGTGATCAAAATTGTAGAAGACCATTTTTCAAAAATCATATTTCAGATGATTATTTATTAAATTTTTATATTAATATTTTAATATACCCTTCATGCAAAATACATCAATACTATTCCTCCTATATGTATCCAGACATTTCAAAAAAAATTCACAATAATAATAAATCACAAATTTATTTATACCAAGGGATTACAAAAAGTATCTAAGGCCTCATTACATATCCACATATAACACCAGCATATGACCTAAGTGTAAGGTTTGTAACGTTGATATAATCTAGGGGAGGCTCAAAAAACATTTCTTGAGTGGTGATTTCTATCAGCTTGAAATTCTCCCCTAGTTGATTTTGTTCAATTTTTACATGTTTAAGCTCATCTTGGGCTTGGTCAAGATAAATGCCCAAAGATGCTACCTCATTCCCAAGATCTGACGGATGGGCTTTGAACAACATGAGTCTACTATATGAGTCCATCTATTCTTCTTTATATATTTATTAACTAAATAACATGTATTTATAAACAAAAATTTTAATGTTATGATTTGGTTTCCAATTGTCATATTGACCAACTGTCATATAGCATTCAAAACACATTGTTATCACTTCATTAATGTAAGGATATAGATTTTAGGATTATAAAATTAAATAAAAAACAAATTTAGGACAAAAATATTACTCAAAAGTTCAGGTCTCTTCATTCTTCTCAAATATTAAATTTTGTCCCTGAAAATTTTACTCGTACTCTAAGAAGAGAAAATTTGTGTGCACGTTTTCCTCATATAATCCTATGGTTCCCACATGGATTCTTCACATTTTTCGTTCCTCCATGAAACCTTAACAAGGTGGGTGGTCTTGTTGCATAGAACCTTGTCTTGACGATCCATGATCTCCACTGGCTACTCCATCTAAGAGAGGGCATGCTCTAGTTGTACCGCCTCTAGATTTAGTACATATAAAGGGTCAAATATGTTCTCCCTCATGAGGGATACATGGAAGACATAATAAACCTATTCTATATTTGGAGGAAGTTAAAGATGATAATCCACAGTTCCTATGTGATCGAGGATTTCATAGGAGCCAATGTATCTTTGGATGAGGTTCCCTTTCACCCAGAACCTCTTGAATCTCTTACAAGGTGAAATTTGAAGAAATACCTTGTCACCAACATCAAAATCCATGCCCCTTTTACAGATGCCAACATATCTATTTTGAAAACATTGAGTAGCCTTGATATTTTGATGGATGGAGGGGCCTTTTCGGACATATCTTGTTCAAGATCAGGCCAAATAAGCATTCTATCACTAGATTTATTTCATAATGTAAGAGTTCTACATCACATATCATATAGTTCTTTATAGGGTTCCATTTGAATTCTCAAGTGGAAGCTGTTGTTGTAAGAGAACTCACCTAAAGGGATAAGTTTATCCCATCCACCTTTAAATTACATTTATCATGTTCTCAACATATCATTGAGTTTTAGAATAGTCTTTTCAGACATTCCATCTATTTAGTGGTGATAGGCCATAATGAATTTAAATTCAGATCTTAGAGCTTGTGGCAGACTTCTCTAGAATTTTTATGTGAACCTTGGATCATTATCAGATTTGATAGAGAGTGTAACTCCATAAACCCTTACCACTTCCTTCACATAAATCATAGCAAGTTGATCAGGAGAGAAATATTCCAAAATTTTGATAAAATTGTCTGTTTTGGTGAGATGTTCCAAAATAACCCATATCACATTTTTTTTCCTTTGGATGTTCTTAAGAGACATATGATGAAGTCCATAGTGATATTGTCCCACTTCCATGCTGGTATGGGTTGTGGTGGAAATACCCATTAAAGAAGTTGTTACAATGACTTCACTTTATCATATACTAGGCACCCGTAATTATAGTCAGTAATCTCCCTTTTCATACTATCCCACCAATAATGATCAAGAATATCCCTATACAATTTTCTTCTTCCATGATGTATAGGGAATGTACACTTATAAGCATCATCCATCAGATGATTATTTATTTCGTGAATATATTGAACACTTAGTCTTGTATGAACTTTAAATACACCTTCTTGATCAATATTGATCTTAGGAAACATCACATCCTTCATAGACTCAAACATCTTCTGTATCAAAGGATATTCTTTTTGATAATTCAGGATCTTCTCTAGTAATGATGGTTGAGAAATAATTTAGGTTAGGGATGATGATTTACATTCCCTTAAAATTTCCATGTCCAGCATTACTAGATCATTGATCAAAGGATCTCTTCGAATCCACATCATTGAAGGAACAATTGCATCTTTCCAGCTTAATGAATCAATGAATTTGTTTGCTCTTTCAGGATTTAATTGAATTGAACATTCATAGTCTTTGAAAAGTTACAACCATCTCCTCTATCTCATGATCAATTCCTTTTGTGTGAAAATATAATTCAATCTTTGGTGGTTTTTTTATATATCACATTTCATCAAATAAATATTGTGCATCCACATCTTTATAGAAAAACGACCACAGCCAGTTCCAGATCATGTGTACGTTAGTTCTTCTCATGAGTCTTTAGCTTTCGAGATTAAAAAGCAATGACTTTATCATTTTTCATGTGGACACACTCAAGGCCTTTCAAAGATTCATTCCTAAAAATAATTACTCCTTATCCACATGAGGTCAGATTTATCATGGGTGTAGTAACCAATCTCATCATTAGATCTTGGAATAATTCCTCACACTCCTTTTTCTAGATGGACATGACCCCTTTTCAAGTTAACATGGTTAATGGCATAGAATGTATTTAAAATATTCTAAAAACAACCAATAATATCTCTTTAATACAAGGAAAATACAAATCATTGTTATCATTGTAGGATGAAGCCACTCCTCTACAACATTTGTCTTTGTAGTTTCAAATAGGATTCCTTAATTGGTAACAATGTTACCCAAGAATGAAACTTATTGAAACCAGAATTCAAATTTGATAAACATCCCAAAATGCCTCTCCTTGTGTATAGTTTGAGAAATAACCCTTAGACGATCCTTATACTCCTCGCGTCTTTTGGAATATATCATAATATCATTAATAAAATCTACCACAAATTTATCATTGTAGTCATTAAAGACTCTATTCATCAAATCCATAAAAATAACAGGTACAATTTTCAGTATAAAGGGCATTACGAAAAAATCATAATGCCTATATCTTGATCAGAAGGTAATATTTGGAATATATTCTTTCATAACCCTAAATTTATGTTTACCAGATCAAAGATCAATCTTAGAGAAGAAAAGATCCCCATGAATTTAGTCAAATAATGATCAATTCATGGAATAGGGTATCTGTTCTTCACTGTGACTCTATTCAGTTCTCTACAATTGTCGCATAGCCGCATTGATCCATACTTCTTCTTCACAAACATAGCAAGTGCTCCCCAAGGAAAAAAACTCGGTCGAATGAAACCCATATCCAAAATATCATGGATTTGTTTCTTTAACTCCTACATCTCCACGTTTTCTATCCTATACTATGTCTTTTATATCGAATGGGATCCATGTATGAGTTCAATGCATAAATCTACATCTATTTCTAGGGGCGTTCTGGATAACTCCTTAGGAAAACTCTAAATGTATTCAATGATGATGGGGACATTTTCTATCCTCAAACTCTCATTTACTTCTTCTTCTTTACCGATAAACTCTATAAAAAATGATATAGTATGTTCTTCTATACAGTGAACAGGTTGAGATATCTCTCATTGGATGATAATTGTAGGTTTTCCATTATAGACTACTGAGATTTATTGGCTTCTACATTTGATATTATAATTATACTTTGACATACAGTATATCCCTAATATAATATTAAATTTCATCATGTGAATGACTAATATATTAGATATAATATTGTTCTGATTAATCTATATACTATAGTTTCTAAACAATGATTATTCTTGGATAATCCAACCGATAGTCTTGACTAAAAATTGTACCTTTATAAAATCGGGGGGTTGATTCTAAATTCACTTCCAACATGGTGGAAATAAAGTAATGCATAGAAACATAATCAAACAAAGTTTATTCAAGAATTGAGATAAAAAAAGAGTACCTACCACCACATTATTTGGAATTTCAACTTCAGATGTAGTGATCGCAGAAGCATGAAATTGCTCCCATGGCCTTTGCTAAGGCTGTTAGTGATTCCCCTCCACTGCACTCGGATTTGGACAATGATTGGAAAAGTGACCATGTTTTCCACACATATATCATTGGACATCAGGTAGGGATGGCACCATCATCCCCTAGTCAATAGTTTTGGGAAGTTGTGGCTTCACCTCACTATGACAATTCCGCAAAATGTGGATATCTCTACCACACTTTTAGAACATCCCACTTCTGAGTAGGTAGATCCCCAAATGTTTCTTCCCACATTTCTTACACATGGTATGTTGTACTTTCTTTCCTCATCTTCCCCAATTGAAGATCCTTCCTATGCTTGGATCCATCGATATTTTCTTGTTATTGTATTTATGATAACATTTCATCTCACCAATATCTAGTTTTACTTTAATCACACATCACATGATCTCCTCATAGCTTTCATAATGTAAGTTTGTTAGATTCTTCCATATATGAGGTCTCAGTCCAAAAAAGAATATATCCTCCTTAGCATTTGTATCCATGACAAAACTAGTGGTGTAACATGAAATATTTGTGAAGTTCATCTCATTTCTTCCCCCAGATTCATTCTCCTTCAGCTTTAGCTCGAGAAACCCCTTCTTCATACTTGTTCTCATCGATCAAGGGAAATACATACTGAAGAATATCCCTATGAACTCTTCCAACACAATTTCTTCAGAATCCACTCATAGAATTGTGTTTTTAATCAGTTCACATCACTTATTAGATTCTCCCTCTAAGTGATAAACTTCCAAGGTATCCTTCTCTTGTTTATAACAATAGAGCATAGAAAAGATCGTTTCAATATAGCTAATACTCTGTTCAGCAATCAAGTAGTCGGTAGATCCACTAATGGTTAATGGTCCTTGATGCATAAAGGATTCAACAAAAATTCGTTCACATTGTTGAGAGGTTGTTCTCATAGAATGATTCATGTTATTTCCCATAACTTGTGTCATTTGGTTCATCATTCGCATGAAATTTTCCATTCTTGCTATCATTGGAGGGTTGTTAGCGCATGGTCTATTGTGGTCACCATTTGTATAGTTCCTCCCATTTCCCTACTTTTTCAAAAAGAATAAAACATTAGTGAGAATATTATTTGATTTAAGAATCATTAAACTATAAAGGATTTTATGTCTTAAGTCTTCATTATTTAAACAATTATATTTCCCTATAAATCCTTCATAATGATTCATAAATAGATTATGATTATCCTAACATATCCCCCGGGAGTGTCATAATGAAGAGTGATGCAAGCCCCATTGTCGTGTACAAGGATACCTCAGGTTAGGCCTGAAACTCCTTGTTAGGGTTTTCAGTCTTAGATACTTTTGTGCCATAGCCGCATCTACTTGCTCGTATCCAGACAAGGATGTATTTTCTTGATAAACCCCTTTCTCAATACACAAAAAATTACCAAGAAGTATTCATATTTTTAAACATTTTTTTATGGTTTTTCCTAAACTTTTCATTTCCAAATTTACAAAAATAATTAAACATTCTACAGATACCAACTATTACATCCCACCTTTCTAACATAACTTTTCATTACATTTTACATACATCAGACAACTAAAGACTATTGTCTTCAAAATCAGGATCAATAAAACATAAAATCTTAAAACACACTTTTAAATCTCATTGAAAAGATTCTTGAAATTTTCATACTATATATAATTACTACATCTCATAACCTAGAGATGTACATTGAAGGAAAGGGTGACATGAAGGCCCTATAAGGGTAAATAAAGGAATCAGTTTACTTGTGATATCAAGAAGAACATTATGAAAAACATAAATACATGAGAGATGGAAGTAAGGGAATTTCATAATGAAAATAAATTGAAACATAACCTGAATATGTGGCTATGAAAATTTCATTTAGACATTCATTAACATATCACCCAGGTTAATCCCTAAGATTTCATAAAAATTTCAATTGTTATTCACCAAGGTTTCGTTAAACTTGTCATCTCCAGAGATTAAACTCATTACGAAATGCATTAGGGCACTATCATGATGAATATATAATATGTATTTTTTTCATGTGATCCACATTGTTAATATTCATACATTTCATAAACAACCAATTGAGAGTAAAAGTAATGGGGTTCACTTCAAAATTGTCACGTTTTAAAAGTGCTTAAAAATAAGACCATTATGTCGGTTATAACCCATGGAATTCTAGTAAGGGTTATATGTTTGTCAATTCCAGAATCAAGAATATATTTTTTATATATTTATGAACACCCATAGAGACGAAATATGTCTGGGTGTTCACATAAATAAGATAAGAGGATTTATTGAGATAAAGAGAGAGAAAGTTTGATACGAAAATTCTAAAGCATAACGGCTATATAAAATGGTTTTACAAAACGTTGAAAAGAGTGGGGACAAGGGTCACCCCAAAATAATCTCATAATATTTTATGGGTATATAATTAAAAACTAAGAAATTTTTTTTGGATATTATAATGACATAATGCATGGAATTAAAACATGATAAAAAAAAGAGAAAAATCAATTTCTTTTACGAAAAATAGGCAGCCTAACAGCATCACTAAAAAATTCATAAAATCAATTAATATGAGTTGAGAGTGTATTTCATCATTTAGAAATGAAATGAATAGTAATAAGGATATATAAGAACATACCCCTACATAATAATATGGAAACTAGAAGACATAACATAATGGAATTCATGCCTTAAAAGAGGAGATTGAAACTTTCTCTTTCCTTGAAGAGTGACTTCGAATGTAACACCCCAAGCTTCCATGGTATGATTCTCTTTGAATAATACAGTAGCATTTGTGGTACACAACTTCGAGATTCTAACACATCGCGACCAATAAAAGTAGTCGTTATGAATAGTAATACCTACTTTTTGAAATTTTATAAATTTTATCTCACAAAATGGACTTCATTGTTGGATTCAGAATATCTAATTTTTCCTAGGGTGAAATTTTGGTACTTTTCGGATAACTTTTATATTTTTATGAATAGTGAAAACTACTAAATTTTAATTAAAAACAACTTTTTTAATCAAAATAATTAATAGTGATAAGTGGTTTTAAAGTATATTTAAAATATATTTTTACCATTTAATAAAATTTTGGTCATTGAACATAATTTCACAATTAAACCATACATAAAAAAGTGTCAATCATTTGATAGTTATTATATCTTCAAAACAAGCTTTTTGTTTTGACAGTGGGAATTAATTTTAAATTAATTTCTGCCACTTCTGTCTTTTGAATTTGGAAAAATTAATTCCATATTTGGAATAAGGATGTCCAAATTGTGTAAACAAGTAACTTTTATTTTTAGACAGTTTAAATAATTACTTCGGTAAATATTCTATTTATCATGGTTAAAGGGTAAATCCGGTAAATAAGGGTTAGAAAATAATATTATAATAATAATAGATTACCCTAAAACGTGTCCTAACTTTAATGGAAGAAACATTTCCGACCATGGGAATCTTTGGGTAGATTTTGGGACCCCATGTAACCACTTGTAGGTGATAGGGACACTTTATATTAATTATGTTAAAGTAAATACAAAAATGAAATAAGCTTAAATCTTTTAGAAAAAAAATTTTTACATAGGGTTATATATGTTATATATTCGATTATAATTATTCATTAGAAAGATAAAAATATTTAATACACAATGGTAATTTATTTATAATTTTTAGACTTTGAAAAAGTAAAAATATATATGACACAACAATGATGCAGTATTTTCCTTATTAATGAAAGAATAAAATAATTGTTATTATAAATGTTAAAATAAATATCATTTGAAAGTTTTGATGACATACAAGAATTTTTTTGGTTAATGTGACATGTTAATATTGGTTAAATGAATTTTGTTCTAATTAATAATGTTGTTAGGACTTTAACAAAAATAAATTATTGAGTAGTGTCAAAATTGACATAAATGAGTTTTTAAAACAAATATTATATTATTAATTTATATTATATTTTTAAAAATCTAAGGTTCAGGAAAAGTACATATATAATTATTGGTGTATCATTAATGGTCCTCTTGGGGGTCTCTTGGATGTATATAGTGAGTTTATTAACTATATAATATAAAATTACAAAGTGACATGGTAAGTGTCAAACTAATTAACTAAGAGTTAAAACTAAAAGATAAGGTTAATATTATGACCCAAACCTGTCTAAAATCTATTTTTTGAATGGATTTCGACCCATACCCACCTTAGACTTTTAATAATCCACTTTGTATCCATTAGAAACCGAATATAATTTTATTATTAAATAATACTTTTACTTTTTCCTAAAGAGCCCCTCACCCCTCTTATAAAAGGGAACTCTCTCTTCTCATTAATTGACACCATAAAAGCCATTTGGCTCGGCCAAAATCATTCCAAATATCCTCCCAGCTTCTCTAAATTCATCCTATAGGCCTTATTTTGATCATAAATCTAGCATATGGTTCCCTTTTGATCAAATCAAAACGAAGAACCCGAAGAAGAGGTAATGTTTTCACCACATTTTTTCAAGTTCCATTCTTTATCAACTTCTTCATCTTTGTTATTAACTTTATAAAATAATAACTATAGTGTATTATATATACTGTTATGTAATTATAATTATGGAACAACCAAATTAATTATTCTATCCATCCCTTGACTGTCATGTCACCATATGTGTGTACGTACGTCCTACCGTCTCCACGTCGTGGTGTAATTGTTATTCAATATATTATTATTTAGATCGGTATAATAATGATTTATAATTCATGTAAATAATAAATATAACATGATAATTATTTTGTATATATTATAAACCATCCAATTATATATTATATTAATATAAAAGACTTATATTTTTTCTCATGCGTACGTACGGATTACCGTCTCCACGATGCGATGAGATTCATTTCCAAGTTCACCATTCATCGAAGATTATAAAAAATATATATTACAAATAAGTATGTAATATATGACATAATAATTCTACTGGAGATATATATATTTATATTTATATATATATAAATGTATTTATGTACTTACATATAGCTTTTTTACTTACTTCCGGTCAATACTATATAAAAACGGAAACAACGTTTATGCGTACGTACGGACTACCGTCTCCATAAACGGTGTTTTCCATTTCATATATATTTCTATTATAAATATTTATATTCTAAATATATATGATAAATAAATCATGTTTTATTATCTGGAAGTTTTTGAATGATGATCTAAGTGATACAGTCAAGAGTAACAAGTTAAAACACGTACGATAAAGAAAGTGATTATTACACGAAATATTAATATAACATGGAAGTTATTATTAAATGGGTATTATAAAGTCATAAATGAATAATTTATGATATCATAAATATTAATATGGTTATGGTATAATTTAATATCATACAATAGTCTTCATATAGGAGGCTAAATGCACCCTCGACTAAAGGAATTTGCAAGGTAAGGGGTTTTCATCTCACTCCTTATTCCCATGAGATTCATGCCATATTTCCACTATTACCTTTTGTGTGGTGTGTGTACTGCCCATAATTGTATTTTTTGTGTAATACACTTTAATTTATGTGTATTTACATAATCATCGTATGATAACATTTTCCTGGGTTGGATGTTTCGTAAGTTAACAAAATGGTAAGGGTTTATTTCACAATCTCTTTATTATCCGAGGTTGTTTTTATGTAAGTGTCTACTGGGAAATATTTATTATCCATGTCCATGTTTTATGAAATAGCATTAAAAGGGATTCTTTTAAGGTAATTTTTACTAAAACATAATTTCAAATGTTTTAAATATTTATTCTTCTAAATAATTCTCATTAATGTTGATGTCTTCAAAATGGTTTTAATGGATTTATTTATATGGACACCAATGTTTATAAAAATTTTAATTCCTTTCAAATGTTTCAAATTGCTATTGGATAAATTTATTAAAAAATGTATTTAAATGAATTCTTTTCGAAATTGTGTGAATTTTCAATTTTTTCATGGAAAAGGGGTATTTCTCTCAAAGAGTTTTACAAATCATTTCCATCAACATCAAAATCCTTTAATGGATTTTAATCATGTTTTGAAGTTTATTTTTCATGATAGAAATCATCCTTATTGTTGTGAAGGTTTTGGGATATGTTTGACTGTGGATGTGTTATTTTTATACCATTCATGGTTTGTGGGTAAAGTATTGACATTTCGTATGCTAGTTTTAATACGAATGTCTATGTTATGTTTAGACGTTTTCATATGAGAAATGCTTTGGACTTAGTAAGTGACGGGTGAAGCCTGCTATAGCTCCTCGATGCATCGGTAGGTCTCATGAGAAAAACTACTGTCTTGGCACGAGGCCTTGACAAAATATTATTTGTAGTCTTGGAATGATGCATTGGCTACATGGTTATGATAGTTTGGAATTATGCATTCTATCATTATGAAATTGGTTATTGATATTGCATATGATTATTGAATTAGTGTAATATCCATGTGAATAAGTAAATGGAATTATTTAATTTCATTTTTTCCATATTATGATGAAGTTCATGTTTAAAATGATTTTTTTAGTTATACATTGCCTTAAATTTTTATGCTTATTTATTGATGTTTCTTCTTTACTGGTTACCCTTAGTGAGCGTTTGAGCTCACCCCTTTTCTATGTTTTATTTGTACCAAGATTCTAAGAAGTGTATTGTTATTGATATACAGGGTTATGAAAATGGAATAATAGTGTTCATAAAGATTTATTTATGTTTTTTTGTATGTTATAAAGTTTAATGTAACATTCATGTATGTAATCTATTTTCAAATACTGCTAATCTGATCGGTCCTTCAGGACTTGATTCCTTGTAATAATTCAAATGTATTAAAATAATGCACCAACTATGGGTAAATGGGGTCGGGGTGTTATGGTTTGAATCATATGAAGTTTAGTAATAACCTTGGAAACTAGATTTATATAAACTTTAATTAGATCACATTACCCTAAGATAGACATTGAAGATTATTATAGAAGAACTTCCTAGAATTTTGGTATTGTAATGATTTTCTGAGTTTTCTGAGTAATACAACCTTATCTAGATACGAGCAGGTTGAGGCAGCTCTGGAACAGATTTACCTAGGGGTAAATCCAGAAGACACCACTTTGAGCTAAACTCAAACAGGAACTGGTGCATGACAACGGGCCTTACTGCACTCTTGGTTACGACGCTCTCGAGTGATATGCTTAGGATAATTCTCATTTTATTTACAAACCGCTATGAATGATTTATGAGTATATACATCCTCAAAGATAACATTTTTGTGATTATGGATTATATCCATAAACTATTCAATTTATGTTAGGTATTTTACATGTTTTGAATTATGAATTGTGATTCATAAACTGACTTAGAGTATGCCCTTGTTTAGAAATGATGCCCAGTAGAAGGAATAAGAACTCCAGCAAAACGTATGATCCAAAGAGTAATAAGGGTCATATCATTCATGGTATTAATACAACATTTATAAGGGAAATAGTCTCCCACATTTTATCATCATATGAATAAATAGTATAAAAATATCAGTAATGAACTCTCTGAATTCTATGGCTTTGAAGGGAAGCCAGAGAAGAAAAAGGTGGTAGAAAGAAATGTGGATAAAGGGAATAATTGAAAGAAGGATTTTCCAATGTGTGATAAATGTGGAATGAATCAACTTGGTAAATGATTGAAGGGAATGGTATTTTTTATAAGTGTGTAGAAAAAGGACACCAATTACATGATTTTAAGGGTAAGAAAATGTTTTCAAATGTACAATACTTCATCTGCAAGGAGTTTTGACACTACATGAACCAATGTCCTAGTCATAATACTAGGCCACAAATGATGCTATTGGATAGTAATCAAGTTATGATACTACCACTGATGAAGAGGAATGATTAGTGTTCTTATGTTGTTATTTTAGAATTATTTCATTTAAGTGTTTTATCCATGATGTTTTGGATATAAATAATAATTGTACTGCAGTACTCTTTCATTGAGGATTTGAGATTTTATGGTACTATGAAAAGTGACTCTACAACGAGTTAAAATTTATGTTAATTACAAGGTTGATGGAAAGGTAATCCTTAATATGGTCTTGATACTAAGGTAGTAATTTTGGAATAAGAGATTGTTGATTTTGATGAATTATATTGGATATCCTTAACTACCTTGGCACTGATTAATGGTTTTTTATTTCGTCATTGTTGGAATATTCAATATTTTTGGATATAAGGAATATATCTACTATTCTATAAGGAATAAGTGATAATTAATATAATCAATAATGTTTTATGGTATTTAAGGGTGTTACCATATTTTAAAAGAATACATGATGAACTTGTTCACATGCAATTACGTGAAAAAATGATCTTCATTTTGTTTACCTACCTTATAAATTTTGGACTGTGAGTTTGGGAAGAAGTATTTTGGATAAGTCTAGTTTGATATTATTTTTGTATATCTATAAAAAGGACAACCCATAGGTTGGGCGGAAACCTGTCACGTCCGGCAATGCCGCATGACTTGAACCCACAACTAAAGGGCGATAAGGGTGTATCACCTACCACTAGCCAACGTGATGTCTTGGATTGAATAATGTAGTTTTTTTAAAGGGTATGATATGTGAATTATAAATTCCTTATTTTTGGAACCCAATACTATTTGGATAAAAATAATATATATATATATATATATATATATAATAAATCTTTTAGAGTGAAATATGAGTTTGTAGTAGGAATTAGTTGAAGGATGAAACTCTACTTGTCATGTATATATAAATACATATATATATATATATATATATTATTTTATGGATAAATTAATTATTTATATTTAGGGAAGGGATCTTAAAACCAAAAATGTGTTATCCTAATACCTTATGTTTTGTTGAACCGATGGTATTTTAAATCATCATAAATTGGTGGCTTTGAGGCCCATAATTCTACAATTGTTTGTGATTGATGACCTCAATGAATCCCTATAAATATTTATGTTTCCACTCCAATTACATGTCTCTAATTGACACCAATTTTCCCCTAATCGATATCATAATTTGGTGGTGTCCCTTTCATTTCTCTTTTCCTCTTATTAAGACTAAATTTTGTTAACCCAATTTCTGATGTGGGTTTTCCAACAAAGATATTTTCTATTTTCAACCTTTTATTTTCGAAGAACAATTTCAAATTGAGAGGATGCTATTTATTGGGGGAGGGGAGAATTTAACACCCCATGCTTCCATGATATGATTCTCTTTGAACAATACAATAGCATGTGTGGTACACAACATTGAGATTCTAACACACTGCGACCAACCAAAGTAGCCATTATGAATAGTAATACCTAATTTTTTAAATTTTATAAATTTTATCTCTCAAAATTGAATTCATTTTTGGATTCGGAATATCTAATTTATCTTAGGGTGATATTTTGGTACTTTTCAGATAACATTTATATTTTGATGAATAGTGAAAATTACTAAAATTTAATTAAAAACAAATTTTTTAATCAAAAAAATTAATAGTGAGAAATTTTTAATTTGAGTGGTTTGAAAGTATATTTAGAATATATTTTTACCATTTAATACAAATTTTTTCATTGAAAATAATTTCCCAATTATGTCAATCTTTTGATAGTTATTTTATCTTAAAAACACGTTTTTTGGTTTGACAGCGGGAATTAATTTTAAATTAATTTCTTCCACTTCTGTGTTTTTAATTTCAAAAATGGATTCCATATTTGGAATCAGGATGTACAAATTGTTTAAATAGGTATCTTTTTTTTATACATTTTGAATAAATAATTCGGTAAATATTTTATTTTCCATGGTTAAAGGGTAAATCTGGTAAATAAGGGTCAAAATATAATATTATAATAATAATAAATTACCCTAAAACATGTTCTAAACTTATTAGTGGATACATGTCCTACCATGGGAATATTTGGGTCGATTTTGGGACCCCATGGAGGCACTTATAGGTGATAGGGCACATTATATTAATTAAGTTTAAGTAAATACAAAAATGACATAAGCTTATATCTTTTAGAAAATCAATTTTTACATAGGGTTATATATGATATATTATCGATTATAAATATTAATTAGAAATATAAAAATATTTCCTACATAATGGTATTTTATCTATAATTTTTATACATTTAAAATGTAAAAATATATATGACACAATAATGATGCAGTATATTCCTTATTAATGAAAGAATCAAATAATTGGTATTATAAATTTTATAATAAATATAATTTGAAAGTTTTGATGAAATACATGAATTTTATTTGTTAATATGACATGTTAGGATTTCTTCAATTAATTTTGTTATAATAAATAAAGTTCTTAAGAATTTATCAAAAATCAATTATTGAGTAGTGTCAAAATTGACATAAATGAGTTTTTGAAATAAATATTAATTTATTAATTTATATTATATTCCTAAAAATCTAAGGATAGGAAAAAGTACATATATAATTATTGTTGTATCATTAATGGACCACATTTGGGTATCTTGGATGTATATAGTTAGTTTATTAACTATATAATATAAAAAAACAAAGTAACATGGTAAGTGTCAAACTAATTAACAAAGATTTAAAACTAAAAGATAAAGATAATATAATGAAACAAACCTGACTAAAATCTATTGGTTGAAAATATTTCTACCCATCCCCACCTTATTCTTTGAATAATCCACTTTTTATCCATTAGAAACTGAATATTATTTTGTTATAAAATAATACTATAAGTTTTTCTTAAAGAGCCATCACCCCTCTAATAAAAGGGAACTCTCCCTTCTCATTAATTCACCCATTAATAGCCATTTGGCTCAGCCAAACTCTGCCCAAATATCCTCCCAAAATCATCTCACTTCATCCTAGAGGACTTATTTTGATCAGAAAGCCATCCTAAGGAGCCCTTTTGATCAAATCAAAAGGAAGAACCTGAAGAAGAGGTAATGTTTTCACGACCCTTTTTCAAGTTCCTTTCATCTTTATCTTATTCTTCTTTGTTATTCCCTTTCTAAAATAATAACTCCAGTATCATATATATACTATTATGTTATTATAATTATGGAAAAACAAAATTCATTATTCTATCCATACCTTGAATGACATGTCACCTTACATGCGTACATAGGGCCAACTGTCTCCACGTCGTGGTGTAATTGTTATTCAATATATTATTATTTAGATGGGTATAATAATTATGTATAATTCATGTAAATAATAAATATAACATGATAATGATTATGTATATATTATATACCATCCAAATATATATTATATTAATATCAAAAAAATGTTAGTTTTTGCTCGTGCATACGTACGAATTACTGTCTGCACGACGTGATGAGATTCATTTCCATGTTCACCATTCATCGACGATTATAAAAATCTATATTGATAATAAGTATGTAATATATGACATAATAATTATATTTTAGATATATATATATATAATTATTTACTTACAAATATCTTATTCACTTACTTTCATTCAATACTATACGAAAACGGAAACATCGTTAATGCTTATGTACAGACTACTATCTCCATAAACTGTGTTTTCCATTTCATATATACGTCTATTATAAATCATTATATTATAAATATATATGATAAATAAATAACATTTTATATTTTGGAAGTATTTAAATCATTATCTATGTGATACAATCAAGAGTATCAAGTTAAAATCTGTACGATAAAGAAAGCGATTATTACCCAAAATATTTATATAACATGGAAATAATTAATAAATGGGTAGTATAAAGTCAGAAATGAATAATTTTTGATATCATAAATATTAATACGGTTCTGGTATAATTTAATAACATACTATAGTCTTCATACAAGAGGATAAACTTACCCTCGAGTAATGGAATGTGCAAGCTAAGGGGTTTTCATCTCACTCCTTATTCCCATGAGATTCATTCCATATTGCCACTATTACCTTTTGTGTGGTGTATGTACTTCCCATAATTGTATTCTTTGTGTAATATACATTAATTTATGTTTATTTATATATTAATTTTATGATTCCTCTTTCATGGGATGTATGTTTCGTAAGTTATCAAATTGGTAAGGGTTTATTTCACAATCTCTTTATTATCCGAGGTTGTTTTTACGTAAGTATCTACTGGGACATATTTATTATCCATGTCCATGTTTTATGAAAGTGTTTTCAAAGGGATTATTTTAGGATAATTTTTACTAAAACATCATTTAAAATGTTTTAAATATTTATTCTTTTAAATCTTTCTCATTAATGTCTAAGTCTTCAAAATGGGTTTTAAGGATTTATTAATATGGACATGAATGTTTTGAAAAATGTTAATTCCTTTTAAAAGTTTCAAAGTGGTATGGGACACATTGATTCAAAATGTTTTTAAATGGATTCTTTTCCAAATTGTGTGACTCTTAAATGTTTTCATTATAGAGGGGTATTTCTCTCAAAGATTTTTACAAATCATTTCCATCAACGTCAAAATCCTTTAATGGATTTTAAACTTGTTTAGAAGTTGATTTATCATGATACAAATCATCCTTATTGTGTTGAAAGTTTTGTGACATGTTTGACTTTGGATGTGTTATTTTTATATCATTAATTGTATATGTGTAAAGTATTGACATTTCATATGCTAGTTTTAATACGAATGTTTATGTTATGTTTAGACCTTTTCATATGAGGAATGCAATAGACTTAGTAAGTGACGGGTGGAGCCCGCTATAGCTCCTCGATGCGTCGGTAGGACTCATTAGACAAAATAGTGTCTTGGCATGAGGCCTTGAAAAAATATTATTTTTAGTCTTGGCATGAGGCTTTGGCTTCATGGTTATGATAGTCTGGCATTATGAATTCCATCATTATGAAAGTGGTTATTGATATTGCATGTGATTATTCAATTAGTGAAATATCCATGTGAATATGTAAATGGCATTATTTCATTTCATTTTTTCCATATTATGTTGAAGTTCATGTTTAAAAGGATTTTTTAGTTATACATTTACAAAAATGTATATGATTATTTATTAAAGTTTCCGTTGTACCTATTACCCTTACTTAGCATTTGATCTCACCACCTTACTATGTTTTATTTTCCCAAGGATTGAAAGAGGTGTATTGTGATTGATATGCAGGGTTAAGCAATGGTAATAACTGTGTTCATAATGGATTATTTATGTTTTTTTGTATGTTATAAAGTGTAATGTAACATTCATGTATGTAATATAATTTCCAAGACTGCTAAACTGATCTGTCCTTAGGGACTTGATTCCTTGTAATAATGAAAATCGATTAAAATAATGCCCCGACTCTAGGTAACTGGGGTCGGGGTGTTACATCAAAAGCATAAATGATAGGAAATTGGGGTCTTAGGTTAACATTGGGAGGAATAATAGGGATGTAAAAAGGCCAAAGTCTCATTGTAGAGGATTTTAGAATGAAATGAGAGAGGTAATGGCTAGGTATTAATAGGAAAAGAGAGGGAATATTTCATTAATTTCCAAGGGACACCTCATCGGTGGTATTTGCAAACCCATGGGCCTTGCCATGGTATATTCTCATTATATTAGCCACATGGGACACCTCATAACACATCTTACTATTAAAAAGATTACCAGATTTATTACATCATTATTTCATCATCATTAATGTCATAAAACCCCGGAAACTCAAAACTGTATTATTACTATTCACTGAAAATTTTACTATTTCAAAAAAATCCCAAAAATTAACCCTAACCTAATTTCTATTATCTGAATTCAAATATGAACTAAATTTTATAAAAATAAATTCCTAAATATTTTTAATTTTATTTTTTAAAAAAGACATTATTTATTCAAAAAAACAACCTTAAAACTATAACTTGTTTTGTGACAACTAGAAAATGTAATCAAGGTCCCATAAAATTAAAATATAACCATAAGACAATAAAGGAACATTATATTAATAAATTTAATGAAAATACATCTTCAATTTAATTATAAAATTAATTATAAAATTGTTAATAGAATATTAATGACCTACAAGAATAACAAATTTTATACGATGATCATTTTTTTTTCACTCTTTAGATAAAAAATTGTATTTATTCATTTATGGGAAAATCTTCTAATTTTTGAATGTTTTACTATACATTACTATTCATTACTATTTGGAAGTGTATGTTACTATTCATACATTATTATTAATTAACAACAAGTTGAATTTTTACACTATACATTTCTTACTGATCACAACTGTAGAAATCCATTTTTTAAAAATATTTTCAAATTATTAATTATTTAATGTTTAAATGTTTATTTTAAAATACCCTTTTTGAAAAATTCATAAAATAATTTTCATCATGTATTTATTTGGGCATTTGAAAATAACAAATTTTATCATTATAAGAAGTAACAATTTTGTTTATATAAAGGAATTACAAAACGTATCTAAGGCCTTATTACATAGCCCCTAATAACACCTACATAGGACCTAAGTGAAATGTGTTATGTGGTGATAGAATCATGGGGTGGCTCAAACAACATTTCCAGAGTGGGGATTTCAATCTGTTCAAACTTCTCACTAAGGTGATTATGTTCAAGAATAACATGTTAAATCTTTGTTTGGCCTTGGTCCAATGGAAAGCCTATAGATTCTACCTCCTTCCCAAGCTCCGATAGATGGGCTTCATATGGTTCGAGTTTTCTGGATGAGGGCAACAAATTGTCTTTCTGTATTAATTAACCATGATCACTAGTTTTTTAAACAACAATTTTAATGTTAAGAGTTTGGTTTCCAATGGTCATATTTACCAATGGTCATATAATAGTCTAAAAACAATGGTATCCCTTCATTAATTAAAGGACATAGTTTTGTGGAGTGTAAAATGAAATAACACACAAATTTAGGAAAAAAATATTATTACAATAAATGGGTCGTTTAAATCTCAATTAATTGTTACAATTCATCCTTTATTAAATACCCAGAAATTAAATGACACCCAACTTGAAATATTTTTTACCAGATAAAATACTATCAATTTCAATGGTAAAAAAGAAAACTTCATCTATATTTTAATGTCATTTACACTCAATATAAATGATATGTTCTACACACTATGGAAGGTGTGGAATGTCCTCAGTCTTGTGCATGAGTTTACAGATTTTTTGGCATGTTGTTTATAATTTTAGATGTGGTAAAAAACCCTATATATCGTAGGAAAATTCCATAATAAATTTTAATTATATACATAGGAGAATATTTAATATTTTACACTATTTTTTTCATTAACAATAATCTTTTTTAGATATTCCCTTGTAACATCTATGTATTCCATATTGGGAACAAGTTACATAGAATGATATATAGTGAATGCAATGTGGGATTGTTAGTTGGGTTTGTGATTCATTTATAAAATAACTAAGAATAGTCTACTGTGTTTTGATGAATTATTATAATATTTTTTATTTATGAAAATATTTTCAATGATATAATAACCATGACTAATGTTTTAAGATCATAGTAAAATTTGTTAATTGTTTTCACATTTCTATGATTATTTTTATTCAAATATCATTCTAAAATTCCTGAATTTCCTATAGTTTATTTGCCATTTTAAAATTGATATTACTTCACAAATTCATTTATATATATATACATTTTTATCTTCAAAAACTATCCCTACTTATATAGTGTATTCATTCATTAAAAGAATGAAAAATTCATTCAACATATTTCGTGAAAACCCTATATTACAATGTATATTAAAATAATATTGAAGTAAATATAATCAATAACCCATAAGTATATATATTATTCTTTTATATAGGTTTGGGGAATGTAATTATTGATACAAATATAACGCCTACTATTTTTGAAAAAGTGTCATCATTAAGAATCACACAGAAAAATATTTTCCCTGAAAACATATCATTTTATAAAATAGGGTTTGATGAGTAATATTGTTTAAATCATTATTCAGTAATGATTAGATTTAAGAATAAAGTACAGTATTGGATCACTTGAATAGACTATTCTATAGAGATATAATATACACAATGAAAATTAAAATGTTTGAGGATTTAGTGGGGCCTCCCTATGATATAAATTTGAATAAATAGTGATCATGTCCATATGGGTTCAATGATTGGTGTTTCATGTTTGAGGACTATTTATGAGTCCCAATAAAATATAAGACCAATTAGACATGTAAATTATCTATTTAACACTATCCTTATCATGCCCATGAGTTGTCCAGTGAGTGAGATTTTGAAACCAATACCATTCACCTACCACATAGTTTTGTGGACATATGTCCCGATAATATTAAAAAATTTGGGGGAGTTCCTATCCTCAGTGATATATATAATGAATTTATCCATATTATTAATTTCATATTGAATTATTCAATGTATCATATTCTTTAATTTTCTCTTCTAATTCAGGATAAACCAATGTTGACAATAGCATATGGTATGTCTCTCAACATTACCTTTTGGGCCATAATCCTAATATTTTGATATTATCATGGGTAAACATAAATTTTTTATTACTAAGGAATTTATAAATCCATGTATAAAATTTACATCATATATAAAATGAAAATTATATTTATCTTATCAAATCATGTTAGTCTTCAACCAGGATCTTCTATATGAAATATTTGTTATGATGTTTCTCAGTGGGTGTTTGTTACCTACTCAAGAATGATAAACTAGGATAGTGGACCCCACTATTGTGATGGATACACATTTTGAATATTGGAGATGATTAGTTATCAAAATATCAACCTTGGGATGTATCTACAATGTTGCATGACATGATAAATGGGGAAACTCCTCCTTGGATTGGTAGTTGAATGTAGTTCTACCATTACTAGATGACAACAAAATCTATATGGCTATGTCACTAGGAATATAATTTTGGTCGAGAAATATATCTGTATGAAAATAATGTTAGATATGGTGGGTATATGACTAATAATTAGGCATTCCCACGTCCTTGGTCATTTAATAGGGTGTTATTTTTATGTCATTATTAAATATTATGTGGATCCTATTGAGACATTGGAGATATATATGACAAGTTCCATGAAAAAATATTCATATAATATCTTTCTAGAAGATAATGTTCTCAAAGTGAAATTTTTATTCCTTCCATCCATGATCCTTATATTCCTATAGATTCAAAAATTTGGTTTCGAAAATAGAATAGGAGATGCATTCATATTATAATACAATCCATGACTAGTTTCTTCTAACATTTCTTAAAAAATTCATGTAGATGCTGGTGTGAAATGATGTTAGTGATAAATGATTTTTTCGACCAATAACTACTTAATCTAGCATATCAATGTAGTATGCTGAATCCCAGAACAAATTACTGCAACATAGTGTTCTGAGTGGAATATTGTCATGGACACACAATCAATCATTCAGTGATAAAGGGTAAATATGTGATAAACCAGACTACATGAGATATCTTCTACCATGATTTAATGATAGATGAAGCATAGACCACATTATTTTTATTTGATATTTATATAATATGGGTTTCTAGAGTGTGATGACAATATTTCATAGATAAATTATATTTTCACCAACTGTATTATTAGAAAAAATAATAATGAAGAATTTCTAGAGAATGACTATTATAATATAAAATCCATATTTTTTGTATTTATAACATCTTCATTAACTACAAAGTATATTCCAATAATAATTATTATCCTGAATTTCATTCATGCTTCCAATTATAATGTGGTCTCCAATGTTTTAATCATTAACATGTTCAAAATAATACAAGTTATGGAATAAGAAATTTATCCATGATATGAATCTTATAATAATATAGATTATATTGAGAAAATTAAAGGATGAATCTATTATCTCTATATGGGTGTTAGATTAGGTACAATTGACTATCGATAATTTTAAATCATCATTGAGTGGATCCACAATTCATTTTTAAATTTGAGATACAAAATGTGGATCAATGTTTATTTGAAATAAAAAACCATAATATAGAATTTATGCATTGGTATATTTTCTATATTGGATAGTAAAACTCTAATTAATTGTTTCTATAAGACATGGTTACCTCTAGATAATGAGAGTATAAAAAAATGTTCCTTGCCAATGAAAATAGAAATGAATCTTCTAAAACGTGGATGCCACACTTGAGAAAATAATATAGGGGAATCTATAACTAGTTATACTATTCCATTATATAGATCCACTAGATGATGCTAAAACTTCAATCTGATAAAATATTCGATAATAAATCAATGTTTATAATTCTAAATAATATAATTAATAGGTATTTTTCATCCATATCATATTATATCTGTATTTTTCATTGTTTACATTAATTTATCATCATTTTTTAATTATAAAGATTAATATTTTCGATGTTTGTTCCTGTTAATTTATCATAAAAGGGTAAATTTAATATTTCACCCCTTCTTAATTTTATGAATTCAAATCTATTATCTAGGATAATATTGGATTCCCATGATTATTAAGTTCATTCCATGTTAATTCATTCTAGTTTTTGAAAATCATACTGTGATCTAAATTAAAAACTAAATATAATTAAACTTTCTTTGGGAATCGATAAGGTTTATCAAAACATCTTGAATTATTTTTTCAAACATAAAATGCATCAATAAATTTATTATCATCTAAAAAATATCCTCTAATGGATATTATTAGGCTATATTTGAAGAAAAATTATATATATTTAATCTCGGGAATGATAATGAGATAAATCGATGCAATCCTAAACATATAATCATATATGGATATTTGTGGGATAGATATGTTCAACATTAACAATCACTGAATGAAAAGGATAGTCTATATTTTTGGATTATTCCTAAAAATATACACTCAGTGTAGAGACCCGAAGCTTTACGTACATGTACATTACATTACTTTTGTAGAATACTTAGTACATAATAAAAACACACACACAAGGACCGTAATAGTTTAGTGTCTCTGGAAACGTGGAACATAATCTTCTAATCATGGTGAAATATCTTCAACATTTCCCATAATGATCTTCATTTTTTTACCTAAAACATTTCTTTATATCCTGGGGAAAAGAAAACATAAAAGGGTGAGCTCAAATTCTCAGTAAGGGTAAACAAAAGAAATATCAATCAAATCATATTCATAAGAACATAACATTTTGGAAATCTTAACCTTCAAAATAGATCATAATATCATAACATGGGATAAATCATAGTAGTGAAATGTAAACACAATAATCATAACATAAAACATGAATCTTTGTGGAATACACACATAATCATATAGAATCATTTATTATTAGTCAAGACTCGTTTCCAAGACTATCTTAGTGGACAAAGTCCATTTCTGAACCGAGTTCATTCCTCGTTTCAATCCTGTTTCACTAAACAAGTTTAACCTGCCATTCCAGCCATGTCTATCTCATGAGATATAAAATCTTTACCCATTGCATTGGTGGGAGATATAGGTCACATCCATCTCATAATGATACCATTCATATGTGTGCCACAAAATCATAAACCATACATCATAGCGTAACCCATGTAATAAAAATGGTATTCTTAAACATCATGAAATCATAATACAATTCATATAAGATAAAGGAATTCATAAAAATAATCCCATCACAACATAATCAAATCAATGTAATAATAGTGATAGAAACAGAACCCTTTATTATCTTAAATGGAAAATAATTTTGATAAAACACTTGAACTCCATTCTTGAGGAAAATATCCTTTCTACTTCAAAAACACTTTTCCTTTCTTAACATGTCATACAATTCTAAACTAAAAGAAGTTGATTAAAAATAAACATGAAAACTTGTAAATGAATATTCTTGGAAATAATGTTTTAAAAACCATTCATGCCGTATAAGTTAGAAAAACACTATTCTCATTCTTTTTTCGGAGTCAAAAAGTACCTCGTACGAAAAATGACAAAAGATTCCTTTCATATCTTTTACTAAAAACTCACCGAAGGGTAAAATTGGATTTAAACAATTATAGGTGGATGGAAACAATATTACATATTGAGGGAACATGGATGTGGATGATAAAATACACCCCAGTAAATACCAAAGTATAAACAATCATGGATAAAATTGAGAATGTGATATTTTCCATAACCTTAGGTCAGATTTGCTTCGTAAGTGTCCGAACCTCCTCTTCTTTGACACGCCTCTTTGAATCCTCCTCGTAGGATACTAAAATTGGTCATTGAAGAATACCAGGACCTCTAGGATGTTGCTATGGAATTTTTTAAGGGAAATGGGAAGGTATTTGCCGATCTTGAAGGCTCAAATTGGTGTGAGGAAGAGAGGGAGGGGTTCCCTTTTATAATGGAGGAGAGGGGCTCCTTTGGAAAACTAAAAATATTATTTTATTATAAATTCATATTCAGTTTTAAATAGCTCCAAAATGATTTATTTCGATGATAATGTGGGGATGGTTCTAAATCCTCTCATCCAATAGAATTTAGACAAGTTTAGGTTCCTATTTTAACCTTATCATTTAGATTTAACATTAAGTTAAATAATTTTACTTTTTCCGTGTCTTATTGTGTTCTTATACTATAAGGTTAATAAAATTAATATAACAAGCCAAAAGAACCCTAAGTTGTTTATTATTAATATATATAACCATACCTAAGTCATTTGGCCGAACCTTAGATTTTGAGAAATAAAATAACAATTAATAATATAATATTTGTTTTAAAAACTATTTTATGTCAATTTTGAAAATATTTAGTAATTGATTTTTGTGAAAATAATAACAGAATGATTAGTTCTAAAAAAGTTAATTAAATCAATACTAACATGTCAAATTAACTTATAAAATTAGTGGAATTCATAAAAAGTCTCAAATTATATTTATTTGGGTATTTATAATATCATTTATTATAATATTTCACTATTATGGTAATTAATGCATCATCATTGTGTCACAAATAAATTAATTTATTTAATTTCTAAAAATGATAAATAAAATATCATTATGTAGTAAATATTATTAGCTTTCTAATGAATATTTACAATCGATTTTATCTTATGTATAACCCTATATTAAAAATGTTTTAGTAAATAAACATTGATTTTAACTCTTTTAACTCTTCTTTGAATTAAATAATAATAAATGTCCTAATCTAATCCAAGTGGGCCTAAATGGTAATATTTTATTACTAAGGTTGTTTTTGGTCGAATTAAACTAATCCAATAAAATTATTACATGTGTTACGGTAATAATAATATCATTTTTACCTTTAATTACCCTATTTACTTTTAACCGTGGTAAAAAAAAGTAAACAGTTACTATTCACCAAAAATTATTTTCAACTCATTGAACCACATTTTACTTATTGACATAAACTGTGTCTCTCATATTTTTTAAATTCCAATCACAGAAGTGGTAATATTAATTTATATGAAAAATTCATTTTTTTTACTACCACTTAGTGGTTTCACTATTCCTCAAAAAATGAAAGTTTCCAGAAAAATACAAAAAATTAGGCCTAAGCTATATTTGATATTATGAACTCAAAAATGATGTCTATTTTACCAAATTCAAAAAATATCAGTTATAATAACTAATTTAAAAATTAATTCCCGTCGTCAAAACAAATGGTGTGTTTTTAAGAGATAATAACTATCAAAAGATTGACACTTGTTTATGTCTAGTTTAAATGTGAAATTAAATCCAATTACCAAAATTGTATTAAATTGTAAAAATATATTATAAATATAATTTAAAACCACTCAAATTAATAATTTATCACTATTAATTATTTCGATTAAAAAAGGTGTTTTTAATTAAAATTTAATAATTTTCACTATTCATCGGAATATGAAAGTTAGCCGAAAAGTACCAAAATTTCACCCTAAGCTAATTTCGATATTCTGAATCCAAAAAAGAAGTCCATTTTGAAAAATAAAATTTACAAAATTTCAAAAAGTGGTTATTACTATTCATAATGGCTAGTTTTAATAATATTTTAAGAGCATATTTTTGTTTAGTGAAACTCGTTATTGCGTACTAGACACGCTATCGAGGAAGGTCGTGATTGCGTGTAATGCAAGGCAAGTCAAGGATGCGTGTTGTGCAAGCTCCTTTTTTGTAGCGTACAACACAAGACATTAATGAAATTAAAAAGAATATTTTTCACAAAATCTCAGGGTGTTACATTCTACCCCTATTTAAATAGAATTTCACCCTCGAAATTCATCGGGGTTATAAATGGTTTACTATTCCAAAGTTTCTTTGATAGAAACACACATCGTAAAAAGGAATACCAAAACCAATCTTTAAAAACAAAAGTATGAAACGTAACGGTTACCCAAACAAACTAATCATTGGGTTTCCACATAGGTGAAAATATGGATATGGAAGAGAAATCTAACTATCATGTTCTGATTGAGAGTGGTAGAGAACATGGCTATGGAAAAGCCAGCAATCACAAAGCCATAAATTTTTTATGATCCTGGGTACCATCTGATTCATCGGATATAAAGGCACTAGGACAACATTTTTTGTTTTCAAGATCATTTCCCTAAAGTTGAAGAATTTGAATTAGATTAAATACTTACTTTATTTTGGTACAATCTCACTTTTGTTCGTGCTTTGAACAATTTCCACTTCATCTCTTAAAGAAATGAAATTGAATTTGTTATTCGTGATGTCTTAAAAGATCATGTGATCGAATGATGGGTCATTCCATTTGTTTCAAAAAAAAGGTTAAAATATGTTATCAAATATACATAAGTCGGTCTTTGGTGAGGCTAATCGTATATGAAAAAATGAACTTATACTTCATCTATCACGTCACTTAATAAAATAAAACTAGTTTCTACAAACCTGGGACTTCACGTAGGTCAGTGGTAGGCGATAAAATCTAGTCTCACTTCGGTTGTGGGTTTGATTCCCACAGCCTTGTCCGACGTGATGGGTTGTCTCCCATCCTACAGGTTTTCCTTTTTCTAGAACTATATTACTATAACATCCCATAAATAATATCGAAAAAACATCTGTCCTTAAACAATACTAACTTATGTCCAACATAATCCATTCCAATATTTAGGCTTATCCATAATACTGCAGTCCACTCTCATAATATAGTGAAAATGATTACTAGAGATTTAATACCATCGTTGATCCCCATATATCATAAGATATGTCTTGTTGGTCACATTCCAAACATTCAAAGGCATTAATCATGTATTCTCTTGAATAACCATTGAATCTTAGTGAAAACATGAATGCAGTTAAAAGTTAACACTTTCCACATACCAAAATCCTCAAAATTCAATATACTCAAACCATGATATCACTTAGTCCTTATATCAATCATGAGCTCGTGAATACTGTCAAACTTTTCATTTTCTCTTTATCCCTTCATTATGCGCATATCATATGCTTTCCAAAATATTTGAATCACTTTTCATGGTTACCGGTACCTTAAAATTATTGAAAAACACAATAGACTAATAAAAAATATTCCAATACACAATAAAAGTACATCAACAACATTATTCTTGAATACCAATACATAAACACTTCAATCCATCCTCTTAAATGATTGTCCTGGAATAAGTCCTCCCTTGATTTAGATGTAACTTTTTAGGTCAGGGCTTTCAGTTAGGTAATGCCCATGTTCTCCGCAAATAATACATTGAACTCCATGACAGTCTATCACCCTATGACCCTTTTCTCCACACAGAAAACATCGGTCCCTCCATTTGAGGTGTTCCTCAATGTTCTTCTTTATTTCTTTAGAAATATCAATCTTCCTTTCTTTATGCTCCCCAACATGCGAACATGCATAATAGTCTATCTTCCTCTTATTTGATGAATTAGGCATACCGCTAAATTTTACTTTGTTAATCATATATCGTGATGACTGATTCGGAAAAATAACAATATCTTTCTCTCTAGGCATTACACAATTTTGTTGCTCATAGTGACCAATTTGTCCATTGGATTCAATGTTAAACGAATTCCTTCTGGTTCCCTCCATTAACTAAAACACAAAAATAATTCTGTGAGAGGAAAAATCATGCTAGAGAAAACAACATAGTAAAGGGGGAGTACAATCAATATATAACATCTTAGGTTAAATTATAAGATCCTTAGTGAAACTCTAGGACTATAACCTATACATATACTTAACCTTAGAGACATCCCTAGACATACCTTATAAATATCTCTAGGGATCTCACTAACGTTTGCACATCCCAGTTTCCAAAGGTTGACTAAACCTTTCCTCTGATACCAACTGCAGAGACCCAAAGCTTGACGTACATGGACATTACATTACTTTTGCGGAATAATTAGTACATAAAAAAAACACACACAATAGGACCATAATAGTTTAGTGTCTTTGGAAACTCAGAACGTAATCTTCTAATCATGGTGAATGATCTTGAACATCTCCCATAAAGATCTTCATTTTTTCACCTAAAACCTTTCATTATATCCTGGGGAAAAGAAAACATAAAAGGGTGAGCTCAAATGCTCATCAAGGTTAAACAAAAGAAATATCAATCACATCATATTCAAAAGAACATAACATTTTGGAAATCTTAACCTGCAAAAGAGATCATAATATCATAACATGGGATAAATCATAGTAGTGAAATATAATCCCAATAATCATAAATTAATACATAAATCTTTGTTTCATACACACATAATCATATAGAATCATTTCTTATTATTCAAGACTCATTTCCAATACTATCTTAGTGGACAAAGTCCATTTCTGAACCGAGTTCATTCCTCGTTTCAATCCTATTTCACTAAACCAGTTTAGCCTGTCATTCCAGCCATGTCTATCTCATCATATATAAAATCATTACTCAATGCATTGGAGGGAGATATCGGTCCCACCCATCTCATAATGATACCATTATTATGTGTGCCACAAAATCATAAACCATACATCATAGCATAACCCATGTAATAAAAATGGGATTCTTAAACATCATGAAATCATAAAACAATTCATATAAGATAAAGGAATTCATAAAAATAATTCCATCACAACATAATCAAATCAATGTAATAATAGGGATAGAAATAGAACCCTTTATTATCTTAAATGGAAAATAATTTTGATAAAACACTTGAACTCCATTCTTGAGGAAAATATCCTTTCTACTTCAAAAACACTTTTCCTTTCTTAACATGTCATACAATTCTAATCTAAAAGAAGTTGATTAAAAATAAACATGAATACTTGTAAAGGAATATTCTTGGATATAATGTTATAAAAATCCATTAATTCCTTATAAGTTAAAAAATACTCTTCTCGTACTTTTGTCGGAAAAGTCAAACAGTACCTCGTACGAAAAATCACAAAAGATTCCCTTCATATCTTTTACTAAAAACTCACTGAAGGGTAAAATTGTATTTAAACAATTGTCGGTGGATGGAAACAATATTACATATTGAAGGAACATGGATGTGGATGATAAAATAAACCCCAGTAAATACAAAAGTATAAACAATCTTGGATAAAAATGAGATTGTGATATTTTCCCTTACCTTAGATCTGATTTGCTTCGTAAGTGTCTGAACCTCCTCTTCTTTGACACGCCGCTTTTAATCCTCCGCTTAGGATACTAAAATTTCTCATTGAAGAATACCAGGACCTCTAGGATGTTTCTATGGAAATTTTGAAGGGAAATGGGTAGGGATTGGCCGAGCATGAAGTCTCAAATTGGTGTGAGGAAGAGAGGTAGGGGGTGCCCTTTTGTAAGGGAGGAGAGGGGATCATTTGTAAAACTAAAAATATTATTTTTTTATAAAGTCATATTTGGTTTTAAATAGCTACAAATTGATTTATTTCGAATCTAAGGTGGAGATGGTTCTAAATCCTCTCATCCAATATAATTTAGACAAGTTTAGGTTCCTCTTTTAACCTTATCATTTATATTTAACATTAAGTTAAATAATTTTACTTTTACCATGTCTTCTTATGTTCTTATACATTAAGGTTAATTAACTTACTATAACAAGCCAAACGAACCCCAAGTTGTTTATAATTAATATATATAACCTTATCTAAGTCATTTGGACGAACCTTAGATTTTTAGGAATAAAATAACAATTAATAATATATTATTTGTTTTAAAAACTATTTTTTGTCAATTTTGACACTATTTAGTAATTTATTTTTGTGAAAATCATAACAGAATTATTTGTTCGAAAACAGTTAATTAAATCAATAATAACATGTCATATTAACCTATAAAATTAGTGTAATTCATAAAAAGTCTCAAATTATATTTATTTGGGTATTTTTAATATCAATTATTATAATTTTTCACAATTATGGTAATTACTTCTCCATCATTGTGTCGTAAATAAATTAATTTCTTTAATGTATAAAAATTAAAAATAAAATACCATTATGTAGGAAATCTTATTATATTTCTAATAAATATTTAAAATCGAATTTATCTTATGTATAACCCTATATTAAAAATGTTTTATTAAATAAACATTGATTTTAAATCTTTTAACTCTTCTTTGAATTAAATAATAATCAATTTCCTAATCTAATCCAAGTGGGCCTAAATAGTCATATTGTATTCCTAAGGTTGTTCTGGTCGAATTACACTTATCCAATAAAATCAGGACATGTGTTAGGTTAATAATAATATCATTTTTACCCTTAATTACCCTATTTACTTATAACCGTGGTAAAAAAAGTAAAACGTTACTATTAACCAAAAAAAAATTCATCTCATTGAACCAAATCTTACTTACTGACGTCAACCATGTCTCTCCTATTTTTGAAATTCCACTCACAAAAGCGGTAAAAGTATGTTTTATGAAAAATTCATTTTTTTACTACCACTTAGTGGTTTCACTATTCATCAAAAAAATGAAAGTTTCCAGAAAAATACAAAAAATTAGGCCTAAGCTATATTTGGTATTATGATGTCAAAAATGATGTCTATTTTACCAAATTCAAAACATATCAGTTACATTAACTAATTTAAAAATTAATTCCCATCGTCAAAACAAATGGCGTGTTTTTAAGAGATAATAACTATCAAAAGATTGACACTTGTTTATGTCTGGTTTAAATGTGAAATTACATCCATTGACCAACATTGTATTAAATTATAAAAATTTATTCTAAATATACTTTAAAACCACTAAAATTAATAATTTATCACTATTAATTATTTCTATTAAAAAAGTTGTTTTTAATTAAAATTTAGTAATTTTCACAATTCATCAGAATATGAAAGTTAGCCGAAAAGTACCAAAATTTCACCCTAAGTTAATTTCGATATTCTGAATCCAAATATGAAGACCATTTTGAAAAATAAAATTTACAAAATTTCAAAAAGTGGTTATTACTTTTCATAACGACTAGTTTTTATAATATTTTAATAGCATATTGTTGTTTAGTGAAACTCATTATTGCATACTACACATGCTATCGAGGAAGGTTGTGATTGTGTGTAATGCAAGGCAAGTCAAGGATGTATGTTGCGCAAGCTCCTTTTGGTGTAGAGTACAACAAAAGACATTAATGAAATTAAAAAGAATATTTTTCATAAAATATCGGGGTGTTACACTCAGATATATATAGGCCAGGAAAATATATGGCACATTTACCATCACCTAAATCCATGTTTATTCAATTTGGATATGGTATATACGAATTATTATTAATATTTATTTTAATGATGGAGAGTTTCATAAATATTATTATTCTCAAATGTAATATACTTAAATGAAATTACAAAAATATTCATTTTTTCCATATTATTTGAACAAATAAATGTGGGGATTATAATTTTTCACCAACATTACCTATATTGATATATTCATTTATAATAGATTGAATTCGTTGTTATTAAATTTTGTTCACTGTATCAATTATACCACTTATTTTCACCCAAAATTTTGACTATAATGTGATTTGGGTTTGGATTAGTAGGAAGGAACTACGAATTTTCTAATTTCTCACTATTCATTTTTTTAACATGACATGTATTTGGATTTTTTAATTTTCAAATGCCACAAATTTTATATATTCTAATTGTAGTTCACATGGATTAAATTATGTAACCCATTCATTGTTATATTTATGAATTCAAATTATATGGGTAAGGTTTACGTGAGTCCTGAGAAAATTTGGAATTTTTTTTTATTAATTATAGGTTAACGGTGGGTGCACAAGTTTGGAAAAGTGTGAAACTATTCACAGTGATATTGGGACTAAAGTAAAGGTGCACTACCAGCACAATGTTATTCAAAACCAATCAAAAGATAAGGAAAATTCATACTATCTTGGATAATGTGATATGTAATGGTAGGTAATTTTTTTGGAAACCATGTAAGGTAGACATTCAAGACTTCTCCTTTATATATTGGTTGGAAAATATTTTTTCAAACTGTGTGACTAAACTTTTTTGGTAAAAAAATCATATCCGAATATATTTGATATCCGACATTTTTAATCTATCTCCCTCGTTTTTTCTATTATGAGGAAAAAAATAAATATTATATATTTTAAAAGGTCTTGGAATCTTGTCCCATCATTCCAGAGGAGATCCAACAGCTTCCCATGGTGTTTTGATATTTGATACTTGTAGTAAGAGTTTTATCATGGTCTTTGTTTGTGTTGTTTCATACATAATATTTTATATTCCTCTCTATTTTCAGGTTGTAAAAATGATTTGTATAGATCAAATATATTTTATTCAAATTTTTTTGGTATTGTTTCTTTTTAATGTTAGTTAAAGAGACCTAAGGTGGGTGTCTAGATATTTGAATAAGTTTCATTAGCGTTCTTCAATCCATTCTTATTATTTTCCATAAATCCCAAGGTAGCTGTATTCACTCTCAACTACACTATTTAGAACATAATGTATTACTTTTAAATTTACTAATTTTTTTAAATTTTTTGTGAAATTTAATGTATAAAGCATGTCATAAACCATAATTACTGATAGATTAAGTATTATTCATTTAATTGTTGAATGGTTGTGGATATAATTTGATATATTATTTTAAAAAAATTATATTAGTATAGTTTGATGTTTTTAATTTTTAAAATGGGTTTTCAGGAAAAGGATTTTATTATAAAAATGGTTTTGTAATTGAATTTCTTTTTTCATGAATTTCGGAATACTTTGTGTGTGTGTCCATATTTATTTAAGAGGCTTGGTTGAAATATGTCCTTCAATTTAGTTCAGACAGTGTAATGGAACACATGATTTAATTTCATTGCGAAGACATGGTAGATCGATAGGAAATTTCTCATGAGTATGTAAGTATCAAAAATAATTATTCAAGTGTAAATGTGTGGATATATAGATATGTGGATTTCAATGGGTTATTTATAAACTATCAATTATAATTGGTTAACAAAAACAATTTGGTTGTTATTCATGAAACTTATTAAAGTATTTGATAAAACTATTTTATTATGACATTTGTTTATATTTATTATTACACTGATTTTAAAAAAAAATTATATAAAAAAATTTGTATAAATGTTCTAACATGTTCTATCCTAGTGGTGTGAGTAGGGAAGTCATTTGGGGGAAATCCTACTATGTTTTAGTACTCACCCCTACATTAGAACATTGGTTCTTTGGAAAATGTCATTTACTGGGACATGTAAAATGGTAAGGGATGACACATATTTATAACTACTTAATTATAATTAGTATTTATAGTGGACATGGAGTATGGATCTTGTTGCATCAAGGGAGTTGTAGTTGTATCTGAGTAAATTTGGGTTTTATAGCCTTCCAATATATAATTATATATTGTAGTCTTCAAATATGCTATTCGAAATGTTTTTTTATATTATATTTTTTCCATAAGTTTATTTACACTGTGATCATCTATAATTAAATATTTATCTTACTAACATGTGATTGGTTGGGTTTTTTAACATCAAGGGGAAAATAATCCCCTACTTTAATTGAATCCCTTTACATTTATTGCTAGCCTTTAGTACCTTAGGGATGTGAATTATTGTAAAATTGAAATTCTACATCGGCTTAGGAGTAAGGGAAGGGGTGGTATGTTACAAGTGCTATAATTTTTTTCAGTCAACAATGCTATTAAGTCCAAGTGGAATCCACTTTTCTATTCCCTTTTGATGAAAAAATATGTCTTTGACATGTTATTTATTTTCAGTCAAGGAGTTGAGTTCATTCAGGTTTTTTAAATGAGATGGGATCACAAAAATTAGTAGGATTATTGAGACATGAAATTTAGAGAATAAAAACGAAAAACATTCATTTTTATATCAAACATAGAGTTCCTAGGGATATTGGTATTTAATTCATTTAGAGTAATTTATTGTATTTGGAATCTCATTTTCATGATTTTAGCCAATGAGATGTGCATGGAATGTTGTTAAGGAATGTCTTCATTCCAGGATTGAATTTCATATTTTGAGTAATGATATATTATTTAATTCAATTGATGATTTTTTATAGTTTTCAACGTATTTTTAAAAAAAATATTTTTAAAATATTATGATAGATGTATCTTAAAATCAGTTAATAATCAAATCAAGTTAACACTATCTAAAAACTGATAGAATCTGCAAAATGGTTCATTTTGGACTGCATTATTGTGATATTGTGATGTGATAGATTTTTTATTGTGTAAGACTTGAGTTCATAGAGAGTGAGACATATAGATTTTATTATTTTTATAGAATATGGATCCTAGAAGGTGTCGTAGAAACCAACCGAAGGAAGTTGCATATAATGTGGTTTCACCCGAGCTATAGGTGAATCCACAGCTAGTCTAGAGTATAGTCTATAATTTCCTTGTTATGGATAATTGGATCTATAGGTATGAAGGAAGGAAATGTGGTCATTCCATCCATTTACCCATACATAACCATCCACATTTCAAGGTGACGCTATACCAGAAAATGAAAAAGGTGACACTTAACATAACGAATCATATCATCGATTTCATAGGCACACCAGCTACGTTGATTGTAAAAATGTTGACTTCTATGCTGGATGATATTGAATTCTAGTGATGGGATTTATTTTTCTATAATAAAGAATATCATGTAATTGGTTGGTGAAATATTTTGACTTTTTTAACAATATATTATCTCCACATAATTTCATTATTCAATTGGAAACAAATTCCTTCATTTTGAAGAATGAAAATAAAATTTTCATGGAATATGCTGCGAAATTCATGAATAAAGTATGAATTTTACTTGAGGCTTCTTCCAATGCATCTATAAAGCCACACAAATTTGAATCAAGGATGAGACTAGGGATTTTTTCGATGATTATTATGGTATATATTACATATGATACATAGATAGTCAGTAGATAAATGGTAACAAAAATTTAAATATCTTGAGCTATAGGTGGAGGAGGTATTTTTATAACCACAAAAAAAATTGGGAACTCAAATGCAGGGGGATAGTAGAAGAGGGACACCGTTTATCCATAGTTGGAGTATGAATCAAAATTAGACTATTGGATCTATGAATCTTTTCCGGATAACAATGATAAAAGATGGATGTTTCCATTATGGTTCCTTTGACAATATAAAATCTGAGTGTAAAAAAGAACTAGAAGAATTCCACAATTGCATGTACATGGGGAACCTTATGTTCTATTATCACAACACAACATGTTCAGGTGCTTAGGAATCATCATAGGTGTCTCAGGTGTCGCATGATTCAATGGGGATAGGTAAATATAATGAATCTCATTTGTATAATAGGGTTAGCCATGGTGACATTGGTAATACCAATACTCACTGGTAAGTGAATTTTAAATTAGGAATCAAGGAGAAATTTGAGGAAAATAATAAATTATATAGAGCTGAAAATGTTTTTATGACTGGTAAGTCTAAAACATCTACATTAATATGTAATATTCTATTGACTTCTACCATAATAATAGTATTTTTTATAAACTTTTATCACAATTTATTATTTCTTTTCATGATGTTATTTTTTTGAGATTTAAAAAATTAAGATGAAGCCTTTTTTATAAAACATCAATCTTATATTATTCATAGAGTGTGTCAAACCTATTTGTCTAAATTAAATGCAATAATTTTTTATTCATCTAGGAAAAAATGGGATTTCACTCTGATTTATATAATCCATGGAATGGATTTGTTGACACTGTCCAAGGATCACATTGACTATTAGACATGAAGTGACAGTTTTACTACTGAAGATGTCGTCATGTTCTCTTTTATGGGGACCAAGATATAGTGGAATTTGAAAAGGTATTATCAGAACAATCATTTTTTATGATCTCATACTAGTCAATATATTTTTTTTGAATTGATGGATGATATTGATACGTACAATTTTCTAGCAGTGGATGATCAATTTCTTGACCTATTTTAGTAAATCTTCTTAGGTTCCCCACCCATAAAGTATGTATAGTTTTCAATTGGTCTCATTCCAATAACTAGTCTTATATAATAACCATCTTATTGGATGGAACCATAAATTTTAAGGGAATTGAATGTGAATCTAGGGGTTTTTGAAATAAAAGGGCTTGTTTGGCATTGCACATATCTATAGGAAACACCAATAATGATTGTGAATAATGAGTAGGGAACAACAATCCCATGCGATGGTTATTGTGAGACTAATCATGTTACGATAGGGAAAAATTGTATACTTTCATGCATGAATAATCTATTCAATCAGTTTATGTTTTATATGTTGTTCTATAGTATTTAATTGTGATCAGGATATCACAAATTTTCTGTTAGAAATAATGATTTCTCAAAAACAACTTTCAAATGAAGATATTGTCATTATGAATATTTCGTTATTCTTTTCGGTCATAAGAACACAATATAAGTCATCATGGAATTGAAAATTCATATATTTTTGTGATACCATGATTCTTTTATGATGGTGTTTGTGCAAGACATAGTAGTGTATTCCAGTACATTGGATTATCATGAAAAAGACACGAATATAGTTTTTGGAATCTTGAAGGATCGTTGTTTGTATGCCAAACCATCAATGTGTTATTATTGGATATAATAATTAAATTTCCTTAGGCACATTGTCTATGAAATATTATTTTATACATATCAATAAAATAATAAATTTTTAATCTATTGGTAGTGGTCAAAAAATGTATTGAAGATATGAAAATTCCTCAGATTGGTTGGATAATATCAATACGGTGTTCATGACATCTCATGAATAGAATAACATATATTTTATTTTACAAATAATAACCTTCAATTCCAATGGGATGAGGAATTCCATACATTTTCTCAAGAACATTGTCATCGATTATTATCTGCACAGACCTTTATTATTCTAGAATCTGGCTAAGGGTACGTGGAGTATTGTGTTACATTGGGATCCTGTTGGGATATGTTCTCATTCATCTATATTATGTAATTTCATTTGTATTGGGGCTATTACATGTGAAATATATGTATTACCAATCCCCTTATTTAGTGGTATCCATCATAATACATGATTTTTAGACAAGAATTCATTGTCAATTTAGTGATAAAAATTTTGTGTTCACAAATCATAATAGGTTGAGGAATAACTTCTCAAAATATTATTTGAACCTGAGATAAATAATATTCATGTAATATGATCAAATGGTTGATTTTACATAATGTATAAACCTGTTATGAAAAATTTGGTGAAATATGCATTATGTAGAATGTCATATTCTCAATTGATAAAATATGCTTTAGATCATTGGAATTTGATGTGTGTAATAGCTGAACAAAACATGGAATGTGATGATGGAGGTGATATTTCTTTTTTCATTTCTACTATTTTGTTCCTGATTTAAAAAAATTGTTAAAGAGAAGCAAATAGGTGAGGAAGAAGGATTTTTAATGGGATAAAAACGCAATGGTGCAGAGACTATTGAGGGATGAATGCTAGATGGGTGTTTAAGGTTATGGTTCACGAATTGGATTGTCATATTTATGGATTTTCAGGAACAACTTCTCTTTATATATTGTCATTTGAGATTGTTCTTCCACCCTAGAATTCAAACAAAATTATAAGGTGTCGAATGAACATTTTTGGTTGGAATTTATGATGTCGAAAGTGGCTGAGTTCATATGTATATGCTTTAATTTTTTTCATGTTAATTTGGAACATAAGTAACCAGAAGGTATGTTATAGTCTTTAATTATTCATGCTTGGAATTGGAAATCTATAACTATGGATTTTGAAATATACCTCCAATGAATTGTTCAGAAACATGATGTGATGGGGATGCTAGTGGATCGGCATACAAATTTGGATCACATTATCCAAATTTTTGAATATCATACCAAATAGGAAATGACAATAATATATATCTTAAAAGTGATAAATATGATTTTTCATACTAGTTTTGATCATATAAAACATATATTCAAGGTTTATGTATCATTTTTAGAAACCCATACCGAAATCTGTAGGGACTCAGTTGACAATAACTATGGAGTTTCATCCTAAGAGGCACATACAATCCAAATGGACAAAAAAATGTTGGAAGAAATATTTTTGGCTTATGTAATGGATATTGGGGGCTAATGGGGATATCTTTTATCATTAATATAAGTTTTTTATGACACCAATTTTTATTCCTTGATATAAATGTCTGCATTTGAAGCATTTTATTATAATTCTTATTTTTCTATATATTTTTGTGTAGAAACCGGTGAGACATCACTACTTGGGTTAAGCCATAACTATGAATCATTAAAGAAGACTCATTTGACCATGAAACATATTGATACAATATGTATTCATTATAAATCATAATAAGATCGTTGTCAATGGCCATTTCCATTTATGTTGATTGATCGAGTATTCATGTTTATCTATCCAAGGAATCGGCATTATCATTTTGTGAATTGTTGGAATTTATATCCTAGATAAATAAGCCCTTTTAGGTACATGAATGATTCTTCAATGTGGAATATTAATTGGAAATACCACCATGTTTCATTGTGCTGTATAATATGTTTCATTTATCTCAGTTGAAAATGTATCATATTGATCCTAAACATTTAATTTTATGGGATAATGTTTAATTTCAGATGGATGATTCATTGGTACACATCTTAGTGTGGATTGTATACAATAATGGAAATCTTTTTCATTATCAATGTGTCATAATATTTTGAGATTCATTAAATCGTGGATAGTTTCTGATAGAGGCTTGGGAATGGAAGAATGAAATAAAAGATCAATATAAATAACTATTTCAGCTAGGGGATGGTTTTCTACTATCTTAGGACAGAAATTCCAATGTGGTGGATAATGTTATACCATGTATTTATATAAATAAATCTTTTTTATGATTATTATGTATGAAATGTATTTTGTATACATTTAGAGAGTTTGAAGAACATTTTTAATTTTTTTTATAGATTTTACTTTGGTGAATGGCGGGTGCATAGTTTTGGGAACTCATGCAACACTTATTATAAACCATGAACAATGATAAAAGGGCATAATGGAAGGTGCAACGCCAGCACAAAGTTTGTTCGAACCATATGATAGAATATGAGAAACCATTCTATGTTGGATGATTGTATTTGTCATGGATGATGCATAGTTTTGAAACCTTGAGATCTATCCATGTGAGTATCATGTTATAGACATTTGTTGGAACATAGTTACCATACAGTTTGCAAAGCCATGTGACTAACTATGAATTAGTTAAAAGTGATATCCAAAAATTGTTGATCTCACATATTTTTTTTTCGTAAATCCATATTTTCTCCTTATATGCATACTTATCTAAATATTATATCATTCTAAAGGTCAATTAATCCTCTCTCATCGATCTAGAGGTAAGCTGAAGGATTCCCTTGGTGTTTTGTAGATGTATTCTTGTAGTAAGTGATCGTTCTTGGTCGATCATTGTGATTTTTTGTTTATCGACATCCCTATCCACCCCATTTTATTATATATATATATATAATTATGATATATGAAAGATAGTTTATTTGAAGTATGTTTAGATCAAATATTTTCATATTGATCCAGATGTGTTCTGATGGATTCTATTGGTGTTTTGATGCTCGATTCTCAAAAAATGATCATTCTTGGTCATTCATTGTTTTTTTATTATATCATCTTCTATATCCATCCTATTTTATTATATCTATTTCTTATATTGTTAGATATTTGATTGTCGTTTCCAAATATGTTTTTAGTTTGCCTTTTTAATGTTAGGGAATGATATATAAGTTGGGTTTGTGGAGATTAAAACCAGTTTTGTTGTCATTCCATGTGCAGTTCATAGATTTCATCATAATACCTTAGGTAGGTGGCTTCACTCATGACTAATCCATTTAGAACATGGATGATTAACTTCTAAATTGAATAAATTAATTGAAATTCAATGTAAAATTGATTTTTCAAATCATGATATAAATCTTCATTAATGATGGTTTGCTTCTTTTTCATTCAATTATAGAATTGATGTGCATGTGCATTGATAAATGATTTTAAAATCATGATTTTAAATTTTTCTATTGGTTTGATTAATGAACAAGGAATTTAATAAAAATATAGAATTTTTTTGGAATTTAAATTGGATTTCAATTGAAATGGTTGTGGAAGTGAAATTTTTTGGCACAATTTCTTGGAATTAATGGTGTTTCTGTTCAAATTACATTATGATGCATGTTTTTAATATGACATTTTTTTCAGTACCAATGGCTTATTATAATATTGTATTTAATTAAATTGTAACGACATTAAAGATCCATGAGAAACCTCTCATGAGTATCTAACTATCATAACGAATAATTCATGTTTAGATGTATGGATATATGGATATGTGGATTAGAATGTGGTATACCAAAAAAATAATATGAAATGTTTAAAATCAAATGTTTGGTTATTTTATATGAAACATGATATTGTTTTGATAAAATAGTTTTCCTATGGAACTGGATGATATTTACTTACAAACTTATTTTGATAATTCTTTATATAGACTATTGTATATAAATTTGATTATAATTTCTATTCTAGTGGCATGAAAATATAATTCATTGGGGAAAACCTAATAAGTATTAGTACTGACCCTTGGTTATAAAAAATAGTGAAATTGAAGATATCGTTTATCATTTCATTGGAAAATGTAATGTATGACACATATTTATAATTAGATTGTAATTATTGGGCTATATGGTGGACCTGGAGCATGGAGCATATCAATGCATGGGAGAAGTAAGTTTATTTGAGTCGATATTGTTTTTATAGTCCTCTTATGTATGACATTTATTATTTGATTCATCTATGGTTTTGTTAATTTTTGGTTTTGATATACATTTTCTTTCAGTTTTTTTACATTAATATCATAAATCATTTATTAGTTATCTTGATCATGTTCCTTTTTTTGTGTTGTTTTTCATGAAATGGAAAAACATCCAATTGTTGTTGAAGTCCATAGCATTTATTGAGAGACGTTCACACCTTCAGGGATTACTTAATGCCATGTAACACCCGAGAATTTTATGTGAAATATTTCGTTTTTGTGTTATATAAATCATCAAATGAATCTTTAACTACACACAACACTAGCTTGGATTGCTTTACAAGCAACCGCGGCTTTCCTCGATAGCTTGCGTCATACGCAATGCCGAGTTTCACTAAACAATGATATGATAATAAAACTATTCGTTATGAAAATTAATAACCACTTTTTGAAATTTTATAAATTTTATTTTTCAAAATAGACTTCATTTTTGGATTCGGAATATCGAAATTAGACTACGGTGAAATTTTGGTATTTTTCTGAAAACTTTCAATTTTTGATGAATAGTGAAACCACTAAGTGGTAGTTAAAAAAAATGAATTTTTTATAAAACATAATTTTACCACTTCTGTGAGTGAAATTTCATAAATCCTAGAGACACGGTTGATGTCAGTAAGTAAAATGTGGTTCAATGAGCTAAAAATAATTTTTTTATGAATAGTTACTTTTTACTTTTTTACCACGGTTAAAAGTAAATAGTGTAATTAAGGGTAAAAATGATTTTATTATTACCCTAACACATGTCCTAAATCTATTGGACAAGTGTAATTCGACCAAAAACAACATTAGGAATAAAATATGACCATTTAGGCCCACTTAGGTCAGATTAGGACATTTATTATTAATTTATTTAAAGAAGGGTTAAAATAGTTAAAATCAATGTTTAATAAGTAAATAATTTTTAATATGGGGATATACATAATATAAATTCGGATATAAATATTAATTAGAAAGATAAAACGATTTCCTACATAATAGTATTTTATTTGTAATTTTTAGACATTAAATAATTTAATTTATATATTACACAACATTGATTCCGTAATTATCTTATTAATGAAATATTGACATAATTTATGTTATAAATATCCAAATAAATGTAATTTGAGACTTTTTACGAATTAAACAAATTTTATAGGTTAATATGACATGTTATTATTGATTTAGTTAACTTTTTTAGAACTAATTATTCTGTTATGATTTTCACAAAAATCAATTACTAAATAGTGTCAAAAGTGACATAAAATAGTTTTTAAAACAAATATTATATTATTAATTGTTATTTTATTTCTAAAAATCTAAGGTTCGGTCAAATGAATTAGATAAGGTAATATATGTTAATAATAAACAACTTGGGGTTCGTTTGGCTTGATATAGTATGTTTATTAACCTTATAGTGTAAGAAAACAAGAAGACACTGTAAAAGTTAAATTATATAACTTAAAGTTAAATCTAAATGATATGGTTAAAATTGATACCTAAACTTGTCTAAATTATATTGGATGAGAGTATTTCGACCCCTAACCACCTTATCATCGAAATATATCAATTTAGAGCTATTAAAAATCGAATTTGACTTTATAATAAAATAATATATTTTGTTATTCCAATGGTGCCCCTCTCCTCCCTTATAAAAGGGCACCTCCTCCCTCTCTTCCTCACATTACTTTGAGCCTTCATGCTCGGCCAACCCCTGCCAATTTCTCCTCTCCACTTCCCTAGAAACATCCTAGAGGTTCTTTTATTCTTCAAATACCTATTTTAGTTCCCTGAAAGGAGGTCTCAAAGAAGCACTTCAAAGAAGAGGTAATGTCTGTTACCGATTATTTCATCTTTATTTCTTCTTCCACTTCTTCTTCTTTAGTTGTTTCATTATGAAGTAATAACATCAGTATCACTAATATACTGATATGTTTTTATAAGTATTAAACAACCCTATTTCACCATCTATCCATCCTACGGAAAAAGAAATCACCGCGCGTGCGTACGTACGGAATACCGTCTCCACACCGTGGTGTAATCTATTTTCCACAACCACATTACGTGGATGGGTATAATGGTGTAAATAATTACTATATATGACTATTATAAAGTAATATTGATTATGAAATAGTATACATACACTCCAATACAATTCCACGATCATAGGAATGATATCATCACTCGTGTGTACGTACGGAATACCGTCTCCACGATGTGATGCGACTCGGTCTACATGATCTTTATTGAAAAATGAATACATAAATGAATTTAATGAATGAATATGATATATATTACACTAATACCATTCTGGAAATGAGGTATCTGTAACCTAAAGAGAAGAATAAGAATTTATTCGACAAAACACGCATAAGAACAAAAAGTAATAAACACCCGAATAACAAGTAGTAATGAAATATTACTAATAAGAAGCTATGAATATGACCATATATGATATCATAACAATATTTATGATTCTGGAATAAGTCAATAACATCATTTAAATCAATATACATGAGTTTCGGACACTTACGAAGCAAATCGGACCTAAGTTAAGTAAAAATATCACAATCTCATTTTTATCCGAGATTATTTATACATTGGTATTTACTGGGGTGTATTTTATCATCCACATACCTGTTTCCACAATATGTAATATTGTTTCCATCCACCTAAAACTGTTTAAATCCAATTTTACCCTTCGGTGTGTTTTTATTAAAAGATATTAAAGGAATCTTTTGTCGTGTTTTGTATGAGGCACTTTTTTACTTTTTTGACAAAAGTACAAGAAGAATGTTTTTTTAACTTATATGGCATGAATGGATTTTTAAAACATTATTTCCAAGAAGCTTCCTTTTCAAGTTTTCAAGTTATTTTTAATCAAATCCTTTTTTTTAAATTTGTATGACATGTTAAGAAATGAAAAAGGTTTTTAAAGTAGAAAGGATATTTTCCTCAAGAATGGAGTTCAAGAGTTTTATCAAAATTATTTTCCATCTACGATATTAAAGGGTTTTGTTTCTATCCCGATCATTACATGGATTTGATTATGTTGTGATGGAAATACTTTTATTAATTCCTTTACCTTATATGAATTTTTTTATGATGTCACGATGCTTAAGATTCCCATTTTAATTACATGGGTTATGCTATGATGTATGGTTTATGATTTTTTGGCACACATAAGAATGGTATCATTATGATATGGGTGGGACCTATATCTCCCTCCAATTAATTGGGTAATGATTTTATATCTCATGAGATAGACATGGCTGGAACGGTAGGTTATACCGGTTCAGCGAAACAGGACTGAAATAGGGAGTGAACTCGGTTCAGAAATGGACTTTGTCCACAAAGATAGTCTTGGGAATGAGTCTCGACTAATAAGAAATGATTCTCTATGATTATGTGTGTATGCCACAAAGTTTCATGTTTTATTTTATGATTATTGGGATTACATTTCACTACTATGATTTATCCCATTTCATGAAATTATGCTCTCTTTTGCAGGTTACGATTTCCAGAAGTTATGTTCTTATGAATATGATGTGATTGATATTTATTTTGTTTACCCTTAATGAGCATTTGAGCTCACCCTTTTCTATGTTCTCTTTCCCTAGGTCAGGAAGAAGGTTATTATGTAAGATATGCCAAAAGGGACTATATATATGATGAAATAAATGGGATACAGTATAGACGCTTTATGAACTAGTTGTTTATGATTCCCAGTTTCTAAAGACACTATACCTTTAAGGTCCTTTCGTGGTTTTGTTATATGTTGTAATAATTATGCTCAATTTTGAAGTATTAACAATGTATATAAAGTATGGGTCATTATAGTTGGTATCAGAGGAAAGGTATATTCAACTTTTGGAAACTAGGATGCGGAAGCCTTAGTAAGAACCCTAAGGATAAGTCTAAGCATAGAACACAATCTTAGTGTTTTAAAAATGGACATGAATAACCTAGGATAAGACCTTAAGTGTGAAATTTTATTCTTCATTATGTAGTTTTCCCATTATAATTAGTGTTACTCACACTATTCATCTTGGTTTTAGTCAATGGCTGGAACCCGAAGGAACCGTGTTAATGCGGATTGTGACGGGCAATGCAATGATTGTCCCCCTGAGTAACCAAACGTTATGGGAGCTGGAATGCAAAATCTTTTATCCATTCTCACACAACTTTCTCAAGCTATGAATCATGCAGGACTTCCAAACGAGCAATGGAAGGAGCAATATTCTGTTGAATCCTTCATGACACAGAGTCCACCTTCATTCAGCGGGTTTAATGATCCATTAGTTACTGAACAATGGATTAGTACTAGTGAAAAGATATTTTCAGTTCTTCAATGTTTTGAGCATGATAATGTCATCTTAGCAGTGTATCGTTTGGAAGGTGATGCTAATCAATGGTGGAATATTATTAAGAATACGAGGAAAATGGATGAAATTGAGTCCATGGAATGGGACGAGTTCAAGAAGTTATTTTTCAATAAGTACGTCCCTCTTATTCTCCGAAAAAAGATGGAGAAATAGTTTCATGAAATTAAGAAAAAGGATGATGAATCTGTTGGCACCTATGAAGCAAATTTTACAAGAATTTCAAGGTACGCTTCTGGTATTATTATCCAACCTGAGAGTAAGATCTATCGATTCTTTTGTGGCTTAAAACCAAGTCTTCGAAGGGCCTTAGCCATAAGGGACTTCAATAGCTACGAGGAAATCGTTCGATGTGCTCTCAAAGTTGAGATGGAGATTGGAGTAACCCATCGGTCATATGGGTTTGATAAGAAGAGGAAAATGAAATTCAAAGGAAAATATAAAGAGCACACTGAAAAGAAGATGATATTTCCCTTATGCTCAAAGTGTGGAAAGAAACATGGAGGGAGTTGTCTTAAAGGGAAAAGTAAATGTTTCAAATGTGGAAAGGAAGGTCATCATCCATTTGAATGCCGCAATAATGGGATGAAGATGTATAATGATGAAAACAAAGGAAGGAATACACAGAATGAACCTACTACACTTCAATGTTTCATGTGCAAGGAGATGGGGCATTATGCCAATAAATTCCCTAATCCAATGGTTGATGATGATGGTCGACGTCAACAAACTCTTAAGGATAAAGAAAAAGGAAAGTCACATGAAATTTCTATCAGCGATGTGGAGTACGATAACGATGTGTTGAAAGGTACAATTACCATCCACTCTAAAGTAGAAAATGTTTTATTTGATTCTGGATCCACCCACTCCTTTATTTCTGAAGAATTTTCTAAGGGTATCACCGTATTACCTCAAAAATTAGATGTTGAGTTAGCCGTGACAACACTTGATGGCACAACAGTCTCATCAAAAGTTTATAATTCTTCTCCGATCGAAGTTTGTGGGAAAGTGCTTCCTACAAATCTTGTGATCCTTCTTATAGTGGAATTTGATGTGATTCTTGGCATGTATTGGCTTTCTTTATATGGAGCTCATATCAATTGCCAAAGAAGGGAAGTCTCATTTTATTTTCCAGATCATTATATGATCGTCTATCAATGTAAGGATTAATATAACCATCCAGTGGAAATTCCTTCTACCTTATGGGTCTTTATTCCACTAAATGAAGGTTATTTATCTCAAATGGTTGGTGAGAAACACACGATTATGAATATTCCCATTGTACGGGAGTTTGATGATGTCTTTCCAGATGAATTACCGGGTCTTCCACCAAATCGTGAAGTTGAGTTTTCAATAGAACTCGTACTGGGTTCTTTGCCTATTTCAAAGACACCTTATAGAATGGCCCCAATTGAGTTGCAGGAATTGAAGAAGCAACTCCAAGACAATCTTTATAAGGGATTCATACACCCTAGTGTGTCACCGTGGGGAGCACCTGTTCTATTTGTTAAAAAGAAATATGGATCAATGAGACTCTGCATTGATTATCAAGAACTTAACAAGATCACTATCAAGAACAAATATCCTCTCCCACACATTGATGACTTATTTGACCAACTACGCGGAGCTCAATACTTTTCCAAGATTGTTCTTCATTCATGGTATCATCAATTAAGGGTCAAAAGGGAGGATATACCAAAGACAGCTTTCCGTACAAGTTATGGACACTTTGAATTTATAGTGATGCCATTTGGTCTTACTAATGCCTCTGCTATCTTCATGGATCTGATGAATAGAGTCTTTAGAGGCTATCTGGATCAATTTGTGGTAGTCTTTATAGACGATATTCTTGTCTATTAAAAGAGCAAGGATGAACATGAATATCACTTGAGAATTATATTGAAGAACCTGAGATATGAGAATCTTTATGCCAAATTTCCCAAGTGTGAATTTTGGCTTACAAAAGTTTCATTTTTGGGTCACATAATCTCAAAAGAGGCGATATCTGTGGATCCAGCAAAAACAGAAGTTATCGAATGACGGTCGAGACCAACAACAGTGACTGAGATCTGAAGTTTTCTTGGTTTGGCTGGATATTATTGAAATTTTGTAAATGATTTTTCATGATTATCTAATCCACTCACCAAGTTGACTCGGAAAGGAGTTAAGTTTGTTTGGACGGAAGAATGTGAAGAGAATTTCAAGGAGTTGAAAAGAAGGTTATCCAGTGCACCTATACTCACACTTCCTTGTAGTGGAGAAAGGTTTGTGATCTATAGTGATGCATCCAAGAAGGGATTGGGGTGTGTTCTTATGAAAAATGATATGGTGATAGCTTATGCCTCACGACAGTTGAAAATCCATGAGCAAAATTACCCAAAAAATGATTTGGAGTTAGCGGCGGTAATCTTTGCATTGAAGATTTGGAGTCATTACCTTTACGGTGAAAGGTGTGATATTTATACTGATCATAAAAGTTTAAAGTATCTTTTCACACAAAAGGAGCTGAATATGCGTCAAAAAAGATGGTTGGATCTGATTAAGGATTATGACTGCTCAATCCATTACCACCCTAGGAAAGCAAACAAGGTGGCAGATGCATTAAGTCGACAAGACCATGCCAGTTTATCCATGATGAGGATCACAAAAAATCCAATATTTATGGATTTACAAAGGATGGATCATGGAATTATAATGGAAGGGGAAAAATCTTATCTTTCTCAAATGAATGTTCAACCATCTATACATGCCAAGATTAAAGTGGCACAGAAAGAAGATGTCGAGTTACAAAAGAAGGTGAGAAATGTTCATGAATTCAACCTTGATTGTGGTGGGATAATAATGTTCAGGAATCGGGTTTGTGTTCCTCCACTACCAAAATTATTGAAGGAGCTGCTGGATGAGGCTCATAGTTCATCATTTTCTATTCATCCTGGAAGCACGGAGATGTATAGGGACCTGAAAGAGTACTTCTGGTGGGATGGCATGAAAAGAGATGTTGCTGAATATGTCACTCGATGCTTGGTTTGTCATCAAGTTAAAGCTGAGAGACAGAAGTCTAAGGGGATGTTACAACCATTACCCATACCCGAATGGAAATCGGAAAACATCACTATGGACATTGTCACAGAACTTCCTAAAACATACAAAGGCAATAATGCTATCTGGGCCATAGTTGATCGTCTTACCAAGTCTGCACACTTCATTACTATTAGAAAGGATTTCTCTTTGGATCAGCATGTCGGGATATATGTAAAGGAAGTAGTAGGATTGTAGGGAGTACCACTACCTATTATATCTGATCGGGATCCGAGATTTACCTCGAAGTTCTTGCGAAGTCTTCAGAATACTCTGGATACAGAGTAGAGTTTCAGCACTGCTTATCATCCTCAGACAGACGGTCAGTCTGAGAGAACAATTCAAACTCTAGAAGATATGTTGAGAGCTTTCTATATGGATTTCTAAGGTGGTTGGGATCAACACCTACCATTGGTGGAATTTTCTTATAATAATAGCTTTCACTCCAGTATTCAGATGGCTCCTTACGAGGCTCTCTATGGAAAGAAATGCAGGACTCCAACTTGCTGGGATGAAGTTGGGGAAAGAAAGCTATTAGGACCTGATCTTGTTGATGAAATGGAAGAAAAGGTCAGATCTATTCAACAATACATAAGAGAAGCTCAGAGTTGACAGAAAAGATATGCCGACAACCGAAGAAAAGACCTAGAGTTTGAAGTGGGTGATAAATTGTTCTTACGATTATCTCCCTGGAAGAGAGTCATGAGATTTGGAAAGAAGGGGAAGTTGATCCGTAGATATATTGGTCCTTTCGAAATAATGGATTGTGTTGGGAAGGTAGATTACCGATTGGCGCTTCCACCGAATCTCTCTCAAGTTCACGATGTGTTCCATGTATCTCTCCTTAGAAAGTACATACATGATCCTTCACATGTACTTAGCTCAGAAGTTGTACCACTGGAGCAAGATCTTTCTTATGAAGAACAGCCGATCGCGATTCTGGATCGTAGCGAAAAAGTTCTACGAAGCAAGACCACTCGATTGGTGAAAGTTTTATGGAGGAACCACTAATTAGAAAAAGCTACATGGGATCTTTAGGATATGATGCGGGAGAGGTATCCTCATCTGTTTGTTACAAAGTGATGAATTTCGACAGCGAAATTCATTTTAAGGGGGGTAAAATGTAACACCTGAGACTTTTATGTGAAATATTTTGTTTTTATGTTATATAAATCATCAAATGAATCTTTCACTACACACAACACTAGCTTGACATGCATTACACGCAACCGTGGCCTTCCTCGATAGCTTGCGTCGTACGCAATACCGATATTCACTAAACAATGATATGCTATTAAAACTAGCCGTTATGAATGGTAATAACCACTTTTTGAAATTTTATAAATTTTATTTCTCAAAATGGACTTCATTTATTGATTCGGAATATCAAAATTAGCCTAGGGTGAAATTTTGGTATTTTTCGGAAAACTATCAATTTTTGATGAATAGTGAAACCACTAAGTTGTAGTTAAAAAAACTGAATTTATCATAAAACTTAATTTTACCACTTCTGTGAGTGGAATTTCGAAAATCCGAGAGACACGGTTGATTTCAGTTAGTAAAATGTGGTTCAATGAGATGAAAATAATTTTTTGGTGAATAGTAACTTTTTACTTTTTTTAACCATAGTTAAATGTAAATAGGGTAATTAAGGGTAAAAATGATATTATTATTACCCTAACACATGTACTAATTCAATTGGACAAGTGTAATTAGACCAAAAACAACCTTAGGAATAAAATATGACCATTTAGGCCCACTTGGATTAGATTATGACATTTATTATTAATTTATTTAAAGAAGGGTTAAAATAGTTAAAATCAATGTTTAATAAGTAAATAATTTTTAATATAGGGTAATACATAAGATAAATTCGACTATAAATATTAATTAGAAAGATAAAAATATTTCCTACATAATGGTACTTTATATGTAATTTTTAGACATTAAATAATTTAATTTATTTATGACACAACGATGATGCAGTAATTATCTTATTAATGAAATATTGACATAATTGATGTTATAAATAACAAAATAAATTTCATTTTAGACGTTTTATTAATTACACTAATTTTATAGTTTAATAATACATGTTTTTATTGATTTAATTAACTTGGTTTGATCTAATCATTCTGTTATGATTTTCACAAAAATCAATTTCTAAATAGTGTCAAAATTGACATAAAATAGTTTTTAAAATAAATATTATATTATTAATTGTTATTTTATTTATAAAAATCTATGGATCGGCCCAATGACATATATAAGGTTATATATATTAATAATAAACAACTTGGGGTTCGTTTGTCTTGATATAGTAAGTTTATTAACCTTAGAGTGTAAGAAAACAAGAAGACACGGTAAAAGTTAATTTTTCTAATTTAAAGTTAAATCTAAATGATAAGGTTAAAATTGATACCTAAACTTGTCTAAATTCCATTGGATGAGACAATTTCGACCCCTACCTACTTTAGATTCTAAATATATCAATTTTGATTAATGAAAAACCGAATTGGACTTTATAATAAAATACTATTTTTTGTTATTCCAAAGGTACCCCTCTCCTCCCTTATAAAAGGGCACCTCCTCCCTCTCGTCCTCACACAACATTGAGCCTTCATGCTCGGCAAAACCCTACAAATTTCTCCTCTACACATCCCTAGAAACATCTTAGAGGTTCTGGTCTTCTTCAAAGACCTATTTTAGTGCCCTAAAAGGAGGTCTCAAAGAAGCACTTCAAAGAAGAGGTAATGTCCGTTGCCGATTCTTTCATCTTTATTTCTTCTTCCACTTCTTCTTCTTTAGTTGTTTCATTATGAAGTAATAACATAAGTATCAATAATATAATGATATGTTTTTATAATTTTGAAACAACCCTATTTCACCATCTATCCATCCTACGGATAAAGAAATTTCCATGCGTGCGTACGTACGGAATACCGTCTCCATGCTGTGATGCAATCTATTTTCCACCACCACCTTACATTGATGGGTATAATGGTGTAAATAATGACTATATATGACTATTATAAAGTGATATTGATTTTTAAATAGTATACATACACTCCAATACAATTTCACGATCATAGGAATGATATCATCACTCGTGCGTATGTACGGAATACCGTCTCCATGATGTGATGTGACTCGTTCTACATGATCTTCATTGCATAATGACTATATAAATGAATTGAATGAATTAATATGATATATATCACACTAATACCATTCTGGAAATGATTTATCTATATCCTAAAGAGAATAATATGAATTTATTCGACAAAACACGCATAAGAACAAAAAGTAATAAACACCCGAATAACAAGTAGTAATGAAATATTACTAATAAGAAGATAAGAATATGACCATATATGATATCATAACTATAAGTATGATTCTGGAATAAGTCAATAACATCATTTAAATAATTATACAGGAGGTTCGGACACTTAAGAAGCAAATCGGACCTAAGGTAAGGGAAAATATCACAATTTAATTTTTATTCGAGATTGTTTATACTTTGGTATTTACTGGGGTGTATTTTATCGTCCACATCCTTATTTCCTCAATATGTAATATTGTTTCAATCCACCTACAAATTTTTAAATCATGTTTTACCCTTTGGTGAGTTTTTAGTAAAAGATATGAAAGGAATCTTTTGTCGTTTTTAGTATGAGGTACTTTTTGACATTTCCGACAAAAGTACGAGAAGAATGTTTTTTTAACTTATACGGCATGAATGGGTTTTTAAAACATTATTTCCAAGAAGCATAATTTTTAAGTTTTCAAGTTTATTTTTAATCAACTCCTTTTAGATTAAAATTGTATGACATGTTAATAAAGGAAAAAAAATTTTAAAGTAGAAAGGATATTTTCCTCAAGAATGGAGTTCAAGTGTTTTATCAAAATTATTTTCCATCTATGATTATAAAGGGTTTTGTTTCTATCCCTATTATTACATGGATTTGATTATGTTGTGATGGAAATACTTTTATTAATTTCTTTACCTTATATGAATTGTTTTATGATGTCACGATTCTTAAGATTCCCATTTTTATTACATGGGTTATGCTATGATGTATGGTTTATGATTTTGATGCACACATAAGAATGGTATCATTATGAGATGGGTGGGACCTATATCTCCCTCCAATGCATTGGGTAAATATTTTATATCTCATGAGATAGTCATGGCTGGAACGGTAGGTTATACCGGTTCAGTGAAACAAGACTGAAACGGGGAGTGGACTCGGTTCAGAAATGGAATTTGTCCACTAAGATAGTCTTGGGAATGAGTCTTGACTAATAAGAAATGATTCTCTATGATTATGTGTGTATGACACAAAGTTTCATGTTTTATGTTATGATTATTGGTATTATATTTCACTACTATGATTTATCCCATGTTATAAAATTATGCTCTCTTTTGCAGGTTATGATTTCCAAAAGTTATGTTCTTATGAATATGATGTGATTGAAATTTCTTTTGTTTACCCTTACTGAGCATTTGAGCTCACCCTTTTGTATGTTTTATTTCCCCAGGTCAGGAATATGGTTATTAAGTAAGATATGCCAAAAGGGACTATAGATTTGATGAAATAAATGGGAGGCCGTGTAGACGCTTTATGAACCAGTTGTTTATGTTTCCCAGTTTCTAAAGACACTATACCTATATGGTCCTTTCATGGTTTTGTTATATGTTGTAATAAGTATGCTCCAATTTTGAATTATTAACAATGTATGTAATGTATGGGTACTTATAGTTGGTATCAGAGGAAAGGAATAGTCAACCTTTGGAAACTAGGATGTGAAAGCCTTAGTAAGAACCCTAAGGATAAGTCTATGCATAAAACACAATCTTAGTGTTTTAGAAATGGCCATGAATAACCTAGGATAAGACCTTAAGTGTGAAATATTATTTTTGATTATGTGGTTTTCCAATTATAATTAGTGTTTCTCACACTATTCTTCTTGGTTTTAGTCAATGGCTGGAACCCGAAGGAACCGTGTTAATGCAGAATGCGATGAGCAATGCAATGATTGTCCCCCTAAGCAACCAAACGTTATGGGAGATGGAATGAAAAATCTTGTAGCCATGCTCACACAACTTTCTGAAACTATGAATCATGCCGGACTTCCAAATGAGCAAAGGAAGGAGCAACATTCTGTTGAATCCTTTATGAGACAGCGTCCACCTTCATTCATCGGGTCTACTGATCCATTAGTTATTGAACAATGGATTAGTACTACTGAAAAGATATTTTCATTTCATTAATGTTTTGAGCATTATAATGTCATCTTAGCAGTGTATCATTTTGAAGGTGATTCTGATCAACGGTGGAATCCTATTAAGAATACGAGGAAAAGGGATGAAATTGAGTCCATGGAATGGGACGAGTTCAAGAACTTATTTTTCAATAAGTACTTCCCTCGTATTCTCTGAACAAAGATGGAGAAAGAGTCTCTTGAACTGAAGCAAAAGTATGATGAATCTGTTGGTACCTATGAAGAAAATTTTATAATACTTGCAAGGTATGCTTCTGGTATTATTATCCAACCTGAGAGTAAGATCGATCGATTCTTTAGTGGCTTAAAACCATGTCTTCGAAGGGCCTTAGCCATAAGGTACTTCAATAGCTAGGAGGAAATCATTCGATGTGATCTCAAAGTTGAGATGGAGATTGCAGTAACCCATCAGTCATATGGGTTTGATATGATGAGGAAAATGAAATTCAAAGGAAAATCTAAAGAGCACACTGAAAAGAAGATGAGATTTCCCTTATGCTCAACGTGTGGAAAGAAACATGGAGGGCGTTGTCTTAAAGGGACAATTAAATGTTTCAAATGTGGAAAGGAAGGTCATCGGGCATTTGAATGCCGCGATGATGGGAAGAAGATGTCTAATGATGAAAACAAAGGAAGGGATACACAGAATGAACCTACTACACTTCAATGTTTCAAGTGCAAGGAGATGGGGCATTATGCCAATAAATTCCCTAATCCAAGGGTTGATGATGATGGTCGATGTCAGCAAACTCTTAAGGCTAATGACAAAGGAAAGTCACATGCAATTTCTATCAGCGATGTGGAGTATGATAACGATGTGGTGAAAGGTACACTTACCATCCAATCTAAAGTAGAAAATTTTTTATTTGATTTTGGATCCACCCACTCCTTTATTTCTGAATAATTTTATAAGGGTATCACCATATTACCTCAAAAATTAGATGTTGAGTTAGCTGTGACAACACTTAATGGCACAACAGTCACATCAAAAGTTTATAATTATTCTCTGATCGAAGTTTTTGGGAAATTGCTTCCTGCAAATCTTTTGATCCTTCCTATAGTGGAATTTGATGTGATTCTTGGCATGGATTGGCTTTCTTTATATGGAGCTCATATCAATTTCCAAATAATGGATGTCACATTTCATATTCCAGATCAATCTATGATCGTCTATCAATGCAAGGATGAACATAACCTTCCAGTGGAAATTCCTTCTACCTTATGGGTCTTAATTCCACTAAATGAAGGTTATTTATCTCAAATGGTTGGTGAGAAACTCACGATTAAGAATATTCCCATTGTATGGGAGTTTGATGATGTCTTTCCGGAGGAATTACCAGGTCTTCCACCAAATTGTGAAGTTGTGTTTTCAATAGAAATCGTACAGGGTTCGTTGCCTATTTCAAAGACACCTTATAGAATGGACCCAATTGAGTTGCAAGAATTGAAGAAGCAACTCCACGAGAATCTTGATAAAGGATTCATAGGCCCTAGTGCATCACCTTGGGGGGCACCTGTTCTATTTGTTAAGAATAAATATGGATCAATGAGACTCTCCCTTGATTATCGAGAACTTAACAAGATCACTATCAAGAACAAATATCCTCTCCCATGCATTAATGACTTATTTGACCAACTACGCGGAGCTCAATAATTTTCCAAGATTGATCTTCGTTCAGGGTATCATCAATTAAGGGTCAAAAGGGAGGATATACCAATGACATCTTTCCGTACAAGGTATGGACACTATGAATTTATAGTGATGCCATTTGGTCTTAATAATTCCCCTTTTATCTTCATGGATATGATGAATAGAGTCTTTAGAGACTATCTTGATCAATTTGTGGTAGTCTTTATAGACGATATTCTTGTCTATTCAAAGAGAAAGGAAGAACATGAAGATCACGTGAGAATTATATTGAAGACCCTGAGAAAGGAGAAGCTTTATGCCAAATTTACCAAGTGTGAATTTTGGCTTCAAAAAGTATCATTTTTGGGTAAAATAACCTCGAAATAGGGGATATCTATGGATCCAACAAAAACAGGAGTTATCGAAAGATGGTCGAGACCAACAACCGTGACTGAGATCCGAAGTTTTCTTGGTTTGGCTGGATATTATTGACGTTTTGTAAATGATTTTTCACGATTATAAAATCCACTCACCATGTTGACTCGGAAAGGAGTTAAGTTTGTTTGGATGGAATAATGTGAAGAGAATTTCAATGATTTGAAAAGAAGGTTATCCAGTGCACCTGTGCTCACACTGCCTTGTAGTGGAGAAAGGTTTGTGATCTACAGTGATGCATCCAAGAATGGATTGGGGTGTGTTCTTATGCAAAATGATATGGTGATAGCTTATGCCTCATGACAGTTGAAAATCCATGAGCAAAATTACCCAACACATGATTTGGAGTTAGCTGCGGTAATCTTTGCATTGAAGATTTAGAGGAATTACCTTTATGGTGAAAGGTGTGATATTTATACTGATCATAAAAGTTTAAAGTATATTTTCACACAAAAGGAGATGAATATGCGTCAAAGAAGATTGTTGGAGATGATTAAGTATTATGACTTCTCAATCCATTACCACCCTGGGAAAGTAAACAAGGTGGAAGATGCATTAAGTCGACAAGACCATGCCAGTTTATCCATGATGAGGATCACAAAAGATCCAATATTTATGGATTTACAAAGGATAGATCTTGGAATTATAATGGAAGGGGAAAAATATTATCTTTCTCAAATGAATGTTCAACCATCTATACATGTGAATATTAATGAGGCATAGAAAGAAGATGTCGAGTTACCAAACAAGTTGAGAAATGTTCCTGAATTCAACCTTGATTGTGATGGGATAATAAAGTTCAGGAATCGGGTTTGTGTTCATCCCATCCCGGAATTAAATAAGGAGCTGCTGGATGAGGCTCATAGTTCTTCATTCTCGATTCATCCTGTAAGAACGAAGATGTATAGGGACCTGAAAGAGTAATTCTGGTGGGATGGCATGAAAATAGATGTTGCTGAATATGTCTCCCGATGCTTGGTTTGTCAGTAAGTTAAAGTTGAGAGACAGAAGTCTAAGGGTATGTTACAACCATTACCCATACCCGAATGGAAATGGGAAAACATCACTATAGACTTTGTCCTAGGACTTCCTAAAACATCCAAAGGAAATAATGCTATCTGGGTCATAGTTGATCGTCTTACCAAGTCTGCACACTTCATTTCTATTAGAGAGGATTTCTATCTGGATCAGCTTGCCCGGATATATGTAAAGGTAGTGGTAAGATTGCATGGAGTACCACTTTCTATTATATCTTATCGGGATCCGAGATTTAACTCAAAGTTCTAGCGAAGTCTTCAGCATACTCTGGATACAGAGTTGAGTTTCAGCACTGCTTATCATCCTCAGACAGACGGTCAGTCTGTGAGAACAATTCAAACTCTAGAAGATATGTTGAGAGCTTTCTCTATGGATTTCAAAGCTGTTTGGGATCAACACATACCATTGGTGGAATTTTCTTATAATAATATCTTTCACTCCAGTATTCAGATGGCTCCTTATGAGGATCTCCAAGGAATGAAATGCAGGACTACAACTTGCTGGGATGAAGTTGGGGAAAGAAATCTATTAAGACCTGATCTCATTGATGAAATGGAAGAAAATGTCAGATTTATTCAACAACACATAAGAGAAGCTCAGAGTCGATAGAAAAGTTATGCCGACAACCAAAGAAAAGACCTAGAGTTTTATGATGGTGATAAAGTGTTCTTACGAATATCTCCCTGGAAGAGAGTCATGAGATGTGGAAAGAAGGGGATGTTGGGCCCTAGATATATTGGTCCTTTCAAAATACTAGATCGTGTTGGGAAGGTAGCTTACCGATTGGAACTTCCACCGAATATCTCCCAATTTCACGATTTGTTCCATGTATCTCTTTTGAGAAAGTACATACCGGATCCTTCACATGTACTTTGCTTAGATGTTATACGGCTGGAGCAAGATCTTTCTTATGAAGAACAGCCAATTGAGATTCTGGATCGTAGCGAAAAAGTCCTACGAAGCAAGACCACTAGATTGGTGAATGTTTTATGGAGGAACCACCAATTAGAAGAAGCTACATGGGAGCTTGAGGAAATTATGATGGAGAGGTATCCCCATCTGTTTGTTACAAAGTGACGAATTTCGAGGGCGAAATTCATTTTAAGGGGGGTAGAATGTTAGACCCGAGACTTTTATGTGAAATATTTTGTTTTTATGTTATATAAATCATCAAATGAATCTTTCACTACACACAACACTAGCTTGGCATGCTTTACACGCAACCGTGACCTTCCTCGATAGCTTGCGTCGTACGCAATACCGAGTTTCACTAAACAATGATATGTTATTAAAACTAGCCTTTATGAATAGTAATAACCACTTTTTAAAATTTTATAAATTTTATTTTTGAAAATGGACTTCATGTTTGGATTTGGAATATCAAAATTAGCCTAGGTTGAAATTTTGGTATTTTCTGAAAACATTCAATTTTTGATGAATAGTTTAACCACTAAGTGGTAGTTAAAAAAACTGAATTTATCATAAAACATAATTTTACCGCTTCTGTGAGTGGAATTTCGAAAATCCGAGAGACACGGTTGATGTCAGTAAGTAAAATGTGGTTCAATGAGACGAAAATAATTTTTTTATGAATAGTACCTTTTTACTTTTTTCCCACGGTTAAAAGTAAATAGGGTAATTAAGGGTAAAAATGATATTATTATTACCCTAACACATGTCCTAATTCTATTGGACAAGTGTAATTCGGACAAAAACAACCTTAGGAATAAAATATGACCATTTAGGCCCACTTGGTTTAGATTAGGACATTTATTATTAATATATTTTAAGAAGTGTTAAAATAGTTAAAATCAATGTTTAATAAGTAAATAATTTTTAAGATTGGGTTATACATAAGATAAATTTGACTATAAATATTCATTAGAAAGCTAAAAATATTTGCAACATAATGGTATTTTATTTTTAATTTTTAGACATTAAATAATTTAATTTATTTATGACACAACGATGATGCAGTAATTATCTTATTTATGAAATATTGACATAATTGATGTTATAAATACCCAAATAAATGTAATTTGAGACTTTTTAGGAATTACACTAATTTTCTAGGTTAATATGACATGTTAGTATTGATTTAATTAACTTCGTTAGAACTAATCTGTAAAGACCAGTAAATTTCAAGGAAATTTTTTTCTTAATTTTCTTTGGAATTTTACAAGAGCACAGTTTCTGACGGCACCTGATTTCGAGGCCCGGTGTGCCCAGAATCATTTTCCGAAGTTTGGCTCGGGTAAGTTCAGTGAACGGACGTGCGGGTTTTTCTAACTTTTGTACCAGTGTCCGGAATCGAATTCTGAGGGCACTGATGAAATCGCAGCGCCGGTATTTGTTTAGAAATGCCTATTTCGGAGTTGCGTCTGCTCGAGTGTGGTTTTTTAATTATCGGGCTTAAAGTTAAGAAAAAATAATAATTGTTCGACGAACTTTATTTTATTTCACTTAAGCCACTTGAAGCCACTTGAAAGCCACATAAACTGAGTTGAGAAGGATATGTTACTATCCAAAAATATCCTACCCTCTTGGTAGGATATTTGCAAGGTGGGGCCCGCACGAGCCCCACCGTTTATTTTCCTTTAAGTAACGCACCCGCGAAAACCCGTCATTATGAAAGTCAACTGACGTGTTTTCTTAAATTCGTAACGCACCATTTAATTGGGCGGTTTATTTCGTGAATTAAATGGTCAGTTTCTTTCGTTGAATTAATTCTACGAATTAATGGGTCATTACATACCTCTTATTCGTTTGTTGGTGTAATAATAAAATAAGACCAACACGACATTAGGAGGATTACAAGTTGATAGGTTTTTGACAGAGGTTCTTATGCCTTCACCCTTCTTCGCGAAGAACGCGAAGAATGTGAAGAATGCGAAGAACGCGAAGAACGCCGGCCTCCGACGAAGAACGTCGAACCGGCGGAAATCGACGAGGCGACGCCGTGTGCCGCGACGCCGACATTTCCTCTCCCGCGACGTTCTTCTGCGACGTTCCATCCTCCGCGACAAAAACCTTCGATCATCTGTTGAGGTGAGGGATTCGGTTTTCTTTTAAATTTTCCTTTGTGGTTTTAATTCAGAAGGATTTAATTATATTTAATTAAATCTTTCTGTTCTTGAACCTCGGAGTTTGTCAACGCGACACCCTTCCGCGACGACGCGACGCCGGATACCGCGACGACGCGACGATCCCCAATTCCGCGAAGAACCCGCGAGCGAAGACTTGACGAGGTAGGGATTATATTTTGGAAATGCCCTTTTCCCGTGAACGTTTCTTTTAAAAGTAAAGAACCGGATTCAAATGAACAATTTTAATTTATTAAAATTGTTGTTTCATGTGTTGAATTATTTCTCCCGTTGTTGTTATCTAACGCGGAGGGTGTGGGCCAAACGAACACGGCCCGACAACCCTCTTTCGTTCTTCGTGGTTGTGCAGATTTGGAGGGCGATGACAAAACGTGAAGGAAGGGAAATTTGTTGATCACGCAGTGATGAACGGAACCCAGAAGGAACACCGGCACAGACGGGAAAGAAAACGGACCATCGGAGCAACTTCGGTGGCCCGCGGATGATTCTGACGGCGCGGGTCTCCGGCGCCCCGACGCGCCGACGGATGAGACCGCCGCGGCGACAGCGGCCAACGGACCCGCGGCCGTGCGGGTCCAGCTCGCCCGCACGGGACGCGGCTGAAGCCGCGTCCGTTGCTCCAACGCGACCCCAACGCGGGGTCGCAGCATCTCTAGACCGCGGGTGCACCGCCCCGCGACACTCTGTCACTCGGCCGCTCGGCCGAATCGAGCCAGGCCGGTCCGACCGGGTCGGACCGGGTCGGGTCGACCCGGTTCGGCCGACCCGGGGGGGGGGGGGTAGGGCCGGGTCGGCCCGGGCCCGGACCCCCCGTCTTCGGACCATTTTCGGTCAAATGCACGTAACATGAGATACTGGCCTCCAAACGACTCGCTGTCAGCAACAACACGATCCTTGGATCAAGACAGTCGTTTCGGTATATCGCACCCAAGGTTTCGGAATACTTTGTGTTCAGCCGGGTTGGTTCGTACACGAAACCAACCGGCCCTTCGGAGCGGAAACACTCATATCTTGAGCTACAGACTTCCGATTGACGTGCCGTCAGCTTTGTTGAATTACTCTATGTGAGGCGGATATTTTGCCTCACTACTCCCGAGGTTTGGATGCAGGTGGAGTACGTTCGGGATGGTTTCGCCTTAAAAACCAACTGGTCCCCTGGGACGAAAAAGCCAATAACTCTCAGACTGGGCGTCCGATTGACGCGCCGTCTGCGACGTTGAGATCATGCTGACGATACAGAACTTTTGGATACATCAACTTTGGACTTTGTGAAAGTTGATGTATCGGCCTCTCCGCTCGTGGAGCGGATCCTCCCGAACGAGCTATCTGTGTGCGGGAACCCTAGAGCTGGCTGTGACTGCTACTTCGACAGCGACGACTCTGTAGAGATCCTCAGTGGATTGCAGCGACGAATGCGCAGAGATCGTCAGTGGACTACAGCGACGACTTTGCAGAGATCCTCAGTGGACTGCGACGATGACTGTGCAGAGATCCTCAGTGGACTGCGACGACTACAACACTCAGCGATCCTACGTGGATCAGTGCTACAGGTCCTGTGTGGGCCCGATCCTGTGTGGGTCTGATCCTGTGTGGGTCAGCGCTCAGCGGTTCTGTGTGAGCCAGCGCCTACAGGTCCTGTGTGGGCCCGATCCTGTGTGGGTCATTATGGGGGTTAGTTACCTATCGATCCTTTGTGGGTCCGACGACATAGATGGATCAGTGATCATCTTTATCATCATCTGAAAAAGTATACCTGTGTGAGCTGAATCCTGTGTTACTCTCCATTGTGGATTGTGTTGAGCTATCCTGTGTGGATTTACTGTTTACTCTCCATTTTGGATTGTGTTGAGCTATCCTGTGTGGATTTGCTGTTTACTCTCCTTTGTGGATTGTGTTGAGCTATCATGTGTGGATTACTGTTTACTCACCTTTGTGGATTATGTTGTTCTATCCTTTGTGGGTATACGTTTTCTTTCCTGTGTGGACTGGGTTGTGCTTGGGCTCGGACGTTGGAGCCGAACAGGAATTGATGACTTAGGTATATGTATGGGCATATACCTAAGCTGTGTCAAATGTTACTTCGTGATTGTATATTTCCTTTGTGGATTATCCTTTGTGGATTCTGGGAGACCTTCGGGGGTCTCGGGGTCCCTACTGAGTAGCTTATACTAACCCCTACACGGGCTATGCCCGCACTACGTTGTGTTGGTTGCAGACGACGGACATCGCTGATCGTGGTGGAGGCTTGCAGAGCAGGACGGTACCTGGAGGTGGACCACTGGGCGGGGCGTACTCGGAGCGGTCTGGTGGACCCGAGGAGCAGTGGAGGCTATCTGTACCCACCCTTTAGGTGCGACTTCCAGAAGACAGATCGAAACTGCAGCTTTTCTTTCAGTTGCTATTTTATCCTTTCAGTTGTACTTTACAGTTGGGCTTGTATTTCCGGCCCCCTTTACTTTCAGCACAGCTTGTTACAGTTTTTACTTAGTGTTTACTTTTCAGCTTGCTTACTCCGTGGTGCTTGTTTACTTTTCAAAGGCAATGCCTTCCTTTTTTTTGGGATTTACACCTTGGTGCTAGTTGCTAGCCCCTGGCCTATGGAAGGCGGGCTTGGGGTTGTCACGACACGGGCCCCGAGGACGGGTAGTGACAAATTGGTATCAGAGGTGGTCGGTTCTACCGCAGACTTTGATCTTTCTTCTATGTGAAGAAATAGTGATTAGAGTATTGGGTGTGGTTATCAGTCCAGGGAGTCCAGTGTTGGTGCGGTGGACGACGTATCCGTACACCAGGACCCTGACTTCTAATTTCCGACTTAATGCACGTAAACATTGATTGCATGTGTGTTTCAAGTTGTCATTGTGATTACTTGTTTCAGCTCACCAGGTATTCTGTTCTGACCGTGGCGCACTTCTTTCCTTTTCAGGATGGCCCCACGATGGCAGCCAGCTAGGGTTCCGAGAGTAGAGCACGACGACAGCCCTCCGAGCGACGAGGCCTCGGTACAGGGCCCGTTGACAGTAGAGGCACCGGCGGTACCTTTACCCGCCGAGCCCTCGATGCTTCCAGCGCCAACCGCTGACGATGCACGTCGCCTCGGAGCTCTGCACGAGTTTCAGTGCCAGCGACCACCAAGGTTTCGTGGTGAGACGGACCCCCAGGCAACTGAGGACTGGCTGGAGGCGGTCGTTCGAGTTTTCAGGCTAGTGAGGACACCAGCAGACCTCATGGTGATCCTCGCGGCGATCCTACTGCACGCAGCAGCAGGACGATGGTGTAGCATGATGTTCCACCTACACGATGAGGCGTCTCTTCTCTGGATGGACTTCGAGAGCCTATTACGCTCATAGTTCGTCCCAGCCACCCTCTGTGCGGTGCTTATCCAGGAGCTTCTTCAGATGCGGCAAGGCAGCTGGACGGTCGCCCAGTACGTGGCGTGGTTCACCGATCTTTCTCGCTACTCGACCGACATGGTACGAGACCCCTTCTTCCAGGCCCGGACCTTTGAGAAGGGTTTGAGACACGAGATCAGGGCATCACTGATCTCCCTCAGCATCCTGACCCAGGCTGGAGTGCTGGAGCGAGCCCTTCTCATCGAGAGCTTTCTGGCTGAGTCCACAGCGAGACCTACTGCAGGGCGGCAGGTAGCGGAATCTTCGGCAGTAGGTAGCTGACGGATGACTCAGGGTTCCAGGCAGACCAGACCATCCAGCAGACGACCTCAGGACACTGGCTCAGTAGTGCGGGGAACACAGCGTGGTGCCAGTCTTCCGAGAGGCAGGCAGTGCTACGCGTGCGGCGGGCAGGGCCACATGGCTCGTGACTACCCGACCCGCCGTACCGAGGAGAAGCAGATGGTGGAGGGGCCACCCAGTAAGAGGAAGAAGGTCGGTTGTGGCGGTCCGTAGGGGGGAGGGGGAAGAGGCAGATGAGCTAGCCGAGCAGCAGGTGGTGGGCGACGCTTTGAGGCTCTGCCACCACCACCACCAGGAGGTCCGCCGCGACCACATGGAGCTGGGGGGCAGAGACAGGCACAGCTCCAGGCAGCGGAGGCCTGCGACCACAGTGCGCCAGAGATGATTCGAGGTACGATCTGTGTCTATTCCACCTTTGATGCAGTTCTTATAGACACAGTAGTGGGTCACTCTTTCATAGCCGATGCCCTTGTTCGGAGCTCGGAGATTCCGACCGAGCCGTTGGCTTGATCCTTACGGCTAGAGACCCCTACGGGAGTAGACTCGATGATTACACACTGGTTCCGGCAGTGTGAGATTACACTAGGAGGCGAGAGCATCGGCTGGGATGTTCTTGTAGCGGCGTCGAGGCCTTACGACGTCATCTTGGGCATGGATTGGTTATCTACGGTCCATGCAAAGATTGACTGCATTAGGCGCAAGGTGCATTGTGTGCGCACCGATGGGAGCAGGTTCAACTTCACCGGCGAGAAAGGAGCCTTCGCAGCATAGGATGGACTTCTGCAGAGGAGAGGATAGCCCATCACTCATCAATTGGCTAGCCTCATCCTTGGAGTAGTTGACGTGTAGAGTCCTAGTTTCCGGCAGTGGTGGATCAGTATGCGGACGTCTTCCCCGACGACGTTCCAGGACTACCTCCTTGCAGATAGGTAGACTTTTGTATTGATCTATACCCAGGGACAGCCCTGATATCTACTCCAGCGTATCGGATGGCCCCTCTGAGCTTCGAGAGCTGCAGGTATGGTTGGAGGACTTGCAGGGAAAGGGTTTCATCCGACCCAGTGTTTCACCCTGGGCTTCCCCGATTTTGTTTTCCAATAAGGTAGACGGGAGCTTGTGACTGTGTGTCAACTATCATTTCATGAATCAGGTGATAGTGAGGGACAAGTATCCACTACCGAGGATTTATGACCTATTCGATCAGCTCAAGGGAGAACGGTGGTTCTCGAAGATAGACCTCATGTCAAGCTATCATCAGCTCAGAGTTCGAGATGAGGACGTGCAGAAGACAGCCTTCAGGTGTCGGTATGGCCACTATGAGTTCCTGGTTTTGCCATTCGGCGTAACCAATGCTCCAGCATTGTTCATGAGCCTCCTGAAGAGGATCTTCCATCCATACCTAGATAGATTTGTCGTGGTCTTCATCGACGACATTTTGGTGTACTCGACCACGGAGGAGGAGCACGCCTACAACTTGCAAGTTGTACTAGACACACTCCGAGAGCACCAGCTTTATGGAATGCTCTCGAAGTGCCAGTTCTGGTTATGTGAGGTCCACTTCTTGGGGAATATCATTTTTGAGGCGGGAGTTGCAGTGGATCCCGCGAAGATCGAGGCAATGCTAGCTTGGGAGCCACCCAGGAGCGTGACGGAGGTGCAGAGTTTCTTGGGTCTAGCCGGATACTATTGGAGATTTGTGTCGGTCTTCTCTAGAGTTGCGGCGCCACTCTCAGCATTGACAAAGAAGGGAAAACCCTTTGTGTGGTCAGACAGATTTCAGCAGAGCTTCCAGGAGTTGAGACAGAGATTGACCAGTGCACCTATCTTGAGGTTGCCTGAGGAGGGAGTTGGTTATGTAGTCTACTGCGATGCATCAGTGACTGGACTCGGGTGTGTCCTGATGCAGGAGAGGGCCGTAATTGCCTATATATCACGTCAGTTGAGGCCGCATAAGCCGAACTACGCTACTCATGACCTGGTGTTAGCAGCAGTGGTCTTCGCCCTAAAGACATGGCGACACTATCTGATGGGCGAGCGCTTTACAGTCTTTTCTGACCACCAGAGTCTCAGGTACATCTTATCGCAGAAGGACCTGAACCTGAGACAGCGGTGATGCCTTGAGTTCCTCCAGTACTATGACTTTGAGATAGTCTATACTCCTAGGAAGGGGAACATAGTAGCCGATGCCCTCAGCAGGAGGACGGTCATTCAGCTATTTGAGGAGGCGACAGAGCACCTAGCTTCCTTGCAGATATCCTTCGTGGATAGAGATGGAGCAGCCTTCCTTCAGTATCTCACAGTCACCCCTCCACTACTACAGTGGGTCAGAGAGGGACAACATGGGGACACTGACTGTGAGACACGGCGTGTACAGATATCCTCGGGACAGGAACATGATGGTTTCTCCATTGGAGAAGAGCACGACGTCCTTTTCATAGGATGTGCCTTGATACCAGTCGCTTTACGAGAAGAGGTGCTGAGAGAGTTTCACACTTAAATTTTAATGGTACATCCTAGAGTGGAGAAGATGTACCAGGATCTCAGATGACAGCACTGGTGGCCGGGCATGAAGAAGGTTGTGGCAGAGTTCGTTTCACGGTGCCTCACCTGCCAGCAGGTGAAGGCAGAGCATCAGGTACCAGCAGGCTTGGTACAGCCCTTAGAGGTCCCATAGTGGAAGTGGAACGGCATTTCTATGGACTTCGTGACTGGACTTCCACGCACTTCCAGAGGTCACGAGTCCATTTGGGTGATTGCTGACCGACTCACCAAGTCGGCACAATTTTTACCCATCAGAGAGCAGGTCTCGGAGAAGATCATGGGGCATCTCTACGTTCAGATGATTGTACGGCTTCACGGTGTGCCATAGTCTATTGTCTCCGATCGAGACGCTCTCTTTACTTCCCGTCTTTGGAAGGAGTTGAAAGAGGAGTTCTAGACGCGGCTACGTCTGAGCACCGCCTTTCACCCGCAGATGGATGGTCCGACGGATAGGACCATTCAGACTCTTGAGGACATGCTCCGCGCATGTGTCCTCGACTTTGGTCGCAGCTGGGAGGACCACCTACCCTTGGTGGAGTTCGCGTACAACAACAGATACCACTCCACTATCGGGATGGCACCATACGAGGCATTGTACGGAAGACCTTGCAGATCTTATTTGTGCTGGACAGACCCTTGGGAGTCAGCACTCGTGGGACCAGAGATGGTCCGGACCACGACAGAGAAGGTCCAGGTCATCCAGGAGTGGATGAGGACAGCCCAGATCCGGCAGAAGTCATATGCTGACAGGAGGCGGAGGCCACTAGAGTTCGAGGATGGGGACCACGTCTTCATGCGTGTCTCACCTCGACGTGGTTTGCAGAGATTTGACTGAGGCGGCAAGTTGTCTCCACACTTCATTGGACCATTCCAGGTCCTCAGCAGGATTGGTGAGGTGGCTTATCGCCTAGCTCTACCACCTCAGTTGCACAGGGTGCACGACGTCTTCCACGTATCTCAGCTAAGGAGATACGTGCACGACCCGACTCACATCATTGACTATGGGGAGCTAGACGTGGATGATGGGGTGACTTATTCGGAGGTCCCAGTGGAGATAGCGGATCGACAGGAGTGGGTCCTACGTGGGCGATCGTTTCCTCTTATGTGCATCAGATGACAGCACGGGAACCATCAGGAGAGCACATGGGAGCGGGAGGCTTAGATGCATGCTCAGTACCCACAGTCGTTTCCCTAATTTTTTATGTATCTTTACAGGGACGTAATTCCCTGAGGTGGGAGTAATGTAAAGACCAGTAAATTTCAAGGAAATTTTTATCTTAATTTTCTTTTGAATTTTACAAGAGCTCAGTTTCTGATGGCACCTGATTCCGAGGCCCAGTGCGCCCAGAATCATTTTCCGAAGTTTGGCTCGGGAACGTTCTGTGAACGGACGAGAGGGTTTTTCTATCTTTTGAACCAGTGCCCGAAATCGAATTCTGAGGGCACCGATGAAATTGTAGTGCCGATATTTTCTTAGAAACTCCTCTTCCGGAGTTGCGTTTTCTCGGGTGTGGTTTTTAATTTTCGGGCTTAAAGTTATGAAATAAAATAATTGATCGACGAACTTTATTTTATTTCGCTTAATCCACAAGAAGCCACTTGAAAGACACTTAAACTGAGTTGAAACGAATAGGGTACTATCCAAAAATATCATACCCTATTGGTAGGATATTTTTGAGGTGGGGCCCGCATGAGCCTCGCCGTTTCTTTTCCGTTAAGTAACGCACCCGCGAAAACCCATCATTATGAAAGTCAACTAATGCATTTTCTTAAATTCTTAATGCACCATTTAAATGGGCGGTTTATTTCATGAATTAAATGGGCAGTTTCTTTCGTTGAAATAATTCTACGAATTAATGGGTCATTACTTACCTCTTATTCGTTTGTTGGCGTAATAGTAAAATAAGACCAACATGACATTCGAAGGATTACACATTGAGAGGTTCTTGAGAGAGGTTCTTGTGCCTTCACCCTTCTTCGCGAAGAACGCGAAGAACGCCGGCCTCCGACAAAGAACGCCGAACCCGCGGAAATCGACGAGGCGACGACGTGTGCCGCGACGCCGACGTTTCCTCTCCTGCGACGTTCTTCTTCGATGTTCCTTCCTCCGTGACAAAAACCTTCGATCATCCGTTGAGGTGAGGGTTTCGGTTTTCTTTTAAATTTTCCTTTGTGGTTTTAATTCAGAAGGATTTAATTATTATTAATTAAATCTTTTTGTTCTTGAACCTCGGAGATTGTCGACACGACACCCTTCCGCGACGACGCGACGCCGGATACCGCGATGACGCGACGATCCCCAATTCCACGAAGAACCCGAAAGCGACGACTTGACGAGGTAGGGATTATGTTTTGGAAATGCCCTTTTCCCGTGAAGGTTTCTTTAAAATTAAAGAACCAGATTCAAATGAAAAATTTTAATTTATTAAAAAATGTAGTTTCATGTGTTGAATTATTTCTCATGTTGTTGTTATCTAACGTGGAGGGTGCGGGCCAAACGAACACGGCCCGACAACCCTCCGTTGTTCTTCGTGGTTGTGCAGATTTGGAGGGCGACGACAAAACGTGACGCAATGGAAATTTGTTGATCCCAGAGTGAAGAACGGAACCCGGAAGGAACACCGGCACAGACGGGAAAGAAAACGGACCACCGGAGCATCTCCGGTGGCCCGCGGAAGATTCCGGCGGCGTGGCGGCGCCGGCGGCCGGAGGCGACGATGCCCCGGCGCGCCGCCGGACGAGACCGTCGCGGCTGAAGCCACGGCGGTTGCAGCCAATGGACCCGCGGCCGCGTGGGTCCAGCTCGCCCGCAAGGGACGCGGCTGAAGCCGCGTCCGTTGCTCCAGCGCGGCCCCAACGCGGGGCCGCGGCATCTCCAGACCGCGGGGGCGGTCACTCGGCCGCTCGGCCGAACTGAGCCAGGCTGGTCCGACCTGCCGGGTCGCGCCCAGGACAGACCGGACCGGGTCGGGTCGACCCGGTTTGGCCGACCCGGGGGGGGGGGGGGGGGTCAGCCCGGGCCCTGACCCCCCGTCTTCGGACCATTGTCGGTCAAATGTCCGTAACATGAGCTACGCACCTCCAAACGACTCGTTGTCAGCTGCAACGCGATCCGTGGATCAAGACAGTCATTTTGGTATATCGCACTCAAGGTTTCAGAATACTTTGAGTTCGTCCGGGTTGATTCGTACACGAAACCAACCGGGCCTTCGGAGCGGAAACACTCATATCTTGAGCTATGGACGTCCGATTGACGTGCCGTCAGCTTTGTTGAATTCCTATATGTGAGAAAGATCTTTTGGATCACTCCGCCCGAGGTTTGGATGCAGGTGGAGTATGGTTGGGTTGGTTTGTCCTTAAAAACCAACCAGGCCCCTGGGATGAAAAAGCCAATAACTCTCAGACCGGGTGTCCGATTGACGCGTCGTCTGCGACTTTGAGTTCCTGTTGACGATACAGAACTTTTGGATACATCAACTTCAGACTTTGTGACAGTTGCTATATCGGCCTCTCGGCTCGTGGAGCAGACCCTCACGAGCGAGCTTGCTGTGTGCGCGAATCCTAGAGCTGGCTGCGACTGCTACTTCGACAACGAAGACTATGCAGAGATCCTCAGTGGACTGCAGCGACGACTACGCAGAGATCCTCAGTGGACTGCAGCGACAACTATGTAGAGATCCTCAGTGGACTGCGACGACGACTGTGCAGAGATCCTCAGTGGACTGCGACGACTACAGCACTCAGCGATCCTACATGGATCAGTGCTGCAGGTCCTGTGTGGGCCCGATCCTGTGTGGGTCCGATCCTGTGTGGGTCAGCGCTCAGCGGTTCGGTGTGAGCCAGCACCTACAGGTCCTGTGTGGGCTCGGTCCTATGTGGGACATTGTGGGGGTTAGTTACCTATCGATCCATTGTGGGTCTGACGAATTAGATGGATCATTGATCATCTTTATCGTCATCCGAAGAAGTATACATGTGTGAGTTGAATCATGTGTTACTCTCCTTTATGCATTGTGTTGACCTATCCTATGTGGATTTACTGTTTACTCTCCTTTGTGGATTGTGTTGAGCTATCCTATGTGGATTTACTGTTTACTCTCCTTTGTGGATTGTGTTGAGCTATCCTGTGTGGATTACTGTTTACTCTCCTTTGTGGATTGTGTTGTGTTGTCCTGTGTGGGTATACGTTTTCTTTCCTGTGTGGACTGGGTTGTGCTTGGGCTCGGATATTGGAGCCGAACTGGAATTGATGACTTAGGTATATGTATGGGAATATACCTAATCCATGTCAGATGTTACTTCGTGATTGTATCTTTCCTTTGTGGATTATCCTTTGTGGAATCTGGGAGACCTTCGGGGGTCTCGAGGTCCCTACTGAGTAGCATATACTCACCCCTACATGGGCTATGCCCGCACTACATTTTGTTGGTTGCAGACGACGGACAACACTGATCGTGGTTGAGGCTTGCGGAGCAGGACGGTACCTAGAGGTGGACCACTGGGCGGGACGTACTCAGAGTGGTCATGTGGACCCGAGGAGCAGTGGAGGCTATCTGTACCCACCCTTCAGGTGGGACTTCCAGAGGACGGATCGACGCTGCGGCTTTTCTCTTAGTTTCTGTCTTCCCCTTTCAGTTGTACTATATAGTTGGTCTTGTATTTCCAGCCCCCTTTATTTTCAGCACATCTTTTTACAGTTTTTACTTAGTGTTTACTTTTTTTCTTGCTTACTCTGTGGTGCTTGTTTACTTTTCAAAGGCAATGCCTTCCTTTTTGTTGGGATTTACGCCTTGGTGCTTATCGCCAGACCCTGGCCTATAGAAGGCGGGCTTGGGGTAGTCACGGCACGGGCCCTGAGGACAGGTCGTGACATAATCATTCTCTTATGATTTTCACAAAAATCAATTAATAAATAGTGTCAAAATTGACATAAAATAGTTTTTAAAAGAAATATTATATTATTAATTGTTATTTTATTTCTAAAAATCTAAGGTTCGGCAAAATTACTTAAATAAGGTTATATATATTAATAATAAACAACTTGGGGTTTTTTTGGCTTGATATAGTAAGTTTATTAACCTTATAGTGTAAGAAAACAAGAAGACAAGGTAAAAGTAAAATTATCTTACTTAAAGTTAAATCTAAATGATAAGGTTAAAATTGATACCTAAACTTGTCTAAATTCTATTGGATGAGAGTATTTAGACCCCTACCCACCTTAGCTTCGAAATATATCAATTTGGAGCTATTAAAAACCAAATTTGACTTTATAATAAAATAATTTGTTTAGTTATTCCAAAGGTGCCCCTCTCCTCCCTTATAAAAGGGCACCACCTCCCACTCTTCCTCAAACAACTTTGAGCCTTCAATCTCGGCCAACCCCTGCCAATTTATCCTCTCCACTTCCCTAGAAACATCCTAGAGGTTCTGGTCTTCTTAAAATACCTATTTTAGTGCCCTAAAAGGAGGTCTCAAAGAAGCACTTCAAAGAAGAGGTAATGTCCGTTACCGATTCTTTCATCTTTATTTCTTCTTCCACTTCTTCTTCTTTAGTTGTTTCATTATGAAGTAATAACATCAGTATCACTCATATACTGATATGTTATTATAAGTATGAAACAACCCTATTTCACCATCTATCCATCCTACGGAAAAAGAAATCACTGCGCGTGTGTACGTACAGAATACCGTCTCCTTGCCGTGGTGTAATCTATTTTCCACCACCACCTTACTTGGATGGGTATAATGGTGTAAATAATGACTATATATGACTATTATAAAGAGATATTGATTATGAAATATTATACATACAATCCAATACAATTCCACGATCATAGGAACGATATCATCACTCGTGCGTACGTACGGAATACCGTCTCCACGATGTGATGCAACTCATTCTACATGATCTTCATTGCATAATGATTATATAAATGAATTTAATGAATTAATATGATATATATTACACTAATACCATTTTGGAAATACGGTATCTATAACCTAATGATAAGAATAAGAATTTATTCGACAAAACACGCAAAAGAACAAAAAGTAATAAACACCCGAATAATAAGTAGTAATGAAATATTACTAATAGGAAGTTAAGAATATGACCATATATGATATCATAACAATAAATATGATTCTGGAATAAGTCAATGACATCATTTAAATCATTATATAGGAGGTTCGGACACATACGAAGCAAATCAGATCTAAGGTAAGGGAAAATATCACAATCTCATTTTTATCCGAGATTGTTTATACTTTGGTAATTACTGGGGTGTATTTTATCATCCACATCGATGTTTCCTCAATATGTAATATTGTTTCCATCCACCTACAATTTTTTAAATCCAATTTTACCCTTCGTTGAGTTTTTAGTAAAAGATATGACAGGAATCTTTAGTCGTTTTTCGTATAAGATACTTTTTTACTTTTCTGTCAAAAGTACGAGAAGAATGTTTTTTTAACTTATACGGAATGAATGGATTTTTAAAACATTATTTCAAAGAAGCTTCCTTTTCAAGTTTTCAATTTTATTTTTAATCAACTCCATTTAGTTTAAAATTGTATGACATGTTAAGATAGGAAAAAGGTTTTTAAAGTAGAAAGGATATTTTCCTCAAGAATGGAGTTCAAGTGTTTTATCAAAATTATTTTCCATCTAAGATAATAAAGGGTTTTGTTTCTATTCCTATTATTACATGGATTGGATTATGTTGTGATGGAAATACTTTTATGAATTCCTTTAGCTTGTATGAATTGTGTTATGATGTCACGATGCTTAAGATTCCCATTTTTATTACATGGGTTATGCTATGATGTATGTTTTATGATTTTGTGGCACACATAATAATGGTATCATTTGAGATGGGTGGGACCTATATCTCCCTCCAATGCATTGGGTAATGATTTTATATCTCATGAGATAGACATGGCTGGAACAGTAGGTTATACCGGTTCAGTGAAACTGGACTGAAATGGGGAGTGAACTTGGTTCAGAAATGGACTTTGTCCACTAAGATAGTCTTTGAAATGAGTCTTGACTAATAAGAAATGATTCTCTATGATTATGTGTGTATTCACAACGTTTCATGTTTTATGTTATGATTATTGGGATTACATTTCACTACTATGAATTATCCCATGTTATGAAATTATTTTCTCTTTTTCAGGTTACGATTTCCAAAAGTTATGTTCTTATGAATATGATGTGATTGATATTTCTTTTGATTACCCTTACTGAGAAATTGAGCTCACCCTTTTGTATGTTTTATTTCCCTAGGTCAGGAAGAAGGTTATTAAGTAAGATATTCCAAAAGGGACTATAGATATGATGAAATAAATGGGAGACAGTGTAGACGCTTTATGAACCAGTTGTTTATGTTTCCTAGTTTCTAAAGACACTATACCTATACGGTCCTTTCGTGGTTTTGTTATATGTCGTAATAAGTATGCTTCAATTTTGAAGTATTAACAATGTATGTAAAGTATGGGTCGTCATAGGCCATCTAGAAATTCCACCTCAACCCAAGCCAACGAGAATATAAGGCATGTTATAATATGTGAGTTGAAAACCTATAGAGTATTGAATATATTTTTTCAAAGGATTACATTTGACTATTTTAAATATAGTGACTATCAAATCTCTTCCATTTTTTTATTCTATGGTTTTGAATTTTGTCCTTATAATTATAATTTTTATGGTCAAAATAAATGGAATAAATAAAGATAATTATTAGAGTTACACAATGTTTTTAATGGGTCAGATAGTCTACATAACAACACAAGAATGATAAATAAATAATGACATTATATTTATTTCAAATATATACCACCTTAGACAATGATTCATGTACCATTGGGTTATGATGTGAATGCTACTGAGGCTTAATTTAAAGATAAAAAAATATTGTAAAAAATATTATTAGTCCTTTAGAAAATTTTTAACGGAAGGATAACATGAATTTTCAACATGAGGATTGTATTAAAACCCTTGAGGATAGATTCACCTATTTTACACACACTATTTTTTAAACAATTATTAAATTGTATTATTTTTTCTTAATTATATTTAAATAAGAGGTTTATTGTTTGGAGGTGAGGATAGAATTTAATCAATGTGAAATGTGAAAACTCTGTTATGAGAATCCATGATTAGAACTAGTGAATATTTTTTATGGTCAAAATGAACAAACCAAATAATAATAGGGTTTATTGTATTACAAAACTGACCAGTTAAGGGGAATTATATAAAATGATAAGGGAAATGAAAAAAAAACTATTATGAATGAGCGTAGGACTAAATTGGAATATAATAACATAACAAGGGTTTTTTTTTCATTTATGGTTATAGTGATCAATCCATTAATGATGGGTGTGAAGTCACTTCCAAAATAAGTTATAAAACCTAGGACTTACTCAAAACCTTTAAAAAATAAATGAATTCAATGTAAATCATAAAATATTGTATTTGAGTAGGGAAGTGATAATTTTTAAAAAGAATTTCATGGATGGATATTGCCCAAAATATAATCAACAGTATCATGTATCCATTTTTTGTTTAAATATGGTCACATTATATTTTCTTATATAGAAAAAAATCCTACAGTCCGAATTAAAAATATGCATCAAGAATATAATTACAAATTCTGAAATCCATTTTAAGAATCATTTAATCCCATTACCAATATCCCTGAGTGTTTTATAGTTGATCAATAACATAATCAATAATTCATGTTATATTGAAGGAGGGTATTGATAAGTCATTTAAAAAATCCTTAGTCATAAAATAACATGGGTTGCGATATTTTGGATCCTTTGGAGGATTTTTAAGGGGAGGTTTATCTATTATAGGGTCTAATATAAAGGGATTATAGTGTAGTACATATCATAAGATATGAAGTATTTAGTAACACATAGTTCCAATCATATATTTCACCTGTAATTATAGAGTCTAATATTGGATTACAATACATAAAAGTTGAGATTGTACACAAGGAGTCGTTTATAAAATTGTGGAAACTTATGGGTTCATCCATGATTGGTAATATTGATGGAACTATATATTATGCATTAACTTGAATTCATCCACATATAGTTTTTATGTAACCTATTCACTAGTAATTCTATTCTATAAGGAAATGTGAATTTTTTTCTTAACATAGGCTCATTAAAGAAGGGAAATCATGAAATAGAGGAACCCATACTCTATGATTGGGTATATGGGAGAAACACTCTTTATCTAAACCCAACTTAATACATTTGAGTATCATTATTTATTATATGAGATCAATATAAAATATATATATATAGTATAAAAAATTATTTATAATTATTTGGATCATTAGTATGAGAATATAGGAAAAATATTTTGGTTCATAGGTGAGTAAATTGAATTGAAACCTGATTTGAATTAGTAAAATTCATTTAAATGTTGAAAATTCTAGCATTTAAATATATTTTTTTATCTAAACAATGGATGGATGATTTATATGTAACTATTTATCCCATGGTAATTTGAATCAATCCATTTATAGTTCTAAATTAGTAATTTCTATTCTAGGACATGTTTAGATCTAAAAATGAGTGATTAATTTATTCTCAGTTGAGTATATCTAGGGTAACATCCTAAAATTTATTTAAAATAATTTTCTTTTTCATTGTCTTAAAGTGTAATATTTGGTTGATTTATATTATATAATGTACATGTACATTAATATAGAAACATTAAAAATAAATTTAATTGACTATAGCATTCAATTTATAGAATAAATATATTGAAAATAATTGAAATCATTATAGTATGACCAAAATTATAATTTCTGATAACAACATGTTGAAAATATATATATTCAAAGACCCCTATAATGGTCGCATCATGAACAAAAATATAGATAACATAAATAATGATTTTAATGTAATATTTATTTTCATAATCGTAATATATTTAGCGTTCATAAAGAAAATAATAAAATAAATCATGAAATAAATATATTCTATTTATCAATGGATATAAAGAAATATGAATGATTCAATTATTAACATTGAAATAAAAATATGATAATTATGAAACTAATATCACAATTATGGATAGTAAACTAACCATTATAACATTATTTTAACTTATGGTAGTGTAAAATCATATTGTTGTATCTTATAAAATGAAAAAAACAATATTTTTTGTCATCTTATAGATAAATGAGTATTTTAAAATTGATTACCATAGAGCTAGTATTTCTATAAAAAATTAATTCATGTTTATCATGATTTATAAATATTAAAATTATACTAATTTTCATAAAAATTTTTAAACTATAAGTAATGTGTTTTTTATAATAATAAAATTAATTTAACTGATCATCAATAATTATTAAATGACTATATTGTTTTTAATAAATGAATTAAAATTTCTATTAAAATATACTTGATTTTAATTTAAAACCAAATTTATCATTTTTAGAAATGTATTTCCCCAATATTTATTTCTTTTTAAAAATATATACATTTAAAAATGGTAATCGTTAGTTTTTTCTTTTTTCATAAAATTGCTAAATTCTTGGAAAATGATGAAAAAATAAAAATGTTGTTATTTTATATTATTATAATATTACAAGTGTTATTAAATCATTGATTATAAAAGAAACAATTTGAGAAAAGAAAAATTCACCAAAAATATATATATTCCCAATAGTAAACATAATTTGTAGTCCTAAAAATAATAATAAACTAGTTAATATTATATTCAAAAATAGAAATTTCCTCTCTTTACAAATACAACCACTTCCCCCAACACTTTCTATTCTTTTTAAAATTAGCATATTATTCCCATTTTCAACCCAATTATCCTCCCCTTCAACCATAATAACATATTCCTACCAGAATGAAATACAATGGTTTGTTAATGAATCATCGAAGAGCGGATTTCCAAATATGTAATGCTTTTAACATAAATATCATTTCCTATTTCATTCTTACACCTCCTATTATAATTTTAATCAAAAATTAAATAATACATCCAAATAATAAATACACTATTTTCTTATTATGTCAATGGAATATCAATTATAAAAAAAGAATTCATTTCAATTTAAAATGAATATTATTATTCATATTTTGGGGGGTTTGATGCCTCCTTGAACAACATATGTCGTTCATATCCACCATACTCATGGATTGTAATAGATATAATATAAATGATAAATATAGTGATAATAAATATATTATGGCTTATTTAATGATTTCAATAATTCAATAATCATATAATTATGTAAAATGACTCTAAATTTTGATCATCAGTAATATCGGGAAAGTAAATAATTATAGAACAATAAAATTTACACTAAATGAATCATCCCTATGTCTAAAATTGTGTGAATATTTATTATTATAGATAATATTAAAAGGATATTAATATAATTTGATTTAACATATATATTTCTATTCCTATATGATTTGAAATTCAATGTATATAAATAAGACATTTAATGTTAGGTACCAAAATACAATCTACCTTTGATAAAAAATTATAGATATCGTATCACAATTAAAGAACACTGCATTAAAATAATTTCTTTATAATAAATAATATATTATTTAGTAAGGCTCTCATTCATGTTTTTAATAAATATATTTTTATCAATCAATGTCTTAACTAATGGTCTTTCACGAATCTAAACATGAGGAAAAGGAACCCTCAATACCACCATATTTTCATTGGGTTATTCGTTTTTCCCCTACCTAGCTTTATATTATTATTTAATGTTATATAATGATTGAAAATAATATATATATATATTTGTAATAAATTATTGTTAATTTATTTTCATGGGATGTATTATATTTGGATGATCTCCACCCAAATAATTCTTATATGTTTTGTTGAGTGAAGGGAACATAAAATACAATATTTCATGTTACGAATGACCCAGTGATGTGTTTTTGTTGAATATTTTTTTCACACACTCATAATAAGATGGATATAAATTATAGTTAAATTCTATTTTTAAGGAATATATAATTCACTTATCATTATAAAATAATCAATATCTTTTTTCCTAAAACATACGTAATGATTTTTAACTCCAAAATTTCATCCCCTGTCATTATCATGAATATTTACTCAAATAAACTCTTTATTTGCTGCCTATTCATATATATCTATGTATGAAGAATAAACAAAATTTAATTCATTCACGTAATTTTTCTATAATGTAATATCCCCATCCTAAAACACACTCATACAAATAAGATACATTAGCACATAACCTTATGTGCCTCTTCCCATACACTAGAAGCTAACGACTACCAGTAATTGGATAATATATATATTGGGGAGTTGATACCCTAGAGAAAATAGTAATAATAATATATAAAAATGTAATAAATACATAATATAAATATAATATAATATAAACATTATCCTATACCAAATTGATAAAAACATATTAGTCCATGTCTTTTCATAAAATATTCCAACTAAATATAATGATGAAATTTATTAAAAAATAAAATGATTGAAAAAATAAAAATAAAAACTCAAAAAACTAGTCCATATCCCTAATGTTGTTCTGATATCTATGATCTTGTCTTATTAAATAAGAAATAAATCAATATAATGACCCCTTTCCATTTTCATACCTTCATCTAGAATGTTTTCTCGAGTACCAACCCACATCATAAATTGGGAATGAGTAAACAATAGTTTTTCACCCATCCTGGGGGCCATGAAAATATTTTCAATGAAAAATTTCATGGAAATGTGTAAAAAAAGTACATTAATTCAATAATTAACACTTGACACCAATGTAAAATCAATTACCCTTTAGATCATGGATAACTCCTAGGGTTAGCCCAAACCTATCATAGCACAAGTCTGGGGGTCAAAGTCCATGAACACCAATACAAAAAACTGATAGTTGAATAAATTTTCATCCATGAACCTCACCATTGAGAATCACATATAACTACATAAGAAACCCTCAAGAATAGTGAAATATATTATTTTTCTCTCATGAATCACTAACACCATTCACCTCATCTATAGGAATCATAAAATGCAGCATCTCATCCTATGTCATCATGAAATATGTATTCTTTACCAAAATTAAAATATATTCAGGAATCTCACTATAATGTATCATAATAACATGATTCACACCCTCATGAATCATGCCATTTTACATCATTCCCAAAGGCATTAATTTATAACCTATTAATATTATATCACTATTTATTAAAAAAATGTGATAAAATTAGATATTGATTATATAGTGCAAATTAAAATATATATTTCCAATTTCAAATAAATTAAATCTATCACATAATCTATTTCACTGATTCACATTCAAAATATTATAAATAATATTATATTTCCATATAAACCTAAAAATATTTTTACAAATCATTAATTTATTATGTTATCAATCCCTTATTCTATTTAACCATTGCATACCAATTATCCACTAACATGCAATATGATATAGGAAAATTAATAATTTATTTTTTAATCTAATTTAACAGACAATTCCCATATTTTGGTAAACAATTCAAGAGTCAAAAGTTTGACATTCCATTCTAATGTTATGAAATAGAACCCATCTCAAGTGGTCACAAGTCTATGTGTCATTTTCCGTCAAACCTAGAGAGATCCATGAAAGGTCTATGAATGATATTTCATGCTATAAATTAGAATATTGATTTAGAAGATTCCATGAACATTGAATACTAGAATTATAATATAGATTTCACATACTAATTAATTAAATATGATGATAGGGAGTTGTTTTAGAATAGAGGAAATAAAAGGATTGGAAGAAGACACAAGATATAATTCATTATTTTATGATAATAAAAAATAACCCCAATGTATTGTCATATATGAAACACATTAAAATATGATAAATAATATTATAGTAGAAATAAATATGATTTTAAAAAACATATTGGAAACTTATCTAAAAAGGATCACGAGATTAACGAATCAATAAAATAATCGCGAATATTCTAGGAGAAGCTAATGAATCCTTTCAGAACCCTTTAAAATAATAAAACAATAATTATGGTCATTTAGGTTTAATTATATTTTAAATAGTAGTTTTGTTTTGCAGAAATACGCTACCTTCCACCATTATTCCTACCATGATCGATGACATTGGCTTACTGGTTGTGTTGGCTAATATAGATGCATGGATGGAAACCCGACCAACTAGTAGACGGTTCTGTATATCTATCCATTGGGATTCAAATATATTCATCATGCTACAACTGAAACCACCATCTATATAGTTTCATTTTATCTTAACCCGTGTTATATTCAATAAGTATTATTTGCAAGTATGGCTTTATTAAGCCCAAGAACACCATTGAAATTAGTTTTTCAAAAAAAAATCTAATTGTTAATTTTAAAAATGGTTCATAAAATATTAATGAAAAAAAAATAAGTAAATATTATAGGCTCTTACAAACATCGAAAGATATAATATCTTATCCATGAGCTATGCGCACATGCATCACAGTGGGATATCAATGAAAACTATTATTAATTATTCCCATATGTCATAGTCCCTCTCCCTGGTCCCCTAATTTTCGTTATAATGATACCACTTCAATTGAAATATGTTAACAGTCTTTCTTTATATATTTTTCTCAATATTTGTTCTGTTATATATCAGATTCTCATCAGAGGAAACATTGATATCAAGCCTGACATCATCATCCCCTATCATATGAAAAAAATCATTGTGATATTTCTGAATCACTGAATCATGAAACATTTTTTGGAATAGAGAATATTCTACTATATAAGATCTTATATGTATGTTACTATCCCTAATCACTATAATTTTTCCAATGGTATGGAATTCCTTGGTTAAAACATTCCCTTCTCTTAAATATGGAATTTCCCTAGTCTAGGTAACACTAAAAAAGGACTAGATAGAGAACCACAGTTTCTAGAGGTATTATACGATGGTTCACATATGATTTCATCTGACTCTTCCATTTTTATATATACATTATGATAAAATTTACCCTCTCATATGTATCCTATATGAGAATAGTTCCATGGAACATTGACTCAACTAACTATGGATTGAATAAAGTCAAAGAACAAATCATTCCATATAAACCCTGAAAAGGATTTATTATTTTGAATTACATGAACAAAATATTATATGAAAACACCAACAGTGTATGATAATTCACACAATAATAACCATATATAGAACACAGGCTCATTAAAAATACTCTATAATAATAAAAACATCTATTGATTTTCTATAAGTGTAAGGATGGAAGGGGATACATAGAAAAAGAGTAGATCTTAGATACTAATATGGGAACTGATATTACAATAACATAAAAAAATTTTGATCAAAAACGATACTCATTATGAAACCGTGAATATGATTTATCCCCTATATATATGGATGAACCAACTCATCGACATAGATGGAATTCGAATAAGAAATGAAAAGATACCATCATCAATCAATCCAAAATTACACAAAATTATTTAGTTTTCAAAGGTGTAATTGGTAATTTTGTCCCATGTTTCATAGTGATATCATGCAACTTCTATTCCTAAATAGAGAAATTTTTCAATAGAGCATCATGTCACCAATTTTATGAATTTGCATACTAATAGGTAATGAATCTCCCCATGTTGTCTTGTATCTCCTTATTAATCTATGGCCACTATTATTTCCTATGTTATATGGATGCATATTTCTTGTTATATGATTTTTTGCTAATTTAGAATCAATTAATTCCCTCATCAACTCCATGTTTAAGACATTATGAGACCAAATGATACCATATACATGAAGAACATATCCATTAATAATTAATCATCTTAGTTATGTATCCCAAAAATACATATTGTCATCCACGGTCCATTAATATATAATTTATTCCTCATAACAAGATAAAAATTTGACAGTATGAATAGATTTATATGTCAATTTAGATCTCTTATAATACTAATAATCATCTCAATGAAATTATTAAAAGAATTCCCTCATTCCAAACTCATCACATGTTTCCAAAACTATATGTTACTGTGTCTTATTTCTCATAGAGTTAGAAATAAAATTTCCCTTTCCATGTGTATATTCCATATAAATGTCAATAAACTACAAATAATCAACCTTCGTTGTCTACTGAAGGTGTAGTTCCAACTGTTAGATGATGTAATTTTATCTCTTCTAGTAGATATACAACTAATGTCTTTCTAATATTATGTAATTATTTGAATATATCAGTGAATATACCATTGAATTTAACAGTATATAATGAATGGGATAATTATTATAATGTGGTCTCAGCTTTCTGGATTCATAAGAAACAACTTGATCCCCCTATATCAGATCTACTCTGAGCCCCAAAAACTGATTTTTAAAAATACATGATATAATCATAACCAAATTCAGGTATGGTGGGATTGTTTATAGGTCATCATACTTGTTATAATTGAAAAGTCTCTACATAATCATCTATCAAAATAGACATCACTGTATTTCTAGTTAAACCTGAAGATTTATCTTTTAGATGGGAGAATCCCTAGATATGCCCATAGTATTATCCTTCTAAAACCAAAAACCTCAATATATTAAAGAAATTTTTGGGTCATTCCCATTTAAAAATGGGTTTCAACATCTATAGATCTACTAGAATTATAACCTATAAGATAAAAAAGCTAATTAAGTGAACTTTTAAATAAGAAATATAAAATTTAGTTAACTTTTTATAATTTTCATTCCCACTTATGGTACATTGGATGAGTTTATGGTGTTGGGATCGAATTTACCTTGCTTTATAGTATAAAAAATTTAACAAAAAACAAAAAAAAATCTAGTTTAGATACGTGCAGAATATTTGATTCGTCATTTTGATAAATACCATCTATGTGTTAATGAAACTAAATGACATTACCAAAAACTCATATAAGCCCTATATTTTCATATACAGTGTATTGGGTATGTTATATGTCCTAACAATCAACTTATGGTACCTTGAAACCAATTCAATCAAGTAGAATATCATAGAAACTCTCATATAATCTAAGATATTAGTAGTTCATAGAATGGAAGTCTGTCTATAAGGACATGAAATTAAACATTACAAACACTAATAAACTATTTTAGAATTCAAATCCTTAATTTACAAAAGATTTTTTCATTTTATTGTTTTATATAATTAGGATATTAATTATTCATATCAATCTATATTAATAAAAATCCTTTTCTATGAAAACAATATAAATTTTTCCACAATAAAATAGTTTTTAATAAGACCTGATATATTTTCATGAAAATTATTAAATAAATTATTCTTGGCTTATTCTATTATATTAACCCTCTTTAAACCCTTTGAATTTTTTTTGAAGCATCGGATTTGCATAAAAAAGTATAGTAAGAGACAAAAAAATTAATGAAAGAAACCATTCTTTTGTCAATACTTATATACATATGAAATTATTTTCACAAATATATACATCTAACCCCAAAACTATCATATACATTCTTCGGGAAAACCAATGATTTCCATAAAACATAAAAAACATAAATAAAACCCTAAAGGTATCATGGGGAATTAAATACATAAATTTTAACCCTCATTTATACAATATGATTTGAATCCCTCATGGTTAACTTAAAATGTAACCCTTACTTATATTTTATAACGTAACCCTCACAATTATCATATAGTGTAACCATCGCAGTTACACTTGGTGTAAACATACTGTAAACGTGAAACATAAATAACACATTTGAGAGAGTTATATATCAGAATATTTGTCCTAATCAATTCTCTAGAACCATAACATAATCATAAAATAATAATGAATTCATAAAACATTAATTATGAATTTTTTATAAAAATAAATTTAAAAGATAATTTTTAAATAAAAGTTCATTTCCTTGGGTTCTTCATAGTGAAAACAGGTGTAAAACTAATGCATAATATTTTAAATAATTCATTTAAAATATACAAAAATCATATTCATATTTATAATTACATATATTATCATCTTATATCATATTTCCAAACATTTAATCCCAATATATTGCTATTTTAATTGTTTTGGGTGCATTTACATCATGGGTTCCATCATATGATAATTATTGATTTTCTTATGAAGTGGAATAAACAATCCAAAATTTAAATGAAATAGAATTAAAATGTTTTTGAAATATTATATGACACCATATATATTTATTTATTTTAGATATAAGGATGAATAATTAGATAAAACATATTTGAAAAATGATTTAATCTATTTTGGATGTTTTTATGATCTTCACAGAAATATATCATTTTATATTATATTATCATTGTATAAAATTTTCTACAAAATTATATGAATTTTTATTTCAATATTATAATATTATTTAACAATAATAATGGGTTTACATCCATCCTTGAATATAGTAAGGGAAACATAAAGTGTATAATCAATAATGGTGGTAAGTCAACACATCACAAATAGATTTCTCATTTTTAAAATAAAATAGAGAGAATTGGTAGTTTGATGATGAATTCTTCCATAAAAATTATAAAATTATCAAAAATATTGAATACTATAATTTTCATTCCCCTTGGATAAGTAGATGTTAAGAGAGAAAAATAAAAGAGAAGAAATTGAAAAGAAAAGAAAATATAAAAATCGGATTTTACTTCTTCAAATCCCCACCTTAAGAACCACATTATGTAACATGGATTTAAACTTGGAAAACCATAATTTCATATATGTGGAGATAATTCGTTGTAATCAAATTGGGAAAAATTAAATAAACGTAAAGGGTTTGTGTTGTGTGGAGGGGACATGGTGAGTGCTTGTATTTAATGTGGAGTACATATGTGTTTGTTGGTTATTTTATTCATTAGTTTTTTATTTTGGAAAAATAATGTTAGTATATTCAATGTTATCACTAAATATATTAAAATAATGATTTAGATTTTGGGAATATGGGAATAAATCATCAAAACATCACCTATGTGTTATTAAATCATGAATTTTTCAAATTCCTTAACATGATGTGATTTCTTCACTCACATTGTTAGACGGGTGCTCGAAAGAGAGATTGATGTGATGACATCTATCGTCTGGTTGTCCCTCAACATTTTTATGTGCGTGGGGGGAATTCCATGCCTTTTTATATCATCGTCATGGTACAACCTCTTAGTAGAGGTGGAAACATTTCTCTTTTCCTAATCACACTGTTACAACTCCATTCAGGTTGAGATGAAATGTTTTCCTTCATTTTTGTCATTATCTCTTTGTTGATCACATTGTCTATCCATCAGGTTTTTTATATTTTCATCTTTCATGCTATTATAATGGGATACCTATCACCGCATTTTTCAAAAGTTGATTTCATGTTTTATTTTCAATGAAGGGGGCTTGAGCCTTAACTTTTTAAAAATGAATTTGTTAAATACTGTATATTTCCATATTACATAGTTAACAAAAAATTAAGCTATTTGATAAAAAAATGATTCCCCTGAACCATTTTCAACATGATGATTTCAAAAATGGACTCAATTATAAGAAATCAATATTTGAAATATTTGAAATTTAATATTTTTATAAAATATATATTTTTTAAAAAATGAACAATTTTAAAATTATATCCCGTTTTATAAAACATTGAAAAATTTATTAAAGTCTCATAAAATTATATTATAACCATATAAAATTAATATATTAATATATTAATATATTTTATGATGATAAATTTTCTTTTAATTAATTAAATTATTTATATATTTATGAATGAAAATTCAAGTCTCTCAACAATGCTAACAATTAATTATTAATTTTCAAAACAGTTATTTACTTATTCCATGATATAATTATATCATATATTTCCTTATAATATAAATAATTTTTATTCATACTCACATAGGTGGGGTTGATATTCTGTTAGTATAGATTACTTATTATCATCAAATACTAATTATATCATTATACATTTATTAAGAGATTAAAAATATAATTACTGACTAAAAAAGTTATTTTACAAGTACCTATGTTGTTATATTCTCCCAACATTCTACAAATGGGGTCCTAGATATTTTTTTACTTACAAAACTAGTGAGGATATCATTCCCTCAAATTATTTTCACATTTTCATGTTTTTTCTTAAAACATGTAGTTTCCACACATAAACTTAACCTGATGAAATTCCTTATTCACCAAAACATGCTCTTTAATTTCAATAATAGGAAAAGTCTTTTTCTTGTAAGAAATAAACTCTTATAGTTGAATATCTTATGGGATAAAAACATGAGATGAATGGGGCACATGATTTCATTAAATTAATATATTAAAAACATTCTATACTATATATAAAATTAGAGGAAATTCAATAAAGAAAGAAACTTGTCCAATATTTTCCTAGATTTTAAATAGTGCAATGAACTAAGGGCATATCATTTATATCCCACAAACATGAATAAAAAATTTACAAGGGGATACTTTTTAGGGAAATCATGATCACCTACCATGAAATAAATTTCTTTCATCGTATTTTTTGCAAGGATTTAATTTTCTTCTTGGATTTTTCTTCATGTTTTTCATGATAACATCCATATTCGTAGATACTTAAACAAATAATTCTTTTAAAATCAACATCCATTACCTCACTTCATCCCAAAATGTTAAACATTGACACCACTTAAAATATAATTCCTTAAATGGTGCCAATTGTATATGGGAATTAAAACTTCCTTTATATAAAAACATATTTTAATAAAGATGTTGATTTTAAATTCCATAGTAATCCATTGAACAAGAACGAATCATGTATCAAAAATTCTTAATTATTTTCTCATTCAATCCATCATATTGGGGATGAAAGGCTATGATGAAATTTCATTGAGTACCCAATGACTTATGAAGGTCTTTCTAAAAGATAGAAGATAACATGGGGTCATGACAAGATATAATGGATAGAGTAACTCCATGTTTCCAAAAAATATCTTTTACGTACAATCATGAAAAATGACCCAATGTCCTAATATCACTAATCAGAATAAAAGGTGGTGATTTAGTCTAGAGATCAATAATAAACCAAATCACATTATTACTTTTAGATGTATTTTTTTAGTCTACCCTGATGTATATGGATATATTTCCCCATTTACACTCTAGCACTGGAAAAGGATTGATCATCCCCTTTGGTAGTTTCTTCTCACCTATAATTTTTTTACAATTCAAACAATTAATTTTAAAATTAAAAATGTCACTTTTAATTCCATTCCATGAGTAATACTATTGAGAGTCTATATATATTATAGTGTTGCCGAAATAAACTAAAAATTATGAACTATGTGATTTATATAAAAATTATTCCATAATATTATAATCATAGAGAACGCATTATCTCTTCATAATGTTTAAAATGAAAATATTTAGCAATGTTAAATTTTGGAAACAAGTCCTTCTTAGACAATTCTTTTAGATTCTATAAAAAAATGGTCTTCCTTCTATTTTTTCATAATTCTTATTAAGATATAAAACATTAATCGCACATGAAGAAATATATTGAAATTTACATCTCCAACAAATTGTAATGTAAAATTCATAATGTATTTATTTAATGGGTCTTATTAAAAATTTTCATTGTTAATTATGAATGATTTTTTTCATCTCAAGGAATGTTCCAATTTTATTTCCTTTCTTTGGCGGTAATAGATCATAGAGTAATAATCATCTACCAATTCAATCAATATTATCTAACTCATGTGGAATTATTTTCATGTATAAATATACTTCAGGCATTTAATATCCATATATATATATATCACATTTGACTCCAATTAAAATATTTTTTGAGATTTTTAAATAAAAAACCATAGTTGATAATTTAAAATCATTTGTGGGATAACTTAACTCATTATGTTTCAATTTTTTTGAAACATAAGCAATTAACATGTCATCTATCATTATAACACACCCAATTTCCATAAATGATGAATTACTATAGATGAAAAAATAACCATATATAGTACGAAGATAAAAAACTAGAGCATTCACTGATATTATTTTTTATTTTCGTAAAATCATCATTAGATCCTTCTATCCAATAAAATTTACCCCCTTTTGTAATAACAGGTTCTGTAGGATAGAGAACTATTTAAAATTTATAACAAAATTCTCTTAATGAATATGTAATTCAAGAAAAATAAAAATCTCATAAATATTTTTAGGTCTTGGAAAATTATAATCCACCTTTTTTGGTGAGATAAAATATTATTCCATCCTTGTTTATAATGTTCCAATGAAAATAATTCTATTGTAACAAAAAATCATATTTTCTGAATTTTTAATAGAACTACTTTTCTAATAGAGATTTCATGAAAATCATAAAATTATTACATGATCTTCATAACATTCTGAAAACACATAAATTTCACCAATAAAATAAATGTGAAACTAAACCAAATGTTCAGGGAAAAATATATTCCTAAAATCCATGAATATATTATGGGATTTTTTTAAACCAAATTAAATAACAATGAACTCATAATGGAAATATATATTTTGGAATGATATTTTCGTATTATCACCCTCCTTAAGCTTCAAATAATGGTACCCAAATCTAAATTCAATATTGTAAAAACATTATTCTCTTTATAGGTGATAAAATAATTTACCGATATGAGGTAGGGGACACATATTCTTAATAGTGATTTTATTAAAAAAACTAGAATCAATGATAATTCTCATGGATCCATATTTTACATTATCAGACAAAATAGGATCACCCCATGTTGAGGTCCTGGGAAGAATGAATACTTTATCAAGAAAATCATGTAACTAATTATTCAATTTAATAAGTTCCACATGTGTCATTCGATAGAGTGGTATTGAAATTTCCATGTAATTAAAAACTGATACAATATTTTATTCAAGATCCTGGTCATTTATAAAATTGGGAAAATCATCAGGAAAACATGAATGCACTAATTTACACCTAGAATATCATTAATATATACAGTTCCACTAGTTTCTATAATATGGGAACGATAACATTAATTTCAATATTTTAACTATTTGTCAAATTCCAGATATGTTTTCAGTTGTATGGATTCGTTATTTTATACAAACTGAACCCTATATGAACACCATCTTCTCTAGCTCTTCATTCAACTTATCAGGTTAAATATAATATTAATCAATCCCCATAATAACATCAAACTGTTATAAGGAAAAACAACAAGGATTTTCAGTAATGTATTTTCATATAATACAATAGAATGATTAATAAAATTCATTTTTTCTATCATATTTCCTTCTGTGTTATATCCATAATAACTAGATTCATTTTATGATATAAAATTTTAAAATTAATATAAAATTTATCATATGTAATGGCATGTGTTGATCTGGTATCAAACAAAACATTAGAAAAATAACATTAACCAATAAAATTACCTGATACAACTTTTTGGATTGCCTAATATATGCTAACATGGTCACAAAGGTTCCTGTATCACTACTATTATTATAATATGGATTCATTCAATCATTTTTTCATTATTTTTTATGATATTTGCATAAGGACACATGTCAGCAAATCTGATACACATAATTGTTTTCTTATCAAAGTTAAAATTATGATCCTTTTTATTATGTTATCATGCCATATTTCTAAACTATCAACCTAAAAAAGACATCCTAATTTTAGTAAGGTATTTTCTAATGTGATTGTTACCAAACTTTTTAGAAACTAGATTGTGTAATTTCTTATCATCAAATTTCATTGATTGATATTTACCTATTGCCTGCCATCTGGAACAAATTTTTGGACTATTTTCAAAGTCCACAAGATAATCAAAAAACTAAATTTATAACCTCTCATAATATCAAACATTATCCTCATCACAATTTAATTCATGGTAGTCTAATTCCCTTTTATATATTAGGTTTAATCATGAGTATGAAAATTTGATTTGTCAATCACAATTCCAAAAAATATTTGGAGTATTTTATTCAAAACAAGTGAAGCATTCTTCATACAAGGCTACTCAATCCTCTAAAATTTGATTCAAATCAAGGAATTTCATTTCCCTCCTAATTTTAACAATCTTATGAAATTATTTCTATTGTAATAGATTCATAACTTCTTTACATTCTAATCCATAAATCTCATCGACATCCCTGATATTCTTGACCAGAGACCACCAATAGTTGCTATGACCTTGAAATCATTAATTATAATGACTAATTATTTAATTTACTAAAAACGAAATGAAATAAAATATTTGGGGGGATTTTTCCACCCTAAAACTGCCACTAGGTTTCAATACCCATGCAATGTACTTGTGGGTTTCCTCATAAAACATTTCACTATCAACAAATGATTTTCTCGTAGCTATGGTTATTAAATTTTCTTCATTCCACATCCATTTATATTTTTTTTCAAGAGATCCATTACTATACCAAGAAACTAAGTACCAATTTCATCCATTCCTGGTAGTGGAATCAGAAAAATATCACCCTCATGGTGCCTTCATACTTCATCTTCCCTATTTGTTTTCCAAAAAACAATTCTTAATAGACATATATTTGATGAAGCAACATGTTAATAATTAAATGATATATCACTGAAACATAACCAAAATTTAAACATCATTTATGGTATTCTATCAAAATCATCCAAACACATAATTTTATTTAATCCATTCTCTGATACCAACTATAAAGAATCGTCCTAAAACATTATTTAAACTAATAAATTATTTTATAAATCACTTCTGAACATTACCAATTATGTTTTTGATTTAGTGTATTATAAAATAAAGATATAGTTCATACATATAAACCAGAAATCATCCAATATGGTTACTATTAAAACATTATACGTATTTTTTATAATAATTTTTTTTAAAGAAACATGAAATCATTTCATGAAAAATATTCACAGTATTTTAATTGGATTATTATTTTATCTTACCCACCCTTAAACCATATTAAAAACATTTTAAAAAATGGTATAAGAAAAAAATTTACTAAGGTACATAAATTTAAATAAATAAATTATTTTTCAATGAATACAGATAATCATATGAAATAATTTTCATAGAATACAAACATACCACATAAAATATATCATATACTATGTAAAAATAAGATATTTCTATAAAACATAGAATACATAAATATAACTATAATGTGAGAAAGGGGAATAAAATAATTATGACTATAACCCGTGTGAATTTTATTTTATTTTTATCCCTTATGGATACCTTACATTTATCTATCACTGCTAGCTAATTATGTAACCCCCACGACTACATTATAGAGTAACCATCAATGATAGAAATGATGTAACCATACTATCATCCTCTTACATAAACATAACCAATGAATCAGAGGGAGATATTGGTCCCACACATCACCAAAATCAATTCCTTATTACTAGAACATAATTGTTAAGAAATATTAGTTGCATAAAAACATTTAGTTTTAATTTTTTAAAATTGAAATTTAAAATAGAATTTCAGTAGAAACACCCCATAATGCGGGTTTATCTTACATAAAACATGGTCAAAACTCCTAAATAATGTTTTAGAGAGAGTTAATAATACATTACAGATCTATATTCATATTCATAATTAATTAATCTATCTTTTTATAACATATTTCAAGGAATATATCAATAATATTTTGTTATTTTCAACGTTTTCAGTGAATTTATTTCATGTTTTCCATGGTTGGTTCATTATGGATTTTTTATCAAATGGATGAAACATTATAAAAGTTGTATGAAAAAGAATTAATTGGTTTTTACAATTTTATATTATTCCATATATCAATTTTTTCTAATATGATAATGAATCATTAATTAAAATTATAATAAAAATGATTTAATTTATGTTGGTGGATTTTACAACCCTTATGGACATATATCATTTTAGTTTATATCATATGTGAATAATGGTTTCAGAAGTTTATATTTCTTATAAAAAAAATTTAATTTTTTTGTTCAACAGAATTACGGTTTTATGACCCTTATTGATGTTCGTAATGAAAAATCAAAGTGTATTATTCATGATGGTGGTAAATCAACATATCACATTCGATATTCTTATTTTTAGAATAAATTTTATTCGATATCATGTTTGATGATTATTTTATCCAGCAACCTGATGAATCTATAGAATATATAATATAATATATTTTTCATTAATCATTCATAAAGTGTGGTGAATAGAGATTAATAAAAGAAAATAAAAATAATGTTGAATTTACCTCTTGAATTATCATATTTGAGAAACTTCTTGAGACATTAGGATTTATATTTTTGTGAGGCTAAATGGTGTTGGACATTGTTAAGTGTCTTGGTAATGTAATTGGAAAGAAATTTAACAAGATAGATGGCTTTGAGGATTGATGCCAAGAGGTGGTGGGAGGTGATATTTATTTTGGACAGGAGAGGAGTAAATTTTATAATTTTATTCATCAGTTTGTTATTTCGGATCAATACTAAGAATAATTTAAAAAAATATCATAATTTATATTGAAATAATGAATTATATCTCAATATTTTGGGCTTTCTTCATTTATATACCTTATATAACTAGATAATTCATGATTTTTCAAATACCATAAATTTCTACTTTTCATTATTCTCCATAAATTATACTATTTCAGAAAAATATACACAATTGATCCCATCAATTTTTTGATATGTATAATTTTAAAATGATATAAATTTTTTTGAAAATAATATCCTAAATATGAGAAATTTAGTTCTTAATTAAATTCATTATTTAATAAAAAATAAGAGTTTTAAAATCATAACTAATTTTATAACACAATAAAAAATAATATAAGGTCTTATAAAATTATCATATAATAATTAGAAACCAAAATATTAATTTATGAATAATTTTTTTGAAGATAAATCTTATTTTAAATCATTGAACTATAAAATTATAATAAATAAACATTTAAGATTCCCAAAAAATATAACACTTAATTAATCATTTTCAATGAATTTTATTCATATTTTCATTAAGTAAAAAAAATATTTTCATTTATATGATATATAAAATTTATTTTTACTCTCATATGTGATGTTTCTATTTTATTTGTATAGATTTCTCAATTTCAATAAATTAAAATTATTTCAATATATATATAATGACATTAACTATTTTATTCTAGAATAATATGAATTAATCTATATGTAGCTAAGTTGATACACAATTTATTGACCTTAAGATATTCCAATATATAATAACCCACACATAATTACATCGTTCCATCTTCCTTCATCGAAAATAAAATAGGATAAGCACTTGGATATTTACTAGGCCTTATTAAATATTTATCTTCAATATCTCCCATCTATACTTTCAACACAAAAACCCCCATTAGATTCATGATATAAGGTTACATGGAAATAGGTTCATCTCAAAGTACTAAAATATGAGTGAACTCATTATTTTTCCATGGTGTTCATTAATTTTTTTTTTTAGAAATTCAATCCTCAATGTGTTCCACCTCAAGAGTAATCATACTACACTTTGAAATACCTCCATCGAAAATAATGATTTCTACCAAGGATGTCATAAAATCAAATCTACACTGAATTAGTCTATCGTAACTATCATATATTTCTATTTCACTATAATGTTTTTAAATACTACGTTATATTTACAGGATATTAAATATCCTCTAGTAATAATAAAAATTATTCTCTAATCTATCTAGTCAATCAAAATCCGAAATCAATTCATATCTAGTCATTTTTCGTACAAATATATGCCAAAATAAATTATAGCCACTAATTATATTAGAACACTCCTTCCAACATCTTGAACCTCCTAATAACACTTATAACAGTATGTCAATTGTAATAAATCACAAAATATACTCCATGGTAGTTCTTTATCTATAATATAATCTAGATAATACAATAGGGTATGATTCCCTTATATCAAAAAGTGGAAAAGATATTATAGATGATACTAAAATAATAAATAAAATAGTTTAAGGATGCAAATCAATAATATTAGTAGTATACAATGTCATGTTATTCTATCTCACCCCTCATTATTTTCCACCAATATCAATCCATTTTATATTAATTTACAATAATATTATAACACCTACACAAGGTTACCACATCCTCGACCATAGTGAAAGATAACATTGGAAATATCGATACCTTTATTCCAATTTTTGTTTGTGTCCTTCATAGAATATGGTGATTTATATAAACAATTTATTCCACTGGACTATTTTTTTCAAAAACCAATCCTATAAAAGTGGACCATATTACAACAAGAAGAGATTCCACTATTGGTTGAGGGCACATATCTCACATAATGACATTCCTAACACACTATAAATTGTGAACATTATCACATCATGGATGAGTTGATCAGATACAATAACTAGTCTTCCAACTATTATAATTTTGATATCTATAAAAATTATGACTTCTTCAACCAATGGATATTATACTTGACCATCCAATAAAAATCACTTTCCTTCCACTTGCGGCATCCCATAGATTCCAATTAAAATTGATATCCGGATTCCTGATGATCAACAATTATATTATCTAAATGTCATTCTCTGATGGATTAAATTGTAGTTGTTACCCTACTAGATGATATTCTCCGGTGATGTCTCATTTGCATCCAATTTATTACAAAAATTTATTAGTTCAATGAAAATTCCACTATAATCCATCTATGAAATGTTTTTTTAATCAATATTATGAATTCCCAATCTCTCTCCTCCCCTATGTACCCCAGTCAAAAATGTTTAGAAAATAAATTTTATTAGTACCCTGAGTATGTCCATCATTAAGATTGGTCTGAACCAAGATTCAAGATATATTTTTTAAAATCATACATAATGTACACCACATTATTCACCCTCCTCATCTTGGGTGTGTCCTGATTATTTATGGTCATCACAACTAACTAATATCCAATTAATATTTCCTATGTGTCGCCCACCCTTATTAAAATGGATGATTTATTTTTTTTAAAGTCACTTATCGGATAATATATAATGGTAATGGTGACAGTAATATCACTATATATGGGTACAAAGATCTTATGAAACTAGTATGGAGATGATAGTAAAATACACTCTTTAGTGATACAAGATATCATGTTTGTACTGTGTGAGGCATGTGATACATTTCACACTCTTGATGATAAAATAGAAAATGAAAGAGGGGAATTATTTATAAATGGATAAAAACATTTCTTATATCACAAGATATAACATAAGATAAAACATATAAGTAAAAGATAAAGAAATGTGAATAGATATGTAGGGTCAATATTATAAAATCATAACATATGAATTGACATTTTATAATATATTTATTCATTTCATTTTATTAGATTTGTTTAGGGGTCTTATTTAACCATTCAGAAACAATGATATATCATATTCATTAAATACGTCCCTAACATGAACAATTTATGTTAAAATATTTGTCTACTAGCATACTGTGATCTATGAATATGCACCTCATGTTGTACCGCCATAAGGGAAAAATCATATAAATTTGAAACATTACAAAATAACTGAATCACCCATAGTAAAATAAAATCATACTTGTTACAATATAGTCTTTTTAACATAAATTGTTTCCAAAGTATTATAGATCCCCCACCCACTCATTGGTAACATACTACAATTGGTGACATAATTACCATGTACTGGCGTATCTTATTATACTAATTCAATCATCATACTAGTAATTAAATAGAAAAATAAAACATTTGATAACACTATGTAAATTCCATGTCACAGTAACCCCTCACGTCATCGAGAAAGGTGTCCATATGACATCAGGTTCATCTCCTAAAAATCTAGTGGTTGCAACTAGTGGCATAAGACTCATATGTATAGCTGGGAGACTATAACCTCAGGTACGTAATAATAAAAAATAGCATATCTGTTATAAAAAAAATAATCTCTAGTGGATTTACAATAATATGAAAAATAAATACAAACATAATAAATAATTTCATTCCATATTGTATAGAATCTGAATGTCATGTTAAATTTCATTCATATAGAAACAAAAAGATATATAAATAAATGGGAATTACATTTCCATTACCAAACACCATGACTAGGCTTATATTTCAGTTCTATTCTTATTTGGAAATAAATAATTCAAGAAAACATCCCATTTCCATTCTGCAAACTTGTATCCAAGAAGTCCTCAATTATACCAAATGGTAGCACGAACATGGATTGACTAGAACTATGTAGTCTACAAATAATATTTTATATGATCATAAATTATATAAAATTAGAATTAAATAGTTTGAAAAAACATCAAATTATTTAAAAAATTTATAGTGGACAATAAAGTAACCCCACAGACCCTTGAACTCTTGGATGAAAATGACGATTAGCCCATACCTACCTTGTAAAAAATCAAAATGATCCATTCGATTCACCCCCATCGAAAACAAATTTAAATATATTTTATATACATCCTTCATTCTAGAGTATATTCATCCCATACGACCATCCATTACACCATCAACCTCCATTGATTCATGAATATTACCCTCCTTCATCGCGTATAACATATTCCTCTCTTTCGTGCATTTTACAACCCTTTATATCACACTACAGAGTTAATAAACCAATCTTATAATCCTTATAAACTATATATTCATTCATCTCACCCTTATTTATCATGTTAATATATATATTAGTCTATGTTATCATGACATAATGTGCCTATTCTTTAGAAAACAATTAATATCCACAATATATAGAATTACCATACAATCAAACAATTATAAAAAATCCGATACCGTATAACATTTTTTGAAAAATAATTTTCTAAAATAATTCCCCCATTTTTCATTTAATGAATTATCTAAGATACTAGTTCACATCAAAATATTTTTATTACTTATTTTTATTCCATTTTAACCCAATTTCCATTTCACAAATCATTGTTTCATTATGTCATTATGATATTAAACCATTTTCAAATTCCATTATATTTATATATTGACAATAAATATAGTACAAATAAATTATCAATTTATGATTTAACCCAATTCAATAACAAATTACACAACATGGTTATAAAATTCAAGGATCAAATGTTTTATGTTCCAATCCATGGTCGAGTGTAAACACAATAATTTTTTTGTGATATGACCATGTATCAATAAGAATATTACACAAAATATCGATGGGATTTAAAAAGATGATACTTATCATCATATAAGAGATGTATAATTACAATGTAATCATTTTAATGGTGTTATATTGTGATTTTACATGTTTCGAATTAATGAGATGCACATCCAACCCCATGAATTTTTTAGACCACCCACCATAAGTAGGGAAGCAGTAACCACATTATTAAATTTATTGATCAAGGTGAAACACAATTATCCCTCAATTATCTTGATATAAACACCACGTTATTAATAGATGATGAAAATTTAATGGGAAACCAAGAAAATATTATGAAATTCATGAAAAAATTACAAAAACCATATCATGGGATCATATAAATATTATTGATTTATGGAAAGGTGCTGAAGAATCCTAAGAAGTCAGGGATAACCCTTCACAATTATATATTATGAATTCAATTAATATTTGGTTAATTATAACATAAATGGTGGTTTGCGAATATAATTATGATTTTTTCTATACTATTATGACCCATAAAAATTCTACATTCTAATAACTACCCGAAGATTGATGGTGGAGTTATATAAAATAGTTCTATACTTGGAAACTCTATTGGTTGGTCCATGGGACTCTTGTAGGGGAATCAATTTCATTGAAACTAGTAGTGGTATATTGAGGATGAATATCAATCTAGTGTTATTCTTATAGTCATACCATGATTTCTCACCCCCACCCCTTCGGTGAGACAGGGGGCTATCGCAACTACCCAATGCAACTAAAATGTCTCTTGGGTATCATGCCACCATTATCATTCACTCAATTGGTGTCTATATTCCATGTAACATGTTTTAATTAAAATATTAAAAAACTAAAATTATTCATATAAAGTGTTCCAGAAAGCACAAAAATAAATGATTGTAAAGGTACCTAGAGAAATGTGGTATCATATACATACAATATATTCCATTAATATTATTTTAGATAAGATTATGTAACCCATATAATTGATGGTTTATTGATTATTATTATTCCTTATTTTTTATTTCACTATGTAGAACACATAGGAATTCATGATAGGATTTGTGTACCGAGGTCAGTGTCATCATTAATTTGTAATGTATATATCAAATGAGATGAAATATTTGAGATTATGTTTAATCACAATCCCAAATGGGATGTTTCTCACAATTATATAGGGTGTCATTAGCGAGACTTGAATTATACGTATGATGATATTAATTATGATGTTTCAATAATCGTAAGATAACATAATATATTTTCTTTATATTATTTATATTATACTTCTTTATGATTATTCATGATCCTTGTCTCTTACCATAGCTTATTTTTCTTTTTGAATCGTATCATTTTCCTTATAATCATGTTTATTCTCTTATATTAATTTATATCTCCCCACATTTCATTATGTTCTACAATAGATAACATTTTTAGTTATAGACCCTAAAATTGGTTTTTGAGATAATTATGGTGATTAAAAATCATATTAGTTTCATATATATTTTTAATATACCTTGCCATAGAAACACACTATGGATAAATTAGTTATATTTATTTGATATTAATGTTCAAAATAATATAATAATATGTGTAAAAATATTGGGACATTATAGTTTATATTATATAATGGTTTAGTTATGTATTTTTTTTAGGAAAAAATATATTAGTAAAAAACATGGGGATAATTCTATATATAATGTTTATTGCAAATTTTTGGTCAATTATGGAATGAGTGTATTCCATGAAAATTAATCCATGTTTGGAAAATACATGTGCATATGTCCCAAAAATAGTTTCACATGTCTATAAAACCCTATAATGGTATGCATGGGTATTGAGTAGACCAGTAATTAATTCGCGTAAAAGGGTCCTTATTACCTGACATGGTAAAAAATCCCAAATGAAATGATTTTGAAAAATAAAAAACTTATTACAAACCACTTTGATAGTCTTGAATCTATTATTATTATATAATTCATAATAGTAAATTTATATGGACAAACTAAGCTGAATCCTAGAGGCTCATTAAATAGGATATTCATGTAATTTTTATTTATTCATTATTGTTTCTAAAATTACTTTTATGTGATTTTTAGTTTATTTATTCTCAAATATAATTGTCCATTATTTTAGTTCAGAGTTATAAATATAGCTAATCTTTCCATCATTTAATGTGGTAGGTAATATGAATACATAAAATATGATATGCTTAACATGGTGAGAGTGGGAGATAAGAATGCCACAGATGAACTATCATAACTAAATCATGTAATGAATATTAACATATATCATTTAGAACACCCTCATTATCCTTAGAATGTTTATGTTTCATTTTATTCCTTTTTGTGATGAACACCTCCAACATATAATGGATACACTGACATCTTTTTCATGGATGAAATTATTAACTCAATTGAAAAAAATTTAAATATACTCTAATTATTTGAATAATACATGGTCAGATCATTCATCAATCACCCATATAGAGAAGACATTATATGGTTAAAACTAACATAGAATTATATACAGAAAGTGGAATTCAAATCCATAAAATGTAATGATTAAAGAAATTATTTTTTAATAATTATTACCCCAGAACAAATTATCTTAACCTTGATAGGGAATTCTAAATAATGAAGAAAATGATGATGGTCCAGTAGTTTATTATAAGGAAAACATCCCAAGGATTTCATGATACACCTTTCACTATTATATCAATAATTAAAGTATACTATACTATTTATTTCATGGTTTAAAACCCTATCTACAATAATCATTACATATTAGAGACTCCTACATCTATAAAGTGATTTATTGTTGATTTTTTATGGACAATATTGGGATTAGAGATTTGTTTTATTCTTTTGGGACTATAGAAAAAGTGAATATATTAGGGTTTAATTCCGATGAGAAATGGATAAATCCACTAGAGGAATGAAAATTAAACTACTCTTATGTCATATAAGTGAAAAGATGAATCCTTGATTACATCTCCTTGGAAAATGTATATGATTTAAATGTTCAAATTATGGGAATCAAGATTATATTTATCAATGAGAGATAAATATTTATAATAAAGAGATAGAATAAAATATTTTTTTTATCAAACCTCATAATTTATTTCTATCATTCTACTATAAGGAATACCAAAATCATTCGTCTTAAATATATAAATAATGGGTTGTTTGAGATAATAAATTACAACCAAAACCTATAAGAAGAATAGAGAAATGTATTACATTATCACAATTAATATTGAAGACCATGATAATGAAGTGGTGATAGGTGTCATAGTTATTCATTGAGGAACAGAAATGTTATTATTTGACTCTATTTATAAACAAGTCTACATATAATATATTCTTGTTAGAATAATTCAAATACCACTAGAAACCTCAGGGATGAGATATATATAATAAGAGAATATTAAGTAATTTTTAAATATAATATATATAATTCCCCCAAGTCATTTTTCTTTTAATGATCCTTTCATTAAATATTTTCATACATCCCTTTGTGAATTTCATTGTATATTTGTCTTGGATTTCTTATCCCTATCTGAATCCAACATCCAGTACAAATATAGCCAGATTAATCTCTATGTAACACCCAAATACTTGAAAATATTTTTAGTTTAAAAGATTTTTTTTATATATTTCATAATATGAATCACTATGTAAATTTTCAACTAATGGAAACAATTAGTTAATTTGTGTTTCATGGTAAACTATGTTTCAAAACCATTTAGTCTAGAATTTATTTTAAAAATAATTTTCAACACTTTTACAATTTTTACATGTCAAAATGCACTTAATTTTTAATTTTATAATGCCATATTTACCTTATGGTTATTTTTTTAATTTTTTAAGAAGCATAATATTTAAGTAGAATGGGATATACTTTATTTTATTTGAAAAATTACATTTCATCTAAATAATTATTTATATTAAATTATATTTATATTTTTTTCAAATTATCAATAGATCAATTAATTATATATCAATCCAATTTAGTTCATCGGAATCATTTTTATATTTAATTTATATATAAATACATAATTATGTTTGAGCATTTATCACATTAAAAACATACTTTCCCACCACCTCTGTGGGAAAAAAATACAAATTTTTTTTTTGACATATGTTATTTGATTTTAGAAAAAAATAAATACATTTTTTAATTCATAATAATATTTATAGTCTAATATTATAAACATAGTATTTGACTACAATTTTTTGAAAGTAATTAATATTATTTTCATCCATGAATGTAATATTAAGCTTAAAATGAACTAATAATAATGCTTGAGATCCAAAATGACCATTAAACTTGTGAAAAATACATTTAATAACAATATTTCGACCATATACCCTATTGGTTAAAAAAATTTATATTATTAATTAACATTATAATGAAAATGGCCTATATAATATGTTATGTTACAGAGAAGAAAAAATGGAACCTTTCTTGCATCTAATATTAATAATTTTTTAGAGTATAGAGAAAGCTACATAGATGTGGTTATATAAATTAGTTTGAATGTTAAATGATTTTTTATCATGGAAATTTATAATTTATTTTTAGAGATGATATAGTTACATTAAGAACATAATAAATGTTAACATGTATTATTTAAATCATTAATAAATAATAAAAATTAGGCTAAAACCATTAGAATTAATGAATATTCAATTATATATGATGTCAAAAAAAAATTAGATGAATATACATGTTTACATACATTTTTACTATTTTTTTTCGATTAAATAAATTTTCATAATATATAAAATATAAATTAAATAAATAATGTCCATATTTTCCTATATGTTCTTTTACAATAACAGATATTTAATTAAAATATTTAAAATGAAAAAAAATATAATAATATAATTGAACTATAAGTGTTAATAAATTTAAAATATTTTCCATTCATGGGAGAATTTATATTTTATAATTAACATATTTTTTCAATGTTGTAAAAAAATTATTACCGTCCTCCTGAATAAAGAAATGTTTTTGCAACTTACATACGTTGTGTTAAAATTAATTTATAATGAATAATTGATTTTTATTTATTTAAATATATATAATATTAAAAATTATTTAGGTATATATTTTATTAAGAATCTCACTTTATATTTGTGTTAATGCTAAAATTCTATAAAATAGAAATCTGGTTACTTTACTAAAAACCAAAATGTTACAATTGAAGAAAATTATTAGTTAAGGAATAAAATTATACAATATACATTATTTTTCTCTATTTGAGGTTTTTAAATACCATAATTCTCATTCAAACTATTACTACTCTATTATTAGGAACATTAGTTACGAGAGATCTCCCAATATTTTGTACCTTTTGATAGTTACAATATATTCACTACGCCACAATTTTAAAAATTCATTCACTCTTCCCCTTACTCACATATATATATCCACGTTGTCTCACAAAAACTCTTCCAAAATAGTCTAAAATCATTCCTATAGTGATATTAGTATCCTCACATTCTGAATAAGTCAACATAATTTAATCCTTTCTATGAAAACCAAAATGATTTTTCTGAAAGGTGTTAATATTCATAATGTGGATTAATTATTTATTTGTTTATACAACCAATGATTTATTATTATTATTACATTATAATATGCTAAAATAAGTATAATCAATGTAGTGAAATTTTTTATTTTATGTTTTCATCCTAAACCTAGAAACACGTCCATCAAGTAGGTAACAAACTTATCTTTCATGTATGCTGTCGTACCGCCTTGTAAGGATATGTTGTTTTTATCCTCTACCACAAATCATGGTTGAGAATTAGGATGGAAACATATTTCCTATATGATATAGATGATATTTATCATGTATTTATTCTTCAATAATATTTTATAACACATGCCTTTATGTATTCCATTTTATGTAAATATGAAAAATTCATTTGTTGATATCTCGACTACCGCCTCCTCAAAGCGATGAGATATGTCCACAAATTACATGGAATGTATTAAGGATTATATTAGTTAATAAATTTTAATTTAAGTTAAATATATAATTTTTTTTCTTACCTAATTAACATTATTTAAATATAATATATCGATTTATTTGTAACCGGATCCTCACACTAAAAAAATTCAGAACGTTGTTTGTGAACATGTAGACTACTGCCTTTTCGAGACGATGTGAATACACATACATCAAAATATTAATATATATTAGTATATATAGATAAATAAAATTTTATTTGTGTTATAATGATCATTCTTGACAGATATAATGTTACATAACTTTCTTCCATAATGGTCATTGAAAAATGGGAACATTACTTATGCATAGAAAGAACCCACTATCTTCATCATTGTAACATTGGTTAATTTTTCATAAACAACACTATTAATTTCATTTAAATGTATAATGTCAGTAAAAATATAATAATTTTATAATTTTTGTTATTCTGGAGGTTTTTATATGTTAACTAGTCTTCCATACATTTACAACTAATTTTTTTTCATGAACTAAATATTGTCGAAACACTTGACAAAAAAACATAATGGTTTAATTTGTCGTATAAAACATTTCAATAAGTCAAGTGAATGTAATTAGAAAAATTAAAATGGTTTAAATGAAATTAAATAATTTAAATAAATTTATCATTTAGGAAGATACATACACATTTAAATATTCGGACAAAATATATGGGATTCTAGTACAACATTTTATTCTGTAACGCATAAAAAATATTAACCACTTATTTCATTTTTAGGGTGTATATTTTGAAAAAATTGTAATTTAATTTTATAATTAAATAATATTTTATGGTATTAAATGTTTCACTTTGAATTAACACTTCTAACGGGGTTTTACATCTAAATTACCCACAGGTAAAAGTTATCATTACACTTTCACTTTGTTTTATGATTGATTACTTTCATTAGAAACCATAATTTCCATTTGAAAATTTTTGTTGTACATTAATTTTATATTACATAAAAATATTCTTTTGAAACACATATTATTATATTCTAAAACATATAACATTTTTATATATAGTGTTCAAAATTATAGTTATTTGTGATGTTAGAGAAATATTGATAAATCTGAATATTTTATTCAGTATGGGTATATGTATTGATTATGTAAATAGATTATTCAACATATGAGGATTGAATATGATTTTTAGGTGATGGGATTAGGCTTCTATATACCCAAGATTTATATTTTGTTTTCATGAGACAACATAGATATGTTTTTGGCCAAGGAATTAACCATTTAATAGATTCTTGGCATGAAGCCTTAATAGTATTAAATTCTAGGGTAAAATCTTGAAAATATTATATTATTAGAATGAATAATAAATATTAATACAGTCATGTAATGAATCCTAGAAGTTATTTTCTGATATCCAGGGTTATTCAATCCTTCATTATTCACTTATTGTTATTCCATGTGATTATTTCATTAGTTATAATATCTATAGTTACAGTAGATTCTCAAAATATTGATTTGTTAGAATGGGTTTCAGTTATCAACCATTTCATATTGATTATGCCTTATCTAGTTTTCTAAATTGATTTCTTGTCGAATTTATTTTAAAATTCCATTTTAATTATTCATATTGAATCAAGATGACATCTTATGTAATTACTATTACAGAGAATTTTAGTTGACACTTCTTTTTTTCATTCCCTGGGATATCATGAGGAATAATTGGAATGTGTTTCAAGGTTGTTAAGGAGGTAAATTTATAAGGATGTATTTTCAATACCAAATGTATAATGGGTTTCATGTATGTAATTTAGTTTTCCAATACATCTAAAGTGATCAATCATTCGATATTTGACCGCTTTTAATCATTCCAATGTAATAATGTACTGCAAAAAGTCAAGGTTTCTATGTTTTTGGCACTAAAGTTTATATCAAATTATGTTTAGTGGAAACCTTGGAAACTAAATTTACAAATCACATATTATAGAAGAAACCCCTATGTTCTATTTTTATCATTACTATATAAGAACATTCCAATGAAACATTATTTATGATTACAATATCAGTTATGCATAAAATTTTCAATGGACTTTTGGAATTATACATTGTGTTTAATAGTTCATGATCTAATCAAATATATTCCATTATTTAGATATGGATCCTTAGAAGAATAAAGTTATAAATACTCATTGAAAATGCACAGGTTTCCCTACTAAGGTTGTCAATATGTCTATTATTGGAACAATTAAAGTTATAGATATATTATAACAACTTAATTATGTTATGACACATAACCTTATCTGGATAGAGAAACCTATTCCGCATTGAGATTCTATTTTTTTATATAACACTATATGAATGATTCCTCCATAATTTAATTATAATACTTATCCAATTAAGGATGAGTAATTGATTTATTCATTGGTGAAGATATTTCTTGCATTAGGATCTGGGGAAGGGTAAATTTTTACACTTACTATTTATTTATTCAAAGATAGTTTTGACCAGTCGTGGTCATTGATCCAAAATAATGTGATTGGCGAAGAGATAGAACTCATTGAATGGAATTATTTTAAGGATAAATTATTTGATAAATACTACTCTAATGGGTGAAAAATTGATATAAAGATAACATTGTTATCTTTAATGTAGAAGGTGAAAGATAGTGTAAAATTTCATGAAGCTACATTTATACGGTTAATAGCGATTTCTGAAAATTTCATATGCAATATAGAATGAAATATTGTCCATTTTATTAAATGAATTAATCCACATATCTTAATGGTTGTTGTGTCTCAAACGTTTTCATATTATAATGAAATCAATTTATGTTTATTCAAGATAATGAAATAATTCTCCATAACTTACAGAATTAATGGGATGAAAGAGAAGTATATTATATTATCTCAAAATTTGTATAAATGGGAAAAGGGAAAGAAGGATTTTAAAAAATTTGATACATGTGGAAGTAAATAACTTAGTACATGTTTAAAAGTTAAAGTATTTCGCTTAAATTATTTAGAAAGAGGAAATTGTTCCCATGATATTAAGGGAATGGATGAATTTTATTATGTTCAATGCTCCAATTGTAAATATATGGGGAACTAAGAAAAATTATTCCCAATGATCCAGGAGAATACACCCCAAAATAAGATAATGGATCAATATCAATATTATGAAATTAACACAAAATATGTGGAATGGTTAATATAAATTTTTATTTGAATACAATAAATTGTTTTAAAATTTATTTCTTTGATAGTGTTCTCATAATTTGAATTAGTAAATATATAAGTATTAAACTATGATACCTTTTCATCACGGATTGGAAAGTATGTATTTTTTAGTATTGATAACCAAGAAAATTGATTCAACCTTAAAACAGTCATTTTTGGAAACCACATGGTTGAGGGAAAGATAACACTTAATATGTTTCTTGTCACAACACCCTCCCCACAATGTGTACCCCTCCTAGGCTGGAAATGTGAGAAGCGAGATCATTACCCCGGAGTTCTTCCTGAAGTAGGACCTATGTTGGAGTTTAGCACCCAGGTTAGAGTAAAAACACATATGGGAGCCAATACCCTCTAAGAGAACACATGGGAAAGAGATTGATAAGATAGACACCAACCAACTCCATCTCATACCGAAATATAAATGAAAACCCAAGTTCTCATATATAATGTCATAAAAAATTACAAAAAAATGAATGGGGAAACCAGCAAGTACACAAAATAAAGTAAAAACTGCCGCAACCACAACTATCATAACGCGTATCATACTTCCGGTATTAAAAATAAATCCATTATAGCCCATACATCAAGTAAGGATCCTCAATCCGTCACAATATATACACATTACACCTATAGTAGACCATAGGATATTATATCCTGAATTTATGAGTGTGAATAACTACAATCCATTACAACCCTTTACACACATATATGGGGAAAACTAACCATTGTTCCTACTAGCACAAGTAAATACCCAGAACAGAGAGAGGGGCCAAAGGGAGTTGTCATCCATCCGTCCTCCCACTGGACTGTTGGGGAAAACACCCCCCCTAGATCTCAACATCCCTGGGGTGTTAGTTTCCCTAACTAACTAGGTGGAGTAGAGTATAGAAACACAAAATGTACAGAATATAAAATATATCAAAACCACACTATGGGAATAACATATTCTTAGACTCAACTACAGTTATCATCTCATGGAATCCTGGATTCAACATCTAAGACTACATATCCAATAAGTATAAAATCATTTAAATGAATTTATTTCCTTACTTCATTTCATTTTTATAAGTTACACTTTACATTAATTAATTCTTTAAACATTAATTATCTGTTAAAATTTACACATTTAATTTCATTAACATCACACCCAAATACCAATGTCCCTTTAAAAATATTAACCTCAACATTTTGTTCCAGCAAGCTCCAAACGCATGGGTTAACTTCATATATTCATTTATTTATTTATATAATTACTTTCCCATGTTCACGAGAATTCTAGAAAAACATTCTAGGCTACTAAACACTAGGGGGATCAACACGGTGAGTAGATATTTACCCATCGATCCGTTTCCTCCAATATAAATAGCATTTAACCATTCTCCATTTAGAATTTAGATATGGATATCACATGTCATACCCCACGCTTCATCACCTCTTTTGGAATAAGGGTATGAAAGACCAGCTGCCTTGAGTAGTGGGTAATGTAAAGAAGATAAAAAACAAATAAGAATCATCCAACATCCATACATTCACATCCAACTCGTTCCATCATCCACAATGTCCTCCCTGACACCCACATGCATAAACTGATGCGTCTTGCCACTCTAGGAATCAACTACTACAACAACAAATAGGCATTCATTCTCCCACATATCTCAAAATTCATCCAGGATCACATTACATCACAAGCTGTTGGAAAAACAAATATCTTATCAGTTGGGCTCTTGACCCTCAAACAAGTAAGAGGGTAACTTAGAACCATACAAGTATTATCTCTTATCAAACAAATAGTTATATAATTCATCTAGGATTAACCAATTTATTATTTCTTTGTTCCAACATTGGGATACCTAAACGGTAAGATATCACAAATAAGTAAACATTCTTACTGCACCAATTTGATTAATATCATATTACAACACCATCAATTTGATTCATTCACATTCCTTTTTATCTTTAGAAAAGTGATTATCAATTAATTTATACTTTATCTTTTTTACCAATTTTCTTCATGAACGAAAATCTAAAAAAGAAATCTTTGATATCACGCTATCTAGAAAAACAAGAGGCAATATCATATAATCAGTATCAATTTATTTATTGGGTTCAAATATTCATTATGAAAATTCTATTATGATGGAGTGGGATAAAACATGCTAAAAATACAGTTGCATGACAAAAATAGAGAAGGAACGAATCCCCTACCTCAAAAAGTTATTGACATTCTTTATACGAGAATGAGCCACACAACATGTTACAATCTCCTCTCCTATGAAAAATGTATCCACCCGAGGTTGCAGAGACACCACCACATTGTCCAACACCCAAGAAAATCCCATTTAGAAGATGTGGGTAATATTAAAAAAATGGAAAGGAGAAATATGGAGATGGACCCGAAATAATGATGATATATCATACCTTATATTGAAGACTAATCAATATTTCTTGGTTGAATCAAAACAAATCCGAACAAATATTAGAAGGATGCTTTGATTAAACAACTCTTACGGGAAGGGATGTGACGTTTGAGCATCTCTTTGAGAAAAAGGAGGAAGAACTAGGGAGGAAGATATATTGTCACTTTAAAATATTTAATTGAGTAGTGGTTTATGATACTCTTGGTTTTCCATTTAATGTTGATCATATTAAACCACGTGGTTTGACCATGTAAAAACACCCCAAGCCTTATGAAAAATTAATATAGGTGTTACGACCTTTGAATCAGCCTTATATTCCTAAAAAAAGGTTTTAAATGAATTTTACATCAAAGAAAATGTTAAAGGGGCATAATAAAAAGAAGATGGAAACATTATTCATGAACTCAAAATTTGGAAAAGGAAAAACACTATTCATGAACCTCACTATTGGAACCTCACCATTCTGGAATAACTTATCATGAACTCAAAATTTGGCAAGGGAAAAAGGTCACCATTGAAACCTCACCTTTCAGGAAACAATGTTCATGAACTCAAAATTTCGAAAAAGAAAAAGGTCACCTTTCTACCCACACCATTCTAGAAACACTTTTCATATACTCAAAATTTGGGAATGGAAAAAGGTCATCATTTCATTGTTCACAAATGGTTGCTGATGACACTGTTCACAAAAGGTCACTAATGACACTATTCCCAACAATCTATCGTTGGAACTATTAACCAATGGAATTGTTCATAGAAATGGAAATTTGGAAAAGTGTTGGGGATAAGTCACCTTATCCTATTGAAACACCACATACACCTGATTTTCACAATGTAATAGACTCGATTGGTCCAGGAAATTACATCTGATACCTCTCAAAACATTCTTGTCCTCATGAATTCATAACCCACCTAATGGGAAAATGAAACTGGGTCTGAACAACCACCTATCGAGATACCAATCAAAAAAGAGAGATCCAAAATAGGCAATAGATGTAATCCATATAATATACATTAGTATTCTATAACCACAAAGTCTATATTGATACATGAAAAGAGTTAAACATCAAAAAACTCTAGGTACTGAGGATGTATCTGTGACTCACATTCCTAGGTACTCTCCTCTATGCCACCGTGTCGCCACAACACATGAAATAATGGAATATAACCCTCGTGAAACACCTTCTCTATGTGATCATGGATCTCTATAGGTCACTCCTCAATGGTCTCATGATCATCAACATCGATCTCTCCCCAATCGATGACATGAGATTCATCGCGGCGATAATGATAGAGCTGTGATTCATGGAAAACATCATGTATCTCGCTCTTCTGTGGGGGATGTTCTACTTGATATGCCACAACTCCAACAATATCTAACACCTCGAAAGGCCCAAAAAACCGAGGATAAATTTTACTCCCATGACAAAAACATCATGGACCATGACGGGGATAATCCTCCAAAAACACATGATCCCCAGCATCAAACTCTGTGGGTCACTTCCTTTGATATTCATATGATTTCGGACGATCATGCACTATAATCATCTTCTCAAGAATCACTTTATCCATCTCTGTCATATTCTGCACTAGTTACGATATGAGAATTGTATATTCTATGACCCCTGTCCAGCACAATGGAGAATGAAAAGGTCGGCCATACGTGGATTCAAATGCCCCATATCAATGTTGGATTGAGAACTATTGTTTTATGAAATCTCCAAAAAGGGTAAGTGCCTTATCCAAAAACGTCCAATGTCTAGGACATTTGAGTGTAACATGTCTTCAAGAGTCTCGATTCTTCTCTCTGTCTGACCATCTGTTTGATGATGAAATGTCGGGGTAAGGAATAATTGATAACCAAAATCATGTTGGAGAGATCTCCACCCCCTTGAGGAAAAACAAGGATATTTATCAGAAATAATCATCCTTGGGACTCCATGAAGTCTCACCACCTCCTATAGATACTCCCTCAAAAAAAGATCCATAGAGCATGTAACGCCCCGATCCCAGTTACCCAGATTCGGTGCATTATTACATGACATTGGCATGATGACAAGAAAGATCAAATCTCGAAAGACCGATTGGTTTAGTAGCCTTGGAAACACTAGATATATTCATAAGTCTTACATTACAACATAAAAACGAAAACTACAACAACATATTTTCTTCATAGACATCACTCTTATCCCCACATACTATCCCTGTAGGTCATTAATAATTTACTTCTTTATACACTGGGAAAAATAAAACATAGAAAAGGGGTGAGCTCAAATTACTAGTAAGGATAACAATAAAGAGGAAACTTTAATAAATAAGAATAAACATTTAAGGCAACATATAACTAAAACAAAAGCCTTTTAAACTTGTACTTCAACATAGTATGACAAAAATAAAATGAAATAATTCCATTTACTTATTCACATAGATATTCTACTAATCGAATAATCACATTAAATATCAATAACCACTTTCATAATGAAGGAATGCATAATGCCATACTATCATAACCACATAGCCAAGGCCTCATTCCAAGACTACAAAGAAGATTTTTCCAAGGCCTTGTGCCTAGACACTAGTTTGCCTCATGAGACCTACCGATGCATCGAGGAGTTATAGCGGGCTCCACCCGTCACATATTAAGTCCAATGCATTCCCATATGAAAAGGTTTAAACATAACATAAACATTCGTATTAAAACTCCCATACGAAATGTCAATACGTTCACCATAAACTATGAACGGTATAAAAATAGCACATCCACAATCAAACATATCACAAAACCTTCAATACAATATAGAAGTTTTGTATCATAATAAATCAACTTCAAATAAGTGTAAAATCCATCAAAGGATGTTTATATAGATGAAATAATAACTATTTTTAGAGAAATATCTCTTTCTATTTTGAAATCATTTAAGAGTCATATATTTAAAAAATAAACCATTAACTTTCAAATTATTCTTATAAGCTTGTAAGGGATGCTTCGATGATTTTATAACGGCGGAAAATAGCCACACCTGCTGTATAAGATAAAAAAACATTCTTACCTTAATTTTGTCGAAAAGGTTAAAAAGAACTCTGTTTGGAAAAAGACGGAAAGATTCCTTTATAAAACTCTTATAAAAAGTCAAACAAGGGTATAAATTAATTTTACCCATATTCTAGTAAGTAGTAAAAATGTTTTGAAATTCATTTTTAAGAAACATGGATTTGGATGATAAAGAGATCCCAGTAGATTATTACTTATAAATATATGTCCCCATCATTAAACCTTACTTAATCTTGAGTTATTACAAGATTACACATTGAGGATCTTTTCAGGTTTAGAGTTTTAGATAATTAGATCATGAAACATGCATTACATTCCACATTTAAACAAAGTGGTTACATAATAGACAGTATTCATTCTTCCCATCAATGGAAACATATTTAAAATAAAACACAGATTCTTTCTTGACACATCCTTGACACTATCATCACATCATGTACCTTTCCCTTGACCTGTGAAAAACATTTCAAAAACGTTGGATGAGCATAAAAAGATCAGTAATAGTTATAAAAATATGGAAAGGAAACATGAGTTCATATATACATTAGAATGAAATCATACTTTACCCATAAAACATAGTCATATCATAGAATGAATAAATCATAGAAATCATAAGACATAAAAGGTATCTTGAGGCATTCATAACATTCTTACGTAGGGAGTAACCCTCTTGGTTACTTTTGGAATACCCACCACAGTATATTCCCCAAATCTCTTCGGAGAAACCTTAACGTTTCACTCCATCACGTTACCCAATGCATTGGAGAGCTATATCGAGCTCACCCGCCCTTAGTTTATCACAGAACCACCTGTCATCATAATAATTCCCAAGAACCTCAACATATTCGTATCACATAAAACATGCATAAAGGAAACATAACATTTCCACCTTTCAATCACAAGATATCAAAACAACACATTGATATAAAAACATTATGAAAACCATTTTCAATACCAAAATAAAAGAAAAGTAAAACATGGAATTTATTTTTCATTTAATAAGAAGGTATGGCTTGTAGAGGAAGCCGAAACTCAAATAATGATCAAGACAGTTGAGAAGTTGTTGTCGCCGCATACGTACGACAAAAACATTCCCTTTTATAGTTTAGTAAAACACTTCGTATAAAAAATATTCCTTTTGGATAAACGTAAAAGTCAAAAGGGGTTTATACACCGTATAAAAGAATGTTGTTTATAAAACAAAATATGTCTCAATGAAAGGATATTGAGACGAAGTCCCATACAAAGACGGTATCCTTGGTTTAAGGATAAATCAATTACATAATTATGTGTGACAAACGAATACACCAAATATAAGTGGATATTAATTATAAAATAATCAAAGGTCATTCACACATATTCAAAGGATCACATATTCAATAACTACATGTTGAAACCAATGAAAACAAAATTGGGTTAAGAAGATCCCTTGACTGCCTAACGGCGTCACATCAAAATGAGTAGATGAGAGACAAAAAAAGGGTATCTCATCACTTGGACATAAAATTTACATCAATAAGGATATATGAGGACATATCCCAACATAAAAATATGTAAATTAAAAGACCCAACAAAAGAAGTCTTCTAAAAAGAGGAGGGTGAAAGGTTCCCTTACCGACTTGGGTATCTTTGGAAACATACACTTCGTGAAAGAAGGACAATAAAAAATTGATGTAAATACTCATAAAATAAATTATATTACACAATGAGTAAAATAATGTGCAGTACATACACCACTCAAAGGAAATTGTGGAAAATGTAGCATAAATCTCACGGGAATAAAAGTGAGATGAAAAATCCCTTACGACAATTCGGTAGCCTAACGGCGCCACTCAAAACTTCCAAAATGGATTGATGAGATGAAATAGGGTCTCTCATCATATAAAAATAATAAGTACCGTAGGATTAATATAATATAACATCCCAATCATAAGAAAGATTATCTTAAAAGGAATGAAAAATAAGAGTGTACTTAAAAAGAAAGAGAGGTGTAGGATCTCTTACCTCAAGTCCAACTTGTCTTGTTCGTTTCATTATATTCCTGAATAATAAACTTTGGTAAATTTATAATTGATTAAAGACCTCCTATAAAGATTATTATTCAGTTCATATAACATATTTTAATGTTATAATATTTGGTTAATAATATCAGTTCATATCAGACGTTTTTGTCAATGTTTGGTACATGAGTCAAAAATTGAACTTGTTGGAAAATAATTTTCCATGTAGTTATAGGTACATCATATCCAGAATAGTATTGATGTTTTAAATATCATATATATCCATTATATATTCATTTTATACTATTCCATAGCATTTGGAGATAAAAAATTAAAAGCACCGTTCATGGAGACGGTAGGCCGTACGTACGCATGAACGCTGCTTTCATTTTTTTCCCATATTAATGGAATTAAAACAAAATGAGAGATATATATATAATAATTCCATAATGATACACATAATTTAGATGTAATATATTACATATATATCCATTATATATATGTACTTATAATAGTACATAACATTTTGAGATAAGAAATGAAATGTACCGTTCATGGAGACGGTAAGCCGTACGTACGCATGAACGCTACTTCCATTTCTATTTAACATTTAATGGAAATAAAACATAATGATACATAATTGTATTTTAATTCCAGTATGGTATAATATATAATATCATTAAATATACCCTTTATACGTACCACATATGGTAATAACGAATCAAATCACTTTGAGGGGGCGGTAGTCCACACTTCCTTAAATGAAGATATCGCGTTTACCCATAATGGAAACCATAAAGGTATGAAATAAAGGAAAAATACAGAAGCTTAAGTAAAGCATAAACATATTATATATCATATATAAATATTATGTCATCTTAATGGCCACCTTTGAAGGTGTTAGAAGAATGTTGAACAATCATCGTTTAATGAGGTAGAAATTCGACATCCACAGAAACAGTATGTTCTTTAACCATTAGTTGTGGGTTTGTGTAAGTGTAGCTAGAATGCTTCTTATAAAAACATCATAGTATATTTAAGATACTGTATTTGTTACAAAATAAATGAATAAAAAGATTTTAGGGGGTTGGAGAAGAAAAATAAAACAAAAGGACACAAGTGAAGACATTACCTTAAAATCAGGTAACTCCCTTTGGTTTGAGCTCAAAGGCTTCCTTGAGAAGACTCCATCCCAAAGTGAGGCTTCAAGAAGTAATATAGGGAAGTGGAGAGACAAAATGGGCAGGGGTCGGCCAAACCAAAGGCTTTGGGAGTGTGGTTAAGGAGGTAGAGTTGGGGGCCTTTTATAAGAGGAGAGGAGGGGCACTCTTGTAAAGTTAAAAAATGTTACATTATTTTCAAAAGAGTTTCAGATTTTAAAGGTCCCACATTGATTTATTTCAAGGATAAGGGGATAAGGGTTAGAAATCCACTCATACAATAGGTTTTTGACCTGTTTATGTCTTAGATATTACATTATCCTTCCATTTTATTTAAATTGTTAAATAATGAGGTCATCGCTTCATCATCATGATGTCATAAATAATTTAATTTATTTAAAGTATAAAAATTATAAAATAATACAATGATGTAGGAAATATTTTTATCTTTCCAATTAATATTTATAGTCAAAAATATGACTTGTATAACCCCATGTAAAAATTGTTTTAGTAAAACATCTCATTTTTTTGTCATTTTTTACTTTAACATTAAATAAAAAGATATTTATGTCATTTCCCAACCAAAGTGGCTCCATGGGGTCCTCAAGTTGACCCATGGATTGTCTTGGTCTTCCATTCCACATCAAATGTGGTTAGAACATGTGTATAGGTCATTTCATTTTATTAAAGCATTATTCTTACCATAAACTACACTAATTACCTCTAATCGCGATTAAAAACTTAATAAGTTACTATTCACCAAAAAAAATTTTTTATCCCATTGAACCACATTTTACTTCTTAATGTCAACCATGTATGTCGGATTTTTGAAATTCAAAACACAAAGATGGAATAAATTTCATTTAAACGGAAAAATCAGTTTTTTATAAGTACCACTTTGTGGTTTCACTATTCATCAAAAATTGATGTTTTTCCGAAAAATCCATAAAAATTCACTCTAAGCTATATTTGATATTTAAAATTCAAAAATGAAGTCTATTTTACCAAATTCAAAACATATAAGTCACATTAATTAATTTAATAATTAATTCCTGCTGTCAGAGCAAATAGCGTGTTTTTATGAAACAATAAGTATCAAAAGATTGACACTAGTTTAAGTCTTATTTCAAAGTGAATTTAATTCCAACAACCACTATTGGATTTAATGGTAAAAATATATTCTAATTTAACTTTAAAACCAATTCAAAATATAATCTAATCATATAAATAAATTATATTAAAAAGAGGTTTTGAATTAAATTACAACATTTTACACTGTTCATTGAAAATGAACTTTCTCGGAAAGATACCAAAAATTTACACAAAGTAAATTTTGATGTCCCAATTATTAAGAAGAGTTTTATTTGGCCCAATAGAATATATAATATTAAACAAAACTATATTTAATGATGGTTCTCCATCAAAAGGTGATAAGTGAACCTTTAGTGAAAACTAGGGCATATACGCCTAAAATTGAATTCTTTCTGTATTTTAAGATTTTATCTTTTATTGGATAAATTTAAAAACATTTAAAAACATTTATAGTCATATTTTAGTTATTTCTATCCATTAACACCAATACAACAACTACATGTTAACTACCATTTAAAATAATATTATTTTATTATTAGAGTACAATGTAAGATTCCCAAAAAACTCGTTGTTGCGTGTTGGGTATGCCATCGAGCATAGCGTCCCATTTAAAGTAATATTAAAATTTTATTCACAATTATGGATAAATATGAGAATGTCATATTCATTATTTACCTGGGGTGTTATATCCTTCCCCCCTTTTGGGAATTGCATCCTCGCAATTTTTAAAATTTACCATGGAAACATCCTTGAAAGTCCCACATCTGAACAAGAGTCGGTAAAACAATCACTTTAAAATAATGGAAGATAAGTACAGAGGTCACCCGAGTTAACCCATACTAGGATTACATGTAGAAAAACATGGACATGGAAGAAAAATCAAAGGGTCATGTTCTTGAGGGAGAGTGATAGTAAACATGTCTAGGAGGAAGTTAACCATAAGAAAATCACAAACTTGTGATGGGTTAAACGGTATTCGATTCCCCAGTAGGAAAAGTTAATAGACAACATTTTTGTTTTATGTTACTTTTTTTTTTGAGGAATTTATTCATAAGGAAACATAATCACTTATCAAGTTGACTTTCAACTTTTACTAGATTCCTTAATCAGACTCATACTTTTTCCAAAAGACGAGTATTTAGGAAGACTTGTTCACGTTAAGAGTACTATAATCAACTTCTAGAGAATCAACTAATCCACAAAAAGAGAACTATATACTTCCCATGTCTTTAGACATTAACCAAAACCAAAACCAAAATGGTCAGTACAAGATCAGATAATCCAGAAAAGGATAACCCTTTATAAAAAGAAAATCTATTCTTAATCTCTAAAATTTTGTCTAACAAAACCCAAAGGTCAAAGAGGACCATCTGATAAACAATTTGTCGATAAAATTCTTCAAAGTAAACCAAACTAAGAATGAAACCCAAATATTTGAAGGATTTAGTCACATTGTCTTCCAAGTTAAATCGTAACATTTATCTCTAAACTACACCAGTTGCTATTAATGTATCGTATTGAAAAGTAATTAACCTAATCACATATCCTCCATGATAGGTTAATAAATTTCCATAGATAACTGAAAATCAACTTACTCTTAATTCATATAATCAACTAACTAAAAAGAATCATTAGAACTAACCAGGGACTTCACGTAGTCCCGTGGTAGGCGATAAATACCAGTCGCACTTTGGTTGTGGGTTCGATTCCCGCAGCTTTGTCCGACGCGACTGGTTTTCACACGGTCTGTGTGTTGTCCTTTTTCCAAAACTATATAATTCTTAAAACATTCCCCAAAACGAGATAAAAACTTCAAAAATGATCATAACATATTTTATCCTCAAGTTTATCTCATGCCTTTCATTTTCCATCATAACATATATTAACCCATAATTACCTCAAGAGTAAGGATCATATGAACTCAAATGGTTACCTTTATAATTATTACCTGAACTTTCACATCGATTGGTCATCTCATACATGATGCATTACATATCATACCAAGGTTCAAGTGGTTGATCATGACTCCTTGCTAGTTGGTTTAGAACAACCACGAGTTTCGTCATTTAATCCCCCATTTCATCTAGTCTCTTAATAAGAGAACCACCACAGTTTCCTTCAAACCTATTGTCACTTTGGTGCCTGCTAGATCCATCCATTTACTAAAACCAAAAAGGTCAGTGTGGATATATCAACAAAACCATCATATACTAATTAGGAAGATAAACACCAAGATATACTTACTCATTCGCGTTATCTAAAACTAGGATTCTTTCTGAAATCCTATCCATTATGGTACTGTCACTTATGCTTAGAGAATACCCTAACCTCTAAAGTTATCTAAAACTCCCTTTGATACCAACTATAAGGACCCAGCCTTAAACCTTACTTAATCTTGAGTTATTACAAGATTACACATTGAGGATCTTTTCCGGTTTAGAGTTTTAGAGAATTAGATCATGAAACATTCATTACATTCCACATTTAATGAAAGTGGTTACATAAAAGACAGTATTCATTCTTCCCATCAACAGAAACATATTTAAAATAAAACATGGATTCTTTCTAGACACATCCTTGACACTATCATCACATCATGTAACATTCCCTTGACCTGTGAAAAACATTTCAAAAACATGGGATGAGCATAAAAAGGTCAGTAAGAGTTATAAAAATATGGAAAGGAAACATGAGTTCATATATACATTATAATGAAATAATACTTTACCCATAAAACATAGGCATATCAAATCATGAATAAATCATAGATATCATATGAAATAAAAGGTATCTTGAGGAATTCATAACATTCTTACGTATGCAGTGACCCTCTTGGTTACGTTTGGAATATCCACCACAGTATATTTCCTAAATCTCTTCGGAGAAACCTTAACGTTTCACTCCTTCGTGTTACCCAATTCATTGGAGAGATATATCGGGCTCACCCGCCCTTAGTTTATCACGGAACCACCTGTCTTCATAATAATGCCCAAGAACCTCAACATAATCGTATCATATAAAACATGCATAATGGAAACATAACATTTCCACCTTTCAATCACAAGATATCAATACAACACATTGATATAAAAACATTATTAAAACCATTTTCAATACCAAAATAATAGAAAAGTAAAACATGGTATTTATTTTTTATTTAATAAGAAGGTGTGGCTTGTAGAGGAAGCCGGAACTCAAATAATGGTCACGGCGGCGGACAAGTCATTATCGCCGCATACGTACGACAAAAACATTCCCTTTTGTCATTTAGTAAAACACTTCGTATAAAAAAGATTTCTTTTGGAAAGACGTAAAAGTCAAAAGGGGTTTATACACCGTATAAAAGAAGGTTGTGTATAAAACAAAATATGCCTCAATGAAAGGAGATTGAGACGAAGTCCCATACAAAGACGGTATCCTTGGTTTAAGGATAAATCAATTACATAATTATGTGTGACAAAAGAATTCACCAAATATATGTGGATATTATGTGTAAAATAATCAAAGTTCATTCACACATATTCAATGGATGACATATTCAAAAACTACATGTTGAACCCAAAGAAATCGAAATTGGGTTAAGAAGTTCCCTTGACAGCCTAACGGCGTCATATCAAAATGAGTAGATGAGAGACAAAAAAAACGGTATCTCATCACGTGGACATAAAATTTACATCAATAAGGATATATGAGGACATATCCCAACATAACAATATGTAAATTAAAAGACCCAACAAAAGAAGTCTTTTTAAAAGAGAAGGGTGAAAGGTTCCCTTACTGACATGGGTATCTTTCGAAACATACACCTTGTGAAAGAAGGACAATAAAACATTGATGTAAATACTAATAAAAGAAATTATATTACACAATGAGTAAAATAATGTGAAGTACATACAACACTCAAAGGAAATTGTGGCAAATGTAGCATAAATCTCACGGGAATAAAAGTGAGATGAAAAATCCCTTACGAAAACTCGTCAGCCTAACGGCGCCACTCAAAACATCCAAAATTGATTGATGAGATGAAATAGGGTCTATCATCATATGAACATAATCGGTACAGTAGTAGTAATATAAAAGAACATCCCAATCATAATAAATATTAGCTTAAAAGGAATGACCTAAAAGAGTGTACTTAAAAAGAAATAGAGGTGTAGGATCCCTTACCTTAAGTCCAACTTGTCTTGTTCGTTTCATTATATTCCTGAATAATAAACATTGGTCAATTTATAATTGATTAAAGTCCTCCTATAATGATTATTATTCAGTTCATATCACATATTTTAATGTTATAATATTTGGTTAATAATATGAGTTCATATCAGACGTTTTTGTCAATGTTTGGTACATGTGTCAAAAATTGAACTTGTTGGAAAATAATTTTCCATGTAGTTATAGTTACATCATATCCAGAATAGTATTTATGTTTTAAATATAATATATATACATTATATTATCATTTTATACTATTCCATAGCATTTGGAGATAAAAAATTAAAAGCACCGTTCATGGAGACGGTAGGCAGTACGTACGCATGAACGCTACTTTCATTTTTTTGCCATATTAATGGAATTAAAACAAAATGAGGGATATATATATTATAATTACTGAATTATAACCATCATTTAGGTATAATATATTACATATATATCCATTATATATATGTACTTATAATAGTACATAACATTTTGAGATAAGAAATGAAATGTACCATTCATGGAGACGGTAAGCCGTACGTACGCATGAACGCTACTTCTATTTCTATTTCATATTTAATGGAAATAAAACATAATGATACATAATAGTATTTTAATTCCAGTATGGTATCATATATAATGTCATTAAATATACCCTTTATATGTACCACATATGGTAATAACGAATCAAATCACTTTGAGGGGGCGGTAGTCCGCACTTCCTTAAATGAAGATATCGCGTTTACCCATAATGGAAACCATAAAGGTAAGAAATAAATGAAAAATACAGAAGCTTAAGTAAAACATAAAAATATTATATATCCTATATAAATATAGTTTCATATTAATGGCCACCTTTTAAGGTGTTAGAAGAATGTTGAACAATCATCGTTTCGTGAGGCAGAAATTCGCCATCCACAGAAACAGTATGTTCATTAACCATTAGATGTGGGTGTTTGTAAGTGCAGGTCGGATAATTATTATAACAATATCCTAGTATATTGAAGATACATGATCTGTTACAAAATAATTTTATAAAAAGTGTTTAGGGGGTTGGAGAAGAAAAAAAAACAAAAGGACACAAGTGAAGACATTACCTTAAAATCGGGTAACTCCCTTTGGTTTGAGCTCAAAGGCTTCCTTGGGAAGACTTATGCCCAAAGTGAGGATTCAAGGAGTAAGATAGGGAAGTGGAGAGACAAAATGGTCAGGGTTTTTCTGAACCAAATTCTTTGGGAGTGTGGGTTATGAGGTAGAGGTGGAGGCCTTTTATAAGAGGAGAGGAGGGGCACTCTTGTAAAGTCACAAAATGTTACTTTATTTTCAAAAGAGATTCAGATTTTAAAGGTCCCACATTGATGTATTTCTAGTATAAGGTGATAAGGGTTCTAAATCCACTCATACAATAGGTTTTGGACATTTTTAGGTCTTAGATATTACATTATCATTCCATTTTATTTAAATCGTTAAATAATGAGGTCATCGCTGCATAATCATGATGTCATAAATAATTTAATTTATTTAATGTCTAGAAATTATAAAAAAATACTATGATTTAGTAAATCTTTTTATATTTCCCATGAATATTTATAGTCAAAAATATTACTTGTATAACCCCATGTAAAAGTTTTTTGAGTAAAACATCTCATGTTTGTGTCATTTTTACTTTAACATTAAATAAAAAGATATTTATGTCATTTCCCAACCAAAGTGGCTCCATGGGGTCCCCAAGTTGACCCATGGATTTTCTTGGTCGGACATGACACATCCAATGAGGGTAGGACATGGTTCTAGGTCATTTCATTTTATTAAAACATTATTCTTACCATAAACTAAACTAATTACCTCTAATCGTGATAAAAAACTTAATAAGTTACTATTCACCAAAAAAATTATTCTTTCCCATTGAACCACATTTTACTTCTTAATGACAACCATGTATGTCATATTTTTGAAATTCAAAACACAAAGATGGAAAAATTACACATAAACGGAAAAATCAGTTTTTTATAAGTACCACTTAGGGGTTTCACTATTCATCAAAAATTGATGTATTTCAGAGAAATCCCAAAAAATTCACCCTAATATATATTTGATATTCCAAATTCAAAAATGAAGTCTATTTTAAAAAATTCAAAACATATAGGTCACATTAATTAATTTAATAATTAATTCTCGCTGTCAGAGCAGATAGCGTGTTTTTATGAAACAATAAGTATCAAAAGATTGACACTAGTTTAAGTCTGATTTCAAAGTAAAATTAATTACAATGACCACTATTGGATTTAATGGTAAAAATATAATCTAATTTAACTTTATAACCAATTGAAAATATAATCTAATCATATATATAAATTAAATTAAAAGGAGATTTTGAATTAAAATACAACATTTTACACTATTCATTAAAAAATGAACTTTATCGGAAAGATACCAAAAATTTACACAAAGTAAATTTTGATGTCCCAAAACTTAAGAAGAGTTTTATTTGGTCCAATATAATGTATAAGAGTGAACAAAACTATATTTAATGACGGTTCGCCATCAGAAGGTGATAACTGAACCTTTAGTGAAAACTACGACATATACGCCTAAAATTGAATTTTTTCCGTATTTTAAGCCTTTATCTTTTATTGGATAAATTTAAAAACATTTAAAAACATATATAATCATATTTTAGTTATTTCTATCCATTCCCGCCAATACAACGGCTACATGTTAACTACCATTTAAAATAATATTATTTTATTATTAGAGTGCAACCTAAGATTCCCAAGAAAATCGTTGTTCCATGTTGGGTACGCCATCGAGCATAGCCTCCCCTTTAATGTCATATAAATATTTTATTCACAAATATAGATAAATATGAAAATTTCATATTCTTTATTTACCTGGGGTGTTACAATAAACAACCTCGGATAATGAAGAGATTGTGAACTAACCCTTACCTTGCACTTTTCCTTGGTTGGGGTAGGTTAACCTCCTGTATAATGGTGATATAATTGTTATTAAATTATTAAATAATCAAATACATTAATATGATATCATATATGATCTTTTAACATTGCTTTGTTAATAATATCTAGGAATTATCGTCATTTCGGGTGTTAACTTACTCATTTTATTTTATATGTTTTGTTACGTAAGCCATGTTTGTAATGGATAGGTTGTATCTCATTCATATCTAGAATGATATCAAGTCCTTAGATGCTATTATTAATCATCAAATGATAATTATACTTGAATGGATACGATGGAGAATGAATCTCATCGCGTTCGTGGAGACGGTAGTCCGTACGTACGCACGAGCGATAATATCATTCTTTTGATATTAAAATAATATATAATTAGATGATATGTAATATATACAGAATACTTATCATTTTATATATATTATTTACATGAGTTACACATCATTATTATACCCATCCAAATAATAATTTATTGAATAACAATTACACCACGATGTGGAGACAGTAAGCCGTATGTACACACGTATGGTGACATGTTATTCAAAGGATGGATAGAATAGTGAATATGGTTGTACCATATTTATAATAACATCAAATTATATATATGATACTGGATTTATTATTTTAGAATGGTAACAACAAAGGAAGAAGAAGTGGAAAAAGAAAGGTACTTGAAAAAGTGTGGTGAAATCATTACCTCTTCTTCGGGTTCTTCCTTTTGATTTGATCAAAAGGGCTCCTTAGGTTGGCTTTCTGATCAAACTAAGTCCTCTAGGTTGTAGAGAGGGATGTTGGGAGTGTATTTAGGTAGATTTTGGGCGAACCAAAAGGCTTTTAAGATGTGAAGAAATGAGAAGGAGGAGTGCCCTTTTATAAGAGGGGTGAGGGGCACCTTTCGAAAAGCTAGAAATATTAATTTATAATGAATTCATATTCGGTTTATAATGTCTCCAAAGTGGATTATTTAAATTTTATGTTGGGGATAGGTCAAAAAAAACTCAACCAATAGAATTTAGTCAGGTTTGGGTACTTATATTAACCTTATCTTTAAGTATTAACTCTAAGTTAATTAGTTCCACTTTTACAATGTCTCTTTGTATTTTTATATTATATGGTTAATAAACATACTATATACATCCAAACGACCCCCAAGTGGTACATTAATGATATAACTATCATGATATAAGTCTCTTGCCCGAACCTTCGATTTTTAGGAATTTAATATCAATTAATAATATAATATTTGTTTTAAAAACTCTTTTATGTCAATTTTAACACTATTCAATAGTTGATTTTTGTGAAACTCATAACAGAATGATTACTTCGAAAAAATTTAATTAAATCATTCCTAACATGTCAGATTAACTTATAAAATTAGTGTAATTCATAAAAAGCCTTAAATTATCTTTATTTGTGTATTTATAATATCAATTATTTTAATGTTTCACTATTATGGTAATTATTGCATCATCATTGTGTCATAAATAAATTAAATTATTTAAAGTCTAAAAATTATAATTAAAATATCATTATGTAGGAAAGTTGTTTAGCTTTCTAATGAATATTTATAGTTGAAAATACAACTTATATAACCCTATGTAATTTTTTTTTTCTAAATGATATATGCTTTTGTAATTTTTGTACTTATTTTAACTTAATTAAAATTAAGTGTCCCTATCACCTACAAGTGGCTCCATGGGGTCCCAAAATCGACCCAAATATGCATATGGTAGAACATGTATCAACCAATAATTCTAAGACACGTTTTAGGATAATTTATTATTATTATAATATTATTTTTTAACCCTTATTTACCGGATTTACCCTTAACCATGGTTAATAAAATATTTACCGCAGTAATTATTCAAAATGTCTAAAAATAAAAGTTACCTATTTACACAATTTGAACATACTGATTTCAAATATGGAATCCATTTTTCCAAATTCAAAACATAGAAGTGGCAGAAATTAATTTAAATTATTTTCCGTTGTTAAAACAAAAAGCGTGTTTTTAAGAGATAATAACTATCAAAAGATTGACACTTGTTTATGTTTGGTTTAATTGTAAAATTATGTCCAATGACCAACATTGTATTAAATGGTAAAAATTTATTCTAAATAAACTTTAAAAACACTCAAATTCATAATTTATCAATATTAATTATTTTAATTTAAAAAGTTGTTTTTAATTAAAATTTATTAATTTTCACTATTCATCAAAATATTAAAGTTATCCGAAAAGTTCCAAAATTTCACCCTAGGCTAAATTCGATATTCCAAATCCGAAATGAAGTCCATTTTGAAATATAAAATATATATAATTTCAAAAAGTAGGTATTACTATTCATAACGGCTAGTTTGATTGGTTGTGGTGTGTTAGAACTCGGTGTTGCGTACAACACACGCTATCACATTATTCAAAGAGAAATGTACCATAGAAGCATGGGGTGTTACATTATCCCCTCCTTCAAATTATTTTTTCCTTGAAATTTCTAGAATACTTATCACATGAAATGACTCGGGTGGTTCTTCATCATAAGTTCCTCGGGTCCCACGTTGCCTCTTCCATCTTATGGTTTCTCCACAAAACATTTACCAGACGCGTCGTCCGGTTTCTCAGTACTTTTTCTCTCGTATCAAGAATCCTGACGGGTTCTTCACAATAAGACAGATCGGGTTCTAGTTCTAACTCCTCATAGGTGATTACATGTGTTGGGTCAGGCATGTATTTCCTCAACAGAGATACATGGAACACATCGTGAACTTTGGAGAGACGTGGCGGCATTTCCAATCGGTAAGCTATAGCCCCAATTCGTTCTAGAATTTCGAAAGGTCTGATGTACCTGGGACTCAATTTACCTTTCTTACCAAAACTTATGACTCCCTTCCATGGAGATACCTTCAGGAAATCATGATCTCTGACTTGAAATTCCAAATCCTTCCTTCGATTATCAGCATAGCTCTTCTGCCTACTTTGAGTTGCTTTGATGTGATTTTGGATAACCATCACCTTTTCAATCATTCCCTCCACTAGTTCTAGACCTACAAGTTTTCTTTCACCAACGTCATCCCAACAGGTTGGTGTGCGACATCTCTTTCCATATAACGCTTCATATGGTTCCACCTGAAAACTCAAATGGAAGCTATTGTTATAGGAAAATTCTACCAGAGGTAAACACTGATCCCACATACCCTGAAAGTCAAGTGAACAGGATCTCAACATGTCTTCTAAGGTTTGAATAGTCCGTTCTGATTGTCCGTCTGTTTGAGTGTGGTAGGCAGTGCTCAAATGATGTTCAGTATCTAGGGATTTCTGAAGACTCTTCCAGAATCTTGAAGTAAAACATGGATCACAATCATAAACAATCGATAGGGGTACTCCATGAAGTCTCACAACTTCATTAATATATAGTCTTTCTAGGCGTTCCAGTGGTAGATATACTCTTATAGAAAGAAAATGTGCTCACTTGGGAAGACGATAAAAAATAACCCATATTTCATCATTCCTTCTAGGAGTCTTTTGTTGCCCCATGACAAAGTCCATCGTAATATTGTCCCATTTCTACTCCGGTATGGTAAGAGGTTACATGAATCCTCCAGGGTGTTGCCTTCCAGCTTTCATTTGTTGACAAATCATACATCTTGACACAAAATCAGCAATCTCCCCCTTCATATTGTCCCACAAAAAATGTTCCTTCAAATCACTATACATTTTGGTGCGCCCAGGGTGTATAGAGAAATTGGAACTATGAGCATCATCCAGAAATTCCATTTTTAGATCAGGTATATCGGGAAAACAAAGTCTCTTCCCGAATTTCAAAATTCCAATTTCATATACAAAATCTCTCAATCTCCCATCATTCACAGCTTTTATATTATTTTGAAATTCTCCATCATTATTCTGAGAACTCTAAATCCTTTCTAGTAATGATGGTTTCACATCCATTTGAAAAACCATTGATGTTTCTCCTTCCATGATTATTCCCATGTCCATATTCACTAGATCCATGAAAATTTGATCCCTCTCAATTCTCATATTGTTCGAAACTCCATGATCTTTTCTGCTCAAAGCATATGCCACCTTTTTTTCCTTCCCTGGGTGGTAGTGTATCATAAAATCATAATCCTTGAGCAATTAAATCCATCTCCTTTGCCTCATGTTGAGTTCTTTTTGTGAGAAAATACACTTCAAACTCTTGTGATCAGTATAAATCTCACATTTTTCACCATAGAGGTAGTTCCTCCATATCATCAAAGAAAATATCATAGCTCCTAACTCGAGATCATGAGTAGGATAGTTTTTTTCATGAATTTTCAACTGTCATGATGCATAGGCAATAAACCTATCATTCTGCATAAGGACACAACCAAGTCCTTTCTTCGATGCATCACTATAAATAACGAACCCATCAATCCACGATGGTAGAGTCAATATAGGAGCATTGACTAATATTCTCTTCAGTTATTCGAAACATTCTTCACACTCTTTTGTCCATAAAAATTTAACCCCTTTGCGTGTGAGCTTCGTTAATGGGTTAGCCAATTAGGAAAAATTTTGGACGAAACATCGATAATAACCTGCCAATACAATAAAACTACGTACCTCAGTTATACTCGTAGGTGTTGGCCATTCTAGGATTGCCTTGGTCTTAGAAGGATCAAAAGGGATTCCATCTTTAGAGACTATATGGCCAAGAAAAGAAATATCCTGAAGCCATAATTCACACTTGCTAAACTCTCCATATAATTCATGTCTTCTCAGAGTCTTCAGGATAATGCGCAAGTGATTTTCATGATCTTCGTAGCTTTTGGATTATACGAATATATCATCAATAAATACCACCACAAATTCATCTAGATACTCCTTGAAAAATATATTCATCAGATCCATGAATACAGAGGTTTCATTAGTCAATCCAAAAGGAATTACAGTAAACTCGTAATGCCCGTACCTTGTTCGAAATGCTGTCTTTGGAATGTCTTCCTTCTTCACACACAACTGATGGTATCCAGATCGAAGGTCAATATTTGAAAAGTATTGAGATCCATGTAGTTGGTCAAATAAATCATCAATGCGTGGTAGGGGATACTTGTTCTTTATTTTTATAGCATTGATCTCCCTATAGTCGATACATAGCCTCATAGATCTGTCTTTCTTTTTAACAAAAAGAACAGGGGCTCCCCATAGAGAAACACTAGGGAGAATAAATCCCTTATTACTCAATTCCCCTAGTTGTTTCATTAGTTCAACTAATTCTACAGTGTCCATTCTATAAGGGGTCTTCGATATCGGCCTTGATCCAGGAATTAAATCAATGGAAAACATAACTTCTCGTTCTGGAGGATGTCCAGGTAAATCATCCAGAAACACATCAACATATTCATTAACAACTGGTACATCCTCTATTTGAACATTCCTTTCCTCAACCATAGTCATTTCATTCTCTTCCTCCCCAATAATTGAATTTAGTTGAGCTACTGGGGGTGGATCTAAATAAGAATTAGGTGGTGACGATTCTGCTCTAAAGATAAGGTGTTCCTTATCATCATCATCACGAATTGTAACCTCTTTCTTCTTACAATAAATCTTCGCATCATAGTCCAAAAGCTAGTACATACCGTGGATTATATCAAACTCATTCATAGGTATGCCGACGAGATCAGAAGATAAAGAAAATTTATGTGCTCTAATCGGGACTGATTCACAAAACTTTGTTGCAATTATACGTCCCTTAGGTGTTTTAACTAACAACTCCCTTGTTAAATAAAATTGGAAATATCTAAGTTTCTTAGAAAAATGGGAAGATATGAACGAATTCTATTATCCAGAATCAAATAATGCATTTTCTAAACTTAAGGAAACCATTAAATTACCTGCCACCACGTCTTTCGGAGCTTCTACCTCAGTAGTAGTGATAGCATAAGCTTTGCCTTGATCCCTTGGCCTTTTCTGAGGGAAGTTCTACTGACACTTAGGACATTCATATTCATAAATCCCCATCTCCCTGCAATTGTAGCACTGAACATTGGTATCTTCCTTCTTCCCCTTGCAATCACGAGCTTGGTGGACTTTTTCACCACACATGTAACAGACTCACATTCCCCTCAAGCTAGTACCGGGGTGTTTCTTCCCACATTTACCATAGGATGGATATTCAACCTTTCCCTTCTTCCCCTTATTTCCATTCCCAGATTGATCAGCAGGTCTCTTTTTCTCTTGCTTTGTTTTAAAGTCATAAGACTTAGAGAATTATTTTTCGGTCTTGATAGCACATGATACAATGTCGTCGTACGATGAAAAGGATTGTGAGACTAATTCTCGATGGAGAAATGGTTTTAACCCATCAATGAAACGATCAATATTACTTCTTGGGTTACGTATATAATCTCCAGTATACCTTGCTAACCTTGTAATGTTAGCCTCGTAATTTGTGAAATTATCATCCTCCTTTTGTCTCAGACTCAGAAACTGCCTTTCCATATCTGCTCGATGGTCGCGAGGAAAGTATTTTTCTAAAAACAGATCTTTGAACTCCCTTCATTCCATACTTGGTACTTCATCATCTTCCTTCGTATTTTGAATCAATGACCACCATTGATCAGCATCTCCAGTGAGGAGGTAAACTACCATGATAACTTTTTCCCTTTCACTACTCCCCAAAGCCTAAAATATTTTCTCTAGGGGAAATATACATTGCTCAGCTACTAAGGGATTTGTACTCCCATTGAACGTTGGTCTTTGTTGCCTCATGAATCGATCTGACATTTATCCTACACGCTGCGGATCAGGGTTCTCCATATGGGTAAGGTTATTATTCATAACATGAGTGAGTTGTCCCGGTATGGTGATTAGCTGATCGACACCAGTTACATCACCAGCTCCTCTATAATTATCTAGAGCAGGAGGGAAATCCCTACATGGAGTGCGTGCATTGATACGGTTTCCATTTCTTCCACTAGGCGCCACTTATAAACAATGGCATAAACTAGATCAGTTTTTGAATCATAATACATAATCCCATACTTATAAAACACTTAACATAAATTGAACTATTTATGGATATAATCCATAATCATAAGAATGTTTTCTTTGATGAAGTATATACTCATAAACCCTTCATAATGATTTGTAAAGAAAATGAGATTTATCCTAAGAATATCCCCCGGGAGTGTCGTAACAAAGAGTGTAGCAAATCCCGTTGTTGTGCACCAGTTCCCGTTCGAGTCTAGCTCAATGTGGTGTTTTCGGGTTTTACCCCTAGGTACATCTGTGCCAGAGCCGCCTCTACCTACTCGTATCCAAACAGGGATTTATTGCTCGGAAAACTCACAAAATCTCTACAATACCAAAATTCTAGGAACATCTTCTATACTAATCCTAAAAGTTCGTCTTAGGTCTATGTGCTCTAATCTAAGTTTATCTAAATCTAGCTTCCAAGGTTTGTAGTAAACATCATCTGATTCCAACTGTAAAGCCCCAACCCCAGTTACCTAGAGTCGGTGCATTATTATATGACATTGGCATGATCACAAGAAAGATCAAATCTCGAAAGACTGATTGGCTTAGTAGCCTTGGAAACACTAGATATATTCATATCTCTTACAGTACAACATAAAAACGAAAACTACAACAACATATTTTCTTCATAGACCACACTCTTATCCAATCATACTATCCCGATAGGTCATTCATAATTTACTTCTTCATACCATGGGAAAAATAAAACATAGAAAATGGGTGTGCTCAAATGCCCAGTAAGGATAACAATAAAGCGGAAACTTTAATAAATAAGAATAAACATTTAGGGTAATGTATAACTAAAACAAAAGCCTTTTAAACCTGTACTTCAACATATTATGGAAAAAATAAAATGAAATAATTTCATTTACTTATTCACATGGATATTCTACAAATCGAATAATCACATTCAATATCAATAACCACTTTCATAAAGATGGAATGCATAATGCCAGAATATCATAACCACATAGCCAAGGCCTCGTGCCAAGACTACAAATAAGACTTTGCCAAGGCCTTGTGCCAAGACACTAGTTTGTCTCATGAGACCTACTGATGCATCGAGGAGTTATAGAGGGCTCCCCCCATCACATATTAAGTCCAATGCATTTCTATATGAAAAGGTTTAAACATAACATAAAAATTCGTATTAAACCTAGCATACGAAATGTCAATACTTTCACCATAAACTATGAATGGTATAAAAATAGAACATCCATAGTCAAACATATCACAAAAACATAAATACAATATATATGTTTTGCATCATAGTAAATCAACTTCAAATAAGTGTAAAATCAATCAAAGGATGTTGAAATAGATGAAATCAAAACTCTTTTTAGAGAAATATCTCTTTCTATTATGAAATCATTTAAGAGTCATATATTTATAAAAGAAACCATTTTCTTTGAAAATATTCTTATAAGCTTGTAAGGGAAGCTTCGACGATTTTATAACGGAGGAAAATAGCCACACCCGCCGTATAAGTTAAAAAAACATTCTTACCTTAATTTTGTCAAAAAGGTTAAAAAGCACCTTGTTTGGAAAATGACGGAAAGATTCCTTTATAAACCTCTTATAAAAAGTAAAACAAGGGTATAAATGACATTAACCCATATCTTAGTAAATAGTAAAAATGTTTCCAAATTCATTTTTAAGAAACATGGATTTATATGATAAAGAGATCCCAGAAGATTATTACGTATAAACAACCTCGGATAATGAAGAGATTGTGAAATAACCCTTACCTTGAACTTTTCCTTGGTTGGGGTAGGTTAAACTCATGTATAATGGTGATATAATTGTTATTAAATTTATAAATAATCATATACATTAATATGATATCATATATGATCTTTTAACATTTCTTTGTTAATAATATCTAAGAATTATCGTCGTTTCGGGTGTTAACTTACTCGTTTTATTTTATATGTTTTGTTACGTAATCCATGTTTTTAATGGATAGGTTGTATCTAATTCATATCTAGAATGATATGAAGTCCTTAGATACTATTATTAATCATCAAATTAGAATTATACTTGAATGGATACGATCGAGAATGAATCTCATCGCGTTCGTGGAGACGGTAGTCCGTACGTTCGCACGAGCGATAATATCATTCTTTTGATATTAAAATAATATTTAATTGTATTTTATATCATATATACATAATCCATGTCATGTTATATTTATTATTTACATGAGTTACACATCATTATTATACCCATCCAAATAATAATTTATTGAATAAAAATTACACCACGATGTAGAGACCGTAAGTCGTACGTACGCACGTATGGTGACATGTTATTCAAAGGATGGATAGAATAGTGAATATTTTTGTACCATATTTATAATAACATCACTGTATATATATGATACTGGAGTTATTATTTTAGAATGGTAACAACAAAGGAAGAAGAAGTGTAAGAAAAAAGGAACTTGAAAAAGGGTGGTGAAATCATTACCTCTTCTTCGGGTTCTTCATTTTGATTTGATCAAAAGGGATCCTTAGGTTGGATTTCTTATCAAACTAAGGCCTCAAGGTTGTAGTGAGGGATGTTGGGAGAGTACGTGGGTAGAGTTTGGGCGAACCAAAAGGCTTTTACAGAGTGAAGAAGTGAGAAGGAGGAGTCCCCTTTTATAAGAGGGGTGAGAGGCACCTTTGGAAAAGCTAGAAATATTAATTTATAATAAATTCAAATTCGGTTACTAATGGCTCCAAAGTGGATTATTTAAATTTTAAGTTGGGGATAGGACGAAAAAAACTCAACCAATAGAATTTATACATGTTTGGTTACTTATATTAACCTTATCTTTAAGTATTAACTCTAAGTTAATTACTTTCACTTTTACAATGTCACTGTATTTTTATATTATATGGTTAATAAACATATTATATACATCCAAGCGACCCCCATGTGGTCCATTAATGATATAACTATCATTATATAAGTCTCTTGGCCGAACATTATATTTTTAGGAATTTAATATCAATTAATAATATAATATTTTTTTTAAACACTCTTTTATGTCAATTTTGACACTATTCAATAGTGGATTTTTGTGAAACTCATAACAAGATTATTACTTAGAAAAAATTTAATTAAATATTTGATAAAATGTCATATTAACTTATTAAATTAGTTTAATTCATAAAAAGTCTCAAATTAGTTTTTTTTGTGTATTTATAATATCAAATATTTTAATTTTTCACTATTATGGTAATTACTGCATCATCAATGTGTCATAAATAAATTAAATCATTTGAAGTCTATCAATTATAAATAAAATATAATTATGTAGGAAATCTGTTTATCTTTATAATGAATATTTATAGTCGAAAATCCAACTTATATAACCCTATGTAAAAATTGTTTTTCTAAAATGTTTATGCTTATGTCATTTTTGTACTTATTTTAACCCAATTAAAATTAAGTGTCCCTATCACCTACATGTGGCTCCATGGGGTCCCAAAATCGACCCAAAGATGCCTACAGTCGACCATGTATCAACCAATAAGTCTAGGACATGTTTTAGGATAATTGAGTTTTTTTTTAAATTATTTTTTAACCCTTATTTACCGGATTTACCCTTAACCATGGTAAATAAAATATTTACCACAGTAATTATTCAAAATGTCTAAAAATAAAAGTTACCTATTTACAAAATTTGAACATCCTGATTCCAAATATTGAATCCATTTTTCCAAATTCAAAACATAGAAGTGGCAGAAATTAATTTAAAATTAATTCCCGTTGTTAAAACAAAAAGCGTGTTTTTAAGAGATAATAACTATCAAAAGATTGACATTTGTTTATGTCTTGTTTAATTGTAAAATTATGTCCAATGACCAACATTGTATTAAATGGTAAAAATATTTTATAAATATACTTTAAAACCACTAAAATTCATAATTTATCAATATTAATTATTTTGATTAAAAAGGTTGTTTTTAATTAAAATTTATTAATATTCACTATTCATCAAAATATTAAAGTTATCCGAAAAGTTCCAAAATTTCACCCTAGGATAAATTCGATATTCCGAATCCAAAAATGAAGTCTATTTTGAAATATAAAATATATATATTTTCAAAAAGTAGGTATTACTATTTATAACGGCTAGTTTTATTGGTTATGGTGTGTTAGAACTCGGTGTTGCGTACAACACACGCTATCACATTATTCAAAGAGAAGCGTACCGTAGAAGCTTGGGGTGTTACATAGCATGACTCCTTGATTACTATGAAGTGGGAAATTGTTTTTAAATGATTCAATACCAGCCAAATAGCATCATTTCCTCCCTGAAATGAAAGAAAACAAGTTACAAAGTCCATTTATATTTCTTCCAACATACGAAGAGGAACATATATTGGCGGGAGAATACCACCAGGAACACGGAGTTCAGACTTTGCCTTCAGGGAGACCAAACATCGAGACACAATCTCCGCGACTTCATGCTTCAGCATAGGACACCCAAGCTAGCACCTCAGGGCTCTGTATATCATTGTCACACCAAGATGCACCCCTAAAGGATTAAAATAGAACTATCTAAGAACTCTCTCAAAGATCATAAAAAAAATTAAACTCCTTCCATGATATAACAATCAGTGTTTTTCTTTTTTAGACCAACACTCAGTGGTCTCTCCACAAACAACTCGGTCTCCCTAGACCTCCACCTCTAGATCCCCCAACTGGGACTCTTCCACCTTCTTCACCAGAGATGACTACACCGTCATCTGAAAAAGGCAACATCTACCCCCAACTTCTCTTAGTTCTGGATATAATGCTGACAGTTCTTCCATTACTCTCCTTGAGTCACCAGATTCACACACTGGACCACTAAGTGACTCCTCACTCTACGCATCAGCTATAACATTCCCCTTACCTTATGGATATGATATTTCAAAGTCATATTCCCATAATAACTCTATCCACCAATGATGTTGTAAGCTTAAGTCACCCTAGGATAATACATACCTCAGGCTCTTATAATCTGTGAAAACCCTAAAGCAGTCACCAATGAGGTATTTTATTTACAACATTAGAGAAAACACCACGAATGTTAACTAAAGATCATTGATGGAATATTTATGTTCATGAGGATGAAACTACCAATACCCATAAAAATCAACTGATCTCTGGTGTATCAAGACACAACCTAACCCCATATGTGAATTATCACATAAAACATCAAACCGAAATCCCTATACTGGAAGAAAAAGAACTGGAGCACTTACAAACATCTCATTTAGAAACTTGAAAGCTATATGACACTATTCATTCCATATGAATGCCTGATCCTTACTGGTAAATGTTGTTAGAGGAGTCATAACGTGAGAGAAATAAGCTATGATCATCATGTAGTAGCCTACGAGACATCAGAATCTTATCACCACTGACACAGTCATGGTGGGGCTTCCCAAGACACAACTGATTCTATCGTCGATGGATCCAGATATACTCAATGTTGAAATACCTCATTCCCCATAAAATGGAATTTTCGAGCACAAAACAAACAATTAAACAACTTCTCAAATAGGTGATGCTTACGAAGAACTCCCAAAACAATGTTTAAATTCTCTGCATGCCCTAATTCAAACATGGAGTTCACAAGGCTATCATTGATGAAAACTATGATGAACATGTATGGAAACTCACGGAACCAAACATTCATTAATCCCATGAACATAGCTGGAGAATTTTTCACACCAAACAACATTACAAAGAACTCACAATTCCCATGATGACAATGGAAAGGAGTCATCAGGATATTCTCATCCTTCACATGCATCTGCTGATATCCTTACTGCAACTTGATCTTTGAGAACCAAAATACACCCTTAAGTTGTTCTAATAAATAATCAATCCATGGAAGAGGATAATGATTCTTTATTGTCAGATTTCTCAAGCGATGATAATTGACCCACAACTGCAAACTGTCGTGAGCCTTCTTTTCAGTCAAAACTGTTGCACCCCATGGTGAAACACTCAGACAAACAAAAAGACACTGTAATAGACCATCATTTTGTATATGTATCTCTCGTAACTCAGAAGGGTCCATCATATATGGAGGTATAGATATAATAGATGCTCTTTGTTATAGCTTGATCCCAAACTCGATGTCATGTCGAGGGGGTAATGCTACAACCTCTTCTAAAAATACATCAGGGTAATCTTCTACGACACAAAAAATATACAACTACTGAACCTCAGAGGAACTCAACATTATCTCAGACATTAAGGATTATTAGGGAAGAAACCGCCTATGACCCAACTGAGGATCTCGCTCACCTACAAACACCACCGACTCTCTATCTGCATTGAAGCAGACGACATTCATCCTGAATCAATCCACTATAGCAGGTAACAAATATAATGAATACATGTTGAGGATGAAATCATATGGTTGTATTTGAAAACATAAAATATCTCCCCATGAGTGGTGCTGCCACAATACTAGCTCACAGTCTCTACAAACTTCAAACAGGTCAGCTCGGCCTCCCACTAGCATAGTAAACACCAAGGGAACATGAAGCCTCTCTACCTCAAGTCCCAATGTATGAACAATTGTAGGTAATATGAAGGAGTGTGTTAGTCCTGAATCAAACAAGGAATACACCAATGTATAAAAGAAGAAAAGGCTACCTCGAACGATGTCTGGCTCGCCTGGAGCGGACAACGCTAAAACATGATGTTGACCACTACCTCCTCCATGACCTCTCGAACCCTGAAGACGACCACCACCATGGCTTCACTCTATTCTCTGAGGATGGAGAGTTTCACAGGGGTATCCTCTTCATAATCCATTACCCTCTACTAATCTAAAGCCGGTGAAACCTGTAGCTGCTGTCTCTACTAGAACTGCCTCGACGGAGGAACCTGGAGCAGAACACATATTGCACGATGACTTCTCCAAATGTTCGGGCACTCTCACTACTGATGACCTCATCCACCATAATAAAAACAAGTGCATGATCTCTTGTCATAGTGTTGAGAGGTTCTACACCCAGAGAAATGAGATATGAATGGATGTGACCTACCAACGACTGAGTGGAAACTCTTCTGCCATAAAAACGAGGAACCCCAAACTATATATCTACTTCATGAGGAATCATGAAAACTCCACTCTTATAATGATCCAGTTCTGGATAATTTCCTCTCGATGAACTTTTCCCCGTCTAGCACCTCAAGATATGTATTCACCATATATGGGGGTGACATGGTGCTAGATGTCTGGACAAAAATCCTCCTCGAAATGCCACTCCATGGCCTCTTCATCTGGCAACAGGTCCGAAGCATATCATAAAAGGATCCTGAAACAAATTCCAAACTCTCGAACACTAGAGATCCCCTATCAAAGGGTAAGAATCTCCTGGAGACTAGATTCCATCGTAGTCTATGAAATAATCTCGACTCTAAAATTGTCTTGGAACTCCTACCTTGAGATCGCTAAATCCTCACGATCCCCGCGGATCAAGAACCTCCACTACCACGCTGCTCCACACAGTATTGTCACAACCAAGGAAACCTAATGCTCTTTCTGAGCACGGATTGATCTGAAGCCTATCTTGATCTCCTCAAAAAAATCTTCCATGAATGAATCTGAAATGGATCCCTCGTACTTATGCAGACTATAGTACTGAAAATTTGGGAGGGTCCTCCTCCATTTGTCATCGTCGTCAACCTCTAACCTGTGGTGATCTGATGGCACAGCCATCTAGGCATCTTTTATGTGATCCTGATGAGGAAATCGACCTAGATCCATACATATAAAATAACAACCATTTAAAGCTTCATGACCAAGAATATTGAATACTCGACATTAATTAATTAGTTATTTTCTTTTATACATTTTAGGTTAACCTATCATAATGTCTATCCATTTAAACATGGTCACAAAGAAGAATGATGCATTATCCTTTCCTTGTTCTCTAACTTGAAACTAGTATCACCTCATTTAGTAGCCATTGTAAACATAATGTTCCATACATAAAATCATAGGAGTCCCAAAACCCATATGTCTCAGTGGTCTCCTGTGTTTACATCAGTTGATAAACTTCACTGAAATTGTTTCCCTAAAAACCCACGCAACACCACCAATGCCTAACTGAAAACTCTATCTAATCCCCCAACAAGTCCTCTGATACCACTCTATCACGCCCCCTTCCCACACGGTGTACCCCGCCTGGGACGACAATGTGAGCAGGGAGATAATGACCCCCGAGTCACACCTCCAGTAGTCCCCGGGTTGGATATTAGTACTAAGGGTATATTAAAAAAAATATGGGTGGAATTACCCTCTAAGAGAACAAATGTGAAAGAGAAATATAATATGGACACCAACCCAATCCAACTCAAACTGAAATATAAATGCATAACCAAGTGCACATATGTAATGACATGAAAAACTACAACAACTAGAAGGGGAAAATTGAAAGTACCCAATATAACGGTAAAAATGAAGCAACCACAACTCACATAACATGTATTATATGTCAGGTATTAAACATCGAGACATTAAAGCTTATACACCATGTAAGGATCCTAAAGCCATCACAACCTATACACATCACACCTATAGTTGTCCATAGGATACTATATCCAGAATATATGTGTGTGAATAACCGCAAGCCATTACATCCCACTAGACATATATATGTGGGGAAAACTAATCATTGTGCCCACCAGCACAAGTTACTCCCAAGAGAAGTGAGTGGGGGAAAAGGGGGTAGTCATCCATCCATCCTCCCACCAGAATGTTGGGGAAAACATTCCCCATGGCTCAGAATCCATGGGGTGTTAGTTTCCCTTACAGACAGGGTGGAGTACCGTATTGAAAAAGAAAAAGTACAGAATATACTATATCTCACAACAGCCCTATGTGAATAACCTTGTCTTAGAATCAACCACAGCTAATGTCTCTCGGACTCCTGGATTCCACTTCTATGACAAGGTATCCTACAACAACATATCAATTTAACGATCATTATTACATTACTTCATTCCATTTTTATATGTTCCACATTCTGTAAATTAATTCATTAAAAAGTCAATTAATTGTTAACAATTCCACATAAAATTTCATTAGCGCCACAACCAAAGCCCGCGATCCCTTTAAAAATTGTGACCTCAAAATATTATTCCTCGATGCTCCAACCCCATGGGATAGCATTATTTATTCATTTATTTATTTAGACAATTACATTCCCAAATTCACAGGGATTCCGGAAAAACATTCAATTTTACTAAACACAGGGGGGCTCAACACGGTGAGTAGATAACTACCTGTTAAGTCGTTTCCGCCTATAGAAAGAGAGTAAACCCATCCTCCATGGAGAAGCTAGACAGGAAAAGAATGTGCCATACCCTATGAGTCTTCACCTATTTCAGAAGAAGGTTATGAAAGACTAGCATCCTTGAGAAGTTGAGAATGTAAAGCAGATAAACAACTAATTAGTATCAGGCAACATCCAAACAGTCACATCCAATCTGTTCCCTCATCCATGGAGTCCTCCTCGACACCAACATGCATAAACCAATTCATCTTGCTACTCTTGGTGTCATCTTATGCTAAAACCAGTAAGAATACATGGCCCCATATATCACAACAACCATCTTGGCTCACATCAAGACATAAGAAGCATGAAAAACATAGATCTTCTCAATTGGGATCTTGACCCTCCATCAAGAAAGATCAAAACTCAGAACCCAAAACTTGTTATATTTTATCAAACATCCTATTATATAATCCGTAATGGATTAAACAATTTATTATTAATTGGTTCCCACTTTGGGAAATCTAAACAGTATGATATCAAAAATAATTAAACATTCTTACTACATCAAATAGATTAACATCAAATTACAACAACATCAATCGGATTCATTCAAATGCCTCATTATATTTATCCAAGTGATTATCAATAAATTCCAGATTTACATTCTTTACCAATTTCCATCAAGAAAAAGATAAAAAATAAATATTTGATATCACACTATCTAGGAAAATAAGAGGCTATATCATATGACCGATATCAATTTATTTATCAGGTTTGAATATTCATTATGTTTATTCCATTGAGATCTAGTGGGATAAAACATGTTAACAATACAGTTGCATGGAAAAGAAGAGAGAAGCAATGAATCCCCTACATCAAACAGTTCTTGACATTCTTTATACGAGAATGAGGAACACAACAGGTTACGATCTCCTCCCCTTTGACAATTGTATCCATTCAAGGATGAAGAGACACCACCACATCGTCCAACACCCAAGAAAATACCACTAACAATGTGGGGTTAAAATTCAATAAAAATGGATAGGAGAAAGAAGGATATGAACCCAAAATATTGAAGATAGATCATAGATTATATCTAAGACTGGTCGATATTGCTTGGATGCATCAAAACAAAGAGGAAAAAATCCTAGGAGTAATGTTTTATTGCACAACTCTTATGGAAATGAATGGTATGTTCGAGCACCTCACACCCAATAACATGGTAAAAGAATATGGGAGGAAGATATCTAATCCCTTTATGAAATTCAATAGAGAAGTGGTATAAGATAAATAGGGTTTTCCATTAAATATGGATAGTATTAAACCACGTGGTTTGATTATGTAAAAACATCACAAGCCTGAGGGAATATTAATATAAGAGTTACGGTCATTGAATCATCCTTGGAGTCCTTAAAACAAGGCCTTAAATGCATTTTATGTCAAAGGAAATGTTAAAGGGGAGAAACTATATGAAGTAGGAAACAATGTTCACGAAATCAAAATTTGGAAACGGAAAATACACTATTCATGAACCTAATTGTAGGAAGCTCACCATTCCGGAAATACTATTCATGAACCTCACAATTGGAACCTCACCATTTTGGAAACACTGTTCATGAACTCAGAATTTGGAAATGGAAAAAGTTCGGTGTTCACACCTCAATATTCTGGAAACATAGTTCATGAACTCAAAATTTTTCAAAGGAAAATGGTCATCATTGCACCATTCACATAAGTTTACAGATGACACTATTCACAAAATGTCACCAATTACACTGTTAACAATGGTCTAATGTTGGAACTGTTCACCAGTGGAACAGTTCACAGAAATGGATATTTGGAAATGTGTTGGGGATAAGTCCCATTAACCTCTAGAAACACCTCATACACCTAATTTTCACATAGGAATTGACCAGGGAGGTCTGAGCCATTAAATGTTTTATTGTAAGATAATAATTTTGGAATAAATTTATTATTGATATGGATAATGTATCAAGGTCATTTTAAACTACCTTTTAATCTATTAATTATATGTTTACAATGTGACTTATGTCATCATTGATGGGAATTAAAAAGCATTTTCATTTAGAGAATATATCCAATTAGGGATATTTTACTTATGTTACAAGGAATCATGCATGTTTTCAATAGGGTATTATGGTAATTCAAGATATTACGATATTCAACGAGAATACATGATGAATGTATTAACATGTTTATAATGTGAAAATATAGAGATTATTCATGTTGATTGATAGAATATGATATGTAAAATTTGGAAGTCCCATGAAATTTATTCTCATGTCTTCAATCATAATATTTTTAGAAAAGATAACCATTTTTAAATGTTTTATTTTTAACTATGGATGTTGTTCTATTTATTTATATATTACTTCACTATCAAAAATATCTTGTGCTACGAGATTAATTAGAAATAAAAAATGAATTAATTATTCATAAATATTATGTTTATAGAAAAATATAATTACTTATGTTCATGGAGAGTAATATAATTGATCAACTATAGGAATAATAATATTGAAACAGAAATTTTTTCCTATTATCATCATTTCTTATGATATAAATTAACTTTTTCCTAAATATGGTATAATACATTATAGTCATCATCTTTTAACTAAACATGTTATATATCACTCTCAATCAAACTAGATAGGGTTTTCATCCATTTTAATGCTTTCATTAATAATATCATATTTGAGAGAATATTTTTTTGGTGAACTATTCATTGTATTTCACATTTGATTAATATTTATTGTTTTTAACCACACTTACACTTTAAATTTTTCGAATAATAGTATTTTCAAGTATCAACCCTAATATAAAAATATTTGGTTTAAATTACAATGATGAATTTTTATTCTTGTTTTGTTAATTTAACACCCCACATATTTATATTATTTTCATTTTATAATATTTTTTAACTAGATTACATTATACACAAAACAATATTATTATTAAACTACAAAAAACACTGAGTTAACTTGTGTTACATGAAATAAATACTTTTACCACCATTTAGTGGTAGACACAATTTAGAACAAATTTTTAACACATATCTAATTTTTATTTATCAAAATAAACATTTATATTAAATTTGGAATGTCAAAATTATATTAGTGTTAATTTTTTAATTCTTTCCGAGATGTTTTATTTTTTGACGAATAGTGAATAATACCGCATTTTAGTTAAAAATGAGCTTTGAATTCTAGTCCCATTACATTCAATTTTTGTTAAAATAGTTTCAAACAGACATGGGATTTATATTTTTAAATTTCTTCTCATATAGATAATTTATTATGTATATATTTTATAAAAAATCTCATATGAATTTAGTTTTAATGGTAAATTTACTTATGTAGAAATTAATTTACTTTAATAAACATGAAAATGATAAAATGGGGGAAAATAGATTTTAAAGAACAAAATTATTAAAATTTATTTTTTATGAGTATAATGTCTTTCTAGGACCTAAATTCCATTTAACCCATTATATTTATAATTTTGAGTAACATGCGGTTATGGGGACCTCACAATGGTGTATACCTTTTAGTATTTAATGTAATGTCTCTCCCCTACAATATAAAAATGAAATCACTATTGCATTTACTCACAAACCTCAAGAAACAACAGAGCATACAAAATCTTTGTAAATAGTCTCCATGAATCCATCCTATCATCCCGGATGCCTCACCTTGGGAATAAAAAATCCATTGTTATCATTCAGTGTAATGAAAAAGGGGTTACCTGAGAAATAGGTTACATTATTTAATGTGTATTTATGTTTTATTTTTTATCAGACCCATAGTTGATTATTGTTACATTATTTTATAATACAATAAGTATCCTAAATATACTAAAATTTTGTTAGGATAATGTTATGACCTACATTTACACACACATTCATAAAATATGTATTAATCATACAAGTTGTATACGATGAACTACCACCTTGAGAGATGATGTCAATCATTTTTCCCTTCAACACATTTCGTTGTTTAGAATTATGATGGAAATTTTTTTAATATATGATATATATTATATTTATCATTTCTTTATTCTTATTCAAATTTTTTATAACACATATGTTTAGGAGTTCCTTTTTATGTACATACAATTACTTTTTCTGTGGGAATGTTGAAAATTCCTTCCCCAAAGAAATAAGACACGTTAACACATTAAATGAAATGCACAGAGGATGTTTCTTATTAATGAAATATGAAATAAATGAAATATATATGATAGTAATGAAAAAAATTCAATTCTTTAAATATAATTTATCATTTTATTTATTACACTCCTCATAAACTAAAAAAGTGCTAACATTGTTCATCAATGTGTGGACTAACACCTCTTAGATGTTATGTGAATCTTTTTACATCACAAGAGATCTATATATAAATATATGTAATTAACATGTTATTTATAATAAAATGGTCATTATGGAAATCTTAATTGTTCCATACCTTTCTTCAATAATAATCTTTGAAATAATGTAACATTACTCATTTATATGTGCGACCTAAAATTTCAATGATTTTAACATATGTCAATTCTTCATAACCATCATTTGTAATTATTTTTATATTTATAATAGATATATTAAAATTAATTTTATTTGATTAATTTTATTATTGGTAAGTTTTTGTAGAGACACCTTTGACCATATTCATCCTACCAAAGTCATTTTTGACAGATGAACCAGACTTGGATATAGCAATATACATCAATTTAATTGTTTATGTAGTTGTATACAATATTGCAATAAGTTAGCAAAATTTAAAAATAAACATTAAAAGCATTATAAATTAATTAATAAATTAATTTATGTCTATTATTTCGGAATATAAATACTCACATTTTAATACAAACTCAAGGATATGGATTATTGGGAAACATTTTATTTCATGATGAATACATCATTTTCATTACTTATTTATTTTTTGGGGTGTATATTTAGTCCCATTTTCCTATAAAATCATTTTTCACTCATAGTTCACAGTATTCTATGATTTTATTTCCATTATCTATTCATTGTGGTTTTTACTTGAAAATTACAAAGAGGTAAATTTTATCTTCGCTATATCACATTATTTTTTGATTATTATCTTTTTCATGAATGAATCACATTATTAAAATATTTTTTATAGATTTTTTTATCTAAAATACACATATTCCCATTAAATAGAAAGTATTATTTCTTAATCTATTTTCCATTTTTATACACCTTTTTCACTTCGATCGTTATTTTAGTAATTAATGAAATATTGATAAATATCTATATGTTATTCAATATGGATAGTTGAATTTATTAATTAAATCAGATATTTTATACATGGGAAATACATTGGATTTCATATGTGATGTGAGGGCATATCTAATACCGCTCCACGTATTGATATGTATCGTAAGACAAATTAGATAATGTTTTATCTTAGTCCATACCAATTTAATAGATTCTTATCCTAATGAATTTATTGTGTTAGATTTTTAGCATGAAGCATTACCAGTATTATATTCTTTACCTAAAACCATAACTAAAATAGATTCTTGGAAGGAATTAATATGTATATATTTTTTATGTCCATATTTGTGAATTTAATCATTATTTATTTATTGTTATTACATGTTATTATTAAATTACATATAATATCAATGATTAAGATTCATTGTCATATTATTGATTTATTAGAATGTGTTTCTGTTATCTCTCATTATATATTCATTATTCCTTATCTACTATTCTAAAAAATGTGTCCAATTTCATCTACCTTTCCATATTTATTAATCATACTAATTTGATATTACTTCCACTTTACTTACCCTTACTTTCATTTGTCCTCACCATTATTTTGTTTCCATTCCCTGAGATATGGATATGAACTCATGGAATGTGTTTTATGGATGTTTTTCTTTTACTTGTATTATGAAATATATTCTATCCTGAATATAAAATGGGTTTGTCGAATGTAAATTGGTTTTATGAAACTACTAAAATGGTTATTCTATCATTACTTGATACCTTGTAATAATGCCAATGTAATGGAGTAATGTAATACATTTGGGCTTGTATTTTCAGGGAATTACACTCTATATTCATGACATCCTAAATTATTACATGTTGAAGGAGGTGTAAGAATATTCTATAGAATATTATTCTCATTAATAGATATTATTTCCTTATGACAACTAAAATATTATTTAAATTAATGAGACACATAAGAGAATCATTATCGAATACATTCCTATTATGATGGAGTATACTAATATAATACCTAAAGAGTTTCATGGTCTTCTATTTGACCAAGCGGATGAGTTCTCAACTAAAATTTTATATAGATATATAACCATATCCCAGATTCCAAAAAATATATATATTTTCGAATTGGATGAACTGAATAAGTAGTTACAAGAGAATATGAAATATGTTTTTATATCACTGTGTGATTCCTCAAGAGTTATTCTAGTCTTACATACCAAGAATTAGTATTTCATAATGTTCCATTGAATTGATTATCAGGAACTAATAGAGATAATGATAAATTAATAGTATACATTTTCACATATTGATGAATTATTTAATAATATATGTGTTTCCATGTACTCCATTAATGTGAAACATAAAAATTTTTATCATTAAATAAAGGCGTTGCAGGTTGATATTCCCATGTCATTTATCCTTAATGGGTATAGAGAATATGAACTCATAGGGATTCCATATGGAATAGAAAATTCTCAAAAAATACATCAGAAAAAAGAATAATAGAGAATTAGGTATAATCTAAAAAAATTGGTCATTTTATACATGATATTTTTATATTATACAAGAAAAAGGAGTAATGCGAGGATAATAAAAATATTGTGCTCATAAATTTATAAAACTATAATTTATATTTAATGTATGGAAAATGTGAGTTTTCCATCGAGGAAGCATAATTATTAATGTATGTTATCATAATAAATTTTATATATGTGGAGGCTTCTATAGAGATTCTGATAGAGGAGTAGACCAGACCAATATCTATAATTGATTTTTACTATTTCAATGACAATTAATGTGAAATAAACAATTTGTGATGAAATTATGATGATTTTGAAAGCCAAATACTAGTATGAATATTATTGTAATAATGTATTTATGATAAAACTATTGTTTAGAGAGAATCATGGAAATGACAAAGACTTATCCCTACACAATTACTCACAAAAACCACTAGTGGGGATGATTCTTTGGTATAAAATGATTATATAGAGAATGGAATGGACTAGGTACTCATAAAAAAGGATAATGTGATAGTCTACACCTATTTATAGATTAAGGATGATTAAAAAGAATTTATTGCATGATCTTAATTTGGATATTGTTAATGTTTCATTGTTGTTGTTTTTTGTAATTTTATATATGGAGAAAAGAAAAAAACTATGGATCATATGTTCTTTAAATATTTATTCACCTAGAAGAAGAATAATATGTGCCATTAAATATTGTTATAGTTGACTATGAACTATGGGGGATAAATACATTACCATATGAGTATAGTGAATAATGTGAGAGATTATCAACAGAGAAGGGGTAATGTATCCATATCAATAATGTTATTTGAGAAGGATTAAATATTCTTAGACATTAAAATGATGGACATGGATATTATAAATAAATGTACAATATCATACCTAGCTCAAATTTTTTATCAACCATCCATTTTAGAAAAGATAATGTATTCTCAATGGGATGATGTGGAAATAAAAAATAATATGTATTATATAAGAACAAATAAATCCATGGATAATAAAATTGATTAAGAAGGGGTATTCAAATTTTTTTTCATGAATATGTGTTCCATTAATGATTGAGATAATGATGGTATTGTTGAATTATGCCATTAATTTTACATTCCAAACCCATCTAGGGGGCACAAATTTTTTTTGAGATCACTAATAGAACTATTATTTCCAAAATAGAAATATTATTACCATGTAATAGAAATATATTGCGTCTCTTTTGTCAAAAAGTGTATGTAGAGATGTAAAAATACAAGGGAATGATGAAACCATTTCAAAAACCTAAATGGAAATTATTAAAAATCACTATATACTTTTTCACATGTATTCTAATGACTTATAGGGGAAATAATTCTCCACGGTTTTGGTGTATCTGTTTAGGAATACTATTATATATATTTAAGATTGAGAGAAATTATGAGATAATAAAATTTTATGGATATACATTGATGATTTATTGAACCTATTTGGTGAATTGATATCTATTTTATCTAATCATTATCTGTGATGTACCACAATGTTCTAGAATGATCTCTAATATTCAATAAGCACTATGTTGAACATTAAAATGTCTTATAACTAAAAAGCTGAAATCCAATATGTATGTACAATCCAGAGACATGGTGTAATCTTGATTATATTCTCTATGGACATAAAATAAGGATTTGATCAAAATCATACATGAATTTTGTTATTATCTAATAATAGATTCCTATCAAGCATTCAAATGGATCTAGATGAACCCCTATATTGGAAGAGATGTACGAAACCTTCATTTTGGGTTTATATTAGTAAATAAAAGCATTAGGATACTTAATTGTTCAAATTAATGGTAAAAATTTACCAAACCCCTCACTATCATATCAGGATAGATTAGTGTTGATAGAATATTCATGATAATAATTATTGATGGTTCAAATACTTAGAAGATAGAGAAAATTTGTTCCTCTGCATATATCTGTGGAATATATTTCTATTCTTGGAGAAGAAGGTATTTTATTTCAAGTTAATTTTTTCATTTTAGATTCATGATAACATAGGATATATGTCCAATAAAGTAGCACCAACACAAATCTTATCCCCTATTCATGATGTGATACACATATCCCTCTTGAGGAGTTACATTCTATATACCTCACATTGGATAACTACAGAGGTAGTACATTTTTATAAGAATCTCTCTTATGTTGATAATATATTGATGATCTTGGGAAAAAACAATGTAATATATAAAAATACCACTCACCTTGTGAATGTACTATAGTGGAACCATATGTAAGAGGAAGAAGTATGGGAAATGGAATTAGTAATGAAACAAAAGTATCATCAACCTTTTCCATGCTATTATGTAAAATTGAATTTTAGGGGTGATATTTCTTAATGGGGGAACAATACAAAAACCCAAGATATTTTTCCTTAAATCTACATTCTAATTATATAACTATAAAATATTCAATAATTTGGCATCATATAAATCACATGAAATAGTATATTATAACCAAAAGAAAATAACTATGTTTTCATGTGAAAAATAGTGAATAAATACATCTCTAAGGTTTGGAATTATTATAATGTGGTAGAAAATTGAAAATAATTTCACAATAATATGAAAAAATGAGCTTCTCAATCCCCTAAAAGGATCTCTCACAATAATGAAAATGTTGAAATGAAATAGAATATAAGAGATGTAATATTCATTTGGAAAATAAATATATATATATATTTGATATAGAATTAAACTAAGTGAAAAATAAATGAAATAAAATTATTTTATAGATGGTTGTAAAAATATATATCCATTAAAAACCTAAAAATTATAATATTAATATAATATTTAAATGATAATATGATAATTAAGAACAGTAACCTGACTGTTATAATAGCATCTTCACTGATGGGATTGTAAAATAATATTTATGTATCTAATAAAATAAATATGTAGTAAATTATTATATTTTTAAAGATATATATATTTTTTATATAAGAAAAAATAAGATTTTTTATAAAAAAATTAGTTTTTCCTTTAATTATTATAATAAATACAAAAATTGAAATATTTTATCTATAATTTTTAATTTATATAATTTTTTATCATAATATTTAAATAAGTACTGTTTTAAAAAACAGTGATTTTTAAAAAATAATCAATTCTTCATAATTATAAAAATAATTTTAATAATATGTAATTCATATTTGTAATCTATACATTAATAAAATTTGTTAGGGTGAATTTTTTATATATTTCAAAAATAAATGAATTTTTTTTGAATGGTGAAATTCAAAAAATATTGGTATATTACATGATATGTAAAATAAATGAATTTCTAGGATATATATGACGTAATAATCCATATTCATGAAATCACACAAAATACTTACATTATATAGTCACATGAATATCACATATTGGTATTATTGAGGAAATTTAAAAAATACTATTTTATTATATTTTCAAAACCCCCATATTCTCCCTTTCGAAATAACACCCCTCATAGACCCTTCTCTCCACACTTTATAAAATTATTTTCTTTTCCCATATAATACCCATTTCTTTTCCAAATCTTCTTCCACCACATAAAATTTGTTTTTTACCCAAATACCTTACAAAGGTTCCTTATGATGTATTTAAATAGAGGAAATCCAAAGAGTTAATTTTATTAACTCAGGTATCATTCAATCCTCTATTATACGTCATCACTCTTACATCATCTTTCTAAAATTAAATAATGACCCATGCATAACAAATTCGTGTCACTATTATTTTTAATGGAATATAAATTATCAATCCTCTTTTCATTTCACTGTAAAATGAAAATAATTATTCATATTATCGTGGGTTAATAACATCCATGAACTACTTATTTCATTTTTTCTTCCAACATCAAGTTTAGTTATAAGAATAATATTATAGAAAAATATGATAATATGATTATTATTATAACTTATGTAACTGAATTTAAATATAATAAAATAAAATAAATAAAATAAAATATATGTTTTTCGTTATAGTTTGAAAACCCACATAAATGAACTGACCATATAATGATAATATTTATAAAAAATAAATCACCAGAATTTAAAAACACATGTCATTTTTTGGACTATTTAATGAATAACGAGGAAGGAATATCATTCCATTTCCATTATAGTGTTTGATCACCAAATGAGTTGAACTTTTATAATTATCCATAAACTAAAAAAACATTGGAATTAGGAAATAAATAACCTAGGGATAGTTTTTTTTGACATGGAATCACAATTAAATATCTCTACACAAGTATATAAGAAAATTAATGAAAACAAATTCAAGTAGGTTATGAATTGTTTTTTTCAACCAAATTTGATCTTATGGGATATTAAGTGAATTTGTATAAAAAAATAAAAATCTAAGGGAAGTAGAATCTTTGAATGAACCTATTTTCATAGGGTATTTCATAATTTTTATACCACCCAATCATTATCTATTAAAAACTGTGATTTGAATTTAAATTTTTTATATATTTAAATTTTTAATATATATAGATAAAATATTAACCCTTTATCTACTAGGTATATAGTACATCCAAATGATATCTTCCATAATAATTCATTTGTGTCAACTAGATTTACATAAAATAATTATTTTTTATTTCATATTTTCAAACATCCAATGAATTTTTTTAATCAAATATGATTTTCTAAAATCTACAGTTTTTTATGTATAACTATATATTTTTACGTATTATACTATGAAAAAATACTATTTTATTCATGTATTTTAATATTCCATAGAATTATCATAAAACTAAGTTAAATATATTCAATTCAAAATTACTTATCAATCTATTATTATAAAAATTACATCAAATGTACTCTAAATTCAATCAATAATACTATTATCTAAATATAAAAACTCAAATTATATAATTATCCTTTAATATTATTTTATTATATTATATTATTTGATAATGAGTCTGGGAAAGGTTTTAAAACCAATTTATTTTCATCGGTATTTGATATGATTATGAATTGTTTTTTATTTAAGTATGTGGGACACATAAGATTGAAAATTTAATGTTGGGTGTGCATATATAGCACTAAAATGCTTCATGTAATGTTTATATATCATGAGATAATATGTATGGGATTAGGGATAATTCCTTTCTTGTTATGGGAATCAAACCACCATGTTATGATTTCATAGCAATGAACACTAAAATATTTATATGATGTCATATATTTTCATTTTTTTCACACCAGAGACATGAAATCCTAGATCTATTTATATAAAAACATAAATTATATATATTATTCAGAACCATCTATAGATTCTTAAACATAATATTACAATAATTAAATAAAAACTTAAAATGATTTCTTATATATACTATAAATACCAATTCATTTTCCTGATTTAGATACTGAAGAAAAATACAAAACAAATAATGTCCAAGCCCTACTCAAATAATGTAAATTTTCCTTCTATATCAGAAAATATATAATAGAAAAAAATTCCTTCAAAATCATCCTCTAATTAATTATATATACTATCATTTTATTCATATTAGGTGAAATAATTTTCTTCATATACAGATGAATGGAAACAATATTCAGGTGGAGGTTATGTTCATAGTAAGGGAATACATAAATTTGAGTTAATCATTATATAAAAATGAAAAAAAATATTATGTATGGGATCAATAATTAAAAATAACTCCAAAATAAAATGACCTTTAATGTATTATATAACAATATATAAAAATTTAAATGAAATGTTCAAATGAATAATAGTAATTTGATATATAGGGAAAAAAATCATAATTTCAAATAGTTAATTCTACATAATAATCCAATACATCATGATCATAGACATCATGATTTTTAATTTAGTTACATATCATGTTTTTGATTGGTATAAATGAAAATACCAATATATATTTTTCTCATCATACCTACTGTTATATCATGGGGATATTTAATAATTGGCCAAACATGTCACCAATTTATTCCAATTTCATTCATCATATACAAAAATGACTATACAATAAATAATCAAAACATCCAATAATAATATATATTTAGATAATAATATATGTAATGTCGTTAATTTTCTACGTATAAATAAATTAAATTTCCTGATCATAATACATCTGTAAAAAAATGCCGAATGGTTATCCAATAAATTGTCAATTTCAAGGGTCATCATTAAAAAATAATTTTCCAATATTATATATATATTCAATTTTTCCCCAATCAATAAATTTAATATCTTTATATATAGGCATTCCCCACACTAAAACTCTATAGATTAATTTTATATGATTTTGAAAAATAATTTCATAATTACATGAAATATGGAATCCATGTGAGAAATGTTCAACCAATGGAATGAAAAACATAGTATTAAAAAAGAGTAGGAATCAATAAAAAAATTATAGATACAGATTGTGGATGTTCAGATAATATAGTGTGGTGATGGATCATATCATTGATAAAAAATCACATTAAAAATTAAATACTATAAAATAACGTCTATATTTTCATGAGAATATATCCCTAGGGTAATAATTGATAATGAAATAGATATTGGAATTTATGAAAAAACAACATTGAAAAATAATACCTCATATGTGGCCATAAATGAAATGTTTTCTAATAAAATAGTTTAATAATTTTTTTATATACCAAAAAATAATAATATACATATTTATCCTAGAAATATAATGAAAAAAAATAACATGATTCTAGACCCCATTGAATATTAATATTAAAATAGATGTGAAAACATCATTACAGATAATTATTTAACATCAACACAAAAAACCAACTTACAGATCTCATTCCTAAGTTAATTTTAAAAAGGTAAAGTGAAATATTATAAAATAATTTAATTTTAAAAAGAATCTCCATTAATGAATCCATAAAAATATAAAAATTATTTAATTAAGAAATGTTTATCCAATGATAAAAATATATATTACGATACGAAAATATGTATACTTTATGTTTTTTGTTTATTGAAATCCTTCATTGTAAATAGTTTAATAAGGCCATATTTTTAATAAAAATTATCATTGAAAAGAAGATAATTTAAAATAATATAATAATTCTATTGTACAGTAACCCAATCATGGATGAAAAATAATCATCATAAAAATTTACAACTTCATGAAATAATATTTGAGATACCAATATACATTACAATAAAAATTCTTTATTAGTTTTTCAATATTTATCCTGGGTTTATGTGGTAGGAATGTAAATCCCTTAAAAAATTTATTTACATCCATATAATAAAATTTCTTTTATGATAATATAAAATAAAATAATATATGTTTTTGATAAATATAAAAACTAAATTAAAAAAACTTATATTTTGAAAAAACTCTTTCAAATGAGGTAACACAAGAGTAATAGTTGAATTTGAGGAGAAGGAATTCATTAATAATATTATATCCCAATAATTATAAGGAAATAAGTTAAAAGTATTAATTGTGTATTGAATCAATAGAATAAAATGAATTTGGATCATAATTAATAATGTGTAATAGGTCCCAATGAATCATAATCGATACTAGGAAAACACATACGAAAGTAAAAGCATTGAAATAAAAACATCATAGAAGGATACCAATTTAATATTAACTTAAATATAATGAACAATTTTATATTCATGATATGAAATATTATTTGGAAATTAGATACACCATTATTATTAAATATTGTTGTATAATAAGAAATATGTCTCAAAGGATAAAAATTAAGACACGAAACCCTTACCTCTTGTCCTGAAATCCATGAACATACATTATCCTCTAGTGTCACATACATAACTATCATATTAATTTAATTAATATACTTAATCATATAAATTTTTATTTATAATATATAAATATATCTATTCTATCAACTGATTATAATTTGTTTCCTATAAATTTTCAAAATCAAGATTAATTTATATTGATAATTTTGAACTATTTTTGTAAAAACATAAATGGTATTAATAATTACTCAAAGTTTAACCATTAAAATATAATTAATGTTAATTGATTATATATTAAAGTGTTTTTATATATTTATTATTTAATTCTGTGTTATATTTTTTCCAAACCATGAAGGTGAAATTAAGTATTATCATTTTTAAGTGAATATTAAAGAATGAATTGTTTTTTACTATTTAAATAAATTATTTAATGTGATACCATTATAGAACCAAAAGTAAAATGATTTTATTTTTAATATTATATATTTATAGAAATTATCTTCTCATATTGACACATGATATAAATTTGTATAATTTTTCAGGTTGGGGTTTAAATTAACCCAAACTACAACATACCACAATTAATGGATTATTATGACGTATTTTTCAATAATATCATTATAATAAAAGAATAATAATCATATATAGTTAATATTTCTGTGATATATCATAATTTTAAATAAATATGAAATAATGATATCCAATATGAAGTTATCTCCTTGTATAAATAAATCATATTTTCTCTTAGCACCCACAGTGGGATGATTGAACTTACCATGGATGTTTATTACTCATGTTTTTAATAGGTTGTACAATTTTTTTAAAATTAAAAAAAATAATAATAATTATAATTGACTTTTCAAAAAATTCTCATGAAAATTAATATAAGGGATAAAAAATGGAAAATGTAAATCAACCATTCTACCAATGCAGTAATCCACACATACACATGGGTGATGATTCTAGTTTCAACATAATGTGAAAAAACGTTTCTTGTTTTCTCACAGAAAAATATTAAATATCTAATAAATACATTAGATTTATATTAATTGTTTTTAATTTTCATAAATTTAATTTGGTAAATGAAAATGAAATATGTTCTATCAAAGAGGCAGTAGTCTAAACAACAAACAAATAACAATTTCATTTATATTAATCAAAAATGGAACCAAGGTAAATTCGAATAACTGTATTATAATAACATAAAAATATAATAATTGTACTAGATTTATCAATGTAAAAGTTTTTAATTATATTTAAGAAAAAATATGTTCACACCAAGAAATATATATTAAAATACATTGGATAGAAATTTATATCTCACTTAATGATGAATCTCTTTTTCAAAAGGGGTATTCTTGATGGTCGGTCTATTGAGAAGAAAATTACCTATTTAGAGTGTATATTAATGTTTTCAATAGGGTTTGTAAGATTTTGGGCCTATAGATTTGGATTTAGGTGTATAGGTAAGTGAGGATATGAGTGATTATTTTATAAGTGAATAGGCAATTATTTTTTTGTAAATTCCCAAAACATTTGAATAATGGAAATCCACATTAAATGATAGTAACTCAAAAATATGTGATACAATGGATAGGGTATGGGATAATAGATAAATATACCTCAAAAACCAATATAACTTATTTTTTATACATTTCAGTCATATTTACCTCTTGGATGGATACTTTTTACCAGTTCGGATTCATACTAAGGTAACTAGTATTTCAAAATTTAATTTATTATTAATGTATGGAAATAAATTAGCCATGTCACATAATTTAAATGTAATGATTCTAAAATTTAAATAAATTTTAATATTTACATAATAATAAAGGGAATAAAATAAAATTTTAATTACTTAATTTTTTATGTTATAAGATAATTTTTTTGTAATATAAAATTAATATTCATTGATAAATATTTTTTTGAAAAAATTAACCAAAATTACTAAAATAAAAAATTTACTACGAAATATATATTTTTTCATTGAAAAATGTTTCCTTTTTTTGAATAATATTTGTGTACTACTAATATTAAAAAAAGGTCATGTTATTTTTACAAATATTATATTCCACTACGCAAACTAATGTAAATCATTTTTTGAAAATCAAAAAAAATATCTTCTCAAATAATGCACATGATGAATTCAAAAAAATGAAAAAATTTTCTAATTAAATTTATAAAATTTAAAAATTTATCATATAATTAAAAATATAAGATATAATGGAAAACAGTTATTAAAGGAAAATAATATTTAAATTATATTAACCATTGACCTTCATATTTTAATTGATTTAATTATTAAATTATTATTAAAATCATATTTTAATCACAGATGTTTGGTTATTGTTAATAATTTTTATGAAATTTAAATTCATATCAAATAAAAGTAACAATTATGAAAATAAATCTCTAATTATTAAATAATCACACTAATATTTTTAGTTTTATTAATTAAATTGAATTAATATTTAAATAAATATTAATATTAATTCTATAAATAATATATAAAGATGTTATTATATTTTATTCTAAATAATGCAACGGATATGGTTTAATTCCTAGAACTAATTATTTATAAATTATCTAAACATTTCATAGATTCATTTTAAATTATATTTTGATATGGGAATTTTTTAGAACATTAAATCATTTAAATTTAATTTAATATTAAAATATTAGGTTTCAACATTGTACCACCATAAATAAATTAAATCCAAAAAAAGATGATTGTTAATCACTCAAGAAGAAAAGAGTTGGTATTGTTAATATATTGATCATTCGGGATAAAACTACTCACATTTATTTTGGTAAGCTTCCCGTATCTCCCTCTTCCCTTCCAAAATCCCTCTATTCTACAGATGTTGGGTATCCTTGTCGGGAGGTTCCTCGCATTCTATGAGCGCCCTCATTCCCTGTGTCATCCGATAGCTCCCCGCATCTATGTGGAAGTGGATATTTCAAAGCCCCCGGTGGACATTGTCTAGATTGAGGTTGGTGAAGAACTTTGTCTTCAACAACCAGCAGTCTTCGAAAATTGGTTCAATTTCTGCAGTATGTGATTTCATCTCGGGCACCTGTAATCTAATTTTTGATCGCATCGTAGCTCGGATAAGTCAAGGGTCTCCACTTAAAACCCACAAAGTAGTGGTGTTCCCCTTCGTTTGGTGGCATGACTGTTCCTTCCTGGCCCACAGGTGAATTATGAGGTGATGGTGGGGGGAGCCCGATTCTCCTTTTCTGTTAATGCTGGGATGTCAGATGATGCTGCTACTGTCTTTTCTGGTCTGGATGGTTCAGATGCAGGTCCTAGCATAGCCATGATTAAGGCTATTCAACAGGATCCTCTAGGAAGAAGTCCCCTGGTTCATGATGTCTTCAATCGCATAAGGGTTGATTTGGGTATTGGACCTCCTGTTGGGAAAGGATTTTCAGGACAGGCTGAACCGGGCGCGGCAAAGGATGCTGCTTTTGTTCAAGTCTCGGGTAATAATCGAGGAAAATCTTCTCAAAGGCCTAAATGTAGTAAGTCTTCTAGTGTGGAGGCTGTACGTACATGAAGTTTTGTCGCTGAATGCGAGGCCTCCCTGGTCGAGCCAATTCCAAGAAACATTTCAAGACTGGGAAGAGTGGCTCCAACTGTGAATTTGAGTAATCGTTTTGAGAGTCTAGCGAACGAAGGGCCTGCTGAGGAGGTAGACCTGGGGGAAATATTCATTAATGAGCAGGGGATGCCATGGGAGGCATCTGGGGATGAATTATCCATTCACTTTTCAAGAGTTAGTGCTCAGGATGTCCATGATAATTATGTTTATAGCCCGCAGAGGAGGAAGGGATGACGCAAAGGCTAGAAAGGCCTAAAGGACAATTCTTATTTTCCTTCAACAATGAAATCTCGATCTTCCAGAAAGCTGAAGGCCCAAATGATGGATGGTCTTCCCAACTATAATAGTAATGTTGTTAGTGCTGATAATATGGTATCTGGGGATGATCCCAATTGGAATGTCTGGCAAAAGAAAGGTGTGGATGCTGTTCAACCATTGGAGCTTCTTCTGCACTCTAGAGAAGTTATGGTAGTGGACACCCTTTTCCTTAATGCCTCCAAAGATGTTGGTGACATGATGATGCTAAGGAAAATTCAGGTGTCCACCAATAAAGAATAGACTGACTGGATAGCCAAGAAGAATCTAATCTTGGTTAAAGGCTTTAACGCAGGGAAAATCAACCAAGAGGATTTTATGCATGCGTGGGACAGAGTGGCACGCCCCATTGAATAACTTATGTAGGATAATCTAGAAAAACGGGTAATCTCTCTTTCATGGAATCTCTTTAAGGATAATCATTATAATAGGCTTAAATTGTAATTTAATAACTTTTTTTCTCATGGTGTTTCTCACGTTTACTTTAAAAGTGTCTTCTATTTTAAAAAAAATTGAATTTGGAGGACATACCTTACTCAACATCATTTTAATGAAACTATTTCAAAAAATTAACAAAAACCCACAATTATTATCATTAAAATCTTTGAAATTGATCAGGTTAATATGAATTATCCATCATAATAAATCTTATTTAATAAACTATATTTTTCTTCCTATGAATCTTCATTTTTAAAAAAAAATCACTATTTTTGTTTATCTAGTACTTTTAAAACAAATAAATTAAATTTCTTATTAATAAATTCCACTATAATTGTTTATAAAGATTTTATTATTAATTAAATCATATCCCACATGGTTTTTTGATCTAGTTTTTTAGTAATGGGTAATTTCATCACGAACCCATGTAAAGAACATGTCGATGCACAACCATCCTTATCAGGGCGGTTTCACCAAGGTGAATTTCTTCCACACCCAAAACTGCATCCTAGTATCTTGAGATTGACATAATTTCTAGGATATCGATGTAATATATCCCATACTAGTTCTTTATGACCATATAATTTTCTTACACGTACACATATATTTATCCTTATGGGTTTCACTAATTTTATAATTTCTTAATTCCTAAATAAAATACTTTTTATTACCCTATTGTTAAATAATATTATATATAGAAGGGTTATATATACCACTAAAATTTTGATCAACCTTATATAATAAATTCCCAAATTATCCCCACTAAATAACATAATATGTATATTTATACAAAACGTGATATAATACCATCTATGAAGCCTTAAAAACAAATTCTAAAATCTGGTTCCATGAAAATATACATACAAAATATCATTGATTCTAACAGTGTATTGTAAGAGAAAACAATCCCCTAATTACATAATAAACATAAAATATGTTATTACATTCATTCCCCATACCATTTTAGTTTTATACTTTAGATAATATATATAATAAATTATCTAATGAATCACATTCCTTTTTAATATATGGGTAATTTTATTCTATATACGATAATAATTTATCAATGATAAGTGTTGAAAATATTATTAATATTCTCCAAACACTTTATCCATCAAGAAATATCTTGGGCAGTAATTTTATTTTAAACATGGGGAAATGGAATAATAATTAGGGGGATTTCATGATCTCTATATGGGAAAATATACAATAAAAAAACTGGCATATCTAGGAATAACAATGGAAAATAAATGATCATATATATAATAATTATATTGTTTCATAGTGAGGAAATGAATAATGTAATATAGATAATTCCTTACCACAAAAAAGTTCCACATGATTTAACCTTCTAGGAAATATCTTTTTTGGTACAATAATACCCCAAAAACCCCAACATGATTATCTCATGAGATTCACTAATGAGTTAAGGAGGTATTTAATGATGACTCCAATTGAAATTTGTTTTAGGTCTAATTAATTTTTCATATTAGAAAATTGATAAACAATATATAATCAACCCTGACAAACAATCATATGCATTAGAATAACAATATACGAAAATCCAATACGTTTATCATTGTTAGTAAAATGGATAACATAGTCAATACCTATATGGTGAATGAAGGTTTATGGTTAATAAGACTCAATGTCATCTTTTATAATCTGTAAATGAAAAAAAGTATCATAATAAGAAATATTTATTGATCTATAATAGTTCCTCAATAAATAAGTGAATAAGTTTTTATGCAATTATTAATCAAGATAAAATATATTGAATAATATATATATATATATATATGTAAATAATATCTAGTAATAAAAATAAATGTCCAATCAATAAAGAAATCCTTCAATCAAAATAATAGAAAATGGAGTACTCATAATGATAATGCATTGGAACACATGTTATGCTTATTTAGAGTGGATAGTTACGAAAGTGAAATTAGTTTACATATCATGTATGTGATAATGATGAAACATTAATAATATATCTAGAGAATTAATTTTTTATGACTTAAAATGAACATATTTCCATTTGAGGATATAAATTTCAAATAATGATAACAAATATGAAAAAATCATTGAAAAAGATTGCTTTGAATAGTGTCTAGTAACAAGGGATTGATAATAGAATTATGTAGTACAATGAGTTATGTTCCCAAATAATTAAATAGATATTTATTAGATAATAAATCATGTTTCTTAAATCTAATAACTGTAAATATTTTTGGAGTATGTAAATTATAATTAAGAAGAATAGTTTTAAAAAACACTTTTTAACCATTTTTATATTTTATAGTACACAAAAAACATACATGTCACATCAAAAAAATAGAAGGTGAAATGAACGATTTTAAAAATAATTATGTTTAAAAAGAGTATCCAGTAATGGATCCTTTAAAATTAGATTATGTTAATTTTTAATTTTATCCGAAGTTAAAAAATAAATTATTAAAGGAATAATTTTAACACATTGAAATTACCGTGGGTGACAAATAACACAATAAGAATAATAATAAAGACATCATAATAATTAAAATTTATTTTCCTTTGTAGGATTATAAATTTTGATATAAAAAAATATTTTTCCTAGTGATCCCAAGAAAAGAAGAAAAATTTCCATGATAAAACATTATTACTCAAATAAAGGATATTTGAGTCATCAATATCACTTACAGAAAACATACTCCAAAACATAATAAATATTCCACAGGGATATATTTTAAGAGAATTTAAATCCACAAAAATAATGAAATAATACCGACAATTATAATCATGGGAAAAATGTTCCGAACATATAGTAATTACATTCAAGAAGATGATGATAAATCAATGAATGATAACTATGTTACCAGAAAATCTTATGACTACTGTAACGACCCAAAACTTTTAATTATATTTGTTTCCTTATTTTTTGTGTCATTTTATTTTATACTCAACAAAACCATATCCTTTAATTAATTAAGTGGGTGTAATTAAAATGAGACTATTGGGTTTTGACTGTTATATGACTGTTGGTCAATATAACCGTTGGAAACTATAATATTAACATTCTGTTTTTATAAATATGGTTATCCTAATTAATTAATATAGAAGACTGATTGAATGGAATCATCCAGTAGACTCGATCCATATGAATCCCATCTCTCAGATCTTGGGAAAGAGGTAGCATCACTGGGCTTTTCTCTGGACAAAACCCAAGTCGAACTTCAACTTATGATGCTTGAACGGAATCTCCTAAGCGAGAAGATCTAGCTGATAGTAATCACCACTCATGCAATGTTGTATGAGCCACCCCAAGATTCTATCACTATATCACACCTTACAGTTAGGCCTTATGTCGGTGTTATTAGAGGATATGTAACGAGGACTTAGCTGCTTAGAGTAATCCTTTTATATAAATAAAATTTTTATTTCTTCTTATAGAAAGGATTGTGAATTTCATATATTCAAGATAAATATTGGATTCCTATTATTGTTGAATTTATGAAAATATGGTATTTTAATTTTTTTTGTATTCATTAAATAATTAATAATGTGAAATTATTTTCAAAATATGGTCTTCTACAGTTTTGATCAGTGAGAAATTTAGAGTCTAATAAGATCAACTATGTTTTTAGTAAATAGTAAAGTAGGAATAGTAACGTACCCATATGAAAAGGAATGAATATTTATGAATATTAAAATGACCAAAAAAATAGTAACTTCACCCATGAATGTATAAATACATTTTAGACATTTTAATAGTGAGAAAACGATCATAGATTACATTTTGGTATTATTTGTATTCCATAAATAATTTATTTAAATTTTCATTTTTATTTAATAATTTAAAATGGAAATATATTTTCTTAAAATTAAATCATAAATTTTTACTTTATTGTCTTATGAGTAGAAAATATTTTCATGGGACTTTGATTACTTTTTTAAGATGTTACAAAATGAGTTATAATTTTAAAGTTGTATTTTTGGAATAAATAATGATTTTATTTATAAATTAAATTAAAAACATTTAGAAATTTATTTTTATAAATGGAATTCAATTTTCAATTCAGAGCATCAATATTAGTTTAGGGTGATTTTTTAGTTTTTTCTGAAACAGTTGAATTATCAGTGAATAGTAAAAATGTAGTTTTGAGTTTCAGGTGTTTAATGAAATAATTACAGATATAATAATGATTTAAGCTTTCTGGCCGAATTATGAATAGTGATATAAGCTATGTGGGGTCCCAAGTGGCTAATACCCTGGAAAAATAGCATGGGAATGCCCATGTTTTTTCAAATACCGACGATGAGGTGTCCTTTGGAAATTTATAATTTATTCACTCACTTTTCCTATAAATAAAAATCCATTTCCCTCATCTATTTCATTTAAAAATCATCCCGAATGAAGTTCTGGTCTAGTTGCCCCTCAAGGATTCCTCCCAAGGTGCCCTTAAACATCCCATGGTCCTGACCTTCAAGATTTCGAAGTTATTTTTCAAGGAATGGGATCCTTTCACCCTCCTATTTGAATCCATGAATTCCTTTATGTTGTGTATTATAATTTCCATATCATTATGTTGATGGTATGTTTTTATATGTTCTCATTTCTGACCATTTCATGATTAATTGTTGAGAGACCCTTCCAGCTCTCATCAATTTGTTTATTGAATTTTTATTTGACGCCGTTAGGCTGCCGAATTTTTCGTAAAAGGAATCATGTCTTCTCTTTTCTTTCATGTTTCCTATTCATGTGGTATTTCATTCAAATTTCCATACGCTGTTCTTATATCCTAGTTATTATATATTTATACTATATTGTATGTTATTTATTAGTGGGTTACTCTTGTACCCTCTCTTTTCAATGTTTTCTAAAACCATGATATATACCTGTTATGCTGCCAAAATTTGGCCTCAATTTTACTATCTCTTTCTCTCAAGAAAGTCTCTTGTTTATTTATGGGAATACCCAGAAAATTTTAATTTCTATGGGTTTTCATAAATTTATAAAAATGATGTATTTGATTCTAGAATTGACATACATATAACCCTCATTCCATTTCCATGGGTAATAAATGATATAATGATCTTATTTTTTATCACTTTTAAACCATCACGATTTTGAAGTGAAACCAATTTCTTTTACTCAATATGCATTATTTAAGAAATTTTTGATCAGGATATATATAGATCACATGAAAAAAAATACATATTAAGGGTTACCCCTAATAGCACTCCAATTCAGTTGGTAAAGAATTAATATCTATAGATAATAATTTTCATGATACCTCGGTGAATAACCTTGGTAATTTCAATGAAACCTCGGGGATAAATCTTGGTGATATGTTCCTGAATTTCTAAATGAAATTTTGTAGCTACATATTCAGGTTATGTTCCATTTTCTTTTCATTATTATGTTCATATACATACATTTCTCGTGTCTTTATGTTTTTATTGTTAAACAAGTAAACTGATTCCCTTCTTTAACCATACTGGGCCTTCTCCTCACCACTTCCATTGATGTATGTCTCCAGGATATGAGATACAATAGTTGTACGTATGATGAACCTTTGATGAAGCCCTAAAAGTGGTTCGGATTAATGTTTTATGTTTTTTTCATTTATTATGTTCCTAATTTCCAAGACAAATAAATTTTAATATCCTCTAGTTGTAAAATGTAATGAAGAGTTAAGTAATAAAAAGGTGTTATGCCACAGTTGGTTTCAAAGGATAGTTTAGTTATTTGTGGAAATTATGATATGAAATTCATAGGAAGAATCCTATAGAAATGTTTAAATATAATAAAATGTTTTGGTATTTTGGTGAGTACTAAGTAAGTTGTTTATCAAGCAGATACATCCCTGTCTGGATACAAACTTGTAGAGGTGGTGCTGGAATAGATGTAGGTAGGGGTAAAACCCGAAAACAATGCTTTGAGCTAGACTCGAATGGGAACTGGTTCACGAAAATGGTTCTTGATTCACTCATTGTTACAAAACTCTCAGGGGATATGTTCAGTTAATCATTAGCATTTTGTGAATCATTATGAAAGATTTATAGGGAAATGTAATTTATTATGAATGAAGTCTTAAGACATAAAATACATTATTGTTAAAAGATTTATAAATGAAATAAGTTTCTCATTGGGTTCTATTCTTTTAGAATTTTGGGCCATAGGAGGAACCGTTCAAATGGTGACCGCAATAGACCATGCACTGAAGACCCTCCGATGGATGTCGTAATGGAAACATTAATGCGAATGATAAACCAACTGAATCATGTTGTGGGAAATAACTAGAATCAAGCTGAGAGACCAATATTATAGTGTAGGGAACAATATTCTTCTAGAGTCCTTTATGCATCAATGACCACCGACCTTTATTGCATCGACTGAACCATTGATTATTGAGTAGTGGATTACCTCTATCAAGAAGATCTTTTCTGTGCTCCACTGTTCAGACGAAGATATGGTCACCCTGGCTATATATCTCTTAGAAGGTGAAACTGATAAGTGGTGGGAACTAATTAAAAACAAAAGTACAATAGTGGAAGTTGAATCCATGGAGTGGGAAGAGTATAGTGGGGTCTTCTTCTATATGTATTTCCCTCATTCCATGAGAATAAGAATGGAGAATGAGTTTCTCAAGCGGATGTAGAAGGAGAATGAATCTGTGGGAAGCTATGAGATGAACTTCACAAGGCTTTCATTATATTACTATAGCATTGTCATGTATCCAAATGGAATGGTTGATAGATTATTCGGTGGACAGACATCTCATATGTGAATTAATCTAGCCAACCGTGATTATGACAGCTATGAGGATACAGTGTGAAGTGCGATGAAAGTCGAACTGGAGTTTGGTGAGACGTAGTGGTATCATAAATACAATGACAAAAATATATCAATGGATCCAATAATAGAGAGGATCATTGATCAAGGAAGAGGAGGCAAGCAAGTGCAACGTCACACATGTAATAAATGTAGGAAGAAGCATTTAGAGAACTGCCTGCTCGGGAGTGGGAAATGCTACATGTGTGAAAGAGATGTCCATATTGTGAGGAATTGTCATATTAAGGTGAAGCCTAAACATCCAATCACTAATAAAAAGGTAAAGATGGTGCAGGACCTACCTGATGTCCAGTGCTTTAATTGTGGACAATTGGGGCACTATTCCGATCATTGTCCAAATCTGATGGCAATGGTGGGGAACCACAATCTTCCAAACACTAATAATTTAATATATTTTATTGTTCCACATTTATTATTATAAATTAATTGGAAAATAATTGAGATCGCATGCTTATCCAGCTACCGATTTTGATTCCCTAGGTGCCAGAAAAAATTGTTTGATAAATGTTATACTTTTAGTAGAATGTGAGAGTAGTTTTCCTAAAAATATTGATTTACATAAAAATGGGTTCTAGTATCATATTCTACAGGCACCGTTACGTTTAGAGCAATGATTTTACTTTGGGATCGACCTAAATTTGAACGGTGAGGGTGAAATTTGAAGATTAGTTATGGGGAGGTAACGATAAATAAAATAATGAAACAAAATAATTTTATATTAAAATACATTTAACTCATTAATCGCGAACTGGAATGAAAATCTAAGACAATGGGTGTGTTTGTAATGAGGTGTTTTCCATAGGTGAGTTCTAACATCAACGGGAAAAGGTATGCTTTGAAAGATGGATTTCATAAGAAAAACATTAAAATATTTTAATAAAAATATATTATTTAATGTTATGTGATGATGAAATGGTTGTTTTCCTTTTTCATATGCCTTTCCAATAATCAATTTTTATCTTTATAACACTAGTGTTTCCCTAAGGAAAATAGAAGGAAGTTCATTAACTGATGATTATGGATTGAAAGTCTATACATGGGTCAGGAATCGATAAATCGATGAATGAAAACAATGAATAATTTCCCATTTTCAAAAACTGACCCAATCTAGTGTTAGTTTCTGGATCTATTTTTTATTTCCTCATTTCATTTAGATTCAACATAGAACATGGACAAACCCACAAATAGGTTGACCAGTTGTTTGATCATGCATACGGTATAATTGATAATTAAATTGGGATTAAAGGGATATTAATCAGTGTGATTATTATTTCATTCCCCATATTTTCAATTGGGAATAATCGTGGTTGAAACCAACAAGTCTACTATTCATCCTTCAGGTGTTCTTTTTTATTATCCTATACCAATTCATAGTGTTCATCTCCAATTAACCCTCATAGCCATGGTGCGATTTTTAGGAGGATACAGATTTTGTCACCATCCCCACCCCCCTCTATAGGGACAGGGAGAACAAAAAAATGAAATGGAATGGATGAATGTGACTAGAGGATTAATTAGATGGACTCATCATGACAGATATAAAATCATAGCTTCGGTGGAATATGAGAAAATGTGGGGCGACAGTAGAAGCGTGTGATGGTGAAGCCAACCATTAGTAGACAATTGTCGTCTAGAGCACTGGTGATAGCTGCATATTTTGTTCAATGTAGGACTGTAGCTTTGGGACAACACATGACAGACTGGCCTCAGGCAGAAAGACTAGACATGGCCTCTAGCGAACCTACCGGAAGGGGGCTTCTGGAAGACCCTGTTCAGTATGATCGCGTCAGAGACGGGACCCCATAATGACCCGGATGTCATGTGATCTAGTGGGGATTACAAACCTGTCGTGTTGACCTATAATACAAGGTGACCATGATGTCAACAAATAACATGGACCGGGGTGGGTTTTGGTTAGCAGGGCCTCTTCAGGTAGAGCTAGGCCGACCAACATGACTCGAGCTCCAGTGGAGTAACTATGTTGCTCCGGCGGCCTAGTGGGATGGATCATGCGGCCTAGTAGGATGCACCTGGGGGCCAATGAGTCTAGACCACCCGACCCAGAAGCCAAGGTTTACTGGGTCAGATTGGGTCATTCAGACTACGTTGAGATGTCCGAGTCAGGTTTGGTCTATCCAATATCAGATCCTTTTTAATAAATTGTCAATATCCATTAAAAATTGATTCCATTCTATGAGGTTTTATATTTTTGTGACCCTTGCAATAGAGATGTACTATTAATATACTCTAATTTAGTTTTAGTGGATGTTTTATAATGGACTAATGGATCAAGGAGTTGGTTGTCCCATAATGAGTGAACTGTGAGAATAATCCTTTTTCTGGATATGAATTAGTGAATATGTGAATTTGGCTTGCTAGACCAATTGATTCCCAATACACCGACAACAACTCTATGTGCACTAAAATTGAAACTCTATGATCTGAAACCAATGCTCCATTGGCCGAAAATTATAATGCATCCACCGACTATGATACTCTGTGTTCCGAACATGACACTATGTGTGCCATCTACACACCGTGTGATGACATTGACACTATGTGCTCCAACCATGACACTTCATGTTCCATAGAAACTCTGTGTGATATCGCGATAGAGTCAGTTCCCCCATATCCCATGAGGGTGCAGGTATTGCAGTCACTATTTGGTTCTACACTACCATGTTAGGTTATGGGTCCATCAGACTATGTGTATTATCATGCAGAAGAGGGCCCCCCACTGGATATGGAGATCCCTCGGTTATTGGGAATAGTTAAGGTAAGGGGGATTATTCACTTGGTGGGAACAATACCTTGATTTGAGTTAATGATCCCTCGATGGATAAATGTGTGGGCCACAAAATATAAGAGAGGCAAATGTTTTATGTCTTATTTAAGAGATGTACTCCCTAAACTATAAGGCAGTGGTGAGGTGTGGATCCCTTTGTTCTCTCTTGTTAGAGAGGATGCAGAAGGTGAATTATCTAGAGTATTGATCCAACAAATATGTGCAGTAGTGGGGGTGGGCCTCTTCACATGGGTTTTCTAGACTACACACGACGCAAGGTAGTAATGACTAGACCACTAGTGCTTTCAATGGATATGGACATAGTGAAATGTTCATGTTGGAGGGTTTCTCTTAGACAGGTTCCATCTAAGATGGATGATCTCATGGTTTGTTTCCTCCTGGATTTAATTTTATGATTTGGGCCTACAATGACAATAATCTATCTATAAATTAGGATGGAACATTATGATACCTTATTTTTTAGATGAGTATTACTCTATTTTCTTGATATATGTGTTGTAGACATATATTTGTGTGGAGATAAATGTACTTCATGTAATAACTTGGTGGCGTAAATCATGTAATTATTTTTGGTTTACATAGTTTAATTCATTTGTGGTGTACTTTGTGTACATTAATTTTTGGAATACATGGTGTATTTATTATGTGGTTTTCTTTTTGGTTCGAGGTGTTGTACTAAGTTTTTTTCCACACCATTGCACATTCTTTTCCCACACATGACGTGTCATGTGAAAATAACAAATGCTTTGATAAAGTCCTTAGTGGACTAGTGCGAGGTGGTTTTTAGAGATAGGCCTGATATATGAGGTATAATTTTGAGACTTCATACACTTGTATCTATTCCTAACCTTTAGGTAGGGTATTCAACAAAATAGTTTCCGGGGAAGGTACTTTTATTTATTTTTTGTCTTGTATTCTGGCCCAGTTTACTTTCAATTAGCTACTATCAATTTTTTTCTTTCATAGTAGTATGAATTCGTTTTTACTTGGTGGATTTACATTACATTTTTTGGGTTTTTAGATCTGTTTTTTGTTTGGGTACATTGTCTAATGCCTCCCATATGTGGGATATTCGTACTTAGCACATGTCGCAAGCCCCAGGACAACATACGTGCTCATGGGGTAGACACTAAACGGGGTCCTTAGGGTGGGGTTGTGAAATAGATTAATCCTTGGAATAGATATTTGTAGATATGATACCACCCCTTCACTACTAAAACATTTAAATTTCATCCATTTTCCATGAAGTGATTTTGAGCGATATAATACATTTTAATGATATTGAAAATAAGAAAAAATTTGAAAAAAATGATTCAAACCACATTGATGGTAATTTCATCATCCCTTAAAGAGATGATATTAGATTTAGAAAAGGTAAACCTTTATAGTCTAGGGTTTAGACCCAATCATTCTATCAATCCTAAGAAATATGGAAAAAAGTATTTTTTTAGGTGTGATACAATTTTGGGGATTTATGGATGACAATGATTTGTATCTAGAATAAATTTTAACAATTATTGAACTTATTTTAGTTTGGAATCATTGATGGAAAGTTGTATCAATGCCTCAAAATTTTATAGAACAGAATAGTTTCATATTTGTGTGTTATAAATGAAAAATTATAGACATAATTCATAACATGTTGTTCTCTCCAACTTTGATGTACCTAGGAGGTATCCAATAATGAATCATTTTAGTAGGGAATACCATGAATTCCGAACATTGTGATGGATTAAATTTACAATCTTATGATATAAAAACTCATTTTCAGATATTACAAAACGTGCATCACATTTTGAATGTACTAGACGATGTAGGAAAACTCAGTAAATATATAAGGAATCAATCATAAACATTATGGGATCATGAGTTATAGTAAATAACTAACTTTTTTTAGATTGATAATAATTTATAATTTAGTGTTTTAGAATATTATTCCATAACTGTTACATAATAACTCAAATATTACAATTTTATATCATTTAATCACTATCATTTTTTTACAATGCGGAACTTTTTAAAATAAATTATGACTTATTTTTCATGATAAAAATCATTATAACATTCAACATGACTAATTAATTTACCGTATCCATTCTTATATACATTGGAAAGCATTTCGAAAATATGGTATGAGCAAGAAGATTCTTACTATGATATATAAAATAATAAATGAATCTTCTAGTCTGTGAATATTTTAATTGCATCATTTTTTTCAAAAAATCATAATTTTAACACATAAAACAGAAACCATTTATCCTACTTAATGAAATCATAAGATTCCATAAAAAATCATTGATATCATAAATCATGAAGATCACTTGTGGCATCCATACTATTCTTATATTATATCTTTTATGGTTAAATAAGTATTAAATTCAATGGTTATGTTTTAATACCCATCACACTATATTCCCTAAATATCATAGGACAAACTCAACCACTTAACTATGCATCATTACCCAATCCATTGGGGAGCTATCATTGGCTCTCTATCTATCCGTTTATCATCCAACAAGACATATACATATATAATTCCCATAAACCTTTACATAATCCTAACACATAATCAAACATAATGTAAAAAATATATTTCCACTTGGAAGTCATAATATATAATTTAAAGATATTGATATAATAAATCCCTTATCAAAACCAATTTCAATAAAAACATTCCTGAAATGGGAATAATCTATTTATTTTTCATTATAAGACATTACATCTTGTAGAGGAACTCAAACATAAAATAATGGCATGAACCGCATAAAAGTCATTTTCTATATATAAGTTCAAAAATTAATGTTTTCATTAGTAAAAATATTTTTGAAAGAATATTAATTTTTAAAACCTTTTAAAAAAATCCAAATGTGTTGCTTATACCCCTTTTAAAATAAGGTGTTGTTTATTATCAAAAAATGCCTCAATGAAATGTGATTAATGAAAATTCACTTTCCTCGAGTCCGACTTGACCGATACCTTATATATCATCTAGAATAATAAATATACGTTAATTAATGACTTATTTACAACATTTTCAGGTTTATTATTACATTTTTGTAATTTATTTTAATTTCGTAACAATTACATAATTATTTATGGTCATTTCATACTTTTTGTCGACATTTGGTAATTGAGCCGGAAATGAACTTGGTATTATTCCAATAGTCCATGTAGCAATAATTCTATTATCTTTATAATTAAATTTTGGACATAATAATCAATTTTTAATATAAATTATAACATTATTTCTATTCATTAAATATGGATATGAAAAATTAATGACATTATAGTCGTTGACACTATAAGTCTTACATACGCATGAGTAAGGTTATCAATTTTTCATTGATCATTATGGAAATAAAAGAAGTATTATTTTATCATAAATTTTTTTCCAAATAACATTAATATATTAATAATAATTATATTATACTTATATATACTATCTATGTGATTTTCAAAATAAAAATGAATCACATTTCTTTGTAGTGGTTAGAGTTCATATATACATGTGAACGACGTTACCATTTTTATGTCCACGAAATTTAATATTTTAATTTATTTATTATTATAATAAAATGAATAATATGTCATAAATAACATTTATAAATATTAATTAAATAATTATAATCCATCATAAGAGATATTTATTGAAAATGAATTATGCCAGTTCGTGGTGGTGATAGTTCAAACGTTTGAAGGAATGATAAATTACATTACCATTTAATGGAATTGGATATTTATTTATGTTATGATATTAACTTAATAATATATAATAATAATGAGGATACTAAATCTATTATTTCAACCAGTATTAAGGAGACATGAAGGATGTGGAAGAATAAGTAAAGTAAAAACAAATAAATGAAAACGTCACATGTTTTGTCATTTTATCAGGTTTTCATAATACCTTAACACATATGAGGAGGGTTTATGCCTAAAATAAGGATTAAATGATGTGTAGATGGATTATATTAGGGTTTTGGGTAGATATTGGCAGAAAAAGATATTTTATTGTGTGTACTGAATAGAAATGAATAAAATCCCTTTTATAAGAGATGGGAGGGGTACTCATTGAATTATGAAAAGAATAAAATTAATATAAATATTTATCCTCAATAAAATGAGACAAGGAAGATTTATATAGTATATAAGATGAGTTTGGGTCAGAAAATATTAATACAATAAAAATTATACATGTTATAATTTTTTTAAACCTTATCGTTTTGTTTTAATGCCTTTTAGCTCATATCATTTTATCAGTTAATTTAATCATTTCGAGATAAAATAATTACCATAAAATTATAAAAGACCAATTAACAAGTCATTAGTCAGATTTATCATTATATCTCAACTATTTTACTGATTTATTTATACTTTTTATACCATTTAACTAAATATTTTATATTTTAAGATATGAATTATGTCAATTTTGACATTATTCCTTACATGTCTTTATAAAAATCATAACAAAGTAAATACTTCCGAAAAAATAATTCAACACATATATTTAATGTCAAAATAATCCATAAAATTTATTTATATAATGACATATTTCAAATTTTTTATATTTCAATTTTATTAATATAATTTTTTAGTCTTACATTAAAAAAAGTCAATTAATGCATCATCATTTTATCATAATTAAATGTAATTATTTAATGTAAAAAAATTTAAAATAAAATATCACGATATAGATTCATAATTTATCTTTCAAATTATTTTGTATAGCCTTATTTATACTTTATATAACATAATATTAAAAATGATTTACTTATAAAAATATGAGTGTGACATTTTTAACATATCTTCTAATAAAATATAATAAATTTCATATTTATTCCCAAGTGGCCAAAAAATGATATAATTTTTTAATAAGAATTATTTTTATCATATCCCATAAATCAAATGAAATTAGAAAATGTTTTGGGGTAATTTTATAAAATTATAATATTATTTTTACCATTAATTACCCGACATATCATTAATCATTGTAAACAAAAGAATAACGTTACTTGTCAACCAAAAAAATAATATACCCCATTAGATGAAAATTTTAATACTAAGAAACCAATTTATTTTTGTTTTTCAATATTAAATTAAAAGTAGTGGGTATGTTAACTATAACAGTAATATCACAGATGTTGTGAGACGGCAGGTGAAAGAGACGTTCCAAATATCAGTAATTTTTTTTATAAAATGTTAATATAAATTTTATTAATATTACCTAATATTGGATTAATAAAAATGATATTTATATATTTTTACATTAATAATCAGTTTTAATTATAAATAATTTTAAATAAAAAATAAATTTTTATATATAATGCTGTATTTTTAAATATTCATAAAAAATGAATATTTTAAGAATAAATACCAAAAATTCACAATAATATAATATTTATATTAAAAATATATATATATATTTTTTTAAAAATATTATATATAAATTTTTCAATTTTTTTTTAAATGGGATCTCCATCAAAATTCATAATAAATGCCTTTTTTGAAAAATACCCCTTATAGGACTAAAATTTAATTTGTTCATAAATCCAGTCTAGAAAATATATATGATAAATTTTATATATCAGAATAAATTTATATTTCTTTAATATAATTCAAAAAATTATATATGATTTTTTTATAAACAAAATTACTAAAAATTTAATAGTTTTTCATAGAAATACATCCACTATATTCAATTAGATTTTAATTTAATTTCTAATATATTTTATAACCAGTGAATTATTGATTAAACATGTGTAAAAAATTATTTAAATAATTCAGATAACATTTTTCTTTCCAACCATTCTAACAGCTAGGCGTCAACTATGACATAAATTAATAACATTACAATATATTTTTTTCGATATAACTCAGTGGCTTGTTCAAAATAAAATATCATAGAAACCCATTTTTTATTGATGAGTTTTAAATTTTATAGAACATCAATTTTATCTAAAATTAATATTTAATTCATCTTATGTAATGTTATAAAATATGAACAATCATTATCCAATAATGTCCTAGGATGTTACGTCTTTCTCCACTTTTAGAAATTACATGCTCACATTTTTTAATTTTAGATATCTTATAAAGGTTTCACTTTCCAAATTTGTTCATTTTAATAAAAAATAAGAAATAGTGTCAATAAAAAAACCAATATAAAAGAAAAAAATATATTATTATAAAGGTAAACCAAGATAACAAATACTGGTTTTCCTTGTAGAAAATCAAGGGAATAGAATAAAAATTAGCCATCTTGTTCTGATGGACAGTGATAGAAAACATTGTCAGGAGAGAGTTAACAGTCACAAAACCATAAATTAACAATGGGTTAAAGATTAATTGAAGTCATCATTGGAAATTAAAAATATTTTTTTTGTTTGAAGACATATCTCATAGAGTTGATTAATTTCTGTACTACTAAGTCATAGAACACAAAAAAATTTCTTTACTTATCAAGTAGAGGACCATCCATTAATAAAATTCCACCAAAAAATCATCATTGTCTCCAAATGATGAGTATCCTAGATGAATAAACTTCTATAGAATCACATAATCCAAAAAAATTTAACTATATATTTCCCCTTTCACGAAACATTAACTAAAAACCAAATGGTTAATATAAGAAAACATAATTATCCAAAACTAATAAACCATTATTTGTCTAAAAACAGTAATATCCAAAAAAAATTCATTGATACCCTATGTTCATCAAATTAGATTAAATAAATAACCATCAATATAATTAAATAATTAAACTATGATTAAAACACATGAAATCAGAAGGATTTTATCAGATAGTCCTTCATGATAAACCTTATCATTTATCACTAAATAACATCAACAAATCTAAATATATCATACCAAAAATATAATTTCCTTAGTAATCTTATTGATATGATAAAAATATCCTAAATTATCATAAATTCATAATTATAATAATATTTTCATCCAAAACATAGTTAAATAATAACTCCACAATTAAAACTACATATTATTGTATTTACCTTACTCGTATAATATTCCCAAAAAAGTGAACATCTTCTAATATAATATTTATCACATAATTCTGAAACCATCTTCTGATATAAGGGATATACATCTGATAAAACATAAGTTTCAAAAATCAACTTATTCTTATTCCATGAACACGTTTAACTAAAATGAAAATGAAATACTATCCAGGGACTTCGTGTATGCCATTGGTAAAAGATAAATCCTTACCGCCCATAGGTTGTGGGTTCTATTACCACTACCTTGTCTGACATGATGGATTTTTCACCCTTCCTGGGGTATTTTTTAATAAAATTACCGATTTCTTATAAAATTCACAAAATATGATCCAATGACGTAAATTAACCCTGACATGTTTAAACGTCAAAGGTTATCACATACCTTTATTTTTTCATCTAAAAATGAAATAAAATAAAATTACCTCAATATCAAGGATCATATGAAACCTAATGATTATCTTTACCTTTCTAATTATGTCCACATAAAAGTTATAATTCTTCTTCAAGTATCTTTTTTGAATTAAAATAATCAAGGTTATACATATTAATAAATTCATCCAATTTAACCACATCAGTAATGAAGAATTAATACATGTAAACATTGTTTCATTCATAAATCGAAAATGTATCTCAAATTATTAAAGTTCTGAAATATTAATCATCTGTTAATATTAATATTCCATAAAACAAATACATATTTCCTACAAAAAAATGCACCATGTCCAATGATTCAATAATTTCAAAACATGAGTTAAGAAATAATCTGAACCATTCATAAGTCATTTTCAGTTTAATCATTACTAATTTAAATTGAATTAGTTATTGATAAAGATGTATTTTTGTGGTCTTAGTGATCAAATTCCTGGAGAATATTCATATAATATTTATCATCACAATTACCATAATTCGCACATATAAAGCATTCAGTTGTTAAATCGGGAAGAACCTATTTCCCTTTCATTGAGTCAAAAGAATGATTCATTTTCCTGGGAAGGTTATTGATTTGTGACCATCATTATCACATCAATAACATTATCCCATCCTAATAAATCGTTTTCCTTTTTTTAATTCAAAATTATTGACACAAATGTCACTGAATATATATATCTTCAAGATAATTTTTTGCTAATCTTCTATAGGGATTTATTTTTCACGTATATGAAGCTTTAGAAAAATCATCATGAATTATGTGGATAAAAATTTATCCGGATAAATGGTTTAGAATTACTAAAAGAGTAATAATTACATCTCTCTTTTAATTTGTTCCATATTTAGAGAACCACCACATTTTCCATTACATCCATTTTTACTGTGGTGCTGGCTGGATCCATTTATTTACAAAATCCATATAGGTTATTGTAATTAAATATTTAAAAAACTATCTTATAACATCTTATAATGAATGTAAAAACTAATATATCCTTATTCATGTTATCTTAAAAATATAATATTTTTAAAAAATAGATCAATAACTTTTATTACCATGATATCTTTTATGATGATATAAAATGAACAACTTGTGCCAAAAAAACACTCTATCCTATAAAGTTATCTAAATCGACATCTAATACCAACATTAAGGAACTACACATAAACATTACAAAATCATAAGATTAATTAAATAATTTAAATTATTTACCATTCAAGATCTTTTATGTTTTATATTTTTAGATAATTAATCCATAACTAGTATATCAGAACACAAATATTACAATATAGGGACTTCTATAGGCTATCTATTTTTTCACAATGGGAACTAGCCTAAATAAAACATGAATTCAGTTTCATGAACAAATGCACCCTAAAATTCATCTCCACAACTTCCTTTATCATAAAAATATCCATACCCAATGGAAAACAATACAAAAAACATTGGATAAGCACAAAGAAATCAATAATTCAAATTAAATAAAGAATTAAACTCTTAGTCCATGAATATTTTATGTTCGTGAAATAATTTTCACAAAATAAAACATTTCACCTATAACACATAAACCCATTATCTTACCCCATGATATCATAATATCCATGTAAAACTCCTAGAAATCATAAATCCTAAAGGTAACTTCTGCCATCCATAACATTTGTACATTACAGCCATCATGACCATATAGGGAGTAAATTTATGGTTACATTTGGAATAACCATCACTATATATTCAATAAATATCTTAGGAGAAACCCAACTAGTAAACATTGTCTCATTACCTAATGAATTGGATAGATTTCATGGGACCACCTACCCTCAGTTTCTAATTAATCTACACATATACCTAAATAATTCCAAAAACCCTAACATAATCATAACACCTAAAACATTAATAAAGGAATAAAATTACAATTCCACATTTTAATCGCAATATATCATTTAAAAAAATTATATATTAAATAAATTATTAAAACAATATTCAGTAAAATAATTCTTGAATAGAGAATAAGTTATTTATTGTTTTTTTAAACATTTCAGCTTGTAGAGGAATAAAAATGACATATAATGTTCATAATGACAAAAAATCCATTTTCGTCACATATATTTAAAAAATTAAATTTTTTATATAGTATATTTATTAGTATAAAAATAATCATTTTAAAACCATTAAAAAATATTAAATGGTTTTATTATACTCCATATAAAATAATTTGGTGTATATTATCAAAATATGCTACAATGAAAGGAGATTGAGATGAATTCCCTTACCCCGAGTATGACTTGTCTCGTATGTTATTTATCATCCTAAATTATAAATGTAGTTTATTTTATTATTTATAGAGAATTATTGTAACGCCCCGACCCCAGCTACCCAGAGTCGGTGCATTACTTCGTAACATTGGCATGATCACAAAGGATCAAGTCTCGAAAGACCGATTAGTTTAGTAGCCTTGGAAACACTAGATACATTCATAAGTCTTTCATTACATCAAAAAGTGAAAAACTACAATAACAAAGTCTCCATAGTCCACACTCATATCCTCTTCCGACTATCCCTGCAGGTCATTCATAAAATACTTCTTCACATCCTGGAAAATATTAAAACATTGAAAGGGGTGAGCTCAGATGCTCAGTAAGGATAACAATAATGCGGAAGCTTTCATAAATAAACATTAACATTTAAGGCAATGTATAACTAAAACAAAAGCCTTTTAAACATGAACTTCAACATAATATGGCAAAAGTAAAATGAGATAATGCCATTTACTTCTTCACATGGATATTCTACTGGTCGAATAATCACATGCAATATCAATAACCACTTTCATAATGATGGAATGCATAATGCCAGACTATCATAACCACATAGCCAAGGCCTCGTGCCAAGACTACAAATAAGATTTTGTCAAGGCCTTGTGCCAAGACACTAGTTTGTCTCATGAGACCTGCCGATGCATCGAGGAGATATAGCGGGCTCCACCCGTCACTTATTAAGTCCAATGCATTCCTCATATGAATAGGTTTAAACATATCATAAACCATAACATAATCATATCACATAAACAATGCATAAAGGAAACATAACATTTCCACATTTCAATCACAAGATATCAGTACAAAACATTGATATAATAAAAACGCTTTCAAAACCATTTTCAATACCAAAATAAAAGAATGTTAAAACATTGTATTTATTTTTCTTTTTAAAAAAAGGTATGGCTTGTAAAGGAAGCCGAAACTCAAATAATGTTCACGGCGGCGGAGAAGTCGTTGTCGCCGCATAAGTACGGAATGAAAAACATTCCCTTTTTGTCGTTTAGTAAAATGCTTCGTATAAAAAGATTCCTTTTGAATAAACTTAAAAGTCAAAGGGGTTTATACACCGTATAAAAGAAAGTTGTGTATAAAACCAAATATGCCTCAATGAAAGGAGATTGAGACGAAGTCCTTAAAAAGATCATTTTTTAAAATAAAATAGATATATTATGTGTATTCACTATAGGTACACATAAAGAAAGTAAAAATACAAAATAGGACATAATAACATCATGACATAATTTGAAAGTAGGAGATTAACCCAAAGAATGGAAGTTGGGTTAAGAAATTCCCTTACCTTGTGTCCGACTTGACTCAACCGTTCTTTAACCTCCTGAATAATAAACTAGAGTTAATATCTACCTTATTAAGAACCATTTTTAATTTCATTATCCTTTTTATATCACTTATTACAATGTTATGAACATTATGTAATTATTTAAGTTAATAACGGTCGTTTTGTCGATCTTTGGTACATGAGTCAACAATAAACTTCTTATAATTATAAGTTGTTCATGTGGTGAAATATCCATTATATACAGAATTATATTAATGATGTAGATATCATATATATCATATATATACAGTATATACATTCATTTATAATATTACGTAACATTTAGAGGTAAGAAATGAAATGCACCGTTCATGGAGACGGTAAGCCGTACGTACGCATGAACGCTACTTTCATTTCAATTTCATATTTAATGGAATGAAATCATAATGATATAAATGTATAATATAATTCCAGTATAATATAGTGTATAATACCATTTACTCCATCCTTTATACATCCCACACATGGCATTAACGATTCAAATCACTTTGAGGGGGCGGTAGTCCGCACTTCCTAAAATGAAATTATCGCGTTTTACCCATAATGGAAATCATAAAGTATGCCATAAATGAGAAATACAGAAGCATAAGTAAAACAAAAACATATTATATATCATATATAAAAATAGTGACATCTTAATGGCCACCTTTGGAGGTGTTAAATGAGTGTTGAACAATCATCGTTTCGGGAGGCAGAATTTCGCCATCCACGGAAACCTTATGTTCTTTAACCATTTGATGTAGTTGTGTGGAAGTGTAGCTCAAATAAATCTTATAACAACATCCTAGTATATTTAAGATACTGGTGTTGTTACAAAAGAAGTAAATAAAAAGAGTTTAGGGGGTTGGAGAAGCAAAATAAAACAAAAGAACATGAGAGAATGAATTACCTTAAAAAGTGTAACTCCTTTTGAGTTGAGCCTAAAGGCTTCCTTTGAAAGGATTCTGCCCAAAGGGAATCCTCTAGGATGAGGAGAGGGATGTGGAGAGAGCAAATGGGCAGGGGTTGGCCGAGCCAATGGCTTGAAGAGTGTGTGAAATGAGGTAGAGGTGGGGGCCTTTTATAAGAGGAGAGGAGGGGCACTTTTGGAAAGTAAAGGAACATTACATTATTTGAAAATGTGTTTCGGTTTTAAAAGGTCCCACATTGATAGAATTCGTGGATAAGGTGATAAGGCATCTAAATCCACTCATCCAATTGGTTTTGGCCATGTGTAGTTCATAGATTTTATATTATCTTTCCATTTTATTTAAATCGTCAAATAATGATGTCATCGCTGCATCATTATTATGTCATAAATAATTAAATTTATTTAATGTCTAAAAATTATAAAAAAAATAATATGATATAGGAAATCTTTTTATCTTTCCAATGACTATTTATAATCAAAATTTGGACTTGTGTAACCCTACTTAAAAATTGTTTTAGTAAAACACTTTATGTTAGTGTCATTTTCACTTTAACATTAAATAAAAAGTAATTTATGTTATTTCCCAACAAAAGTGGATCCATGGGGTCCCCAAGTTAGGCCATGGCTTGTCTTGGTCGGCCATGACTCAACCAATGAGGTTGGGACATGTGTCTAGGTCATTTCATATTATTAATGTATTATTTATACCTTAAACTACACTAATTACCACTAATCGCGATTAAGAACTTAAAAGTTACTATTCACCAAAAAATTATTTTGATCTCATTGAACCACATTTTACTTCTTAATGACAACCATGTATGTCGGATTTTTGAAAATCAAATCACAGAAGTTGTAATATTTCATTTAAACGAAAAATCAGTTATTTAACTACCACTTAGTGGTTTCACTATTCATCAAAAATTGAAGTTTTTCAGAATAAGGCCAAAATTTCACCCTAAGCTATAATTGATATTCCGAATTCAAAAATGATGTCTATTTTACAAAATTCCAAACATATAAGTTGTATTAATTAATTTCATAATTAATTCCCGCTGTTACAACAAATAGCGTGTTTTTAAGAAACAATTTATATCAAAAGTTTGGCAATTGTTTATGTCCAATTTCAATGTTAAATTAATTCTAATGACCACCATTGGATAAAATGGTAAAAATATTTTCTAATTATACCTTAAAACCACTAAATAGTATAATTTATCTGTATAAATTATTTTGATTAAAAAAGTTGTTTTTATGTATTTTTCACTATTCATAAAAAATTAGAAGTTCTCAGAAAAATACCAAAAATTCAACATAGGCTAATTTCGATATTACGAATACAAAAATGAAGTCCATTTTGAAATATAAAATTTCTATAATTTTAAAAAGTGGTTATTACTATTCATAACGGCTATTTTGATTAGTTGCGGTGTGTTAGAACTCGAACTTGCGTACAATGAAAGCTATTGCATTATTGAATGAGAAGCGTATCGTGGAAGCTCGGGGTGTTACATTCTCCCCTCCTTCAATAAATTGCGTCCTCGCAATTTGAAATTTTTCTTTGATAATAAAAGGCTGAAAATAGAAAATACCTTTGTGGAAAACCCACATCGGAAATATGGTTAATAAATATATAACATTAAAAGAAAGCAGGATAAGTACAAAGGTCACCCGATATAGCCCATTCTAGGATTCTATGAAAATATGGATATGGAGGAGAAACAAACCATCAAGGTCTGATGGAGAGTTATAGAAAACAGGATTAGGAGAATGTTTAACCACAAGAAAATCACAAACTTGTGATTGGTTAAACGGTCATTGAATCCCCAGTTGGAAAAGTTAACCGACAACATTTTTGTTTTAAGTTACCTTTTATAATGTTGAGGAATTTATTTATGAGATTTACTAAGAACGTAAGGGAATATACATACTTGTTATGTATACTTTCATTCGTTAATAAATTTTTACCACAAACCCAACTTTTACTCCAAATGGTAACGGAACTCAAAAATATTCTATTTATCCTAATTGTATAAGGTTCCAAATGTTAACACATACCATTTAGATTAGTAAAACGATTTTGTAATAACCAGGGACTTCCTGTAGACTAGTGGTAGGAAATAAAGGCTTGTCGCACTATGGTTGTGGGTTCGATTCCTGCAGCTGTGTCCGACGCGACGGGTTATTCCCCACCCTGCAGGTTGTCCTTTTTCTAAAAATATAGTATTATAGTATTCCAGAAATAATCTTCAGAAAAGTTTTAACCTTAAACAATACTATTCAAAGTTCAACTTAATCCATCCCAACATTTATAGTTATCCAAAATACCTCTGTCCAAACTTTCTCTAAAAGGTCTCTTAATTCCAAAATCAATTGTAACATCAGATTCCCCAAACAAAGAAAAGTTTCTCTTATTGTCACATACTAAAAATATGATTACCTTAATCATATTAAAACCTTACTGAAACCAACAAGTACTGCAGTACAATCCTTATATAGATCACATTATTCTAATAACCAGAATATAATCCATGAGTCCGAAAGCATCAATACATTAGTTATTCTGCTTCAACTGTAGTAATAGCATAAGATTGTCCTTGATCCCTTGGCCTTTTCTGAGGTAAGATTCCTTGACGCTTAGGACATTCATTTGCGTAATGACCCATTTCTCTACAATTGTAGCATTCAACTTTGACAGCCTCTTTCTTTCCCTTGCAATCACGTGCCTGGTGACCTTTTTCTCCACATTTATAACAGACTCCCATTCCTTTTAGGCAAGTACCAGGGTGATTCTTCCCACAATTATCACATAATGGAAAATCCTTCTTTCCCTTTTTCCCTTTATCTGTCTCTTGTTCCACCGTTCTCTTCTTCTCTTGCTTTACTTTGTTGTCATAAGACTTAGAGAATTCCTTTTCTGTCTTGATAGCACATGAGACTATATCTTCGTATGATGAGAAGGATTGTGATACTAAAGCTCGACGGAGAAATGGTTTTAACCCATCAAAGAAACGATCAATCTTACTCCTTGGGTTACGTATATAATCGGCAGCATGCCTTGCTAACCTTGTAAAGTTAGCCTCATACTTTGCGACATTCTCATCCTCCTTCTGCCTCAGACTCAGAAATTGCCTTTCCATATCTGCTCGATGGTCACGAGGAAAGTATTTTTCTAAGAAAATCTCTTTGAACTCCCTCCATTCCATATTCGATACGTCATCATCTTCCTTTGTGTTTTGAATCAGTGACCACCACTGATCGGCATCTCCAGTGAGGCGGTAAACTGCCATGACAACCTTCTCCCTTTCACTACTCCCCAAGGCATGGAATATTTTCTCTAAGGAATTTATCCATTGCTCATCTACTGTAGGATTTGTACTCCCATTGAAGGTTGGCGGTTGTTGCCTCATGAAGCGGTCTAACATTGATCCTCCACGTTGCGGATCAGGGTGCTCCATACGAGTAAGGTTATTATTCATAACCTGAGTGAGTTGTCCAAGTATGGTAATAAGTTGATCAGCACCAGTTGTATCTCCAGATCCCCAATAATTATCTTGATCAGGAGGGAAATCCCTACACGGAGTTCGTGCATTGATACAGTTTCCATTCCTTCTACTAGGCGCCATTTCTAAACAATGGCATAAACTAGATTAGTTTATGAATCAAAATACATAATTCCATACTTGTAAAACACTTTACATAAATTGAACTATTTATGGATATAATCCATAATCATAAAAATAAATGGTTTCTTTGAGGAAGTATATACTCATAACCCTTCATAGTGGTTTGTAAATAAAATGAGAATTATCCTAAGCATATCCCCCGGGAGTGTCGTAACCAAGAGTGCAGCAAGGCCCGTTGTCGTGCACCAGTTCCCGTTCGAGTCTAGCTCAAAGCGGTGTTTTCGGGTTTTACCCCTAGGTACATCTGTGCCAGAGCCGCCTCTACCTGCTCGTATCCAGACAGGGATGTATTGATCGGAAAACTCACAAAATCTCTACAATACCAAAATTTTAGGAAGTTCTTCTATACTAATCCTCAAAGTCTATCTTTGGGCTATGTGCTCTAATCAGAGTTTATCTAAATCTAGCTTCCAAGGTTAGTACTAAACTGCCTTTGATACCAACTGTAACGCCCCGACCCCAGCTACCCAGAGTCGGTGCATTACTTCGTAACATTGGCATGATCACAAAGGATCAAGTCTCGAAAGACCGATTAGTTTAGTAGCCTTGGAAACACTAGATACATTCATAAGTCTTTCATTACATCAAAAAGTGAAAAACTACAATAACAAAGTCTCCATAGTCCACACTCATATCCTCTTCCGACTATCCCTGCAGGTCATTCATAAAATACTTCTTCACATCCTGGAAAATATTAAAACATTGAAAGGGGTGAGCTCAGATGCTCAGTAAGGATAACAATAATGCGGAAGCTTTCATAAATAAACATTAACATTTAAGGCAATGTATAACTAAAACAAAAGCCTTTTAAACATGAACTTCAACATAATATGGCAAAAGTAAAATGAGATAATGCCATTTACTTCTTCACATGGATATTCTACTGGTCGAATAATCACATGCAATATCAATAACCACTTTCATAATGATGGAATGCATAATGCCAGACTATCATAACCACATAGCCAAGGCCTCGTGCCAAGACTACAAATAAGATTTTGTCAAGGCCTTGTGCCAAGACACTAGTTTGTCTCATGAGACCTGCCGATGCATCGAGGAGCTATAGCGGGCTCCACCCGTCACTTATTAAGTCCAATGCATTCCTCATATGAATAGGTTTAAACATATCATAAACCATAACATAATCATATCACATAAACAATGCATAAAGGAAACATAACATTTCCACATTTCAATCACAAGATATCAGTACAAAACATTGATATAATAAAAACGCTTTCAAAACCATTTTCAATACCAAAATAAAAGAATGTTAAAACATTGTATTTATTTTTCTTTTTAAAAAAAGGTATGGCTTGTAAAGGAAGCCGAAACTCAAATAATGTTCACGGCGGCGGAGAAGTCGTTGTCGCCGCATAAGTACGGAATGAAAAACATTCCCTTTTTGTCGTTTAGTAAAATGCTTCGTATAAAAAGATTCCTTTTGAATAAACTTAAAAGTCAAAGGGGTTTATACACCGTATAAAAGAAAGTTGTGTATAAAACCAAATATGCCTCAATGAAAGGAGATTGAGACGAAGTCCTTAAAAAGATCATTTTTTAAAATAAAATAGATATATTATGTGTATTCACTATAGGTACACATAAAGAAAGTAAAAATACAAAATAGGACATAATAACATCATGACATAATTTGAAAGTAGGAGATTAACCCAAAGAATGGAAGTTGGGTTAAGAAATTCCCTTACCTTGTGTCCGACTTGACTCAACCGTTCTTTAACCTCCTGAATAATAAACTAGAGTTAATATCTACCTTATTAAGAACCATTTTTAATTTCATTATCCTTTTTATATCACTTATTACAATGTTATGAACATTATGTAATTATTTAAGTTAATAACGGTCGTTTTGTCGATCTTTGGTACATGAGTCAACAATAAACTTCTTATAATTATAAGTTGTTCATGTGGTGAAATATCCATTATATCCAGAATTATATTAATGATGTAGATATCATATATATCATATATATACAGTATATACATTCATTTATAATATTACGTAACATTTAGAGGTAAGAAATGAAATGCACCGTTCATGGAGACGGTAAGCCGTACGTACGCATGAACGCTACTTTCATTTCAATTTCATATTTAATGGAATGAAATCATAATGATATAAATGTATAATATAATTCCAGTATAATATAGTGTATAATACCATTTACTCCATCCTTTATACATCCCACACATGGCATTAACGATTCAAATCACTTTGAGGGGGCGGTAGTCCGCACTTCCTAAAATGAAATTATCGCGTTTTACCCATAATGGAAATCATAAAGTATGCCATAAATGAGAAATACAGAAGCATAAGTAAAACAAAAACATATTATATATCATATATAAAAATAGTGACATCTTAATGGCCACCTTTGGAGGTGTTAAATGAGTGTTGAACAATCATCGTTTCGGGAGGCAGAATTTCGCCATCCACGGAAACCTTATGTTCTTTAACCATTTGATGTAGTTGTGTGGAAGTGTAGCTCAAATAAATCTTATAACAACATCCTAGTATATTTAAGATACTGGTGTTGTTACAAAAGAAGTAAATAAAAAGAGTTTAGGGGGTTGGAGAAGCAAAATAAAACAAAAGAACATGAGAGAATGAATTACCTTAAAAAGTGTAACTCCTTTTGAGTTGAGCCTAAAGGCTTCCTTTGAAAGGATTCTGCCCAAAGGGAATCCTCTAGGATGAGGAGAGGGATGTGGAGAGAGCAAATGGGCAGGGGTTGGCCGAGCCAATGGCTTGAAGAGTGTGTGAAATGAGGTAGAGGTGGGGGCCTTTTATAAGAGGAGAGGAGGGGCACTTTTGGAAAGTAAAGGAACATTACATTATTTGAAAATGTGTTTCGGTTTTAAAAGGTCCCACATTGATAGAATTCGTGGATAAGGTGATAAGGCATCGAAATCCACTCATCCAATTGGTTTTGGCCATGTGTAGTTCATAGATTTTATATTATCTTTCCATTTTATTTAAATCGTCAAATAATGATGTCATCGCTGCATCATTATTATGTCATAAATAATTAAATTTATTTAATGTCTAAAAATTATAAAAAAACTAATATGATATAGGAAATCTTTTTATCTTTCCAATGACTATTTATAATCAATATTTGGACTTGTGTAACCCTACTTAAAAATTGTTTTAGTAAAACACTTTATGTTAGTGTCATTTTCACTTTAACATTAAATAAAAAGTAATTTATGTTATTTCCCAACAAAAGTGGATCCATGGGGTCCCCAAGTTAGGCCATGGCTTGTCTTGGTCGGCCATGACTCAACCAATGAGGTTGGGACATGTGTCTAGGTCATTTCATATTATTAATGTATTATTTATACCTTAAACTACACTAATTACCACTAATCGCGATTAAGAACTTAAAAGTTACTATTCACCAAAAAATTATTTTGATCTCATTGAACCACATTTTACTTCTTAATGACAACCATGTATGTCGGATTTTTGAAAATCAAATCACAGAAGTTGTAATATTTCATTTAAACGAAAAATCAGTTATTTAACTACCACTTAGTGGTTTCACTATTCATCAAAAATTGAAGTTTTTCAGAATAAGGCCAAAATTTCACCCTAAGCTATAATTGATATTCCGAATTCAAAAATGATGTCTATTTTACAAAATTCCAAACATATAAGTTGTATTAATTAATTTCATAATTAATTCCCGCTGTTACAACAAATAGCGTGTTTTTAAGAAACAATTTATATCAAAAGTTTGGCAATTGTTTATGTCCAATTTCAATGTTAAATTAATTCTAATGACCACCATTGGATAAAATGGTAAAAATATTTTCTAATTATACCTTAAAACCACTAAATAGTATAATTTATCTGTATAAATTATTTTGATTAAAAAAGTTGTTTTTATGTATTTTTCACTATTCATAAAAAATTAGAAGTTCTCAGAAAAATACCAAAAATTCAACATAGGCTAATTTCGATATTACGAATACAAAAATGAAGTCCATTTTGAAATATAAAATTTCTATAATTTTAAAAAGTGGTTATTACTATTCATAACGGCTATTTTGATTAGTTGCGGTGTGTTAGAACTCGAACTTGTGTACAATGCAAGCTATTGCATTATTGAATGAGAAGCGTATCGTGGAAGCTCGGGGTGTTACAATTATATTCATATTTTTTATTACCGTTATATGACTTATTTAAATATCAATAAAATTACAGAATTATTTATTTTCATATTTGACATTTTGTGGATATTCGGTACCTGAGTGGAAAAAGAACATTGCAGGATTTCAATAGTCCATGTGGTCCCAAATCCATAATATTCATAATAAAAATCCTGAAATAATAATCACATTTTTATATCAATAATACCATTAAATGAAATAATTAAATAAGGATATGAACAATTAATAACATCACAATCATGGAGTCAGTAAGACAATTGTACACAATAGTAACCTTTTCCATTTTTCATTGATCATTATATAAAGAATGTAAGTGTTATATTATACTTAATGAATTATAATAATATAATTTATATAATATTAATAATTTAAATATACTTTTATATACTATCCATGTGATGTGGTGAATAAAAATGAATCACATCATGTTGTATAGGTGATAGTTCACACGGAGAGATGAAAAATGTTACCATTTTTTCTCTTCTTGTATATAAAGAAGTGAATTGATATATAATTGTTATAAATTGTATAGTATTTCATTAATATCATATATGAACATTAATTACCCCATTATTACCAACTATGTGAGTCGTTTGTGGAAAATGAATTATATCGGTTCATGGAGGTGATAGTTCACACGTACACATGAACAATTAATTATTTTCTAATTTAATGGAAGTAGATATGGATTTAGGGGATGATATATACTAACTATACAAATCTTATGTTACAATACAATTCATGTGTCCTTCCTATATCCATCCATGTTACTATGTGACCTCTCTTCCACTTATTCCCTCCATGAAAAGACACTATTGTGGCTTCATCCCTCTTCACTATGAAATTACCCTCTGTTTCTCCTCCTACTCATGCTGTCGAACTAGGGTACTCACAACAATAAGTCATAATCTATGTTCACCTCAATCTATTTGTTTCCTTATATTTATACTCCACAGGTGGTTTCACTCTGACTATCATCCCACTCATGCTTCATCCTTTTGACCTATGATTCTATTACACTGCAACTATCGACGACCTTGTAATTCCAGTTCTCTTCCATATCTCTTCTTCACGTGGATTCACTTTTATTCGGGCCGAACCATTTATTCACATACACAGTTAACTATTTTCCTCAGTTTCTCCTCCCTCATATATTTCACTCATTTCGACCTTTGGTTCCTACATATGTCGGTCGAAATCTCCCTCAAAATCATGGTTTCCATACCTTACTATAGGGGTTCTATGGAAGAACCCCCACTATCACTTGGGATTACCCTACTATCTATGATGATTTTCAATTTACTTCACATCCTATAACTCTTGGGATTTACCTATGTCAACTAATTTTGGTTACCCTTGCATTTCTTCCCTTCTATAGCTCTCTTCATCCCCACTGCAGATTTTGACTGCTCTATCCGCTACATCATGAGCAATTGTATATTCAATTTCATTGACCCCCAGTATGTGTTATTAAATAATTTTATTTTAAATTTTCATCTGTTATTCATCAAATATTTCAAAATTAATCATATACTTAGCACTAACCATGTCTTCAGATTTCAAATAAATCCACATTTTCCATGTTCTTACTAAATCAACAACAGAGTACTGATGTCACAAAGCTTATAAATCTGCTTTGAATAAGAGGATTAACATCTTTGTACAACATCATATGGTGTAACATATAAATCATTGCCCTCTTTTATTAAATAGTAATATTTCATGTATACAATTTTCAGGATTTCATGTATCTATTGATAATGTTTATATAAACCTATGGAATTACAACTTTATACATTGTATTTTTTTCCTAAGAAATGTATTTTACATTAACTTCACATTCTAATCTGACATGGTAATCTATTTCCAAAATAGTTTCTAACCGAACAGCATAAAATTAATACATCACAATTTCTAAATCTCTCTCTATACTAGGATTTCAATAATTCATTTACACGAATTATATCATCTAACATAGGGATGCTTGAATTTATCATTTTAGTATATATATTTGAGTGTATTAATGTTCCCCATTTCATGTATTTGTCATTATGAACATTCTAATCATACGAAAACAATTTTTTTAGAAATTTTGTGTTTTCGCATAAAATGTAAATTACATGAGAAACCATTTCACAGTGCATAATTTTATTTGATTGCACACCTTAAAAATTATATATAAAGGAAAAAAAATAAAAACATGTCTTTACCATAAATCTCTAGAGATTCAATGTTACAAAGGAGAAAGTTTATGAATGAACAACAAAAAGCTTGTGAGTTATTTTTTATCTTCAGTTTAAAAAGTGAATCATAATATCATTGATTCAATATTATTAATCATTAATAATTGAAATATAATAGATCTAAAATCTAATATAAATTCTCTATTGACATCTACCGTAATGTCTGGTACTATATTAACTATACCTGTATCAACTAAGGGCATCTCATATAGAATGAAACAGATGTAATTTTATTCCTTATGTGTCAATGGTTAGTTTTGATTATATATAGCAGAACAAAACACTACTCTGAAAATACATTCCATAATAACAAAAACTATATGTATTTAACCACTATATTGATGATAGTACCTGGAAATATTGTTACTCTACCAAATACAAACATGCCTTTCCCGTTAAACTCTATAGAATCAAGGATGCAATGGAGGAAACTTATTAAGGAACAACATAATGTTTGTAAGTTCACATTTTGGTTCACATTAAATTTTCATATGCAATACCATTATTTCATTATTTTCATTCCTTAAAATAGACACAATAACAATTCCATCAATTATGGGAAATTCATTACTGACATCTACTGATCTATCTGGAACTCCAAAAACTGAACCAGTATCAACTGATGGCATAACACATGTAGTCACAAGAATTCCATTATCATATTTCTATGTAAATGGATATTTATAATTATATTTAAAATCATAAAACACTAAACTACATAATTATTTTTATACTAACACAAATGAGTTGTACAGAACTTCTTATTTGATGATAGTGCATGAAAAATCTACTCCTCAAACAAATACAAACATGAATGGAATGTCATGATCAATATATTCATGGTTATAATGGAGAAAACATTTAAAGGAATTAAATAAAGTTTGTATGTACTCTGTTATATTCACATTGAATTTTCCTACTAATTATGAAAGACTAATAAAACGTTTTGGAGTCCTTTATTATGTTTATTTCAAAATGTCATACATAAAGTCATGTATCAATAATATTATTCATTAAAACTTGTAATATAGCAGTGCCGACATCTAATAGAGATTCATCATTGTAATATAACAATATTTTTTTATTGCATTAATTGAACTAGAATCAATTTATGGAATCACATGTGGAGTCACAGGAATGTCATTATCATCTTTTTGTTTCAATGGTTATTTCTGATTGTTGGTTAGAGTGGACACTCAAGAGGGGGAGTGAAATGAGTACTAATTAAAATTTCAGTTAAAAACAATATGATTAAAATCCCCCAAATTAAATAACAATTAAACTGTAGTGAATTTATAAAGATAGTATGTTCTCAATTAGTTTCTGAAGAGCTTGAATATTTATCAGTTAACTCAATATGAGGATTAATTAAGTTTTGAAACTAACTTATGGGATAATAAAAGTTATAAAACTATTCTAGTTTAACTATCATAGTTACTCTAAAACAAATTTAAATTTATTGTACTTAGTAACGGAATATGATGTATTGTTTTAAACAAGATAAACAAGAATATTAGTTTTAACCAAGAGGTTCAGTCTCAAGCTGAGACTGAATCCTATCAAAAAGTTTTATATATACATTGATCCACAACCTGGATCAGGGTTTACAACTGTACAATGACTATCCTGGTCCTCAGACCTCTACCATAGTTCTTCGTGGTAAAACAGAACAACAGCTCACAGGTTGTCCATGTCCTCATACCTCTACCACTATCCACAGTGGGATACAAGAGTGTATGGGAAAGATTGAGTGAGGATTTAGAAATCCTCTAGTTCATCACAGGAGACAGTGTGTGGCTAAAAATACAGAGCACATACACTTATAAAAATGTAAATAAAATGAAACACAATAGACCTAAGCAAATAGATATGATTTTAGAATGATATATTTGTTTTGAGTGAAGCTCTGGACTCCATTGATTGATGAAGATGAAGCTTTGACTCCTCTAGTTTTTTTCAGGAAAAATAGAGTGTCATTTTTATAATTGACTTCTAGGACCAATTTTATCAGTCTGATAATCTTGAGTGTAAGTGAAATCATTGAAGATCTTTACTCCTTGAATGATCAGATTCTACCGACCGAGAAAGTGTTCTTCCTTCTTCTTCAATGCATGTAAGTCATTTTGAATCTCCAGATTATTTTTTCGTATGCGCATGGGAATACGGATTGCTATGTACTCCAGTTCATTAGTATTTTGAGGTTCCCTTATATAGATTTAGCTCTGGAAATATGAATGATTACCTTTTGCAGGTACGAGGTAAGGTTCATGAAATTCCAACAACTATCATTAATTATTAAAATGTGGATTAAAAACATCAAATATAATCATTTCTAAATAGAAAAATATAATAGAGTTTATAGATATAGTGATTGGTTTCCATCTGTAGCTCTTAGTATCAGTGATCTTGTATTGGTGCACTTGAGTAAGTAGGTCTGTATTGGTAGATGTTACTATTTATAATAGTAGACCACTGGAATCGATAGCTCCTTATATCGGTAGCTCCTTCTATAGTTATCTCCTTCCATAGGTGGATCCTTCTATCAATAGCTCCATCCTATATCTGTGAACTTATGTATCAGTCACCCATACCGATGTGATTATAATGGTAGACATTTTAGAAGTAGCCATTTGTCTCTATCAGTAGACTTGTGTCGGTAACTGTATGTTTGTATCGGTAGCTTGTATCAGTAACTATGTACCAGTGAACTTGTGTCACTGGATTCTTGGTTTATTGGTGACCACTACTTATCGGTAAACTATGTACCAGTAGGTCTGTATAAGTGACTCAACCCTTAATACTTATATTTTCTTTGCAGAACATATCCACATTGAGTTATAATTATTTCAATGAATTTATAAACATAGATAAACATTGATTAACATATTCCAAATATTATTTTGATATTTTTTTCAACTCAATTATAGGAAGACATATTTTAACATATAGATAGGATTTATCAAAACATTGTAAAACATAATTGATATTATCAAAATAGGTGAGGTCAACGATCTCCCTCTTTTTGATAATCACATATTATGGCATTACAATCCAAAAATATTCATTGATATAAATGTATAAAATACATTGGTTCTCATTTAACAGTGTGAGTAATGAAATTTTCAAATTTATCAGAGAATAGAGTATTATATGAAAATGTATCAGAGGTATTAAACAACTGTAGCAGAGGTAAAATTATAAAACAAATGTACCAGAGGTATAATATATGATGCTCATACTCATATGCCTCATATTTCTCCCCCTTTTTTATTCTCATGCTCATATTTCTCCCCCATTGTGATTAGAAAAATGTAGTAAAAAATGGAAATACAGAAAAAGAGAATGAAATCATGTATATTTTGTAAGGAAAATAGAAAATATAACAAAAAAAGCGAGAAAAAAAGAGTACAAGTGATTCCTATCAAATGTCCTAGGCACTATTCAATCCACCTCCTCAGCATGTGATTTTTTTCCCTTTGAATCAAAACTGGATTCAGGTTGGTTAAAAGCAGGTGGAGGCTTAGGAACACAAGAGATGATCAATGGAGGCTGAGTGACTGATACAATGCCTAGACTATACTGTGTTTCTATCTATGTTATCATAGGAGTGAGACATATGATTTCTTAAGGTGGTATCATTTAAGGAATGGAGGCAGACTGACCAGAGGAAGGATGAGCGGGAGGTACAATGATAGGTGTACTGTCCACATGAAAAAATGGCAGCAACAGATTCCTAAAGTCCATTATGATCCCTCCTCATCTTTCCATAGAAATAAATGAAGTCATCATTGTTCTCCATAAATTTATCTAGAGAAAGAGTGAACTCCCTCATCTTACATACATGTTCTCTGAAATCTTGAGTGACTGGAGGTAGTTTCAGTTTTCTTAAAAGAAGATTGAAATGACTGTTAAACAGATGCTTATTGTAGATTCTTTAGAAATAGAAATCCTCTTTTTCTTTGACCTCTTTTTGAGAAGAAGTGGCCTCTCTTATAAAATTCTGAACAATTTTCCCTATATCCCTAGTGGTAGTCATACTTGGGTCAATGCAGCAGAGTCTACAGAGCCACTGCTAGAAGATAGTCCAATCACTTCTCTCATCACAGTTCGAATCTGATCAATATACAAAGAAGGCCTGGAATTACTCAGAGGTGAAATAGTAAAGGTAATTATTTCCTTAAAGGTTTTAGTCAGCTCACATATGATATTTTTCACAAGAGAGTCATGGGTTCTCACATGCTGTTCCATGGAAGTCTTAAATTCATCAAAAACTGAGACCATCTGGCCAACTACACTCTTCAAAAAATTCAAATCATTGTATGCTTTAGATTTAGAGCTCATATAAGACTGCATTGAGACAATTAAATTATATAGTGATTCAACATCCTCTATAAAACTTGAAACATGATTATGGAAGGCATTGACTTCATCCAACACACCATATATAGATTCAGTCATCACAGGCTGAATAGAAGATATTTTAGAGGTTTACATTCTTTTCATTTCTTCCAAAAAACTGGCCTGGAGATCTGAATTCAAGTAGATTAAATCATATTTTCTTACTATGTCCTCAGGTAATGTTTCAGAAAAAATATTATAAGTGACAGGAAGTCTATTGATGGGTGTCTCATCTTTTGAATCTGGATAGTTTAACCCAAATAGTACAAAACCTCGGTCTCCATCCCAGTCTTCAATCTCATGAGCAACTGAAACTATACCATGCCTTGTAGGATACTCCCCCTCAATCTATTTAATCTTCTGTATATGTATATTAATAAAAGCCTCATCAGGTAGGTCTTCATCAAAAGAACCATTCACAACCATCTCCAATTCAACAATAGGTTGCTCATCGGGAATAGGTGTTGTTCTATCTACTTCATCAATTTCCTCAGTAGGCATTGAGGAGTGCCCAATTAGTTGACGAAGACTCAGGAAATAGAAACAGATGCTTCAGTTTCAGATTCTATTTCTTCTTCATTCTCTAGTGCAATTTTCTAATGATCTGAACTAGCTTGGTCTTCCTCATCAATAGGTGCTTCTACATTTCTTACACCCATAACTGTTTCTTTGCTAGGTAGGTTCAAGGAAGGATTTTCCTTTTCATGTGATACCACTTCACCAGATGGACTAGGGGGAATATCAGGATACCTTCAATCTACTAAAGATGTATCCTCCTCCTCATCATCACTATACTGTGGTTCTTCTTCATTGGGTCCTAGACTTGGACCTCTTTTATCTTTTAGACTATTAGGATGTTCAACAGTGTTAAACATATCATAAAACCTCTCATCATCAATTACCCACTACCTTTTCAATGGGTTACACCAAATCATATTATATTTACAAATTGTGTATGTGATGCAAAAATTGTTCCTTACCACCACTGTCTCATCCTGAGACTCGGCTACTCCCTTCAAATTGATCTTAACCGAAATTAACTTGGTAATGAATAAATAATTGGACTAGGATTTGCGCCTGGCCAAATCCTCAATCTAAATGATTAACATTCTACACATATTCAACATAACACCATTTATTAACAGTTGCAGCAAATATATATCATGATACTTATGATTTGCAAAGTCCCCTCTTATTGGACTTATCACATGTTGGAAGAACTTGAAGAGAAATCGATTTTCACCATATAACTCTGCAGCCACTGCTTTCCATTGTTTTCCACTATTGGTGATATCTTCCAAGGAAATTTCATAATAATAAAAAGTCTCTGGTATGAATAATTGTATTTGAGAAATACCCAAAAATTCCTTCATGTGTAGCTTTCAAACATTCATCCCATTCAATAGTGGGAAAAAATATTTCCTTTCCATTCACAATTTAAAAAATTCTATTCTCCTCTTCAAATTACCCAAAGCACACAAACGCATATAAATCTTTTACCAGAGTGGGATAATAGGGTCCATTGATGTTTGTGAGGCATTCAAGAAATCCTTTCTCCTACAATATCCTTAGAATCAATGACTTACTGAACATAATCCATTTGGTACAAAGTTCCTTCTCTATTAAAATTTCTCTATTCTATAATTGAGGGTTCACTACATTCCTTCCTGACCTTGTTCTACTACCACTACCACTAGCATCAGGTCCTATTTTATACTACTTCACATTCGGCTCATCACTCTCATCCCAGACTATTGGGAGATTTGTTCTTGCCACCTCCAATTGATGAACATAGGGTTATCGTGAGATGTGGGGGTTCGAGATGAGTGATTCAAAGAGAGGAGATTTTTCGGTGGATTGAAATGTTACCAAACATGGTTTTTATCATTTAGGAATATATATGTAATAAAAACAATATACCTAAATCAATGAAGTGTTTCAGCTAATGAAAATTAAAAATTAGACAGCGCAATACATATCGGTGATAACTACCGCTGAGCACCCTAACAGTGAGATTTACCTATCGGTGAGGTCTCTCTAATGGTGAGGTGTCTCTAGCAGTGAGGTGTGTTAAGTAGTGAGGACTCTAGTGGTGAGGTATTCTTAATGGTGAGGTGTGCCTAACGGTGAAGATTTGATAACAGTGAGGTTTCCAACGGCAAGGTTTCTATGGGTGAGGTTTCTATTGGTGAGGTTTCTAACCGTGAGGTTTCTAACGGTGAGGTTTCTAAAAGTGAGGTTTCTAACAATGAGGATTATAACAGTGAGGTTTCTAATGGTGAGGTTTCTAAAAGTGAGGTTTCTAATGGTGAGGTTTCTATCATTGAGGTTTCTAATAGTGGGGTTTTTAATAGTTAGGTTTCTAACCTACAAAGTCTATCATTCATAACTCATGTCTAAGGTAACTTAATCTATGTGAACATAAAAGTTTGGTGAATATGTCAGCCAAATGATGTTTAGTACCTATAAATTCAAGAGTTATATAATCTTTTTGGTAATGATCTCTCAACAAGTGGTGCCTTACATCAATGTGTTTGGTCCTAGAGTGAGAGACAAGACTCTCAGAAATATTAATTTCACTAGTTTTATCATATTTTATAGGCACATGTATAAATTGATATCCATAGTCTAGCAAAGTATGTTTCAGCCATATAAATTGTGCACAACAACTACCAGCAGTAATTTATTCTGCTTTAGTAGTAGACAATGCAACATAGTTCTGCTTTATTACTAGACCGTGATATAGGGACATACCTAGAATATGACATGGTCCAAATATTCTCTTTCTTTCTAACTTGAAACCAGAAAATTCATCATCTAAATAACTTATTAAATCAATTGATTGTCCTTTTGGATAAAATAATCCTATGTTATTAAGACAGTTATGATATTTCAATAAACTTTTAACAGAATGAAAGTTTGACTCTTTTGGAGTAGCTTGAAATCTTGCACACATACATACACTAAACATAATTTCAGGTCGACTAGAATTATGATAGAGTAGGCTCCCAATCATACCTCTGTAGTTGGTTTGATCCACTGGTTTTCCAGTTTCATCAGCATCCATTTTAAAAATAGTACTCATAGGTGTATCACTTTCCTTAATACTATCAAAGCCAAAATGTATTAAAAGATCCATTGTATATTTATTTTTATTTAAAATAATACTATTCTCATTTTGATAAAATTTAAATCCATGAAAATATTTAAGTTATCCCACTAAACTCAATTCAAATTCATTTTTCATAATCATTGAAAAATCAATACACAAAGCATTGTTTGAAGATCCAAAAATAATATCATCAATGTAGTCTTGAACTATTAATTCAACTTTAGAAATTCTTTAGATAAAGAGAGTTGGATCAAAAATACCTTTAGAAAAACCTTTTAAAAAAATAAACTTACTAAATCTATCATATCCGGATCATGGAGCTTTTTTTAAACCATATAATGCATTATAAAGCTTACAAACTCGATTTGGAAAATTAGGATTAGTAAATCCAGGTGTTTTTTCAACAAAAACATCTTCAATTATAAAACCATTTAGAAAACAACATTTATCATCAATTTGATATAACTTTAAATTCAGATGAGCAATATAGGCAAGTAGAATCCTAATAGCTTCTAATCTAGCAATAGGTGCAAAGGATTTCTCATAGTTTGTTCCTTCCTCTTGACTTTACCCTTGTGCAACTAGCCTAGATTTTTTTCTAATGATATTTCTTGAATCATCAACTTTATTTCTAAAAACACATTTAGTACCAATGGTAAAAGTTTCCCTAGGTCGATAAACTAATTCCTAGACTTTGTTTCATTCAAATTGATTTAATTCTTCTTGGATAGCCATTACTCAAAATTCATCATTGATTGCATCATTGATATCTTTAGGTTCTAACTATGAACAAAAGGCTTGATATTCAACCTGATTTCTTAGAGAATATCTAGTCTATGTCCCTATATCAAGATTACCTACAACAACATCTAAAGGATGGTACACTATAATCCTAGTTGGTATGGTAAATATAGGACTAGAAATTTCTTGTTCTTCTGTAGGTTCGATTTCAATAGAATCGGTTTCTAGAAATTTTCCATAATTATATGTTTTTACAACAGGTTCACTACTTTAATCATTAAGGTCTAGAATTGAAAATATATTCCTCATGATTTTCAAGAGATAGATTAGTTTCTTGGGGATTAGTTTCATCAAATTTGATATGTATTGATTCTCTACAAAATTGGTTCTTTTGTTAAAGACTCTATAAGACTTACTGGTTATAGCGTATCCTTGGATGATTACCTCATCCCTTTTAGAAGAAAACATGTCAAGGTTATCCTTAGTATTAAGAATAAAGACTCTGCAACCAAAAACTCTCAAGTAAATAACATTAGTTTTTCTATTATTCAACATTTTATATGGCGTATTTTTAAGAACAGGTCTAATCAAGACTCTATTATAACATAACAAGCTGTATTTACAGCTTCTTCCCTAAAGTAAATATTTAGGTCCTAATCATTAAGTATAGTTAATGAAATTTCATGAAGGGTTCTATTACTTATTTTTACTACACCATTCGGTTGAGGTGTCCTGGTGGAATAGAGGTTATTATTGTAGACATTTTTTAAGTAGTAGGCTTCAAAAGCATAATTTTCAAACTCACAGGCATGATCACATCTCAAGGTGTTAATCTTAAATAGACTAAGGTTCTCTACAGGATTGGAGTATTTAATAAATTAAGTGTAATCTTCACTTTTGTGAGCTAGAAAACATACACATGTATATCTAGAAAATAAATCTATTAAATCATAAACATAGTGCTTCTCATTCAAACGAGAAACTCTAGAAAGTCCAAATAAATCTATTTGAACTAACACAGGAGGTTGAGAAGTTGAAACTTATTTATTTAATTTGAATGAATCTTTATGTTGCTTTCCCTTTTGATAGGGAGTGAAAACATTGTCTATTGGGAATTTTAGCTGAGGTAGGTATCTAAATAAATTTTTCTTAGTCAGTTTCTTATGTGAATGAACATTGCATTGTTCTAATATTCTATTCCAAAGAAATGACACTTTATGAATAAAATTTAAAAAATTAACCTTGTTATGGATAAAGAATTTAAATCTGCAGCATACACATTTTCATTTCTCAAGGCAGTAAATACAGAAACATTTTTAGATTCAAATACATTGCAAGAATCATTTTAAAATTTAACATTGAAACCATCTTCACAAAACTGAGAAATGATTAACATATTGTATTTTGATCCATCTAAAAATAATACTTTATAAATTAAAATTGAATCAATGTTACCAATCTGGCCTAAGATGGTGTTTTTTCCTTTAGAATTATCACCAATGGTGACATTCCCTCCACCAACCATGATTAAGCTCTTGAAACATGAAAAGTATCTTGTCATGTGTCTAGAACATCCACAGTCCAAGTATGATATCTTCCTACATAAATTTTTTAAATAGGTTTCCTACAAAATAGGTTTAAACAAAAAATGATTTTGGTACCAAGATTTTCTTTGGTCCAGATAGGTTAGCTAGAAAAACATTTGGTACCTAGATTTGTCTAATGGGATTCATATTATCAATAGATTCATTAGATTTTGAAAGTTAAACATTTTTTGATTTATAACTATGTGAATAGCTGGTATAGACATAAGAGTTTCCAATACTGGAACATGCAGCATACTGTTCATATTTAGGAATAAATCTATTCATTGTAATCTGCCTTTTTCCAGGAAGATAGCCTAAACCAATAATATATTTTGGTGCTACTTGTTTTCCTAGAATTTGTATAAGATTTTTCTTTCCATTAGTGAACTTCTCCAAATCTAGTCTATGTTTCTCATTGGACAATTTAAGTTGAGTATTCTCTTTTAATAGTTGAGCATTCTTTTAATTTTTTATACTATGATCAAATTTAACAGTACTGAACATGGAATACTATTTCTTTAATGATTTGTACTTATCCTTCAGCTCATTGAAATTATCTTCTTACATATTTCAGTATTCAAATAATTTATCTTTAGACATATTATCATTACTATTTGAATCACTTTCATTCCCCTGATAATAATCATTTAGCATAGGGGAAATATGTACCATAGAAGTATTAGTCATGAAACAGAAGTTGGCATGATTCTTTTCAGAATCAAAAACCTCAAACTCACTTGTGATGTCTTTTGAAAAACTCCATGTCACTTTCATAGCCTTCTTATATTTTTTGTCCTTATAATCATATTTTTTATTGAACATAAATTTTGAATAGTCATCCTTATTATGTCCTTCCCTTTTTTCATTCATAACACACTATCTCATCTTCCTTGTCAGCTTTCTTCCAATCTTTCTTCCAATCACCTCATTGCTCATACTTACCCATATAATTTGGGTTTCTGAAAAATTTCTTCTTCCTATATAATTTCATGAATATCCTGGCTATTTTGAGCCATCTATTCATCACTATCAGAAACTGGACCTCCACTTTTTGAGGTTCAAGTAGGTATGTGAACCATCTCCTTATCCTTACTCTTTGAGTAAGCAGACTAAAATGCCACTGACTACCTCATTGGTTCATCATCTTCCTCTTTATTTACCTTTATCTCTTCTTCATACATCATGAGCTTACAATTAGCTCCTTAACATGTAGTGACCTAATGTCACAAGACTCTCTTATTGAGACTGATGTGCCACTCCATCTTTTTGGCAGACATCTTAGTATCCCCATGATTTTCTCTTTTGGAGGAATAAATTTTCCTAGTGAGCTCATTGTATTTAAAATTTCGTTGAACCTGAGATACATATCAGAAATAGGTTCATTATGATTAATTTTAAAATTATCATACATAATAGCGTGTGTATTCAATCTCATTTCCATAAAAATGGATTTTCCCTCATGGGAAATAGCCAAAGTATCCCAGATTTCATCAGTAGTCTTACATACAGATATTCGATTAAATTCATCATTTTATAAAGAACAGTAAAAAAAATTCATTGATTTACAATTATTATTGAAAGCAGTTTTTGTAGGTTCATCCAAAGTATTTCATTCAGTTTTTGGAACCTTATATTGAATCTCTATATCAATCCAGATACCACATCCCATACTATTTAAATGAATTGTCATTTTTAAGTTATATTGGGCATAATTAACACCATTAAAGAAATGTGGTATGTTTTTAGCATCACCTTCGAGCCTATTATCCATAATTAGATTTTAGAAGATATATTTAAAGAGATAAAATTTTGAATTGACAGAAATTTAAGATCATTAATATACAACTAAAATCACAGTTGAAAAAAATTGTATTCTGAAATACTTTATTAATAACAATCCTCTGATACCAAATGTTGGTCGAAGTGAACACTCAAGAGGGGGTGAATTGAGTTCCAATTATAATTTCTGTTAAAAACATTATTATTAAAATCCTATATATTAAATAAAAATTAAAATGTAGTGAATTTATAAATATTGTATGTTTTCAATTAGTTTCTCAAGAGATTGATTATTTCTTAGTTAACTGAATCTGAGGATTAATTAACTTTTGAAACTAACTTATTTTCTAACAAATGTTTTAAAGACTTGCTAGTTTAACTATCAGAGTTACTCTAAAATAGAATTATATTTAAATTAATTAGAAGTGGAATATGCTACATAATTTTAAAAAAGATAAAAAAGCACAAAAAATTTAACCCGGAGGTTCAGTCTCATGCTGAGAATTAGTCCTCTCAAATAGTTTTATATAAACATTGATATACACCATGAATCGGGGTTTACAATAGTACACAGACTGTCTAGGTCCTCAGAACTCTAGCATAGTTCTTCGTGGGAAAATAGAACAACAACTCACATTCTATCCAAGTCCTCAGACCTCTACCACTGTCCAAAGTGGGATACAACAGTGTAAGGGAAATATTGAGTGAGGATTTAGAAATAATCTAGTTTAGCACAGGTGTAAAATCCCGGTTCTGGGTGCCACTCAACGGGTGCCCCGATCCTAGTTTGCACATGACCTCAAGGGCATTTCCCCAAATGCTTAAGGCTTCCAACTAGAAGTGAGGGACTAGGACTGATAGTGGGGAAACAATGCCCTCATTTGTCAAAGTGTAGCAAAACGGAGAATATAAATAACGTTCATCAACAATAGAAGAAATAAAACATACCAAACTGTTATTAAAAACTGTAGGAAGAGATAACCAACTGCTCTATAGATAATGATAAAACATGTCCCTAGTACAATGAAAATAGCCAGAATATGTTACACAACAGTATAATGTGATACAATTGAAAGTATAGGTACAACAGAACAAAACAGAATAGCTGGCAGCATCACGAGCCTGAGCTCGGTCCCATGCTCCCCTACACCTCAGCAACATTCAAGTACCCTTATAGGGACACTTTCCCATATCCGCACATACAAAAATACAGTCTGTTTGGGACGAAGACATGACCCAAACAGTGTGTGAGAAATAAATCCCAGTAGGCACCACCAAAGGCCCGTGCTTAACTGTCGGTGAAAAATGTGCAACAATAGGGTGCAACAAAAGGAGTAAGCTAGTAAGCACTCTGAAGTAACTATCATCACCGGTTTCATTTCCATTTAAATATTCATTTAGTAGTTCAATTTAATAACATTCATTTTCAGTTTAGTAACATTCAATGTTCTTCAGAACTAATCCCTCTAGCTAATCCGAACCTTGCCCTCAGTCTAATATAACCATTCCTACAGGATAATACAACCACACCCTCAAGATTTCCCACAGTTATAATGAGTGGTGCCCTCAGGTGTATATAATCTCACCCTCAAGAATAATGAATATTTCCCTCAGGCATGGAAGCTACGGCCCTCAGGCATAAGATACGTTGCCCTCAGGCTATACAACTAATGCCCTTGGGTTAAGAAAAAAACTCACTCAGGCTAAAGTAAAACATTGCCCTCAGGCACAAGTATCCGGGCCGATCCAAAATCATAAAAAGTAGTTATATATAAAATTCCTTTCAAGGCAATAGTAATTCTAAATATAAACATAGAAGACCCTCGGGAATCCGGGCCAAACGGCTAAAAAGAGGAACGCAGTCCTGGGTGGTCCTAGATCCAATAAGTGATCCCAAATAGTAGTTTTACACTTATGTTAAATTACCTATGCAATTATAGGTTTTTAAATAGCCAAGGCCTCAGCCATACGACACCCTAACGTGGGTTCATAGCACAATGGTACACAAAAACACACAGTAGTTGGAAATAAACACTAGACCACCTACCTCGATCGCCCATGATCAGTATACGTCAACAATGATCCTCGAAATGCCTGAGAATGACATATATATGAGATAAAAGAAATATTGTTCAAACGTAAATAACTTCCACTCGGGGAACAATTGGTATAAATGGTTCAAAGAGAGGGCATGGCTTATCTGTAAGGTTCCAACTAGATCAACAAAAATGGAATCGGATTCCCGGTGCCCGATCGGGTGATCTCAAAAGTTCTGGCCATCCTCCTGAGATCTCCTCCAGTTCTAAGCATTCCCTATGAACAGGGGAGGCTACTTCCCATTTTAAGCAAAAAAAAACAGACTACACGACATGTAATAAGGAGTACACGGCGTGTACTTTTCATTTTTAGCTATTCCTTCGGTGGCTTCTTTACACTGCATCATTGTTCATCTATCGACATGATTACACGGCTTGTATTCATGATTACACGATGTGTACTATCGCTCAGCTAGCTAATTCCTTACTGTTTGCCTGCCAACTGATTACATGGCGTGTAAATAACCACTACACGACGTGTAGTCATTTTTTACACCAATCATCGTCGACCGACCTACACTCCCGGTGTACTCCTTGCACACTACCAATGTACACGACGTGTGGAAAGTTACACGGCGTGTCGTAAAAAAATTTACTATTTTCCCTCATTTTAATTATTTTCTAAAAAAATCTTATGGAAAAGAGAAAAGAAGAAACTCGTACCTCAAGAATAAGAACCGAGTTCTTACAAACTTCCCCTTTTAAAGAAATTCGTCCCTGAATTTCCCATCCATGGTTGGCGAAGATAAAGCTCAGAACAACTCTTATCACTGGGCTCGTACTTCGGTCTCCCGCTCTCAGGTTTCATCCTTCACTCGGCCATGCTTCCATAGCACCGGTTTGAGATGAACTGACCATCCTCCGAGAACCTTCGTGCTCTGATCCATGATACGAATCAGATTTTCCTCAATGGATGCATTAATTTTATGATCATCATCCTCTGGATGAAAGACGTGAGACGAGTCTGAATGATAGCGACACAACTGATGATATCCAGATCTCATTTTAGTCTTAGAGAAAACTCGTTCCCCTCAAAGTTGATCAAAAAGATCATCAATCCTTGGTAAGGGATATCTGTTCTTGACTGTAAAATGGTTCAGCATCTGATACTCCACACAGAGTCTGAGGGTACCATCTGCCTTATTCGCAAAAAAGAACTGGAGAACCCCAAAGAGAAGTACTGGGTCGAATAAAAACCATTAACTGTAACTACTCTAACTGTCTCTTGAGCTCTTATATTTTCAGGTGTAGCCATCCTATAAGGAGGAATGGATACCGATTCCACTCCTAGAACAAGCTCAATAGAAAAATCCACCTCACTCTCTGGAGGTAGATCTGAAAATTCATCCGGAAAGACATACCTAAAACGATCAAAAACCAGAGGGAAATCCTTCTAACAAGTCCCCTGACCATCTAGATATAAAATCGCTATCTGGGTTGTGACTCCACTTCGCCCACGATGCTCTGGTCCAGCTCAGCTTGCCTAAACATCCTACTCGCCTATGTATAGAAACTCTCCTCCCTGTGGTGACATGAAATACACCCTTCGACAATAGCTCTCTACAAAGGCTTGAAAGGGAACCAACCTATCCATCCTATGAATGACATCATAGCTCGTCATCTCTAATACATAGAGTTCCCAAAGAAAGTGACACCCACCAAACTCAATGGGGCACTCCCGGTACTAACACACACCAACCGTTCTAGTCCATAACAGAGTGTCTCGTGTCATAACATCAGAAGAAAGAGAACCATAGAGCCCAAGGATCTCCACAACAGGCACAAATATAATGCTATGTTTAGAACCCGTATAAAAAAGTACTGAATATAAGACAGAAGATACAAGAATAGTACCTATGACCATAGAAGGTCATGGATCCTGCTCATGATGGGTCAGTTTCACTGTATATGCCTGCCCAGTGCTGTGGCCCTGCGACACAGCCTGGCCACCCTGAGTTGTCCAGCCCAGCTGCCTCGGAGATCCTTGTGTCTGGATACCATGGCCACAACCAACATCTCTTCCTGCATGCCCTGACATATTCTGTTTCCTGACTAGAAACAAGCTGCTTGTCCTTGTCCCGCATGCAATGTCTGCACAGAACCCCTATCCCTAGCCACTAGTAGAAAAACCCAGAAAAAGAGATGTAGATGACCCACCTTGCCACAAGATCGACACTCCATTGGGTCACGTGGAAACTGCGGTATCTTGTTCCCCTCTCTACCACACTGGTAGCAAATGATCGGGCCACCCGAAGCATTCCTATGACTGGTTCTGCCACTGTGAGAGAACTCCATTTGTCTCTTCCTCTTATCAGTAGAAATAATACCATTAACTGGTGTTGAACCTCCTAGGCCCACACCACTAGCATCCCACAGGTTCCTCTCAGTAATCAGTGCCTAGTTTACAATAGAATGTACAGTAGGAAACCTGAAAACATTCACCAATACCCAAATATCATATTGAAGACCATCCTCAAAGCGTCTGGCCCTCAAAGTCTCATAACCCACAGGAACGAGTGCAAAATGTTGATGATCGGTAAATCGAGCAGAATAGTACATCACCAGCATAGAGCCCTACTGCAGATTCATGTACTCTCCAGCTCGATTTTCCCTCAGTGTCTCTTGAAAGAAGAAGTCAAATAATGATGCATGAAAACCATCCCACGCCATCTCGCAGTGATTCTCAGACTGGGTGGTAACATCCAACCACCTCTTGGGGGAATCACACATCATATATGTCACAATCTTGACCCTATGCCCAGGAGGCATCTCAAGACGCTCGAAAATAGTCTAAATTGAATCCAACCATGACTCCATACCATGTGGTCCACCATCCCCTTAAAATGTAGGAAGATGATGCTGCTGGAATATACGTGTCAACTCTATTATAGATGTGGCAGCTGGTGGTGCTTCTTGAAAGGTCTGCATAAACTACATGAAGCCTTCATAAAACTGCGCATCCGCGCCTATGTCTGGTATAACTGTTGGCGACGCATCTGGATCTACTAGAGGATCCAATAGTAGCCCATGGACTACCATCTCAAGAGTATAATTGCTGATTCTCTCCTAGAAAACAATGTGTGGTCATCTCGGTGACTTGACTCTACATGGTCAAACACAAACCTTAGATCAAGATTATCAAAAACCGAAACAAGGGTAAAAGATAAGGAATGTTTTCAAAATATACAAAACTTGACTACACGACATTTATAAAACTACATGGCATGTTCTCGCAATCCATTCATATGTGTGTGTACCAGATCATAAACTGGAAGTGTAACACCCCAAATACATGGCTTTCCTTCTAAATACACAGCGTATACCTGAATCCTCTTTCCCTGTCTGAGTCCCTCTACATGGCTAAGCCACATGGCTCAATTTGAACATGACTAAAAGGCATGTATAGAATCTACACAGTGTGTATGGTTTAATTTCCAACTCCCCATGTCGTTAGTGACACGGCCGACTACTTGGCTGACACCACACGGTGTGTGACACCCACACACAACATGTACACCACCCCATTTCCCAATCCACACGGCTCAGTCCACATGGTCTCCCACCGGTAAGGACTACACGACGTGTCCCTAAGGTACATGGCCTATTCAAGAAGAGGTAACACCAAACCATGTTTGTTAGATACACGGCTGGGTCCCCATGCCAGACCACACAACATATTCCAAGGTGGACATGGCGTGTATGTCCCAAGGTCTCATTCTTCCGTGTTGTTAGTTACACGGGCGTACTCCAGGTCAAAACTACATGGTGTGTACAACCAGAACACGTCGTGTTTCCCCCCAAGCCATTCCCTACCCCGTGTCCCCGCACACAAGGTCTATAACACAAGAAGATAGTAAACGGTGTTTACTAAGGGTACACGACATATACTAAAAAAGTTTTCATTTCTTCTTGAATAGAAGAACACATGGTGTGTTTCCTAGAACTACACATCGTGTATACTGGGTTTTCCTGATAGTATTCCTCAAAAACTACTCTAAAGCCCAAAAAATACTGAAAAACAACACCTAAGTGCAAAATTCTGATCCGTCGGGGCCCATACTCCCCACGAAGCAATGTTTGTCAGCTTATACATGTTATACACAAGTAAACAAGTCAATGATCCCCCAAATTCCGGTTATTGACGGCCCATATTCCCCAAAAACTGAAGTTTGGCATCCATCTTTCAATAGGATCACACAAAACTACCCTATCACATACCAGGTATTTATCAAAGAAGCTATCACAACAACATTCTTTTCTAGCATAATGACTATCACAACAACATGCAATTTCTAATGTGCCTACATGGAATGGAAGAATGCATGACATGTGTTTTCTTTCATGTGCCTAAATGATTCATGAGATTTCATACCCTCATCTCATCGAGTTGAAACTAAAATTGAACCCATGTATAACATATAAACAACACAATTACTAGTGCATCACCCAATGGTGAAAATCGAATCAACTGTAAAATTGAAAAATCAGAGAAAAAAATTGTAATATACAAGGTAGACTGGATTTTCCCCATACATGGGTTAGCTACTCATGGGCACAGCTTATTACCAACTACCATTTCTATCTTTTCCTTGAATAATGCTCTAATAATTAATTCAATGAAAATAACCTCTTGTGATACCACTTTGTTTCATCCCTAATCTGGGTGCCACTCAATGGGTGCCCCGAACCCGGTCGGTCACATGACCTCAATCGCATTTCCCCAAATGCCAAAGGCTGACGACTAGCATTGAGGGCCTATGTCGGATAGTGGGGAAACTATTCCATCTTTTGTCAAAGTGTAGTGCATCGTAGAAGATAAATAACATATAGCAACAACGGAAGCAATAAACCATACACAACTGATATGAACAAATTTAGGAAAAGATAACCAACTACTATATAGATAATGATGAAACATGTCCCTAGTCCAAATAAAATAGCCATGAAATGTTAAGCAGTAGTACAATGCGATACAATGTAAAGTATAGGTACGACAGAACAAAACAGAACAACCGGTAGCATCACGAGCCTGTGTTCGGTCCCATGCTCCCCTACACCTCAGCAACATACCAATACCTATATAAGGACCCTTTCCCTTATCTATACCTACAGTAATATAGTCTGTTTATGCTGATGACATGACCCAAATAGGGTGTGAGAAATAAATCCCAGTATGCACCCACCAAAGGCCCGTGCTCAACTATCAGTGAAAAAATGTGCATCAAGAGGGTGTAATAATAGCAGTAAACTAGTAAGCACGATGAAGTAACTATCACACAAGTTTCATTTCCATTAAAATATTCATTTAGCAGTTCAATTAAAAAACATTCATGTTCAATTTAGTAACATTAAATGTTCCTCAGAACTAAGCCCTAGGGATAATCAGAACCTTTCCCTCAGGCTAATATAACCACGCCCTCATGCTTAAATAACGACGCCCTCAGGGTTACCCTCAGGTATAACGAATGTTTCCCTCAGGCGTATGGAATCTCTCCCTAAGGAATACAAAATATTTCTCTCAGGAATGGAAGCTACTACCCTCAGGCATAAGATACGTTACCCTCAGGCTATACAACTACTACCCTTAGGCTATGAAAACAACACCCTCAGGCTAAAGTAAAACACTTCCCTCATGCGCAAGTAACCGGGACAAGCCCAAAGAATAACAAGTAGTTATATATACAATTCTTTTCAAGGATAAATAAATGATCAATATAAACATGGAATACCCTCAGTTATTCAGGCAAAATGGCTAAATAGAGGAACGCACCCCTGGGTGGTCCAGGATCCAAGAAGTGATCCCAAACAGTAGTTTTACACTTAAATTAAATTACCTATGAAATTATAGGTATTTAAATAGCCATGGGCTCAGCCATACAACACCCCAATGTGTGTTCATTGCCCAATGGTACATAAAAACACACAGCAGTTAGAAATAAACACTAGTACACCTACCTCGATCGACCTTGATCGGTATACGTGAACGATGATCCTCAAAATGTCGAAGAACGACGTAAGTATGAGGTAAAATAAATCTTGTTCAAACATAAATAACTTCCCCTTAAGAAAGAATTGTTAAAAACAGTTCAATGATAGGGGAGGGCCTACTCGTACGGTTCCAATGATATTGACGGAGGCAGAATCAGATTCATGGTGCTCGATCGGGTGATCTCCAATATTTCGGTCATCCTCTCGAGATCTCCTCCTATTCTATGCCTTCCCTGTGAACAGGGGAGGATACTTCCCATTTTTAACCAAAAAAACAAACTACATAGCATGTACTATTGAGTACACGGTGTGTACTTTTCACTTTTAAATGTTCCATTGGTGTCTTCTTTACACCGCTGCATTGTTCATCTGCTGACATGAGTACACGATGTGTATTCATGATTACATAGCATGTACTGTCGCTCAGCTAGCCACCACCTTATTTTTTTCCTATCAACTGACTACACAGTGTGTAAATACCCACTACACTGTGTGTATTCGGTTTTTACACCCATCATAGTCCACCGTCGTACATTCCCTATGTACTCCTTCCACACGACTAAAGTACAAGGAGTGTGGAATTGTAAACAGTGTGTAGTCACAAAATTTAGGATTTTCTCCCATTTTATTTATTTTCTCAAAAACCTTTATGGATAAGAGAAAAGAAGAAACCTGTACCTCAAGATTAAGAACCATGTTCTTACAATAGGAGACAATGTGTGCCTTAAAATACAGAGCACACACACTTCTAAAAATGTAAATAAAATGAAACAAAATAGATCGATATAAATAAAGATGAGTTTACAATGTTCTATGTGTTTTGAGTGAAGCTCTAGACTTCTCTGATTAATGCAGATGAATCTTTGAGTCCTTCTCTATTTTTTGTCAAGAAAAACAGAGTTCTGTTTTTGTATTTGACTTCTAGGTCCAAGTTGATCAGTCTGATCAGCTTGAGGGTAAGTGAAATCATTTAAGATATTTACTCCTTGAATGATCAGGTTCTACATACTTAGAATCTGTTCTTCATTCTTCTTCTATGCATGTAAGTCCTTGTGTATCTCCAGAAAATTGTTTTGTAAGTTCCTAGAAAGACGGATTTCTCTACAGTCCACTTCTTTAGTATTATGTGGTTCACTTATATAGCATTATCTTTTGAAATAGGAATTATTACCTTTTTACAAGTATGAGGTACAGTTCCTGAAATTCCAATAAACTATCATTAATTATTAGCAGGTGCATTAAAAACATCAAATATGATCGTTGATAAATACATAAATATAATAGAGTTTATTGATATATTGACGGGTTTCCATCGGTATCTATTATTATCATTATGCTTGTATCGGAGCACTTGAGTCAGTAAGTCCATATCGGTAGCTGTTACACTTTATATGTGTAGACCGCTTGAATCGATAGCTCCTTCTATCGGTATCTCCATCTATCTGTAGAACCTTCCCTTGGTGGCTCCTTCTATCATTATCTCCTTCTTGAATTGAAGAAACTTATGTATTAGTGACCCATGCCGATTATCTTGAAATGGTAGAATTTTTAGCGGTAGCTGTCTGTCTGTATCAGTAGACTTGTTTCGGTAGCTGTCTGTTTGTATCGGTAGCTTGTATCGGTAACTTTGTACTAGTTACCTTGTGTCACTGGAAGCTTTGTCTATTGGTGACCTTTAGTTATCGGTAGACTATGTACCGGTAGGTCTGTATTAGTGACTCATCACTTAATACTTATATTTTCTATGAAAAACATATCCAGATTGGGTTATAATTATTTTATGGAATTTATAAACATAGATAAACCGTGATTAATATATTCCAATGATTATTTTTATTTTTTTGTCAACTCAAAATTAGGTATATAATTTTTAATATATAGATAGTATTTATCAAAACACATTAAATCATAATTGAGATTATCCAAACAGGTGAGGTCAACAATGATTAAATTTAAAAGGTGAAAGCACCACACTTTCAATTTTGATCAAGACTGACATAAATGAGTGATATTTAACATCCAATTTGAGGATAGTCCATGAAAATACTCCTCAAAAAATCACAAACATGTATGGACCATAAATCTCAGGATATTCAAGGTTACAATGGATGAAACTTATAAAGAAGTGAAATAATGTTTTTAAGTAGTCTGTTATATTCACATTAATTTTATTTATGTGTTATGAATATTTCGATAATTGATTTAATTTCTAATGACACATTTACATTGTCTACATCTACTATAAATTTTTCAGTGACATCTACCAAAGTGTCTTATACTTCAATAAATAAACCAGTATCAACTTATTACATTATAAATGGTGTTACAAACATTTCTTTATCATCATTCTATGTCAATGGTTAGTTTTGTTTCATGATTATCATTTGTTTAATTTCCCATTTAAAAGTATAGTTGACCATTCCATAGTGTTTATATTATCTAAATATTATTATATTAGAGATTTTGAAAATGATATGTGTAATCACGTACAAAAAATATGGATCCAAATTTTCCTACCACTGTGACAATTAATAACAGTATGGTAGTAGTGTGGATGAGGTCTTTTAGAAAGACATCATTCGAGTTTTCCGACAATTTGAGTTATAGATGAATAATGTTTCACAAAAATCACACCGCAAGAATTTTGGGTTCTAATCCAAACTCATGGTTCCATATTCTAGGACTGTATGATGAAGCATAATAGGAAATGAAGTAATGAGGTAATGTTGCAGATAATTTCATGTGTGATGTGAATTCTTTATATTAACAATTTAATATATGAATATAGATATTAACTATCCATTCCTTATGGAATCATTCATTTAGTAGTTATAGGAACCTATAGTTTCCAATATTGTATCCAAATATAAATTAATCGTATAGAGGGTGATCATAATATCAATGGAATTTTCTAGACTGTGAGTTTACTATAGGGAAATACTGGTTCTATATATTTTCAACAAGCAGGACTATCTTTATTCCTAAATTCATATTGGGATTTTATGTTTTTAGGAATATTTATGTTTGCACCCTATCTAACAGCATATAATTTTGTTCAACTATATTACTATCTTCCTGTATGTTTTCATGTGGGTATATGTGGCCTATTTAAAACTCAAGGTATCATTTTTTAGGACCATATGATGATTCATAAAAGGAAATGAATTAATTTGGTAATGCTACATATATTTTAGGAATGATATGGGTATTATATATATATTATAAAATATACATATTAATATTGTTCTAAACCATCCTTTTCTTATTATATCATTCATTAGGGGGTTATAAGAGCTAGTATATTCCCTTGAATGTATCCATCTTTTAAAAGACCATATTGTGGGTGGTCATATTCCCTAATGTATTTTTCAGAGACTGTTAGTCTAAAATAGGAAAAAATGGATCTAAATATATTCAACAAGAATGAATATCTTCATACCTCTTTTTGGGCAGGTTTTTTGATGTTTCTGAATATGATTTTATTTGAAACATGTCTTACTGCCTCTAGATGTTTTTAAAAGCATTACTGTCTTCCAACCTCTTTTCAGGTTGGTATAGGTAGAATATTCCAAATTTATGGAGCCATATTCGAAGACCATATGATGATATATACTACAAAATTAAATAATCAAATAATTTTGCATATAATTTGAGTTATGGAATGTGTATTATTTATATTATCAATCTTATATATTAATATAGTTATGAACCATCATTTTCTTATCGAGTCATTCACTTGAGTGTTTGTGGTATTGGTTGATTCCATGCACTAAAAATTAATATGTTTTTACTAAAATATATATACACTGCAATACATGTTAAGAAAAAATATGTGATATGATATTCAAACTCTCCTTTTTGGTGATTTGATGTATAGGCTCATTAAAATATTACACAGTTTTACAGAAATAATTATATAATTACATATCATGTATATTATAATTTTTTTGTTAAATTATATTGAACTATAGTTTAGAAAAAAACCATAGGTGTCTTTATATTCTAGAAATAATTAATATTATGTTGCATTTGTTACATATTTGAGAAAATTGTATATTATTTTACAATATACATTTTAATGATTCATTCCTATAGTTTTATTTGGTAACCTATTTCATATATCCTTTTATTGAGGAAAAAATTGACATTATAATGTTTTCACAAATTTTTGTTGAATAGTGTCCATGGGAATCATAACAAGATCACTGTACAAAGATGGAAGATTTTTCGTGTCTTGAAGAAGCATTCAGGGAAGACTTTTCCTCTATCATGATGTTTTTATTAGGAAATAACTACTTTTTTAAATTGGAGTTTAAATTGAACCCATCCATTCTAGGATTCAATTTTTTCAATGGGGATCATGGTATGAAATAATGATATAAATCTGGTTCATTAAATTTGAGTTAGATTGTTTTTTATTAATATATGAAATGTTTTACCTTATTATTATTCATCTACTGAAAAAATTACTAGGTTCAACTATATTTAATGTTTTTTATATAAGACATTGTAATGGTGGGGAGCATGTAAAATACGAAATTCAACTGAACAAGAATACATTGAGATGTACTGGAATCTTTAAGATGTTTTGATAGATGAAATATTAGTATTTCTCTAGTAAATGTGGCAGTATGGTAGTTTTTTTGATCCAGAGCTTCAGTAACACAGGTAAAATACTTGAATCAAACTATTTATATTCCATTTTGTATATGATTTACAGACCTGTTATTTTACCCAAATTGTTTATACACAACTGTTTATATAATTTACATACCCATTCTATTTATACACAAACTGAAAAATTAGACTGAAGTATTCTTCTTCAATCGTATTTTAATTACACATTTTGTCTAAATCTTTTGTTTTTCATTTATGTTTTCATAAATATTCATCACATTACTAATTTTTAGTATGTACAGTATAATATCATTATTTTAATACTTATATCAGACTTTTTAATGCAAATAATTTTGGTTTTATATATTATTTACATACCAAACACATTTTACACTATATTTACATATGAGATATTATTTCGAAACTGATTACATAGTATTTACTAAACACAAACTCCTTACATCTCATCATTTAATTTAGTGGGGGGGGGGGGGTTAGAGGACGGGTTTGTAAGGGAGGGGGAAGTGGAATGGTATTTTTTGGGTTGAAATATAAAAATAAATGGTGTGTAGTAGTGGGGTATGGGATGAGGAAATATATAATGGGGGATAATTAGAGTATCCTAGTAGTAATGGGAGGGGTAGTGTTTTTCTAGATGGGGTGGGGGAATGGACAAGTATGTGATATAGGTGTTAGTGGCCGGATATGTGAGGTAGGTGTCAGTGGTGGGGAATTCTATGGGTAGGAATTTATGAGTCATTGGGGATAGTATTTGGGTATTAGATGAGTTATGCTGGAATGGGGGATGCGTAGGGTAGCCTAGTGGTAATGGGAGGTGGGAAGTGGTATGGAAGATGAGGGAGGGGAAATTTCTGGGTATGTGAGGGAGGGGTAAGGGGTAGGATATGTGAGGGAGTGGGTCATGTCGGGGTTTGGTCTAGGTAAGAATGTTTGAATAAAATGGGGTATTATTGGGGTACAAGGTGAGGAATGATGGAATGGGGGATGGGTTGGGTAGCCTAGAAGTAGCGGGAGGGGTCAGTGGTATGGTCGATGTAGGAAGGGAAATAAAGGTATAAAAGACAAGAAATATTAGTATAGGAGGTTCATAGAAAATGGGATGTCACAAGATAACAACAATTGGATTAGGGTAGTGGTAGGATAGAGGATGGTGTAGGGTAGATGGTGGTGATAGGTTAGTGGAAGTATATAGAAGGGGATGTTTCATAGATGGAAAGTGGGATCTTACTAGAGTTGTGAATGGTAACAAATCCAAACCCCCTTCAAGACACTTACATTTAGGGGCCTACTGTCACATGTACCAGACTATTTTAGTTTTATATATTTTAAAAACTAATATTTTTCAGTGACTTGTGTGTATTAACAATTATGTTTGTTTTTAAAAAAAATCAATTTCGTAATCCTTCTATTAAAACATGGTAATTACTATTTCATGGATGTTGTGAAGGAAATACTGCATTGTTCAAAACAATAATGTGAAAAACATTTTTATTATTGAACATGGAGGTTCCACCACATGCTTATAAATATTCCCTGATTATCATATTTAAATATTCATAATAAATAATTTTTCTTTTTAAATGTTTTTGTATCTACAAAATATAGATAACAGAAGAGTTTCAAGCTGACGATTTCATGAAAAATTACTTTCTGACATGAATAATCTATAACATGAACATGATGAAAATATTATATTAAGGTAAACCTCAAAATTTACGTGTCATGTACTGACTATGTTTTTACCATTTTATATTAAAATTACTCATTTTCACATTTGATATTTTTGTTAATTCAACAATTGCCTTTTTTTATTTATCTGTCAATTTCCATGTAATTTCACAAATTAGTGTTTTCATTAACTAATATGAAAATGAATTCAAATCTCTAAACAGAAAAATTAAAAATTCAGTTAATTTAAATTTATAATTTTTCACATTTATTTTATTGGTGTGTTAATATTTTTTCTATTCAAATTCTATTATCAAGCACTATTACATTAATATTAAAATTTATTCTAAATTTTTGTTTCTTCTAAATTTTTAAAAATAAATATATCTTATTAAAAATAATGAGTAATCCAATACGATGTTCTTATAGATGGGTGTGTCCTAGTTAATATAATAAAATATGAGTATATTTATAATACTATAGATATTATTTCATAATGGTTGGTGGATATTTGATTGTATTTGAGTAATAAATAATATAGAAAAAATAAATTGAATATGTACCCTTTCCTTCAGATGATCAAATTTTTTTAATACCTTAACACATTAATTAGTGTATATTACCAAATATAAGGCTTCAATAATGTTGTATGGGATTATAAAAAGGATTTCGGGTAGAACATTTCTGTTCAAATATGTCATTGATGTGTATGGAATAATGAAAAAAAGTTTCCCTTTTATAGATGTGGGGAGGGCCACTCTTGGAATTATTGAAAAAATTAAATTAATATAAATTCATTTTATATTTAAAATGTGTACAAGTTAATTTATTTATAATATGGAATGATTATGTGTCTAAATATAATAATCTAATGAAAATAAAAGAATTATTAATATTGTTTTAATACATATATTTTTTAAACCCATTTTTTCTCTTATTATTATATCATGTAATTTCCAAATTGATAGTTAATGTTATTACCATAACATTACCGAAGGAAAAGAAATGAGTAATTTGTGACATTTTTAAGAAAAAATGTCAACAAATTATTAAAATCTTGTATTTTTTTGAAATTTTATATCATTTCATTAAATATTTTATATTTTAAGATATGAATTATGTCAATTCTCATATTATTTATTACATGAATTTTATATAAAAAACTTAACAACTTTATTCCATTCAAAAAACAAAATGAACTAATCAATTACATGAAAAATTCATCAATATAATTTTTTATGACATCAAATATTTCATATAATATTTATTTTAACATTATTAATATAATGTATTATATTCCTCTTATAATGAAATCAATTATTTTATCATCATTGTGCCACAATTAAATTTATTTATTTATTTCATAAAAAATATAAATAAATTATCAATATTTAGATAAACATTTTACCTTTCAGATGATAATTTATAGGTGAATCTATAATTTATCTAAACTTATATTTAAAATGAATAACATATTAAATATATGGGTTTGATATTTTCATCTTATGATTAAATAAAATATACTAATTTTCATATTTTACACAAGTAGATTAAAAAGGTTATAATTTCTCACGAAGATTTTTTGTTGGTAGTGAAAAACTCATACAATCAAATTAGGAAAGGTGTTAGGGTATTTTTATATTATTATATCATTATTTATACATTTAATTAGCTGATTTACTATTAACCATGATAATTAATATACTAAAGAGACTATTTACCAAAAATAATTTTGATCCATTTAGATAAATATATTCATGTTGAATAAAAGCATGAATGTACATTTTTCTAAATTCAATTCATATAAGTGGATAAATTATGTTTAACACTAATGTCACAAATGTGTCGAGAAGGTGGGTAAAAGGGAGATCCAAAATTTCAACATGTTCTTATATATAATTTTAATATAATAATTATTCCAATGAACTAAATTTGATTAATAAATGCATTATGATATATGGTGACATAACAAAATTTAAAGTATATTAATTATTTAATTTAAAATACAATGTATTATTTCTCACTATTAATGAAAAAAGATCATTTTCACAAAAAATACCCCAAATTCACCCTAATATAAATTTGACATTTTTAATTAAAAAACTATATTTATATTTAATAATATAATATATAAATTTTAAAAATCATTTTTTTAAAATGGTACCCCTAATAAAATTAGTTAAAAGTTTACTTTTCAGAAAAACAATCATTTTATGAATAAAATTGAATTTTGTCTTATATCTGGTCAAGAGAAAAAATAAGATACATTTTAAACATTATATTGAATTTATATTTCATTAAAATTATTACAAATGAGTAATTATTATTATTTTTTGACCACAATTAGTCCCAATTTTTTTTAATGGAATACATATTTTACCATCAATGTTTTTATGTTTCATTTCTTACAAATTTGGTTACCAATGAATCATTATATAAACAAGTGTAAATAATATTTTCGTAATTTAGTTAAAATTTTTCATTCCTCCAAATTAAAATACTAGGTTTTAACTACCACATAAAATAATAAAATTACAATGTATTATTTTTTTGGTATAACCCAGTCTTCAATTCAACGTTAGATTTTCGAGAAACTCATTGTTACTTGAATTGTATTCTATAAAATATAAATTCTCTTTATGGTAAAATTATTATTTGATTCATATTCATAGATATTAATAAATATGAAATATTATTATTTTTTAATGACCTAGGATATTTCAAAACATGGCGTCAACTTATGTGGGTAAATAATCACTTTTACTTATTTTTATAGTTAATTTCATTGTTATTTTTTATTTGTACATATATTTTTTAAAACCACCATATGATATGTGATTTTAATTATAATTTTTTCCTATTTTATATCTTTGAAGTTAATATATTCATTTTCCTTTTTATACTCTTTGGTGTTATCAAAATTAAGGATGAAAGAAAGTATTGGATATAAGAAACATTTTACCAAAACACTCGAACCTATTCAAAAATGGTAATTGTAAATACCTTCCTAATGTAAATATCGCCATTAATTAACTATAATTACTATTTTGAGCCAATATAAAGAATTAAATTTGTCAATGGTATTTGAGGTTATACTTCTAATTCCATACTCATGGTCTTATATTGTTTGATGTTGTTGGTATGTGGCATTAAAATATATAAGGAGTAAGGAAAAAACCTCTTTTACTAGAAATATGAATAGAATGCTCATGTAAACAATATTGATCTTTTTAATATCTATCATTATTCTTATTACGATAATATAGGCCCCATATATTAATATCTACCATACCATACCTATTTCATGAATTGATAATATCTCTTCATTGCGGAGATTTCTGTATAATAATATGTTATCAAGGAAACGATTTTCTTTAAATACACCTACAGAATTTTTCACCTATATCACTTTTTGTGACACAAATTTGATGTCATGATGTGGTAAAATACCATCTAATGATTTTATATTCTTAATTGAAATTAATATATTAAGGATTTATTAGAGATAATTGATATAATTAAAGAGGTGTACCTCATATAGCTATAAATAGTGCCTCAAAATTTTCTATATTAAAATAAATTCAGGTTTGTGCTTCAATATATATAATATTAGGTCTCTATATCCATCATTATTATTTCATAATAATTATTTTTTTCACAATTCATTATTCTATGAATGTATCGTTCCAATATATCATACCGCAGTCTCTATATAGAGGATTATATAGGTTTTTTTGACGAGATCCAGAAATAGTGATTGTTGTAAAATCAATTTCAATAGATCAATGAATCCTTTCATGAAAATAATCACATTGAAAGGTAACCCATTTATTTACCATCATTTTAATTGAAACACGTTTATATGATATTATATATGAATTTCATGATGTACTTGAGGTATCACATGATTATGATTAATTTATGGGGACTTTAATGAGGGGGAATATTATATATTCCATTTTTAATATCAACATTTAAAAAAACATAGGGATGGTGCAAAAAAAATATATGTAATGTATATAAGTTTACCCCAATATTTAATATAGGGGTACCATATCAATGTCATGTAGTTGTATTTTATTAAAATGCTCCTCTATATTTTAATTTCTATAAAAAATATTATTATGTTTTGACTACAAGTCACCCATGTTTTTCATAATGGTTTCACCCAAATATGTAATGAATAGCTTGTGCATGAAAAATTATTTTGTAGTGCCAGTTTTATTTATGATAAATGTAATCACATAATAATTTTATAACCCTATGGTTCCATAATTATATGGGGCACTCAACTTAGAAGATGATTCAGATTTAGTGATAGTTAAAATTCTAATCCACAAAGTATTGGTATTTTAATTTTCTAGTTTCATCATTTATTAATTTTGAAATGGCGATAATGAAATTATCACTTGGGGTGAGTCTATTTTGATCTTCAAAATCTTGGTAGACCCCATTTTTATTGTTATATTCCAGTAAAGGGAGGGTGGTATTGAAATAAGTTTTGTACATAACATCTTGTATGATGTTTTATATAATAAAATTAACAAATTAAACATCCACAACAGATACATGGGAAAAGTAATATTTTCGTTCTTCAGATTTGTAGTGATGTTCATTGTCCAATAGATCAATATTTTTTATGGATATATATGTATTAAAATGATGATTCTTTTTTATAATTGTATGAAAATACATTTAAGATATTCTAAATAAATGTATATATTTATTATTCAATCGAATTAAGTATGTCACTATTCAATATAATTGTTGACATTAAAGTATATACAAATTCAATTGCCTTTGATTATAATCAATTTTCAGCACCCTTTTTTAATATATAGAAGAAATTTTCTTATTCCTTCTAATATAATTTTTTTTTTCTACTAGATTATGAATATGAATGATCGTATATGAATGATGGTTTAATGGAATCATTATTTACATGGAAATTAAATCATTATTCTTAATTAATATTCCCTTTTGTTGTATTTGATACCATGATAATAGATTAAAATGTTCCTTAAATATAATGATATTCTCCATTGGTATAAATCGATTTGATTGAATAACATTGTACATATCGTATGACTAATAGTTCAGATTTCACTCTAGTAAGGATTCATCTGAAATTGATTTATGAAAATAAGTTATGTAGTGGTCTTATATTATTTTGGTGTAATATTCCCAAGTTATGAACCAACATTACAATTAGAATAATGGAATATTATTAGAGGGGCCACACGATCAACCATTGTGACCCAATTACCAACTGATTCTTAAATTTGTTACCACATTCAATTGATAGGAATCATTTTTCCTTTATTTTGATCTAACTATATATTAAAAGGGGTGTTTTATATAACATTATATTACACAATGAATAAATATTTATTTACAATATATTACAACCATCACAATTATTATACATTACATATATATATTGAGATTCACAACACTCAAAAGCTGAGTTATAACAATACAGTACCATGACATTCACATCAATAGGGATCCTTATGCATTGTTAATAAAATAAAAGCATTAATATGTGAATATTAATCCTTCTAAAATCTTATATATATTATAATTCCATGTATTATAATACAAACATGAATTTAATGTTAGAAATGAGGTCTCTAAATAGTGGCCTCAAGACAACCCTCTTAATGGTCATATAATATTTATTTTGAAAACTAAGAATTTTATTATTATTGGTTTACATTTGAGATTAATTATGGAAATGTTTTTAGAGGGTTAATAACCCTATTAGGTTAATCCTAAAACCAATATCAACTAAGATTAACATATATCATTTTATATTTATATATACAGTCTTTACAAACCTATTTATAAACGATTCTTGATATTTTTTTATGAAAGTAATAATTAAGTGAAATTCAATAGGTATATCCTCAATGAGATATGTATCATCTATAGAAGTTCTTTTCTAAAACTGATTAAAAATTTAAATATTCCTAAAAATACATTCACTGTGTAATTTCCAAAAATTAAGGGGAAATAAGATAAAAATCTTGGGATTTAGATTGAATTATTCTTAAAACAATCCCACCTCTAGTCCATGGGCTTGGGCTTGGATACGTGAGGTTTCTCTATTTAAAATTCATGGATTTTCATACAAAAATAATCATATTATATTAATATTACATAAATATCATAAATACACACCAATAGACAATAATTATTTAGTGTCTTTACATAAAAGGTATACAATCTAATTACATAGTGGAATATCATCAATATATCCTCTAAAGATATTATAGTTTTATACTATTAATAAACATACACCAATTAGAACATTTTGTTATAACCAGGAGATCAAATATAAATGAAATTGAAAGTTCATATATTGGGTATCAGTAATCATGGGAGATATCATTCTATGAACATATAATATCATAAGATATACATAAGGGTGTGATATCATGAACATAAATTATAATTATCATACACAAATTTTCATAGATCTATAACATGATTCATGGAATAAATAATGATAAATCTATTAGACACGATTCATTTTACTTTTAAACAATCATAATTCCTAAACCATAATTTCATTTCATAAAATTTTATAACCAACATCGGTAATTAAAAAATTTAGTTTTTCAATGTTATCTACCAAGACCATCAAATATCGAGGATTATGACTCATCACATTTTTCATTTTATAGATCCGTACCATCGGCCTAATTCCTATTATAGATCTTCCTCATCAGTATTTTCCCATTGTTGATCAAACATGTCGACTTGTTTCCCATTGTGATCTCATGATATATAATTATTTATACAATGATTTGGCAGGATATATAGGTCCCATCCATAATAATATAAAAATAAAAAGAATTACTTCCACTAGAAAATAACTCATTAATATATTCAAAACTAATGGAAATAAATAGGTTTCATATAACAATTAATCACATTATAAACAGTGTAAAGTAAATAATTTTCATAAGTGAAAAAAATAAGAGAATGAAATATGGAATCCTTTAATATTATCCCTAGCGGTGAAAATTTATCATTAAATGATTTTAAATTAGATGTAAATTTTTTTAATTATAATATAGATAGTATATTTATTGTGTAAAATAATTTCTTAAACTTGAAAATATAATTTTAAATTTGAAATCATTTTTAAAACCATTATATTTGAAACTAACCATAGAATATTATAATATAATCTATAAAAATAATTACATGATGAAAAAATTCATTCAAATTTGAAAATAAAATTTTAAAATACACACATTACAAAAACAAATTTCATAGAAAATAACTTATGAAACATATATAATGAGGTTTAATGATCAATTAATATATTTCGTGAGGAAGACAACTTTTAATTTGGAATAATTTTCAAATGTAAAACTTTTAAAACTATTTTTAAAATAATTTTATTTAAAAGTTATAATTACAAATTTATAAAATTTTCATCATATAAATTAATATTTGTGATAACATAAAATTTGATTCATTTTATACACAATAGAAAAAAATATTCCGTTATCTTTTTTTTTTGTAAAATCAAAACATGAATTGTCATAGAAACAATATGAAGAATCTTTTTAATACATTTTTAAAAAATAAAATCATGGGTAAAAGTTTATTAAGTAAATAATTTGAAAGAATCAAACAATTTCTTTAAAAAATATTTTTAAAATGATTTATATGTAATAAAGAGTGTTTTTGACCGATGAGAGAAATAATGATCTGTATTTAAAAATTATTTTATGGAATCATAAGTTAATAAAGGGAAGAAAATAAAGGAGAATACTGAATTCTCATTAAATAAAGAGTGTAGGAAAAATATCATGATGTTATTGATAAATATATCAAATGATTTCATCACCAAATTCTTAATCATAATGAAAAATAATTAACCATGACATTATGACATCAAACACTTAAAATATTTATGGAATTTGAATAATAATCTACATTAATTATTAACATATATAGAGAAATATGATATCTCTAATTTTAGTTTATTCATTGCATAAAATTTCAAAGGGGTATTATATACACCTCATAGAATTAGATATGTGTGTAACATAACTTTTATCCCAAAGAAGGAAATTGGGGACAAAAATAAATTATATAAAATCTCAAAACCGATAATAAACATTTTATCAAAATTATAAAAAATATTAAAATATTATAAATATGTTACAAAAACAAATTCATTAGTATCATACCATATATTATATAAATATGACCTTTTCTTGCATATTTATTTACTATTCCTTGTCAAAATCCACTTTTGGGTAATAACATCTTTTTTAATGAATGATTTGGTTTGGTATCTATTAATCATTTCATTTTGATAATGGTTCCATCATATAATTTTTTTCAGGATATTAATATTATATTTAATTACTATATATATATTTTTTATAATCCATAAATGTAAGATATAAAAAATAAAATACACCATTTATTGAGACGTTACCTCATATATACACATGAACATTTCTTCCATTTCCATGACTAATACAATGAATTTGTTTCCAAAAGTATATCATCTTCATTGAGTAATTATGATTTAATATATATCTAATATACTCATTACATTAAAAAATATTATCATCTATGTAATAATGTATATTAAAAATGAGTGACATCTCTACACGAGGTTGTAATTATCTGTAAACACGAGTGACAGAATCGTATTCCAAAAAATGAAACATAAAATGTAATTTGTGAAATTATTACTCTGTAATTAGAATAATATCATAAAAATATATATATGAATTATATTCATCATTATATATAGTTTTCATTGGTGTTAATATAAAACAAATTAGACTAGTTTGTGAGGTATTAGTATGTCATACCCATGGGTGACATTATTAAACTCAAAAGGGTTTAGTGTAATAAATTTTTTTGTGGAAATATAAATCAAGAGATAAAATAATAAACCAATGGTCTTATATAATTATTAAATTCATCAGTATATCCATCTGTGAATGTTCATGATTTAAAAAAATTATTTATTTGAGATTTGCTAGTCCTCCACACACATGATCGATAGTTTCCTTCCATATTTGCTAGAAAAGGATATGGATATTTGTATTTAAATAAAAAAATTAAATCTCATTATATGATATATATTATTTTTAATATATTATAATTATAATAGAGGATTAAATTTTGTAATTAGAAGAGTAAAAAAAGGAAAGATCTTAGTGAAGACATTTACAATTTCTTAGGAAATCCTTCTTAATATGTCTAATGAAGGACTATAGAGTTTGTATTTTTGGATGAATATCCAATATATAAATAATATTGGAAAATTTAGGAGGTAATTTTTATGGTTTGGTTTATCCATACGGAATAATAGTTATGATGATGTTACTAGAGGTGGTGTCCTTTTATAAAGGCTGGTGAGTGGCTTTGAAGTAATGAACAAAAAATATTCAATAAGGTGAAGTAACTCTCCCTAAAAGTTCCTAAATATAGAAAAATAATCAATTATAGTGGTTTTATTTTCAAGACACGCATACACAAAAAAATCATGTCCTAAACACGTTATTCCCTATACATAAAATTATCTTAATTTTACCATTTTTTTCTTCACCAAGGTAATAAGAATCCTTTTATTTAACTTGGTAATTTATCCTTTATATATAAAATTAAAATTACCCTTAATAGATAATTTTGACTCAATATTTAAAGTTATGATATCCAATATATTAACTACTAATCATATGTATTTTTTAAAATAATTTTAACTATACTGTTTTAATGTGAAGAACTCTATTTTAACACTACTCAAAATAATTATGTTTTATTTTATTTATTATTAGTTATAAAAACAAATTAATTTGAAATTTTATATAATTTAAAAATTCCTCAATTAAAATATTTATTATATTTTATTAAAATAAAATCACATTTTTCATATCACATAATTTCATATTAATCATTAATGTGCGATGAAAAGGAGTTCCCTCAAAAATATAATTTTCATATGTATTGTAATTTTTAATATAAAAATCTAGATGAAGATGATTCTAATAAAATAAATTTTATTAATAATTATATTATTCTTATGAATTTATTTTTTTAAAAAAATTAAAAGATACTTATAAATTATATAAACAATGTTGTTGTTTTAATAAAAACTAGTATTTTCCCTACTAATCGAAAAATTAATATTTTCAGTAGAATAATAAAAATTTAAATCTATGATATGATTTTCAATTTGATTCAAAAATTGATTTTTAATGTTTAAAAATATTTTCTAAAAGTGTAAAAAATTATTTTTATTATTTGTTCACATAAATTCAAATAATAATTTTCTTCTAAAAAATTAACATTTTGAAACATATGAAGACTCCAGTAAAAATTAATTAATCTTTTAAAAATATAATATATTCATATAAAACCATTATAAATATTTTATTTATGTGTTTATTCCTATTAATTATTATAAATTTAATACCTTGTTAAAAAATATAATTTTTATATAATATTATTAATAATTTATCATGGATTTATAAAACATGGTTTTCTATGTAACACAAGCTATCATTGAATTTAAATTTAATCAAAAAACTATAGAACATTAGTGTGTCACATTAAAACAACATTGAAACTAATTTTCCATTGAAATTAGTTCAATTAAGTAAAGAAATTAAGTATTATAATTCTTTATTAAATCATTAGTTTCAGACATAACTTCCTCAATCTAGTGTTTTCGCTAAATGACGTTGACCATGTGAGTTGTATTAATTCGTATAAAATTCCCAATAGAATCCATGATATCTTGCAATTATTCATTATAATTAATATCTCGATTTGGTGGTATGATCATTAATTTCAGTACATCTTATATATCATTTATGTTATTACTTTAGAGATATACATAGAACACATCGTGAACCTTTGTGCGGTTAATTGGATGGGAAATTTTTTTTGATACCATCTTGATATGATAAATTATTTATAATAGAATAATATATATAGGTATTTATTCAAATTTTTTCTTCTATATAGAAATATATAGTAAAATAACATTAACAATTTCAAGATCTCTATTACACAAACAATTGAATAAATGATTTTTATATCTACTATGAGTATCCTTGATGTGATACTTCATGGAATTATCAATATCTTCCATTGAATTAGCTATCCCATGTCCCCAAATCCTTAATTCTCTATCAACATACCATATAGTTATTGTAATACCCCTCTATAGATGGATTCACAAGGATCTATCTGAATGCTTTAGTGAAATAAAGTTTTTAATGAAGATTCAACCTTGGGAAGGTGTTCATCCCAAATAGTATTAAAATACATATAATATGATATAAAAATATCCTATATGGTTTGAATTTTTCCTTTATATACTCAACCATTTTTATTATAATATGTAATAATGAAACATAACTATTTCTTAAGACCAGGCTACAATCTTTCCCATAACATTGATGTAAACCTATGATCCCCATTAGATACAATTAAAATTGTAACACAATGAAACCTTACCACTTTCATAATTTATATACGAGAAATTTTATCTAGTGGGAAATTTTCTCTTATAACGATTAATTTTATTACCTTTTTAAGGATATCAACTATAACCCACATACCAATATTTCTGTTAGATGTTTTGGGTAGTCTAATGAAAAAATACATGGTGATGATTTCCAATTTTCATTCTTCTATTAATATTGGTTGAAACAAAACCACAGATGTTTTCCTCTATGTATGAATTTTTTGACATATGAAGAACCATAATACATGTTAATAGATAAATCTCTTAATTTTATCCTATTATTAATATTCATTTTCATTGGAATGTGTTAGGTGATATAACCACGTCACCGTGCAATTAGGGGTTCATGCATCATTGGATTTCATGATTAGATATGTTTTCTTCAAATATGTAGCTAATATTGTACTTTATCTATATTAATATAATTCGAATAAAATCTATAACTATATAAATATCTAATATTAATTAAAAATAAGGTTTAAAGTACATTTTATATTATCTTCACACTATTAAAATTTGTTCCACACCAAATAACGATTTCATAATAAGATAAAAAACCAAACTATTTTATTACAATCAATTCATCCCAAAATAACATTAATATTGAGAAACACCAATCCCAAAAAACCTCAATTTGGGTGTATAATACATTGTAATTATGATTAAACATAAACTCATAATCCTATTTTGGTATCCATAAAACATAAGTTATTATTTCATGGTTATAAAAATTATTCCAACATATAATTTACCCTTTATTTTGTAAACATGATAATATCCTAAGAATAATAATTTTTATTTGGAGATTATTTCCATCCTTCAACTGATATAATATCAAATTTTATTTCATTATTCTAGAAACCATATAGTTAGACATAATAAACTATCATAATCTCATTTAATTTCACTAAAGTATGAACAAAAATATTTTGGTGTGGCTCATTCATATAAACAAATACATGATATGCTGAAGGTTATATCGGGGGATAAGTGTTCCCAAATTATCATTATATGTTTTTTCAATTATGATTTCATAATATTTACCTTTCTACTTTTTCATCATATTATGCTACAACATATCATCCTCATTATCTATTAGATATGGGAATTTATTTCCACAATTCCCCAACACCATGAAAATGAACACTAGAGAGTGTATGGATCATTTTTTTCATACTCTAATCCTCCATTTCTATAACCACAAAAATAATAACATTACTATATAAATGGAATTTATGACCCAACCATCATCATTTAAATAATATCCTTGTTCAAATTAGATAATTTCTAATATGTTTCTTCCCAAATTTCTAGCACAAGATAAACTAGAATTTTTTCTTTCATGCAATTATTTCATTTTATTCATGAGACTCGATCTTCCATTTTTATCAAATCCATTATAGTGGTTGGAATCACCAATATTCATTTATACCTTGATTATAAATCATAAAATTTCATTATATATACTATTGTATTTTTTATCTATCACATTTTAGATACATTGTTTTACATCACTTAAGAATAGATAAATTTTTTATTTCTGGAGGAAGATAAACATTGAGGCATGCCCTAAAAGGTTTGTAAAATTAGTGTTATTGGAAAAACATATTCATATTCCTATAAATATGATCTGGTGATTAATTTTTTGAAATTTCTATTTAGATTATGAGGGATGTAATTGTTGACAAATATACCCTTCAACACATCTGATTTCATATATACGATTTCATTCCCTTAAATAATATTTTTTAATAAGGTACAACCACTAATCCATTTCACCATAAAATTGATATATATATATATATATAAATTTTTTTTTGTTTCAATAACTACATAACTAACAATATATTTTTAGTGGTACTGATCATATTCTTGGAAACTAGTGGATCGACGACACCGATAATTGATAGATGATGTTACCACAAGAGGGACTCAATAGAATATTGATCCATATCACATAGTTTTGAAGTTAATCATGATTCATATATTTATAAATATATGTGATCTTATTTTTTATATTATGAATTTTATATCCCATTACATTTGGTTTTTTAGAGGAAAATCATTCCATTTTGGGTCTCATTTAGCATAAGCATGGTTCCTTTAGTTTCTGACAATAGAATAAACTAGTAATAATTATATAAGAAATAGTAATAATAATATGGAAATATCAATTATTATATTTATAAATAATGACACTCTATTATAAATCAATTATATCTTTGGTTTGATAGAGTTCATTCAATGTCATCATCTACTCAAATTCTTCATGATGGTTTTTAAATAGTGTGTGTATTTATAGTGCATATCCCTAGAGAGATTCAAACATGATATCCAAAAATTCATGTAGTCATGTAAAAGGTAAATCTTGATTCATATCTACTAATAATTGTTTTAATTAATTAACCCTCGGAGAATATTATCCAGGACCGTTTCCACTTGTAGTTTATAGAAGGAGATGTAATTTCATAGAAATTCCTCACTCAATCCTTTACCATTAATCTATGAACTTTACCATTTAGTATATCTATAATTATAATTATCCTTATACATATTCATAGGGGTCACAATATGGTTCTATAATCCTATTTTACACACCTTACTAAAACATTCATCTAGTACCTACTATAACAACATTGGACTTTCATAGAAAAATATCATATTATTTTCTGTAAATATTCAATACATCATATGAATATACATAAAAAAGAATAAATTTTCATGGACTATGGAGAAATGTTGAAAAATATTCTTATTTAATGAATGTTATTTAACCTTCCTGATGAATATATTTTCCATTTTTATTCTATATAAATATAATATACTTAAAAGATTTCCCTGTGACTTGGGGAATTTAAAAATAAACATGGGTGAGCTCAGATTCCTAGTAAGTACAGTCCACAAATAAATGATTCTATGATCATATGAATCCATAATATAAGAATAAGGAAGTGTTATCATGAAAATAAATTTCAATGATCAAACGTAACCATTCATAGTTCATAAATATGATGTATAAAATAAATCATCAAATTTAAAATGAAATGATTCATATGAGTGTGAAATAACCATAATTCTAAATCAATACTTTGATTTCATAAATGGGTGGAACTAACATTGTTATAAAAACCATATAATTTTTCAAGGTTAACATCCAATATAATAAAACATAGTGTATCATTCCCCATATGCTTTTTCCCAAAGAGGATCAAGACCATTAGCACGTTTCCAATTTTAGATCATGCTCATAAGATTATTTCAAATTTTGGATCAATCTCGTTGTCATGGTTCTCAATGTTATATCTACAGGTAAAAATATTTACCTAATGAATTAGAGGTAGATATGGGTCCAATACATTTCATAACTAAAACCATACTAATGAGTTCAAAATTATCATAATGAATTCATCATATCAGAACCCATGGCATGAAATTGGTATAATATGTCATTGCATCATTTAATAACATTTGGAAAAGAAACAAGTTTCGAAAATCTTATAATCAAAAAGATAAACCATCTAGATAAATAAATATGGTATCATTGGGTCATATACAGAGTTAAAAGTATGTAACCTCAAATAATTTCATCTTAGATGTAAAATTATTTTTAAATAAAAAACCACATGCCACATTTATTTATGAAAACAATCATTTAACATTGAAATTATCTATTTTAAAAAATAAAACATTTTAAAAATACTTTTAATCAGAAATAAATATTTAAAAATATAACAGAAACTTTAAATATCATTAACTAATGAAAATATAATTTCCTTTTAGAAAATCACATTTTAATACATAAAAATATTAAAAAACCATCTCTTTGTAAATAATTATGGAATATTATAGAGGAAGTATTTATAATAGTTTCATAAATTTAACGAGGAAAGAAACCATTCGGTATATATTCATTTATTTCAGAAGATAACATATTTTTACCAAATTCTCATTAAAAATTTAAAATAGAACTTTCAATGATGATATTTATAATTATTTAATGATATCTCATTCATGTCATACACATTAAAATAGCCATTCCTTATATAATTTCAGAAAAAATAATGTGGTCATTATATGAAAAAATATTAGAAATTTCATTTTAGTATAATTTATAAATAGAAAGAAATGGAACATATTTTTATTTTAAATAATTGTACTATATAATTTAAATGTCATTAAACATTGATATGAAATAAAAATTATTTTTTATGAGATAAGAAATGTCGGTTTTCATTAAAAAAATTATTATATAATCATGAGAGTATAAATTGAGTAAATTGAGGTTAAAATTTTCAATTAAATAAATAATTGGAGTTGAAAATATTCACAATGATTATGAGTGTCATATTATAAGATTACATCATTGAAATAATAATTATAAATAATAACAATAAAGAGTGAAATTCTGCCATCAAACAATTTACACTTTCATACCCTTTGAATCAAAAGAACCATAAAATAATAACATCAAATGAAAAAGTAAATATAATCAATATAATAATATTTTTTTGATACAAATTCAATGTGGATTTTTATTCAACTCATATATGATGATAGGTTGATTACATAACTTAAGACGCAATGAAGAAAATTTGATACATAAATACCATTCCTTATGTCCTAAATTCCATTTTACAGATTTTAAACTCTTATATAATAAATAATAACATAGTATAAATATATTATATAGATATAATCATATTTATCATACCATATATTATTTACATTTTTCCATTTATTACCCATTTATTAACAATTCCCCAATAATGGAACTTTTTAGTTATTAATTACATCATTTATAATGATTGTTTGGGTTTTGTATTTCTATATGTACATATTTTTCATGTTTCCATAATCATCATGATTTTAACCATTATCTAAATATCATATTTATTCATTATATGTGTAATTTTTTTAATCCATAAATGTTATAGTAAAAATTGAAATATACAATTTTGTTTAGAGGTTAGGTCATACACACACGTGAATACTATTTACATTTTCTTAATGAATAAAATAAATGATATGTAAATAATATATTAAATTTATAGAGTTTTATAATTTTCATATATATCATGTATTTTCATTAAATTAATCCATTTTACCATCCTTATAAAACTGTTTCTGAATATTTAATCACATCGCTTCATGAGGCGGTAGTCTGTTGTACACACGAGAAACATTATCATATTCCAAAAAAAAGAAAGTATGAAATTATATTCTATATTATGAATATAGAAGAATAATAATATTTTTAATATCATATATATTCATTATATCAATCATCATATCTAGTAATGAGATGACACAATGGAAAATAGGTTACATCAATTTGTTATGCAGTAGTCGGTCGTAAACATGAGAAACATTATTATTTTCCAATAGAATAGTGTTATGATGTTAAATGTGTTATTATAATTATGTAGCAAAAAAATAAAATCAATATCATTTATATTAAGGAAATTCAGTATTTTTCAACATGTGAGAGTTGGTGATGGAAAATGAATAACATCAATTCGTGAGGTGTTGGTCCTCCATACACATAATCGACTGTTTCTTACCCAATATGATGGATGAGGGTAATGATATAGGTTATAAAAGTATAAAATATCAATATATGTTAAAAAATAGTGTTATTATAGTTAAATTAATCATACATTAATGAATGAGCTACGAGGATGAGTAAAAAAAGAAAGATCTTAGGGAAGTGAATTATATTCGGTTTGGACATCCTCTTTTAGATCTCATATTAAGGACCATAAGAATAGATTTTTTTTGGATAACCATGTTTTATAGAACATATAATATTATATTTTGGGTTGATAATTTTATAAGGTTCTTATTTATCCAACAGGATTAACAGGTGTGAATAAGTGATTTGTGGGGTGGCCTTTCACAATGGTGGTGGAGTGTCATTTTTAGAAATAACCAAATCTATTCAATAATTTGAAGTCACTATCACCCAAGGTTCCAAAAAAATTATAAAATAATGTATTAGATAGATTATATGGTTTATAAATACCTAAAATAGAAAAAACACAAGTTCTAATCTTGTTAGTTCTTATCCATTAAGTTTACATAACATTACAATTATAGTATTCAACATAATTACTTTTAAAATAATTTATATAGTAACTTACCATTTAATAAAACAAAATTAATAAATATTACATAATCTGGTACCAATGATTCAAAATAAATTGAACAATTTACCAAAATTACAATTCAAATTCTATTGAAAAATAATTTTAATACAAGCACAAGTAACGTGCAATTACTATTTTGACCTTATTCGAGTAAATAATTTTTTTTAATTACTAATATTTATATCAAGACGATAATTTTACCATATTATATAATATAAATTATTAATATTAAAAATATTTATCACATTTTTTATTTTCAAAACTAGTTAGAGAAACTATTTAATTTAATATTAATCTTGCAGATGTGATGAAAAATATATTTTCAAGATACAATGTATTCGAAATTATATTATTTTTTTTTATAAATACATAATATTCAATTGGTTATAATGAAATAAATTGGAATAATAATATCTTTGTTGAAATAGTTTTTATTTAAATTAATTTCACAAAAAAATTATATTATAAATTCTTTAAATAAAAATGCATTTTTTAATAAAAAATTTATTTTTTACTATTCAACAAAATAATTATTATATTTATAAAAATAAAAAAATATCATCCTAAACTAATTTTTCAATGTTAATTAAAAAAATTAACTTATTAATATAATTTTAATAAAATATTCAAATATTATTATTATTATTTGGTCTTAAAAAATTAATGAAAATCATTCTTTTGTAAAAAATGTTCTTCCATGGAATATAAAGATGTTTCCAAACCCAAATTAATTTATATAAATATAATAAATTTATATAAAACTATATAATTAATTTTTATCTTTTATTCGTATTCATTCTTCCAATTTTAATTACTAGGTAACAATGATCATGTCAAAAAATTATACTAATTTTTTTCATAGATCGTTATAAAATGTTTTTTCATGTAATGTATTATTATAAAGACTTTAAATTTTATTGATAAAATTTTAGAAAATCATGGGTTTTTTTATTAGCTACCCTTAATATTATTGGTTGGAGATATGTTTTTTGTAAACAACATTCCTGGACCGATCCTAGGAGTTATTCCATTAACCTATCAGCTAGGTTGAACAGGACTCCCCACATTGTGGAGTAAGAAAAAACATCTACTATTTATCATTTCTATATAATTAAACCAAAATTGGCTTTTCTAGATTTAATATTATATAAACTTTCTTGGTGATGTCATTATATAAACAAAATTTGTGTTTCAAAAAGATATATATTATTGATAGAAATCATTCCATACCGTCAAGGCCTATCATAATTTGGCTTTCAATGAAATTAATATCCCATAAAATTGTTGATTATGTGGTATATGAACAATAAACGTCAACAACATTAGAAAAAAATATGATAAGTTATTGATATGAGTAAGTACATATTTTTAATCATTATATGATTATTTTCAATGTTATTGGTATGGTTCCTATTATCCTAGAGTTTTTGTTAAGTATTCTAGAAGATTATAGAATTTCTTAGGTAATTAAAAGAGCACCAATTCATACATCTTATTTTAATAGTGATGATTATGAAAACTCTTAGAAGGATGTGATGATGAAAATTTCATCTCAAATATCTCATAATGAATTTAGTTAATGGATGTTTTATTCATCAACGATTTGATGATTATATATTCCGTAGAGGTTGAACTATTATCCATCTAGAAAGAATATTTCTATATTCACCTATTCAAGACTTATTATCACTATTATTATCTTTTCATAGCGCATGATGCATTTTTCACATATCTTAATAGTTCACCAAAACATTGAATTCGTGAATTTAATTGTCATATGTGGTATATTCTTATGATGAAATATCATTGGGTATTATCTGCTATTATTTTTTGTAAGGGGTAAAAATTATTTATTTCATTATATGGCCATCATTTTGATTATTTATATTTAGGGACTTGACTATAATCTACTCTAAATAAGGGATGGAAAATGGGAAAGAATATTATTTTTGTAAGAAGAAATCATGATTAAATAGATATCTTATGTGTACTTTATTTTTATCCATTTTCTATCCTAATAATAGTTTTTCTACCTCTATATTAATTAATTTAAAAGAACCATATGATATACAATAATCTTGTTTGTTAGATCTATAATTTTTTTTAGTTTGAGTGTAACCGTTTTATTTTATAGACTAGCATACTTCTTAATGGTGCAATAATATTTTGACCTATCTTTTCCTCATATCTCTGAATAAAATCATATAGATAAATAGTTATTGTTGAAATCATATTTATACCACAAATGTTATTCAATGTAATTAGTATTTTTTTAAGGTAATAATGGTGATATTATATGAATATATCAAACAATTTCGCTTTTGTCCGATATATATTTTATGAAGTTATAAAATCATACAATATGGAGGTGAAGTGTGATACCCTCTCATTTTATTCTTATATTCAACTTGATATGTGGAGTACATTCATTGTACTCTATATTAAGTTTTACTTGTAAAAAAACATCAATTAATGATCATCACATTTTTGATAGACCTCATTCATATTTTTTTATCTGAAATATTTTTACCCATTTTGCGTCTGTATGAAGAAACTAAGAATTTATTCCACATTATTCTATAGATTTCATATCATAAGGCTATATAAAAATGTTATGGGGATTAGCTGCTTCAATGGATCACTCATGAAATTAAATAATGGGAATTAGGTGACTCTAGACTTGGTGTTATTAAAAATATAATTCCACTTAATCAGTATATTATTTTCTCTCTGGTCCCAATATTAAAATAACCAATCTACAGATAAAATTCAATTGGTATTGTACTAAATAGATTCAATTAGTTTTAGTGGGAGTGTTACATAGTCCAAATAATGTGTATATGATATTTGTAAAAATGATTACGGTTGGATCAGAAGTTACTATCCTTGATATGTATCTTGTGATATCCTATAATATCTCCTTGAAATTGAAGTTATTATTTTTCTAGTTGTGTAAATTATATATTTCATGGCCTCATAGATTAAAAAACTTGTTTTATAGACTAAAGGTCAGTTGGATGGAAATTATATATATTGTTTAATCATGCGGTACCATATTCATTAAGGGGATGCTCCGATGGAGTGTAATTTTCCTTGGACATAAGGTAACACATAGTTGGTACTTTTCCCATGATAAATTTAGTGTTTCGTATATTAAATATTTCGAACTCAACATCATATTAAAAAATAATCCCCTCATTGGAAAAAGAAACATGTTTATTTTGTGATGGGTGGGATATTGATATAGCCACAAGTTTTTCTATATATTTGTATAATTAATAACTATTAAGTGGTACCTATATATATGTAGAATCATTAATATCATTAGTTTTTATCTAATATAGGTTACCAAATCATTCATCATAATTTTCTAGTTTAGTCATATTTGTAATTGTGGACTCCTCATCAAATTGTTATTTTTCAGTGTTATGGTCTATGTTATCGATGATGCTGACATCTAAAATATTCTGTGATTCAAATTATATATTTGGAATTAGGAAAATATTAACCTTGGAGTGGACGGTTAATTTTTCATCCTAAAAATACTATTTGGGGGATATGTCATAATCCTCCAACACTTATGTATTATTAGATGAATAAATTAACATTAATCTCTTGTGATGATTTAATCGATCTCTTCAATGATCACCCAAAAATATTTTTCAAAATGAAATCATAAGTTTGTCACTAAATTTGTTTACTTAACATGCACAAAATAAATGAGATTAATTGAAAGGGTAATACTATAGTTGAGGTTTTTCCTACGAAGATGATCCTTGTAATAAAAATCCCAAGTTCCTCAATGGATGTGGATGTAATAATTACTCTATCCTTGTTGTCTAGGTGTTTTTTATTTTCCACCGTCATGAGAATTATTTTGTGTTGGTTTTATGGTTCCATGGGTGGTGGTGGAGTTAAAATTCCCATAGAACTGTTTTTTTTAGATTATTCATTCATCCATTATGCAATGGTGGAGTATCTTATAGGGATTACTGGTCCTTTATCATGACATGAGTGGAAAGAATAATATTTTTAAATGAACAATTATCATTATATAGGTTTTTTCTATTATGTTTCTCTCATTTTCATCATAATATAGGGTATAATTAATTTCTTATCATGATTATATATGACTATAAAAAGTATTTCTCCCACTATGTACATCATTTATGGGATTTATGAATGCTGGGAAATAATTTCACAGATTAAATTTCATATACATACCCATTTATTGATGCTTGGACTAATGGATGTACACTATAGGAATCTTTTCTCGATAAACCTTATTACATGGTTATTAGATTAAAATATAGTTCCTCGTTTTTTTACACCCTCTGATATGAACATAAATGGGCGTATTACTGATCATTTTTTGATTATTTTCATAATACTATTATTGTAATTTTATATATTCACACAATATTTCAATAAAATATGGTATGAAGATTCTCATATGGTATCATGGTGAACAAGGAAATAATTCAATGTTAATTTATAGAGATGGTTGAGATATGTAACATAAAACCTGTATTCATTATTAAGATGGGAATAATTATACAATAACTTCTGATCAATGTATGGAATAAGTTACATTTTTATTTCCTTTGTAATTTCATACTGGGAGTTCACATACCCCAAAACATGACTAGTATTATTTTCATAAAAACTTCACTCCACATCACCAATGATTTATCTTCAAGTTATATATATTGTAATTTGACCTTATCAAACCATAAATTTATTTTATTTTAATTACCATGAATAAGAGGAAAACATTATGAAAATTTATAGAATCACCAAATGATATATAGTTTTGAGAGTGTTATTTATAATTATTACCTCCCGAGAATTCCATTTTATTAGGACAAGATATCACCGATCGATGAGATGTCACAAGGTATATATAACATCAATAATTTTTTTCTTATTGGTAGGAGGTTACTATAAAATAATATATTAATTTGGTATGTTATTCACAATGGTTGGATAATGTATTATTCAGATAGATTTTCCAATGATAATCATGAAGAGGAATTTCATGGTTAACACTTGATTTACCATTTTGGTGAGGTCCTTATTTATATATTACTTTTATTTAATTGGGAGGAAATATATAACATAGAACTTGGGAGAATCTACATGGTTATGTAAATTTTATCCAAATGGTTGGTATTTAATGTTATTGGTTTTTTGGTTGCCTTCAATGAGAGGAATATCATGATTCTTTTTTCATCATTACAGAGAGTACCATGATGACATATAAAATAAAAAGTTCCTATATATTTGTTAACTTATATTATATGGTGAGGAAATCCATGGTTAGTAATTAATAATGATTTATGATGTTGTAGTTAAAAATTTCAGGATATATTACGAACTATACCAATTGTTATCTTATAGATGAATTTTTTTATAGATCTTCAAATTGATTGGTGGAGGTCCTCAGATGATGGTTCCCTATGGGAGAAATGAAATAATAATTGAATTCATCAAACCATTGTGAATATATCCATTTTCTATGATATCATTTTTTCAACTATTTTTAGGTTTATCATGGATATTATATTTTTTCATGGGGATGATCTCTACAATAGGAACTCTGGGGTGGAACACCAGACATGTTCATCATAGTAGTGTAGAGGGTACCATCATTCAAATTTATATAGAAAGAGCATCGATATATTTTTAATTATGTATCCTTAATGAGGACATTCATAGAATATACAAAATGGGGGAAAACAGGTTTTTTTGGATTTAGAGATCAAATTAGGGACATTATAGTAGTTTCATAAGAGAGGACCTCTAGAGATGGTGGACACAACCTTTTTGATATGGCCTTCCTAGTGGATTATCATGAAAAAAAATCAAGATTTTTTCAATATAGTGTTATATGTAAAACCTTAAATTTGATTTATATATGGAGCAACACCATATTATTTATCATGGTACCAAATTAATGACTATAAATATCATAGTTTTCATTTCTTTTTTGAAATGTTAGTAGACCTTAGTTTCACTAACATAATGTTCAAAAGAGCCTAAAGAATATTAGATTTGATAGAGGAATTGATATTAATATAGACTAATTGTTTCCCCTAATAGGGTCTCAATATATAATTTATTTACCATGAAATATGAAATAGAAAGTAACTTATAATTTCAGTCCCATAGTGTCGGTAACAGCTCTCATGATTAGGATCTGTAATAAGAAACTCCTCTATTTCTATCCATATGTGTCAATGGGATTCAATATATTGAATTTTAATATGGATATTTTCCTATACTAGAGAATCAAAAAATATTTTTACCTATAATTACCTCATTATATGATTCTTGGTATAGTTATTTGGTGTTGGGATATCTAGGGTTCAAACTATAACATGTTATTGAGTGGTTTAGGAAACACAACTTTTGAAAAGCGAGATACATGAGGGAACCCTCCTAAGAAACTCCCAAATATAAACAGTGACATAGATTATTCATTCAATTAATTAATATTAATTAAGGAGAAAATAAATCAAATTTTTTTAGGAATATATATTGATGATTTTGGATGATGCACCATGTTCTAATTTCTCCCTTTTGTATTTTCTTGAGTAGTATATAATATTTAAATTCACGTCCATGTGGAATCCATGAGATTGAACCATGGTGGGGTTGGATTTATTTATGAGGTATTCCTATTAAATGGTTTTCACCTACTACTACCAGAGTTGTTGGCTTTTTGACCATATATATAACACTAGGATATTCTAAATTTTTCTAATAGTATATGATATATTATTTTAAAAGTAAAACCAATATTATAAATGATTATAACACCAAGATAATTTATGAAATAATAATTTTTTATATAAATTAAATCTATTTGATAGCATTTTATGCATGAACCAATGTGTTTAAATGAAATGTGATACTATATGAATATACTATTAATTACACAATGAATTTATATCATAACAATTCAATTAGCATATATAAATAAAAATGAATATATTATGAAAATTATATTTATCACAGATGAATAGATTATGTTAAATTTTTATCTATTAATTTTAAATTTTAAAAATATCTTTTGAAAGAAAAAGAATAGTTTTTATTAATATGTTTTTTCTAAAATGATTTTTTATTGCCTGATGAATAGAAATCAAAAAAGTAAATTTAATAATTTATATAAATTTTAATTAATAAAAATAAATGAATTGTTATTGAAAAATAATAATATTAAAGTAATATTATTTTTTGTTAATGTAATTTAAAATTTAAAATTTTCATTGATTAGTTATTAATACTGGTTTTTATTACAACATCATTTTTTTAAATAATATAATGGTTCTATTTTTATTTAAAACTGTTTTTAATGTTAAATTAAATATAATATATTATATTAAATAAAATTTAGTGTAGTGGTGTCAATTTCATGTTGAAATATTTAATAAATTATGTATAATTATTATAAGTTAACATTTGGAAGACAACTTCCTCTTCGCATGTGTGGGACTAATTTTAAATTAATTAATTATGTTTATGATATTTTAATTTCAGAAAATGTATGAAATATTTGGAATATATGTAGTTAATATTATATAATAATTTCAACGTAAATTTTTATCTTAATCAAATGTGAATTATAGTAAAAAATAATTCTCATGATTATGGTTAAAATGATATTGTCATGGGTAAAACTAAAAATATAATAGTTAAAATGAAAAAAATCGTAAAATTCATAATTTTTTTTTATATTTCATCAATTATCAACTTAGGATCTATTTTTATGATTTATTTAGATAGTTGACAATAAAATTGAAAAAGATATTAGTTTTAGTAAGAAAAGAAAGAATGAAACCCCATGGGTTATGAATAGTAACTATATGTTCGCATAAGGACAAAAAGAACTAGTAAATTAATATTCATGTTTATTTTAATGATAATCAAATTAATTTCTTAATAAAATTTATTTTTAATTTCTAGTACACATATAATAACGTTACAGGCTTAAGAGACTCTAATATAGTAATTAATTAATTAATATAATATAAAATAAACAGTAATCAAAATATAAAAACCAAAATAAATTGAAGGATTTTATAGTGTTTAATTAATTTATATATGAATGTATCATATTTTACTATTTACAAAATAACTTTATAAAATTACCTCATTGCCTTGATACTTTTTATGTATCAAATAAATTAATAATTTCAAAATTGACATTTATGTTATGTTACAATAAATAAAATTTTCTAAAATGATAAAAATTACATATGATTTCTATCAATTGACATTTAATTATAAATAGTTTATTAATATAATATAAGAACATTTTATTTAACTAGTTTAAATTTATATTTACTATATTTCCCTCTGAAAGAAATGTTTTCACTAGTTTTATGGTTAATATTGTGTTTTTTTCACAATAAATGCTATTGTGTTCAAAATAATTTTCAACAAATGATGGTTTTTTTATTAATATTATTGTATGTTTATAATAATTTGGTTCATTTTATTTTAGGATCATTGGATAAATTACCTTGTTTAAAAATATTACATACCATATTGTATAATAAAGTGGTGAATGTAAGGAAACATATAAGTGAAGTACAAACATGTTTATAACATTTGAATTTTGTGCGGTAGAGGTGGTGCATGAACATTTTATCGCCCCAAAACTTAAATTAAAAATTATTGAACAAATTTAGTTTAGGGTGACTTACGATTAATGAATAACTTTGGTATTTTAACAATTACACTTCTCCTCAATTATAAACAGAACCTCATTATCATCACTTGTCTGAACCTGGAAATCCATTTGGATCAACCAAAACATAAAAAAATACCTTACCAACATATATATACACATTATAGAAGTATTTTTCTTCCAAAATTTCATACAATAATTTCCATGACAATATATCCAAATAAATTTTCTAAAATAGAAGGTGATCATCTAAACAATGCTCTCTCTATTTAAATTTCTTCATATTAGACCTCCAAAGAAGAATTAAAGTCTAATAATTATTATCATCTTTATTTTGTAAATTATTATATGATATTTTTTATATGTAATAATATATTCTCATCTCCACTTCCATAAAATGGTAAATGAAATATTCAATCATTTGTTCGTTGGACAATAGCCTCACTAACAGATCTAACTCGTTTCCAATAAACACATTCCATGCTTTTAAATAATTATGAATTTAATTTATATATATTATATTTATTATATAATTATTAATTTTATAATATCACATATAAAATCATAAATTCTATTATGTTTAAAATAATATATTATTTCTCGTGTGTACAGTGGAGTATCGCCTCACGAATCTATGTGGTGAGTTTTACACACACTCATTACATGGAAAGTAAGAAAAGTATATGTTTTATTGGAATATGATATATATATATATATGTGAAATTTAATAATTTATTAAAAACTGATATATAAAAAATTCCTCACACTTCCACCCATTAATGGAATTATAATGTCACTCATGTATATTTATGGACTAACATGTCCACAAAATTATTTGATTCATTTTACACATCCAGAAATCAATAATAATTCAAAAAATTAATATATAAAGAATATATTATATTTATTACATTAATATCACTATGAAGACTGTGAATATATATCACATGTATAGGAATTAAAACATTTATATCAAACCAGTCTTGTGAAAACATGTAAAATAAAACATGAAACAATGAAAATAATGACTTAATATTAACAATTGGGTATTAATATATTATGAGAGGATCATATATGATATTGTAAATATAAATATTTTTATATAATGACCTATTATTTTCATATATTATATTACATCCACTTTTGATAATGTTTCATATATTATAAATAACATGCCCAAATATTGTATTACATTAGTTTCTTTAGAAATAATTAACACATTATTCTAGTCTGGTGGAAGATCATTAATTATTTTCAAAAATACAATTACCTTTATTAATCCAACATATAACCATTCCTACTACATAGGGGGGAAGGAAAATAAGAAAAATGTGAGAAAATATTCACAGTCAGGGTATACATGGATATATGTAATCAATAACATGATAACAAGGGTTTGTCAATGTGATCATGATATTATATGATCAAAACCATCATATAAAATATCATAAAAATGAATCCTAAAATAAATATTTTCAGTTCATATGAAATGAATCATTGAATAAAAAAGAACTTATTCCATGATATCTTAATTATATCAAAAGAAATGTAATTTTTGAATACACATAAACATGAAGCTTTATCAAAATGTATAAATTTTAAAATTTTCACCCGTTAAATTATGGAAATGAAAGAAGTAACATTAATGAACACAAGGAGATTAAATCCAAAACCACACGTAAAATTATAGACATGAAACGAGACCCACAAATATAACTATGAACATAAAATCATGTTCAGGCATAACATATATGCCTCATTAGTTATACATGTTTACCCAATAAATTGGCCAGACATATATGTCCCAAAAATAACATAATGATAAGATTATATATTTATTCCATAATTACCAAAAAAGTTCATCATATTATAATCCATTGAATGAAATAGGATTCAAAAACACGAACCTTGAAAAATAATTAGGATTCCTAAATATCATTCCATTAGAAAAATAAAAATTAAAAAAAATATGAATTTCATTATTTGATCATATACCCAATAATATCTAAACTATCTCAAATAATTCCATATTCTATGTAATATAATCTTTAATGAAGTTTTTAAAACATTTCTTGAAGAAAAATTTATTTTCAATTTCAAAAATTAATTTAAAAACATGAATCAATTATCAACCTTTTTTCAGTAAAAATAACCATTAAAAATATAAAGAAATATTTGAAATAATTTTAAACTAATTTTTAATTCATACTCATGAAAATTATTACATTATCATTAAAACACATTTTACACATTTGTATAAAATATTGTTCTCATGGAACATTGATATCAAAGGGAAGAAAAAATAGCATAAAATAAACAAAAAATATCATGAAAATATTTATATTAATGATACATCAATTCAATGTGAATTTTAAAAACATTATAAAAAATATATGTTCATAACATAACACGTGTCTCAAATAAGGTAAATTGAGACAAACATTATGGGTTTATTAACTTTTCATACATCAATCCCATGAAATATTGATCATCTAATGATTATGAAAATACACATAATATTTTGGATATTAATTATAATTTAAATTCATGGGCATTATATACACCCCGTATAAGAAAAAATAATTTTATTAGGCATGCGTAATACAAAAAATAAATATGGGATATGCATCCTTTACCTTATGGCATGACTCTCATCATGCTTATGAAGAACACATGTATAAAAAATATAATTTTACTATAAATATATTATAGAACCATATTCATATATATGTATATATATAATACAATATAATATTTAAATATGACTTTATATTACCAGCTTATTAATAATTACTTGTTTATGGGATGTTTCATGTAATAGCTGCATTGTTAACATTCTTATTTTCAATAGTTATTTTGATCGTCATACATAGATCATGATTTAATTATCTACATAGTGATTACCATGATCGAAATATCATATATATTCTTTATATATGTATTTATATATAATTATAAAATATAAAAAACGAAAATTCAATAAACTATTCATTGAGATGGTTAGTCATAAGTATTTATAAACACTATAATAATTCCATGTCATATTTGAGGAACAAAAGGAAATAAAATATGTGTATATATATAATATAATTAGAATATAATTATTATTCCATATATATGATATAATTTCAATAAACCCATCCTTAGTAAATTCCATGTATGTTGTTAATGAATCACATCACATTGAAGAGGCGATAGTCCACACACCCACAAATGATGTTTTCATATTTCAAAAAAATTGAAATCATGGAGATATGTTTTTTATAATTAACATATATTCATGAAGACCTCATAAACACCATATATATAATATTAAAATGAATTTTCCATCATAATTCCAATCAATGATAGGTGTAACAGTAAAAATAATCAAAATCATTTCGTGCAGTGGTAGTTTGCAGAACATAAGAAGTGTGTGTTTGTTTCCCATTTCATTGAAGCACGTGTGATTGTAGATTTTACCAATAATATAATTTCATATATATATATATATACTTATAATACCGATGTTACTATATAAACATTAAATAAAAATAATTTAATGGATTTAATGATGTTATTAAGTGAAAACATTATTTTTTGAAGGTTTACTATTATTTGGGTATATCCTTTTGATTTGCGACAAAGGTCTTCCTTGATTGGATTTATTATAAAATTAATGTTTAATGAGTTAATATATAGACGTTTTAAGGGTGTTTATTTAGTGTTTTTTTAAAATAAAATGCTTATTATATATGAATAAAATAGGATAATATGTTCCCTTTTATATGGGAGGGGAAGGGGACTATTGATATTTCTAGAAATATTAAATTTTAGTAGATTAAATATCATAAAAATAAATGGAAATGGTTATTTATTATAATATAATGCAAGATAAATTTATTATTTGATCAACTAAGTTATTTTATAAAAAATATGGTATTATTTTAAATGTTGTAATTTTGATTAGTCCTTTGTAATGTTATTTTAATTTCAACTATGCGAAAAATGTTTTTAATATTAAGAGGGTGTAATTTTTTGCATATAAACTATCAAAAGAACCATTAATGTATAATTTATCATATTTCCACCATATCTAATCCCATTGTCCATAATAAATATTTTTTAAAAAAATTATAAAATAATATTTTCATAAAATATCATAACTACCAATTTTGACACTTTTCATAATATAAACATTATGAAAATTAATCCTGCAAGATTACATTGAACTAGTTACATTAATATATCCTTAATATGTCCTCTTAAGAAATAAATTTTGATTATAACATTAATTATGTGATATATACTTCTTTATATATATCTAATATCATTTTATTTATTGTCTCATTATCTGAGTAGTTACTACATTATCATTTTGACATTATTTATGATATTTATTTCATCAATAAATATTTACAATATATTTATATGATGTAGATAAATTTTTTAATCCATATAAAAATATATAGTGGTTAATATCTTTTATTTACCCCATATTATAATTATTATACATATTAAAATTATGAGTGTGATATTTTGTTACTCCATTTGAGTATAACAATATTAAATTATTTTCATGGCCCATTGTAAATTAAAATTTTAAATTTCTATCATTATATTTTAAGGTTATAATTAAATTCATTAATCAATTTTTTTAAATTGTTAAGGATTTTTTATAATATTTATAATATTATTTTTTTCCTTAATTACATAATTTACCATAATAATTTTTTATTAAAAATGTTATTTTTTATATTTTCCAAATATAACAGTGACTTATTTACTACATGTTAACCTTATGATTCCAAATATTGAATACATTTTTCATAATTCAAAATTCATAAATTTCTAAAATTTATTTAATATTAATCCTATTGAAATATGAGGAAAAAGTTTTTAAAATTAAAACGTCCAAAAAATACAGCTTTTATATCCAAATTCACTATGAAAATAAATCAAATACCATAAATTGGATTAAATATTTAAAAACTAAAAACAATTACACCTTAAAATTAATAAATTATATTACTTGACATTATAAATTATATTTATGTGAAATATTTTTTCAATTAAAATTCATTATCATTTATTATTCATCAAATCATTAAACATATCATTAAAAAATATTATTCCAAAGAAAATTTAGGTATCCCTCTACCAAATAAGAAGATAAATTTATTTTATAATAATTATAAAGGGGTAAAAATTTAAATTCTTAATTGTTTACAAATTAAATGGTCATAAAATTAAACTTTTTAAATGTAATCCTTTTGATTCATAAAATTTTATTTATTATTATATTATTCCTAAAAAATATATACGTTGACATTAAAAAAATATTGAAGATTTAATATAAAAAATTTATTTAAAAATCAAAAAATAGCGTGTTATGTAATTTATTATGGTGAAATGGTGTATTTAGATAGATAAAATGTTTTCTTTTAAAAATAATTCTTTTATTTTCAAATAGATTTTACTTTCATTTCATGATAATTGATGACTAAGGATTTATTTTATATACATGTATAAATTATGTTTTCATAATTTAGTTAATCATATTTTTTATTTTTGAATTATAATGGAAATGTGTTTAGTATAAATATATTTTAATAACAATATTAATAATATAATTTAATTCATTAACACTTGGTCATTTGTGTAATGGATGTTATTAGAATAATGTAGTAGTTTGTGTAACAGAAACCAAAAATAGTGATTCTTGTTTTATAATATAATCTATATGTTTCATATAGAACATCCTGGACCTGGGGTTGAATTCATATAATGAATAACATTAATCATTAATATAGAAAAATTAATATATGGTGTTTCATGAATTGAAAACAATTCAAATAGATAAATTTATTCAAAAATAATTCAGAAACTTTTGGGGGTTTGCATTATACCCCAATTAAAATGAATTTATCCCTCTAAATTATTCTATATTATCAATTATTTAAAACATGTAGGTTAATTTTATAGAATACCACCGCATAAAAATGAATACGAAAATATCCATTTATAATGGAAATGTTGTAAACTTAACAATTACCCAATGTGACTCATTATTAGGTTTCCACATATGATAGTATGGTTGCGGCGTTAAAACTTGTGCATGTAAGGGAAATATAACAATCATGTTCTAAAGGATAGTGATATAGAATAAGGTTAGGAGAAAGTTAGTAATCATATGTCTATAAATCTATGATGATTTAAGGGGCTATTTGATTCATAGAAAAATAAGGTACTAGTATATAATTTTATTTCAAAATAATTTGAGAAGATATAATTACATGATTTCTTCTCATTTGTACTAATCACCCATTTATTTAATTTATCAATGTCCACATCATTTCATACTCCATGATTTTTTTTTTCAAATTGTAATACCTTATGAACTATTTGATTATAAGGACTATAATGAGATGATAATTTATTCAATATGTCGCTAATTATAATAAAAATGGTTATCATAGGTTATCTAAATATTCAACTATATTTCCTCATTAAATGTTATTTGCAAACATTTACCTCAATAATTACACTTATATTCCTTTCAAATGATTAAAACCCAAGAAATTAGATAGTAGGTCACTAATTATAGTATTTCTGCATAAAAATAATGATGTTTCACTAAATTTAACAATAAATTTCACATGATAACAATTATCATGTTTTTAATTGAAACATGTTAATAACCTGTATTACCATAAAATGTTAGTGAAAACATGCATGAATTCATTAAATTACTATTTCCTCAAACCATAAATCCAAAAACTCTAAAAAATCAATCTAGGACAGCCAAATCTGTGTTTTCATCATATCAACCCATGTTCATCAATACTATCAAAACCATTTATCAAAAATCAAACATATTTTTATTCCATCATTACAAAATGTATAACATTTTTTGGGGTATCCTTACCTTGGTCATTTGTTTACAAAAAATATCACCTTACAGTTTCTATAAATATTCATGGTGACAACTACCATTCAAAGTATTAACTTAAATAATTAAGGAAAAAATATAGTTGATAAATACATAACTTCAAATTTTCTTTATCGAAAAGGCCTTATAAGGACCCAGTTGTAGGTCACCATGGAATCGATCGATTCAACTTTTAGGGATGGTGATTAACATTTAAGTACACCTTAGAAAACCAAAAAAATTACCATTATGTACCATTGTAGAATCATCATGACTTTTCTTAAGATCACGGAATTCTTTAACCATATTTTTTCATAGAATATGAGGTATGTACTTACAATAATATACCCACATAATCTATTCCCATTCGATATATTAAATTTATTCATATTCTCATATGTTCTTATTATGAGTCCACAACTAGTCGTCTTCCCCTTCAAAATAATATATAGCCAAAACTAATTTATCTTTTTCCATACTATAATGTGTGTAAATTGTATTCCCATTACTACTAATTCAATATTCAGTAACAAGTGGATCTGATGAACAAATGGGTGATGGTGTCTGTTTCCTCATGATATTTTAAATATAACCTTTTCCCTATTCTTATCATTTTTAAATCAATCATGATTCATCTATTGTGTGAGTGTAGAAATAAAATTTTCAATTCTATCTCCCATTTTGTTTTGTTTCATATGATGGAAATAATTTAGTTTTCCATAGCATTAATTATTATCATGTTTCTTTAGGTATATATCCATTGAATAATACTAGATATAATATTGTTATAAACACTAATTATAGTGGTAGAACTAAATAACCATGGGAATTAACATATCATATTTCAATTTCTGAAAACGTTATTATAGTCATATGTTATTCTTAATTATTAAATAAACACTAGTATCGTAACATATATATAGACTTATACATAGAGATATCCTAATACATTTCCTTATAAATACCTCTAGGTATCAAACTGTAGTTATCTTATCTATGTTTGAAAAGATTGACTAAACCTTTTTATTGATATACACTATAATTAACTAGGATTCCCATTCATGGATATTATATCATTTTTTTGTGGAAAACTTCATACATTATACTAATAGATTCCAAAATACCATATTAGTTTAGAACCTTTGTAATCATTAAAAAAAATATACTCTGGTGCAACATCATCAATGATTCCTAAAAATAAATTCCATTTATTAATCCTACAAAACTCATTTCCATATAACTTGGGGAATAGAAATATAAGAAAATGGTGAGATGAGATGCTCCGTAAGGGTAATCAAGGATACATTTAAGCATAAATATGATAATGAGAGAATAATGATATTATAATAACAATATAATACCTAATATTACATATATAATGTTATCAAAATGATTCAGGTAATAAATTATTATAGTCTATAAGAGATGAATCATAATGAAATTTAAAAATTTCCATGATATCATAACATTGTCATAACACATGAAATTATTGTTGACATATTTTTATGTAACATGGTGAACATGTATAAATAGAAATATTTTCAATAAATAAATAATTTACATGAAATCATTCCCTTTCATAAACATATAGTCTTTAAAATCAGGTTGACACAAAAAATTATAGACATGAAAACCATATCCACACATAAAATTAGTAACATAAACAAAGTTTCACACATATAATATATACCTAATGAGATATCCATATTTACTTAATGTATTATAGGAATAAATATATACCACCAATTATATAATAATAACCATTCATATGTGTGTCACAATAACATAAATAAATCATCTGATCAGAATCCATGGAATGAAATGGGTATCGTAAATATATCTGATGGAATAGAATTATGATTAATAAATATCATTCCATATTTAAGATTAAATATTGTAGAAATAATATGAATGGTATCTTTGGATCATATCAATAGTAAAACATAAACTATGAAGAATAATTTATTTTCGGATAGAAAATAATTTTGAAATATATTTTTAGATCATTTCTTAGAAAAATATCCTTTCGACATTGAAAAAATATTTTCAAATAAATAATCATTTATCAATCATTTTTAATTGAAAACACCCTTGAAATCATATAATGAATTATTTTAATCAATTATAAACATCTTTGACATCATGTTTCTTAAACATTATTAAAAGATGATTTAAAACAATTATAAAACATTTTTAAAAAATGTTTTGAAGTACCACAGATTTCAGACGTAAGAAATAATTTAATTATATGATAATTTAAATATAATTTGTAACGCCCCGACCCCAGCTACCCAGAGTCGGTGCATTACTTCGTAACATTGGCATGATCACAAAGGATCAAGTCTCGAAAGACCGATTAGTTTAGTAGCCTTGGAAACACTAGATACATTCATAAGTCTTTCATTACATCAAAAAGTGAAAAACTACAATAACAAAGTCTCCATAGTCCACACTCATATCCTCTTCCGACTATCCCTGCAGGTCATTCATAAAATACTTCTTCACATCCTGGAAAATATTAAAACATTGAAAGGGGTGAGCTCAGATGCTCAGTAAGGATAACAATAATGCGGAAGCTTTCATAAATAAACATTAACATTTAAGGCAATGTATAACTAAAACAAAAGCCTTTTAAACATGAACTTCAACATAATATGGCAAAAGTAAAATGAGATAATGCCATTTACTTCTTCACATGGATATTCTACTGGTCGAATAATCACATGCAATATCAATAACCACTTTCATAATGAGGGAATGTATAATGCCGGACATTCTGAAACATTTTGTCAAGGCCTCGGCCAAGACATCTAAAATGATTAAGGCCTCGGCCAAAACCATAAATCAAATTGGGAAAGGGCCTCGGCCAATTCCACGTCTAGTTGTCTCATGAGACCTACCGATGCATCGAGGAGCTATAGCGGGCTCCACCCGTCACTTATTAAGTCCAATACATTCCTCACATGAATAGGTTTAAACATATCATAAACCATAACATAATCATATCACATAAAACATGCATAAAGGAAACATAACATTTCCACATTTCAATCACAAGATATCAATACAACACATTGATATAATAAAAACGCTTTCAAAACCATTTTCAATACCAAAATAAAAGTAAGTTAAAACTTTGTATTTATTTTTCATTAAAAAAAAGTGATGGCTTGTAGAGGAAGCCGAAACTCAAATAATGGTCACGGCGGCGGAGAAGTCGTTGTCGCCGCATAAGTACGGAAAGAAAAACATTCCCTTTTTGTCGTTTAGTAAAACGCTTCGTGTAAAAAGATTCCTTTTGAATAAATGTAAAAGTCAAAGGGGTTTATACACCGTATAAAAGAAAGTTGTGTATAAAATAAAATATGCCTCAACGAAAGGAGATTGAGACGAAGTCCCATAAAAAGATAATTTTTAAAATAAAATAGATATATTATGTGTATTCACTATAGGTACACATAAATAACATAAAAATACAAAATAGGACATAATAATATCATGACATAATTTGAAAGTAGGAGATTAACCCAAAGAATGGAAGTTGGGTTAAGAAGATCCCTTACCTTGTGTCCGACTTGACTCAACCGTTCTTTAACCTCCGGAATAATAAACTAGAGTTAATATCTACCTTATTAAGAACCATTTTCAATTTCATTATCCTTTTTATATCACTTATTACAATGTTATGAACATTATGTAATTATTTAAGTTAATAACGGTCATTTTGTCGATCTTTGGTACATGAGTCAACAATAAACTTCTTATAATTATAAGTTGTTCATGTGGTGAAATATCCATTATATCCAGAATTATATTAATGATGTAGATATCATATATATCATATATATACAGTATATACATTCATTTATAATATTACGTAACATTTAGAGGTAAGAAATGAAATGCACCGTTCATGGAGACGGTAAGCCGTACGTACGCATGAACGCTACTTTCATTTCAATTTCATATTTAATGGAATGAAATCATAATGATATAAATGTATAATATAATTCCAGTATAATATAGTGTATAATACCATTTACTCCATCCTTTATACATCCCACACATGGCATTAACGATTCAAATCACTTTGAGGGGGCGGTAGTCCGCACTTCCTAAAATGAAATTATCGCGTTTTACCCATAATGGAAATCATAAAGTATGCCATAAATGAGAAATACAGAAGCATAAGTAAAACAAAAACATATTATATATCATATATAAAAATAGTGACATCTTAATGGCCACCTTTGGAGGTGTTATATGAGTGTTGAACAATCATCGTTTCGTGAGGCAGAAATTCGCCATCCACAGAAACCGTATGTTCTTTAACCATTAGATGTAGGTGTGTGTAAGTGTAGCTCGAATCCTTCTTATAACAACATCCTAGTATATTGAGGATACTGGTGTTGTTACAAAAGAAATGAATAAAAAGAGTTTAGGGGGTTGGAGAAGAAAAATAAAACAAAACAACATTAGAAAAGACATTACCTCAAAATCGGGTAACTCTTTTTGATTTGAGCTAAAGGCTTCCTTGGGAAGAGTTCTGCCCAAAGTGAGGTTTCTAGGAGTAAGGAAGGAATGTTGGGAGAGTATTTGGGCAGAGGTTGGCCGAGCCAAATGGCTTGATGGTGTGAATAAGGTGGAAGAGGTGGGGGCCTTTTATAAGTGGAGAGGAGGGGCACTTTTGGAAAGATTGAAATGTTACATTATTTCAAAATGCTTTTCGGATTCTAAAGGTCCCACACTTATATAATTAGAGGCTAAGGTGATAAGGTTTCGAAATCTCCTCATCCAATTGGCTTTGGACAAGTGTAAGCCTTGGATTTTACATTATCTATTCATTTTATTAAAATCGTTAAATAATGAGGTCATCGCTGCATCATAATGATGTCATAAATAATTTAATTTATTTAATGTATAAAAAAAAATACTATGATGTAGGAAATCTTTTTAGCTTTCCAATGACTATTTATAATCAAAATTTGGACTTGTATAACCCCACTTAAAAATTGTTTTAGTAAAACAATTTATGTTAGTGTCATTTTCACTTTAACATTAAATAAAAAGTAATTTATGTTATTTCCCAACAAAAGTGGATCCATGGGGTCCCCAAGTTAGGCCATGGCTTGTCTTGGTCGGCCATGACTCAACCAATGAGGTTGGGACATGTGTCTAGGTCATTTCATATTATTAATGTATTATTTATACCTTAAACTACACTAATTACCACTAATCGCGATTAAGAACTTAAAAGTTACTATTCACCAAAAAATTATTTTGATCTCATTGAACCACATTTTACTTCTTAATGACAACCATGTATGTCGTATTTTTGAAAATCAAATCACAGAAGTTGTAATATTTCATTTAAACGAAAAATCAGTTATTTAACTACCACTTAGTGGTTTCACTATTCATCAAAAATTGAAGTTTTTCAGAATAAGGCCAAAATTTCACCCTAAGCTATAATTGATATTCCGAATTCAAAAATGATGTCTATTTTACAAAATTCCAAACATATAAGTTGTATTAATTAATTTCATAATTAATTCCCGCTGTTACAACAAATAGCGTGTTTTTAAGAAACAATTTATATCAAAAGTTTGGCAATTGTTTATGTCCAATTTCAATGTTAAATTAATTCTAATGACCACCATTGGATAAAATGGTAAAAATATTTTCTAATTATACCTTAAAACCACTAAATAGTATAATTTATCTGTATAAATTATTTTGATTAAAAAAGTTGTTTTTATGTATTTTTCACTATTCATAAAAAATTAGAAGTTCTCAGAAAAATACCAAAAATTCAACATAGGCTAATTTCGATATTACGAATACAAAAATGAAGTCCATTTTGAAATATAAAATTTCTATAATTTTAAAAAGTGGTTATTACTATTCATAACGGCTATTTTGATTAGTTGCGGTGTGTTAGAACTCGAACTTGCGTACAATGCAAGCTATTGCATTATTGAATGAGAAGCGTATCGTGGAAGCTCGGGGTGTTACATTCTCCCCTCCTTCAATAAATTGCATCCTCGCAATTTGAAATTTTTCTTTGATAATAAAAGGCTGAAAATAGAAAATACCTTTGTGGAAAACCCACATCGGAAATAAGGTTAATAAATATATAACATTAAAAGAAAGCAGGATAAGTACAAAGGTCACCCGATATAGCCCATTCTAGGATTCTATGAAAATATGGATATGGAGGAGAAACAAACCATCAAGGTCTGATGGAGAGTTATAGAAAATAGGATTAGGAGAATGTTTAACCACAAGAAAATCACAAACTTGTGATTGGTTAAACGGTCATTGAATCCCCAGTTGGAAAAGTTAACCGACAACATTTTTGTTTTAAGTTACCTTTTATAATGTTGAGGAATTTATTTATGAGATTTACTAAGAACGTAAGGGAATATACATACTTGTTATGTATACTTTCATTCGTTAATAAATTTTTACCACAAACCCAACTTTTACTCCAAATGGTAACGGAACTCAAAAATATTCTATTTATCCTAATTGTATAAGGTTCCAAATGTTAACACATACCATTTAGATTAGTAAAACGATTTTGTAATAACCAGGGACTTCCTGTAGGCTAGTGGTAGGAAATAAAGGCTTGTCGCACTATGGTTGTGGGTTCGATTCCTGCAGCTGTGTCCGACGCGACGGGTTATTCCCCACCCTGCAGGTTGTCCTTTTTCTAAAAATATAGTATTATAGTATTCCAGAAATAATCTTCAGAAAAGTTTTAACCTTAAACAATACTATTCAAAGTTCAACTTAATCCATCCCAACATTTATAGTTATCCAAAATACCTCTGTCCAAACTTTCTCTAAAAGGTCTCTTAATTCCAAAATCAATTGTAACATCAGATTCCCCAAACAAAGAAAAGTTTCTCTTATTGTCACATACTAAAAATATGATTACCTTAATCATATTAAAACCTTACTGAAACCAACAAGTACTGCAGTACAATCCTTATATAGATCACATTATTCTAATAACCAGAATATAATCCATGAGTCCGAAAGCATCAATACATTAGTTATTCTGCTTCAACTGTAGTAATAGCATAAGATTGTCCTTGATCCCTTGGCCTTTTCTGAGGTAAGATTCCTTGACGCTTAGGACATTCATTTGCGTAATGACCCATTTCTCTACAATTGTAGCATTCAACTTTGACAGCCTCTTTCTTTCCCTTGCAATCACGAGCCTGGTGACCCTTTTCTCCACATTTATAACAAACTCCCATTCCTTTTAGGCAAGTACCAGGGTGATTCTTCCCACAATTATCACATAATGGAAAATCCTTCTTTCCCTTTTTCCCTTTATCTGTCTCTTGTTCCACCGTTCTCTTCTTCTCTTGCTTTACTTTGTTGTCATAAGACTTAGAGAATTCCTTTTCTGTCTTGATAGCACATGAGACTATATCTTCGTATGATGAGAAGGATTGTGATACTAAAGCTCGACGGAGAAATGGTTTTAACCCATCAAAGAAACGATCAATCTTACTCCTTGGGTTACGTATATAATCGGCAGCATGCCTCGCTAACCTTGTAAAGTTAGCCTCATACTTTGCGACATTCTCATCCTCCTTCTGCCTCAGACTCAGAAATTGCCTTTCCATATCTGCTCGATGGTCACGAGGAAAGTATTTTTCTAAGAAAAGCTCTTTGAACTCCCTCCATTCCATATTCGATACGTCATCATCTTCCTTTGTGTTTTGAATCAGTGACCACCACTGATCGGCATCTCCAGTGAGGCGGTAAACTGCCATGACAACCTTCTCCCTTTCACTACTCCCCAAGGCATGGAATATTTTCTCTAAGGAATTTATCCATTGCTCAGCTACTGTAGGATTTGTACTCCCATTGAAGGTTGGCGGTTGTTGCCTCATGAAACGGTCTAGCATTGATCCTCCACGTTGCGAATCAGGGTGCTCCATACGAGTAAGGTTGTTATTCATAACCTGCGTGAGTTGTCCCAGTATGGTAATAAGTTGATCAGCACCAGTTGTATCTCCAGGTCCACAATAATTATCTTGAGCAGGAGGGCAATCCCTACACGGAGTTCGTGCATTGATACAGTTTCCATTCCTTCTACTAGGCGCCATTTCTAAACAATGGCATAATCCAGATTAGTTTATGAATCAAAATACATAATTCCATACTTGTATAATACTTAACATAAATTGAACTATTTATGGATATAATCCATAATCATAAAAAGAAATGTTTCCTTTGAGGAAGTATGTACTCATAAACCTTACATAATGGTTTGTAAAGAAAATGAGAATTATCCTAAGCATATCCCCCGGGAGTGTCATAACCAAGAGTGCAGCAAGGCCCGTTGTCGTGCACCAGTTCCCGTTTGAGTCTAGCTCAAAGCGGTGTTTTCGGGTTTTACCCCTAGGTACATCTGTGCCAGAGCCACCTCTACCTGCTCGTATCCAGACAGGGATGTATTGCTCGGAAAACTCACAACATTTCTACAATACTAAAATTCTAGGAAGTTCTTCTATACTAATCCTCAAAGTCTATCTTTGGGCTATGTGCTCTAATCAGAGTTTATCTAAATCTAGCTTCCAAGGTTAGTACTAAACTGCCTCTGATACCAACTGTAACGCCCCGACCCCAGCTACCCAGAGTCGGTGCATTACTTCGTAACATTGGCATGATCACAAAGGATCAAGTCTCGAAAGACCGATTAGTTTAGTAGCCTTGGAAACACTAGATACATTCATAAGTCTTTCATTACATCAAAAAGTGAAAAACTACAATAACAAAGTCTCCATAGTCCACACTCATATCCTCTTCCGACTATCCCTGCAGGTCATTCATAAAATACTTCTTCACATCCTGGAAAATATTAAAACATTGAAAGGGGTGAGCTCAGATGCTCAGTAAGGATAACAATAATGCGGAAGCTTTCATAAATAAACATTAACATTTAAGGCAATGTATAACTAAAACAAAAGCCTTTTAAACATGAACTTCAACATAATATGGCAAAAGTAAAATGAGATAATGCCATTTACTTCTTCACATGGATATTCTACTGGTCGAATAATCACATGCAATATCAATAACCACTTTCATAATGAGGGAATGTATAATGCCGGACATTCTGAAACATTTTGTCAAGGCCTCGGCCAAGACATCTAAAATGATTAAGGCCTCGGCCAAAACCATAAATCAAATTGGGAAAGGGCCTCGGCCAATCCCACGTCTAGTTGTCTCATGAGACCTACCGATGCATCGAGGAGCTATAGCGGGCTCCACCCGTCACTTATTAAGTCCAATACATTCCTCACATGAATAGGTTTAAACATATCATAAACCATAACATAATCATATCACATAAAACATGCATAAAGGAAACATAACATTTCCACATTTCAATCACAAGATATCAATACAACACATTGATATAATAAAAACGCTTTCAAAACCATTTTCAATACCAAAATAAAAGTAAGTTAAAACTTTGTATTTATTTTTCATTAAAAAAAAGTGATGGCTTGTAGAGGAAGCCGAAACTCAAATAATGGTCACGGCGGCGGAGAAGTCGTTGTCGCCGCATAAGTACGGAAAGAAAAACATTCCCTTTTTGTCGTTTAGTAAAACGCTTCGTGTAAAAAGATTCCTTTTGAATAAATGTAAAAGTCAAAGGGGTTTATACACCGTATAAAAGAAAGTTGTGTATAAAATAAAATATGCCTCAACGAAAGGAGATTGAGACGAAGTCCCATAAAAAGATAATTTTTAAAATAAAATAGATATATTATGTGTATTCACTATAGGTACACATAAATAACATAAAAATACAAAATAGGACATAATAATATCATGACATAATTTGAAAGTAGGAGATTAACCCAAAGAATGGAAGTTGGGTTAAGAAGATCCCTTACCTTGTGTCCGACTTGACTCAACCGTTCTTTAACCTCCTGAATAATAAACTAGAGTTAATATCTACCTTATTAAGAACCATTTTCAATTTCATTATCCTTTTTATATCACTTATTACAATGTTATGAACATTATGTAAGTATTTAAGTTAATAACGGTCATTTTGTCGATCTTTGGTACATGAGTCAACAATAAACTTCTTATAATTATAAGTTGTTCATGTGGTGAAATATCCATTATATCCAGAATTATATTAATGATGTAGATATCATATATATCATATATATACAGTATATACATTCATTTATAATATTACGTAACATTTAGAGGTAAGAAATGAAATGCACCGTTCATGGAGACGGTAAGCCGTACGTACGCATGAACGCTACTTTCATTTCAATTTCATATTTAATGGAATGAAATCATAATGATATAAATGTATAATATAATTCCAGTATAATATAGTGTATAATACCATTTACTCCATCCTTTATACATCCCACACATGGCATTAACGATTCAAATCACTTTGAGGGGGCGGTAGTCCGCACTTCCTAAAATGAAATTATCGCGTTTTACCCATAATGGAAATCATAAAGTATGCCATAAATGAGAAATACAGAAGCATAAGTAAAACAAAAACATATTATATATCATATATAAAAATAGTGACATCTTAATGGCCACCTTTGGAGGTGTTATATGAGTGTTGAACAATCATCGTTTCGTGAGGCAGAAATTCGCCATCCACAGAAACCGTATGTTCTTTAACCATTAGATGTAGGTGTGTGTAAGTGTAGCTCGAATCCTTCTTATAACAACATCCTAGTATATTGAGGATACTGGTGTTGTTACAAAAGAAATGAATAAAAAGAGTTTAGGGGGTTGGAGAAGAAAAATAAAACAAAACAACATTAGAAAAGACATTACCTCAAAATCGGGTAACTCTTTTTGATTTGAGCTAAAGGCTTCCTTGGGAAGAGTTCTGCCCACAGTGAGGTTTCTAGGAGTAAGGAAGGAATGTTGGGAGAGTATTTGGGCAGAGGTTGGCCGAGCCAAATGGCTTGATGGTGTGAATAAGGTGGAAGAGGTGGGGGCCTTTTATAAGTGGAGAGGAGGGGCACTTTTGGAAAGATTGAAATGTTACATTATTTCAAAATGCTTTTCGGATTCTAAAGGTCCCACACTTATATAATTAGAGGCTAAGGTGATAAGGTTTCGAAATCTCCTCATCCAATTGGCTTTGGACAAGTGTAAGCCTTGGATTTTACATTATCTATTCATTTTATTAAAATCGTTAAATAATGAGGTCATCGCTGCATCATAATGATGTCATAAATAATTTAATTTATTTAATGTATAAAAAAAAATACTATGATGTAGGAAATCTTTTTAGCTTTCCAATGACTATTTATAATCAAAATTTGGACTTGTATAACCCCACTTAAAAATTGTTTTAGTAAAACAATTTATGTTAGTGTCATTTTCACTTTAACATTAAATAAAAAGTAATTTATGTTATTTCCCAACAAAAGTGGATCCATGGGGTCCCCAAGTTAGGCCATGGCTTGTCTTGGTCGGCCATGACTCAACCAATGAGGTTGGGACATGTGTCTAGGTCATTTCATATTATTAATGTATTATTTATACCTTAAACTACACTAATTACCACTAATCGCGATTAAGAACTTAAAAGTTACTATTCACCAAAAAATTATTTTGATCTCATTGAACCACATTTTACTTCTTAATGACAACCATGTATGTCGTATTTTTGAAAATCAAATCACAGAAGTTGTAATATTTCATTTAAACGAAAAATCAGTTATTTAACTACCACTTAGTGGTTTCACTATTCATCAAAAATTGAAGTTTTTCAGAATAAGGCCAAAATTTCACCCTAAGCTATAATTGATATTCCGAATTCAAAAATGATGTCTATTTTACAAAATTCCAAACATATAAGTTGTATTAATTAATTTCATAATTAATTCCCGCTGTTACAATAAATAGCGTGTTTTTAAGAAACAATTTATATCAAAAGTTTGGCAATTGTTTATGTCCAATTTCAATGTTAAATTAATTCTAATGACCACCATTGGATAAAATGGTAAAAATATTTTCTAATTATACCTTAAAACCACTAAATATTATAATTTATCTGTATAAATTATTTTGATTAAAAAAGTTGTTTTTATGTATTTTTCACTATTCATAAAAAATTAGAAGTTCTCAGAAAAATACCAAAAATTCAACATAGGCTAATTTCGATATTACGAATACAAAAATGAAGTCCATTTTGAAATATAAAATTTCTATAATTTTAAAAAGTGGTTATTACTATTCATAACGGCTATTTTGATTAGTTGCGGTGTGTTAGAACTCGAACTTGCGTACAATGCAAGCTATTGCATTATTGAATGAGAAGCGTATCGTGGAAGCTCGGGGTGTTACATAATTAGAATAATTATAGTAATGATACAAAATTTAAATGTTCCGTATATACACATCTAAAAAAATAGGTGCATAATGTAACATCTATCTCAAAGTAGGAATATTGAGACAAAATTAACTTCTAGATTTATTTAATTTTGATCCATGAACCCCATGAAATATAAATAACAAAATGGATATGTATATAGCAATAATATTTAGGATAAGTGACATAAAATATTTTAATTTATTTTAAATAGACTATATAATTTAATGAAGTAACGTAAAAGGCTTATGTACAACTTAAATAAAAGTGATACAGAGATCCTTTACCTTATATCATGAACCTCATCAAACATTTAGAAACATTATATATAATAAATATAATCGTTGTAAAAATATTATACAGAACTATATATATATATATATATATAATACCACATATTATTTTCTATGATTTCATATTACCCACTAATAAATAATTCCTTTTTTATGTTTCAAGTAATAACTTCATTGTTTCTCATTAATGTTTTCACTTGTTATTCTTGGTCCCCTTACATAGTTCATGATTTCATTGTTAACCAAATAATTACATGTATTGAAATTTTATATGTATTAATTATATATATTTTTTAATGGTTATCTATAAAATATATAAATTGAAAATAAAATACATCATTCAAGGAGATGGTAGGCCATATATACGAATAAATGTTGCTTCAATTTCATGTTGTGTTGAAAGAATGAATGTAAATGAGACATATTATATATATATAATATAATTATAGTATCATTAATATTCATATATATCATATATATTTTGTAAACACATATTTAATACATTCTATGCAATGTGTGAACAAATCACCACTCTTTGAGAAGGCATTTGTCCACACGTCCACAAATGAAGATATCATATTTCGAAAAAATGAAAATATTGAAGGTATGTTTATATAATAATAATAGATTAATAGAGAAATCATAAATATAGTATACATCATAAAAATATATATCATATAGAAATATAATTTCTATTATAATTCCCAACCATTATAGAATGTAATGGAAAAAATGAATAATATAATTTCATGGGGTAGTAGTTTTCTGTACCCACAAATGATATAAGTGTTACACATATGATGGAACAGTGTATGAGTATAGATTTGAATGATAATCTAAAAATATAAATGTATATTTATGATACAGATGATATTATTCAAATATTAAAAAAAAATTAATGGGATTAAGAAAGAAATAAAATGAAAAAGTTTGCTGATGAATGGAACCTCTTATTTGGGTGTCTCTTTCTAATTTTCAAAAAATAATTATTTGAATAGATTTATTATCAAATTATGGATTATAATATTACCTAAGTGTTTTCTAATGAAATTAGTTCAATGTTTTTCAAAACCAAAAATTTTATGATGTATGAAGAAAATTGAAGATGATGTGTCCTATTATAAGAGAGAGGACAAACAGTTTTTAAATTTCCACAATGATTAATTCATAACAAACTCAATATCAATAAAATTTCATTAAAAAAGTCATGTATTAAAATTTAATATTCAATAATGTCGTAATATCATTAAATAAATATTTTAGAGGTGTTTTCTTTTATTTTAGACCATATTATTTTGATTAACCTGTTTTTATTTCATTTCAATTTTAATTATGATACCCTTATTTTTAATATTTGTATGATGCAATTTTTTTCTATAATGTGTAAATTGGATTATAAATGGATAATTTAATACGTTTTAGTCATTTTAGAATCTATTTTTCCTTATTTAATAATTTATTAATTTAAAAATAATTTAATAAAATATTATCATCATAAAATATCAAATGTCTCATTTTTAACCCTTTCTATAATATTTAATTTATGAAACTCAATCCAGAACGATTAAAAAATTATTTAATATATACAATATATTTCATATAATCCTAAAAAATTCACGGATCAAATAAATTATTTCAATTGTATTTTTTTTAATATTTATAATAATATTATATTGATTGTTTCATTAATTGAGTAATTACTACATCATCGTTTTATAATAATATATATTAATTAATTATACATTAAAAATTAAAAATATATTTTTATAATGTATATAAACATATTATAGTCCATAATAATATATATAAATGATCATATATTATATATAAACCCATATTAAAAATATTATACATATTAAAACTAAGAGTGTGACATTTTTGTCTCAATTTGTGGTAAAAACTATTTATGTAATTTTCAAGGAAATGTGTCCATTAAAATTTTAAATTATTATAATATTGTGTTTATGGTCTAATAATATTCGTACAATAACTTTTGGTAAATTTTTTTTTTCTATTTTTATAATATTTATGATATTTTTCCCCTTAATTACCTTATTTAGCCTTAACCACAGTAATTTTTAATGTTACTACTCATATTTTCCCGAAATAATTTGGATGTATTTAATAATTTATTTTACATTGATTCCACATATAGAATCCATATTTCTTAATTAAATACACATAATTTTCTAAAATTAATTTAAAATTTATCACTTTAAGGGAACACATTAATTTTTTCCGCAAGAGAAATCATCCCAAAAATTGAATTGTTTATAGATCATAATTCAATATTAAATTTATTATAAAAAATAAAATATTTTAAATTATCAAAATTTGATCTAATTAATATTTTAAAACAATCATATTTATAATTTATTATATAAAAATTTCAATGTTTTTTTTTCAATTAAAATTCATTATTTTCACATCCTCAAAACATAAAAACAAAATCCATAAAGCACCCAAAATAATAAAGTAAATTTTAATACCCCACATTCAATTTAAAAGTTTTGGTTTTAATATAAAAATAATAAATTTGTTAATATTTAAATTTTAAATTATTTTTCAATTAAAATATTGTAAAAATACCCATTTGAAAAATATTTCTTATTATTTAAAAAAATGGATTTATTATTATCTACTACATATAAAATCTAATGGACGAGTGTAATTTTTTTTCATAAATATGTAATATATGAATTTTATTAATAAAATTCCTCGAGAATTATTTTTCAATTTATTTTGTAAAATGGGTTTTTGTAGATAAGAAAATAGTTGTCCTAGAAACGGAATTGCATTATATTGAAAAAGATCTATCTTTTTTTATAGCTAATAGATGACCAATAATTCATCATATATACAGGTATAAGTTATATTTTCATAATTTGGTTAGTCATATTTTTAAATTAAATTTTAATGTCTAGGTTGTAACTATACTAGTATTTTAATAAAAATATTACTAGTATATTATAGTTTGAAAAATCATAGATTTTCGTGTAAAATTTGTTATTAAAAGAACTCGAAATTATGTGTAACTCCAAAAAAAAATATAGTTTCATTTGCTGATGGAAAATATAAGTATTCCATTCAGTGCATCCTTGACATCTTGTTTCTTAAAAAATAGAGAATAACATGGTTCTTTCATATAACAAAAGCGATATTTAGTGTTGTGTAAAATGAAAAATGTAGAAAATATTAAATTATTTTAAATATATAAATATTATTAAAAAATTTGAATTATTATTGTTTAGTTATAAATTTATTAATTCATGAAACCATTATAAACGTATTTTAGAAATATAGGAAATAATTTAAAAATCATTTATGGTTTTCTCATCTCACTTATAGATTATGGGACATTTTTTATATTCAAAACATTTTCCTTTGTGTAGTATATATACTTAAATGTTTTATATGTTATATCCAGAATCTCATTAATGTACGTCTATTTTATGTTTTATTTTATGTTACTTCATTCATGGGTATTTTGACTCAAATGTTACCAATGTGGTAATGGTTTATTTTACAACCTCGTCAATATTCAAAAATTGGTTATTTTTACGTATCCCATTTGAGAATTTTTTACATTTATATCATAAAATCAATCTGTGTAATTACTATAGGGTTAATAATTAACATTTTGTTGATTAATTGTTCCATTTTCAATAATATGGTTCTTAAAATGTTTGTATGTTTTTTTAGAATAATGTATTCCATTATTAGTCTCTTATATTAAAAATCCATTTTCTTCAAAAGATGTTTTTTGAAATAATGTCTTCAAAACTTTTTATAAACTATACAAAATTATTTATTAATTAAATTATAAATGATTTTTTATTTTTTAAAAAAATTAAATGGAATCTTCATATCATTTTCCAAATAAGGAACATTTATATTTTTCTAAAAATGTAAAATAAAGTCTTGTTTTTACATGTAATTCATGATCTTTATTTTATACCGTCATAACCACTAAATATATTAAATAATATTTTGATGGTATTTAATTTTTACATTCAAATAAATTTCTCTTCTAAATTATGTGTGATCATTTTTTCTGAAACTGTTATTTTCAATTGAAATTTTTATGTTCATTAATACTAATATTAAAGACATATTTCTTTTTTTATATTCACCAATAACATCAACCCTCAATTGTATATGTCTTCCAATGGGGAGATATTCTGTAGGTATAATAATTATTATTTATTTGAATTTTTTGACAAGTTTCACTCTAGGTGTATAATTGTTTTATCATATATCATATTATTTAGGATTTTTATGACTATGTTTATTTAATTGGGTTAAGTATGAAATTTTGTATGTCAGTTTTTTATTATAAATTATTATGATGATTATGATTTATTCCATTAAATTTTAGTAATTAATTTTAAATAGATGTTTACAGGTGGGACTATTTGTAGATAGCTCCTCGATGCATAAACATGCCTCATGAATTTTTTTTTATAAAAATTAGATTGGTTTTTCTAATGGATTTAAATATTCCTATAAATGTTCTTGAAACTATTTTTTACATGTTTGAAATTATGAAATCCCACATAATTTGATATGATATTCCTATAAATGTGATTATTAAATTAGATATAATATACATTGATAAAATTAATGATCATGTTCTTATTTATTTGGATTTATTTGATCATTATTTCATCATTTCAAATAATGCTCACCTTGTTGTTTAAATGTAATTTTATATAGTAATTCATCATTTTCTATTGAGTATGATTTTAATTCATGACATCTTATTATGTATAAATTCCATAAATTAACATATTATCTAAAATATTTCTTATGTTTTATTTTCCCATGGATACTAGGATGATATTTGTAATTGATATTTAGGGATATTCTATGGTAATATTTGGTATTATCTATGGAAGTTTTTTTATTGATTGATTTTAACTCTAATGTGAATTTAAAATTTTTATATATTTTAATAGGAATAATTACCTATTTAGTAAATTTGGATTTGATTCCTTATATATATTTCCAATGTAACAAAATAGACACATATTCTAGTTTACTAGGATCATGGTCCTTACACATAGTGTCTGAGAAATTTTAGTATAATACTTGAGAACTAGATTATAGAAATCCATTATTTGGGTACATAACCCAATGGATGAAATTCAAATTAATCATGACTTCCTAAATTATTTGTATGTCATGGAATATTTGGTTTTCCTAAAAATACATAACATTCTAGATTATATACATTTATGTGATGCTAAATAAGATGTACCATGGGATAGTAACTCTAAAAAATTTGTATTTAGATTGACTCGAGTGTTAGCATGTACATGAAAAAGGGACCTATTGCGCCACTTTTTTGAAACTCACATGGGATATTCTTTGGTTAATACACATTTTGTTAAAAAAATATGAATCAATTGAAATTATTTTTATATTATTGAATACATGACCAACAAAACAATTTTTTTGACTATTAAAATACCAATGCATAAATTTTTTAATTAACGCAACTTGTTTTAGTAGTTTCCTTAATATACTTTATTTTTATTAATTTTATGTTCTAATATAGTGTATTCTATTATATTGAAATAATGCATAGTAAATGGAATAGGATAGTATCACTGAACATATCCCAAAGAGCCAGAATGATAATTTCATTTATGGGATTCTGAGAATTATATGGAAGTAACATGTATGAAAACAATTATCTACATATGAGGAAACAATATCATCTTCTAAAAAGTTATATGGAGATTTTTCCATGTCATATATATTTGATGAGATGAAAAATTATATGAGGTTGGAAGATAAAACGATAGATAAATGGAAGAAGTTAATAATGGATTTCCCCGCTATGTGATAATTATTGAATGAAACAACCTTGTAGATTATTGATGGAAATGGGTGTTTTACATAAGTGTGGAGTGAAAGGTCAGCATTCTAAATATGAATGTGTAAGAAGGAAACATTTTATGTTTTTTTTCAAATGTACAGGGATGATCCACTTTTAAAATTACTACCACAAACATTAATGGAATATGAATTTTATGAAGATAAGGGATTAGGGTCAAATATGTATTGCTACAATTTGATAAGTGTAATGATTAATGTTATAGTGTATACAGGTTCGAAAATTATATGGTGTATGTTTTTACCCCCTTTTAAATACAAAATATATTAGATACTTTAAAACTAGAAATAACATTCTTTTTAAAATGATCTTTTTTGTTTATTTTTATTGAGAATTATTAAAAAAACATTAATATTAATACCATAATAGAATTGAGGAACATATAGTCATAATTATTTTTTACAACCAATATAACCCTTTTTTAAAACATTTATGCTTTATATTCATGATATACACTGAAAAAATTAGTCTTAACCACATAATGTTCCATTCTATGCAATAAAATATAATGAAAAATATTTTAAATTTTTTGGATGAGAATAATAATAAATGTAAATTACATTAATAAGTTAAATTATTTGTTCATTTAAAATATTTAATATCCATTTAATACTTAAATTTTTCTCAATGTTAAATAAACAAATAAAATAAATCTTTTTTTACATGTAAAAACACGTTTTTATCTCACATGAAATAAATATAACCCATATAAAGTAATTTAGACCAATGTTTTGAAATATAGAAAATAACATTCATAACCCATTTTTAACCACTGTCATAAATAACCAGATCCCTATTATATCCATAAGAGAAAAACCATGGTAAATCCCCCAATATTTCCTATAAATAAATTTTATATTAACTAAAAAAATTTATCACTATTTGGGTCACCCCAAATATATAATGGGATCACCAATAATTTTGGGAACACCCATGTCACGACCTATCCCCCGAGGCCCGTGCCGTGACTACCCCCGAGCCCACCTTCCATATGTCAGGGGCTAGAGACTTGCACCGAAGGCATAACTCCTTAAACTGGGAAGGCAATGACTTTATAACTGAAAAAACACACCACAAATTACAGAGCTAGATACAAAACAATATTTAAAACAACATTACAAGAGAGTGCTGAAAAGTAAAGGGGCCAGAAATACAATCCCAACTGAAATTACAAGTAAAAAATAAAAGGGAAAAACAACTAAAAAGTGAAAAACAACTACTGGATCATGTGTTAGTTCGACAGTTCTGATTTTTTTCCTAGAACATATGTGGCTTCGGAATAAAAGATGATTCAATGGCTACATCTGATCATATCTATCTCTCTACAAAAGTTATATACCATGTGAGGTGAGTCAGTAACATTGTGATTTCCTTTGGAATGAGATGGATTACATGATAACATAGGTATATGTATGGGCATATACCTATGTGGGGTTATCTATCAATTTCATACTATGTGGATTATCCTTGGTGGATTTTTTAGTGACCTTGAGGGTCTTGGGGTCCCTACGGAGTATTGTTATACTCAACCCTGAACGGGATATGCTCGCACCTCGTTGTGTTCGATGCAGACGATGGACAATGCTAACCGAGGCTGAGTGTACAAGAACTGGACGGTACCTGAAGGTGAAATAAACGACGTGATGGTACACTGGGGAGATGGATGGATGTGGAGGGCTATGTGGGCTATCTTTACCTACCCTTCAGGTGGGATCCATGGTGGATGATATTGGATATTCTTCTCACCTTACAGTAGTTCTACCCTTCTCTGTTGTACTTGTAATTTTAATTGGGAATGTATTTTAGGCCCCTTTACTTTTCAGCACTCTCTTGACATACAATTTTACTTACTGTGTTGTATCATGTTGTGTACTCTATTGTGTGTGTTTTCAATTTTAAAGGAAATACCATCCCAATACAACAATTTACATCTTTGGTGCTAGTCTCCAGCCCCTGTCATGTGGTAGGCGGGCTTGGGGTAGTCACAGAACATGCCCTGAAGGATGGGACGTGACAAATTGTTATCAGAGGAGTTGGTTTTACCGCAGAACATAGGACTCTGATCTATTCTGTGAAGTAATATTGTTAAGTGTACTGAGCATGGTTTCCAGTTTAGGTAGTCCTGTGTTGGTGCGACGGCTGACGTATCCATACACCAGGACCCAGACTTTTGATTTATGTATCAGTGAACTAAAACACTGATTGGGTGTGTGTTTAAATAGATTTCTTAGTGATATATTTTATTTAGGTCACCAGGTATAACATATTGACCATGGCACACCTGTTTCTTTTTAAGATGTCCCCATGTTGATAGCCAACCACGGTTCAAGGATTTGTAAGAGATGGTATCCCACTGAGCGACGGGGCCTTGGTGTAGGGCCCTATTACAACGGATGCTCTAGTGGTACCACTAACCATTGGGCCACCGATACCACCAGCCCCATCCGCAATGAGTGCATGCCGCCTGAGAACATTGTACGAGTTCCAGCGCCTGATGCCACCCAGATACATGGAAATGACAGACCCGTAGTTAGCTGAGGATTGGATGGAGGCAATTGTGAGTTTCTTTATACTGGTAGGGACACCAGTAGACCTCATGGTGATCCTTGTTGTGTTTCCCATTCAGGAAGCAGCATTCTGATGGTGGATCCTGATGCTCCAGGTGCACGACAAGGTGACACTTTTCTTGGAAGACTTCGAGAGCCTATTTCTGGAAGTGTTTATCCCTGGAACCCTACATGTGGTGCAGATATAGGATCTACTGAATCTACAGTAGGGTAGTATGATGGTGTCACATTACTCAACGAGGTTCAGGGACCTCTCGTGCTACTCCACAGATATTGTACAAGACCCATTATTTAGGGCACATACCTTTGAACAGGGGAAGATGAAATAGATCATTTATTTGATGATCACAATCAGCATCCCGACACATTAAGTGGTATTGGAGTGATCCCTATTAATAGAGAGTTTCCTTGCTGACCAGTCACCAGGATTGAGACACACCATCGATCGTAACGTAGTAGAGTCTTCTGCAATAGGTAGCAGACAGATGTAAATTTGTGCAAGATAATCATACCTTCTAGTGGACGACCTCATGACATGGGTTCAGTTGTTCGAGGAACACAAGATAGTGCCATAAATTCAAGGAATAGGTAGTGTTTCACATGTGGCAGGTAGGTCACATGGATCGTGACTGTAAGACCTGTCGTTCGGATTATCAGCAGGAAGTTGATGGACCTCCCAGGTAGAGGTAGAGGTTTGATTGAGGCAATCTGCACGGCGTAGTTGGTCGTGGAAGAGTAGTGGGTCATGCAGCTGGTGGTGGACGACGCTATGAGGTGTTACCACCACCAACTGTAGGTCCACCCCGACCGTAGAGAGTAGGTGGACAGGGAAGAGCTCAGCTCCAGGCAGCTGAGGCATACCATCATGGTGCTCTAGACATTATTACAAGTAATGTATGTGTCTACTCCACTTTAGTTGTAGTTCTTATAGACACAGGTTTTAGTCACACTTTCATTGCCACTGCCCTTATTAGGAGCATGGAGATTCCGAATAAGCTATTGGCTTGATCCAGACAGCTATAGACTCCTTCGAGAGCAGACTCGATGATCACGCATAGGTGCTGGAAATGGGATCTTACTCATGTAGGCGAGAGCATCAGCTAGGATCTCCTCGAAGCGGTGTCAAGGCCTTATAAAGTCAACATGGGTATGTAATGGTTATCTACAGTCCATGCTTAGATCAACTGTATTGGGCGCAAAGTGCGGTGTGTCTGCACATATGGGACCAGTTTCACAATCACCAGAGAGACGGGATCCATTGAAGGGCAAGATAGACTTAATTGTAGGAGTGTGATATTGATCCATCATCAGCTGGCCTATCATACCCATAGAGTAGTTGATGTGGAGAGTATGAGCTATCCTATAGTGGTGGACCAGTACATGGATGTTTTACCTGATGATGTTCTAGGTCTACCTCCTTGTAGAGAGGTGGACATATACATTGACCTGTACCCCGGGACGACCTCTATATCTACTCTAGCTTATCGGATGGATCCCCTTGAGCTTCATGAGCTACGAGTATGGCTGGAGGACTTATAGAGGAAGAGACTCATCTAGCACAGTGCTTCTCCCTTGGCAGCATAGAGTCTATTCGCCAAGAAGGAGGAAGGGTTCTTGAGGCATTGTGTCAACTACCATCGCCTGAACTAGTTGACCATGATGAACATGTACCCAGTCTTGAGGATTAATGACCTCTTTGATCAGTTTAAGGGAGAACGGTGGTTCTCAAATATAGACCTCAGATTAGGATATCATCATCTCAGAGTTTGAGATGAGGATGTGCATAAGACAACCATTAGATGATGGTACAACCATTATGAGTTCCCAGTTATGCCTTTTGGTGTAACCAACTCTCCAGCAGTGTTCATGGGACTCATGAAAATGATCTTACTGCCATACCTCGATCGATTCGTCTTAGTATTCATCAATGATATTCTAATCTACTCGACTACTAAGGAAGAGCATGCCTACCATTTTTAGGTAGTACTAGAATCACCCAGAGAGCATGACCTTTATGGTAAGATCTCGAAGTTCCAGTACTGGATTCGAGAGGTTAACCTTTTGGGACATGTCATCTAGGAGGCTGGACTTTTAGTAGATCCAGCGAGGATTGAGGTAGTACTTTCTGTGAGCCACCCAGTAGTGTGATGGAGGTACGGAGTTTCCTGGGATTGGATGTTTGGTACATGAGGTTCATACCATACTTCTCCAGAGTTGCAGCACTACTATTATCCTTGAAGAAGAAGGTGAAACCCATCGTTTGGTTGGATAGATTCTAGAAGATCTTTAAAGAGCTGGGGCAGAGGCTGACAAGTGCCCCCATCTTTAGGCTTCTAGAGGATGGTGTTGGGTTTGTAGTTTACTCCGATGCATCTGGGACTGGACTCGGGTGTGTCTCAATGCAGGAGAGAGAAATTATCGCATATGGTTCTCATCATATGAGACAACATGAGAGGAACTACGACACCCATGACCTAGAGTTAGAAGCAGTGGTATTTTCCTTGATGATGTGGTGGAACTATCTGATGGGAGAGTGTTTCACATTCTACTATGTTCACAAGAGACTCACATATAACTTCTATCAGAAGGACCTGAACTTGGGACAACAACGTTTTCTTGAGTTCCTCCAGGAAAATGACTTCAAGATATTCTAGACTCCTGGGAAGGGGAACGTTGTAGAATATGCACTCAGTAAGAGATCTGTTATATAGCTTCTAGGAGAGGAGATAGTGTAGATGGTTGATTTACAGATATCCTTTGTCGATCGAGATGGATCAATTTTCCTTCAGTCTCTTATAGTTACTCCTCCACTTCATTATTGATTCAGGGAGGCGTAGTGTGAAGATGCTGACTGTGAGACACGATGTGTTCAGATATCCACAGGTCAGGCACCTGATGGATTTTCTAATGGTGGGGAGAAAGTTATTCAATTTAGAGGACGTACTATGGTGCTGGTGTCACATCAAGATGGAGCGTTGAGGGAGATCCAAAATTCCCCTCTAGCGGTACATCATAGAGTGGAAAAGATGTATCAGGACCTCAGATGACAGTACTGATGGCAATGTATAATAAATGTAGTAGCTGAATATGTCGCACGGTGCCTCACTTATCAGCATGTGAATGCAGAGCATCATGTACCAGTAGGCTTGGTTCAACCTTTAGAGGTCCTAGAGTGGAAGTGGCATGGGATATCCATAGACTTTGTGAGAGAACCTTCACATACATCCTTGGGTCATGACTCGACTTAGGTGATCATTGACCGACTCACCATGTTGGCCCACTTCCTACCTATCAGAGAGCATGGTTCTGTAGAGATCTTGAAACACCTCTACATTCAAGATATTTTGAGGCTACATGGAGTACCCTTGATGATTGTATCTGATCATTACGCAGGGTTTACTTCTCGGCAATGGAAGGGTTTGTAAGAGGCTTTCGGGATACAGCTTCGTCTGAGCACCACCTTCCATCCTTAGAAGGATGGTCTGACTGAGAGGACCATTCATACACTCGAAAACATGATGTGTTCTTCTGTCCTCGAATTCAGTCATAGATTAATGGATCACCTACCTTTGATGGAGTTTGCATACAAAAACAGCTATCACTCCACCATCAGTATGACACCTTTTGAGGCCTTGTATGGTCGAACCTGTAGATCACCACTGTGTTTGAAAGACCCTTGGGAGAATGCACTTGTGGAACCAGAGATGCTATGAGATACCTCAGAGAAGGTGCAGATTATCAAGGAGTGGATGAAGACTGCATATATTATACAGAATTCACATGCTGATAGGAGATAGAGACCTCTAGAGATTGAGGATAGTGACCACATCTTTCTATGGGTCTCACCCCAACGAGATTTATGGAGATTTGGGTGAGGTGGAAAGTTATCTCTGCATTTCATCGGCCCATTTCAGCTCATCAAAACAGTTGGTGAGGTGGAATACCACATAGATCTTCCACCTCAGCTGCATCGAGTGCATGACATCATCCACGTATCCCAGCTAAGGAGATTCGTGCACGACCCTTCGGACATCGTCAACCATGGGGAGCTAGACTTTGACGATGGTGATACTTGTATTGAGTTTTCAGTGGAGGTTGAGTATCGACAGAAGTGGGTCCTTCGTGGATGGTCAATACCTCAGGTGCACATTCGTTAGAAGCACGGAAACCTCTATGAGAGCACATGGGGGAGGGAGGCTTCGATGCGTGCTCAGTACCCCGATTTCTTCCCTTAGTTTCAGTCGTATCTTATAGGGACGTAAATCTCTGAGGAGTGGAAAATGTAAAGACTTGGAATTTATGTGGAAATTTGTTTCTTAAATACATGGGAATTTTATGAGTCTGTGAGAACTGACGGCGCATGAATCTAATTTCTGGTGTGCCCGGAATCAATTTTCTGAAGTTTTGTTCGGTTACATTCATTAAACGTATGAGCTAGTTTTATTAACTTTTGAACCGGTGCTCGGAATTGAAATTAGAGGGCACCATTGAACTCACAACGTCAATATTCTCTTAATAACACTTTTACTTTAATAGTAGTGAGTCAATAAGGAAAGTTAGATTTTGGGGTTTTTATAGATTGATATAAATAAAAATAATGTGTGTGGCTTTATTTTTATTTAACTGTTAAAATCTACTCAAAGAATTTGGAGGTTGGACCACCACACCTTAACCTCCCATGAAAGGTTATGGAGGTGGGGGCCACCCGAACCTAACCCCCCACTTCATAATTAATATGGTGGGGACCACCCGAGCTTCAAACCTCTTGAAATCCACATTAAGTGGGGAGAAACCTCTTGAGATCCCCACATTATGGTGCCAAATCTATTCCATTAATTAATTGAGAATCAATTGATTAACTTGAATATTTTTTAAATCTTTTCCAATAAATAAATAATAGATAAATCTTTTGTTTTTTTCGGGGGACTCACCATTGTTTTGGTGGAGCTTGGTAGATGGAAGCACTTGGAGAAACATATTCTCTATAATGAAGAACGCTTCTCCCAACGAAGAGCTACCATGGAAGAATGAAAATACACCATCCTCCAATGAAAAACATATTCTTCTTTGATCTTAAACTAGAACAAGGGAGGATGTGTCTTTCTTGAAAAATGTTGATGACGTCGTCGTTGACTTCTTCATATTCTTTCCCGAGGTCAAAAAATTGAAGTCCGCCATTCCATGAATTCGTCAATGATCAATAATCAATGGTAGGGGTTAAAGCTTTGTTAATTTTTGGACATTATTCATTTTCCATCGTGGATTATAATTCGAAGCCGCTTGAGATCACCCTAATGAGGTGGGCGCATCCCCAAAAAACACGGCCCAAACCCTCTGCCTTCTCTGTGGAATTTGACACTAAACGCGGAAAGAGTCCATGATGAGAGTTACTCGTCAACAATGTTTGCGGATCGAAGGAGACGTCTCGAGGAATTTCCAGCTACTTACAAAACGAGAAACGGGCCACCGAAACTTGTCTGGTGCCCCGCTGAATCCTCGCCGATGGATGGAATGATGAACGTTACCACATGATGAGAGCAGTGCAACTGCTTTGCCGGAGGAGAAACACGTGGCCTACTGGCCGTAGTGGTGTAGTAGTGGCCGACGCCAGTCTTCCGTGAGGAAGTCTGGTGGCCCGAACCACTGGGTCGCTGGAGGAGGCGCAGCGCAATAGCGTCGCGCGGGAGGCAGCCGGTAGCTCGGACAACCGGGAGGAGTGGGACCCCTCACTGGGCCCCGCATGACGCATCCTAACACCACATGGTGCCGGATGATTTCCAACCAAACAGCTAAGAAATTCAGGTTTTCCAGGGATGTGACCTTCCCCCAGGACGTGGCTATAGTGGACCCGATGGGCCAGGATCTGCGCTGGTCGGGCCGCCCCCACCAGCCGGACCGCCCAACGGACCGGGTCCCCCCCACTGACCGGGTCAGACCAACGGACTGGGTCTGACCCGTGGACCGGGTCGGAACCTAGGACCGGGTCGGACCTGCGAACAGGGTTAGTCCGACTGGACGAGACTGGACCCAGACCAATTTGACCAGTTTCCACTCTTTTTCATGTAACTTGATTTGAAGGCATCCGACTGATGAGCCGTCTATGGCGATGAAAACTATGGAAGGAGATAGTCATTTTGGTATACCCCAATCGAGGTTTGGACACATTTGGTGTATGACCGGGTTGGATCGAACATAAATCCAACAGGGCCCCCTGAATGAAAATGAAAATAACAATCAAAACAGGCATCCCATTGAAGCAGTGTCTATAGAGTTGGGTTTATTATGGAAAGACGGATAATTTGGATACCTCAACTTGGGACTTCATGGAAGTTTATGTATCAATACTTGTCTTGAGGTGCTAACTCTCCCGGAATCATGCAATATTTCTGTGGAACCCTGTGGCTGGCTGTGCACTGACGACTGTTCCTAGAACGTGTGTGGGTTCGACAACACTGACGATTGTTCCTGGATCCTGTGCTGGTTCGACAGCTTCGACGACTATTCTTGGATCCTATGTTTGTTCGATAGCTCTATTAATTGTTCTTGGATCCTGTATGGGTTCGATAGTTCTGATTTCTTTTATTGGATCCTATGTGGGTTCGACAGAATTGATGATTTTGTGGCTAAATCTAATCATCTCTCTCTCTCAACAAAAGTTTTATAATTATGTGAGGTGAGTCAGTAATTTGGTGATTTCCTCATGATTGAGATAGATTACTTGATAACTTAGGTATATGTATGGGAATATACTTAAGTGGTGTTACCTATTGATTTCATATTCTGTGGATTACCCTTGGTGTATTTTTGAGAGACCATGAGGGTCTCGGGGTCCCTACTGAGTATATTTATACTCACCCCTGCACAAGCTTTACCTTCACCTCGTTCTGTTGGATGCAGATGAAGGATAGTGGTGACCTAAGCTGAGTGTTTGAGGTCTGGATGGTTCTTGGTGGTGGACCATACAATATGATTATACACAGAAGAGACAGATGGAATTGGAGTGGTGTGGGACCTATCTGTAGCTTCCTTTCAGGTAGGATCTGTGGTGGATGATCTAGGAGCTGATATTCACCTTTCAGTTGTTTTTACCTTTTCTTTTGTACATGTTCTTTTAGTTGGGCTTGTATTTATGGCCCCCTTAATTTTCATCACTCTCTTGTTTTACCATTTTACTTAGTGTTTTGTATCTATCTTTGTACTCTATTTTTTGTGTTTTCAATTATAAAAGGAAATACCTTCCCAGATTAGGGATTTACGCCTTTGGTACTACTCGCCAGTCCCTGGCCTATGGAAGGAGAGCTTGGGGTAGTCATGGTATGGGCTCCTGGGGATGGGTTATGACAACCCATTTCCCATATATAATTATCATCTATCCCATTATAAATAATTTTTTTATGATTTCAATTTTTCATAAAAAAAGTATTTGGAAAACTCATTTAATTTAATAAAAAATTAATATATCAAAATTAATATTACATTATTTATAAAATATTTTGAATACATAAATTCATAGAACGATGTTTTTTCTTTGTAAAATGTGTCAATTATTTTTTTTAGGAATTAAATATTTACATTTTGAAAAAATCTTATTTTTTTAGAATCCTACAAAATTATAATTACAAAAATTTTCATTTTAAAAAACAATGTAATATTGTAATATAATAATAGATCATTAATGATTCTTTGATAAAGGAAAAATTTTTAATGTTATATAAGATAAAAAACATTACTTTTGAAACATTTATATAGAGGTTAAATAGGTACTGTTAAAGTGTGTTTTTAAAATAAAGTGCCCGTACAAGTGTACCATTTTTCTTGTGTAATCTTTATCATCCCAAATAATAATTCTAGGTTAATTATTTACATTATTGATAACTTTTTCATGTTTATTATTCATTTTATTTTAGTAATAACTATGTTATAACAATTAATTAATTAATTATATTCATGTTAGATTTTTTGATGATATTCATTTGATAAGTCCTGAATGAGTTTGGTAGGTTGATATTAGACAAATATATCATTATAAAATCATCTTAAAAAATATTAATTACATAATTATCCCATTTATATTTTAATTATACTGTTAAATACAACAATGTAATATGGTTATGAAAGATGAAATATGTTGCAATCATTGAGATGGTAGGTCATATGTACGTATGAGTAATGATTTAATTTTTGAAGGATCCTTATCGAAAGAAGGTAATTATAATTTAATCATCAAATAATTATCATAATATAATGTTAATAAATTAATTACACTTAAATATATATCATTTTTGGGATATGGTGTTGAAAAATAAATCATATCACTTCATAGTGCTGGAATTTCACACATTGGCACGAAATATGTTATCATTTTCTCGTGCATCAAAAAATAATAATTTATATTATATTTTTTTGTATAGAAGGATAAATAATTCGGGAATATAATATATAAACCTTCAATATATAATAATAACCATCACTCAGATATGGGTATGGAAATAATTTATATTTATTCGTGAGGTTATATTCTTCCATACACATTAACAATTAATTACTTTCCAATTTAAATTAGTTTGAGAATTACATGGGTCATGTAACTAAGAAAATGAAATATTCTTATATGGATTATGTTGGAGTTGTTATTCTAACATGGTTTAAAAAATATATAGGATGTGTAAGATGAAATAAAAATGAAACATGTGATTAAAATGATACATTGTCTTCAGAAAACCTCCTTTCATTAACATATATATATATATATATATATATCAAATTATGGTTCTTATTCATCCAAAACAAATGGTCAAGAATTATAAGAGATATTATTGGAAGTATTTGGGAAGGACATGGAAGAACCGATATTTTTTTTAAATGATGATAAATGAGAATAAGGGGTGTCTTTTTTAGTATATGGGAGGAGTACTCATGGAATTTATTGAAATAATAAATTAATAAAAATTATCATTTAATTAAAATTTCTCCACAATGAGTTATTTAGAATTTATGAGGAATTTTTTCCGATATAATATCATAAAATATATTTTGTACAATTATACATCACATATCAACCCTTATCCTTATGTTTTAACTCTTATTTAACCCCTTTATCTCTTTCCACAATCATATTGATTTTTACACATTGAGGGAAAAGATTATTATTATAAAATGTTGAAAACTGATAAATTGACCAAAAATTTAATTTTAAACCATTAATGAATTAGTTTTTTGAATTTTAAATTTTTAGTAATATTAAATCATTTAATAAATTATTATTATATTTTAAAATAAATGAATTTCAATTTTATTATTACTTATTACAATGAGTGTTAAAAATATCCATAAAACAAGACAAATTCTTGAAAAATAATTTAATGAATAACTAACATATAAATTTCATATAAAAATGTTTATATTCAATTATATATCTAATATTATATTTATTTTAATATTTTTGTATTCTATTATTTTATATTTCCATTAATTAAATAAATAATGCATTAGTGTTGTGTAAGCATTTGAGGTAATTTTTTATTCACTAAAAACTCAAAATAAATTACCTTAATAACTATGGATATTTTAAATTTAAAATAACTATTTATATTCTAATATATCTAATAGATAACCCCATATTAATGTGTTATAGTTATTAAAAATGCTGGGGTTACATCTATATAATTTCATTAAATAATATATTATAAATGTGATGATCAATTGAAAATGGAGATCAAATTCCATATTTTCGAACCATAAATTATTTTGAACATAAACTACTTATAAAATGATATTTTTTCAAATTTAGATTTTATTGGAAAGTCCTTAATAAATTATTTTACCTTTAATTACCAGATTTCTCCATTCTTGTGCTAATAGAAATTATTAAGGTTACTGTTAATATTGTCAAAAAAAGAGAAATATTTACACAATTTGAACTACCAAATTACAAATCATGAGTTCATTATTAATAATTAAAATTTCCAATTTTTTATAAATATAATTAAAATTAAATCATAAAAATAACATTTTGGGGAAATATCATTTTTATATATGATTTTTTTATACTAAAAACGTGTATAAAATATTTTTTAAATTTTTTTACATTATTTGAAATAAAAATTACCAAATTTTACATTAATACTATTCAAAAATACAATTTTAATTTTTAAAATTTTTAAAATAAAATAAAATTTTCAATAAAATTGGTATTATTTAAAACTAATTTATAAATACTTTTATTTTTTGAAAATTCAGAAACATTTAACAAATAATATTATAATATAAAGGTTTCTAAATTGTTATTTATTTAATTAATTAGAATTTATAAAAGTTCCATAATATAATTATATTTTTTATCCTAAAATAAATTTATATTATTATTCAAGAAATTGTATTTTAATAATAAATTTACTTTAATAGAATTAAGTGCATAATTTTATGAGAATTAATTAACATAGTATTAGTTAGCACGTTAATTTTATAATTATTTTTTCATTTAATACTATATATTCCCTATAACATAGTTTCTTAGATATAGTGGTTACATTTAAACTAAATTTAGTTATGCATTCGTTGATGTGTATTGTGTACTCTATCAAACACAACCATTCCTCTAAAAAACAGCATATGAAATGTAACCCTTTAAAAATTTCATCCTCAGAATTTATCATTGGTCTACATAAAAAATGGTAAACATGTCATAATAACATTTTTCAAATACCAAATTTAAAAAATGATTATAGAAATTAACACATTAAAGAATGAAATTGAATTATTAAGTTCATATATAATAATAGATAACTATGATTCAATGTATGAAAACATGGACATGAAAGAGAGAAGATAACACCCATTATTAAGTTGATAGTAATAAATTATATTGTAATGATAAAGTAAACAATAAAAATACCCTAAAACTGTTATGTGTTAAAAGGTCATTGATTTGTTATGAAGAAAACTATATAAAAAATATTCTTAGTTAATAATAGTTTTTAAAATTTTGAGGAAGTACATTACTTACTTATTTATAAACATAGGTAAATATACTTAATTAACAAGAATACTTTCATCAGTTAATAAAATTCTACCAGAATCATGCCTTCTCTTCCAAACAATATGAATTTAAGAATTTTTTTTCATGGCTAAAGTAGTAGAATAAATTTAAATGTATCAGAAAATAAAAAAATAAAAAAATTTATTCCTTAAGTCCATAAAAATTTTAAAAATGGTTTCGATAAGGTAATATGTTTCCTCAAAAAGAAAAAATTGTTTAATATTTTAATAAATAAATTAATATTAAAATTTCAATAGTAATATCCCAAGATCAACATTGGTCATTTGATAAATTATTTTCCTTAAATTATGAAAAACTATTCTAAAATAATATTGAAACCAGAAAATCGAAATGTTTTGACTACATAATCTTAAATGATAAATTTTTTAATTTATCTCCAAATTTAACAAATTAATATTATGGTATCAATCCTCCATTTATATTAAAAAAATCATAAAATAACAAACATATTATAGTTAAACCTATAAATAAAAATAATCACTATAAATACAGGGTATAATCATTTTTTCTCAAAAATAAAATTCATCCCACATTACTAAAACATAATCCATTTTTATTTTTCACCTTATAACTTTAATAATTTAAAAATTTATAATGATGTTATTCTAAAATATCACTATTCACACAATCACTAAAAAATTAAATCCCATGGTATTCTATATGATAATACATATGTCTCTAAAATAAACGTTTTATTCATTAATAAATATTGTTAAATAAAAATAAAATTTCATAATATGAGTGACTTTATGTAGGTCAGTGGCATGTGTTGCACCCTTATATCCTTTCAGTTGTGGTTTATTCCATTTAAACAATATGGTTTTGACAGGTTGTTATACGGTCTATTGGATATCATTTTCTAAATTGATATAATTCATATATAATTTCCAAAAATATAATAAAATAATCAAAATAAAATTAATTTATTCGACATTAATGAAATGTTTTAGCCTCAGTTTTTTACGCATAATTTTCTTTTTTCTTCTTTAAATGTGATAACAAATAATTACGTCAAAAAATAAATGTCTCCAAAACAAACCAATAGTCTCATTAAAACATCATATCATAAATCCTATAAAATAAATTCAAAGACCATTAAATTATAATAAAATTTTATATTGTATTAAAATGATGATATTATTAACACTTATTGAGACCTCAAAAAACCCCATAGTCTCCATTATTATCTAAACACCACTCTCATACAAACTGTAAGGACCCAAACCTAAATATTACATATTATAGTAATTTAATAAGATAGATGACATTATATTCTAGAAGTTATTTTAGGTTTAGAGTATTTTGGAATTAAAAAAAATGCTTACATGGTAAAATCATATATTATTTGTGGAATCTTATTCTTAGTATTAGTTTCATTCCACCACAAGAATCCATTTTAAAATAAAAAGTGATTAATTTTCATTACAAGTCTTCAAAAATGAGATTGTCGTGTCTACATTTTCATTACTCTTCAATAAAATACTATTAAATAATTTCTAAATGTGTGGTGAGAAAAATATACTTAGAGTGGGTCATAATGAAAAAAAAAACCATTACATAGGTGATAATAATGAATACCCATGTATTGTTTTCCATAATCTCAATGTTCATTTATCTATTGAAATAAAATATTATCATATGATAACAAACATATTTTTATCTCAGATAAAATAATTAAACCTCAGATCTAACAAATTTCAACCCTTTTGGGAATATAGTACATCGAATTCATTACCCATTTCAAAACCGTGACTGAAATAGTTGGATCCCAATTAAATTTATATGATAATACCTTGGTTAAGACCCTATTTCATTCCTTGAAATACAATGTAAATTTTCTGAATAATTAGAGCACTATTATGTTGCACCCAAATCTATAACGTGCTCACCAGACACTATCTGGATACGCCCATTTTAAATGTATAATTGACAATTCCAATATACTGAGTAAAAATTTCCTATTATTTGTCTTTCTCATCATTGTGGATTTGAAAAAAATCATTTAATGTTATTAAAAAAATATAAAAAATAATTTTTTTTAGAAACCCATTGAAAATAAAATAATACATTGAAAATGTTATATAGAGTTTTTTAATGAACAATCTATCATTAAATACGTTTTTAAGGAAAATATAATTCCCATGAAAAAACACATATTAATAAAAAAATTGACTAATTATTGATAACATTTTATTTTAAAATAACATTTTAATCATGTATAAGAAAATTGAAAACACTAATTATTCAATATGGTGGAAATATCCTCTCCTACGATATATGTTTAAAAATCATTCATTTTTACTATTATTCAAATAAATTAAAATAGTTCTTTAAAGGTAAATTTTTAGTATAAAATACCTTAAATTGAGTCTCATTTTTCATGTACAATATTTATATTCTAGATTATTAAACATGTTTTAATTATTTAATTTATTAAGAAACTAAGTCAATTTTATTATTCCTTTTATTTCTGTTATTACCATGTTATAACTATAACATAACTAATTATATTCAAGTTATTTGTTTTGATGATATTTAGTTCATAAGTCCAAAGATTCTTCAGTAGGTTGATTTTTATTATAAATCCCACCAATAAATCATCTCCAAAATATAATTCATGACATAATTTTCAGTTTTATACATTAATTGTAATTTTAAATCCTAAAATTAAATATTTTTATGAAAAATTAAATCCCATATAATGATGGAGATAGTTTTATTTATATACAAATGAGTAACATATACATTTTTCACTGATTATTATAATACTAAGGTAATTATCATTTTATATTATAATAATACAAATATTATGTTAATTTTTTATTTATACATATATATCATTAATGTAAAATTTTGATTATAATGAATCAGGTTGCATCGTGGAGGTGGCAGTCCCCATGCATGAATGAATGATGTAATAAATTAACAATGCATGGAAAGAGAAGTATTTAGGTTATATATCATCATTCTAAAATGAAAAATATTTCATGAATATCATATATTAACATTAATTCAATCATTTGAACCTATCTTGAAATATGGGTATTGAATATGAATTCCATTGGTCCACAAGGTGGAACCTTCCATATATACGAACGAGTAATTATTTTTTCATTTGATGGATTATAGATGGATATTGGTCTAAAATATAATATAATTGCATCCTATTATTTGTAGGGTACCTGTTTTATTATTTATTGATGGATATAAAATATTATTAATATGTAGAATATGAATGAAAATTTAAATGCTTAATTAAAAGTATGCCTACTCTTCAGAAAACCTCCTTCATTAATATCTATAGGCCATTGAGGTTGGTGTTATACATAAAATATGTCCTCTATTATTAGTGGTAACTAAAAGAAGTAATTTATTAATGTATCCACTAAAATAAAATTGATTAGTGTGTGAATATTTTAGAATAATATGTTTTTGTTTATAGAATAGGGGAGGGTAACTCTTGTAATTTCCATAAATTTTATTTTAATATAAAGTAATTTTAATTTCCAAATGGTAAATAATGATTTATTTCAATAATAATATGAATATGGAGAGAAATAATCTCATACAATAATTTTATGAAGAGTTAATGTAACATTTTTACCCTTGTCAAAATTTTTTCACCTTTATTAATCTTTTTTTACTCTTACTGTTCCAAAATTAGTTTTTTCTATTTGAGGCTCAATATCATAATTGTGAAAATAAAAGACAACCATAAATTTAACATCGATTAATATTCAACCTTATCCAAATCACTTTATATAATTTAATATTGTTTGTAAATACATATCATTTCATAAAATATTATTTATTATAAAATATCATTATTTATAATTTTAACATTACACATTACGTTGAATTTTATAATTATAAATAGAAAAAGATAACAAATAAAATATATTTTAATAAATCCATAACTTTTCCATGTAATATATTAATGAATTTTATTACATTAATAATCTAATAATATATTTATTTAAATATTTTTAAAATATTTACATAATATTACCATTAATAAAAAAATTACTATATAAGTGTTGTGTATGCCTTTACAGAAATTATTTTATTCACTAAAAGTAAAAATAACTTTGCATTATGAAGATAAATTTTTTATCGTGTATATTTATCTTTATATTGTAATATAATCTACAGATAACCCGATATTAAAATAGTATCTTTATTAAAAATATGTGGGTGACATCATTGACTTTTCATTAAATAAAATATTTTAAATGTCATAATAACATACAAATGGTAACCATAGTCAATATATTTGAACCATTGGCTGTTATGGATGAAAAATACTCTTAAAATAAAATGGTATCATTTGTATATGTCATTTTATAGTCCTTAACATTTTATTTTTACCCTTAATTACCTAGTTTACCATTTACTTTGGTAACAAAAAATTACAAATTTTACTATTCCAATTATCCAAAAATAAAAGTGAAATGTTAAATGATTTTTTACTAAATGATTTTAAATATTGAATCAATTTTTCCAAATTCAAAACATCGATTTTTTAGAGTTCAATTTAGTGTTAAATATGCAAAATGCAACAAAAACAGTTTTTCATAATAATGCTCATTTCAAACAGAATTTTTTTATACAAAATTAAAGTATAAAATATATTTCAAAAAAACATAAATGGATTATTCTCTAAAAATGATAAAAATATATATTTTATAACTAAAATAAATTTTTTTAAATACATGAAAAGATAATAAAATTTCTAAAACAAATCTGTATTTTTCACTATTCATTGAAAAATAAAACATTTTGGAAATTATAAAAACATAAATATTAGATAAGTATAATATTATTGTTTAAAAATAGATATTTATTGTAACACCCCGAGATTCCACAATACGCTTTTCATTCAATAATGCAATAGCTTGCATTGTACGCAACTTCGAGTTCTAAAACACCGCGACTAATCAAAGTAGCCGTTATGAATAGTAATAACCACCTTTTTAAATAATATATATTTTATATTTCAAAATGGACTTCATTTTTGGATTCGGAATGTCGAAATTAGACTATGTTGAATTTTTGGTATTTTTCTGAGAACATCTAATTTTTTATGAATAGTGAAAAATACTTAAAAACAACTTTTTAATCAAAATAATTTATAGTGATAAATTATACTATTTAGTGGTTTTAAAGTACAATTATAATATATTTTTACCATTTTATCCAATGGTGGTCATTAGAATTAATTTAACATTGAAATTGGACATAAACAATTGCCAATCTTTTGATATAAATTGTTTCTTAAAAACACACTATTTGTTGTGACAGCGGGAATTAATTATGAAATAAATTAATGCAACTTATATTTTTGGAATTTTGTAAAATAGATATCATTTTTGAAATCGGAATATCAATTATAGCTTAGGGTGGAATTTTGGCCTTATTCTGAAAAACACCAATTTTTGATGAATAGTGAAACCACTAAGTGGTAGTTAAATAACTGATTTTTCGTTTAAATGAAATATTACCACTTCTGTGATTTGATTTTCAAAAATCCGACATACATGGTCGTCATTAAGAAGTAAAATGTGGTTCAATTAGATTAAAATAATTTTTTAGTGAATAGTAACTTTTAAGTTCTTAATCGCGATTAGAGGTAATTAGTGTAGTTTAAGGTAAAAATAATGTTTTAATAAACTGATATGAGCTTGAAACTTGTCATACTCCTATTGGATCAGTCATGGCCGACCGAGACAACTCATGGGTCAACTTGGGGACCCCATGGAGCCACTTTGGAAGGAAAATGACATTAATATATATTTATTTAATGTTAAAATTAAATTGACACAAACATGAGTTATTTTACTAAAATAGTTTTTAAGTGGGGTTACACAAGTCCAAATTTTGTCTATAAATATTCATTAGAAAGATAACAAGATTTCCTACATCATAGTATTTGTTTTATAATTTTTAGACTTTAAATAAATTAAATTATTTATGACATCATTATGATGCAGCGATGACCTCATTATTTAACGATTTTAATAAAATGAAAAGATAATGTAAAATGCAAGGCTTAAACTTGTCCAAATACTATTGGATGGGTATATTTCAAACCCTTATCACCTTATCCACGAATTATATAAGTTTGGGAGCTTTAGAATCCGAAAATCATTGTGTAATAATGCAACATTTCAATCTTTCCAAAAGAGCCCATCCTCTCCACTTATAAAAGGCCCCCACCTCTCCCACCTTATTCACACCTTCAAGCCATTTGGCTCGGCCAACCTCTGCCCAAATACTCTCCCAACTTCCCCCTATTACTCCTAGAAGCCTAACTTTGGGCAGAACTTTTCTCAAGGAAGCCTTTGGCTCAAATCAAAAAGAGTTACCCAATTTTGTGGTAATGTCTTCTCTAATGTTGTTTTGTTTTATTTTTCTTCTCCAACCCCCTAAACTATTTTTTTTTAATTTCTTTTGTAAAAACACCAGTATCCTCAATATACTAAGATTTTTTTATAAGAAGGATTCGAGTTACACTTACACACACCTACATCTAATTGTTAAAGAACATACGGTTTTTGTGGATGGCGAATTTCTGCCTCACGAAACGATGATTGTTCAACACTCATATAACACCTTCAAAGGTGGACATTAAGATGTCACTATATTTATATATGATATATAATGTGTTTATGTTTTACTTATGCTTCTGTATTTCTCATCTATGGCATACTTTATGATTTCCATTATGGGTAAAACGCGATAATTTCATTTTAGGAAGTGCGGACTACTGCCCCCTCAAAGTGATGTGAGTCGTTAATGCCATATGTGGGATGTATAAAGGATGGAGTAAATGATAATATATGATATTATACTGGAACTATATTATATATTTATATAATTATGATTTCATTCCATTCAATACGAAATAGAAATGAAAGTAGCGTTCATGCGTACGTACGGCTTACCGTCTCCATGAATGGTGCATTTCATTTCTTACCTCCAAATGTTACGTAATATTATCAATGAATGTATATACTGGATATATATGATATATATGACATCTAAATCATGAATATTATTCTGGAGAAAATGGATATTCTACCACATAAACAACTTGTAATTATAAGAAGTTTATTGTTGACTCAAGTACCAAAGATCGACAAAACGACCGTTATTAACTTAAATAATTACATAATGTTCATAACATGGTAATAAGTGATATAAAAGGAATAATGAACATGAAAAAGGTTCTTATGTAAATAGAAATTAAATCTAGTTTATTATTCAGGAGGTTAATGAACGGTCGAGTCAGGACAAGACGCAAGGTAAGGGAATTTCTTAACCCAATTTCCATTCTTTGGGTTAATCTCCTACATTCAAATTATGTCATGATATTATTATGTCCTATTTTGTATTTTTAATTTTTTTATGTGTACCTATAGTTAATACACATAATAGATCTATTTTATTTTAAAAATTATCTTTTTAATAACGTCGTCTCAATCTCCTTTCATTGAGGCATATTTGGTTTTATACACAACTTTCTTTTATACGGTGTATAAACCCCTTTGACTTTTACATTTATTCAAAAGGAATATTTTTTTATACGAAGAGTTTTAATAAACGACAAAAAGGGAATGTTTTTCTTTCCGTACTTATGCGGCGACAATGAATTCTTCGCCGCTGTGACCATTATTTGAGTTTCGGCTGCCTCTACAAGCCATCATTTCTTTAATGAAAAATAAATACAAAGTTTTAACTTTCTTTTATTTTGGTATTGAAAATGGTTTTGAAAGCGTTCTTATTATATCAATTTGTTGTATTTATATCTTGTGATTGAAATGTGGAAATTATATGTTTCCTTTATGCATGTTTTATGTGATACGATTATGTTATGGTTTATGATATGTTTAAACCTATTCATATGAGGAATGCATTGGACTTAATAAGTGACGGGTTGAGCCCGCTATAGCTCCTCAATGCATCGGCAGGTCTCATGAGACAAACTACTGTCTTGGCATGAGGCCTTGACAAAATCTTATTTGTGGTCTTAGCACGAGGCCTTGGCTACGTGGTTATGATAGTCTGGCATTATGCATTCCATCATTATGAAAATGGTTATTAATATTGCATGTGATTATTCGACCAATAGAATATCCATGTGAAGAAGTGAATGGCATTATCTCATTTTACTTTTTCCATATTATGTTGATGTTCAAGTTCAAAAGGCTTTTGTTTTAGTTATAAATTGCCTTAAATGTTAATGTTTATTGATGAAAGCTTCCGCTATATTGTTATCCTTACTGAGCATCTGAGCTCACCCCTTTCAATGTTTTAATATCTTCCAGGATGTGAAGAAGTATTTGATGAATGAGCTGCAGGGATTGTGAGAAGAGGATATGAGTGTGGACTATGGAGGCTTTGTTATTGTTTTTTTTTCACTTTATGATGTAATGTAACGTTTACGAAGGTATCTAGTGTTTCTAAGGCTACTAAACTAATCGGTCTTTCGAGGCAAGATCTTTTGTGATCATGACAATGTTACGAAGTAATGCACCGAATCTGGGTAGCTGGGGTCGGGGCGTTACAGTTGGTATCAGAGGCAGTTTAGTACTAACCTTGGAAGCTAGATTTAGATAAACTCTGATTAGAGCACATAGCCCGAAGATAGACTTTGAGGATTAGTATAGATGAACTTCCTAGAATTTTGGTATTGTAGAGATTTTGTGAGTTTTCCGAGCAATACATCCCTGTCTGGATACGAGCAGGTAGAGGCGGCTCTGGCACAGATGTACCTAGGGGTAATACCCGAAAACACCGCTTTGAGATAGACTCAAACGGGAACTGGTGCACGACAACGGGCCTTGGTGCACTCTTGGTTACGACACTCCCGGGGGATTTGCTTAGGATGATTCTCATTTTCATTACAAACCATTATATAGGGTTTATGAGTATATACATCCTCAAAGAAAACATTTCTTTTTATGATTATGGATTATATCCATAAATAGTTCAATTTATGTAAAGTGTTTAACAAGTATGGAATTATGTATTTTGATTCATAAACTAATCTAGTTTATGCCATTGTTTAGAAATGGCGCCTAGTGGAAGGAATGTAAATTGTATCAATGCACGAACTTCGTGTAGGGATTGCCCTCCTGCTCAAGATAATTATTGTGGATCTGGAGATACAACTGGTGCTGATCAACTTATTACCATACTGGGACAACTCACTCAGGTTATGAATAATAACCTTACTCGTATGGAGCACCATGATCCGCAACGTGGAGGATCAATGCTAGACCGTTTCATGAGGCAACAACCACCAACCTTCAATGGGAGTACAAATCCTATAGTAGCCGAGCAATGGATAAATTCCTTAGAGAAAATATTCGATGCCTTGGGGAGTAGTGAAAGGGAGAAGGTTGTCATGGCAGTTTACTGCCTCATTGGAGATGCCGATCAACGGTGGTCGCTGATTCAAAACACAAAGGAAGATGATGACGTATCGAATATGGAATGGAGGGAGTTCAAAGATCTTTTCTTAGAAAAATACATTCCTCGTGACCATCGAGCAGATATTGAAAGGCAATTTCTGAGTCTGAGGCAGAAGGAGGATGAGAATGTCGCAAAGTATGAGGCTAACTTTACAAGGTTAGCGAGGCATGCTTCTGATTATATACGTAACCCAAGGAGTAAGATTTATCATTTCATTGATGGGTTAAAACCATTTCTCCGTCGAGCTTTAGTATCACAAACCTTCTCTTCATACGAAGGTATTGTCTCGTGTGCTATCAAGACGGAAAAGGAATTCTCTTAGTCTTATGACAATAAAGTAAAGCAAGAGAAGAAGAGAACGGTGGAACAAGAGACAGATAAATGGTAAAAGGGAAAGAAGGATTTTCCATAATGTGATAATTGTGGGAAGAATCACCCTGGTACGTGCCTAAAAGGAATGGGAGTTTGTTATAAATGTGGAGAAAAGGGTCACCAGGCTCGTGATTGCAAGGGAAAGAAAGAGGCTGTCAAAGTTGAATGCTAAAATTGTAGGGAAATGGGGCATTATGCAAATGAATGTCCCAAGCGTCAAGGAAACTTACCTCAGAAAAGGCCAAGGGATCAAGGCCAATCTTATGATGTTACTACAGTTGATGCGGAATAATTAATGTATTGGTGCTTTTGGACTCATGGATTATATTCTGGTTATTAGAATAATGTGATATATATATAAGGATTGTACTGTAGTACTTGTTGTTTCAGTAAGGTTTTAATATGATGAAGGTAATCATATTTTTAGTATGTGACAATAAGAGAAATTTTACTTTGTTTGGGGAATCTGATAAATTGATTTTGGAATTTAGAGACCTTTTAGAGAAAGTCTGGACGGAGGTATTTTTGATAACTATTAAGGTTGGAATGGATTAAGTTGAACCATGGATAGTATTGTTTAAGGTTAAAGCATTTCTGAAGATTATTTTTGGAATATTATAATACTATAGTTTTAGGAAAAGGACAACCTGCAGGGTGGGGAATAACCCGTCGCGTCGGACAAAGCTGCAGGAATCGAACCCACAACCATAGTGCGACAGGCCTTTATTTCCTACAACTAGCCTACAGGAAGTCCCTGGTTTTTACAAAATAATTTTACTAATCTAAATGGTATGTGTTAACATTTGGAACCTTATACAATTAGGATAAGTATAATATTTTTGAGTTCTATTATCTTTTTGAGTGAAAGATGAGTTGAAGGTTGAAACTCTAATTGTCAAGCATAAATATATATATACCTATCTCTTATTCAATGACTAAATTAATTCATAAACTTTAGTAAAGGGATATTAAAACAAAAAAATGTGTTATCATAATAACTTATGTCTTGTTGAACTGATGATATTTTAAATCAACATAGATTGAAGGCTTTGAGGCCCTCAATTTGACAGTTTATTGTGATTGATGACCTCAATCACTCCCAACAAATATTTACGTTTTTCCTCCAATTATATGTCTCTAATTGCCACCAATGTTCTCCTAATCAAGATCATAATTGGGTGGTGACTTCTTCATTTCCCTTTCCCTCTTATTAAGGCTAAATTTTATTAATCTTATTTCCGATGTGGGTTTTCCACAAAGGTATTTTCTCTTTTCAACCTTTTATTTTCAAAGAAAAAAATTTCAAATTGCAAGGATGCAAATTATTTAAGGAGGGGAGAATGTAACACCCCGAGCTTCCACGATACGCTTTTCATTCAATAATGCAATAGCTTGCATTGTACGCAACTTCGAGTTCTAAAACACTGCGACTAATCAAAGTAGCCGTTATGAATAGTAATAACCACCTTTTGAAATTATATATATTTTATATTTCAAAATGGACTTCATTTATGGATTCGGAATGTCGAAATTATCCTATGTTGAATTTTTTGTATTTTTCTGAGAACTTCTATTTTTTTATGAATAGTGAAAAATACTTAAAAACAACTTTTTTAATCAAAATAATTCATAGTGATAAATTATACTATTTAGTGGTTTTAAAGTATAATTTGAATATATTTTTACCATTTTATCCAATGGTGGTCATTAGAATTAATTTAACATTGAAATTGGACATAAACAATTACCAATCTTTTGATATAAATTGTTTCTTTAAAACACACTATTTGTTGTGACAGCGGGAATTAATTATGAAATAAATTAATGCAACATATATTTTTGGAATTTTGTAAAATATATATCATTTCTGAAATCGGAATATCAAATATAGCTTAGGGTGGAATTTTGGCCTTATTCTGAAAAACATCAATTTTTGATGAATAGTGAAACCACTAAGTGGTAGTTAAATAACTGATTTTTCATTTAAATGAAATATTACCACTTCTGTGATTTGATTTTCAAAAATCCGACATACATGGTGTCATTAAGAAGTAAAATTTGGTTCAATGAGATTAAAATAATTTTTTGGTGAATAGTAACTTTTAAGTTCTTAATCGCGATTAGAGGTAATTAGTGTAGTTTAAGGTAAAAATAATGTTTTAATAATATGATATGAGCATGACACTTGTCATACTCCTATTGGATGAGTCATGGCCGACCAAGACAACTCATGGGTCAACATGGAGACCCCATGGAGCCACTTTGGATGGAAAATGTCATTAATATATATTTATTTAATGTTAAAATTAAATTGACACAAACATGAGTTATTTTACTAAAACAGTTTTTAAGTGGGGTTACACAAGTCCAAATTTTGACTATAAATATTCATTAGAAAGCTAAAAATATTTCCTACATCATAGTAGTTTTTTTTATAATTTTTAGTCATTAAATAAATTAAATTATTTATGACATAATTATGATGCAGCGATGACCTCCTTATTTAACGATTTTAATAAAATGAAAAGATAATGTAAAATACAAAGCTTAAACTTGTCCAAAGACTATTGCATGGGTATATTTCAAACCCTAATCACCTTATCCACGAATTATATAAGTTCGGGACCTTTAGAATCCGAAAAGCATTGTGTAATAATGTAACATTTCAATCTTTCCAAAAGAGCCCCTCCTCTCCACTTATAAAAGGCCCCCACCTCTCCCACATTATTCACACCATCAAGCCATTTGGCTCGGCCAACCTCTGCCCAAATACTCTCCCAACTTCCCCCTCTTACTCCTAGAAGCCTCACTTTGGGCAGAACGCTTCTCAAAGAATCCTTTGGCTCAAATCAAAAAGAGTTACCCGATTTTGAGGTAATGTCTTCTCTAATGTTGTTTTGTTTTATTTTTCTTCTCCAACCCCCTAAACTCTTTTTATTAATTTCTTTTGTAACAACACCTGTATCCTCAATATACTAGGATTTTGTTATAAGAAGGATTCGAGCTACACTTACACACACCAACATCTAATGGTTAAAGAACATGCGGTTTCTGTGGATGGTGAATTTCTGCCTCACGAAACGATGATTGTTCAACACTCATATAACACCTTAAAAGGTGGTCATTAAGATTTCAATATATTTATATATGATATATAATGTGTTTATGTTTTACTTATGCTTCTGTATTTCTCATCTATGGCATACTTTATGATTTCCATTATGGGTAAAACGCGATAATTTCATTTTAGGAAGTGCGGACTACCGCCCCCTCAAAGTGATGTGAATCGTTAATGCCATATGTGGGATGTATAAAGGATGGAGTAAATGATATTATATATGATATTATACTGGAACTATATTATACCTTTATATAATTATGATTTCATTCCATTAAATACGAAATAGAAATGAAAGTAGCGTTCATGCGTGCGTACGGCTTACCGTCTCCATGAACGGTGCATTTCATTTCTTACCTCCAAATGTTACGTAATATTATGAATGAATGTATATACTGGATATATATGATATATATGACATCTAAATCATGAATATAATTCTGGAGATAATGGATATTATACCACATAAAAAACTTGTAATTATAAGAAGTTTATTGTTGACTCAAGTACCAAAGATCGACAAAACGACCGTTATTAACTTAAATAATTACATAATGTTCATAACATGGTAATAAGTGATATAAAAGGAATAATGAACATGAAAAAGGTTCTTAAGTAAATAGAAATTAACACTAGTTTATTATTCAGGAGGTTAAAGAACGGTCGAGTCAGGACAAGACGCAAGGTAAGGGAATTTCTTAACCCAACTTCCATTCTTTCGGTTAATCTCCTACTTTCAAATTATGTCATGATATTATTATGTCCTATTTTGTATTTTTAACTTATTTATGTGTACCTATAGTGAATACACATAATAGATCTATTTTATATTAAAAATGATCTTTTTAAGAACTTCGTCTCAATCTCCTTTCATTGAGGCATATTTGGTTTTATACACAACTTTCTTTTATACGGTGTATAATCCCCTTTGACTTTTACGTTTATTCAAAAGGAATCCTTTTTATACGAAGCGTTTTACTAAACGACAAAAAGGGAATGTTTTTCTTTCCATACTTATGCGGCGATAATGACTTCTCCGCCGCCGTGACCATTATTTGAGTTTCGGCTTCCTCTACAAGCCATCATTTTTTTAATGAAAAATAAATACAAAGTTTTAACTTTCTTTTATTTTGGTATTGAAAATGGTTTTGAAAGCGTTCTTATTATATTAATGTGTTGTATTTATATCTTGTGATTGAAATGTGGAAATGATATGTTTCCTTTATGCATGTTTTATGTGATACGATCATGATATGGTTTATGATATGTTTAAACCTATTCATATGAGGAATGCATTGGACTTAATAAGTGACGGGTGGAGCCCGCTATAGCTCCTCGATGCTTCGGCAGGTCTCATGAGACAAACTAGTGTCTTGGCACGAGGCCTTGACAAAATCTTATTTGTGGTCTTGGCACGAGGCCTTGGCTACGTGGTTATGATAGTCTGGCATTATTCATTCCATCATTATGAAAATGGTTATTGATATTGCATGTGATTATTCGACCAGTAGAATATCCATGTGAAGAAGGGAATGGAATTATCTCATTTTACTTTTTCCATATTATGTTGAAGTTCAAGTTCAAATGGCTTTTGTTTTAGTTATACATTGCCTTAAATGTTTATGTTTATTGATGAAAGCATCCGCTATATTCTTATCCTTACTGAGCATCTGAGCTCACCCCATTCAATGTTTTATTATTTTCCAGGATGTGAAGTAGTATTTGATGAATGAGCTGCAGGGATTGTGAGAAGAGGATATGAGTATGGACTATGGAGACTTTTTTATTGTTTTTTTACTTTATGATGTAATGTAACGTTTACGAATGTATCTAGTGTTTCCAAGGCTACTAAACTAATCGGTCTTTCGAGACTTGATCTTTTGTGATCATGCCAATGTTACGAAGTAATGCACCGACTCTGGGTAGCTGGGGTCGGGGCGTTACATTTATTTCCTAAAATATGGAATAAAAAATTTCAAAAAAATTAAATATAATGTTCTCACTCTAAATAAAAAAATATATTTCTTCAAGAAAGTATATTTGAAAAATATAAATTGACATTCTTAAAGTTATGTGTACAATTTTTTAAGGATTAATTTCTTAATTATTAGTGAGTATAAAATTTTTATATTTTATTATTCATTTAATACTATATATTACCTATAATTTAATTTCTAGTTTATAATATTCTCATTTAAACAATATTTAGTTGTTCATTTAAGCTCACTGTTGTGAATCTTATACATTTTTAGACAGAGGCATTCAGTTTAAAAAAATAAAATGTTATAGTAGAAGTATTATTTCATTGATTATTATAAAAATCATATAATTAATAGGCTATAGTATTTTTTATATAAGGGATTGAAGAAATGTGATGAATGGTACTAATGACCAACAAAATATAGAGAGTAAAAATTCAATCTTTTTGGAATAAACATGATTAAGGGAGGAGAAACCTAAAATTATTATTGATTCAAATATAATAATTATAAGTATATTATATTTGATATTATAGGTGACCATGATATTTTCTATATATTTAAGATATCATTATTGATTTTTACCATGTTTCTTATTTTTATATATATATTCAATAACATAATATTATATTTTTGGAATCCATATTGATTTCATTATGATTTTGGGGTGATCGTGGTGTTAACATTTTTGAAGGAATAAATAATACATATATTATTTTTTATGTGGTATATACGGATTTTGTAAATTTTTTGGCATCCCATCTATATTTTTAAATATGATCTTATCAGACATATTTTCGAACGGTATTAAGATCAAAATTTTATGAAATGGACTATGTAGAAATTTATGTCTTATAGATAAATCATCCTAACGAATTTGGATTAGTAAAATATTGTAAGAAGTGATTTTAATTATTTTATTGATTTTATAATATGTTAATAGTTCATTTTAGTGATTCATGGATGATAAATTCATACTTATTACTTATTTTTTGAAGAAAAATATTTTATTGTAGTTGGAATTGATTAATGTATGAAAATACAATTTTCACATAGTTATATTTCATTTTGTTATCATTATATATTGTAAATTTATTGTTCAACTATATGAAACGGATATTGATACAATAGTGTTCTAAGAATATTAATTTTTAATGAATTGATGTTAGTTTCAATCATTGTGGAATTAAATATTGGTGGTCATTAAAAATTCCACATCATTCACATCCTTGTGATCAGTTATCTCATTGATTCTAAATGATTATTTAATGTTTTATTCTTAGTATATTTAATCACTTCCCAATAATTATATCTTGCATGGAATATAAGGCTCGGCCTTAAACCATACTTAATATTTAATTAAATGAATAATTCACATTGAGGATCATTTCAGGTTTAGAGTTTTAGAGAATTAGGATATAACTATTACATCTCAAAAGATTAAAAAGTAGAAACCTTTACTAAGTTTCCATAAAATAAAAACTCTTAAAAAGAAACATGTCAAGTTCCATGTTTTAGGTTGCATGACTTTCCCTTGATCCCATACTTGACCCTATTCCACGTTAAGTCTTGTGAAAAACATTTCAAAAACTTGGGATGAGCATAAAAAGCTCAGTAAGGGATACACAAATAATGAAAACTATTAGTTTTTCAAACAATAAGTAAACCATGTATACTTTATCGAACTAATAATTTTCACCTTTTCGATGTAGTAAAACTCTTCACTGAATAAAAGTTCATTACATACCCTTCTGTAACCAAAAGATTACCATAAAACCCATATAAAGATCACATAACATATAAAGGTTACTTGGGACATAAACATACTTAAGTGGAATAACCATAAGGTTGAATTCCACACATATCACTTAATGGTATAGACATTCGGCCAACTTCCATAAATAATTAATGGAATAGCCATACGAACGACATCCATACACAATGCATTGAAGGTTATAACGTAACCACCCATCCTGGTATTCACGGCACCACCCGTCATATGGTTTATCATGTAACCACCCGTAATATGTCCAAGTACCATTATAAAATTATAACACATAAAACCAATATAAAGGAATGATAACATTTCCACATTTCAATCAGAATATATCATTTGAATATATTGACATAATAGAATCCTTTATCAAAACCATTTTCAATACCAATATACATAAAATAGTATATGGTATTTATTTTAATTTAAAAACATTACAGCTTATTGAGGAAGCCAAAGATCAAATAATACTCGCGGCGGCGGAAAAGGTCATTGTCACCGCGTACATTAATAGAAACATTCCTTTTTGTTATTTAGTAAAACGCTTCGAAGAAAAAGATTCCTTTTGTATAAAAGTAAAAGTCAAAGGGGTTTATAGACCATATAAAATAAAGTTGTGTATAAAACTAAATATGCCTCAATGAAAGGAGATTGAGACGAAGTCCCTTACAAAGACGATATCCTTGGTTTAAGGATAAATCAATTACATAATTATGTGAAACAAACGAATACACCAAATATAAGTGGATATTAAGTGTAAAACAATCAGAGATTATTCACACATATTCATAGAACGACATATTCAAGGAGTATAAGTTTATCCCAAAGAATCAAATTTGGGTTAAGAAGTTCCCTTGCAAAAATTTGACAGCCTAATGGCGTCACTACAAAATTCAGAAAATGAGTTGATGAGAGATAAAAAGGGTATCTCATCACATGGAAATAAAATTTAAATCTATAATGATATAGAAGAAAATATCCCAACATAATAGTATGTGAATTAAAATACATAACAAAAGATGTCCTTTAAAAAGAGGAGGGTGAAAGTTTCCCTTACCGACATGGGTATCTTTCGAAACATACACCCCGTGAAAAAAGGACAATAAAACATTGATGGAAATACTCATAAATGAAAGTATATTACACAATGTGTAAAATAATGGGCATTACATACACCACTCAAAGGAAATTGCGGTAAATGTAGAATAAATCTCACGGGAATAAAAGTGAGATGAAAAATCCCTTACAAAAACTCGGCAGCGTAACGTCGCCACATAAAACGTACAAAAAAGGATTGATGAGATCCAATAGGGTATCTGATCATATTAACATAAATACTATAGAAAGTGTAATATAAAATGACAACCCCCAACATAACAAAGAGGAGCATAAATGAAGTGACATAAAGGAGAGTACATAAAAAGAAAGAGAGAGGTTAGATCTCTTGCGAAAATTCGACAGCCTAACGGCGCCACTCAAAACATCCAAAATGGATTGATGAGAGTGAATATGGTCTCTCATCATATGAACATAAAAAACTACAGTAAGAGGAATATAAAATAACACCCTAATAACAAGAAATATGATATTTAAAAGGAATGACATAAAAGAGCGTACTTAAAAAGAAATAGAGGAGTAGGATCCCTTACCTCGGGTCCGACTTGACTCGATCATTCTTTAATATCCTGAATAATAAACTTGATTTAATTCCTAATTGATTAAGAACCTTTTTAAAGTTAATTATTCCTTTTATATCAATTATTTACATGTTATAAACATTATGTAATCATTTAAAATAATAATTTTTGTTTTGTCGATATTTGGTTCTTAAGTCAAAAGTGGAATTCTTGCAATTACATGTTGTTCATGTGGTCAAAGGTTATTTATATCCAGAATGACATTCTTGATTTGGATATCATATATATCATATATATCCAGCATATAATTTTATTTATAATATTACATAATCATTTAATGGTATGAAATGAAATGCATCGTTCATGGAGACGGTAAGCCGTACGTACACATGAACGCTACTTTCATTTCTTTTTCATATTAATGGAATTAAAACTAAATGAGGGGTATGTTTATTTTAATTCCGTAATTATATTCATCATTTATATTTATCATTCATCATATATAATAACTTTAAATCCATCCTTTATATGTCCCACATATGGAATTAACGAATAAAATCACTTTGAGGGGGCGGTAGTCTGCACTTCCTAAAATAAAATTATCGTGTTTACCCACAATGGAAACCATAAAGGTATAACACAAATGAAAAATACAGAAGCATAAGGAAAACATAGACATAATATATATAATATATAAATATAGTGACATCTTAATGGCCACCTTTTAAGGTGTTATATGAGTGTTGATCAATCATCGTTTTGTGAGGCAGAAATTCGCCATTCACAGAAACAGTATGTTATTTAACCATTAGATGAAGGTGTGTGTAAGTGTATCTAGAATAATTATTATAAAAACATCCTATTATATTGAAGATACTGGAGTTGTTACAAAAGAAATGAATAAAAAGAGTTCAGGGGGTTGGAGAAGCAAAATAAAACAAAAGAGCACAAGTGAAGACGTTACCTTAAAATAGGGTAACTCCCTTTGGTTTGAACCAAAAGGGTTTCTTGAAAAGCTTCCTGCATATTTTAAGGCTTCTATGATGGGTATAGGGATGTGGAGAGACAAAATGATCAGAGCTTGTCCGATCCAAAGGTTTGAGAGGTGTGGGTAAGGTGGTAGAGGTGGGGGCCTTTTATAAGAGGAGAGGAGGGGCACTCTTGGAAAAGTATAAAATGTTACTTTATTTTCAAATGGTTTTCGGATTTTAATGGTCCCAAATTGATTTGTTTCGAGGATAAGGTGATAAGGGTTCTAAATCCACCCATCCAATAGATTTTTGACAAGTTTAGGTCCTAGATTTTGCATTATATTTCCATTTTATTTAAATCGTTAAATAATGAGGTCATCGCTGCATCAGCATGATGTCATAAAGAATTTAATTTATGTAATGTCTAAAAATTATAAAAAAAACTATTATGTAGGAAATATTTTTATTTTTCCAATGAATATTTATTGTCAAAAATATGACTTGTATAACCAAATGTAAAAATTGTTTTGGTAAAACAAATCATGATTGTGACATTTTTATTTTAACTTTAAATAAAAGGCATAAATGTCATTATCAAACCCAAGTGGCTCCATGGGGTACCAAAAATAGTCCCATGGGTTGTCTTGTTCGTCCATAACTCATCAAATTGGGTTAGGAAAAGTGTCAATATATTTTCATTTTATTATAGTATCATTTTTACCTTAACTCACACTAATTCTCTTTATTCGAGATTAATAAAACTTAAAAGTTACTTTTCATAAAAAATTATTTTCATCCCATTGAACAACATTTTACTTAAAAATTAAAATCATTTAAATTGGATTTTTTAAATTCAAATCACAGAAGTTGTAAATTCCTATTTAAATGAAAAATCAAATTTTGTAACCACCACTTTGTGGTTTCACTATTCATCAAAAATTGATGTTTTTCAGAAAAATACCAAAAATTCACTCTAAGCTATATTTGATATTCCGAATTCAAAAATGATGTCTATTTTACCAAATTCATAACATAGAATTTGCATTAATTAATTTTATAATTAAATCCTGCTGTTAAAACAAATAGCGTGTTTTTATGAAATAATATCTTTCAAAAGATTGACACTCGTTTATGTCCAATATTAAAGTGATATTAATAACAATTACCACCATTTGATTAAATGGTAATAATATATTCTATTTACACTTTAAAACCAATTAAAAAGATAATCTAATCATATAAATTAATTAGATTAAAAAGAGGTTTTGAATTAAAATACAACATTTTTTACTATTCATTAAAAAATGAACTTTTTTGGAAAAATACCAAAAATTTACACAAATTAAATTTTGATGTTCCGATTATAAAGATGAATTTTATTTTTTCAAATATAACACATAAAATTGTCAAAAAGTGGATTTAAAAGAGGTTCGCCATCAAAAGGCTGTTAATCGACTTTTTAAAGAATATTAGACTGTCTACGCTTGAAATTGGATTCATTCGCATTTTTATTCCTCTATCATTTATTGTAAAGAGTAAAATTTTTTGACAAACATATATAATCATTTTGTAGTTAGTTATGTTCATTCCCTCCATTACAACGACTAGGCATTAACAACCATTTAAAATAATATTATTTTATTATTAGAGTGCAACGCAAGATTCCCAAGAAACTCATTATTGCGTATTGGGTACGCCATCAAGAATAGCATCCCCTTTAAAGTAATATTAATATTTTATTCACAAATATGGATAAATATAAAAATGTCATATTCTTTATTTACCTGGGGTGTTACATCCTTCCCCCCTTTTGGGAATTGCGTCCTCACAATTTCAAAATTGGGCTTGGAAATATCCTTGAAAGTCCCACATCGGAACAAGAGTCGGTAAAACAATCACTTCAAAATAAAGAAAGATAAGTACAGAGGTCACCCGAGTTAACCCATACTAGGATTCCATGTAGGAAAACATGGACATGGAGGAGAAAACATAGGGTCATGTTCTGATGAAGAGTGATAGAAAACATGATTAGGAGAAAGTTAACCACAAGAAAATCACAAACTTGTGATGGGTTAAACGGTATTTGATTCCACAGTAGAAAAAGTTAACAGACAACATTTTTGTTTTAAGTTACACTTCATTGAGTAATTTATTTTTGAGCCTAACTAAATCATAATGAAACATACTTACTTGTCACGTAGACTTCCAAAGTTTACTAGATTCCTTAATCAAAATCATGTTTTCTCCCAAAGATGAGTATTTAGGAAGACTTGTTTGCATTGAGAGTACTATAATAAATTTCTAGAGAATCACCTAATCCACAAAATAGAACTATATATTTCCCATGTCTTAAGACTTTAACCAAAACCAAAACTAAAAAGGATAGTACAAGATCGGATAATCCAGAAAAGGATAACCCTTTATAAAAAGAAAATATATTCTTAATCTCCAAAATTTGTCCAACAAAACCCAAAGTTCAACGAGGACCATTTGATAAACAATTTATCAATAAAATTCTTCAAAGTAAACCAAACTAAGATTGAAACCCAAATATTTGAAGGATTTAGTCACATAGTCTTCCAAGTTAAATCATAACATATATCTCCAAACAACATCAGTTGCTCCTAAAGTCTCATATTGAAAAGTAATTAACCTAATAACATATCCTCCATGATAAGTTAATCATTTTCATAAAAACCCAAAATCAACTTACTATTAATTATAAAGCCACTTAACTAAAAAGAATAAGTCATACTAACCAGGGTCTTCACGTAGTCCAGTGGTAGGAGATAAATACCCATTGCACTTTGGTTGTGGGTTCGATTCCCGTAGATTTGTCTGACGCGACGGGTTGTCACACGGTCTGTGTGTTTTCCTTTTTCCAAAACTACATAATTCTTAAAACATTCCCCAATAACGAGATAAAATCTTCAAAAATAACCATAATGTAATTTAACCTTAATTTTATCTCATGACTTTCACTTTCCATTATTACATATAGTAACACATAATTACCTCAAAAGTAACGATCATATAAACCCAAATGGTTCTTTATAACAATGTCCACAAAAGAACATATTACTATTCTTTGAATAAAATTTTCATATATCAAACATCAGTGTTACACATACTATACAAAGTATTCTAATGTACCCCATCATCAAAAGAGACTTAATACTCTTAAGAATTTCACCATAACTCTTGAAGCCCTTATATGTTGACTTCTTACTCATTCAACATTCTTCATGATCTATTAACCATTCCTTTCCAACTTATTCTGAAATACTTATTTCCTACAAACAAAATCACGAATCATATCCTAAGATTCCAAAATAGGAAAAAAAAAATTTAGAAATAATTCATACCTTTGATTGGTCATTTTCAGTTTCTTCATCCTAAATAGGAATGGAATTAGGTATTGGTAAATGAATATTTATATGATCTTGGTGATCACATTCCCGAAACTTCTTCATAGGACATGTGTTTGCATAATGACCATGAACACCACATTTAAAACATTCAATTGATCCCTCAGAATGAACTTCTTTCCCTTTCCTTGAGTCAACTGGATGCTTCCTTTTTCCATGGCAGGTTATTGCATTATGACCTTCATTTCCACATCTATAGCATATTTCTGTCCCTTTGAAACATTTTCCTAGGTGTTTTTTCCACATATATGACACATAGGTTTTTGAACGCACTTACCTTTATGATTATTACCATTAGTTCAATATGGATTTGTTTCTCGCATATATGATGCCTTATAGAAATCACTAAGGTTTTGGTTTTCAATAATGACTCCAGATAGTTGGTTGAGGATAAACACAAGAGTTCTCATTGCAGCTCCCATATCATTCAGTTGCTCGCTCAGAAAACTGTCACAGTTTCCTTCACATCCACCATTACTTTGGTGCCTTCTTGATCTAGCCATTTACTAAAACCAAAAAGGTCATTGTGAGTATATCAACAAAACCATCATGTACTAAAGAGGAAGATAAACACTAAGATATACTTACTCATTCACTTTATATAAAACTAGGACTATTTATGAAATCCTAACAATTATGGTCATGTCACTTATGCTTAAATAATACACTAACCTCTAAAGTTTTCTAAACCGAACTTTGATACCAACTATAAGGCCCCAGCCCCAAACCTTACTTAATATTGAATTAAATGAATAATTAACATTGAGGATCTTTTCAGGTTTAGAGTTTTAGATAATTAGGACATAATTATTACATCTCAAAAGATTAAAAAGTAGAAACTTTTACTAAGTTTCCATAAAATAAAAACTCTTAAAAAGAAACATGTCCAGCTCTATATTTTAGGTTGCATGACTTTCCCTTGATCCCATCCTTGGCCCTATTCCACGTTAAGTCCTTTGAAAAACATTTCAAAAACTTGGGATGAGCATAAAAAGCTCAGTAAGGGATACACAAAGAATGAAAACTATTCGTTTTTCAAAAAACAAGTAAACCATGTATACTTTATCAAAGTAATACTTTTCACCTTTTCGAAGTAGTACAACTCTTCACTGAATAAAAGTACATTACATACCCTTATATAACCGATAGATTACCATAAAACCCATATAAAGATCACATAACATATAAAAGTAACATGGGACATAAACATACTTAAGTGGAATAACCATAAGGTCGAATTCCACACATATCACATAATGGAATAGCCATTCGGCCAACTTCTATACATACTTAATGGAATAGCCATACGGCCGACTTCCATACACAATGCATTGGAGGTTATAACGTAACCACCCGTCCTGGTATTCACGGCACCACCCGTCATATGGTTTATCACGTAACCACCGGTAATATGTCCAAGTACCATTATAAAATTATAACACATAATACCAATATAAAGTAATGATAACATCTCCACATTTCAATCACAATATATCATTTAAATATATTGAAATAATAGAATCCTTTATCAAAACCATTTTCAATACCAAAATACATAAAAGAGTATATGGTATTTATTTTATTTTAAAAACATTATGGCTTGTTGAGGAAGCCAAAGATCCTATAATACTCGCGGCGGCAGAAGAGGTCGTTGTCACCACGTACGTTAAAAGAAACATTCCTTTTTGTTGTTTTGTAAAATGCTTTGTAGAAAAAGATTCCTTTTTAATAAAAGTAAAAGTCAAAGGGGTTTATACACCATATAAAATAATGTTGTGTATAAAACGAAATATGCCTCAATGAAAAGGGATTGAGACGAAGTCCCTTACAAAGACGGTATCATTGGTATAAGGATAAATCAATTACATAATTATGTGTGACAAATGAATACACCAAATATAAGTGGATATTAAGTGTAAAATAATCAGAGTATATTGACACATATTCATAGAACAACATATTCAAGGAGTATAAGTTTATCCCAAATAATCAAATTTGGGTTAAGAAGCTCCCTTGCAAAAATTTGACACCCTAATGGCGTCACTACAAAATTCATAAAATGAGTTGATGAGAGATAAAAAGGGTATCTCATCACAAGGAAATAAAATTTAAATCAATAAGGATATAGAAGAACATATCCCAACATAATAGTATGTTAATTAAAATACATAAAAAAAGAAGTCTTTTAAAAAGAGTAGGGTGAAAGGTTCCCTTACCGACATGGGTATCTTTCGAAACACACACCCCGTGAAAGAAGGACAATAAAACATTGATGTAAATACTCATAAATGAAATTATATTACGAAATGAGTAAAATAATGGGAAGTACATACACCACTCAATAGAAATTGTGGCAAATGTTACATAAATCTCACAGGAATAAAAGTGAGATGAAAAATCCCTTACGAAAACTCGGCAGCCTAACGGTGCCACATAAAACATACAAAAATGGATTGATGAGATCAAATAGGGTATCTCATCATATTAACATAAAGTTTATAGAAAGAGTAATATAAAATAACATCCCCCAACATAACAAAGAGGATATTCAAAGAAGTGACATAAAGGAGAGTACTTAAAAAGAAAGAGAGAGGTTAGATCTCTTGCGAAAATTCGGCAGCCTAACGGCGCCACTCAAAACATACAAAATGGATTGATGAGAGAGAATAGGGTCTCTCATCATATTAACATAAAAAAAATTACAGTAAGAGTAATATAAAATAACATCCCATTAACAAGAATGATGATATTTAAAAGGAATGACATAAAAGAGAGTACTTAAAAGGAAAGAGAGGAGTAGGATCCCTTACCTCGGGTCCGACTTGACTCGATCATTCTTTAATCTCCTGAATAATAAACATGAGTTAATTTCTACTTGATTAAGAACATTTTTCAAGTTAATTATTCCTTTTATATAAATTATTGACATGTTATAAACATTATGTAATCATTTAAGTTAATAATGTTTGTTTTGTCGATATTTGGTTCTTAAGTCAAAAGTGGACATCTTGCAATTACATGTTGTTTATGTGGTCAAAGGTTATTTATATCCCTAATGCCAGTACTGATTTTTATATCATATATATCATATAAATCCATCATATACATGTATTTATAATATTACATAATCTTTTAGAGGTAAGAAATGAAATGCACCGTTCATGGAGATGGTAAGTCGTACGTATGCATGGACACTACTTTCATTTCTTTGTCATATTAATGGAATTAAAACTAAATGAGAGGTATGTATATTTTAATTCCAGAATTATATTAATCATTTAGATGTATCATTAATCATATATAATAACTTTAAATCCATCCTTTATACGTCCCATATATGGAATTAACGAATCAAAACACTTTGAGGGGGCGGTAGTCCGCACTTCCTAAAATAAAATTATCGTGTTTACCCGCAATGGAAACCATAAAGGTATACCACAAATAAAAAATACATAACAATAAGGAAAACATAAACATAATATATATCATATATAAACAGAGTGACAACTTAATGGCCACCTTTTAAGGTGTTATATGAGTGTTGAACAATCATCCTTTCGTGAGGCAGAAATTCGCCATCCATAGAAACAGTATGTTCTTTAACCATTAGATGAGGGTGTGTGTTAGTGTAGCTCGAATACTTATTATAAAAACATCCTAGTATATTTAATATACTGTATTTATTACAAAATAAATTAATAAAAAGTGTTTAGGGGGTTGGAGAAGCAAAATAAAACAAAAGAGCACAAGTGAAGACGTTACCTTAAAATAGGGTAACTCCCTTTGGTTTGAACCAAAAGGGTTTCTTGAAGAGCTTCCTTCCCATGTTAAGGCTTCTAGGATGAGGAGAGGGATATGTAGAGACAAAATGAACAGCTCTTGGCCGAACCAAAGGTTTTAGAGGTGTGGGTAAGGTGGTAGAGGTGGGGGCCTTTTATAAGAGGAGAGGAGGGGCACTCTTGGAAAAGTATAAAATGTTACTTTATTTTCAAATGGTTTTCGGATTTTAATGGTCTCACATTGATGTGTTTCAAGGATATGGTGATAAGGGTTCGATATCCACCCATACAATAGGTTTATTTACATGTGTAGGTCCTAGATTTTGCATTATCATTCCATTTTATTTAAATCGTTAAATAATGACGTCATCACTGCATCATCATGATGTCATAAATAATTTAGTTTATATAATGTCTAAAAATTATAAAAAAATACTATGATTTAGGAAATCTTTTTATATTTCCAATGATTATTTATAGTCATAATTATGACTTTTATAACCATATGTAAAAATTGTTTTCGTAAAACAAATCATGTCTGTGACATTTTTATTTTAACTTTAAATAAAATGCATAAATGTCATTATCAAACCCATGTGGCTCCATGAGGTACCGAAAATCGTCGCATGGGTTCTCTTGGTCGGACATAACTCATCGAATAGGGTTAGGATATGTATTAATATATTTTAATTTTATAATAATATCATTTATACCTTAAATCACACTAATTACCATTAATCGCGATTAATAAAACATAAAAGTTACTTTTCATCCCATTGAACCACATTTTACTTAACAATTAAAATCATTTAAATTTTATTTTTTAAATTCAAATCATAGAAGTTTTAAATTACCATTTAAACGAAAAATCAAATTTTGTAACCACCACTTTGTGGTTTCACTATTAATCAAAAATTGATGTTTTTCAGAAAAATACCAAAAAATCACTCTAAGATATATTTGATATTCCGAATTCAAAAATGATTTCTATTATACCAAATTCATAACATAGAAGTTTAATTAATTAATTTTATAATTAAATCCCACTGTTAAAACAAATAGCGTGTTTTTATGAAACAATATCTTTCAATAGATTGACACTTGTTTATGTCCAATCTTAAAGTGATATTAATTACAATGACCACCGTTTGATTAAATGGTAATAATACATTCTATTTACACTTTAAAACCAATTAATAAGATAATCTAATCATATAAATAAATTATATTAAAAAGAGGTTTTGAATTAAAATACAACAGGTTTTACTATTCATTATAAATTGAACTTTTTCGGAAAAATACCAAAAAATTACTCAAAGTAAATTTTGATGTCCCGATTATAAAGAAGAATTTTATTTTTTCAAATATAACACATGAAATTTTCAAAAAGTGGATTTAAAAGAGGTTCGCCATCAAAAGGCGGTTAATCGACCTTTTAAAGAATATTAGACTGTCTACGCTTAAAATTGGAATCATTCGCATTTTTAATCCTCTATCATTTATTGTAAAGAGTAAATTTTTTTGAAAAACATATATAATCATTTTGTAGTTAGTTCTATTCATTCCCGCAATTACAACGACTAGGTATTAACAACCATTTAAAATAATATTATTTTATTATTAGAGTGCAACATAAGATTCCCAAGAAACTCATTGTTGCGTATTGGGTACGCCATCGAGCATAACATCCCCTTTAAAGTAATATTAATATTTTATTCACAAATATGGATAAATATGAAAATTTCTTTTTCTTTATTTACCTGGGGTGTTACATCTTTCCCCCCTTTTGGGAATTGCGTCCTCACAATACCAAAATTGGGCTTGGAAATATCCTTGAAAGTCCCCCATCGGAACAAGAGTCGGTAAAACAATCAATTCAAAATAAAGAAAGATAAGTACGGAGGTCACCCGAGTTAACCCATACTAGGATTCCATGTAGGAAAACATGGACATGGAGGAGAAAACATAGGGTCATATTCTGATGGAGAGTGAAAGAAAACATGTTTAGGAGACAGTTAACCACAAGAAAATCACAAACTTGTGATGGGTAAAACGGTATTCGATTCCACAGTAGGAAAAGTTAACAGACAAAATTTTAGTTTTAAGTTACTCTTCATTGAGTAATTTATTTTTTAGCCTAACTAAATCATTATGAAAAATTCTTACTTGTCACGTAGACTTCCAACGTTTACTAGATTCCTTAATCAAACTCATATTTTCTCAAAAAGACGAGTATTTAGGAAGACTTGTTTGCATTGAGAGTACTATAATCAATTTCTAGAGAATCACCTAATCCACAAAAGAGAACTATATATTTATCATGTCTTTAGACTTTAACCAAAACCAAAACTAAAAAGGTTAGTACAAGATCAGATAATCCAAAAAAGGATAACCCTTTATAAAAAAAATATATTCATAGTCTACAAAATTTGTCCAACAAAATCCAAAGATCAATGAGGACCATTCGATAAACAATTTGTCCATAAAATTCTTCAAAATAACCAAACTAAGATTGAAACCCAAATATTTGAAGGATTTAGTCACATAGTTTTCAAAGTTAAATCATAACATTTATCTCCAAACAACATCAGTTACTCCTAATTTCTCGTATTGAAAAGTAATTAAACTAATCACATATCCTCCATGATAAGTTAATCATTTTCATAAAAACCCAAAATCAACTTACTATTAATTCATAAATACACCTAACTAAAAATAATAAGTCATACTAACCAGGGTCTTCATGTAGTCCAGTGGTAGGCGATAAATACCCATTGCACTTTGGTTGTGGGTTTGATTCCCGTAGCTTTGTCCGACGCGACAGGTTGTCACACGGTCTGCGTGTTGTCCTTTTTCCAAAACTACATAATTCTTAAAACATTACCCAATAACGAGATAAAATCTTCAAAAATAACCATAATTTAATTTAACCTCAATTTTATCTCAAGACTTTCACTTTCCATCATTACATATAGTAACCCATAATTACCTCAAAAGTAACGATCATATAAACCCAAATGGTTCATTATAACAATGTCCACAAAAGAACAAATTACTATTCTTTGAATAAAATTTTCATATATCAAACATCAGTGTTACACATACTATAAAAAGTCTTCTAATGTACCCCATCATAAAAAGAGACTTAATACTCTTAAGAATTTCACCATAACTCTTGAAGCCCTTATATGTTGACTTCTTACTCATTCAACATTCTTCATGATCTATTAACCATTCATTTCCATCTTATTCTTAAATACTTCTTTCCTACAAACAAAATCACGAATCATATCCTAAGATTCCAAAATATGAAAAAAAAAGTTTAGAAATAATCCATACCTTTGATTGGTCATTTTCAGTTTCTTCATCCTCAATAAGAATGGAATTAGGTTTTGCTAAACGAATATTTATATTATCTTGGTGATCACATTATCGAAACTTCTTCATAGGATAGGTGTTTGCATAATGACCATGAACACCACATTTAAAACATTCAATTGATCCCTCAGAATGATCTTCTTTCCCTTTCCTCGAGTCAACTGGATGCTTCCTTTTTCCAAGGAAGGTTCTTGCTTTATGACCCTCATTTCCACATCTATAGCATATTTATGTCCCTTTGAAACATTTTCCTAGGTGTTTTTTTCCACATCTTTGACACATAGGTTTTTTAACACACTTAGCTTTATGATTATTACCTTTAGTTCTGTAGGGATGTGTTTCTCGCATATATGATGCCCTATAGAAATCACCATGGTTTAGGTGGTCAATCATGACTCCAGATATTTGGTAGAGGATAAACACAAGAGTTCTCATTGCAGCTCCCATATCATTCAGTTGCTCGCTCAGAAAATTGTCACAGTTTCCTTCACATCCACCCTTACTTTGGTGCCTTCTTGATCCAGCCATTTACTAAAACCGAAAAGGTCAGTGTGAGTATATCAACAAAACCATCATGTACTAAATAGGAAGATAAACACTAAGATATTCTTACTCACTACCTTTATATAAAACTAGGACTGTTTATGAAATCCTAACCATTATGGTCATGTCACTTATGCTTAATGAATTCCCTAACCTCTAAAGTTTTCTAAAACGACCTTTGATACCAACTATAAGGCCATGGATTTAACATTACTTAATATTGAATTAAATGAATAATTAACATTGAGGATCTTTTCAGATTTAGAGTTTAGACAATTACGACATAACTATTACATCTCAAAAGATTAAAAAGTAGAAACTTTTACTAAGTTTCCATAAAATTAAAACTCTTAAAAAGAAACATGTCCAGCTCCATATTTTAGGTTGCATGACTTTCCCTTGATCCCATCCTTGACCCTATTCCACGTTAAGTCCTGTGAAAAACATTTCAAAAACTTGGGATGAGCATAAAAAGCTCAGTAAGGGATACACAAAGAATGAAAAATGTTAGTTTTTCAAAAAACAAGTAAACCATGTATACTTTATCAAAGTAATACTTTTCACCTTTTCGAAGTAGTACAACTCTTAACTGAATAAATGTTCATTACATACCCTACAATAACCAAAAGATTACCATAAAACTCATATAAAGATCACATAACATATAAATGTAACTTGGGACATAAACATACTTAAGTGGAATAACAATAAGGTCGACTTCCACACATATCACTTAATGGAATAACCATTCGGCCAACTTCCATACATACTTAATGGAATAGCCATACGGCCGACTTCCATACACAATGCAATGGAGGTTATAAAGTAACCACCCGTCCTGGTATTCACGGCACCACCCGTCATATGGTTTATCACGTAACCACCCGTAATATGTCCATGTACCATTATAAAATTATAACACATAATACCAATATAAAGGAATGATAACATCTCTACATTTCAATCACAATATGTCATTTAAATATATTGAAATAATAGAATCCTTTATCAAAACCATTTTCAATACCAGAATACATAAAAGCGTATATGGTATTTATTTTATTTTAAAAACATTATGGCTTGTTGAGGATGCCAAAGATCAAATAATACTCGCGGTGGCAGAAAAGGTCGTTGTCACCGCATACGTTAAAAGAAACATTCCTTTTTGTCGTTTTGTAAAACGCTTCGTAGAAAAAGATTCCTTTTGAATAAAAGTAAAAGTCAAAGGGTTTTATACACCGTATAAAATAATGTTCTGTATAAAATGAAATATGCCTCAATGAAAAGAGATTGAGACGAAGTCCCTTACAAAGACGATATCCTTGGTTTAAGGATAAATCAATTACATAATTTTGTGTGACAAACGAATACACCAAATATAAGTGGATATTAAGTGTAAAAAAATCAGAGGTTATTCACACATATTCATAGAACGACATATTGAAGGAGTATAAGTTTATCCCAATGAATCAAATTTGGGTTAAGAAGTTCCCTTGCAAAAATTTGACAGCCAAATGGCGTCACTACAAAATTCAGAAAATGAGTTGATGAGTGATAAAAATGGTATCTCATCACATGGAAATAAAATTTAAATCAATAAGGATATATAATAACATATACCATCATAATAGTATGTGAATTAAAAGAGATAACAAAATAAGTCTTTTAAAAAGAGGAGGGTGAAAGGTTCCCCTACCGACATGGGTATCTTTCGAAACACACACCCCGTGAAAGAAGGATAATACAACATTGATGTAAATACTCATAAATGAAATTATATTACACAATGTGTAAAATAATGGGAAGTACATACAGCACTCTAAGGAAATTGTGGCAAATGTAGCATAAATCTCACGGGAATAAAAGTGAGATTAAAAATCCCTTACGAAAACTCGGCAGCCTAACGGCGCTACATAAAACATACAAAAATGGATTGATGAGATAAAATACGGTGTCTCATCATATTAACATAAAGTTTATAGAAAGATGAATATAAAATAACATCCCCCAACATAACAAATAGGAGCTTCAAAGAAGTGACATAAAGGAGAGTACTTAAAAATAAAGAGAGAGGTTAGATCTCTTGCGAAAATTTGGCAGCCTAACGGCGCCACTCAAAACATACAAAATGGATTGATGAGAGAGAATAGGGTCTCTCAACATATTAACATAAACAATTACAGTATGAGTAATATTAAATAACATCACAATAACATGAATGATGATATTTAAAAGGAATGACATAAAAGTAAGTACTTAAAAAGAGAGGAGTAGTATCCCTTACCTCGGGTCCGACTTGACTCGATCGTTCTTTAATCTCCTGAATAATAAACTTGAGTTAATTTCTACTTTATTAAGAAATTTTTTCAAGTTAATTATTCCTTTTATATCAATTATTGAGATGTTATAAACATTATATAATCATTTAAGTTAATAATGTTTGTTTTGTCGATATTTGGTTCTTATGTCAAAAGTGGACTTCTTGCAATTACATGTTGCTCATGTGGTCAAAGGTTATTTATATCCAGAATGAATTTCCTGATTTGGATATCATATATATCATATATATCCATCATATAAATGTATTTATAATATTACATAATCATTTAGAGGTACGAAATGAAATGCACCGTTCATGGAGACGACAAGCCGTACGTATGCATGAACGCTACTTTCATTTCTTTGTCATATTAATGGAATTAAAACTAAATGAGAGGTTTGTATATTTTAATTCCAGAATTATATTCATAATTTAGATGTATCATTAATCATATATAATAACTTTAAATCCATCCTTTATACGTCCCACATATGGCATTAACGAATCAAATCACTTTGAGGGGGCGGTAGTCTGCACTTCCTAAAATGAAATTATCGTGTTTACCCACAATGGAAACCATAATGGTATACCACAAATGAAAAATAAATAAGAATAAGGAAAACATAAACATAATATATATCATATATAAATAGAGTGACAACTTAATGTCCACCTTTGAAGGTGTTATATGAGTGTTGAACAATCATCGTTTCATGAGGCAGAAATTCTCCATCCACAGAAACAATATGTTCTTTAAGCATTAGATGAAGTTGTGTGTAAATTTTTCTCGAATAATTAATACAAAAACATCCTAGTATATTTAAGATACTGTATTTGTTACAAAAGAAATGAATACAAAGATTTTAGGGGGTTGGAGAAGAAAAATAAAACAAAAGAGCACAAGTGAAGACGTTACCTTAAAATAGGGTAACTCCATTTGGTTTGAACCAAAGGGTTTCTTGAAGAGCTTCCTGCCTATGTTAAGGATTCTAGGATGAGGAGAGGGATGTGGAGAGACAAAATGATCATAGCTTGGCCGAACCAAATGTTTGAGAGGTGTGGGTAAGGTGGTATAGGTGGGGGCCTTTTATAAGAGGAGAGGAGGGGCACTCTTGGAAAAGTATAAAATGTTACTTTATTTTCAAATGGTTTTCAGATTATAATGGTCTCACATTGATGTGTTTCAAGGATATGGTGATAAGGGTTCGAAATACACCTATACAATAGGTTTTTGACATGTGTAGGTCCTAGATTTTGCATTATCTTTCCATTTTATTTAAATCGTTAAATAATGAGGTCATCACAGCATCATCATGATGTCATAAATAATTTAGTTTATTTAATGTCTAAAAATTATAAAAAATTCTATGATTTTGGAAATATTGATATATTTCCAATGATTATTTATAGTCAAAATTATGACTTGTATAACCACATGTAATAATTGTTTTAGTAAAACAAATCATGTTTGTGACATTTTTATTTTAACTTTAAATAAAAGGCATAAATGTCATTATCAAACCCAAGTGAATCCATGAGGTACTAAAAATCGTCCCATCGGTTGTCTTGGTCGGAAATAACTCATAAAATAGGGTTAGGATAAGTTTCAATATATTTTCATTTTATAATAATATCATTTTTACCTTAAATCACAGTAATTACCATTAATCACGATTAATAAAACATAAAAGTTACTTTTCATCAAAAATTATTTTCATCCCATTGAACCAAATTTTACTTAAAAATTAAAATAATTTAAATTGGATTTTTTAAATTAAAATCACATAAGTGGTAAATTCCCATTTAAATGAAAAATCAAAATTTGTAACCACCACTTTCTGGTTTCACTATTCATCAAGAATTGATGTTTTTCAGAAAAATACCAAAAATTCACCCTAAGCTATATTTGATATTCCGAATTCAAAAATGATTTCTATTTTAAAAAATTAATAACATAGATGTTTCATTAATTAATTTTATAATTAAATCCCGATGTTAAAACAAATAGCGTGTTTTTATGAAACAATATCTTTCAAAAGATTGACACTCGTTTATGTCCAATCTTAAAATGATATTAATTACAATGACCACCATTGGATTAAGTGGTAAAAATAAATTCTATTTACACTTTAAAACCAACTAAAAAGATAATCTAATAATATAAATAAATTAGATTAAAAAGTGGGTTTGAATTAAAATACAACATTTTTCACTATTCATTAAAAATTGAACTTTTTCGGAAAAATACCAAAAATATACACAAAGTAAATCTTTATGTCCCGATTATAAAGAATAATTTTATTTTGTCAAATATAACACATAAAATTGTCAAAAAGTGGATTTAAAAGAGGTTCGCCATCAAAATGCGGTTAATCGACCTTTTAAAGAATATTAGACTGTCTACGCTTAAAATTGGATTCATTCGCATTTTTAATCCTTTATAATTTATTGTAAAGAGTAAAAATATTTGAAAAACATATATAATCATTTTTTAGTTAGTTATGTTCATTCCCGCCATTACAACTTCTAGGCATTAACTACCATTTAAAATAATATTATTTTATGATTAGAGTGCGACGTAAGATTTCCAAGAAACTCGTTGTCGCGTATTAGGTATGCCATCGAGCATAGAATCCCCTTTAAAGTAATATTAATATTTTATTCACAAATATGGATAAATATAAAAATGTCATATTCTTTATTTACCTGGGGTGTTACATGGAATCCTAGTATTTTTTTGATGAAAATTGAACTTCTTTTTCTCTCTAATTAGGATGAGGATTTATAAAATGGTTTCATGATGTGTGTTTACAAAAATTGTATTTTATAATATAAATATCTTGATAATAGAGATCAAGATTAAATTGTGAGAATGAAAATTATTCAAGGGGAAGAATATAACCCCCTGAAATTCTAAAATAGGAAAAAACATGATTGATAGTGTATTTGAAATGAAACACAAAGAATAGTAGAGAATTTTACACCATGATACATTATGTTGTATTTAATTTTATATAAATAAAATCCCTTCTATATCTTGTGATTCATCATATGTAGCGTTTAAATGAATTTTCATACAATAAAGATTATTATTATTTTAATATTTCTGTTAAAACCTAACCCTTAAATTTGATTATATAAATTATACATACTAATTATGATTATTTTATTGTCTAATAATGTGAAAATAAATTATGTTGTTACATAATAATTATTAATAAAATAAACAACATTTAAATTAATGAGAAATATTTTCAGATAAATTGCATTTTTAAAAAGGCAGTTCTATCAATAACTAGACACATAATTTGAATTATTATTTTTAACTTTTTAATAAAATAAATTTATTAAAATTATCATTATTTTATAAAAAAAATTTATATTATCTTATAATGAATTTATGTAATTTTTATAAAAATATTTAATTCTTGATGAATAATAAAAAACTAATTTTTATTGAAATCATTATTTTTTGTAAATAAATTAATGGATAATTTTCTATTTAAAATTATTTTTACTTTTACATAAGATCAATTTTATTATAATATATAGAATTAGATCAGTGAATTCAAATTAATATTTAATTTTTACATTCAAACGTTTTATACAAAGGATACTTTTTTTCTACAGGAAACCTCAATTTCATCATGTTTATAGGATTCATTTCAAATTAAATGATTTGTACTTATGTGTGTTTAATTTGATAATGCCACGTGTATTATTTTCCATTTATTGGATTTTGGAATTTATATGTGTTGATTCAGTGAGCAAGCCCTGAGAGGAAATTCGATATCGAGACCCTGTGGGCCCAAAAAATGGTAGAAACAATTTAATATTTTTAACAGCATGTGATCACTGTTTTTATAAAAAAATGGACTAACACCTAAATTGGTCCTCAGATCAAAATTTTAGGGCCCTCTTGAGCTCATAATGGAAGATTTACCATAGGAATGACTATACATTAGTCATTATGGGTCGTCTATAGATAAATTCACATATGAAATAACATTAAAAAAATTCGACAAAGAAATAAATTTGAGGCTATGAATTTATTTTTATTATTTCATTTTCATAAATTTACGTTCTACATCATAACCTTGTCATTTCTCTAAAGTTATGGTGAATGAAACTTCAATTAAATTAGTGGACTTTGATGATAGATTAATCAAAAATCACACCTCATATTCGACAAACCTTGACAATGATGAAAAAAGTTGATTCGTTCTTCATCAATAATCAAATAGAATCATGGTATGGAATGTTATTTGTGTCATTTTCACAATTCATGAATTCAATAATTACTTAGGAGCAATCAGTTAAAAGATTGGCTTGTGGATTGATCATTATTATGGGATTGGATAATATCAATGGGATTATCAAGTGATTTATATTTAGTCCTATACATTTATAATTCTACTTGGAATGGAATGCGGCCAAAATGAAAAAAAAGATGAGGTTATTTTATTAGGGTTTCTGTTTATGAATTTATCCCTCTATTCTTTGTGAAAATATCCATTGGATCCAAATTGTCTCATCTCGAGTTTTAATTTTTTCTCAAAATGTAATTAGATCCATCATTGGGGGAAACTCAACAAAAGAGGCCAGATCTCTATAGATCAAGACTAAATGAGCTCGAATCTATGATTATTTACTATTTCAGGCATTAGAGAAGGTGTGGAAATCCCTAGATGGGACCATTGTTCATCGATGGGTGGTAGAGGGGTCATGGTATGTGGATGGGCATCAAATGGAGTGGGTGTTGAGGATGAAATAGACCGATAGTCATGGAATAGGAATCCCACATGTGGAATTCCAAGAAGCTCACAATCTATCAGGTTATAAAGATCAAATGGGAATGGATAGATGGCTTGGCCCAGCGAATTGGACAAGATAGGTGGATCTCGTCGAGGGGGCCATGCCAGTCGGTTTGGGCCGAGTAGGATGGGTTTAGTAGATCCGAGTTGGGACACACCTAGGGAGATGGGGGGAGATGCATACCAAGTTAGACTGTGTAGGTAGATTGTGGTAGTTCCAGGCAGTCGACTATGGAAGCTGGAAGTGGTTGACGACTATGGTCAATAGACCTGGTGAACCCCATATGAAATTTAAAATTCCTATATAATCTAAATAGAACATCCAAACGATTTTCCTTCTCAATAGTTGAGAACCTAACATTAAGAAGTTATTTTTATGATAATTAGTGAGTGTTTTTGGACAAGTATAGTATGAGAATGTTGCTTTATCCATTACTCAGGGGTTTAGTATGGCATCACATGCACATCACTTGATAATTTTTCCCTCCATATGTTGATACCCATATAGGGTATGGTATCCCTCCACTAGACTATAGATGCATCATCAATCACCTCTAGTGTAGTATTTCTGAATTTACATAACCACTAAGGGAGGTGTGTTGGTCCTCCTTCTAGAGTGCCACATTAGTTGGTTCAATGGTATTCCCAAATGTTTCTGGTATGATCCTCTATTTTGTGGGTTAATCTAGATTAGGTACATGGTATTACTTAGTTTTTATGGGAAGGAATCCATCACTGTGTTTCATAGCATTCCTAGACCAATGAGTTTTCATTAGGAGGTGCCTAAATGACCTAGACCTCATTCCGAGTATGTCTTATGATATCATGGCTTGAGGGATGAGTTCTTATGGAACGAGCATGAATTCAGGTGAATCATGTGCCCTGTAATTGGTTATAGCATAGCCCTAAAATTTATGCCTTGGATTGAGTATACATGAATATTATTTTTTTATGTGTTGTAGATATATACCTGTGTAGATATGAATATTTGTTACATTGTGGAATTGCATTAATGTATTCCTTTGTGGTTTTGTGTTGTGCTACTGGGTATTGTTAAATCCCCCCCTGCATAGGCTTTTCCCACTTGTATCATGTCTTGGGTAGATGACTAACCTTTCGATGGTATCTTAGGATAACCAGTTGTAGGAAGTTCTTTTCTGAGACCAGAACGACCGACCTTTGTTCGTATGGATAGTCAGACAATAGTCCAACTACAGTAAAGACTCTTTTTGGTTGTTTGTATTTGAACATGTTTACATTACAGTATTTTAATTACGGTACTCTATTTTTGTGGACATATTGATTTTCATGCATTGATTACTTACTTTTTTTACATTTCAACATTGTTCCCTTCGAGATGTCTTTGTGTGTATAGGTACTTTAGGATAATTAATCCCATTATGGGATATACCTAATCAAATATAGTCACCAGAACCAGGACTATTGGAGGTGGAATTGGGGGAGTCACTACATGGGATCCTCTAGGATGGGTCATGACATATTGGTATCACAGGGGGAAGTTCAACTTTTGACCATGAGTATGTTAGATTTGTTTGGGGAAACAATGTTATGTGTTTTGAGTTTAGATTTTAGGCCATGTAATCTAGTGTTGTCACATAGGCTGACGTATATAGACAATAGGACATTGATCCCCATCTTTTTGACTAAGTACATGAAAAAAACTTGTTTCAGGTAAATGAAATTGTACATGCATCATATAAGAATTATTGTGTTATCCATGTCCTTATTGATTCTTCTCTACAGATATACTCTATTTACTGGGGTGCATCCTATTTTAGTTTGGGATGCCTCCACAAATACAACCATCCAATATTCCACCACGTGATAATAAGGTTGATCTTCTTATTGATGATTCGTTTTTATAGGGACATAAACCTTAGATATATCCTCTGGGTGGCTTAACAGTTATACCACAACTCTCCCTACAGTAGTTACAACATGCCCTATCAGCTTTGGATGCATGGAGTCTGACTTTGTTTCAAAATTTTCTTAGGAACCAACTTCCCATGTTTCATCATGATCCAAAATGGAAGATTGATGAGGACTAGAAAGATGATGTCACCTGTTTTTTCTTCCTTGTGATGTTTCTTACTGAATAGAGGACAATATTTTCTATTATTCTTATTCTGGGATGTTCAGGATGATAGTTGAGATTATTGACTCAAACACATGATGAGAGAACTCTTTCATGGATGGACATTGAACATTTCATTAGAGAGGAGTTCTATCCAGACATGTTACAATTGGTGTTCCTACTTGAAATTCTACGTCTATAATAGGGACGAATTATCATGGAATATATTTGGTGAAGATTACGAATATTTCACACTACTCATTAGATATGGTATGGTACTAGTTCATCATGGTTTAGACCATCACGAAGAGAGTATGTAGGGACATCAAGTCATCAATGATATACATTATAATTGAAAACTATTAAGGGTTACTTTAGTGATCCCTGATAAGGGAAAGATTTCTTTCAGAGAGTAAAATGGTAGTGGGACCTAGCACTGGGCAACGGGTCACCAAGGCCTTGGAAGAAGGTTACTCATGGCAGTCACGGGGATCGAAATTGTTCAAGTACATCAAGATGTGACCCCAATACTCAGGTTCAGTAGTGCAGGGCACCCAACATGGCTCAAATCATCGAGGGGACATACATTGTTACAAATATGGTGATCAGAGACATGTGGCATGATATTTCCTGACCCATCATACAACAGATCGGTAGACAGTCGAGGGACTACCATGTTAGAGGAAGATTAGTGAACAGGGTGGTCCACATGGTGATGGATGTTGTAGAGGATTATGAATTGATTTATTGTTCTTTAGCAATTTTACATATTACCATCGCCACTCCCATGTGGTCCACGCCCTTCATAGGTAGCCGATGGATAGAGATGAGTCTAATTTCAAGCACCAAATGCTTATGATGCCAATGATCCTAGGGTGGTTTGGGATAAAATATATATCATTTACACATTTCTTTTTTATTATTGAAATATGTTCTAGTTATTACTTTATATCCATGAAAATTGTTTGAGACTTGGATATTTCTATTGAACCGTTGTTTTGGCCCTCTTTCATGGTCACTCATATAGGATAAGATTCAGTGATCATACACTAGTGCTGAAAGTGTGACCTGACATTGGAGATGGTTGTTTTAGTTGGGATATAATGGTAGCAACATTGGGGGCTTACGATATCATTCTTAGTTTGGACTTTTTATATATAGTTCATGCTCAGATTGATTGTTTTTGGAAAAGTTTGTATTCTTTCAGAAGTGATGGAACCATTTATAATATGTTGGAGAAATGGACACACTAAAAGAATAATACAAACTCACATATAGGTGGGTGTATCCAATTACTCATTTGATGGATATCCTGACCCACAGTTTACTGGATGATATGAGTTCTCATTTTACAATAGTGGTGGAGAATTATGAGTTCATATTTCTTGGGTATATTCCAGATTTACCTCCTCATAGAGAGATATAATAATTAATTGATATATACCCAAAGAAAGTAATATCTACTTATTGAAAATCAGATGGCTCTTGAAGATTTATTTATGATTCGGGTAGAGTTGAAGATCTTACCGAGGAAGGTCTTCATGAGACCTTGTGGTTTACCCATGGAAATACTGGTTTTTTGCAAATAAGTTAGGCGAGATCTTGAGGATATGTGATTATTAAAAGTTTTTAAACCAATTTTTCGGGGAGAATATGTTTCCATTTGTGAGGATTTATGTTCTTTTTGATCATTTTAAAGGGGTGTGGTGGTTCTATAAGATTTTTCTCCGATCTGGAAATCATAAACTATGAGTATAGGATGAGGATATACTGAAGACACCCTTAAGGTGTCATTATAGCCACTATGAAAATATGGGGATTCTTTTTATCGTAATGAACACCATAGTATTATTAATGTGACTTGGGAATAAGATATTCATGGAATACATAGACGATTTCATGTTCATATTTATTTATGACCTCTTTGACTGGGGAGGATAACATGAGACAACTCGGGAAGGTCCTACATAGAGACTAAGAGAACTAGCTTTAGGGGATGCTCTTGAAGTGCCAGTTCTTGATTCAAGAGTTCCAATTTATGTGATATGTCATTACAATGGCTGGAGTCGTAGTAGATCTAGTGAATATTGAGTTAGTGCTATCCTGGTAGCCACCCAAGAGTGATAATGAGGTGTAGAGTTTCCTTGATTTTTCAGGGTACTATCAGATGTTTATACATGATTTTTCAAGTGTGTAATCATCCTTGATATCATGGACATGAAAGGTTTATCCTTTCATGTAGACAGAAATGTTCCAGTAGATTATTTAGCAGTTGTGGAGGATATTGATGAGAAATCACATCTTGAGATTGTCAGAGGAGGGTTTTGAGTGTGCAGTGTTATGTAACTCATTAGGAATCATTATCTTATTGTGACTCATGAATAGGAAAGAGAAGATATCCTAAGGTTCACATCAGTTCAGACCACAATATAATAACTATGTGACCAATGATATTATGTTAGAAGCGGTATTCTTTACAATGAAGATGTGGTGACACTACATGATGGGTGAGATGTTTATCATCTATTACGATCACTAGAGTATCATGTAGATATTTTCATAAAAGGATATTAACAGTGGGAAAATTTGATGGATAGAGTTCCTCTAGGATAATGAATTTGAGAATTTTTGTTCTCCTATGAAAGAGAAAGTGGTAGGAAATTCTCTCAGTAGGTGATACAATAAAAATTTTCTAAACGAGGTGTCAAATTAGTTATCCTTCATGTAATTATCTTCTGTAGATGGAGATAGGGAAGAATACCTATAGTCGATGATTTTCACCCCTCTACTCTTACAGAATGTTAGGTGGACAATGTATAGTGATACCAAATATGATACCTTATGTGCTCATATTTCCAGAGGGCATTATCAAGATGTATATTTTAATGGTGAGTATCACATAGTTCTTTTTTTAGGACATATAGTAGTACTTGTGGTAGTGAAGGTGGAGGTTCTGAGGGAGTTTCACACACCTTATTTGGTAGTACATCTCACTGTTGAAATGTTTTTCTATAAAAAATAATGTCTTTTTTGGTATCTAGGAATAAAGAAGGATGTTAAAGAGTTTTTCTCTTGATGCCTTAATTTTTAACATGTGAGTGCTGAGAATAAGGTTACAGTAGGTTTTCCTCAACCCCAGGATGTGCCATAATGGATGTGGGATGGAATATTGATGGACTACATGATGGGGTTACCACATACATCTAGGAGACATGACTCCATACTGGTGATCATTGTACAACTCACCATGGTGGTCCACTTCGTCGATATATGAGAGAAATGTTCAGTATAGGGATTGGGATACCTCTATATGAAGGAGATATTTCAACTACATTGAGTATTGTTGATGATAGTTTCATATAATGAATATTTCATTACATTTTAGTTGTTTAATGGATTTAAGGAGGTGTTTGGGACACATTTATTCTTGAGCATATCTTTCAACCCACAAATAGATGACTAGACTTCGTAGACCATTCTCATACTGGAGGAGGTGTTGTGGGCGTGCATGTTAGACTTTGGTTGTAATTGGGAGGATCGCCTTCAATTGGAGGATTTTTCATTCTGAAAAATAATAATTTCAACATTGGTATGGAACTATTTGATTCCTTTTACTAATGATCCTAAAGGCCACACATTTACTAGACTCAACAAGGAGAGTCAACACTCAAGGGAAAAATTTAGGTGAAAACTACTATAGAGAAGCTGAATATCATCCAAGAGTGGATTAAGACTGCATATAGCTATCAGATGGCTTATGTGGATAGAAGATAGTAGAAAATGGAGTTTATGGAAGGAGACCATTCGTTCCTTCTCATTTCACCTGAAAGGGGATTACAAAGATATGGAAAGGGAGGAACGTTATCTCCAATGTTAATAAGTCCTTTCCAGATACCACATTGAGATAGTGAGGTGAAGCACCGGTTGGATCTACCTTCGTAGATTAAGTGGGTTCCTGGAATCTTCCACTTGTCTCAACTAAGAAGGTACATGCATGAACCATCACAAATCATCTTCTGGGTGATCTGAAAATCTCAAATGGATAGAAATTTTTTATGTACCGTGTGGAGAATGAGTATTGGTAAAATATATTTCATTGGGGGAGATCTATTAATTTTTTGTATTTATGGTGGAAACACGAGTATATATTGGCGGGCACATGGCTGATGGATGCACAAATTCATTCTCATAACCCTCATTTGTTAATGTATCCTTTTTTGTATTTTGGGTATATAAATCCCCATGACTGGGAGAAAATAAAATCTAAAATTTTCCACGTTTTATTTTTAGAAATCAAATGGATTTATTTGGATTCAAGGTGATGATATGTCATGAAATTCTCAAAATAGAGGCCAAATATATGTGGATAGGGACCTTAGTAGCTCAGATCTAAGACCGTTTAATGTTTTATGTAGTATAGTAGGCATTATAGTCTCCAGAAGTGACCACTAGCATTTCACGGCAAATGAAAAACTATGATCGTGCATGGTGGTGCTGCACATCATGAATTATGGAGGTGGAAGAGCTACGGGAGGTAGTGGAACATGGGAAAGAGTGGGGTCATGGGACATAGTGACAACAGATGTGTGTGATGTGGTTGGTAACCACATGGAATAAGGGACATGGAAAAAATGGGCACCATGAGCTTCCCCATGTTGCATGTGTGTGAATGAGACAAGCTTACTAAACAAGTTAGGATTGTTGGGAAAGGCCTAGCGATCATGGTCTTGATGGATAGACTCAGGTCGCACCTAGGGAAACATGGTTGGAGCCAAACCATAGAAACCCCATCTTCTATGGATGTGTGGTAGATGGGGTGACTGACTAGAAAGGTTGAACGACACGATCGACCCCCCCGATTAGTCCACATGCCAAATGGCCACCTATTATAATTTCAAAGTTCCACAACATCTAAATAGAGAATCTAATAGATGATTGTTTTATTGTGTTGAGACCCGGTCATTGATATGGTACGTTTGAGATATGTGGAGATTTTTTAATTTGGACTAGTATAGTTTGATAGATTTCTCTTAGTCGTTTCCTTTATTTTTGAATATTAAATTACATCCACTTCACTTGACTGTAATCCCTTATAGAGGTCATGTCCCATATGGAGTATGGAATCCCTCTATGGGAATTGAGTGATATCATGTATCACCCCTACTGAATTTTTGTGAAATAGATGTAACCACTGAGAGGACCGTGTTGGTCCCCCATATTGAAGGCCATATCATTATGGTAAGTGGTATTACGTAGACTATCTTGGTAGGATCTTATATGTTGTGGGTTGATCCATATTGGGTACGTGGTATTCCCTAGTGTGTTTGGGAAGGATCTTGTTTCGATTATCATAGTCATCATTAACCAATTCATTCACTTTGGGTGGGTCCAAAATGAGCTAGAAACTTTCATGAGTGTCTTTGATTTTTTCATGGCTCGAGGATTGTGTTCTCACCGAATGATCATGAATTAAGAAAAATCATTTGGATGGTAATTGGTTATGAACTACCATTATACATTGTTTCTTGGATTGGGTATATAAGGATTTTATTGTTATATATGATGTATACATATACCTACAAAGGGATGACAATACGGTACCTTGGGGAATTACATTGTGGTACTCCTTTATGTTTTCTGGGTTTTATAATTAGTAATGTTATACACACCCCTACACGTGCTTCGCCCGCAAGTGTCGCGTCTTTTGCAGATGATCAACATTTAGACAGAGCCCTATGACAACAAGGACTATGTGGTTCTTTGTGATACCGGAAAGACAAAGTTGTGTTCCTTTGGATTTTGATACATTAGTACTGGTATCTTTTTACCTACTGGTCATACTTGTTGTTTCATAAGAGTTTTGGTGGGTGACTATTTGGCAATATTTACTTGACAGTAATTTCACTATTTTACTCTGGTTGTGGGCCATTCAGGATTTCATGCATTGTTAAATTAGTGTTTTTACATTTCAGTAATTATGGACTAGAGATCTGTATGTCCATATAGGTATTTTATGCTAATACATCCCATTTGTGGGATATGCCTACTCGGTGCTCGTCCCCAGCCCCTGGAATTTTGGGGGAGGTCATGCGGTAGTCATAGCACGAGCCCATTTTGGATGGGTCATGATGGATAAAATAGACTCCTTCTGTAGAATAAATATAATTAATTTTAAAAAATATGTTTATATTATTTTTTTCTCATCCTAAAAAGTATAAACAATAGATATTATTTACCATGGTATATATTTGAATAATATTAATGTGGGGATAAACTAAAATTATAAGGGTTTAAATTGACTAAATACTTTTACAATTACTCATTAATGGAAATATTTATAACCATATATACTTATTAACTAGTTTAATGGATTTTTAGAATAATTTGACATTAATTATACCTATAAAATACATTATATAATGAAAAAATAAATTATCACCCTATTGATTTTAAAATTAAATTATTTTTTCATGTATGGAATAAAGAATGATATCAAGAAATATGAATAGTATTTTGAGCGTAACAAAATTAATTTCATGATAATAATCTAACATTAATTTTTATCAATCACATAATTATATTTCACACTTATTCAATGTCAAAAAAATAAATATATAATTAATAGAAATATAAAACAAATGATAAAAACAATAGTAAATTTAAAATAAATATGACTAATTTTTGTTTTAGATTAATTCCTTACATAAAAAAACATATCATTAATTTTTCCACATAATGTGTTCTAATTCCATCAACATCTAGTATTTCATAAATAATAATTAAATATATAATTTCAAAATTAACATTAATTATATTTCATATTAAATGACATATTCTTAGATAATATAAATTCCTAAAATATACTATATTCTACCAAGAGATTTGAATTTTTGTAAAATAATATATATTTTCCATTAATTGTCAAATGTTTTCTTTTATAGTGTCTATGTTGACACCTAAATTTTGAAGACATTGTTGGCGCAGTTATGCCTAATGTAGTGTTTTTTAACATTACATGTGCTTGAGTTGTTATTAGTTTTCAAAAACAATTGCATTTATAGTTGATAAATTTGTATTCATTTTTAAATTATATTTTAAATAATTATCTAATAAGGATCATTTTATTTTATTTTTAAAGGAAAAATTTATTCAGTTAAAAATACTACTTACCATAGTGAAAATTATAAATTGTAAATATAAGGAAATGTATATTTTTAGAAGAATGATGATTAAAACATGGGTTGTATTGTGTTATAGGATTGGACAGAACATATAATCCATCATTTATTTTAATTAAATATTTTTTATAAATATTATGTGTCGTTGAATTCTCATTATTGAATAGATTTGGGTGTATACAAGAAGTATCTTACTCACCAATTATAAAAGGGAACTCACTCCACTAACATATTCACTCTTCTCAATCCATTTGTCAACGCCAAAACCAACCAAATTACCTTCCCAGAAAGCCTAGTAAAATTATATATGTTACTTTATTCTAAAAATACTATCACTTGATTCTTTTAGAAGATGTCTAAAAGTGGATTATTAAATAAAAGGTAATCATCATAATGAAGCTCTCTCCGTATCTCTCTCTTTCATTATTATTTTTCCAGGATAAATTATATATTTCAAAAAAGATATAATCAATAAAATTTTTATAATATATATTCAATTTTTTTATACTTTGGGAATAATATATTCTACTTATTGATATATTTCAAATTTTAAATTGAATCATCAATCGTGTGTATGGTGGACTACTTCCCAACAAACTAATGTAACCCATTTTCAATCAACACTTATCATAGTTTCATATAATGATTTATGTAGTGAATATATATATATATATATATTATTTATGATATGATTATTTTAGTAGAGTTATAGTACCACATATACCTTCTTACATTCCATTTTGTTTAAAATGTGACATTGTCACTCTTATGTATTGTAGACTCCCACCTCATTAGGTGATGTGATTGTTTTCTCAAATGATTTACATGGTAAGTAATGCGGATAAATTTTATATATATGTGTTTGTGATATATATAAAAATATATAAATTTTATAATTTTAATATATCGTACACTTCCTTGCACTTTCACCCATAAAGATAATGATATTTTTTCTCGTGCATATTTATTACCCACTATCTTCCCAAAAAGATAATATTCATTTTCTATGTCCAACCATAAATAATGATTTCAAAAATGAATAAAATGAGTAAATATTGTTTTTATAATAATAATACAATTATTGAGATAGGGGATATATATCCTACGTTCATGAACTATAACTTTTATAAAAAAAATTCATGATAAATAAAGTCTATTAACACCTGAAAAAATTCAAAAAGTGGAATATTATTAATGAATGGGTTATAAAATATAATAATATGACCAAGTATGATAATATAAATTTAAATATTGTTCTTATATATAAATTAATATAATTATTAAATAAATTATACATGTCATCTTGAATCATATGAAATAATTCATTCCTAAGGTAAGTGTTTCACATATTACATTTACAAATGTGAGACATATGTAATATTCACAACTCATTCCTTTTTGTAGTTTACACAGTCTCCATTTTGATATTTTATATAATTAAAATTCTAAAAATAATTGTATAAAATATTTCATATGATTATATTTATTCCATGGGGCTTATAATTCAAAAATCACTAATGTGGTGATGACTTATTTCACAACCTTATCATTATTTTAGATTGTTTATGTCTAAGTCCCATTCATGGAGTTATTTAAAATTTATAAAATAAAATGAACTTGTTTAATTTACTTCTTTTTATTCATTAAAATTCATATGTAATATTTCTATTTTTCACTATATTTTTCATGATATTGTTGAGAATGATTTTTTTTGAATATATTAGTTTAATTACATATTCAGCCAAAAATAACTTTTCCTCAAAATCATTATATAAATAAATTTTAGTAGTTTATATACCTTTTTAAATTATTTATTTAAAAAATTACACAATTAAATTATTTAAATGATTTGAAGGAATCATCATATCATTTTCAAAACAAGGAACACATTGATTTTTTCATCAATGGTAAATGATTTATTATTTTATCATTTATGGAATGAACGGAATTTTCCACCATCATAGACATCTAATTTTGTAATAATTATTTAACTAGATGAGAATGTTTATTTTAAGAGAATTATTTTTCCAAAAAAAATTAATTTTTTTTAAAATATTATATTTTAATTGAAAATCTTATTTAGATCAAGAATATGTCTAATGATATTTTTGTTCTAATTTAAAACATAAACGACATCAACCTCTTATTTTACATATGATACATTGTGAATATTTTGTATCAATATATTCATTAATATTTTGGATAGTTTTTGAATAGTTTGACTAATGATGTACAATTTTATTAACATCCTCTCTTTTATTCTGGATGGATTATGATTATTATTTTATAATTGTGTAATTTATTAATATTTAATATTTTAGATCCTCAATTACAATATTAAATTGATTATTTTTGACCCATTTTAAATAAGAAATACATTGGAAATAGTATGTTATGGTGGGGCATAGTAATAAATATCCCCTAATGCATTGACATATATCAATTGTAAAATTATTTTTCAAAATTAAACGATTTTATTCCAATAGATATAAACTTTATTTGGAATTGTCAAGATAGTATTTTTCATTTGTATAGAATTATAAATTTTCTTTTTTGTTATCATTTTTTATAGAAATGTGATTATTAAATCAGTTATAATTTTATTAGATATGATTAATTCTCTAGTTGTTATATATATGGATTTCTTTGGACATATTTCATTTATTCTAGATTATGGTCATTTTATTGCTTAAATGGAGTGTCATTCAATTATTAGATTTTCCAAAATAATTTATTCATATTTATTTGTGATAGACTATTCTATATTCTTATCTTTTTTGAGAATATGAGATTATCCTTTTGTTTTGTTTAATTTTCCAAAGGATATCATGTTTTCATTGGGAATTGAAATGTAAAAATATGTAGAGCATAAATATGGTGTTCTTAAACAAAAAACATTTTTAAATTTATACTTTCAGTCATAATGTATATTTAAATTATGTATCATGTTCACCAAGACTAATAAACTATTTGGTCATTTGGTATTTTATTACATATATCTATTTCTAATGTAATAACGTTGACACAAGATCCATGTTATTGGGTCATGTTATTTTTAGTAGTTGTATAGACATTGTGACCTCATCCTTTATTGTAGTAGAGCCAGGAATCTAGTGCATTTTATGATTTAATGTTATGGAAAAATCATTGGTTCTTTTTCCACCAACTTATCCAAATAGTATTACATGAATTAATTTATTTAATGTTTTAATTTAAATGTTATGTGAGAGATAGAAGGGAAAAATTATGTAGTAAATAAAATCACTATATTTTGGATATATTCATGTCATTTTATTACATAAATTTATAGAATAATATAGATTTAGTATTATTAAGAGATAACATTCCATTTCAATTGATAATTTTAATATTTCATTAAATTAATCTAATTATGTGGTAAACAAATGTAATTAATAAATGGATGCCAACATATTTATTTTACATTCTATTGATATTTTTAATGGAAATTAAATTCCCATGATGCTGATATATATACACATTGAGTAGGCTAGAAGAATTACAGAAAATTATTCTTTGAATATTACTTTTTTATTTCAGATAAATCATAGAATATATCATATATTTATAAATGAATTCCTGGAAAATGAATTATGTTCAATTGTTATATATATAATATTATATACAGTATATAGAATATTATAAAATCATAGATATTTTTTGATATACATAATATATTATTGTGAAATATGCTTAATAGGGGGAATAACAAGTTTATGTGGTGCCTAATATTTTTTACTTTATGTATTTGAGAAAATATCACATTCATAATATTTTTTTGATATGTAATTTATTTTTGGTGATATATGATAGATACAGAAAATAATTTCTCTATGGAGTAATTTATATTCAAGCTACATTGAAATGTTAAATATATTAAACATTAGTATTTTTTATATGTATGAATCATTAAATTGAAACACAAGTTTTTCTATGATAATTAATATTTTCATTATATTTATATGGAGAAATGATTATATATTTATATAATAATAAAACATACATAATATTTATCACATAGTAAAAATTCAGATCTGTAATCCCGAAATGTTTTAAATATTGATAGTGTATTCTAAATTAATATTCCTTATTTAAATACCAATTTTTTATTAATATTCAAATAATAAAGTAATATCATCCACCAAATATTCAAATTAGTCGTAAATTGAGGAATAGAGATATTTCGATGATACTGGTATTTTATTTTATTCCTTTATGTGGTTATTTATATTTCACCATAATCAAATTCTACATAAATTTAGAAACTCAAATATATAATTTTTTTAATATAATCGATAAACTTTATAATAACGAAATGATAAGAATGATTTTTAATTTATGAATATCTTATTCTCATGGGTTCCCAAAATCAACTAATGATCAGAAGAAAGAATTCAAAAGATTTGAGTTTGTTGGAATTAACCATTAAATATATATATATATATATATAATGATATTAAAATTGATAGTGGAGAGATTTTTTAGGATATAAAATAGATGAAAATTGATAAATATACAAAAAATTGTAGTACAATAATAATATAATTGAGTTTATGATTTGTTAATTTTATTTAATGCTTCACGTTTTTTTTTCTAACTAATATAAATTATATTTTTTATCCCTTCAATAATGTTTGTTACCACTCAAATGGGTGGATAAAACCATTGGTTATTGGGAAATGGGAAGGATATACAAATTTAATTCTTGATTATTTACTTTATACAATAAAATCCCTTCAGTTGTTCAATTTTTTAATTTATTAGTTCATTGGTTGTTTAATGGGGTTTGTATTCTAGTCTATTGATTCTTTTATTTTTACCATATTGGTTTTAATTACTTGTTTCCCTAATTTTTTTATCTTATATATGATGGGATAATAATTTATGGGTGGTTAGTATACAGTGATCAATAAAATGTATGTGAATGTTAGGGAAATAACCTTGAATTTCATTGATTTTTTTTGCCATACTGATTTTTTAAAACAAAAAATTATAATTTTTTTACTTTAATTTATATTGGTAACATTTTAGAAAAATATAATTGTGAGTATATCAATAAAATATTAGTATTATATTAAACATAATAAATTATTTTATCTTATGGAAATTGGTGAATTGATGGAAGATTATTTCCAATATAAATTTATAAGAATTAGATTTAAATATTTTTAAGAAGTTGATAAATTTGTAATTGAAAATCCAAAAACTGACCATGAAAATTCATTCATCCTATATTATACTCACATAGTTAAACAAATTTTAAATTCAAATACAATACATCATAAAAACCCCACATTAAATAATTACTACTATTGAATTTTTCGACCACTCTATAAAGAGATTCCTTGGTGACCATTATTCTATATATGATATAACCATTCAATTTAAATTCAATATTTTAAATTGATTGTTTTAAAAAAACATAGATCCATTTTTGGTTTTTGGTTAAAAAACAAATATTTAACTTATATGACTCAGAATAACACCAACAACATCTATCAACCTGAACAAGAAATAATTAAACCATTTTAGCCATACATGGATATTTAAGAAGCATCAAACACATATAATAAATTCCTGATATATTCCATCGATATAGTCCATTGAAAAATAGAGTTTTCACTATTAGATTTCAAAAAATTTAGAAAACCCCATGTAATAATTAATATACCATTCTTCACCAAAAATCTGTAAGAAATAATATTTTCCTATTTTCTACACTATAAATGGATATTTAATTATAAATGAGTCTTATCCAATTACAACTTACATTTTTTGGTCTTATAGGTGAAGACAAAAATAGGCTCCTAAAGGAATTGACATTACTATATTCCACGGTAAATACCATATGTATTTTTGAAGAGAATGTGAAATGGAAGGCCTTTGACTTTTCATTAAAAGTGACATCTATGGAAAATATTAACAACATATAATTATGATATGTTAATGTTTGTGATATCATGTGTAGTACCTTACTATAAATCATTATCGCCACTTCAAGGAGTAAAATGATAATAATTGAGACCAATTCTATCAAACATGAACCAAGAGAAATTTAAAATGAATATATGTAGATATTGAATAAATTTTGTGGCATATAATATCACCAATAATTTGAGTAGAAATACATTATTGTTATTTTTAACCAGAATTTACTAGATATTGACAACCATATCCTGGATTCATTTCCAATAGAATCCATCATTACAAAATAACTTCTGGATTTTAGTAGACTGATCAAAATAATGACATATAATTCTATACTATTCTCTATAAAATGTATTTAACCAATAGGATTTAATTGGGTAAGGTATTCTGGTTAAAATATTTAACGGTGAATTAGGAAGAAGATAACCATTCTTTTTAAAACATTGATTTTCAGAAATCTATGGAAAATAAATAAGTTGATAAAATATGTGTTATATGTTCTTATCTGAACAATTATAGTTATCAATGTGTTATGATGATGTTTAATGAATACTTCTTGGATACCAAAATATGAAAATATAGTATCCATTTCAATAATGAGGGGTAAATCATCATTTAAAATATTGATTTCTGAATTAAAAAATTCACAAAAGACCACAATTTTAGTATAATTTCTATAAACCACTAGTATATTAATAACATTAGAATAAACCTTCCCAAAATTCAAACTTACCACCCCATCCAAAAAAATCACATTCAGTAACCCTCATCTAATTCACATCCTCAAGTATAAAACCAATAAGTCTAAAAAGAACTGTAGTTTGGGATTATGTTGAAGGAATTAATGAAACTTCCAGGAAGCCATGTTCTGATATATTCATCAAATATCGAATTATTATTAAATCACCTAGTTATAATCCCCAATAATAAAGACATACTGACAATAAAAAGGAGTGGAAATAGATACACAATTTTACTAAATTTTACACTGAAAATAATATTCTATCTTTGGAATGGATAAAAAATATAATATCAATAAAAATTAGGACTATAGGAAAGAAGTTAGATACTATATAAATAATAAATACAAATGGAATATGAAGAAAATTATTGAATAAATAAATTTTGACATTAATAGCGCTTGAAAAATACATTATAGAAAAGAGACACCTTTCAATCATATTCCCCTCTTGGATAATTTAGTAAAGGATCATTCATGAAAATAAAATTTAAAAGGAAATTCTAAAAAAAATAAAAAGAAGAAATGAACATAACCCTATATGAATATATCCTAAAATTCTCTAATATGTTGTGTTCCTAAAATAACTATGAATATATAAAGGATAAGTCAGGGGAATAGGAAAATGAAAAATAGAAGATGTGTTTCATTCTAGATAACAAAAAAAAATTATCCAAATTTCATGAACTAATTATATTTTATGTCCATTATACCAGTATATCTATGTCATATAAATATGAATTGTATTGTCCTAGATCTTTTAAAAATATAATTCAACATTCAACTTTTAATTCTTTTAAATTGGGAGAATTGAAACCCATAAGAAAAATAATATATCATTAAAATACATAGATTTTTTTCTAATAGAAATCCAAGAAAATAATCTTGTTTTACAATTGGATTTGTTCTTCCCAATTGAAAAATATGTGATATAAGTATATAATGATAAGACCCTAGCATGTGAACCTATTATTTTGGGCATAACATCCCTATGGATGGTAGTAAAAAGAATATATATCATTGAAGGAACCCTATCTACATATTTTAGTATGAATGTTATCCAATTTAACAATACTAATTATATAAAGTAATCACATGAATAATACATTCATTTCACAATATAATACTATTAGTGTCCTGATCAAAACGAACAATTTAGAATGGAAAAAATAAAATTTTAACATAGATATGAAATTATTACTATAAATAGCTATTAAAAATAGAGAGAATGGAAAAATAGGTGTATTTATAAGAAGAATTCTTAAAAACTGATTTCATTGATATATATATTATTTATTGTTTCCAAAATTAAGATTATGGTGTTGAATTTTTTTTATAAGAATTCATTGTTATAGTGGTAAAGAGTCCGAATCGCATTTCATTACTAGTAAAACCCCTTGTATTATGAAAAAAATTATTCCCACTAATATAAAATATAACACCCTAATTGAAGAGAGAATTATTCATATAATAATTATAGATTTTCTATCTTAAGACTTGGAATAAAACTTATTTATATTTTGAGGAAAAATATACCATATATAAGATGATGTTTTGAAGTTACCCATAGAATAATTCTATAAATATATATGAATTGAATATTTTTGGACGATGATATGAAACATGTTAGATTTCCCTAGAGAAGGATCAACCCATCATTTATATAGGTAGATAATATAGAGATATGAAAATTATAACATGCATTTATATTTTACATCATCTCTAATTTCTAGTGGACCAATACCATTCACAAAGTAGCTAGGATAAATGACAAGCCAAAATTTATGAATGACCATAATAAACTAAAACATCTAAGATTCCAAAATAGGTAGTGATTGAAAATAGATAATGAAAAATTTAACCTGGTCACCATGATATACTATCTTTATATTCTATTTATTGATTAAATAATATTAATATTTCCTTCATAAATTCACAAATATTTTAGAGATTAATTTATAGTTTCCTATATCACATGAGTACCAAGAGAAAACAACATTCACCTATCCAAAAGTACCTTTTACCACTATATATTTCATTTTTTTATTTTCATATTCACTTTAATTATGTAAATATGCATGGTTTTTTTATAATCTCTAATTTAAAAATTCATAAAAGAATTTTTTATGATTACCATATTTTTGAGATAAATTTCATTACTTATTTAGAAATATATAATATTTATTAGAAACATTAATTTAATATAATCTGGTTTTTTGGTTTAAAAGTTTATTTTCATTATAAAATAATTCATTATTCTTCAGAAAATAATTTTATAACAATAAATTATTATTGATAATTAAAAAAATGACTTCATTAGTTCATTAACGTAATCATCCAATGTGAAACAAGTTTGATAAGTCTTATTATATATGGTGTCATAGAATGATTCATCGAAGAATTAGTGAGATAAATTTTCCAAATAAAAATTTAAATTGTAATGATTCTGTATTCACGTATGATATTGACTAAAGGGAGATACTAATGAAATAATGGTTTAATTTACACCATCACATGTGATGCTTCAACAAAATTTGGATCCCCCCAATTATCATCATTGTGATGCTTAAAACCATGTTAATGGAAAATTTAATTCTAATTAATTAATTTAATGTATCGAGGTATTTAATTTGGTTAATAAATATTGGATACTACACAAATTATCTATATAAATGTAAAATTTTTTTTTTCAAATTTGTTTTTTGTTATATAAATTCATATCATATTTTTCTTGTACAAATTTTACTATTATCATTTTTCATGAAAATCTTATATATGATGAATAAGTATTATGATATTTAACGGAATATTATTGAATTATATTATCTTAGGGGTTGTTTTATAATAAATACAACAGATTATCTAAGAACCAATTGGAAGATACCCTCAAAAAGCTTACATAAATAGATGTGATAAAGTTATACTTAAAATCAGCATGACTGATTTATCAATGTACATTAGTTGTATTTTATTATTTGAGAGGCACCCTAGTATGTTGATATGGTATTATTTTTGGTAACTTTTCACATTGACTCTCACTATATCAAAACAACAGACCGAAAAACCGAATTAATAAATACTAATTTTATATTTCATATTAACAATATATTTGGTAATCCAATATTTATCAAATTATTATGGGGTATTTTCATTAATAGGGTAAATTTATATCTATGAATTATTTCATAACAAATATTTTGGAGGACACTTTTGACATTAAATGATAGTTTCTTTAAATTTTTGATTATTTATTATATATTCACACAATGAATTAAGATTCACCTAAATGTTCTAATATATTTGACCAATTATAGTTCATTATAAATGTATCAAAAAGTATATATATTCCAATAAATATATTGATATTTTTTAAATCATTATGGTAAAAAGAATGTACTTAATGAAACCATTTCCAATGTAATTTGAAAATTATTACATAGAATTATATGTAGAATATGATAAAATATGATTGGAATCCTAATATGTCTATACATATGATGATAATATTTTATTTTTCTTTCATGACTAATATATTTTGTAAATTTGGAATAGAAAGAAAAATCAACTGTGGGGAAGGAACACATTTTTAAATCTGGATATTTGAAGCCCTATTGAGAAAATAATGAGGGAATGACAAGACACAAAAAATACTACCTCAAAAAAAGAAATAGGCATGATATGGATTTATAAATATATATTGATCAAATATTTTTTCTGTATATAAAACCCAATAAGAAATATAATTTCCACTTTTTGAAACACACGTTATAGAATTACATGAAATCAATGAAAAGTACCATTAAACGAATTTATATTTTTTCATTTACGGTTATTGTGGTCACTTACCATTGTAGTTGGGGGTAGAGCTAAATGGATTGTCCCTGAAGTAAATATAGAAACTGGAATTAATGTAAAATATATAATACCATAATATAATGAAATAGATGAATTAATAAGGGAATATTTTTTATCTTTGTGAATTACAATGAAATGATACGTGTGTGTATAAGAATAATTTTATTCAATAAAAATACAACCATCTAGAAAGACATTTGTTGTATTAATACCCAATGATGAAGATAATTCTAGGTCAATATCATTTCAGAATGGATAACTCATTTAATATTACTAATTTATACACAATTTGTTATTTTTAAATAACTAATTATTGATAAAATATGTAATTCTCTATAATGTTTCACATTCTAATAACGTACTATGGATGTTTTATTTTAAAACAAGTATTTATGATCACACTCCTATAATCAATCTAAAAATTTCATGAATAGTTTAAAACCATTATTTATACTTTATTTTTTTGTTCTTATATTAAATCTATTCTATGCAACAATATCTATTATAGTACACTAAGTATATTTCATCATCAAAGTGTGTGTATTTTATCCATTGCTGGTTTAAATAGTTTTTAGTTTTATATTGTAGTTTTCTTTTATGTGACTTTATTTTATTATTTTTTGAGTGAATTTAAATATATTGAGATCAAATTAAATTTTAGTGAATATTTTTATCATATGAAAATGTTAAGGAACATATTTTACCCATGGAATCAATTTAACAAATAAGAAAATGATATTTTTTTCAAATTCAAATTCATGGATATTCATGAAATGTACACTGAATTTTTTAATCAAGTTCCATAACTATCCACCAAACATTAAAATCACAAACATGATTTAATGATCTAAAAAATTCCATATTATTTACAACAAGATCATTTATTTAGAGAACTGAATAGTTATTAAATAACTATAATTTTATATGTATTCATTATAAATAATTTTGGCATTAAGAACCATTGAATAATTGTAAATGTGGTATTATATTGAATAAAAATACCTTTTTCAATTAAATATTCATTTAGAGAAAAATTAAATTTAACCCTTACACCATATAATGAAAATAAATTTCCTTGATAATAAAAAATATTACAATCCCAAAATACAAAAAAAACATTGTTCTATATGTTCATTCATTATCTTTTTTAATCACAATTATATGTAGATATAATGTTTATCGATACTAAATAAATATAATAAATGTAATATATTATTTATGTGATAATTTGGAAGATCTATATGGGAAATATTGAAAACATTTTTGAGAGTGTGTTCAATAATCATAATGTTGATGAATTTTTTTAGCAATATCATCTATACTATAGGTGGATTAATTATTATATTTCTAAAACAATTTTATTTTGAAAATTCATACATTGAATGATGAGTTAAATAATTCTAGAAATTAAATAATAATGAATATAGTTAGATAAAATAATTTTACAATAATTAAAGTTTTCTTAATCAAGGATATATAATTAATGAAATTTATGATTTGTGATGCATTTGAGTGGGATGACCATTGAATAGTGAACTCACATTTTCTAGTGTTTTAAATTATTCATTGTAATATATTTTATGATTTCATGTTCGGTAGTATATGGATAAGTTTGTGAAAATTTATATTAGTAATAAATTCATTATATGTTAAAAATATTATTTTGATTTCCTGGCCTCACAATTACAAACAACATGACTTAAGGATGTTTTATAGATGATTTTTCATTATAGTGAATTCTTCAAATACTGGTTAAGTTGGATGAAATTTTTGACTTAATATATTTATTTAATTTCAATAATAGATAGAATTATTTTGAATTATGTTATTATATTTATATGTTTTAGGGGATATTAAATGACCTTCAAATAAATTTGAATACACTTAGATAATTCTAGTGGAATTTATGAAATGTCTAGTTATCATATGAGAATTATGATTTTCGTACTCTATGAATGAATAATATATCAATAATAATAACCTTTTAAAAATTTATGTTGTTCAGGTGTGTTACATAGTATATTCATTAAAATATAATAAAAAATTTAATTTTTGGATCTTTTTCTATATTCAAACTATATTTTTATTCAACAAAAATGTTTTTATGTGTTATGTACCATCATTTGATAATATATAATTTAATTTAATTTTATTATTGGAGATTAGATCCTATTTGAAATATATGTTTTCTATACAATATATTATAGAGATATTTTTTATATATTAGATATCCAACCTATGATATATATGATATTATAAGGATACATTGACACATTGAATTTTGTAATTCAATTTTGGGGTTATTCATTATATTTTAAGAAGAAATATATGTTTTAAACCTATATATAATATTGTATTCTTATTATCAGGGAGTTATGATAATTTATTTTTTAAAAAATGGATTTATCTATTTTAATCTTAAAAAATATTCAATCATTAATCCTAATGTGTTATCAATCCCATTAGTTAAGTCTGAAGTACCAACACAGGCTACAATTACCTAATAATATCTGAAGATGGAAAAAGTATATAATTTGTCACCATGTGAGGATCATAATTAAAAAGAAGTTTCATTTTTTATTACTACAGTTCCACATAAATTTTATAGTTTCTTGGACTAGGGTAATAACATTCCATAACCCGTACTCCAAGATAAAGTGATGAAATCCATAACATTTCATTTTTTAATTTTATGTTGTTAATTGTGTCCCATATTTTTACATCAAAACATAAAAAATAAAAGGAGGAAATTTGTCACATACATAATGTAAAAATATTCAAATTTGTAGTTTTATTGAATTTTGAAAAATAGTTACATAAATAGATCATTTAAACATGGAATCAAATGCCATCAAAAAAATTTGTATTCGATTTCGTCCATATTTTTCTATTCCAAAATAGGTCTTCAATATCATATTTGTGATATAATTTATAAACATAAAACATTCAACATCATCCATTAATTCCAAGGGAAATGGAAATATAATAATTGTGAGTTAAAATACCTAGTGAGGGTAAAAAAAAGAATTAAATATTAACTGTAGTAAATAAGAATAATATTTGAAAAAATAATTATGACATAATAATAGTTTATGAGTGTGTCATTAAAGAAATCATTCCAATCAATTACCAAGACATAAAATATAAAAATATTGAAAATTTTAGAGTCATTAAAATAAATAATTAATGTCTATATGATATCAATGTCGATAATGAGAGGCACTATAAACTGATATAAAACAGATAGAAAACACATTGGTATTATGGAACATCATCCAATTTCACCCTTATAGAAGCCCAAAAAAATTGAATGAGCAATATGATAAGCTTTCATACCAGGATTATACAATTCAATGTAGTGGTATCTTGGCACACACACCATATAAGCAATAATGGGATCACCTAGCACAATATGGGTGTACCAATAATTTAAAATGATCATGTAATAAATACAAATATAATTTAGAAAAATTCATTAAAAAACTATTATTATTTTCATTATATTATTAATCTATTGAAGGAAAACATGTTCCATTACACATCTTTGAAACATGGTTAATATGGGAAAATGAATTGGTTGCTATTATAATCACAATGAAATATGATTATACCATTTAAATGAAATGAGATAAATAATAATCCGTTTGAGTCATGGTTAACCAATATAAATGAAAAGGTTTCCCAATAAATTACTTTAATACATTGTTATAACATTTAACGTAAATGGGTTCCAAACCAAAATATTTGAAAAATGAGTAACCCATGTATGATAATTTGGATAAATAAAAATATGTTAGAAACATGATTAACCCATGTAAAAGAAATGGGACAAATAAAAATTTCATTGAAACAAACACAATACATCCAAGGAAATAATTAGGATTATATCGGTACAAAACATCCCTAGTAAAGGATAAGTAACAATAATGGTTGTTAAAATTGACTAATGTAAATGCCGTTAAATGATCATTAAAATATTCTTTAAGAAATTAATCTTCAACATTTCAAAGCATCCCAGGCCACATTAAAAAATAACAACCATTAACCCCATGAGTGGAATAACAATAAATGAAACAAATAATATCCTGATTATAATAATATTAATGATAATACATTTCAAATGATATTTATATACCCTCATTATATATGATAGTCCTATAACATATCAAATGCTTCAAAGAATGAACAGTGTAACAAAATTCCCTTACTACTTTGAAAATTGGATACCATAAACCTCATTAAAGCGATTAAATTAAATAAAAAATGAAAAAAATAATATAAAAATATTCATGTTATAAAATATCAAAATTATTTGTGTTTACACCTCACAAAATAAATATGTGGTGATAATGATGTAATACTCTCGAATGTAATTGTGAGTATAAAATCCCTCACTACATGAGAAACATTTGAATAATGAGATACACGAAAGAGTAACATCAATGAGAACATTTAATAACAGGAAATAAATTAAATTTCTGACATACATGTAATATGGTTTTTATATAAACCATATAAAAGAAACTAGGTGAATACCAATAAAATATGCCTCAATGATTTGATGTTGAGATGAAATAAATTTCATCAATTTTGATTTTTCATGTTCGTTCTATATCATCGTGAATAATTAGCTACTATTAATTATATACATTCTATATAAAATTTTATACTTTTAATAATTAATTTAATTTCACATATAAATTGGTGATATTTATTTATATTAATAAATATTGTTTAAACTAGGTGATATGACAATATTTATATTTTCTCTCAAAATAGACTTAAATGGGTGGACTATGTTCAACAGGGTAATTATAAAAACATATAAAAATAATAATAATTACATAATTATTATATTTTAAAATTATTTACACTTTTAAAACATATCATTATTTATTTCTATGAAAAATAAACCAACATAACAATCAAAGAGATGGTAGGTCATATGTATGCAAGATTAATGTTCCCATTTTTCAATGAGTGTTATGAAAAGATGTCATGTAACATTTAACTACAATAATTATCATTAATTAATAAATACTATATTATTTTATATTATATATTGATATAAATAATTACTGTAATGTAAAAGGAATTACATCATGATGAGGATTATATAGTCCACATTTCCACGAATGACATTATCATATTATCATTGTAATAATGTGTAAAAAAATTATATATCATATATATATAATTTTATTAATGTAATTAATGTAACATTTATGTAATTTATGATTCAAAATTAATTTTTCACATCATTAATGCATTGTATGAAATGTTTGAATATATCACATTGCATTGTGTAGGCGATAGTCCACACGTCCACAAATTATGTTATTATATTTACACCATAAATGAGTGAATAAAGGAATGTGTTATATGTAATTTTTTAAATTATTTGTAAAAAATAATTATTTCATAAATATCATATAAAAATATTTTTTCTGTCAAATTAGACAAACATGAAAGGTGGTAAAGAAAAAACTAATTACATCGTTTCATGAGGCGATAGTTCATCATACACAAATGGTAATTTTGTTACCCATTTTATGGATGTGTGTGTCGGTGTAGTTATAAAACATAATATAAAATCATCTGAGTATATTTAGTATATATATTTTATTTTATTATACCTTAATATGAATAATTTAATTGATGGAGAATGAAATATAACATATATAGTTAGAGAAGAATGTTACCACTTTTTCAGGTAACTCTTTTTGGATTAAATTAATGATCCTCATTAATTGAATTTATTCAATAATTTGGGCTTCAATAAGGATATGATTAAGATTGGGAGACTATGTTTATATTTTTTGGAGGTTAAAAATTGGATTGGGAGTGTGTGAGGAAGATTAAGAGAGAATTATTTTTTGTAACAGAGGGGAGTGGAATTCTTGTAAATTAAAAAAGGAAATCTCTATTAGGTGGTCCCCCATACCAAATGTGATTTAAAAATTTACATCTATTGGATTCAATTGAAATTATGGTTAATATTATTCTCAACCATACAAAAATAAAAAATTATACTAGTTTTTTCTTTAGTCTCCATCTTTCCTTATATTTCTCATTTTTCTCTATTTAGGTAACTATATTTCCAAACAATGTAACATAACAATTGATAATAAATTACGGTTACATTTAATTAAAAATATCGTCACAAATAATTATAAAATATTATAACAAATTTAAATAAAATCCCATGTTTTTTGTAAAATTATTTTAGAATAATTTCATTTAAAGCGTGAAAAAACGTCTTTAACCCGAACCATGCTAACAATATTTTTATTATCTATTGGCCAATACGATAATTGTAAATGTTAAAATGGCCAACTAATGAAATATAATTTATATTTACTAACACTAAAAAATATCTTGTAAGAGGTTAGTATTTTATTAATTTTATATCATTAAATAAATTATCATTTTTTATATAATAACATTAATATCAATTTTGGTATTGTTTATAATGTTTTCATTTAAGAAATTTGAAAAAATACTGGAATTAGAATATATTAATTTAAATTTTTCATAATGTTATATATTTATCAAATAATATAATTAATAAAATTAATTCACCAAATTTACATTAACATTTATGTTTTTACGTCATTTATTTTATTTATTTTTTTAAATAATAATCCATGCATTAGCATTTTTTATGAATTTAGTGTATTTTTATAATCTCTAAAAATAAAATTTAATGTGTAATGATTAAAAAACACATTTGACTATAATTTTTTTTATAACTGAAAATATTATTCTTCTTTAACATTCAAAATATTTATAATTGTTAAAGGTTATGAGGGTTTGTTTTTTTCGTTTTCCATTCAGATGTTATTATGTAGGCCACTTTCATGATCATGTGTCCCAATAACTCAAAAATATAGATAAAAGAGATTATATTTTCAAAATATGGGTATAAAATTCTTTTTGTACATGTTTCTATTTATTTTTTTTCCTTATTTTTAATTTGTAGTCCAATTAAGCTTTATTATAACACAATCAGTTTAATTATTTTTAATCTATTTCCATAATGTTATTGGTAAAAAATTATTTTGATCCTATTTGGCTATAAATATTATACGGATTAAAAACATGTATATATATTTTCCCAAATTCAAGTTATTAAAGTGTAAAAATTAAATTCAGAGTTAATCCTAAATGCATGGATGGGAAGTGGGTTATTAAAGTAAATTTCCTCAAATTCTAATTATGTAGTTCTATGTAAATTTAAAATAAAAATTATTCCAATGAAATAAATTGCGTTAACATATATAAAATTGATTCATTTTGAACATAGATAATATTTAATATATAATTAAAAATTAATAATAATTTAATGGAAAAAATAGTTCTCAAATACAATGTAGTATTTCTTAATATTCATCAAACAATGAATCTTCACGGAAAAATACAAAAAACTCACATAATTTTAATTTTTATATTAAAATTTAAAAAATTAAGATAATTTTTTCATATAAAAAATATCACAGTTCCAAAACTAGATTTATAATTGGTTCCCCATTAAATGGCATTAGAACAACATGTTTAATATATAATATTTTTATCCAAAAAATTGGATTTATTCTAATCCTAATCATATAAAACATATAGATGAATGAAAAAATATTTTTTTATTGAATTTATAATGTATTTATACTTATTCAAGAATTCCAATATAATGATTATGGAATAAATTCCATATTAAATAATAATATCAAAAACATTCATTTTTTGGTAACCCTCAACGTTAATTGTAACACAAGTTATTGAATAATTAAAATAAAGTTGAAAGAATATATTTCAATAAAAATAATTTATGGGCCACTATAAACCCCTTAATATGAATTTCTCTAAGTAAATTATTTATTGGTATTAAATGGTTAACATTTCTTGTATTCGTTTATAAAATACCGCATTGTTAATATGGTAAATGAAACAACATCCTAAATTGGAATGTTGCAAAAATAAAGTCCACATAAAGTTACACATAACTATTATTACACATTGGGGGAATATAGGTTAGAATATAGGAAAAGGGTATAAAATTATAGAGATTTATTGAGGTCTTTGATAAAAAATAATTAAATGATCAATGTAATATTAAGGGATTCAAAAAAATAAATCTTTTTTGACTAGGAAGACCATAAATTCTTCATAATTAATGGTACATGTGTTATACATTTGCATCGCGAAATTTCCACCATTATGTTATCATTTTTTTCAAATGATACATGTTCAAATTGAATTAGTAATTCAAAATGCACTAACATCAACATTTAAAAAACACATAACTATGAAAGTGTTAGCCAATATATTCCCCCTATAATTAGACATTAACAAAAACCAATATGATAATCCCATGAAATGATAATCATAGAATGTGTAACCCTTCATCTGATACACTAATCATCCGAATTAAAAATAAATTACCAATGTTCAAAAATATTATTTGCTAAAAAATATCCATAAAATCCTTAAAAAAATTCAGGGCTATAATTGGAAAAAATAGTTTGAATTGATGATATATTTTTCAAAGATAAATTGAAAAATTTTCCTCAAATAAAATCCCATATATTTTCTAAATAAACATAACATTTACCAGTAAATTATTATATTAACCCGCAGATCAAAAATGCTTGTTGTAGTGTAAGAATCCCTTTTCATCCTATGGTCATAGGTTCAATCCCACAACCAATTTGGATATTTTGGGTAGTCAGTGAGCATTAATGTATTCCATTTTTTCGTTTTTCATGAAAAATAATTCCCCATTACTAATTCATCATGTTTAACATAGGTTTTTAAATAATACGTCATCCCAAAAAATTATCTCCAAAAGTAACATTATGATCTCATCAGTTAAAATGTAAATAAGGGTCCTAGTAATTTAATCAGATGATTATACTTATGATAATGTAATTATTCACGTATCCATAACATTTATGATATCCTTAGTTGAAAAAAACCTACAAATTTATCTAAAATCTCCTTTAATGATATCAATATCAGCTTAGAACCCACACTCCCAAATCATGTGCTAAAACCCATAAGCTTACATTTATGTATTTAATGCCAAAAATTAGAACCTAAAATATTTCATAAAAATCATTAAAACTAAAAATGAAATTTTAAGTCACTTATATTATGGAATATAGTTCAGTATTAGCGTTCTAGATTATTAGTAGATAGTCTTACATTAACTTCTCGTATAAACATGGACTCATAAGTCTCCCTAAGAAAATTTGTACCATATAACCAATTATTTATTATATCACAATATTTCATTAATATCATCCTCATGAATTCATTTATATACATATATATTTCAAAATCAATATTTTAAAAAAGTGTAGAATGGAACATAAGAATGGTGAGATCAGATGATTCAAATGGGTAAACATAAGAATTAATAATTAAATGACATCAATAGATATAATAGTGCATATGGTAATGATGAATTAAATAATTTTAATGAGAGAATCATAATATAACTCATAACCATCCATTCATGTAGCATAAAATATAATAACTATTTTAAATACAATAGACAACATAATCAATAATCAAAATCCATGAGATATCAATATCATTCCTCAGAAGCCTTATGATCTCATAACAAACATAATGAAAAAACAAAAGTATTTTGGAACAGAAAATAATTGAACCATTAAATAACCCTTCTAGAACCCTTAAAATTTGAATAAACAATTTCCATTAATTACATCTCTGGAGTACCCAATGCATCAAAGCTCTGTCTAGGCAGACCCATCGTATAAAGTATAATGGGATCACAAAATTAAATTTGTGTGGACCCATAATATACATTGTATAATAAACAATATATATGGAATTCATTAAAAAACATTATTGAAACTCCTTTTCATCATAGTGTCTAATGTTTGGAAAAGAAAAATACCTTAGTCCAAATTGATTCATCCTTTGAAGAAACATCAAAAAATCAACAAAGGGGTGACCAAGGATAACATTGTCCATAGGTCGCGCAAGTTCTCTCATGGTCGCGCAAGTCCACTTGCATGATGCCTAATGGTCGCGCAAGTGACTTGTGCGCCCTAAAGGATAACCACTCGGGTCTTCTTCAGCATATAAATAGACCCTGTGGGCACCCCATTCGAAGAGGAATTTTTCCAGAAACTCAGATTTAAGCTCCCGACGCCCTAGTCTTTTCTCAATGCTTCGGAAACACTTCTAAGGTAATTTATTACCTAGAACAGAAGATCTAAAGAGGGGGAGGAAGGCCTAAGTGTTGAAACTCATCAAAACATGCGCGCCTGAGTGACCAGCCCTTAAGGGAAATGGCCACACTTGTGTGCCGCCTTACTCCTTCAATAGAACATCCGCGCCACTCTTCTGGAAGAAACTCAAGATGATTGTAAAGGCTTTAACCAAGATTCGCTCAAGTATTACCCTGCTGGTTAACTGTTGTGAAAGTACCCATGTGTCGCGCATGTATACCTACGCGACCAGGACTTGCGTGCCTACGCAGTACCTATGCGCCTACCAGGACTTGCATGCCCCTGCCTTATTGGGTTCCATTCTTACCCATTTCACCCCTATAAAGCCATTCCACCTCTCCTATTCATGATTCAGTCTTCAAGACACTCTCCAAAGCCATTTATGGCATGATTGCTTGATTTGACTTCCTTATCTGAAAGGAACTCTGTGGAATATCGCTCAAAACCTAGTGATTTACACATCATTATGTCACTAAATATTGAGATTTCATTCATTCAACATCATCCTTTAAGATGAGAGAACTCATTAATATGGGCCTCCTTTTCATGAGTAAGCCCCTGTATCAAATATGGGCATCCTCCTCAGGAGTAAGCCCCAACCATAATTCTATTAACTTGGGCTTCCTTTTTAGGAGTAAGCCCCAGTCCCCTAACCTAGGCCTTTTTTCCAGAGTAAGCCCCAGTCTCAAATATGGGCATCTTCCTCAGGAGTAAGCCCCAACCATAATTCTATTAACCTGGGCCTCATTTTTAGTAGTAAGCCCCAGTCCCCTAACCTGGGCCTCCTTTTCAAGAGTAAGCCCAAGTCTCAAATATGGGAATCCTCTTCAGGAGTAAGCCCCAAACATAATTCTCTTAACCTGGGCCTCCTTTTCAAAAGTAAGCCCCAGTCCCCTAACCTGGGCCTCTTTTTCAGGAGTAAGCCCCAGTCTCAAAAATGGGAATCCTCCTCTGGAGTAAGCCCTAACCATAATTCTCTAAACCTGGGCCTCCTTCTCAAGAGTAAGCCCCAGTCTCAAATATGGGAATCCTCCTCAGGAGTAAGCCCCAACCATATTTCTCTTAACATGGGCCACCTTCTCAGGAGTAAGCCCCAGACTCAAATATGGGCATCCGCTTCCAGAGTAAGCACCAAGTCCCTTAATTTTTCAAGTCCTTTAACCTGGGCCCCCATTTTCAAGAGAAATCCCTAGTTTTAATTTCTCTTAGCCATTGCTAATTTACCTTTGATCTGGGAGTCATTCTCAGGAATAAAACCCAATCATATGTCCTCTCCTAATTTGGGACTCCTTTTCAGGAGTAAGCCCCCAGTTAGATTATTCAAATATCTATGAAGCATATATAACATTATAGATCATGTTCCTGGATTTCTTCCCTAATGTCAATCCTAATGTCCATTTATCTCGACAGTCATACACACATAAGTCCCACATTATTTCTAATGATTGCATCTTTCATGGCACAATTGTCTAATTTTTACCAATACCTCTTGTTTATCACACCGAGCATGACTCACGTGAGATTAGAGTGTAAAATTAATTATGAAATCCTCCTTTGAGCCATCAATAATAAACATCATACTCCCTTACTCGAACTTTGTTTGTTCTGATTTCTTTTCAAAACAAAGGATACATAGGTAGCCCATCTGCGGGTTCGATCCCAACTCTGAAATAATCCATGTCCTTCTGAATAACAATAAACTTTAAGTGGCCCACTGAGTGGCTTGAAAACAAGCATGGTCATCATAATGACCAAGAGACTTCTATATAAATGTGTCTAAGGATACCATTGACAAAGAATCTCTAATAAATACAGATGATTCTCTATTTATGAAGAACCTCGAATACATATAAAAGATTCTCTAAATTTCCTACATATTTAATCATGGACTGTAAAATTTTATGTAAAGTGCATTTTATACTTGGTAATGTAATAGGAATTCACGAACATAACCTAAATCTATAAAGAGAGTCCCGGAGTAGACAATAATTCCGCTTAAAAAGGTGTGATGAATCCGACTTCCCTTCCTCTCGACCAATGCAAATTATTAATCCTCATCAGCCCACAAACTAATGCGTACCTACCTTTGGAATGTATGTCCAAATGGATGTGGAATCATTGGATGTTTTGGTTCTACGAACAAACCCGTTAGAAACCAATCCAAATGTTTGAACATCCCGTCAAGGGGGTCATCCCCGAATTCCGAGGGAATCAAAAAATGGTGAACCCGACGTGAATCCTTAACCAAGTTAAAATGATTTTTTACCTATTTGTTAGGCCCCTATTTAAAATTCAATGAGAGGTCCAACAAAAAAAATCATTGATATATGTGCTCATCCAAAAGATGTAGTGGCTGAATTCATCTTGATTACGTCTGTTATATCAAATAGGCACTCTTTTCCAAAATAATCTGCATTTCCAGAATGGTTGATCTCATGTTCACACATGTGAATACTGCTACTGGAAATGCCACAACTGCTACTCCTACTGGATCATTGTCTGCTCTAAGGACGACATCACCTACTTAGCATCTTCAATGCTAGGTATCAAATGCGCTGGTTAAGGAGTACCGTCAATAGGGTACCATCCCAACTCTATAGGCTACATGACAAGACCTCCAAGTGAACAACTCACACTGGTCGTCTGGACAACGACGACCAGTGATAAAAAAAGTGGTGCTAACTACCGTCTCTAACTGTTTCGGGTCGTTATCCCCGGAATTCAATCACCATTCACTCCCATATTCTGGGGAGGTGAATGAGAAGGTCCTTTAGGTCATTAATTCAAAGAAGTAGGAGTCCTTTCTGAGGGCTCCTATCAACAATCGCCGCCAGACTTGTGCGGCAGTACGCCCTCAACATGATGAGGGTACCGACACTAGGCATTCGTCTTAGGTTCCTCGAACGCGAGAAGGAAAGAAGAACCACCAGAGGTGGAATCTGGTCAACAGTGAGCAGGTTCTCATCTCTGCCATCTCCGGAGAAGTCCACCAACCAAACTTGGTGGCAAGCAATGAGCAGGCACACACACCTGCCCGTTTTAATCCCACTGTCCAGCAGACTCGTCTGGCAGTAGCACGCCAATCCCATCAGGAAATTCTGGCAGAGTACTATAGGCAGGAACATACACCTATTTATACATCATCATCTAGTCAGTAGGTACATCTGACTACATATGATGAATCTCTTCAACCACATTTGGCGAAGTGCAATCAGTAGTCACATACACCTGCTAATATTGATCAAGACTACCAACAGTCTCGCATGGTAGCATTCAGAGAAGTCAGTCAGAAAGCTCCGATGACAAAGAAGAAGTAGACTCAACTCTCTGCCCCCACACATGAGTACTGTCAGGATTCAATGACAGGAAAAAGAAGACACGAGCAGGCACATACACCTACTCCAATCATAGATTGTACATATATCCTCGTTCCGGCAATTGAAGTCACCAAGCATATTCTATCAATGGTGAAAGAGCATAAGAAAATCCCTGCTCAAATTCTTGGATGCTTGCCAGGATTTTATAACAACATCAGTGGCATCTCAGGGAAAGACACATAAATCTATCCCTACCAGTGGAGTGACAAATTAAAAATTCACTCCGGAACAGACACATACATCTATTCCATTCCAAGAGGACTGTGGGGAATACTCCACCATATCATACAGACAACTATGTCAGGCACATACTCCTGATTTGATTGGAGATCGTCAGCCTAACCTGACATCACTCCTGATCAAGAACATAAACCTTCTCATAGTAGCCAGTTTCGTCAACAAGTGGTTTCCAAGGCGATTAAGAAGGTGTCTAAAAAAAATACCCGCCTAGCGCAGTGAGGAGATCAAGAGCCAATCTGTAACAAGGCCTTGCTCGATGCTGGAGTTCGTGAATCCCCCAGAAGATTATCTGTTGGAATTCAAGATTCTACTCCCTCATTTCCCAATATTGGGAACATTAATTCTGAAGGTATTCAACAAACACTTCCTCATGAAGACTTGCTTCTTGACAATTCGGTCGATCTCGAAGTTTTATCTTCAGATGAGAGCCCCAGGAACCCTCTATGTGGTCAGAATACCCAGGAGAAAGAGATCTCATCTTTTTCTCTAACCCATTATGGTGGTCCTCCCCATAATGATGAATTTCGTTGCGAAAGTCCCCTCTGCACTAGTGATTCAAATTGCCCAAAAAATGATCTATTGGACAATGTAGTGCCGAGAAAACCCTCTTATCTTGAGGCACATTCAAATGAGAAACCAGTCATGTCTGATGCTTCATTGCTAGCAGGTGAAATACTTTCTCAATTAGAAGATAGCCCAGGGTGTAGGTCATTCTTTGAACCACACCTATGTCATGCATCTTCTAATTTGATCAATGATTTCTCTACCAATCTTGTTGAATCCGATGAAGCAACAAGGAAACACCAAATCTGGTCAAATCTAGTAGAAGAATCACCATTTAATGATAAAAGGAAATTCTGAACACAAGAAAAAAACTGGAAGAAGGTGAAGTACCTGCCATGTTTTGGCCTTTGGCTGACTCTCAGTATGACATTCCAATGATGTTGACGGAAGATGAAATTCATGATATTCGTCTCAACATATGTAAAACTCTTTGTCAGTTGAAGAAAAAAGTATTATCTTATGATGAATATGAAAATCATCCTAATATAATAGAAGGGTTTCAACGTTAGATTGATTTTTCATCTCTATCACTCTCCCAATATTCGAAGGATGAAAACCAGAAGAGAGCCCTTCAACTTTCATGCCTTGGCACACTAAGAAGATTGCGTCAGTTAATTACCAATACACCATCTGGTATTCATATCAGAGGATGAGGTATTCATGGAGCACTACATTTCACGGTTCTCTCTAGTCAGCAAAGCCCGCCGAAAATGGTCTCATGCAATGTTATTGCCCATGGCCGGCCAAAATCAATGGGCTTTGTTTGTAATCAAAAGCTTGCCCAAGATCATGCCTCAACTAGTTCCTCTCAAAATCAAGAATACAGAGATCATGTTGTTGAATTACTACTGCATCAAGAAAACGAGAATATTGAACATGCCTCTCGTATGGAGCAAGCACATCATCAAGTTACAGAAGTGTCGGAAATAATCCAGCAGTCTTTTGAACCAGGTGATAAAAGTGGATACAGGTTAATGCATCCAACTAATTTCTAGACTATGGTGTACAATATTAGGAGATCATTTAAGAAAGTCTCAAACATAGAATGTCTAGAGCCTCCCCAGCTTTCCAGACTGGGGACTCATTTAAACCAACCCTCAGAATCAACCAATAATATTCAAGGAGTTGAGCTGGAACTGCAGGAACAGCCCTAGTCCACCAGACTGGGGTCTTTTTCAAATCATCAATACCATCCTAAAAGAAAGCCAGTCTTTTCCTGATTGGGGAAGTAGCCTCAAGAGGAACTATGATCCAAATTATCGGGAGATTCCCTCCAAATCACGGTTCGTCAAGGAGTTCCTACGGGATCAAATAAACAAAAGGAAATGTCTCATCAAAGACATGGAAGAAGACAATATCAAGGAAATGTTGATAGAAAGGATGTGATGTGTTATCCATCAATCGATGTCATCAATTCCGTTTTTGCTGATCCACCAGATGAGGCTCACACAGGGGACATAGACGAAGAGGTTCCTGCTCAAGAAGATGTATGCACTGACACAAATGAAGAAGGTGTGCATACATGAAATCAAAGGGTTACTCAGAACCTAGGTAATCCTTTGTGTAACCCACTTCTCCCTCTCCTAAAAGGATCCAAAAAAAGGAGGGGAAAGAATCAGGTTACATATCCTTCCTCTGGAGAAGGCCAATCTCTCTCACTAGAGCAATGGTTTGCACAACATGAGGAATAAAAGAAGGGATTAAGAAGGTTGAATGCAGAACAACATCAGAGTAGTCTTCTTCATAAGCGCGCTAGAGTCAGTCAACCAAAATAATTTTTTGCAGCTACTGAGATGGATCTTGAATATCCTCCTTTATCAGTACACCCTCACAGGTCTAATCCTATGGGTCAAGTGCAACAACAGTTGGCAGTGCTACCATCAGTTGCAGCACCAACCACTACATCTTTCCAAGCTCCAGTCATTGCACCTACACAAGTCCATATTCAACCGGATGTTTCTCAAAAGATAATAACTACCATTGAGTCATTAATTGCTCGGTTATAAACTATGGAAGGGAAATGTGCATAGGTTCGACTAGAAAAGAATGTTTACCCTGAATGGGTAGATTCAATCTCTCTTCCATCCTGTTTTGGAAACCCTGTATTCCTTATTTTCAATGGATCGGGCGTCCCTGAACTTCATTTGATGCATTACGTGTCTTGTTGTGATCCTATTATGGGAACTCTGGAGCAGCAAGAAGTAGTAAAACTCAGATGTTTCGTATGGACCTTGCATGGACCATCCTTTGTCTGGTATACAAGCTTGCAATCCCGGTCAATTACTGGATGGGAAGTTCTTCATCAACAATTCCTTCTTCAGTTCAGTTCAACAATGCCAAAGACAACAGTTTTTGATCTTACAAACTGTATGCAAAGGGAGAATGAAAGGGTCTCAAATTTCATTGCTCGCTGGAAGGGATTAACATATTTCATAAGATTAGAACTCCCTCAAGAAAAATTTTTGCCAATCTATGTGGAAGATCTGCGTGACGAATTATGCACGTCGTTGATCCCTATGAAATACACAGGAGGGTTTCGAGACCTTACTTCAATCGCTCAGCAGATTGAAGATTCCCTTATACAGGCTAAGGCTAAATCTCGTGTAATTCCATCAGCTCTAGGAAGGAGAATGGGTAAAGCAGAAACTACTACAGTTATGATTAAACAATCACATGTACCTATTTCTACGTCAAAACCTCCATCTTCTCGAAGGGATCCACCTCTTGAAGGCCAACAAAAAGGGTCTTTTCGTCCATATGATCAAATAGATCAAAGATGAAAACAATTTGAGGATTTGAAGAGAAAAACATACTCTTTCTGAAATGAACATGTTCATGGTTACTTCATTTCGGCTCTGGAAAATAATTTGCTTCAATTTCCAAGGCCCAAAAGGCCAAAGAAGGAAGGATATGAAGAGCTTCCCAATTATTTCCCCTTTCATCAAATGTTGGGGCATCCCATATCGGAGTGTTTTGTCTTCAATGTCCTTCTACAAAAGATGGTCAACTCGGGACAAGTCAAAATGAAAGGTTCTTCAGCTCAGGTTGCTTGTGTTATAGCTACAGTTCCAAAGGAGGAAGGCGAATGTCAAGAAGTCAAAAGAAAAAATGTACAGAAGTATGATGATTTGATGGTCAGAAATACAATCAACCAAACTCATGATATTTTTCGAACACAATTAATGAAACCTAGTGTGTCTTCTGCCTTTAATGTTACGGGAAAACCCTCTTCATCAGAGGGAAAGTCCTCAAAGAAACGGCAAGATTCAATGAAAGAAAAAGAATCAGAAGAAGATGAGTATGTGTCAAAGCCTAAGTTGTCTTTGACTCTAGCATACTTCATTCCATCTACTTCAAATCCACGGGCACCGCCCCACCAAACGGCACAGCCTAAACAGGCTAATCAGGCAGAGTCTTCATCAGATGAAGAGTTAATCTTTGGTTCTGTTAATATGATTCAATTAACAGATCCATATGCCAGTAGAAGTTTCGATTTCGATCATCCTGAATTCCCTGTATCAAACAAGGGAATCAGAGGAAGTTCTAGAGGCTCAGGATACATGGGTGGACGTGGATCTTTTAGAAGCCACTACTCCAATTCTACCCCTGCTAGAACTGTGTACGCAGCAGAAACTCATGGTAGAGCCCTTCAGTGATCTCAGTAAGAACAAGCAAGTTCATCTACCAATAGAAAATTCAGTCCTGGGACAGTTATTTTGGAAGATCATCAAAGGTTCCATCTTCTTCCTCTCAACAAATAAATGGATCTAATCGGTCTAATCTTCCAAAACCAGGAATATTGCCAACTCATATCCTGATACAAGATGCATAAACTTCCAAAGCATCTTCTTCCAAGGTACCTTCTAAACCACATATTTCTGTTGGGAAACGCAGACCTCTGGATCAAAAGTATGATATATTGAAACACTTGGCCCAAGTACCAGCCAAGTTATCAATTCTGGATGCTCTGAATCTGTCAAAAGATCTTCGGGAAGCACTAATTGAGGCTTTGTCAAGTCCTCAGGAGTTCGAAACTGAAATTGTTGCATCTGAAGTCTAACACATAGTGAATAATCCTACAGAATTCCAGAAATAATGTCTTTTATGATGAAGATGAAGATTATGTTGTTCATGGGCATATTAGAACTTTGTAATAATTTTTCATGGTCAATGGCGTAGACGTTTGAAGAGATTTCATTGAGAATGGTTCAGGAGTCAGCCCCATGCCCATTCGTACACTTCGTCGATTGGGCCTCAAATATTCTAATTAATCTCCTTCTACCATGATGTTACAAGGATATGATAAAAATGAACAAGAACCACTGGGAGAAGATACACTCAGAACTCAGTTTGAAGATCTTGTATCCAATTCGGATTTCATGCTTGTTGATCAAGACTCAGCTTTCAACATCTTTCTTGGAAGTCTCTGGCTACATCAACATATGGCTATCCCTTCATCATACCATCAATGTCTCCAATATTGTTTTGATGGTCAATTTGGGACATTGTATGGTGATAATACCCTATTCAATACATGTGATTCTCAATACATTGAGGCAGAATTCTATAACATGAAGGGAAGGGATAAATACAAAACAAAAGAGATTACCAAAGATAGTGATCCCTATAGTTTGGAGAAGATTCCAGTAAATCCATTTACACATGTGAGTACAGATTATGTGTTGTCTATCAGTCAAATTGACATGATAAACCCAAATCAAAATAATCTTATAGAAAGATCCATAATGTTAGTTACGGAAATCGAGCCAGACAAAATGGGAGAAATTAGTAACCCCCCAAGCAGTAATGAAAGCACAAATGGTGATGTCTTCATTTCATCTGTTGAAATCCAACAAGTCTATACTTCTCCAACAAGGCTAAAAGATGTTGTAGCAACATCAGAGATGAACAATGATGTCGATTCTCAATCCATCATATCATCATTACTACCCAAAGAAGACCCTTCATCATGAATCGGGATGGAAATGAAATCTTCTTCTTCAAGATTGACACATTTTTACATCTCTTCTGATTATGAAAATTCTACTTTATCATCTACTATGCAAGTAGAAATGGAAGAAATAATACATGAAGACGAAGAAGAGGAAGATCTCAGAGATGCTCCTCCAGCATTTGAAGAGGGTATCTCTACCACTGTGGATGAACCCAGAGAAATAAATCTGGGAACAAAAGAAGATCCACTCCCCACTTTAATCAGTGCAGCCTTGACTCTTGAAGAGCAAGAGGTTTATATTTCATTTCTAATAAAAAATAGAGATACATTTTCTTGGAACTATATAGAAATTCCCGGTCATGATCCTAATGTTTCTAATCATCATTTTGGTTTACCAAAAGAACATCGAGGATTTAAGCAAGCCGCGAGACGAGCACACCCAACATAGGCATCTAAAATAGAAGGCGAAGTGGATATGATCATCAAATCTAAATTATTGAGAGATGTTCAGCATCCCAATTGGTTGGATAATATTGTCCATGTAAAGAAGAAGAATGGAAAAATTAGAGTTTGCATCGATTTCAGAGATTTTAATCGGCATTGTCCTATGGATGATTTCCCAGTTCCGATTACAGAACTTTTAAATGATGAAACAGCTAGCTATGAAGCACTTTCCTTCATGGATGGATATTCTGGATATAATCAGATCTGAATGGCCTTAGAAGACGAGGAATACACATCCTTCAGAGACCCTCAGGGTGTGTTTTGATACCGGGTAATTCCCTTTGGCTTAAAGAATGTAGGTGAAACATATCAGCGTGCCGTGCATCATATCTTCAAACACTTATTAGGGAAGTTTGTTGAATGTTATGTAGACGATTTTGTGGTTGAATCCAAACAACTTTCTAATCACTTGGCTGATTTGGAAGTCATATTACGCAAGCTTTGACAACATAATTTGAAGATGAACCCATTAAAATGTGCTTTTGGGGTAACCTCAAGAAAATTTCTCAGCTTTGTTGCACGCCATCGTGGTATCGAAGTCGATACGGAGAAGACCAAGTAAATCTTTGGTATGTCACCTCCTCAAAATTTGAAATAATTAATATGAATTCAAGGAAGCATAGCCTATATTCAGTGTTTCATCGCCAATTTGGGAGGAAAAAGTTTACCCTTCTCCAAATTGATGTAGAAGGGAGTCAATTACCAGTGGACTAAAGAATGTCAAGAAGCATTTGATATTCTCAAGAAATACCTCTTAAATCCACCGGTACTCATGCCACCTATTGAAGGAAGACCACTTATCCTCTATGTGATAGCTTTAGAGCGATCATTGGGTGCCCTTCTTGCTCAAAGGAATGATGCTGGGAATGAAAATTGCCTCTACTATCTCAGTCGAACTATGCTTGAAGCTGAAACCCGGTATTCAAGTATTGAGAAGTGCTGCCTGGCATTAATCATTGCAGTTCAGAAGTTGAGACACTACCTGAAACATCATGAGGTCCAATTGGAATCTCTCAATAACCCGCTGAAATTCATCCTTAGTTGTCCAATGCTTACAGGACGTCTGGCAAGGTGGGTTGTTATTTTGCAGCAATTCGACATTCAGTATGTGTCTCAAAAGGGGATAAAGGCCCAAGATCTTTCTGATTTCTTGGCTGAACACCCTTCAGTGGAAGACACATCATTAAATATTGATCTCCATTATGATTAAGTCTTATATATTTAAGAAAGTCCTCAGGCATGGGAAATGTATTTTGATGGTGCTTTCAGAAGTCCAACAGGGAGGAAACTGGGAAATCCCAATTTCAACAAAGTTTTCTTAGGAATTGCGCTCGTTTCTCCAAAAAAAGCAGTGTTACCTTATTCCTTATTATTGTAGGAAGGTGGTACCAATAATGAAACAGAATACCAAGCTCTCATTGTAAGCTTGGAATTAGCACATCATGCACATGTGAATCACTTAAAGGTGAAAGGTGATTCAGAACTGGTAATCAAACAACAAATTGGGGATTTTGCCATGAGAAAAGAAGAACTAATCCCTTTGTATGATTACGTCAGAGATGTAATGGAGGAATAACCTTCGAAACTGACATTTTCTTATGTCCCACGATTACAAAATGATCAAGCCGATGCACTGGCTAATATAGCCACAGCTCTGGCAGATCTAAATTGGGACGAAAAAACAATCAGTATTGCCCACCGTCATGAAATTTCACCTTATGTTTGAATCAGAACAGAGGAAATTAATTAAATTATTCCCATTAATGAACTGTATGGTCATACTATAGGATGGATGTCACCTATTAGGGAATACCTTCAAAATGGAACATTTCAACCTGATACAGCTGTGAAAGAACAAATTTGGCAATGTGTAGTCAATTGTACTCTTTATGATAGCCCAGATCACCTAGAGAAAATTCTCTACAAATGTGGTTTTGATGGAAATATCTCCAGATTCATTTATGGGGAAGAGGCAATGGCAGTCAGGAAAGAAGTGCATGCCGGAGTCTGTGGTACCCACCAGTCTGGAAAAAGACTGTCGGATCAGATTCGAAGGCTTTGATGATTTTGGCCTTCAATGATACAATATTTTGTCGATTTCACAAAGAATTGTCATTCATGCCATGTATATGACAACTTCATTCATCAACCTCTAGATTTAGTTCATACAGCTAAATAATCATGGCCATTTTCCACATGGGGAATGGATGTGGTGGGACCTTACCCTTCGGCTACGACCAAGCAGTTTAAGTATATTCATACTATTACTGACTTCTTTTCCAAATGGGCAGAGGCAATACCTCTCAAGGAATTCAGTTCTAAATGCGTTGTTAGCATCATCAAGTCTAACATCATTACCAGATTTGGTGTCCCTCATACCTTTTTGATGGACAATGTCACCAACTTCTGGTCATCCAAGGTGAAGAAGTTGTATCAATAATACAACATCAAATCCAACCATTCATCTCGGTATCATGCAGCATCAAATGGCCAAATAGAAGCCTTCAACAAGAATATTTCAAATATACTACAAAAGATAGTGGATAATGATAAGAATTCATGGCCTGATAAACTCTTTTATGCTTTATGGGCTTTTCGGACTACCACCTGCAATGCAACTCGGTCAACTCCATATTCACATGTATATGGAACGGAAGTCGTCTTGCCCATTGAAGTTTAATTGCCTTCACTCAAAGTATCTTATTTGTGATCAGTCATCTAGAGATGAACAATCTCAAAAGCGATTGAATGAATTGGAATGGTTAGATGAGAAAAGATTGTTTACTTTTCACCACTTGGAAGTCTATCAGAATCGAATAGCACGATCTTTTAACAAAAAATTTTTTCTTCGTTCATTCACTCAGGGAGAATTGGTATTAGTTATCAGAACTCCAATTATACTAGGAAAAAAACCTCCCAAGCTTGATCCAAAATGGGAAGGACCTTACACAATACATAGGGTCTACTCCAATGGAGCTTATTCATTAATCTTGATGGATGGAGATCTCATCATTAATCCAACCAATGCCAGATTTTTGAATAATTATTTTGTATAAACACAAAATACATCATAAATGGTCTGGTATGACCTTAAACTGCATAACCAATGGTATATACATATGACCTTAAACTATTTGTAATTTCATCCCACACGACGTTAAACCGTGTCCCCTTCATCATCCTTGCTATATGATGTTAAACTATACAGAAATGGTACGGTATGACCTTAAACTACACCAAGGTCCAGTATGACCTTAAACTGCATAACCAATGGTCCATACATATGACCTTAAACTATTTTTACTTTCGTCCCACATGATGTTAAACTATGTCCCCTTCATCGTCCTTGCTATATGACGTTAAACTGTACAACAATGGTCCGGTGTGACCTTCAACTGCTCCAATGGTCCATAAATATGACCTTAAACTATTTGTACTTTCATCCCACACGACGTTAAATGGTGTCCCCTTCATCGTCCTTGCTATATGATGTTAAACTGTACAGAAATGGTCCACAAATATGACCTTAAACTAATTATACTTTCATCCCACATGACACTAAAATGTTAAAAAGTTCCCTAAATGGTCTGGTATGACCTTAAACTGCACCAAGGTCCAGTATGACCTTAAACTGCATAACCAATGATCCATACAAATGACCTTAAACTATTTGTACTTTCGTTCTACATGATGTTAAACTGTGTCCCCTTCATTGTCCATGCTATATGACGTTAAACTGTACATAAATGGTCCATACATATGACCTTAAACTATATTTACTTTGATCCCAAATGAGGTTAATCTTTGAAAAAGATTCCTAAATGGTCCAGTATGACCTTAAACTGCTACTAGGTCCTGTATGACTTTAAACTGCATCATCAGTGGTCCATGCACATGAACCTAAAATATTTGTAAGTCCCTTACATCTGGAATGATGTTAAACATTGAGGTCCTAACTACATGACACTAAACTGTATAAAAGTCCCTTACGTCCGGAAGGACATTAAACTACATAATCGTCAAAGGTCATGTATGAAATTAAACTACTCCACCATCCAGCATGACATTAAACTACACCATCCACAGTCCATGCATATGACCTTAAAGTATTATCACTTTCTTCCAACATGACGTTAGACTGTATAGTCCATAATTCAACCAACATGACGTTAAACTATGAAAAAAGTCCCCAATACGTATAACATGATGTTAAATGGTGTACTCTTTTGTCCTCACTGCATGACATTAAACTGCATAGTCCCCCTTTCATCCAACATGATGTTAAACTATATTGTCCCCATCGTCCTAACTACATGATTCTAAACTATACAGAAAGTCCTTGATACGTCCTACATGACATTAAATTGTACTTTATCCCTGCTACGGGACACTAAAATTTGCAACACCAATAGTCCTAACTGCAAAACTTTAAACTGCATAGTCCCTTTATATGTCCTACATGACATTAAACTATGCATCGTTAAGGTTGTTGTTACCTCTTGTTTCTCACAACGAGTATGAATCACTTGAGCTTAGAGAAAACCTCAACCATAACACTCTCTTTGGGATACTAACCATCTGAAAGTCCCAACAACATTTTTTTTATTATCGTTTTCCCCAAGAACAAATTGATCATTAATTCATTGTTTAATTGAACTACGTGGACTTTGATCCTTGCCTTCCAGGCTGGGTACGTAGGAAACCTCCCAAGGTTCAAGACCAAAATCAATCTCTTCACATCGGTTCACCTCCCTCTCATACGATGTTGATTCTTGAAACCGCCCCTAGAATCAATATCTTTACATTGGTTCACTTTCGTCCTTGTTATACGACGTTAAACTATACACCACTTTTTTCCTAGTATGACAATAAACTACAATATTTTTTGATACCCTCACATGAGAGGGAACCATTATTTACATTGATTTTTCAATCATGATTCTTTTCAAAGACTACGTGCATACATGGCAATGCCCAAACCTTTTATCTTGGGTTAAACCATCATTGTACTAAAGTCCCCTTTCACCCTTCACATGTACGAATCAAATTCTTACAAAGGGTATTTCTACAACTACGTGGGATTGATTCCCATCCTTATGAGATACGTAGGAACGTTCGAGTGACCCTCGAATCTAGCCCCATGTCTTTTGGGCCTAACCCCAAATTCCACTTCCAGTCCCTTGGTTGAAAAGACCCCATGAAAACACACACTGTGTATTTCTTACAATGGTCCAAGATCTATGACCCTAAACTAAGATCTCTAATCCTTTTTGTCCCACACGACATTAAACTGTAGTTTAAGAAGTACGTATGGCTTGATTCTCATCCTTATGGGATACGTAGTGAAGTCCAACATTTCAATTCAGGACCCAGCCACAACATGATTATGGTTAGCATTGATCTGTGTATCTCTATATACATTGGACAATACCCCTATTTATCTGTCATAATCCTAACCCTATATATTTTCAGATCTTTATAAACCTTTTCTTGACTACTAGTCATAAAAATCTCAAACTTTTGAGAGTTCTTTTGACTAACTATGCATTACGTGTCCTTAGGTGGCCTTGCATAAACAGTCTCCATAACAGATTTTTCAGCCAAAAGATACTATTATTTGACTATGCAGCCAATGCCCTTAGGTGGACTTGCATAATTCAACCACCTAACGGGTTTTTCAGATACTGGAAACTTCATTCTTGAGAAGAAAGCCTTTTTTATCCTTGTTGGTCTTAAATTACAGTATTTAGGGATCCGCAAAAGTAGCAATCCTTAATATATTTGTCCTGTATCCTTTTTCATGATCTGAAAGTATTCATGTCTATGGTTTATATTCTCCTTCCCTATATTTGGGTCAGACCTTCGTAAGAGTAATATCCATGAAGTTCATTGATAATATTGTTTGGAAATATCTTCTCCATATTCGAGTAACTCTTTCCATACAACAAACTCTATACATTGGAAAATTTTCATCTCCATAAACTTTCTCTAGCTTTTAGTAGTAGAAAGGTAAATTTCTGAGAGTTGTTTTGCCTGACTATGGAACACGTGCCCTTAGGCGACCTTTCATAAAAAGTCTACATAACAGACTTGTTAGAAAAATGATACTATTTATTTGACTATGTAGCCAATGCCCTTAGGTGGACCTGCATAATTCAACCACCTAACAGGTTTGTTAAATAATGGTAACTTCATTCTTGGGAACTACTTTTCTAATTACTTTTAGTGCTTTTTCATGTCATTCCTCAAATTCAAATATTCTTAAGTCATATTTTACATACTTTCCCACATACTTGAGTATGGTAATATGTTTTCAGATGAATTTTAAAGGAATTGAGACAATTATAATTCATTAGGTCAAAGCTATTTCGACCTTAAACATTAGCCTATTAATGTCCGACATGCATCTCTTTAAACTGCCAATAACCACAAAGACCCCTGGTTTCTCTTCTTTCTTCATAGTCAAATCCTCATTTCTTTCGGTTCCAACTCTGAGGGGGGACATTTCTTGAAACTCCTTTTCTTCATAGAGTCTAAATATTGGAAAAGGGAAATACCTTGGTCCAAATTGATTCATCCATTGATGAAACATCAAAAAATCGACAAAGGGGTGGACAAGGAGAACATTGCCCATAGGTCGTGCAAGTTCCCTCATGGTCGCGCAAGTCCACTTGCGCGACGCCTAATGGTTGCGCAAGTTAGTTGAGCGCCCTAAAGGATAACTGTCTGGGTCTTCTTCAGCCTATAAATAGACCTTGTGGGCCCCCCCATTTGAAGAGGAATTTTTTCAGAAACTCAGATTTATGCTCCCGATGACCTAGTCTCTTCTCAAAGCTTCTGAAACACTTTTAATGTACTTTCTTACTTAGAACAGAAGATCTAAAGAGGGGGAGGAAGGACTAAGTGTTGAAACTCATCAACACATGCGCGCCTGAGTGACCAGCCCTTAAGGGAAATGGCCACACTTGCACGCCGCCATACTCCTTCAATAGAACTTGCCCTCCACTCTTCTAGAAGAACCTCAAGATTATTCTAAATTCTTTAAACAAGAGTCACTGAAGTATTACCCTACAGGTTAACCATCACAAAAGTACCCATGTGGCGCGCAGTTATACCTATGCGACCAGGACTTGTGCGCATACGCAGTACCTGCGTGCCTTCTAGGACTTGTGCGCCCCTGCCATCTTGGGTGCCCTTATTACCCATTTCACCCCTCTTAAGCCATTCCACCTCTCTTATTCATGATTCATCCTTCAAGACACTCTTCAAATCCATTTATGGCAGTATTTCTTGATTTGAATTCCTTATCTGAAAGGAACTCTACGAAATATCTCTCAAAATGAAGTGATTTACACGTCTTTATGTCACAATAGGTTGAGATTTCATTCATTCAACCTCATCCTTTAAGATGAGAGAACTCATTAATATAGGCCTCTTTTTCATGAGTAATCCCCAGTCTCAAATACGGGCATCCTCTTCAGGAGTAAGCCCCAATTATAATTCTCAGAACCAGGGCTTCCTTTTCAAGAGTAATCCCCAGTCCCCTAACCTAGGCCTCCTTTTCAGGAGTAAGCCCCAGTCTAAAATATGGGCATCCTCCTCAGGAGTAAGCACCAAACATAATTGTCTTAACCTGGGCGTCCTTTTCAAGAGTAAGCCCCAGTCCCCTAACCTGGGCCTCCTTTTCAAGAGTAATCCCCAGTCTCAAATATGGGAATCCTCCTCAGGAGTAAGCTCCAACCATAATTCTCTTAAACTGGGCCTCCTTTTCAAGAGTAAGACCCAGTCCCCTAACCTGGGCCTCCTTTTCAGGAGTAAGCTCCAGTCTCAAATATGGGAATCCTCCCCATGAGTAAGCCCCAACCATAATTCTCTTAACCTGGGCCTCCTTCTCAGGAGTAAGCCCCAGTCTCAAATATGGGCATCCTCTTCAGGTATAAGCCCAAACCATAATTCTCTTAACCTGGGCCTCCTTCTCAGGAGTAAGCCCCAGTATAAAATATCGAAATCCTCCTCAAGAATAAGCCCCAACCATAATTCTCTTAAACTGGGCCTCCTTCTCAAGAGTAAGACCCAGTCTCAAATATGGGCATCCTCCTCAAGAGTAAGCCCCAACCATAATTCTCTTAACCTGGGCCTCCTTCTCAGGAGTAAGCCCCAGTTTCAAATATGGGCATCCTCCTCAGTAGTAATCCCAAAGTCCCTTAATTTTTCAAGTCCCGTAACATGGGCCTCCCTTTTCAAGAGCAAGCCCCAGTTTTAATTTCTCTTAACTAGTCCTAATTTACTTTTGATCTGGGATTCCTTCTTAGGAATAAATCCCAATCATAAGTCCTCTCTTAATTTGGGCCTCCTTTTCAGGAGTAAGCCCCCAGTTAGAGTATTCAAATCTCCATAAAGCACATATACCTTTAGAGACCATGTTCCTGGAATTCTCCCCTGAATTTAATCCTAATTTTCATTTATCTGGGCAGTCATACACACATAATTCCCACATTATTTCTTATGATTGCATCTTTCAAGGCACAATTGTCAAATTTTTACAAATACCTCTTGTTTCTCACACTATGAATGACTCACGTGAGCTTAGAGTGTAAAAGTAATTATGAAATCCTCCTTTGAGCCATCAATCATAAATATCATACTCCCTTACTCTAACTACATGGGTTCTGATTCCTTTTATAAACAAAGGATACGTAGGTATCCCATCTGCGAGTTCGATCCCTACTCTGAAATAATCCATGTCTATCTGAATGACAATAAACTTTAAGTGCTCCACTGAGTGGCTTCAAAACCAGCATGGTCATCATAATGACCATGAGACTTATATATAAATGTGTCGAATGATACCATTGACCAAGAATCTCTAAAAAATACAGATGATTCTTTATTGATGAATAAACACGAATACATATAAAATATTCTCTAAATTTCCTACATATTTAATCATTGATTTTCAAATCTGAAGTAATGCTCATTTTATACTTGGTTATGTAATAGGGATTCAAGAACATAACATAAATCTATAAAGAGAGTCCCATAGTAGACAATAATTCCCCTAAAAAAGGTGTGATGAGTTCCACCTCCCATCCCCTCGACCAATGCAAATTTCTAAGTCACATCAGTCCACAATCTAATGAGTTCCTACCTTTGTAAAGTAGGTCCAAATGGATGTGGAATCATTGGATGTTTTCGGTTCTACAAACAATCCCGTTAGAAAATGATCAGAATGTTTGAACCTCCCATCAAGGGGGTCATCCCCAAAATCCGGGGGAAACACACATTGAAATTAATTTTCTTATTTTTGGAATATAATTTTTCACTAGAAATTAATGTGCATAAAAACAATACCATTCAGAAATAGTTAACCCAGGTAAATTATTCAGATTACATAAAAATATCATTTAAAATGAATATACCAGGGAAAAATGTGATATGTAACAATGTGTTTTAATCATTATTAACCCGTGGGATGGAAATGGGTTCCCCAAAATTATTTTTTTCATTACCCCTACCCACAATATGTACCGCTTCTAGGCTGGAAATGTGAGAAGGGAGATAATGACAACCACATCCAGCCTCCATTAGGCCGGCAGTTGGCGACTAGCACTAATGGTATAGTAAACACCCAGATGGGAGGAATTTCCCTCTAAGAGAACCCAAGAAAATGAGAGATAGAAGATATACACCAAATGTAGATGTCGAAATACACCCAAGGGATGAAGAAGGTTTCATAATGACAAAGAGATATCATATTCGGATCTGGCGACTCAGTTTGGGGCACCCAGAAGAGTCTTGTGAAATAAATTCTTATGTGCGCGAAAAAATGTGTCGTGCAAGGAATGTTCTGAGATTCGCGAGAGTTCTGCGGCTGGGGCACAAAATATTTTGTGCCCATACCCCGCGTGGTTGATATTTCATGCCGTAAACACCATCCCAAAATTATTTCATGCCGACCTATTTTCCACATCGTTGAACGCCTATAAATAGAGGGTGACCCCTTCGACTTCTGGGGGGAAATGTATTATAACTGGCTCTCGTGCATGAAATTCGCCTTTCTTGCGTACAAAGATGGGTTTCAGTTACAGTTCTTTTCATGCCATGTCACCCCCTGGGGTCCACCTTCAAATGAGATCCCCTTGGATTATACTAAATTCCATCCCCTTTGGGGTCCACCCCTCTACGCGCAATCCTCTCCACTTGTGCACAGGCCATCCAATTTCACGCAATCCCCTTTAAATGTGTGCACCCCCCGGCATTGCATGCAACCTCTCCCAATTGCGCACAATTCTAACTCCTTGCACGCAATCCTTTCTAGTTGTGAAAAACCTCGGCCCCCATTTACGCTCAATCCTCACGGATTTCGCACCAGGACAATGTTTTTCACGTAGGGAAGCTTATTTCATGCTCAAAACTCAATGGTTGCACACAAATCTATAGGAATCCCATTCCCGATACTCCTTGGATGTACCTTTGAACATATGTTAGATTCTCTTCTTATGGATTCCATTCGTCGGGGTCTCTCACACCTCGGGAATCCAGATCACACACTGTTTTCTCATACGACATTCAAGGTGCATATGATGTAACTTCAAAGACCCTTGGATGGTTTGTCCCGTTATGTTGCTTCACCTCATGCTTCTTCGCATAGGCACACTAATGACTATTTCTTTTTGGCATAGCCATGCTAACGTGGACCCCTCGATGGTTCGATCTATGAAACCCCCTATCTACGGCATTGCATGTCCCCTCTCATCAGTATGGAGAAGAGGGTATCATTTATGTATGTCTTGGGGGGTGGAGTGAACCCATCTTGTCCAAGCTGCATGACGTTAAAATGTCAAGCACCTTCGTTCTCAGCAGATGACGTTAAACTGTGAACTGGCCTCATGCCTCGCACGCAGGGTCCCCCACCATGAATTTTCCCCACACCGACTCATCTCTACATGAATGGGATCACCCCTCACAGGAGATGATATCCTTCTTATCGGTGTTGCGTTTTCCCGAGGGGTAAGGGCGGTCATATCGGCATAGGCCCCTACCTTTTCTTGTAGGAGGCAGCATCCCTGCCCCTCCTTTCATCTGTGGTCCTTAGGGACAACGAAGGGTGTGTTAAGGAAAGGTTACTCTCTTTTATTTGGAACTAAGTCCATCTCCCACTGCACTTTTTCACCTTTGGGCCTCCATCCTATAGAAAGTCATAACCTATTGTCCTACGGACCAAGAGTAAGCTCATGTTTCCTCTTTGGGTCGCTCCGCGTGTAATCCACACCCCACTTCTTATAGACGCAGATTTCGCGACATGATCATCAGGTCTCTGATATCTCTTGTTTCTCACACCGATCAAGACTCACGTGATTTTAGAGCAAGAACCGGCCATGAAAAACCACCTTGGGCCGCCTCAGAGTGTATGCCCCAACCCATACCCGAACTACGGGGACATTGATCCATGTCAAGTAATGGTATGCAAGAAGACTTCACAAGGTTCAAGCCCACCACCTTGGGCCGCCTCAAAGTATAATCCCCTACCCATTCCCAATCTATGAGTACTTTGATCCATGTGAAGGCATGGTACATAAGAAGCCTCCACGAGGTTTAAGCCCACCACCATGGGAAACCTAATAGTGTAGTCCCCAAGCATCATCCTGAACTATGGTGACATTGATCCATGTCAAGGCATGGTATGTAGGAAGCCTCCACGAGGTTCAAGCCAACCAGCTTGGGCCGCCTCAGAGTGTAAGCCCCAAACAACAACCTGAACTACTGGGACTTTGATCCTTGTTAAGGAATGGTACATAGGATTCCTCCACAAGGTTCAAGCCAACCACCTTGGACCACCTTAGAGTGTAAGCCCCAACCCATACCCAAACAACTTGGACATTGATCCATGTCAAGGAATGGTATGTAGTAAGCCTCCACCGGGATCAAGGCTACAGCCTTGGGCCACCTCAGAGTGTATTCCCCAACCCAAACTTGAACTACGTGGACGTTGATCCATGTCATGGTATGTTACGTAGGAAGCCCCCATGAGTTTCAATACCACCACCCTGGACCACCTTAGAGTGTAAGCATCAACCCATACCCAAACTAAGCGGACATTGATCCATGTCAAGGCATGGTCCGTAGGATGTCACCATGTGATTCAGTCCCACCACATTGGAACACCTAGAGTGTAATCCCCAACCCAAACCCGAACTATGGGGACTTTGATCCATGTCAAGGCATTGTACATAGGAATCCTCAATGATGTTCAAGCCCAGCACCCGGTCATTCCGACCACCGCCCCGTCGGTTAACCAACACCTTGGGCCACCTCAGAGCATAAGCCCCAAAATCCATCCCGATCTATGAGGACTTTGATCCATTTCATGGAATGGGACGTAGGAAGCCTCCACGAGGTTCAATCACAACACCCATCAGTTCTGACCACCTGCACATCAGTTTTTCCCCTGACCCACAATATTTTAAACTATACACCCCATCCTGAACAATGTGGACTTTGATTCCATTCCATGAGGATACGTAGGATGCCTTTTCGAGGTTCAAGACCAACTTCATCATCGCCCTTGCGATGGACATGTTTCATAACTCCTTCACTTCATTACCCTTCCAGATCCTCACCTGGGCTGCAACGTCCCTATGGGATCGTGCCACCCCACTCCCCATTCTGTCAAACAACATTCGAGAAGCCACTCACATAATGGCCTTACTATCGGTGATCTATCCTGGGGGGGGGGGGGGGTTTCTCCATCTGATCCACTCTAATCAGTGTTCCAACCAGTACAATTCATCTCCTCTAGACATTAAACATGGGGAATACCCTGTGTTAAACATGGGAAGCCGAAGAAAACCTTCGATACATGGACATGGAAAATGATTCCCCACATTTTATGTGGAATTCTTTGGGTTTACACGCCTTCAAGAAGCCCTATAATACGGGTCAGAAGACAGACATGCTAATCCCCTAGTTTCCAGACACATCGGTGATTCCCAACATGACTACTCCCCTAACTGAAGGTTGTTGCCCTGGCTGGACCCCTTGGAATTTCTTGAATAATGAAATGTAATTAACTGGTGTCCAGGAAGATATGGCACCCGGAAGAGTTTCAAAAACACGTCTTAAGTCCATGTGGGAGAACTGGACTAGGTGACGAGCTCTGAGGAGGAATCCACAGAAGGAAGAACTGATATCCCATCATCCTGTTTCAATCATGAAGTAGATGTCCCTGAATAAGAGGAAAATACCACCTGACTTTGGAAAGCTGGAATTTAGGGCAACAATTGTGCATCGCCCTCCACCCAACAGATGCACATTCCCCAGCGAAAGCATTAAAAACAGAAATGGTGAACCTGGTATGAATGTCTTCTCCTAAATATGGATACAAGTAGCATTCGAGGAATCAGTGGATTAGCATGTCACCAGACCCCGTCATGTAACACTAGGTCCCACCAAGTGAACAGTAGGCCTGACATGAAACATGTTGGGAGTTGGGGCAGTCAAGACGTTGAGCATCCCGTTCTGCAACTTTGTCAGCATGGATCCCTCTTACCGGCCACGGAAGGCAGAACGACACTGGGGAACTAGTTGTTGAGTTATTTTCCTTTCAGTATTAATAACTTCATATCCCTCCTTTCAGGGACAATGTTTTTGCATCTGACACTCGATCACCACCCACCCACCAGTGTAGGGGCAGGGGAAATATCAATGCGGCCACCCTGCTTAGTTCCACCTCTTCCTTGATAGGCTCTACCACCATTACTGTGGGGTGCCCACACCCCCTATCCCCATCATGAATTTATCAAGAGAAGTGTAATTAATGACCTTGTATGATGGTATGAGGAAGAAGGGATCATCCCCACAAATGATATGGATTGCCTAAATCTAGAGGTGGCTGTGACTTGCAGTCAACGCCACCCCCGGGGGCGTGAAAGGATCCACTGATCTCCACGCTGATATTCAATCCTTTCAAGAGCATGCCCCTAGAATTCCTTGAAAACTCTCTGCCCTATTCTGAGGAGGTAGGTGATGTTCGGGTCATACCGATCGGTGTCCCTCTCCAAGGGCTCCAAGTGAGGAATCCCACCAGGCTGAGTCAGTGCCACCACCCAGTTCCCCGAGCCATGGAGCATGTAAGCCACCTGCCTACACCACTGGCTCTTGTTCACCTATTTCAGCACTAGCATCAGGCGCATGTGGAAGAGGAAACCTACCGTGGGGCGTCAACGTCGGTGACTACTCTGGCCCGAGCCACCGCTGACTCATAACCCCAACTCCCTGCATACGTTGAGAAGGGGCAGTTATACGCTCAACCTGGATCGAGGCCCCAACCGCCCCACAAGTAGGATTGGTTGACTCTCTCACTCATTCGCATGGGTAATTTTTGCTGGGGACCAGTCCTCATCAAGGCCACCTAGTGCAGAGGCCCACTCCGTATAGCCACTATGGACGGTTCATGTCCTCCCTGCTTCCAACCCTGACTTAGATGTCTACCCCATGCCTCCTTCAACCCATGCGAGGGTCTTCCCTGGGACACCAACACGTCGTTTGGGAGCCTCTCTTGTTCTCACTACACTGGGTACGGGGTCACCCCCCTTCCATAGACCATAGGTGTGGTGACATTTTACATTCGGTCCCTCGCCAACATGGAATTCCTCCCCATGTCCTCGTACCAGCCGGCGAAGAGAGGAAAAATTAGCAATGAATCCCCAACATCATACAGTTCTCAATGTTCTTTTTTCAAGAACGAGCCACAAAATAGGTTACGATATCCTCCCCTATGACAACTGTATCAACCAAAGGATGCAGAGACACCACAACATCAGCCAACACCCATGAAAATCCCATTAGGAACATGGGGAAAAAATTAAATAAATAGGGAAATGATAAAGAAGTAGATTAAATGAAATAATAAAGATAGATCATACCTTATATCAGAGACTGATTGATATTGCTTGGTTACATCAAAACAGTGCAGAACAAATCCGAGGAGGAAAGTTTGATTGCACAACTCCTAGGGTGTGGGATATTCGAGCATCTCACACCCGAGAAGAAGGAGGAAGAACATGGGAGGAATATATATCGTCCCTCTAGAAGATATAATGGAGTAGTGTTTTAAGATATGATGGGTTATCCATTAAAAGAGTATCACATCAATCTAAGGCTCGACATGTAAAAACATGCCGAGCCTTAGATGAAATTAATACAGGAGTAATGGATTTTTAATCATCCTTAGAGTCTAAAAAAGGGTTTAAATGCATTTTTTGTCAATGGAAACGTTAAAGCGGTGAAACTATAGTAATCTGAAAACAATGTTCAGGAACTCAAAATTTGGAATGTAAAAACTCTATTCATGAACCTAACCATTGGAATCTCATTGATCTACAAACATAGTTCATGAACATCACTATTGGATCCTCACCATTGGAACATCATCATTAAGGAAACACTTTTCATGAACTAAAAATTTGGAAATTGGAAAAGGTTACTGTTGGAACCTTAGCATTCTGGAAACACTATTCAAGAACTCAAAACATGGAAAATGAAGAAAGTCACCATTAGAATCTCATCATTCAAGAAACACTATTCATGAACTGAAAATTTGCCAAAGGAAAGAGGTCATCGTTGGAACCTCACTATTTTTGAAACACTATTAATGAACTCAAAATTTGTAAAATGAAAATGGTCAACGTTGCACTATTCACATATGGTATCCAATGACACTATTCAGATAAGGTCAACGATGACACTGTACATAGAAGGTTATTGATGCACTGTTCACAATAGTCTACCATTGGAACTATTGACTGATGAAACTGTTCATAGGAATGGAAATTTGGAAATGTGTTGGGGATAAGTCACATTGACCTCACAAAACACCTCATATACCTGATTTTCGCAAAGTACTGGACTATATATGTCCGAGACATTACAATACTTATGATATTATTGACTCATATAATGGAAAAGGGTTCCAAATAAATCTTTTGTATGCAAGAGTAACCCTTTTAAATGTTTGGGGATAAATAAAAATATCATCCAAACCTGATTAACCCATGATAAAAATTGTTTAAATAACAATATCCTTAAAACAAACATAATCATCAAAAATAATTAATGAGTATGGTATAAATAAAAAATTTCCCCTTTAGAGGATATTTTACAATATGGTTTGTTAACATTTAATAATTGTAATACCATTAAATGTTTATTAAAATTATCCCAAGGAAAATAATCATTATACGTTCCATAGTGTCTCATACAACATTAAAATAATTTAAAAATTAACCATATGAATGGAATAACAATAAATGAATCTTATAAATTCAGGAAAATAATAATATTAATTATATATCTTTTAAAATAATATCTATATACACCTCATAAAATGAGATAGTTGTATAACATATCAAATATATCAAAGAGGGTAAATTGAAAAAAAAATTAATATCACTTTGGTAAATTTAAAAAAAGAAACCTCATGAATAGGAGATAATAAATAAAACAATTATATTATATTATGATTAAATAATTAATTATATAACATATAATATGGGGCCATAAGTACACCACTGCAAATAAATAAGTTGTGAATATTATGTATGCCTCACAAAAATACAAGTGGGATAAGAATCCCTTAATACATTAGTATATTTTGTATCATTAGATTACTAAAATAATATCAGCAATGAGAAAGTTGAATACCATCAAATAAATTAAATTCATGATATAAATTTAATTAGAGTAGTATATACACCATATTAATGAATCAATGGGCATAATAATACAATATACCACAACGAAATGAAATTATAGAGAAATACCTTAACTAATATATGATTTTTTAGGATTCTTCTCTATCTTCTTATATAATAAAATTATGTCCATTATCTACATTCATAAGAATAATTTAAAAGTTTTTTGATAATTTTTTTCTCCTATATATAATTTATTTTCATTTACTTAATCAATAATGTTTTTTTGATGTTTTGACCATATTTGGATCATGTCTCTAAACTGACATTGATATGTTGACTATAGTAAATGTTGTTTTTATATAAACCTATAGAGAGAAATAATAATGACATGATTAGTATATTTATAAAAAATATTATTGTTTTAAACCCAATCTTGAATAGTGCCTCTAAAAAATGAAGCAATTTTACAATCATGGAGATGATATGATATATATACGTATGAGTATAGTACTAATATTCAATGAATGTAATCATAATAAGGTAACTGTTACATTTAAATATTTATAATTATATCATAAATATAATATTATTCTATCATATATAATTATTAATAGATTTCAACTGATTATTAATGAATCACATCTCATTGAGGAGGTTGTAGTCCAAACATCCACAAACGACATTATTACTTTTTCATTGTTTGAAAGGTTAATATAAATAATGATAATATGAAAGGTTCATCACCCAGGTGAGGCCTATTCCTAACATATTTATTAGAAATAATTAAAAGTGGATGTTCAATTGTGCTTACAAAGTTGTTAACAAATAAACAATACACACATCCAAATCCATAAAGAAAGGGATAATTCTCGGATTAAGAAATGAAATTTACAAAGTAGTACCCATAATTCACCTTTTAGAGAAATAATAAGAAACATGATTATCCACATGAAAAAAATTTTAACATATAGATGATTATTCCCATAAGGAGAAATACATTTTATCTATGATGGAAGCATTATCCATGGGACATTTAAGGAATAAATAATGTAATAGGTTTTATTTTTCTTAATGTATGTATGTAATGAATATAAAATATATGTCAACAGTGTCACAGATGATTAATTAAACCAATATTTAATATATTCCATAAAATTCTTGAATATATCACTTAAATTAAAGGTGGCAGTAGTCTAAACGTCCACAAATAATTTTATTATATTTAATATATATTTAATGTAAAAAATTATATGTTATATTAAAATTTCAAAATTAGTAATCAAAATTAAATACAATATATTTATATATAAATATAATATCATGGCATCCTAATTCCCATCCATGAGGGGTGGTAGAGGAATTAATGAATGACACTATTTTGTGATGTTGTAGTTCACCATACAGAAAGAGTAATTTAACTACCCATTTATTTGAAGTGTATGTTAGTGTTGGAAGAAAACCCTATATAAAAATATAGAAGTATATTTAGGATATTTGTTATTATATAATAATGTAATAATAATAATTCAATTGGTGTATAAATAAATAAATCTTAAATGGATGTTGATTAATGTTAAATTTTTTCTGGGTCTCTCCTTTTGTATTGTATCAAAGAGATTCCATGGCTGGATTTCTACAAAAATTAAGGATTATTGGATGAGGGAACATATTTTTGGATAATAATTTTCTATATTTTGGAGATCATATTATGTATGTGGATGTGTAAGGAAGTGAATGAGTGATTGACGTTTTTGTAATGGATGGGGAAGGGAATTTTTTAAAGTATAAAAATTTAACCACTATTTTGAGTAATACCATACCAATTGTGATTCAATAAAAGGTAATTACAGAGTTATGGTGAATTTAAGGTCATGAGAAATCTCCAACACCAAAATGGAAGAGAATTTGTCACTTTTTTTCCTATTATTTCAGTTTCCTTATATTTTTCATTTCCGTTATTCATTTAGGTAACTCATTTTCCAACAAAAGTAATTTAACAATTAATAAATAATTAACCTGACAATTATTATTAAAAATAGTTTAAATTAATTATAATTGAGATATCAATTTTTAGAAATAAAAATATCATGTGTTTTGGAAATTAATTTTAAAATAACTATATTTAACGAGAAAAAAAATACTGACTTACACGGACTATCGTAACAATATTTTTATTATCTATGGGTTAATATAATAATTATAAAAATTTAATTGGATCATTAATAGACTGTATATGATATTTATTATCACTCAGAATCTTCTTTTCATAATTTATGAATTTAAATAATTCTTAGTCATTAAAAAAACTTTTACTGTAAAATAACATTACTGTCGATATTGATGTTATTAATTTAATTTTATTTAAAAAATTATAAAAACACTATTTAATTTCAAATATATTATTTTTAATGTTTTGTAACATTATATATCCATCTGAATAATTAAAATAACATAATAATTAATAAATTCACTTATGTTTTAATATTTCTTGCATCATTTATTTTATAACATTATTAACTAAATAATCTATGTGTTTTTTGTTTTTTAAATGATATATATAATTTTATCATGTCTAAACATTAATTTTAAATTATAATGATAAAAATAATTAATTTCAATTTCAATTTAATTTTTATAATTACAACAATGTATATTTTTCATAATCAACAAACTTTGAAATGTTAAATTTCAAGAAGGTTAATTTTTTGTCTTTTTCTTTACTTAACTTATAATATAGGTCAAATTCATGAACATTTATAACAATAAATCCTGATAATGTATTAAATAATGTGTATGTTCTACATATAGGCATAAAAGTTTTTTTCATGTTTCTATGTCACTTTGGACATTAATATTAATGTTTATTCCCTTATAAATATTATTTTTACCTAAATAATTTTAATTAATTTTAATCACTTTCTCTATTTTTTTCCTCAAAATTTATGTTCGCCTTATTAGAGAATAAATATTAATATTATTAAAACAATTTCTATCCATTTTTATAAATTCAATTCATAGAGGTGGAAAAAAATAAAATCCAATACCACGTACATAAAAAAATAGGTTTTCGATGTGAAAATGCTCAAAGGTTCATTAAGTATTTGTATCTAAATTGAATATAAAAATGTTTAAACGGAATAGAAATCAAATAATAAATATATAATTTATTTATTTTAACCATAGAATAAATTTTAAATATAATTTATCAGTAATAATTTGTTAATCATTCTGGCATTTTTTAACTAAAATGCATCTTTTTTTTCATAATTCATCTTATAATAAAACATCACATAAAAATTCCAAAAATCACATAATGTAAATTTTAATATTATTAATTAAAAAAAGAATTTTATTTTTCAGATAAAAGTTATAAAAGTGTCAATATTAGATTTAATATAGGTTCTCTAGTAAAATGTAGTAGAATGCCACTTTAAATATATACATCTCTCTATATTTAAAATATGATTTATTCTAATACTAAGCATATGATAATTATTAGATGAGTGAAAAAAATTGAATTGATATATATAATATAGATATAATTTTTCATACCTGCCAATAAAATATCAAGGAAATAACTTACATATTAAATAAAAATAATAATAGTATTTCATTGATCGGAATGACTTGACATTGAGTGTAGCACAAGATATAAAATAATTAAAACTAAATATAAAGATTATATTTAACAAAATACTTATATTTTACAGAGATGGTTTAATTTTTTCTGTTAATAAATTCTTAATTCTTTAATCTAATAAAATATTTCTAATTTTTTTGACTTTATAGATTATAAGTTGACTAAGTACACCCATTGTAATATCATTAATTCAATAATGAATTAATACAATAGGGTATAATAGTTATCTAAATTATGGTAAGAATAAATCTGAATTTTTATTATTTAATAAATTCAAACCTAAAACATTGTGAATATATTAAAATTCAATGGGGTTGTGGAAGAATATTTTTTAATATTACGATGAATTTATAGAAAAAATCTAAAAAAAATAATAGCAATGAAATTGATAAGTGTGTTTGTGAAATACTACTCATAATCTGATTTAATTGTTTTCATTCATACTACTATTTATTATATTCATTTATCTCTTCCTACATAAAAATAATATCTCAAATGATGTTTTCAAATTCATTGATTATTGCGGTAGGGGAAAGGTATATAAGTGTAGTAAATTATTCAGTAATTTAATAAATAAAAATTCCCTTATGTTAGATTATTTTTTCTATCATTATTTTTATTTTATTTTGTGTATGATAGTATTCATGTCCATGTAACCTATTATTTATTTTAAAACATATTTATTAATCACATATCTCCATATACCTAATTTATGTTATGTATCACATAGATAATATAATTTATGATTATCTATAAATAAATATATTTGTTTGATATATTTCCTAACATGTAACGCAGATCATAAATGATGTTGTAAAATATTTAGATAAAATATAAATATATTATTATTTCCCTTAAATATATCTATAAGATAATATGTAATAAATAAGAGTAAATTCTTAATGAAACATTTAAATAAGGAAAAATAAGGCTATATTTCTTATGAACTAAATTCAATTAGAATACATAAAGTGACTAATAATGTTATTTCAATAAAAAAATAATTTTTATAAAAATAGATTTTTATATTATATTTAGTGTATTTTAATAAATATATAATTAATTATTATCAATTTATATTTAATGAAAATAACTTCTTTAAAAAAACATCACAAGTAAATTATATGTTTAAATAATAATTATTTTTTATATTTTAAAACATTATTTTTGAATAAATGAGGTGTTTTATACTATTTTATAATTTTATTCAAAAATATAAATTTTTTATTTTATAATTTTAATTGATAAAATTAAAACAATTTTTTGATTTAGAAAAAAATATATTATATAAATATAAATATTTTCCAAAATAAATTAGTTTAGGTGAATAATTAAAAGTTAATGATATAAAGAAAACTGTCTCATTCAGTACATTACTGTAATAAAGTAATGTTCTAAATATTTTTTTAAAATGTCATAAAATTGATATATATTTTTATATAAAATAAATTAGTTAAAATAACTATTTTTTACTAATAATACCATTTTATATCATTTTTTGAAACATAAGTAATATATTTTGGCAAAAATTTCATTATGGTCTTATATTAAAGAAATAGTCTTTGTCACTTGAAAATTTTAATCTAAAAAAATGTGTTTAATTTTTTTTAATCAACGTGATAATATAATTTAATAAAATAAATTTTATTTGTGGGAATAAAATTATGATAATGATGATTAATGTTAACGACCCTGATAATGTTCGAGAGTTATTTTTAGTGAATTATTTTATTATTATTATTTTATTTTTATCTAATATTAAATTTATAATATTTTAAAATATTAATATAATATAATTATTAAACATATAAATAATTATATTAATATACTATTAATCACTAATAAATTCTATATTTTTTTAAGGATATATAATTTTTAACACAATATTTCTCTAAAAAATTAATATATTTACTGTTTTAATTTATAAATTTATTTATTACTTATTAAATTAATTTAAATTAAATATAGATTAAATTTATTTTCTGGAAAATTTAATTTTTAATAATTTTTTTTTATTTTTACGTAAAATATAAATTATTTAGTTAAAAATATAATCAATGTAAAATAAAATAAGTAAATAGTAAAAATCATAAGAAAAAAAGGCTGCCTAAAAGATTAAATCATTTCGGAAAACACATTGTTTTGGATTTCCTGACCAATGATCATGAACAAATCCATTATTAATAACATTTTGTGTCTTTCACCCATGAATATTTTAATGATATTGAGGATACATATATGGGTATTCACAAAATTCCATTTTTCCTCAATTATAAAAGGTCTAAAGTCCACTACTTAATAACACACCCATTCCATCAAATTCCATTCTAAAATACATCTATTCTGACCTCTTATAATTATATCTAAATATCATTATTCTTTAGAATCCACTAGTTATCATATTACCTCCATTTATATCGATACATTCAAAATAAATTTTACTGCCCTGATGCCATCATTACTTAATTCATTAAATTATTTTTGTAATCATTCCCATCCAAAGATAGCCTCCCAATGGTTATATTAAATCCTCCATGTCATTGTTAAATTGATTTTTTATTATATTAAATAAAATTACATTTTTTTCCAATTTGAATCCACATTTTATAAAACATTTTAATTGGGAATTATGTTATATTTATCTATAAATAAATTTAATTTCTTTAATTTCTTGTTCTACATACAAGAGTGATAAAAAATGAAACATGATATACTATTAAGTTATTTCTATTTAAGTGAGATACATATAACCAATCTGTTCATTTTGATTTTAGATTAAAAATATCTATATTATGGAAATTAAATTTAACGGTTTTATAAAATAATAGTGTACAAATTAAATAAAAAAATTAGTATTCAATTTAAAAAAAATTCATTTCATGATTCAAACTTATATTTTATTCAAAAATTATTTTAATTTAAATTTTTATGTGGATATTAATATTAATTTATCATAAATTTATATATTATATTTAATAGAATTATAACATTATTTAATATAGTATAAATATCAATAGTTCATTTTGTTTAATATTAATCTAATTAATGTAACTAGAATCCCCACTATTAAAAATTATTCAAAAAAAACATTTTCAAAAAAAAATTCTTTTTTCATTAATATCATTTATATGAAGATTTATATGATTGTTTTTAAATATATATATTATACATTCTATAACATAATTTCATTAAATGACATCAATACATGGGATTATATATAAAAAATTCAGTAATGTGGCTAGTTTCATTTTTTCATGAAGAATAGTAAAAATTGGTTACCATGGTTGTTGTTAAAATAATATTTATAAGGTTTAAACAATGATATATAGGTATTAATTCTACGTAATATTTGTTTTTTATTTTTAGTTATTTAATATTTTAAACTATTTAAAATAATTAATTATAATATGTGGATATTTTTATACAACTTTCCATGGAAAAAAATTTATATATTTTAATCTTCTGTGAAATTCTACATTTGTGATCAACCTAGTTTATTAAAGGATACCATCTTTCCTCTCTTATCCACACATCAAGAGCATCTTGAATAATATAATACCTACCCTAATATATTCATAATATATATATATATAATATATAATGTAATTTTTTATCAAAATAACAATATTTTGGGGATTACTGTTTATTTCAATGGATATTTCTTAACAAAGAGGTATAAATCTTAATAAGGTTATTTCAATTTTATATCTTCGTCCAATATCTATAAGGAAACATTATCCATAATAATATTTTTAAAATAGTTTCATAAATTATTTTATATGTCATTATAATTATGGAATGAACATTTTCCACCTCTTTTCCATAAAATGTGAAATGAATATATCAATTGTGTGTTCATTTGGACTGCCACCTTTAATACTGATATGATTAATTTCCCACAACCATCATTCATGGTAGTTTATTAGGTTGGATTTAATATTTTTATATGATATTTATGAACCAATAATAAATTTTTTATTATAATACCCTTTCAAAATTATTACCTTCCATTCCTTTTTGTAACAGTAATGTCTCTCATTCATACAAGTGTACTAATAACTCTACAAAATATTGTTATTTATTTCCCAATTTTGAATAACATGATCAATAAAAAGTATGGATTTAATTAATATCTATGTTCTATATTATATAATAAATATTCTATAATGGTGATTTATTATTCTCATTTCATTCATTCCACCTATTGATATGTGGAAACATCACTCAGGTGTACATATTTATTACTTTCCCTATTAATATTTGTGATTCAATTTTAATCAACAATTAATTTAAAAAGATTTAAATTTTTACATAATAATTAAATGTGACACTTATTACACAACTAAAATTTATAAGATTGTGTAACCCTAATGAATGTACATCTAATAGGAAAACCAAATCAAAATATGAAATAAAAAAAAGAGTAATCATGAATAATTATTATTTTAATAATGAATTCTTAATAATTTTCTAATAACATGATATAAGAAAATCATATATGGTATAACGTTGATTAATATGTTTTATTAATATATTTATTATATATATATATATTATATCTATATTTATTATACATATTGATAAATATGTTTTATTAATATATTTATTATATATCTATACTTATTATATATGTTAAATGAACTATTTATCAATATTAGCTTTAAATAAAAATGAAACATGTATGAAGACCAAATAGGATAATACAAAGTCATTTTATACATAATCATTGAATATCAAAGAAAATGAATAAGTAATATAACCCAATTAATGGAAATATATTTATGAATGTCTTTTCCAAATCGCAACATTTAATTCAGATCCACTTATATTAAATAATTAATATTAAAACATAAAAAACCAAGAATTATAAATTATTCATTATATTACATGTCGGGGGTATTATATATATCATATAAATTAAATTAAGTTTATAACGTCACAATACGGTTCCATTAAATAAAATTGAGATGAAATCTCTTAACTTACATTTATTTTTGGTTGAATGTGTTTTAAACCCTTTTATAATGATTTTAAAATTCATAATAACTTATTCAAAACCAAATTAGTATTTATTCTAATTTATATGATCCTTTTTTAATAAATTATTACCTATTTAGTAATAATCTTTGTTATTTTCAATTTTATGAGAGGTAATTGCCTTGTTTTCTCATGTGTGTTTTTCAAGAATTATCTTGTTCTTGAACATAATATAAATTTATATAATATAATTAATAATTATAATAAAATAATTATAATTTTTTTAAAAAAAATTACTTCTAATACCTATCATGAATGTTGGGTAATAAAAATGAATTACATTTTGACCATAGAGACAGTTTTTCATACGTACGCATGAGTAAAATTTCCATTAATCAATGATCATTATATAAAGGAGGTAAATAATATTTTACCTAAGAATTATTATCATAATATCATACATATACCACATAAATTCATATTCATATCAAACATGTTGATTGCTGATGAATAATTTAGTCATGTTGCTTTGGGAAGGTAGTAGTCAACATGTACATGAATGATATTATATTAATAACATGTGTAAAAAATTAAGAAAATGGTATATATTATCATTAAGGAATGATAAATATTTCATTATTATCATAATTACATAATTTATATCACATATAATAATTAACATATCATTTTCTCCATTCATGTGAAACATTAGCGATAGACATATCACATCGCTTTGCAAGGCAGTAGTTTAACGTACGCATGAGTTATTCCATCAAATCTAACATGGAATGGAAGATATAAAGTTATTTCTGAAAATGTGATTGTTTGTGTGATATAGTGAATCAAATTTTGTAAATATGTTATAAATATCATCTATATTCATTCAATTTATCATTGTACCCATCCTTGATATGTGGAAATGAAAAATGAAGGATATTGGTTTGCAAGGCGGTAGTCCACTGTACACACAAATGATGATTTTATAAAACATTTGGTAGACTTTTATGTAGTTGTAGGTAATAATGTAAACATTAAAAAATCTCAGTATATTAATAATATTATTTTTAATAAATCACCTTGGAATGAATGTAATTTATGTTGATGTAGAAGGCAATAGATTGAAGTTTCTTGTTAAAGAATGTTACCTCTTCATTAGGTATCCTCCATAGGTTTGTACTAAGTACTTTAAAGTATGAATTTTTTTCAAAAATTAATTCAACCTGGATTACGGAAGGGAATATTGATTGTGATTTGGGATGATTTTGGATGATCCAAATAATTTTAGATGTGTGAAAAATGGGGGAGAGTGGGTGTCATTATTTAATAGCGGGAGGGGACATACATGGTATTTTGGGAAATATTTGAGTTCCCTGACGTTTTTTATTTGATGAAATTGTCCAAAATTATAATTAAAGAAAAATTTTGTTTTAATGGTCTAAATGTTGTTATAAAATATTTTTTACAAACTTTTAAATGTTGTTTTTACAAATATATTTTTAGTATAACCACCATGTAAATAAATTTATACCTTAATAATGGTAATTAATTTTTAATTTATTTAGTATTCATTTTAGTTAATAATAAGATTAAATTATTAGAAATTATAAATTAATTTGATTTCAAATATGTAATTTTTTTGTTAAATTCAATTTTTAATAGTTTCCAATTTCTAATTTTAATTATTCTCGCATATGTGATGAGAATGTGAGCTTTTAAAGTAAATATTTTCAAATATTTATAATGATTTTATATGTAAATTATATATAAATATGATTACAATGAAATAAATATGATTAATTTATATAATATTTAAATAATATTACATTAAATCAAAATAAAAATATAACATATTTTTAAAAATTATATAAATGAAAATGTATTTTTCACGAAAAATTTAGTATTTACATTTTCATCAAAAAATTTATCATTTTAGAAAAATCAAAAAAAATCAATATAATATAATATTGGTAATTCAATAGAATAAATGATATTTAATTTCTCATATAATTTTCCAAAACATTCATAAAATTAATTATATTTTACGTGTACAGCGAGCAACAAATTCATCTTTTAGAAAAAAATATTGTTATTTAAAAAATAATTGTTTTTTATTTAAATTGATAATTTTTAAAGTTTTATTCAATAGATTAATAACAATATAGACTAAAATATATTTTAATAATATATTTAATCTTATTTATTCTAATATCTAGGTGATATCTATTATATATAATAGTAATAATATTATTATATTATTTCTTAGTAAAACACTTTATTGAATGTAATGTAAGATGTCAATGAAACTCAATGGTGTGTATATGGTATCTTTTGAAATAAATTATATTTATTCTTAGGATAATATATTTAAATGAATTTGGGTGATATATTCTAATCTAATTTATGTGTTTCATGTCACATACTATATTGAGTGAAATTTTTTTCTCTTATTCTTTTAGGTTGTTACATTCTACCCACATTGAAAATTCGAATCATTTCAATTAAAACATTATCTTTAAAATAATGGTTATGAAATATGGAAATACCATTTCTAGAAAACCATAATCATAAAAATATTCAATACATTACCATCTTAATATGATATAATGGAAATGACAGTAGTCATATAGAATATTAGATAACATGGTTTATATGCTTGAGAAAATTGTTGGCATGTGAATATATAGACATGGAGGAAATGAGAAAATATTTATATATAGTGATTTAGTTCATTCATAATAATAAATTTCTAAAAACAATTTAATGTTAATAAGATAAAAACCATGAAAATTTTATGATTTAAATTACTATAAATTTCATTAGATATGAATGTAATAAAATAATATTTTTACTTCTAGATAATATAAATAATGTCAGGGAATTAATTAATAGTATATGAAAATAAGTAAATATATATATATGATATGTTTCAATTTATTAAACATAAATTCATACATTTTTGGTTCTCTGATCACTTACTCTATGAAATGAATATTCGAAATTGAATTTTTTCCTAAAGCACTAAAATTCATTTTTTACCGATCATAATATATATGAAAAATTATCCAATATTTCTTTACATCTCTAATTATTTTTCAAAACTAATATTTTTAATTAATTAATATCTAAACATAAAAAGTAAAACCACTCGTTAATAATTAATTTTTATTAATTATATTTTTTAAACTAAAACAATGATATATTAACTGCCGAATCATGTTGTAGATTGTTTAATGAAAAACCCTTATTATTCTCTAGTTATGGGAAAAGACCCATGTCGATACTAAAATCGATGGTTTTTCACCTTACAAGTATTTTTTAACATTAACTAATACTATATAAATATAATTCCTATAATTCTCTATCAAAATACTAATTTTTTTGAAATAAAATTAATCACTGAATAATCATTTTTAGAGTTTTTCAATATAAACTGTTTTTTCCTATTTCTAATCATATTATTTTAAAATTATCTCAATTTCAATTATGATATTATTAACATTGGATTTCATCAATAAATTTAGTCATATACCTAAAAAAATTACTTTCATTTTTTATGTAATGCCACGACCCTAGTTACACTGATTGGGTGCATTATTACATAACATTGGCATGATCCCAATGGATCGATTCCCAATATACCAACCAGTTTAGTTACCTTCGAATTACTAGATACATATATAATTTTTACATTACATCATGAAATAAAAAAACATCGTGTACCCTTTGAACAACTTAATATCCCTTAGCATATTCTTGTAGGTTAATCGTAATATACATATTCATATATGGGGAAAATTAATACATAAGAAAGGGGTGATCGTAGATGATAACTAAGGATAACAATATAGTGGAACTATTTTAAATAAGCAATAACATTTAAGATAATGTATAAGACTAAAACATAATCGTTTTAAACATAAACATCCACATAATATGGAAATGATAAATCAAATAGTTCCATTTACTTATTCACATTGATATTCAACTAGTCGAATAATCACATGTAATGTAAATATCCAATTTCGTAATGATAGAATCCATAATGCGAGACTTCAACACCACATAGTCAAGGCCCCATTCCAATACTACAAATAAGATTTCGTCAAGGCCTTGTTCCAAGACACTAGATTTTCTCATTATACCTAGCAAAGCTTTGAAGAGATTTAGTGGGCTCCACCCATCACATACTACATCCAATGCATTCATCCTATTTAAATGATGAAACATAACATAAACATTCAAATATAAACTAGCATACAAAATGTTAATACACTAACCATAAACCATGAAAGGTGTAAAAATAACACATACATAGTCAAACATATAAAAAAACCATCAATAAAATATGGATGATTGTTTCAAAATAAATCAAATTCAAATAAGTGTAAAATCCATAAAATGTTGTTTACATTAATGAAATCAAAACTATTTGAGAGAAATATCTCTTTCAGTTTAGAAATAATTTAAAAGTCACATATTTATAAAAGAAAACATTTATTTTGATAATGTTTTTATAATTATCTAAGGAAATATTTGAAGGTGTTATAATGGAAAAAAATAGCGGCACCCACTGTATAAGTTAAAAAACCTTCTTACCATAAATCTTAGAAATGGTCATAAAGTACCTTGTTTTGAAAATGATTGAATGATTACATCCAAAACATTTTTTACAAAGTTAAACAACGGTATAAAAAGATTTAACCAATATTAAATGAAATACTAAAAATGATTTGAAAGTCATTTTTAGGAAACATGGATGTGGATGATAAAGAAGACCCAGTAGATAGTTTTGTATAAAAAGAATCATATATGAAAAAGTGATTGTAAAATTACCCCTTACCTTGTACATTTATTTTGTCAATGGTATGTTTAGGATCATATATAATAACCATAATTTGTTATTAAATTATAAAAAAACCATATTGATATTTATTATAACATATATTATTCATTTATTTTTTCATACAACCCATTTAATAATACATTATTATTAAAATAATTTTTTTTATAATAATTGCTTTCTCTATCGTACATCTTTTAACTTGTTATTCTTGATCATAATACATATATCATGATTTAATTAAATTTATAATATAAAAAATTATTTATTTATCATATATATTCATAATATAATTATGTATTATATATAGATATATTAAATTAAAAACATCATTTTTGGAAACTGTAGGTCGTACGTGCCCATAAATGATGATTCCATTTTCATATCGTATTGAATTGAAGTAAGTGGAAGATATATATGAAAATACACAAAAAAACACACACAAACCCACACATATATACATATATATTTCTAGTATCATTTTTATTTCATATATAACATACATATTAATAATATATATTTTTATAATCCTCAATGAATTCTGAACGGGGAAATGAATATCATCGCGTCGTGTAGATGGTAAGTTTTATGTACGTATGAGCGATGATATCATTATATAGATGTGGAAATAGTGTGTAATTGGATGGTATATTATATATAAATAATGATTAACATGTTATATTTATTATTTTGTGTCACAACCCGCCTTCACCAAATAGAGGGAAGGGTCAGAAGACTGCCAGGCCCTTCCTTCTTTAAGTTGAAGGAGAGATAATGACCCTCTAAACCCACCTTTAATAGGTCCCGGAGTGGTGACTAGCACTAAGGGTATAGAATCACACACTAAATGGAAGGCATTACCCTTTTTCTGTTTTACAAGATCGATATATAAGATGATGGAACCCAATAACTCGAAAACTAAAATAAAAGTAAAGAAAAAAGTAAATCATTCCCACATTCATGTTTCAAAAGTAAAAGCCACAAAGTACAAAAGGTGACTACAAAGGTAACTACCAAATAAAGAAAAAAAACTACAACTGCCCCAAAGGTCCGAGCTAGTATTGTCCCGCGCGATCCCCGAAGTCCTCCTGGAAATCTGAAAGCAGTATTATATACGTAGGGTGTGCATACAAGTACACTCAGTAGGGAAAACCAAAGACTCTCGTGCACAAGTGGGGGAACGTAATAAAGTCCCTTGAGAAAAAGGAGTAAACCAAACACCTTTCAAGGTAAACTATCCACCCAAGCCTCACCAAGGCACACTCCCAAAATAACGCAAGTCATGTAATATATATAATAAGAGCACATCGATGTTTGGGTACCCCGCGCCACTTTCCCACTAGTTATTGAGACATCCTATATATCGAACCAATCCCGCCATTCTCACCGCAGTCCCACTGCCACACCCACTCGAACACACATGGGCAACAACCGCACGCAGTTCCTCTGACGAATCCCACCCGCAAACACCTGGGCCACAACTGTCACATGTAACCATGCCTAGAAAAACCTAGGCTAGAACAACTACCACCACGCCCGAAGTCACCTAGGCTAGAAGATCCACTTCCACGTCCGAAGACACCTGGGTCTCATCCCAAAGACACTTGGGAAACCAACTACCGTACACACCTGACCAACCATCACACTACCCCGCCCAAAGGTTCATGGGCTAGTAATGGACCTCAGGCCATCACAGCCTACCCGAAGATTCTTGGTCTATCCGGGAAAGGGAGCAGAAAAGGAGCTAATAACCATCCACTAATAATAGTGTTGGGAAAAACACCCTCACCCATGAAATGGGGGTGTTCGGCACTAAGTGCTCAACTTGGGAGGGGAATGAATAAGAAACACAAAGCTACAAGTATATATATAGGTACCAAGCACTCGCCCAAGCTAGGTTTATCTTCAGACAGCCTACAGATCACAACATCACTCAAGTCCGAGTCACGACTCTCGCCAACAAAACCCATTTGTCACATTCTTGTTTTCATGTTCAGTAATAACGTTCAAATATGTTTATGCACTACTAGGCAACTAACACCATAAGCATAACCAAGGAAAAGAATCCAGTCAATCGTCAATTTATGTATCCACACCCGGTTATCTTGTAAAGTCACAACAATAGGGAAAAGTGAGAACTCTCGAAGTCTTGGAACAAGAGACAACCCCGAGACACTGCCCCATGTCCCCCGAAATGGTTTCTCATAAACAGAGGATCCCACCCAAATTCGTGATATAAACAAGTACCCACCCGGTCTTAAAACTCAAAAACACTGAATCCATACCAACAAAGGATCCCATCCCCAATTTCACACAACCACCGAGAGCATATATAAAAGAACAGGGGATCCCATCCCATTCCGCATTTCCACCAATCAGCCGTGAAAGAAAACAACCAAACCACTATCACCAACACTAAGTACGGTCATGCCTGTATTTTCAGATTTATAAGATTTAACACACTCCATGATTTAAATTTTGTGCTTTGATCGGGGTTAGCATAGAAGGTATTGATCCTGGTGCATTCAATTTATTCAGTCGGGTATACGTGATTACCCAATTTATTTTTCACAGAAGGAGGTTATAATTAGTAACAAGCCACTTAAAACACCACGAGGGGTTTATTAGTGCACAGAAAATGACCACCAATGGCAGCAATTTTCAGAAGGCGCAAGCCATCACAATTCAAAAAGATTATCAAAATATAAAACAGCATCAACGATCACAACCCCCCTTCTTTATTTATAGAATCTGTTCATTATCTTTATTAGTTCTGGTTTATCCAATTCTACAGAAACAAAATCACACCCACCATGCATGATACACAAAAGAGAGAGACGAAGGAGAAATTCCCTACTTGTTGGATTAACGATCTATGCTGAGGCTGGGGGAGGAAGTTCACGGATAGCGATGCGGCTCGCCCGATGCACCAGAAGATGTTCGTGAAAAGCCGCGATAGAGTAAAGAAGAAACCATGGATAACCCTTAGTTTGTAAGAGCCGCGGATGATTCTGGTGAGAACGCGAAACCGCGTAAGGAGCAGGTGTCGTGGGTTGACCACGTAGTTGGGCAGTTACACACGGAGGTCTCTTGGGATTTTAGGAATTAATTATGGGCTTTAAATAGTTTTAAAAGAGTAAAATAATTAATTTACGTCGAAACTTATGTTGCGGGAGCGGAATAGTCAGGTACTGGAAAAAGATCTAAAGGCTCACTAGGGGACATGGTGCCACCGTCACGGTGCCACCCTCACAGTGCCACCGTCACGGTGCCACCCTCACGGTGCCACCTTCACGGTTCCACTGTCACGGTGTCACCCTCACGGGGCCACCCTCACGGTGCCACCGTTTTGGTGGAACCTCGCCTTGGAAAAGTAATGGGCCAGGAGGGTATGGGCCATTACATTAGACACCTCTTAAATGATTCTCGCCCTCAAGAATAAAAACAACCCAACATAGAATGAGAGGGTCCGAACAACCACCTCAAAGGATACCTCTTATGAAGTGAACCCATGCTAACCAAAACCAATTCCCTGTCAAGAACCAAGCAACATACCTTGCCAAACTGCCCGGGCATGTGGGTTGGGGAGTCTCCTCCCCCATGTCAAGATATTATCTACTTTGGGCGGCACTGACTCGCCCGCACGGGTTTAATCGCATCCACCTTAATGCGTCTTGATTAGGGGTCAGGTTTTCTCTTTCCCCATAGCAAGGGCATTTCACACACAATTAGAGGAAAGAAAACCAGTACGTTTCATAGCCATAAGACAAAACGTTCTACCACAACAGGTACAACAAGGAACAAAACTTAAAACAAATTTGGGTATTGGGTACGCATCTGTGCTTCCCTCTCCCATGTACTCTCCTCAAGCCCACCATGACTCCACAACACACGAACCAATGGAATGGTTCACACACGAAGCACCTTCTCCTTGTGATCCTCGATCATCACTGGTTTCTCCACAAAGGTCACGCCATCCTCGATGTCCAGCTCACCCCAATCAAGGACATGTGAATCGTCGTGCAGATACTGATGGAGCTGAGACACATAAAAGACATCATGTACCCTCAATAGCGGCGGTGGTAACGCTAGCTGATAAGCCACTTCGCCAACCCCCGCAACACTTCGAAGGGTCTGATGAACCTGGGAGAAAGCTTACTCCCCTTGCCGAACCTCCGCTCCCCACACCGAGGGGAGACCTTCAAGAACATGTGGTCTCTAACGTGAAACTCCAAGGGCCTCCTCATGGTATCAGCATACGACTTCTGTCGGTCCTGGGCCGCCTTCATCCTTTCCCGTATGAGATGAACCTTCTCTGTCGTGTTCTGCACCACCTCCGAGCCATGTATGCATGCCTCTCCTACTTCGGGCCAACACATAGGTGAACGGCAGGGCCTCCCGTACAAGGCTTCAAACAGGGCCATACCGATGGTAGAGTGATAGCTATTATTGTAGGCGAACTCTACCAGGGTCAAGTGGCACACCCATGATCCTCATGAGTCTAGAACACATGCCCGCAGCATATCCTCCAAGGTCTGGATGGTGCGCTCTGTTTGTCCATCTGTCTAGGGATGGAAAGAAGTGCTAAGGCGTAACTGGGTGCAAAAAGCATAATGCAATCCTCTCCAGAATCGTGAAGTAAATCGTGCACCCCTATCCGAGACTATAGACCTCGGAACTCCATGCAACCGCACCACCTCATCTATATACCTTCGTGCCAAAGTATCCACTGCACTCGACTCCTTGATGGCCAGAAATTGAGCCGATTTCATCAACCTGTCCACTACCACCCAGATGGCGTCGTATCCCCCTTGGACCTTGGGTAGTCCCGTGACGAAATCCATCAAGATGTCATCCCACTTCCACTCGGGGACATCTAGATACTGCAGTAGGCCGCCTGGAACTCGGTGTTCATCCTTCACATGCTGACACACTAAGCACATGGCCACAAACTCTGCCACTGCTCACTTCACTTCGGGCCACCAAAACTGTCCCTTCTGTAACACCCGACACATTTATGAGAAATATTTTGTTTTTAAATCATCAAAGGAATCATTCACTACACACAACACTAGATTGTCTTGCTTTACACGCAATTACGGCCTTCCTCGATAGCTTGCGTCATACACAATACCGAGTTTCACTAAACAACGATATGCTATTAAAATATAAATAAAACTTCCCGTTATGAACAGTAATAACCACTTTTTTAAATTTTATAAATTTTATTTTTCAAAATGGACTTCATTTTTTGATTTGGAATATCGAAATTAGCATAGGGCGAAATTTTGGTATTTTTCTGAACACTTTAAATTTTTGATGAATAGTGAAACTACTAAGTGGTAGTTAAAAAAAACTGAATTTTTCATAAAACTTAATTTTACCGCTTTTGTGAGTGGAATTTTGAAAATCCGAGAGACACGGTTAATATCAAGGACTAAAATTCGGTTCAATGAGATGAAAATAATTTTTGGTGAATAGAATCTTTTTCCTTTTTTTTACCATGGTTAAAAGTAAATAGGGTAATTAAGGGTAAATGTGTTATTATTATTACCCTAACACATGTCCTAATACTATTGGATAAGTTTAATTCGACCAAAAACAACCTTAGAAATTAAATATGACCATTTAGGCCCACTTGGATTAGATTAGGACATTTATTATTGATTAATTTAAAGAAGGGTTAAAATAGTTAAAATCAATGTTTAATGAGTAAATGATTTTTAATATGGGGTTATACATAAGATAAATTCGAATATAAATATTCCTTATAAATCTAAAATATTTACTACATAATGTTATTTTATTTGTAATTTTTAGACATTAAATAATTTAATTTATTTATGACACAACGATGATGCAATAATTATCTTATTAATGAAATATTGACATAATTGATTTTATAAATACCCAAATAAATGTAATTTGAGACTTTTTATGAATTACACTAATTTTTAAGGTTACTATGACATGTTAATACTGATTTAATTAACTTGGTTCGAACTAATCATTCTGTTATGATTTTCACAAAAATAAATTACTAAATAGTGTCAAAATTGACATAAAATAGTTTTTAAAACAAATATTATATTATTAATTGTTATTTTATTCCTAAAAATATATGGTTCGGCCAAATGACATATATAAGGTTATATATATTAATAATAAACATCTTGGGGTTCATTTTGCTTGATATAGTAAGTTTATTAACCTTATAGTGTAAGAAAACAAGAAGACACGGTAAAAGTTAAATTATCAAACTTTAAGTAAAATCTAAATGATAAGGTTAAAATTGATACCTAAACTTGTCTAAATTCTATTGGATGGGATGATTTCGACCCATAACCACCTTATCATCAAAATATATCAATTTGGAGCTATTAAAAACCGAATTTGACTTTATAATAAAATAATATTTTTAGTTATTCCAAAGGTTCCCCTCTCCTCCCTTATAAAAGGGCACCTCCTCCCTCTCTTCCTCACACCACTTTGAGACTTCATGCTCGGAAAAAACATAGATATAACTCCTATAAACTTCCCTAGAAGCATCCTAGAGGTCCTGGTCTTTTTCAATGACCAATATTAGTGCACTAAGAGGAGGTCTCAAAGAGGCGTTTAAAAGAAGAGGTAATGCCTGTTACCGATTCTTTCATCTTTATTTCTTCTTCCACTTATTATTATTTAGTTGTTTCATTATGAAGTAATAACATCAGTATCACCCTTATATGGATATATTATTATAAGTATGAAACAACCCTATTTCACCATCTATCCATCCTACGGAAAACGAAATCACTACGCGTGCGTATGTACGGAATACCGTCTCCACGCCGTGGTGTAATCTGTTTTCCACCACCACCATGCGTGGATGGGTATAATGGTGTAAAGAATAACTATATATGATTATTTTAAAGTGATATTGATTCTTAAATTGTATTCATACACTCCAATACAAGTCCACGATCATGGGAACAATATCATCGCTCGTGAGTACGCACAGAATATCGTCTCCACGATGTGATGCGACTCGTTATACATGATATTCATTGCATAATGATTATATAAATGAATTGAGTGAATGAATATGATATATATTACACTAATAAAATTCTTGAAATGAGGTATCTATAACCTAAAAAGGAAAATAAGAATTTTTTCGACAAAACATGAATAAGAACAGAAAGTAATAAACACCCAAATAACAAGTAGCAATGAAATATTACTAATAAGAAGATAAGAATATGACCATATATGATATCATAAAAATAAGTATGATTCCAGAATAAGTCAATATCATTATTTAAATCATTATACTGGAGGTTTAGACACTTATGAGGCAAATCAGACCTATGGTAAGGGAAAATATCACAATCTCATTTTATCCGAGATTGTTTATACTTTGGTATTTACTGGGTTGTATTTTATCATCCACATCCATGTTTCCTCAATATTTAATATTGTTTCCATACACCTACAATTTTTTAAATCCATGTTTACCCTTCAGTGAGTTTTTAGTAAAAGATATGAAAGGAATATTTTATCTTTTTTCGTACGAGGTACTTTTTGACTTTTCTGACAAATGTATGAGAAGAATATTTTTTTAACTTATACGGCATGAATGGATTTTTAAAAAATTATTTACAAGAAGCTTCCTTTACTAGTTTTCAAGTTTATTTTTAATCAACTTCTTTTAGTTTAAAATTGTATGACATGTTATGAAAGGAAAAATGATTTTGAAGTAGAACGGATATTTTCCTCAAGAATGGAGTTCAAGTGTTTTATCAAAATTATTTTAAATCTAAGATAATATAGGGTTCTGTTTCTATCCCTATTATTACATTGATTTGATTATGTTGTTATGGAATTATTTTTATGAATTCCTTTATCTTATATGAATTGTTTTATGATGTCATGATGTTTAAGAATCCCATTTTTATTACATGGGTTATGCTATGATGTATGGTTTATGATTTTGTGTCACACATAAGAATGGTATCATTATGAGATGGGTGGGACCTGTATCTCCATCCAATAAATTTTGTAAAGATTTTATATCTCATGAGATAGACATGGCTGGAACGGTAGGTTTAACCGGTTCAGTAAAACAGGACTGAAACGAGGAGTGAACTCGGTTCAGAAATGGACTTTGTCCACTAAGATAGTCTTGGAAATGATTCTTGACTAATAAGAAATGATTTTCTATGATTATGTGTGCATGCCACAAAGTTTCGTGTTTTAAGTTATGATTATTGGGATTACATTTCACTACTATGATTTATCCCAAGTTATGAAATTATGATCTCTTTTGCAGGTTAAGATTTCCAAATGTTATGTTCTTATGAATATGATGTGCTTGATATTTCTTTTGTTTACCCTTACTAAGCATTCGAGCTCACCGTTTTGTATGTTTATTTCCCCAGGTCAGGAAGAAGTTCATTAAGTAAGATATTCCAAAAGGGACTATAGATATGATGAAATAAATGGGAGACAATGTAGATGCTTTATGAACCAGTTTTTTATGTTTCCTAGTTTCTAAAGACACTATACCTATGCGGTCCTTTCCTGGTATTGTTATATATTGTAATAAGTGTGATTCAATTCTAATGTAATAACAATGTATGTAATGTATGGGTCATTATAGTTGGTATCAGAGGAAAGGTATAGTCAACCTTTGGAAACTAGGATGTGAAAGCCTTAGTAACAACCCTAAGGATAAGTCTAAGCATAGAACACAATCTTAGTGTTTTAGAAATGGCCATGAATAACCTAGGATAAGACCTTTAGTGTGAAATTTTATTCATGATTATGTGGGTTTCCTATTTTAATTAGTGTTGCTCACGCTATTTTGCTTGGTTTTAGTCAATGGATAGCACCCGAAAGAATCGTGTTAATGCATAATGCAACGGGCAATGCAATGATTGTCCCCCTGAGCAACCAAAAATTATGGGAGATGGAATGAAAAATCTTGTAGCCATGCTCATGCAAATTTCTCAAGATATGAATCATGCAGGACTTCCAAACGAGCAATGGAAGGAGCAATATTCTGTTGAATCCTTCATGAGGCAGCGTTCGCCTTCATTCAGCGGGTCTACTGATCCATTAGTTGCTGAAAAATGGATTAGTACTACTGAAAAGATATTTTCAGTTCTTCAATGTTCTGAACATGATAAATTCATCTTAGCAGTGTATCGTTTGGAAGGTGATGCCGATCAATGGTGGAATCTTATCATGAATACGAGGCAAAGAGATGAAATTGAGTCCATGGAATGGGACGAGTTCAAGAACTTATTTTTCAATATGTACATCCCTTGTATTCTACGAATAAAGATGGATAAAGAGTTTCTTGAACTGAAGCAAAAGGATGATGAATCTGTTGGTACCTATGAAGCAAATTTTACAAGACATGCAAGGTATGCTTCTGGTATTATTATCCAACCTGAGAGTAAGATCGATCGATTCTTTAGTGGCTTAAAACCAAGTCTTAAAAGGGCCTTAGCCATAAGGCACTTCAATAGCTATGAGGAAATTGTTCGATTTGCTCTCAAAGTTGAGATGGATATGGGAGTAACCCATCAGTCATATGGGTTTGATAAGAAGAGGAAAATTGAATTCAAAGGAAAATCTAAAGAGCACACTGAAAAGAAGATGAGGTTTCCCTTATGCTCAATGTGTGGAACTAAACATGGAGGGAGTTGTCTTAAAGGGTCAAGTAAATGTTTCAAATGTGGAAAGGATGGTCATCGGGAATTTGAATGCCGCAATGATGGGAAGAAGATGTCTAATGATGCAAACAAAGGAAGGGACACGCAGAATGAACCTACTACACTTCAATGTTTCAAGTGCAAGGAGATGGTTCATTATTCCAATAAATTCCCAAATCAAAGGGTTGATGATGTTGGTTGACGTCAACAAACTCTTAAGGCTAAAGACCAAGGAAAGTCACATGCAATTTCTATCAGCGATGTGGAGTACGATAACAAAGTAGTGAAAGGTACACTTACCATCCACTCTAAAGTAGAAAATGTTTTATTTGATTCTGGATCCACGCACTCTTTTATTTATGAAGATTTTTCTAAGGGTATCACCGTATTACCTCAACAATTATATGTTGAGTTAGCTGTGACAACACCTAATGGCACAACAGTCGCATCAAAAGTTTATAATTATTCTCCAATTGAAGTTTGTGGGAATGTGCTTCCTGCCAATCTTGGGATCCTTCCTATAGTGGAATTTGATGTGATCCTTGGCATGGATTGGCTTTCTTTATATGGAGCTCATATCAATTTCCAAAGAAGGGAAGTCACATTTCATATTCCAGATCAATCTATGATCATCTATCAATGCAAGGATGAACATAACATTCCAGTGGAAATTTCATCCATCTTATGGGTCTTGATTCCACTAAATGAAGGTTATTTATCTCAAATGGTTGGAGAGAAACTCATGATTAAGAATATGCCCGTTGTATGGGAGTTTGATGATGTCTTTCCAGAGGAATTTACAGGTCTTCCACCAAATCGTGAAGTTCAGTTTTCAATAGAACTCGTACCGGGTGCTTTGCTTATTTCAAAGACAGCTTATAGAATGACCCCAATTGAGTTTCAGGAATTGAAGAAGCAACTCCAAGAGAATCTTGATAAGGGCTTCATACGCCCTAGTGCATCACCTTTGGGAGCACCTGTTCTGTTTGTTAAGAAGAAAGATGGATGAATGAGACGCTGCATTGATTATCGAGAACATAACAAGATCACTATCAAGAACAAATATCCTCTCCCTCACATTGATGACTTATTTGACCAACTACGAGGAGCTCAATACTTTTCCAAGATTGATCTTCATTCAGGGTATCATCAATTAAAGTTCAAAAGGTAGGATATACCAAAGACGACTTTCCGTACAAGGTATGGACACTATGAAATTATATTGATTCCATTTGGTCTTACTAATGCCCCTACTATCTTCATGTATTTTATGAATAGAGTCATTAGAGACTATCTTCACCAGTTTGTGGTAGTCTTTATAGATAATATTCTTGTATATTAAAAGAGCAAGGAAGAACCTGAAGATCACTTGAGAATTATATTGAAGACCCTGAGAAAGGAGAAGCTTTATGCAAAATTTACCAAGTGTGAATTTTGGCTTCAAAATGATTCATTTTTGGGTCACATAATCTCAAAAGAGGGGATATCTGTGGATCCAGCAAAAATAGAGGTTATCGAAATATGGTCGAGACCAACAACAGTAACTGAGATCCGATGTTTTCATGGTTTGGCTTGATATTATCGAGGATTTGTGAAATATTTTTCACGATTATCTAATCCACACACCAGGTTGACTCGAAAAGGAGTTAAGTCTATTTGGACGGAGGAATGTGAAGAGAATTTCAAGGAGTTGAAATGATGGTTATCCAGTGCACCTGTGCTCACACTGCCTTGTAGTGGAGAAAGGATTGTGATCTACAGTGATGCATCCAAGAAGGGATTGGGGTGTGTTCTTATGCAAAATGATATGGTGATAGCCTATTCCACACGACAGTTGAAAATCCATGAGAAAAATTACCCAACAAATTATTTGGAGTTAGCTGTGATAATCATTGCATTAACGATTTGGAGGCATTACCTTTATGGTGAAAGGTGTGATATTTATACTAATCATGAATGTTTAAAGTATATTTTCACACAAAAGGAGCTGAATATGGGCCAAAGAATATGGTTGGAGATGATTAAGGATTATGACTACTCAATTCATTACCACCCTGGGAAAGCAAACAAGGTGGAAGATGCATTAAGTCGACAAGACCATGCCAGTTTATCCATGATGAGGATCACAAAAGATCCAATATTTATGGATTTACAAAGGATGGATCTTGGAATTATAATGGAAGGGGGGAAATCGTATCTTTCTCAAATAAATGTTCAACCATCTATACATGTGAATATTAAAGAAGTGCATAAAGAGGATGTAGAGTTGCAAAATAAGGTGAGAAATATTCCTAAATTCAACCTTGGTTGTGATGGGATAATAAAGTTCAGGAATCGGGTTTGTGTTCCTCCCATCCCCGAATTAAAGGAGCTACTGGATGAGGCTCACAGTTCTTCATTCTCTATTCATCCTGGAAGCACGATCATGTATAGGGACCTGAAAGAGTACTTCTGGTGGGATGGCATGAAAAGAGATGTTTCTGAATATGTCTCTCGATGCTTGGTTTGTCAGCAAGTTAAAGCTAAGATACATAAGTCCAAGGGGATGTTACAACCATTACCCATACCCAAAGTGAAATGGGAAAACATCACTATGGGCTTTGTCACAGGACTTCATAAAACATCCAAAGAAAATAATGCTATCTGGGTCATAGTTGATCATCTTAAAAAGTCTTCACACTTCATTGCTATTAGAGAGGATTTCTCTCTGGATCATCTTTCTAGGATATATGTAAAGGAAGTGGTAAGATTTCATGGAGTACCAATTTCTATTATATCTTATCGGGATCCGAGATTTACCTTGAAGATCTGGCGAAGTCTTCAGTATACTATGGATACAATGTTGAGTTTCAGCACTGCTTATCATCATCAGACAGACGGTCAGTCTGAGAAAACAATTTAAACACTAGAAGATATGTTTAGAGATTTCTCTATGGATTTAAAAGGTGGTTGGGATCAACACCTACCGTTGGTGGAATTTTGTTATAATAATAGCTTTCACTCCAGTATTCAGATGGCTCCTTATGAAGCTCTCTATGGAAAGAAATGCAGGACTCCAACTTGATGGGATGATGTTGGGGAATGAAAACTATGAGGACCTGATATTGTTGATGAGATGGAAGAAAAGGTCCGATCTATTCAACAACACATAAAAGCAGCTCAGAGTCAAAAGAAAAGTTATGCTGAAAACCGAAGAAACGACCTAGCATTTAAAGTGGGTGATAAAGTGTTCTTACAAATATCTCCCGGGAAGAGGGTCATGAGATTTGGAAAGAATGGGAAGGTGAGCCCTAGATATATCAGTCCTTTCGAAATACTGGATCGTGTTGGAAAGGTTGCTTACTGGTTGGAGCTTCCACCGAATCTCTATCAAGTTCACGATGTGTTCCATGTATCTCCCCTGAGAATGCACATACCATATCCTTCACATGTACTCAGCTCAGAAGTTGTACCGCTGGAGCAAGATCTTTCTTATGAAGAACAACCGATTGAGATTCTGGATCGTAGCGAAAAAGTCATACGAAGAAAGACCAATCGCTTGGTGAATGTTTTATGAAGGAACCACCAATTAGAAGAAGCTACATGGGAGATTGAGGATATGATGAGGGAGAGGTATCCTCATCTTTTTGTTACAAAGTGGTGAATTTCGAGGGCGAAATTCATTTAAAGGGGGGTAGAATGTAACACCCGACACTTTTATGAGAAATATTTTGTTTTTTAAATCATAAAAGGAATCATTCACTACACACAACACTATATTGGCTTTCTTTACACGCAATCGCGGCCTTACTTGATAGCTTGCGCCGTACGCAATACCGAGTTCCACTAAACAACGATATCATATTAAAATATTAATAAAACTAGTCGTTATGAATAGTAATAACATCTTTTTAAAATTTTATAAATTTTATTTTTCAATGTGAACTTCATTTTGGGATTCGGAATATCGAAATTAGCCTAGGGTGAAATTTTGATATTTTTCTAAAAACATTCAATTTTTGATGAATAGTGAAACCACTAAGTGGTAGTTAAATAAACTGAATTATTCATAAAACATAATTTTACCTCTTCTGTGAGTGGAATTTAAAAAATACGAGAGACACAGTTAATATGAAGGACTAAAATGCGGTTCAATGAGACGAAAATAATTTTTGGTGAATAGTAACTTTTTACTTTGTTTTACCACGATTAAAAGTGAATTCGGTAATTAAGGGTAAAAGTGTTATTATTATTACCCTAACACATGTCCTAATTCTATTGGATAAGTTTAATTCGACCAAAAGCTACCTTAGGAATAAAATATGACCATTTATGCCCACTTGGATTAGATTAGGACATTTATTATTGATTTATTTAAAGAAGGGTTAAAATAGTTAAAATCAAATTTTAATAAGTAAATCATTTTTAATATGGGGTTATACATAAGATAAATACGACTATAAATATTCATTAGAAAGATAAAATATTTCCTACATAATGGTATTTTATTTGTAATTTCTAGACATTAAATAGTTTAATTCATTTATGACACAACAATTATGCAGTAATTATCTTATTAATGAAATATTGTCATAATTGATGTTATAAATACCCAAATAAATGTAAATTGAGACTTTTTACAAATTAAACTAATTTTAATGTTTAATATGACATGTTAGTACGAATTTAATTTACTTGGTTCGAACTAATAATTCTGTTATGATTTTCACAAAAATCAATTACTAAATAGTGTCAAAATTGACATAAAATAGTTTTTAAAACAAATATTATATTATTAATTGTTATTTTATTCCTAAAAATCTAAGGATCGGACAAATGAATTATATAAGGTTATATATATTAATAATAAACAACATGGGATTCGTTTGGCTTGATATAGTAAGTTTATTAACCTTATAGTGTAAGAAAACAAGAAGACACTGTAAAAGTTAAATTATCTAAGTTAATGTTAAATCTAATTGATAAGGTTAAAATTGATACCTAAAATTGTCTAAATTCTATTGGATGAGAGAAGTTCGACCCATACCCACCTTATCATCGAAATATATCAACTTGTAGCTATTAAAACCCGAATTTTACTTTATAATAATATAATTTTATTAGTTATTCCAAAGGTGCCCCTCTCCTCCCTTATAAAAGGGCACATCTTCCCTCTCTTCCTCACTCCACATTGAGCCTTCAAGCTTGGCCAACCCCTACCAATATCTCCTCTCCACTTCCCTAGAAACATCCAAGAGGTCCTGTTCTTCTTCAATGAACATGTTTAGTGCCCTAAGAGGAGGTCTCAAAGAGGCGTTTCAAAGAAGATGTAATGCCCGTTACCAATTCTTTCATCTTTATTTCTTCTTCCACTTCTTCTTATTTAGTTGTTTCATTATGAAGTAATAACATCAGTATCACCCATATATTGATATGTTATTATAAGTATGAAACAACCCAATTTCACCATCTATCCATCCTACGGAAAATGAAATCACCACGCGTGCGTACGTACGGAATACCGTCTCCATGTCATGGTGGAACCTATTTTCCACGACCACCTTACTTGGATGGGTATAATGGTGTAAAAAATAAATATATATGATCATTGTAAAGTGATATTGATTTTGAAATAGTATACATACACTCCAATACAATTCCATGATCATGGGAACGATATCATCGCTCGTGCGTACGTACGGAATACTGTATCCACGATGTGATGCGACTCGTTATACATGATCTTCATTGCATAATGATTATATAAATGAATTGAGTGAATTAATATGATATACATTACACTAATACCATTATGTAAATGATTTATCTATAACCTAAAAAATAATAATAATTTATTCGACAAAACGCGCATAAGAACAAAAAGTAATAAACACTCGAATAACAAGTAGTAATGAAATATTATTAATAAGAAGCTAAGAATATGACCATATATGATATCATAAAAATATGTATGACTCTGGAATAAGTCAATAACATTATTTAAATCATTATACAAGAGGTTTGGACACTTACGAAGCAAATCGGACCTAAGGTAAGGGAAAATATCACAATCTTATTTTATCCGAGATTGTTTATACATTGGTATTTAATGGGGTGTATTTTATCATCCACATCCATGTTTCCTCGATATGTAATATTGTTTCCATCCACCTAAAATTGTTTAAATCCAATATTACCCTTCGGTGAGTTTTTAGTAAAAGATATAAAAGTAATCTTTTGTCATTTTTCGTACGAGGTACTTTTTCACCTTTCCGACAAAAGTATGAGAAGAATGTTTTTTTAACTTATACCACATGAATGGATTTTTAAAACATTATTTCCAAGAAGATTCCTTTAAAAGTTTTCAAGATTATTTTTAATCATCTTCTTTTAGTTTAAAATTGTAGGACATGTTCAGAATGGAAAAATGTTTTTGAAGTAGAAAGGGTATTTTCCTCAAGAAATGAGTTAAAGTGTTTTATCAAAATTATTTTCCCTCTAATATAATACAGGGTTCTGTTTCTATCTCTATTATTACATTGATTTGATTATGTTGTGATGGAATTATTTTTATGAATTCCTTTATCTTATATGAATTGTTTTATGATGTCATGATGTTTAAGAATCCCATTTTTATTACATGGGTTATGTTATGATGTATGGTTTATGATTTTGTGGCACACATAAGAATGGTATAATTATGAGATGGGAGGGAACTATATCTCCCTCCAATTCATTGGGTAAAGATATTATATATCATTAGATAGACATGGCTGGAACGGCAGGTTAAACCGGTTCAGTAAAACAGGACTGAAACGAGGAGTGAACTCGGTTCAGAAATGGACTTTGTCCACTAAGATAGACTTTTCAATGAGTCTTGACTAATAAGAAATGATTCTCTATGATTATGTGTGCATTCACAAAGTTTAATGTTTTATATTATGATACTGGGATTACATTTCACTACTATGATTTATCCAATGTTATGAAATTATGATCTCTTTTGCAGGTTAAGATTTCCAAAAGATATGTTCTTATGAATATGATGTGATTGATATTTCTTTTGTTTACCCTTACTAAGCATTCGAGCTCACCCTTTTGTATGTTTTTTCCCCATGTCAGGAAGAAGGTTACTAAGTAAGATATGCCAAAAGGGACTATAGATATGATGAAATAAATGGGAGATAGTGTAGACACTTTATGAACAAGTTGTTTATGTTTCCCAGTTTCTAAAGACACTATACCTATACGGTCCTTTCCTTGTTTTGTTATATGTTGTAATAAGTGTGCTTCAATTATGATGTAATAACAATGTATGTAATGTATGGGTCATTATACCTTTATTCCCTGGTACATCATGGAATCTCTTGGGTGTACCACCAGGGGTGAGTTGTGGAACTCACTGAGAACCTTGCCGCACATCACTCCCAGAACAAACAACATTTTCTGGAAAAGCAACTGGTTCTGACCATCCTCTGTCCATCCTTCCGGAGCATTGCCCTGGTCAACTCGGTCATGCATCACTTCGCACTCTGGTTCTCCCCACTGAGACTCCTCCATTTTCCGAAACAGAGATGACTACACTACCATCAGATATAGGAAGCCTCTACTTTTATCCATCCTCGCATCTGGGTGTAAAGCAGCCAACTGCCCCATCACCATCTAGGCGTCCTCCGACTCTCGGACCGCATCCTTCTGCATCCTCCTGCTCAAGGCATTGGCCACTACATTGCCCTTTCTATCAGTATAAGAGATCTCGAAGTCGTAATCCTGGAGGAACTCCACCCATCTCCAATGTCGCAAGTTTAGGTCATGTTGGGAGAAGATATACCTCAAGATTTTGTGATCCATGAAGACCACAAAGCATTCTCCGATGAGGTAGTGACATAATATCTTTAGCACAAAAATTACCACTACAAGCTCCAGGTCGTGGGTGGCGTAATTACGCTCATGGGGGCGTAGCTGCCTGGACCTGTAATAGACCACCCCTTGTCGCTACATCAACACACATCCTAGGCCCTGTCCTGAAGCATCACAGAACACCTCATAGGCCTCCCCTTCTTCTGGTAATCTCAACACTGGGGAACTAACCATCTTCTCTTTCAGATAGCTGAAGGCTGTCTCACACTGCTCACTCCACGTGAAAACCTAGTCCATCTTGGTATGGGCTGTCAAAGGGGCCGCTACTCAGGAGAAGTTGGGTCTGAACCTCCGATAGTAACCTGCCATCCTAAGGAAACTACGGACCTCTTCCACATTCTTGGGTGCTGCCCAAGAAACAACCGCCTCAACTTTTGAGGGGTCCACCGCAACCCCCTACTCGGACACCATGTGCCCGAGGAAGTGCACTTCTCGTGTCCAGAACATGCATTTCAACAACTTTCCATAGATATGATGATGTCAGAGGAACTCCAAAACTGTCCTCAGGTGCTCTTCATGGTCCTCTTCCGACCTCTAATAGATCAAGATATCATCAATGAACACAACCACGAACCGATCCAAGTACTCTCGGAATATGGAGTTCATAAGCCACATGAACACAACTGGGGCGTTCGTATCACCGAAGGGCATGACTACGAACGCGAAGTGTCCATATCTGCACCTGAAGGCTGTCTTCGGGATGTCTCTCTCATTCACTCTCAACTGGGGGTACCCAGACCACAGATCAATCTTCGAGATCCATCCTTCCCCTTTCAGCTGGTCGAAAATATCGTCTATTCTCGGAAGAGGGTACCGATTCTTGATCATCACCTAATTCAGCCTCCTGTAGTCTATGAACAACCTAAGACAACCATCTGCCATAATTGCAAACAAGACAGGAGCACACCACGGTGACGCACAAGGCCGATCATAACCCCTCTTCATCAGATCGTCAATCTGAATCCGCTACTCCCATAAATCTGAAGGTGTCATCCGGTAAGGAGCCATCGAGATCAGACAAGTGTCGGGCTGCAGGTATATCCCGAACTTGATATCACGTCTAGGGGGTAGAGTTGTCACCTCCTTAGGAAAGATGTCCATAAACTCATGGACAACCTCTGGCACCCCCACCATCTCAGTATCTACTGACTCTACTAACAGCTCGGCTAACAAAGAGAGGAGGGGTTCCTCTCACCTGCTGCCCTTCTGACCGCTCTGCTCACCAGTGAAGGTAACATGTCGGCCGCCCAAGTACGAGAACACGACCCTTCTTCGGAAATATTTGATGACAACGTACATAGAGAATAGCTAGTTGATTCCTCGGATGACATTGTATGGATGTATCTGTAGCAGAAGAAGATCCCTAACCAACTAATGTGGCCCCATTATCTGTCCACATCCTCGACAAACAAACGACAAGTCGGTCTGACCTCTGACTAGTGTGCTCAACACCAGGGGCACTAAGAGTCTCTCAGCATCTAGACCCAAGGAACGGGCTAGACTGGGTGCTACAAAGGAGTGCGAAGCTCCGGTATTGAACAAAGCATAAGCAAGAGTGCTAAACAAACTGATCGTACCTCGAACAACCTCCGGACCTACTGGAACTGCTGCCTCTGCAGCATGTAGCTGTCCACGCCCGGCTCCTATGCCCCTTGGCTGTCGGCCACCTCCCCGACCACGCCCTGGTCGGGGTCCCTGAGGAGCGCCCTAAGGTCGGCCTCCTCCTCCCACGTCTGCCCTCGGAGGAGTGGGAGCTCACTGTCCCTGCTTCTGCTGCTGTATGGGCCTAGCTGGAAGCTTCTGCTGGGGCGGGTGTTGGGGATGTCCGCCACCGCCATACTGCACCCGGTCTGGGAAATGACTCTGGAGATTTCCAGGGCTCCCACAGACGAAGCACCGCGGTCCTAGGCCCGAGGAAAAAGGGCAAGGACCAGGTGATCGAAATTGAAACTATTGCGGCCTGCTCCCTACAGGTCGGAACCTGGAGGGTCTTGACGCTGGAGGCCTGGTGCTGACGGCCTTCCCCTTCGATGGTCCCATCTGGATCCCCTCTCGTGACACACCTCTTAGATCATGCATCATCTCCACCACTTCGGCCTTCTTCTGGATATCTATGTACGTCTTCAGGGTAAAGGGGGGTAACAACATACTGGAGGGAGGGTGGGAGAGCCTCCTCCAAACGTCTTTCCCGAGACTCCTCGTCGGGAAAGAGATCCGGAGAAAAACGTTGGAGGACCTTGAACATGATCCCTATCTCCCTCAAGGACATACTCCCCTATTGGAGGGAGAGTATCTCCTGTCTTTTTTCTGCCTTCATCGTCGAAGAGAGGAATTCCGCACAGAACTCCCTCTCGAAATCCGTCCAAGCCACCTCAGCCTCTCTCCTCTCCCCCAGGTAAAGCGTCCACCACTGACGCGCCACTCCCTGTATCTCGCTGACGTCTAGAGTAACCCAGTATTCGGCCGGGGCCTGAATCAGGACAAAAGCTATAACTAGCTCCTCTAGCCAGCCTTCCGTCTTCATGTCAGAGGTGCTACCCTCGTACTTCTCGAGGGTCTATCGCTGGAAGGCCCGAAGAGTCTTCTGCCACTAGTCGTCCTCTTCCTCTCGATCAGCTCTTTGCCGAACGGCCAATGTAGTCTCAGGGACCTCGATCGCCTATACCACACATGGTCGCCTTCCAGGTGCCATAACTGCAAAGTAAAAAAGGAATGCCTAAGCCCACGTAGTGTAGAATATCGTTCGTAAAACTTATTAAAATTTTAATTTATTTTTAATTCCCAAGACATCCCAGAAACATGAGAAAACAAGTCATTATGATGCAGGTACCTTTCCTAGGGTCCTTACCCTGCAATCAGCGTGGCCTCACTTGGTCATTCTGTAGGTCCAGAGTCCTTGCATTGGATCACGGGGGGGCCCTAAAATCTCATTTCCTAGCCGGTCTTCCCTGCCCTATTTCATCCACCAAGGTCACCCAACACTGTTGCCCTACCATCCCATGCAATCCTCACCGGGCCTAACTCCAGACTCCATCTTATCTCTCAACCATCACCTATGATACCATTCTGTCACGACCCACCTTCACCAAAAGGAGGGAAGGGTCAGCAGACTGCCAGTACCATCCTTCATTAAGTTGAAGAAGAGATAATGACCCCCGAAACCCGCCTTCAATAGGTCCCGAAGTGGCGACTAGCACCAAGGGTATAGAATCACACACTAAATGGAAGGCATTACCCTTTTTCTGTTTTACAAGATCAGGAGATAAGATGATGGAACCCAACAAATCCAAAACTAAATAAAAATTAAAACCAAAAGTAAATCATTCCCACCTGCATGTTTCAAAATTAAAAGCCACAAAGTACAAAAGGTGACTACAAATGTAAGTACCAAAGAAAGAAAAACAGCAACTGCAACTGCCCCCAAGGTCCGAGCTATTATGGTCCTGCGTGATCCCCGAACTTGTCCTGGAAACCTGAAAGCAGTTTTATATATGTAGGGTTAGAATAAAAGTACACTAAGAAAGGAAAACCAATGACTCTCATGCACAAGTGGGGGATGGTAATAATGTCTCGTGAGAAAAAGGAGTAAACCAAACACCTTTCAAGGTAAACTATCCACCCAAGCCTCACCAAGTCACACTTCCAAAATAACGCAAGTCAAGTAATATATATAATAAGTGCACATTGATATTTGGGTACCCAGTGCCACTTTACCAACAGTTATTGAGACATCCTACACATCGAACCAATCCCGCAATTCTCACCGCAGTCCCACTACCACACCCGCCCGCACACAGTTGGGCCACAACTGCACGCAGTGCCACTGCCGAATCTCGCCCGCAAACACCTGGTCCACAACTGTCACATGTAACCACCCCTACAAACACCTAGGCCAGAACAACTACCACCATGCTTGAAGACACCTGGGCTAGAAGATCCACCGCCTTGCCCGAAGACACCTGGGCCTCATCCCGAAGACACATGGGAAACCACTTACCGCACACACCTGGCCAACCATCACACTACCCCGTCCGAAGGTTCTTGGGAAAATAATGGACGTCAGGCCATCACAGCCTGCCCAATGATACATGGGCTATCCGAGAAAGGGAGATGAAAAGGAGCTAATAACCATCCACTAAGAATAGTTTTGGGAAAAACACCCTCCCCCATGAAATGGCGGTGTTCGGCACTAGGTGCTCAACTTGGGTGGGGCGCGAATAAGAAACAAAAACCTACAAGTATATATATAGGTAACAAGCACTCACCCAAGCTTGATTTTTCTTCAGACAACCTACATATCACAACAACACTCAAGTCTGAGTCACGACTCTCGCCAACAAAACCCATTTGCCCCATTATTGTTTTCATGTTCAGCAATAATGTTCAAATAATTTTATGCACTACTGGGCAACTAACACCATAAGCATAACCAAGGAGAAGAATCCAGCCAATCATAAATTTAAGTTTCCACACCATGTTCTCTTGTAAAGTCCCAACAACAGGGAAAAGTGAGAACTCTCGAAGTCCTGGAACCAGAGACAACCCCGAGACACTGCCACGTGTCCCCCGAAATGGTTTCTCATCAATAGAGGATCCCACCCCAATTATTGATATAAACAATTACCCACTCGGTCTTAAAACTCACAACCACCGAATCCATACCAACAGGGGATCTCATCCTCAATTTCACACAACCACCGAGAGAATATTTAAAAAAATAGGGGATCCCATCCCCTCCCGCATTTTCACCAATCGGTCGTGAAAGAAAACAACCAAACCACTAACACCAACACTATGCAGGGTCATGCCAATATTTTTAGTTTTATAAGATTTAACACACTCCATGATTTTAATTCCATGTTTTGACCAAGGTTTTCACAGAAGGGATTGATCCTAGTGCTATCAATTTATTCAGCCAGGTATACGTGATTAACCAATTTACTTTTCACAGTAGGAATTTTCAATTAGGAACAAGCCAATTAAAACACCACGAGTGGTTCATTAGTGCACAAAAAATGGCCACTAATGACCTCGATATTCAGAAGGTGCAAGCCAAAACAATTCAGAAAGATGATCATAATATAAAACATCATCAACCATCACAGCCCCCCTTCTTTATTTATAGAATCCGTTCATTATCTTCACTAGGTCTGGTTTATCCAATTCTATAGAAACAAAAGCACGCCCACCCCGCATGATACAAAAAATAGAGAGAAGAAGGAGAAATTCCCTACTTGTTGGATCAACGATATATGTTGAGGCCGGGGAAGGAAGTTCACGGATAGAGATGCAGCTCACCCGATGCATCAGAAGCTGTTCGTGAAAAGTCGTGATCGAGAAAAGAAGAAACCACTGCTAACCCTTAGTTTATAAGATTCGTGGACGGTTGAGGTGAGAACGTGAAACCGCGTAAGGAGTGGGGGTCGTGGGTTGACCACGCAGTTGGGCAGTTACACACGGATGTCTCTCAGGATTTTTAGGAATTAATTATGGGCTTTAAACGGTTATAAAAGACTAAAAGAATTGATTTACATCAAAACTTACGTTGTGGGAGTAGAAAAGTCAGGTACAGGAAAAAGAAAGAAAGGCTCACGAGGGGACACGGTACCACCGTCACGGTTCCACCCTCACAGTGCCACTGTCATGGTGCCACGATCACAGTGCCACCGTCACGGTGCCACGTTCACAGTGCCACCCTCACGGTGCCACCGTCACGGTGTCACCCTCACGGTGCCACCGTTTTGGTGGAACCTCACTTTGGTAAATTAATGGGCCAGGAGGGCCCGGTCCATTACATTTAGATCAATTATACTAATTATTATACCCATCCAATTAATGATGTGTTGAATAACAAACTACACCACGAAGTGGAGACAGTAAGCTGTATGTAAGCACGTATGGTGGCTTTTTCATTCATTGGATGTATAAAATATATAATATTGTTGTAAAAAATATATAATATCATCTCTTTATGAATTAGGTACTCGATTGATTATTTTATTATGGAAAAAATCATAAAAAGAAGAAGTGGAAGAAGAAAATAACTTTGAAATAGGTGAAGCCGTCATTACCTCTTCTTTGGGCTATTTCTTTTTATTTGAACAAAAGGTACCAATACGTTGGCTTAAAATCAAAATAAGGCCTCTAGGTTGAATTGACGGTATTTTAGAGAATATTTGAGCAGTTTTTGGCAGAGCCAAATGGCTTTGCGGTGTGATTTTGAGGGGAAGGGATGTATCCTTTTATAAGAGATGTAAGGGTCACTTTATGAATAACTAGAAATATTATATTATTATAAAATATTTTTCCACATATAAGGTCTCAAAATAGATTTATTTCTAGGATATGGTGGTTATGGGTCTAAATCCTATCAACCAATTGGTTTTAGATATGTTTAGGTCACCATATTGACCTTGTCATTTGGATTTAACTCATAGTGAAATTGTTTAACTTTTACAATATCTTCTTGTATTTTTATATTACATAGTTAATAAACATTCTATAAAATGAAAATACAACCACAATAGTTTAATTAATGATACATAAATCAATATATAATTCTTTTTTATGAACCATATATTTTTTGGAATATTATATGATTTATAATATATAATTTGTTTTAAAACTCATTGATGTCAATTTTGACACTATTTATTATATGGTTTTTGTAAAAGTTAAAGAATAATGTTTACATAGAATAAAATAATATTAATCAACTGTATCATGTCATATAAACATATATAATTCGTGAAATGGAAAAAAATCTCAATTTACAGTTATTTTGATATTTATAATATAAACTATTTTAATCATGAATTAATAATATAAATTACTACATCATCATTATGTCATAAATAAATTTACATATTTAATGACTAAAAATTATAAATAAAATACCATGATATAAAAAACACTTTTAACATTATAATGAATATTTATAGTGGAATTTATCTTAGGTATAACCTTATATTATAAATAGTTTAGTTTTTAACCATTGAATTTAAATAATTTAACTGTTCTTAAAATAAAATAATAATAAATGTCTTAATCTAAATAATGTGGACCAAAAGAATCATATTCAATTCCCAAGGTTGATTATGGTCTATATATACTTATCAAATAGAAATAGGACATCTGTTAGGGTAATTATAATATCATTTATATCTTCAATTTCCCTATTTACTTTTAACCGTGGTAAATAAAATTAAAAGGTTACTATTCACCAAAAAATATTTTCACTTTATTGAGCCACATTTTTCTTACAAATATCATTGTAGTATCTCAAATTTTTTAAATTAAATTCACAGAAGTGGTAAAATAATATTTTATGAAAATTTTCAAATGTACCAAGAAGGTCAGCAAAAGATGTTAAAAAATTCAATAAAATTTTATACATCTAATATTTTTGTATAATGATTACAATAAATTAAATTGAACTAAAATAGGTATTATTTTCCTATTTTTAGTTTAAAATTACATTTAAATTAAGATAATAATTATTTAATAAAAGTTGGTTTTAAATAATAACGTAGTGTTTTTCACTATTCAACAAAAATTGAATGTTTTCAGAAAATTACCAATCCATCACATTAAGATAATATTTATATTACAAATAAAAAAATGATGACTATTTTAGCAAATTAAAAACATATTAGTAGAATTAATTAATTTAAAAATAATTTCTATTGTCATACCCAAAAATCGAGTTTTTAAGAAATAAAGGCTATCAGAAGATTGACATGTGTTTATGTACAATTTAAATATGAATTTACATAAAATGACCTAAACTATATTAACAAATAAAAATATAATATTAATATACAGTAAAATCACTCATCTTCATAATTTATCACTATAAATTATTTCCATTAAATTTGTTTTTTCAATTAAAAATTAATATTTTTCATTATTCATCAAAATATGAATGTTATCAGAAAATTACCCAAAATTTATCCATTCTAAATTCATAATTTCCAATTCTAAAGATGAAATTAATTTTATTAAATTTAATATATAAAACTATCAAATATTTTATTTAAAAAGGTTTCACCATTAGTAATGTAGTAAAATTTCATTTTTTTGATAAATGCATCATTTATAGGAAAAAATAAATATGTTCTTATATTATGTCTAAAAAACACTTAATATGGATTTTAAAATTATATGGATTTTATAAAATTCTAAATACTTTTAAGACTATTCATATCTATTTTTTAAACAGCTTGTTTGGTAAGTCGTGGTGTGCTCGAACTCATTGTTCTATGTAGCACAAGATATTAAATTACTTTAATGAGGTAATATACTATAAAATATGGTGGTGATGAATTCTCCCCTACTTCAATAAATTACATCCTCATGTTTTGAAATTGTTCTCCTAAATTAAAATGTTAAAAATAGAAAATAACTTTTTAGAAAACCAACATTGTAATAGGGTAAATAAAATTTATTCTTAAGAAAAGGGAAAGGGAAATGAAAAACTCACCACAAAATTAGGATTTCAAAATTTATCCAAATATGTTCATCAAAACATAAGGTATTAGTATAACACATTTTTGGTTTTCAGATCCATTACCTAATTTTTAAGTATTAATTTCTTCACAGAATGAGAAAAAAAATACTTGGCAAGTAAAGTTCCATTCTTTAACTAATTTTTTCCACATACTCATCTGTCACTCCCAAAATATAATAGAACTCAAAAATATAATATTTATCCTATTGGTAGAGGGATTCAAATAAATTAATTTATAATTAATCTATAAGAACTTTAATAAAACTACATTATTCAATCCATGAAATCCCGTAGGTTAGCGGTATGTGACACAACCTTGTCACCCTTCGATTGTGGGTTCTAGTCCGCAGCCTTGATGGATGCGAAATGTTTTCTCATGACCTCTGAATTTTACAGTTTATAATAATCTACAAATAATATCATGGAATGCTTATTCCTTAATAATAGTAACCAATTTAAAACCTAATCCATTCCAATCTTTATTCTTTTCCATAATAATTATATTCGAACTCACAGTCTAGAATTTATAAGAATGACACATAATATACATGTCAATACCATCATCGGGTATTCTCATAAATTGTGGTAAAAAATTAATTACAAGAAAAACATATTTGACTCAGTATGTAATTCCTTATTCATTAATTAAAACATAGAATAATATATATACTTCTTAAATCCAAAAATGTTGTAATCTAAAACAATTATGGAATTAAAACCCCATTAATTAGTTCCAAGGTAGTCAATAATATCCAATATACTATATCCAAATCAATAACATCTTATTCCAAAATAGGTACCTGATTATCACGACTATTTAAAATTTTATATTTCCTTCAACCATGCATTTTACAAAATGTTTAACTTTCTGTTGAGTCACCTTTCTTGGTACCACCCAATCTCAAATCATTAATTAAATTTTAATGCAGTATAATCCTTATATACTCTATAATTCTTATAACCAATAAATAATTAATACAACACAAAAATGACATAATTCATTAATATCAACATAAGAACACTTGTCATACCTCATATTCTTTAGTTGTATCATAACTTGATTATTATCCAATATCATCATTTGCAGTATACTATGTTAAATGGGAAATTTATTTGTGAACTGTCCCAACTCTTTTTAGATGAGGCATTATAAATTTGAATCTTTATCCCTTACACTTGAAATCACACACTTGATGTCCTTTTTCTCCAAACCTTAATCAAACTACAATTCCATTCAAGCATTTAGCTAGGTGATTCATTCTACAGTATCCCTATATGGGGAAATCCTTTTATCCCTTCTTCCCTTTATCCATAATTCACACTAATATTCTTTTCATCTCCGTATTCCATTGAAATCCATAGAACTCAAAGAATTCATTAGTTATATTTTTAATACATGATATTATTACTTTACACGATGAGAATATCTAGAAGACTATTTACCTTGTAAATGTTGGATTAAAACCATGAATGATATAATCCTTTTTTTCATTGATTCATGCATATTACATGATTTATCATTCCTTATACTGGGAAAAATTTCCAATCAATATCACAAACATGGTTAGTTCGTGAATCACAATGAAGAGTTCCAAACTTATAAAATACATAACATAATTTGAACAATTTATTCATATAATCCAAAATAACAAAAAATTGCTTTCGTTGAGGTGATATTTACTCATAAATCATTAATAATGGTTTGTAATGAAATTGTGAATTATCTTAAGCATATCCCATGAGAGTGTCGTAACCCAGAGTGAAGCAAGTCCCATTGTTGTGTACTAGGATTCCACACGTCAATCCCAAAACTCCTTCTTGGAGTTTTAAAAACAATTTATATTTGATCTAGAGCCACCTCTAACTACTTGTATATAGACATGGATGTATTTCTTGTAAAATTCACAAAATCTGTAAATTACAATAATTCGAGGAATTTTTTCTATAATAATCCTCATACTATATGTTTGGGTAATGTTTCAAAATCAGATTTTATCTAAATCTATTTACAATGATATTTCTAAACATCCTCTAATACCAACTGTAATTCCCCGAACCTAGTTACCCAATGTCAGTACATTATTACATAACATTGGAATGATCACAAGTGATCACATCCCGAAATACTGATCATTTTCGTAGCCTTGGAAGTACTAGATACATATCTAAGTTTTAAATGACATCATTAAATAAAAAACAAAAATGTGTCCCCATTTAATAGTCTTATATCCCTTATCATATTCGAAGAGGTAAATAATAATATATTTCATCTGATTATGGAAAAAATAAATCATAAGAAAGGGGTGAGCTCAAATTATCAGTAAGGATAACAAATATAGCAGAAACTATCATAAATAAGAATAAAAATTAATGGCAATGTATAAGACTAAACACATGCCTTTTAAATATAAACATCATCATAATATGGAAATGATAAATCAAATAGTTCCATTTACTTATTCACAAGGATATTATACTAGTAAAATAATAACATTTAATATCAATAACATATTTTATAATGATAGAACGCATAATGTCGACATCCTAACCACATAGTCAAGTCCTCATACCGAGACTAAAAATAATATTTTGTCAAACCCTTGTGCCAAGACACTAGATTGTCTCATGATACATACTGATGAATTGAAGAGCTATAGAAATCTACACCCATTACATATTATAATGATGCATTTATTATATAAAAAGGTTGAAACATAACATAAACATTCATATTAATACAAGCATACAATATTTTTATACTTTAACCATAAAACATGAATGGTATAAAAATAACACATCCACTGTCAAACATATCACAAAACCTTCAATACAATATGGATAATTGTATCATAATAAATCAACTTCAAATAAGTGTAAAATCCATCAAAGTATGTTGACATAGATGGAATCAGAACTATTTGAGAGAGATATCTCTTTCTATTTCAAAGTCATATAAAGACAAATAATTATAAAAGAAAACAGTTATTTTGAAAAGATTCTTATAATATTCTGAGGGAAGCTTAAAATTTATTATAATAGTGAAAAATAGTTTCAACCTCCATAAAAGTTAAAAAACATTCTTACCCTAATTCATCTCAAAGGTCATAAAGTACTTTGTTGGTAAAATGATGAAATATTTATTTCAAAAGTTTTTATAAAAAGTCAAACAATGGTATAAATGGCTTTAAAGCATATTATAGGAAATAGTAAATATGTTTTAAAATATATTTTTAAGAATCACAGATGTGGATGATAAATAAGTCCATGTATATACTTACGTATAAACAACCACGGATAAATAAAAAGATTGCGAAATTAAACCTTACCTATTATATTCCAATGGTCATGGGTGAGTTTAACAACCTGTATAATGAACATAGTATGTTATTAAATTTTACCATAACCATATTCATATTTTTGATATCATACTTGATTCAATTAAGGATTTATACTAGCCATTTAATAATAATTTCTATGTTAATATAATATTTCGGGTAATAATCATTTTTTATATCATACATGTTTTAACTTGTTATTCATTATCGTATCAAATATATATTGATTTAATAGAATATAGAATACAAAACAATATTTATGTATCTTATATATTTAGAATAAAAATATGTATTATATATAGATATATAAAATAGAAAACACCATATATTGAAATGGTATGTCGTACGTACGCATAAACTCTGTTTCTGTTTTCATATCGTATTGAAAAGAAGTAAGTGAATGATATATATATAAATAAAATCATATATATATATATATCCAATATAAATAATATTTCATATATTTTATAGTTATTAATAATATGTTTTTAAAATCATTGTTGAATTGTTAACGTTAAAATAAATGTCATCGCATCATGGAGATGGTAAGTAATATGTACAAACGAGCGACGATATCATTCTATTAATGGATATGTTTTATGTAATTGGATTTTATAATATATATATATATAATCATTAAACTATTGTATTCATTATTTACATAAATTTTATACTTTATTATAGCCATCAAAATATAGAAGTGTTGAATAACAAACTACACAATGACGTGGAGACGGTAAGTCGTACGTATGCACGAATGATGGTTTTGTCATTTATAGGATGAATAGAATAATTAATATAGTTTTACCAAATTTATAAAAAAATCTCAGTCTGTAGAAGGTAGTGAACATATTATTTTAGTATTGAAAAATCAAATAAATAGAATGTGGAAGAAGAAAACAATTTTCTAAGAGGTGATGATGTAATTACCTTTTTTCAGGTAATTCCTTTTGATTTGATCAAAAGGGCTCCAAAGGTCGGATTCTGATAAAAGTAAGGCCTCTAGAATGAAGTGATGGTATCTTGGTGGATATTAAAGTAGTGTTTGGGTGAGCCAAATGGAATTGGAGGTGGTATTTTGAGACAAAGGGAAGTACCCTTTTATAAGAGTTGTGGGGGTCACTTTAGGAAATTCTTGAAAAATTATATTATTATAAAATTATTTTCGGTTTATAATGGATAAAAATGGATTTATTTCGAGGATAAGGTGTGTATGGGTAAAAATCTTTTCAACCAATAAGATTTAGACAAGTTTATGTCTCCATATTAACCAAATCTTTTAGATTTAACTCTTTGTCAAATAGTTTAACTTTTCAAATGTCTTCTTGTATTTTTATATTAAATTGTTAATAACATACAATAAATTGCCTTGATAACCTAAAGTTGCTAATTAATGACATATCAGTCATTATATAAGTCCTTTGGAAAATTGATAGTTTTTAATATTATTATATCATTTAATAATATAGTATTAATTTTAAAATCTCATATATATCAAATTTGATACTACTTAGTATCTGGTTTTTTTTTCAAGTAAAAAATTTATTACATAGAATAAAATACATTAAAACAACCCAATCAGGACATATTAAGTTATAAAATTCTTGTATGGCATCAAAAGTCTCAATTTACATTTTTTTTCATATTTATAAAAATAATTATTTTAATCGTTCATTAATAAGGCAATTAATTCATCATCATTATGTCATAAATAATTTTAATTATATAATTTATGAAAATTATTAATAAAATAAAATTACGTATGAAATATTTTAATATTTATAATTACTTTTTATAGTCAAATTTATCTTATGTATAACCCAATATAAAAAATAGTTTATTTATTAAACTATGAATTTAACACTTTTAAGTCTTCGTTAAATAAAATAATAATAAATTCCCTAATCTAATACAAGTGGACCAGTATGATCATATTTTATTCCTATCATAGAATGTGGTCTAAATAAACATATCTAATATAATCATAACATGATTTAGTGTAATTATAATATCATTTTTACCTTTAATTACCCTATTTATTTTTAACCGTGGTAATTAAAATTGAAAAGTTGCAATTTACCAAACAAATTATACCAATTGAACCAAATTTTACATATTTAGGTCAAATGTGTCTCTTGGATTTTGTAAATTCAATTCAAAGAAGAAAAAAATTATGTTTTATGCAAATTTATAAAGTGTATAGAAGGTAGGAAAAAGACGTTAAAAAGATCAATAAAATTATATACATCTAATCTTATTATATAATTAATAAAATGAATTAAATTTAAATAATATATATATGATGTATCTATTTTGAATTGAAAATAAATCTAAATTTAAATAACAATTATTTTAATAAATGTTGATTTTAAATAATAATGCTGTGTTTTTCACTATTCATCAAAATTGAATATTTTTAGAAAAATTCCAAAAGTTTACCCTATGATAATTTTGATATTCAAAATTCAAAAATGATGTCTTTTTTACAAAATTTAAAACATATGGTTTTAATTAGTTAATTTAAAATTAATTTATGTTATCAAAACCAGAAAGATGGTTTTTATGAAAATAAAACTATCAATACGTTGACATGTGTTTACTTACTATTTAATGGTGAATTTGCATCCAATGACCTAAATTATATTAATTGATTAAAATGCGATATAATTATACTTTTAAACCACTCAAAAGAATAAATTATCACTATAAATTATTTCGATTAAAAATGTTTTTTTCAACTAAAAGTTGGTATTTTTAACTATTCCTCAAAATATGAAAGTTATTAGAAATGTACCAAAAATTTATCTAAACTAAATTATTTTGTGCCCTTTGAAAAGTTGAATATAACTTCATAAATTGAAAATATAAAACTGTCAAATATTGGATTTATAAAGGGTTCTCCATTAAAAGGATGTAAAATTGCATATTAAAAAATTGCTTCTTTTATCTGAAACAATGAATTTGTTCTTATATTATATATAATAAACACATAATATAGAATGTAAAATTATATTGAGTATATAAAAATAAATATGTAGATAGTATTATTCATAACTTCTTTTGGAACACCTCGTTTGGTATGTCATGATGCACTCAAACTCGGTGTTGCATATAGCACAATCTATTGAATTAATTTAAAGACATTACATACTATGAAATCATGAGGTGTTACCGTTTCAAAATTAACATTTCTATTAGAACAAATAATTGCAATAAATTTATCCCAAAAAATCCTTAACCATGATAGAGTCTCTTCACATCAAACCTAATAAGAGGTGTTAAGGTCATTGAACATAAGAAATATCGGAAACTCTAAACCCATTATTTTGTCAATAAATTATATGTTAATTAAGAAAAGTATGATTTTATGATTTGACCCAATCTGTAGATATTTCAGGATTCTTATAACAATATACCATTAGTAAAAATTCATCTATAATGTAATTTATCAATAAAATATACACATAATTCAACCTTATTATTTAATCACAATTCCTTACATGATATATGGTTTATCCCATTTCATTAATTATACTTATCTATCCAACGACATTACAATTTTTTATAAAGAAAAATATAAATTACACTATGAATATGAATTAGTATTTTAAAACCACTTTTACAATAAGGTCAATTTCCATCAACTAGGTTATAATGGAGTCAAGTCTGATGCAACCTTTTTTGATTTATTAATCCTATGAGAATCTATTCAAATAATCATGTCCACTTTTTGTATCCATATCGGGTGGTATTTCCCTATAATCATTTAATATCTACCATTCTAAAACATTGGTATGTTTCTAAAAATATATCATAAATTTCTATCACATGGTTAAGTTGCCAAATCTATTTTTTAAAAAATCTAGTTTCCATGGTTTTTACTAAACATATTATGATACAAACTGGTGAGACCACAACCCTAAAATCCCAGATTCAGTGCATGCTACCATTAAATTTTCATAAGGTTGAATAAATGTAATCATGAATATATGAATAGTTTTTTAGACTTTCTAACATGATATATATGTGATTCATATATTACATTTTAATACACATATCTCAGTATTATTGTGATTAACAATAACATTAATCCATCTAGAATATCCCCACTTATAAATAATATTAATATTAATGGAATCCTAATGAAATGAAACAAATAAGGGGGATAACAAATTCTCATTAATGGTAAATTAAAGTTAAACCAATCAAGAATAAAGAAAAATTATCTACAACTGAAGGTATATAATTGAGAACACATTTAATTTAAATTGTTAGATAAGGAACAATCAAAATGGAATGGAAAATAATGGATCATAAAATGTATTTAAATAAATTTAAATGGAATAGTGAATATGTAAATGTAACTAACTAAGAACACTTTCCATTTAAATAAATAGATAAGGAAAATACAATATGAAATGGTAAATAACTTCTCACACATGCCATTAAAATAATTGGATATGGAATAATCAACATGTAATTGTAAATAACACTATAAAAATTCATTTTAAATAATTTTATCATGAATAATCAATAAGGTAAGGTAAATAAATATGCACACACTCTATTTAAAGGACTACATAAAAAATAATGATTACAGAAAGGTAAATAATTGAGCACCCATTTGATTTAAATATCTTAATAACTCATATTCAATATAGCAATGTAAATAACTAAACACACATTCCGTATTTTAAATAACCTGAAATTATATGAATCAACAGATTATATCATAGTGAAAATATCGTAGATAATATTAATTGTACATATAATAATGTAAAATCTTAATTACTGGATGTCATGTCTCAGGTACATGATACCTCTACCATAAAAACATTTCAAAAGATAGTTAAAACTATATGTATAAAGATGTATAATATTATATTTATTGATTTATCTCATGATTCATAACAATTCATTCAGGTGATATAAAATTCCAAAAACCACACATAAAATTAGGATTATAGAAGTAATCATTTTTCAAATAATTTTTTTTACTCCAGAATCAATATGCCTTGACATCAACTATATTTATTTGGTAATGGATGATGATTTATCAATATTTTCCTAATCATTCAAGTAACATTAAATGTAAAATACATTATATAGAAAAATGAGATTCCATTTAATTAATAATAATATTATTGATCAATAATATCAATATTAAAGGGCAATTAATTTCTACTGATCATAAGAAATTGAATATATCGATGAAATTTACTAACTACAAAATGATTCAAGGAATTTATTTTTAGTGCCATCATTTGCCAAAATAATCATAAACTATCTAGATGTAGAATAAGGATTGTATCCCAATATAACCATTTGAGTGAGAAATAGGGTTTTATTAATTATAGAAATAAAATATGAAAAAAATAATATTTAAATATTCCTGAGTAAAATTACTTTTTCATTGTGAGAAACATTTTGAAAATAATTTTCATTTTAAATCACTTTTAAATTAATTTTCATAAAAAATGATATTATTATATTTCAAAATGAATAATCAATGAATAAATGATAATATGGGGGATAATTCATTACATGCTATAAAAATAAAACAAAATTCATTCTTCAATATAAAAATTTGGAAAGATCTTTGTTCAAAAAATGTTATTAAAAATAATTTCACTTTTTGGTTAACATCCAAACATAAATTAAATTGAAAAATAAGTATGGTTACATTGAATTTTATTAATGATTATAAATTTTTTAATGTTCTATTGAAAATTCATTTTTAATCCATTAAAAACATATTTACAATTTCTTTAGAAATCATAGTTTTAGAATATTAAATATTTATCAGTAAAGGGATAAATGAGGATTGATGTTATTAAAAAAAATCAAAAAATTTATATTTTAATTATGTGGAAGATTTACTAAAATTTCAGAAATATCATAAATAACAATAGGAAAATAAAATGGCATGGTTTAATAAACAATTATCATATGAATTCATTCTAATGGAATATAAAAATAAACAATCTTGATGAGAATGAGATTGAAAAATAATCCCATACAATGATCATGATGGTGGAGTATGAATTAATCAAATAATTGATTATATAAATTAGAAATAAATCCACATAAAATAATTTTAATCAAAACATAATATTTTCTAATTTCATTATACACATAATCATATAATATCAATGAAAATGATGAATTAATATAATCAATTTAAAAGGAATATTTTTATGATGTTATTTACCACTTGGTAAATTTTAATTCAAATAACCTTATATAAAAAAAATCTAATTAGAACATATAATACTATGAAAAATGAATTATTTTTGATATTACATGTCATAAGGGACTTATATACAGTATATAAGATAAATTAGGTGCATAACATAACAATATTACTAAATAAAAATAAATTGAGACAAAATATCTTATCATATGCTCAATTTTTGTTGAACATGGTTCAACCTCTACTATAGTGGTTTTTAAAATGTTATTAATTTTTTCCAGAACTATATTAAAAATTATATTATTATATATAATGATTTAATAACATCTTATTACCTATTCATTCATAATTAATCATTAATACTATTTTTCAGGTGTAAATTATGTTGTTTTCCTATGCATGTTTCGTCTTGAAATATAAATTTTTTGAAAGTATTATATAGCTAAATATTCTACATAATAATGAACATGAAATTTATTTTCCAAATGTTTATCAACACTTCTCTTCAATCCAATAATGAGTGATGGTTATGGAAGATGATGTAGGATAAGTTTATGGAGATTGTAGGTCATATATACCTATGTGTAACATTTCAATTTTTCTATAATCATTATAGAAAGTAGATAGGAAATATTATAAAATTCTATAATTTTCATGACATCATATATTTGTCGAATTATATAATTATATTCAGTATCAATGTTGTTTAGTGATAAAAATAGAACAATATCACTTTATAAAGGAGGTAGTCCACATGTACATGAAAATGGCATTCATCATTACAATAGTAAAATGGAAAGAAGGAAAATAATATATATTATCTTTAAATAATGATAAATATTTTATTACAATTATAAAAATTTCATATATATCCCATATTATAATTATCACTATTTTATGACCTTTAATGGGAAATTTTAGTGAAAAACAAATAACAACGCTTCGTGTGGAAGTAGAATGTCAAAAACACGAGGGACATTATCATATCTCAAATATAATGGAAGGTAAAAAGATGAATAAATATATATTATTTATTAAAATTAGAGGTAAAATATTTTCTAAATATAATATAAATATACTTTGCAACCATCATCACACATATCCTTGAGATTTGTAAATATAAATACGAATGACATTGGTTCACGATGCAGTTTCCCACCATACACATGATTGTTGGTTTCATATCTAATTTAATGGATGTGTGTGTGTGTATTTATATCATAAAAATAACAAAAAAACATCTCATTATATCTAATATTATGAGTTTATAATATAGTTATGGGTTAAAAATAATTTATGGAGTTCTAGAATGAAATAGAATGATGATTGTTATTGAATAATGTTACCACTTTCTTGGGTAACCTCTTAGTATTCTAATACATCTTTTAAATCATGTATTTATTAAAAAATAAGGCTTATGATATAATGGATGAGTTTTTTTAAGTGACTTGGTCCAGGTTTCGAAGATAAAAATATTTTTTGATTTTTAAAAATGGGGTGGAAATATGTTCATCAAATTTTATTTAGAAAAGTGAATTGGTAATTTTACAGTAATCATTTTTTAACCCTACCGTAAATAAATTTTTATCTTAATTGATATAATTAATTGTTATTACAACTGTTATAAATTTTCAACCTAAATAAAGTTTAATATATTTTTCATTATAGATTCTTAAGACTCAAAATATGTAATCCATTTGTTAAAAATCAATTCACAAATATAGAAAATATCAATTAAAAAATTATGAAGAATATATGATTAAAATGTGGGTTTTGAAATTGAAAATATTAATAAGTTTTCGATGATTTTATATCAATATTCAATATTAATATGATTCCGTTGACTAAAATTTAATTAAGATATATAAAACATAAAAAAAATGAAATTTAAACATATATATAATATAATTTAATATTTTATAATTATTAAACAAAAAAACAATTTTCAATTACAATTTAGTATTTTTCAATATTCATTGAAAATGAAAAAATTTAGAAAAATAACATAACCTCACACAAATATAAATTTAATTTTAATAACTCAAAAACTATGTTTATTTTTTAATCAAATTTTCATTAATTGTCAAAAAATAATTATAAATTAGGCGCACAATGTTCTTGTAATATTTCATTTAGAAAAACTCAGTTTATCAGAATCGATTTCATATACATTTTAATGACTCGTATTTTATTTCTAATCAACATATAAACCTATATATTTTAATAATATAATCAATAAATATCGCACCATCCATTCCAATGGCACTGTTGCTACTATAATATTAAATAATAATATTAATACAATATGTTTGTTCGGTAAAACATGTTCCTCTATGTAATGCAAGAAAAATAAGAAACTCGTTATAGCTTGTATCATACAATTTCAATGAAAATAAATTTATTGTTAAGTAAAAATATTTTACAGTCAGGGGTTGTTATATTAAATTCTATTAAACGTGTTTATTATCACATACACTATAGAATAAAATGATATTCTACTAATATTACCTAATGTTACAATGAAATTTTATTACATTATGATTTCATAAAATAGGTTTAGTTTTTTATAATATATTATCAAAAATTTCAATATGTAAGTTATATTGTTTACTCAAAAAATTAATAAAACCCATTTTGGAGGGAAAATATATATTTAACCAATATAATGTCGTTTCTAAAAATTGAGAACTTATTTATTAATATAAATTCATTATTTATATCCTTTAATAATATTTCATCAAAATCTAGTCATTTTTATTCACGCTACCAATATAATGGTTATGCAATAAAATTTTATTTTATTATGTTTTATTTTTAATCATGTATTTATATATCATAGGCTATTAATGAAATTATATTGAAGAGTTATGTATCATAACATATATGGATATTATATTCAACCACCTTCAAATGAATTTCACCCTCAAAATTCCATCCCGAAATATATAAAGAAACTCAAGACATTTCTATGTCGTCATTTACTTATGCTAACTTGTAGCTTCCTCAAAATTTCATTTCCTCCAATGAACCTTCAGAAATTTAATAGTCTTTTTCATAGCACAATATCTCTAAGATAAAATATTTTGATTGGTTGCTCATTATAGGAATCATCATGCACCCAAGGTATAAACTCTTTGATTAAAACATGTGATAGACTAGATATATAGTTCCTTTAGAGAGATACATGGAACATGTTTTTAAATAGGAATAGGTTTTGTGTTTGTTTTAAGTGACAATCTTCCATCCAAAATCGATCAGGAATCACGAAGAGGATAATATACATAGGGATTAATTTTCTCCCCTTTTCTATCTCATAATCATATTATATTTAGTTTTTCCTATGAATAAAATCTCATTAACATAGAATTATACATCCTGAGATGATTATGAGTATAAAATTTATATCAAATTTGATCTTCATTGATGTGCTGCTGAATGGTCGTGGTTTTCTCAGCCATATGAATATAATGTTTATGTCTAAATAATGTTTTTTATCCATCTTCAACAAATGAAATTTTTGTTCTATGTAGTATTTCATGTAGGGATTTGTATTAATACATCTATATGAAGATATGAAGTATATTATTATGTGAAAAATATACATGATGAACAGAGTTATCTCAACAACCATTAAAATCCATGTAAAAAGACCTATGAATTCCCAATAGGGTATGAGTGGTTCTATTATACCTACCATCATTATGAGAGAAATTCAAGCCTTATTAGATTATTTATCATATATAGATACAAAAAGTAATTGATCAGGGTTATATCTAAATTATATACTCATTAAATCCATGATTATAGTGGGAGAATTAGTACGAAAAATAGTATCCACTATAAAATCAATGTGTTCATAACTTATATGAAAGGTTTTCTTATTTATTATATTAATTTTTACCACTAAATGATAATATCCAGGTCAAAGATAATTCTTGGAAAACAATTATCTTCATACATGATCAAAAAATCATGAATATGGGAATGGGGATGCTTATTTTTTATTATGACCATGTTAACATCATGATAATAAATAAAAAGATACATTGATCAGTTTTTCTTATTTTAAAAAAAATTGGTTCCTTCAATAGAGATCCTCATGGGTAACATATTACATTATCATGATTCTCCTATAGTTTCATCTAATGTTAATGAATCTGAATTGGAGACATTCAAAATGGATTATTTAAAATATTTTTTTTAAATAACTATTAATTCTATTAAAATTTAAAATTTTCAATTTAGAAGAATATATGGATATTATTTTGGATAACTGATAATAAACACTCCTAAAATGGATATATAATCAATATTTATTATCTCCCCAACAAACCGAAATAAACACCGCATTAATTGGAACTGAAGATCGATAAAATTGGTATAATTTCCATCACAATTTCATATTTATAATTAAGAAAATATATCGTCACAGGTTGGTTTATAATAGAAAAACAATACTTCACATCCCTAGAAATTGATGTGGTATTTTTGTAACTTACAAAAATAAATCTCTATGATGACTTAAAATTAAAATTCAGGATGAATAAAGATATTTCAATTATGGACATTCCCAAAAAAATTAATTCGAGTGAAATCGTAGGTTTATGAGGTGGTCATCATACCAGTAGGTCTTTTAGTTTCTAATTAAAAATCATTCAATTGATGATAATAATAAGAAATCATTGAAATTCTTCATGTTATACATTAATTTATATAACTTATCTCAAAGAAAAAACATTAATATTTTAGAATATCTATGATCATCTCAAATTTGTAATTTTATCTTCAATACCATATAAAATCAAATATTAATCATGAAAATAAAACATCATTTATCAACAAGATATATCATAATAAATCATTCATTGTTTACCTAAATCAATAAATATTATTTCATATCTATGAAAAATTAGGTTTAAACAACATCACTCATGACCATAATCATTTAAAATCCTTTATAATAGTTTAAAAGTAAAATTTCAATTAACCCAAGAATAACCCCTAGGTGTTTAAGAATATATGTGAAATAAGTCTAGACACACCACGTTGAAGACTGATGGATGAAATGTACTCGATCAACTCATTTAGGGTAATTTATTTAAGATTGATTTTTTAAAAATCCACTTATACTTGTATTATCTATAAATTTATATTTTTATTGGAAAACAAAACTTCATTATTTAACATAAAATATGATGTACTCCTATATAGAGTATAATCCAAAGGGTTCATATTACTATTGTATTATCCCAATTTACCAAGTCAACTAAAGCAACCTTCGATACCATCAATACAGACAAATAAATTTAATAAAGAAATTTTTCATATTATAATATTAATATTCAATATATAGCATTTTAATCCATTATTTAATAGTACAACTCTTTTTTCATTAGAATCATATATATATAGAATATTCATAATATGTTTACATAACCACCCACTAATATCATCATAAATAGAACCATTAATAGAAATATCATAACTAACAAAATTCATCATATCATGGGAAATTAAAGCATAATAAAGATAAATCTGAGATTGTCAAGATCTGACCCTCAGGGCATTTTCCATGACTACCCAAAGCCCGCCTTCCATAGGCCAGGGGCTGGCGACTAAAACTATAAAGGCATATCCCTTAAATGGGAAATAATTTCATTTTTAACCTATATAGACACACATTCCAATAACACAACAAGAAGTGACGACACATACGAGAACGACATAAGATGCACCAACAAGGTAAACTGCTATTGTAAAATAGTGATGAAAAAGGGGATGGAATACTAGACCAACTGTAAAACCACAAGTAAAACTGGAAGTAAAATACAAATGAAAGAAAAATGAAATAAGCTACTGGGTTTTCCTATAAGGATCCTACCTATTGGGTAAGTATAGATCGACTCCTTATCACTCCATTTCCTTCAGTCTCCTCCACGTCACGTCACACTGAATGGTCCACCTCCAAGCACCGTCCAACTCTAGATCCCTCAGCCTCGATCAACATTATACGTCGTCTGCACCAGACACAACATGGTGCGGGCGAAACCCATGCAGGGGTGAATATAAAAATACTCAGTAGGGACCCCAAGACCCCCATAGGTCTCCTAGAGTTCCACAATGGAAAAACAAAAATCCAATACATCAAATCTACTTAGGTATATTCCCATACATATACCTATGTCGTCAATATATACTTATATCAAACATGAGGGAAGCACACCACATATGTTACACCATGATGCCAGATGTACCTCACATGTAACACAATGAAAATAACACCATGAAGGTAACTCTACGAAGGTAGAAGTATCACACGTGTAACTCCACAGGGATAGAAGTACCACACTAGTAACACCATGAAGACAACACCACTAAGGATCAAGTACCACATAGGTAAAACCATGAAGATAGAATTACCACACAGGAAACACCATGAAGACGATACCACAAAGGTAGAAGTACCACACATATTACCCAATGAATATAGAAGTACCATATATGTTACACCACAAAGATTGAATTACCACACAGGTAGAACAACGAAGATGATACAACTATGGTAGAAGAATCACACATATAACACAACAAAGCAAGAAGTACCACACATGTAACACCACAATGATAGAAGTACCACATAGGTAAAACCATGAAGATAGAAGTACCACACAACACCACAAATATTGACGTACCAAATAGGCAAAATAATCAACTCACTATCAGGTATAACATAAGTACAGAAGTTTGGAAGAATAGTCATAAACTAGATCATCTTATTCTGTTAAGATGAACTGCAGCTAACCCACACATTATTGATAGGTAAAACCCCCCACTGACCCACACATGACTGATAGGTAAATAACCCCCACTGACCCACACAGGATTAGACCAACATAGGAACAATAGATACTGACCCACATAGGATCGATGTACTTTCTTTATGTTTCATCCTACCACAGGTTTCCTCACACCTGGTGAGCTCAAGTTCCATATAATCTTACCCATGAGATATTCATAATACCTCATCCTCCACTATTCTCCACAAAGGCGTAACCCATGTGACCTTCATGTTGTAAGGGTTCTAACATGACAGACAGCGTGTCAATTGGACGCCCGGTGTGTGAGTTTTAAATGTTTTAGCTCCGAGGACCTGGTTGGATTCAGGTTCGATCCAACCCGGTCATACTCCATCATTATTCAAAACTCAGATGGAGTATAAAAAACTATCTATATCCAAGTATCCCAACACTATAGAAGGTTAATCTAATAGATTTTCAGTTCTCATGATATACCTCTTTAAGTGTTTCTAGGTCCTGTGGGGCCTGAGTCCGGTCCGACCATGTTGGACTGACCCAGCCCGACTCAGTCTGGGCTGAGCTAGGGTGGACATAGCTCACTGGGATGATTTCTGGTCTGGCCCGCAATAGGGGAAGCCTGCAAGGGTGGGCCAGCTAGAATAGGGCATCTCACGATGGTGGTGGCCCACAAGGGAGGCGGCCCCCAAGGGCGGCCTGGCCAAAAAAGAGTGACCCACAATGGGGAGGCCCTGCTCGGGCAGGTCGGTGGCCCAATATAGGGGTCGTCCCACTGGACGGTGGCCAGAATGGGTGGTGGCTAGGATCGAGGCCGTAGCCCGGTCCAAGGGAGGCGGTCAGCTTAGTGGGAGGTGGCCAGGTCCAAGGGCAGCCGCCTGTCTGAGGGTGGTGGCCCGACCGAGGGCGGTGGCCTGGTGTGAGGATGGAAGCATATTCCAAGGGTGGAAACCCAGCTTGGGGGCGGTGGCCCGGATCAAGGGCGACAGCCCGACTCAAGGGCGCGGCCTAGCTTAAGGGTTTTGGCCCTATTATGTCTGACTTATGGGGTGTTTCTCCCCTAGTCACCCGGATCCACGAACGGTCCGAAGGCAGTTTGGTTGGTGAGGCAGTGGAACTACTTGGGCACCGCTCGGTCACAGTAGATCCTACCAGATGCGGGTTCGGCCTCCGTCGCGGATTCCATTCCTCGGAGGAGAAATGGTCACACCACCTTCCTTCCTACAGATGGTCGTCATGCAGGCCGCCACCCCCATTCTCCACGGGTGATGAGCAGCGTGCCTCCTCATGTAGCGTTCATCGATGTGTTGGCAGTCTTTCGAGGTGGAGCAAGGAAATCAAGATAGCTGAGGGTTCATTCAGGGTTCAATACATTTTCACCCTCCATATTATCTCACAATATAGGGGATATTGAGGTAGTTCCACAAACAATTGTATTGAACACAATATTTTCCGGACAAGATTCCCTAAAATAACCTCATGCAAGGAAGAACATATCGTGGGTCAACCCATTAGTTGGTTGACCCATGTTCTTCATGTAATTCAAGAATAGAGAAAATGAAAATCATTTGAATGAATAAATGAATTAAACTCTCCACTTGGAAGAGACATCCGATGATTGCAATCGACTTATCCTTTTTTATCATTGTCATCAGTTCATCACTTGGTGGCACTCATCATCATTCATTGGAACCGGTCTCACCCTCTAGGTGGTTGGATTCATGGTACTTTTCTAGGGCTTCGTCAAATAGAGAGGTCATGCCAACACCCTTCCCAAATCTCCATATAAATAGGAGAGGAGAAGGTGTGAAACACTTGGTTAATTAATGATGGTCATTTAATTAATGAACCTCTTGTATTTCAAAAGGTGAAGTTACATGAAAATGAGATTCAATCCATTTATTGGCATGAAACATCACCAGTCCTTCCAGAACCATTCGTCCGTTGGAGGAAGGAATGAAAATAATATAAAAACATTTTATTTTATTAATATTTCAAAATTCCACAAAAAATAACTTTTTCACCCAACCTACTACAGTAAATGTTTTGCCTCCATTAATATAATCCTAGTTCTGTGGATTCAATGGTGCTCTTATATTTTTCATCCGATAATCTGTTCAAAAGATGGAAAATCCCGCTCATGCGTTTATTGAACGTTTCCGAATTTTTTTTGAAAAATTATTAACATCCACCCAAGACTCATGTCGGCCGAGGATAGGCTCTTCTTAAGTGAAAACTTCCCTAAATATTTCAACATTACTCTTGAATTTCCAATCTGGGTTACCATTTAAAAGGAATGGATTTTACAATAAAATAATAGCCACTTCATTATTTTATTTATGCCCAAAAACTAACCTTCACTAGTTCCCTACACCAGCCAATGTTAGTATCTTTTTAAAGAGATAATACCCTCATGAGTTCAGCGGTTGTCTCATATTTTTAATCCGAGTTACCATTCATGAGTTATAATCATTTGAAAAATAATTTTTTTTATTTAATTGTTTTATTTACAATTATACCATTTTTGGGTTTTCTCATAGGTGGCCCGCAATAGCTAAACATAATTCACACCTAGGGTTAACCTTCCATACTAAGTGCAACAGTCCCCTCTTATTTCTGATCCGAGTAACCGTTTAATAGTTATTCCACTTTTTTAAGAAAACTGCTTATGGGCGATAATTAAGGCATAAAAAAATTGACGGATTTTTCTGGGGACTCTAGTCCTCAGAATTATGAATCTTCAAATTTTTATGTCTCAAAATAACTTCATATCATTAATAATAAATTTATATAGAATTTATGGAACATTACATTCTCCCCAACTTAGGGATTTACATCACCAAAAGCCACAACATAGAATAAGGAAACAAATGGGGGTACTGAGTACGAATATGAGCCTCCTGCTCCCATGTGATCTCTTAGAGGTTCTCATGCTGCTAGTGAATGTACACTAGAGATATTGACCACCCAAGAAGAACCATATCATGTCGATCATCAATCTCTATTGGAACATATGTAAATGTCACCCCATCATCTAAGTCTATCTCGCCATGGTCGATGCCTTGAGTAGGGCCATGAATGTATCTCCAGAGATGGGATACGTGGATGAATTCATGAACCCCCTACAACTGTGGTAGTAGTGCCAAGTGGTATTCCACCTCTCTAATCCTCTGAAGTAATAGAAATGGTCCAATAAACTTAAATAATAATTTTAATCCTCGGTCAAATCTGTGTAGTCCCTATAAAGGGTAAACTCGAAAGAAAACATGGTCCCCCTACTAGAACTCCAAAGGTGTTCGTCTCTTGTTAGCATAAGACTTATTCCAGCTCTGTGTTGTCTTCACTTGATGATAAGTGAGACATCGTGATACAAACTCGGCCACTTCTTTCTTCATCCCTGGCCACCAGTGCTAACGTCGAAGGTCCTAGTATATCTTTTCCACTCATGGATGTACCACTAGAGGGTACACATGGAACTCTTTCAATACATCCCCATGTATCACCACTGGTACCACAGTACGTCCTTTTAAAGGGATGATGTGCCTCCCAGCTTCAGAAAATCCATCAGGTGCATGTACTGTGGATATTTAAGCACGTTGAACCTCGTAGTCAGTGTCCTATGAATTACCTCCCAAACTTGCTAAAGAAGTGGGGGAGGTAATTTCATAGACATGAGGTATGCTGCTCCATCTCTATCCTCAAAGGATATCTGCAACGTGGCTAGGTGCTCTGTTTCCTCACTCTGCATCTGCAGAACAAACCTCTTATTGAGTTCATCTTCTACCACGTTTTTTTCAGGTGTATAGACTATCTCAATGTCATAGTCATGAAAGAACTCTAGAAATTGCAGCTATCTCAGGTTCTAGTAATTCTGAGAGAAGATATACATGAGACTCTTGTGATCAGAGTGTATTGTAAAATGCTTTCCCATCATGTAGTGCCACCACATCATTAGTGAAAAGAACACCGCTGCTAACTCTTGGTCATGGGTATCATAGTTCTACCAATCAGTTTCTATATCAGCTTATGAAAGCTCTGCTGACACTTCTCAATACATAGGAATGGCACCCCCTTTTTTTTCAAAACTGACATTGGTGCCGCTACCCAGGTGAATTCTGGTCGAAAACTCTAGTAGTACCCATTCAAAGTAGAAGTTCCTCCCCATACGTAGAGGTGATCCAAGAAACATCTTACTGATAAGATGTGCTCCACACTTTTCTGCTTCTGTTGGGAACTGAGAACTAAAAAATCCCAATACCATGAGTGTAGGGATGGCTAACTCAAGAGTGATTGGATGCACCCTCCATTTCATTAGTTTGTCATGTGCTTCCTGAGTTTCCATTTTTTCAAACAATGGAAAATCTCCTTTAATTTTTGTAGGTAAACCACAACCTTTTTGTTAAATACATTTAATCTGAGTACGATCTGTGGATGTCCAGTCCATACCCAAAATAACATTTTAATGCCTCGACGCTGCTACCAAGAGATTCCAACTGAAACTCTCACCACAAGGATCAGATCACACTGACGGTGTAGTTTCAATATCAAGTATCCTCCAAAATTTATCTACATGTGTGATGTTCAATTCAAAGGATTTTGCGGAAACTCAATGTCTTGGACAATATTTGTGGAGGGAAGGAATGATTGGTACATATGTCTATTAATACAACAGCTATTGGCAGACCCAAACCATTCGTTGAATCATTCCTAGAGCCCTTGGGATGCACTCCTTGTATATATGCAGCTACTCCCTACCCCTGTCCACCAGATCTCTGGGCATGGTGGGGACCACAAAGGGGTGGTTGTAACATGTCAAAATGAAATCCACCTTATGTTTCTCTCCTAGCTCTACATCCACATCTACAGCCCTGCAGATTCATCTGTCCCTAACACTTATTCTGCTCGAAACATTATTTTACATGCCCAAGTCTCTATGAATTGAACCAGTTGCCTACATTCCCACTGCTAACATACACTGGTTGTATTCTCTTAGCCAAATAACATTTAACTTCAAAGGTTCTCTCTAGAACCCTAACATAGGTTTGAATGCATAGAGGAATAATACTGGCTCTGACGTCTTAAACATACCATGCTTAGAAGTCTAAGCACCGAGACATTGATCGTATCATAATCATCAAGTACCAGGAATGGTCAGTAAGCATTGATGAATACTCAACTACCGACATGTCATTCTGTTGAAGCTGTAGAAGCTCTAGATAACACTCATCCACATCCTCAAGCCAGTCTACAGCTGCCTGTGAGTCAGGTACGACTAGGAACCTGAGGGGTATCTGAAGCCGAAACTCCTGTAAGGCACTAAGCCTTATTGTGTCCTCTATTGGTACTTTCGGTTGTAAATTATTACCAACATGTGGCGGTACTAATGGTACATCACCGAAAGGATCAAACGCTGTAATAGATCCCTACACCGGAGCCTCATCACTCGGTGGGCCATCGTCGTGTACTCTCTCAAGAAACATCGGTAGTTATCTTTGTGGTGGCATCCTAATAAGGAACAGGTTGTCTATGTTCATTAAGTTATACCTAGTGAGTTGACTCTAAAAAATCAAAAGAAATTTTTCTTCAAAACCCAGGCTATCAGAGTTTTCGGGTGCTATGTTTGAAATCAGAATTCAGGGTCCTAGTCAATGGATACATCGGCCACCGCACCAACACTGGACTCCCCAAACTAAAAACCATGCTCATAACACATAACATTATTCTTCCACAAATATTATCAGAGTTCTTGTTATTCTGAAGAACCAAACTCCTCTAATAGCTTTTTATAACAACAGTACCTTGGGGCCCGTGTCGTGACAACCCCATGCCCACCTTCCATAGGCCATGGGCTGGCGACTAGCACCAGAAAGGCATATCTCTTAAACGGGAAGGCATTGCATTTTTAACCTATATATACACATAGTCCAAAAACATAAAAAGAAGAAAACACATAGAATAGAACACAATAAGATGCAACCACAAGGTAAACTACTGTAGTAAAAGAGTGCTGAAAAAAGGGCCGAAATATAAGCCCATCTGTAAAAGTACATGTACAATCAGAATTACAATACAACTAAAAGAAAAAGGAAAACATAAGTTGTGTTTTCCTTCGAGGTTATAACCTATAGGGTTGGTACATATCTCCTCCTCATCACTCCACATCTATTAGTCTTCTCTGCGTCACGCCACGCCGAATGGTCCACCTCCAAGAACTGTCAAGTCCTAGCTCCCTCTGCCTCGAGCAAAGTTGTACGTATTCTACCCCATAAAAAAGTAGGTGTAAGAGAATCCCACATAGGGGTGAGTATAAAAATACTCAGTAGAAACATCAGGACCCCCATAGGTCTCCTAGAGTCCCACAAAGGAAAAACCAAAAAGTAAGGCATCAACTCTATATAGGTATATACCCATACATATACCAATGTTTTCAAGATATACTCATCTCTTACATGAGGGAAAAACACCACATTGGTAACACCATGAAGGTGGATGTACCACATAGGTGACCCCATTAGGATAACACCATGATGGTATCTCCATGAAGGTAGACGTATCACATGGGTGGCAACACCAAGATAGAAGCACGAAATAGGTAACACCACGAAAACAATACCTCAATGGTAGAAGTACCACATAAGTAAAACCACGATGATAGAAGTACCATTTAGGTAACACCACAAAAAGAGAAGTACCACACCAGTAACACCATGAAGATATAAGTACAACTGAGGTAATATCATGAAGAAGATACCACAAAGGTAGAAGTACCACATAGGTAACACCATGAAGATAGAAGTATCACATAGGTAGTGCCACGATAGTTGAAGTACCACATAGGTAACACCACGAAACCCATACCACAAAGTTAAAATTACCACACAGGTAACACTATGAATATATAAGTACCACACAACTAACACCATGGAGATATATGTACCACACAGGTTTGCACGCGAATATAGAAGTACCACACATGTAACATCATAAAGATTGAAGTACCACATAGGTAATATACTCCCCTCACAATCAGTTATAACTTAAGTAATGAAAAACATATTAATAGTCGTAAACAAGATCATATAATTCTATTAAGTAGCACTGCTAATGACCCACACATGATCAATTGGTAACTAACCCCCGCTGACCCACACGGGATCAATAGGTAACTAACCATCACTGACCCACACAAGATCTATCTGGGCTGACCCACACAAGATCGCTTAGAATTGACCCACACAGGATGTGACCCACACAAGATTGTTAGATGTTGACCAACATAGGATCGATATTCATTCTTCATGTTTCATCTTTCCACAGGTTTCCTCGAACCTGGTGCACTCGAGTTCCATAGAATCTGCCCCTTGAGATATCGGACGTACATTGATCACCAGTAAGCTCCCTAAAGGCATAACCCAATAGACCACGATGTTGTATGGGGTCAAACGTGATAGATTACACGTCAATAGGATGCCCGGTCTGTGAGTTACAAGTATTTTAGATCCGAGGTCCCAGTTGGATTCATGTTATATCGAACCCGGTCGTACTCCAACATTATCCAAAACTGTAATGGAGTAAATGAAAATGACCATCTCGATACATGGATCCCAACTCTATAGATTTTCCATCTAACATGAATCTTGTTCTTATGATATGAAACATTATGTGTTTCTGGGTCCGGTGGGTTCCGAGTCCAGTCGGACATGGTGGGACCGACCCGGCCTAAATCGGTTTGGGCAGAGCCAGGGTGGACTCAGGCCACTAGTCCGGGGTGGACTCGGCTCACTCGGTTGATGTTTGGTCTAGCCAATAAGAGGGGATGTCCACAATGGTGGCCCATCAAGAATAGGGGTGTCCTGCAAGGGGGAGGCCCACAATGGAGGTGATCCGCAAGGGTGGCATGGCTAGAAAAGGGCAGCCACAATGGGCTGGCCCAACCCACGGGGGTGGCGGCCCAGTCCGGGGCAGTGACCTGCTGGGAGAAGGCCCGGTCTGAGGTAGTGGCCCACACCAAGGGTTGCGGCCTGCTTTGAGGGTAGCGACCCGATGCGAGGGCGGCCATCCGGTCCAAGGCCGGTAACCCGATGTGATGGTGGGGGCCCAATCTAAGGGGGGTGGGCCGGATCGAGGGTTGTGTCCCAACTCGAGGTCAGAAGCCCGGCTCAAGGTCGACGAATCAGTTCGGTCTGACGTGAGAGGTGTTACCTCCCGGTCACCCAGATTCTCAAATGACCCAGAGGGAATTCGGTTGGAAATGTGGTGGCACCGTGTGGGCACCATTCTGTCATAGAGTCTCCCACTGGAGTCGGGTTCAAAAACCTATGAGGCTTTCATTATTTGGTGGTGCGACGGTCACACCGCCCGCTTGCCTATGGCTGGTCGTCAAGCTAGTCGCCTCCTTAGTTCACCACGACTAATGAGTTGTGGGCCTGCTCTTGTAACATTCATTGGCATGATACCAGCCTTCTTAGGAAGATCAAGGAAAGCATAATAGTGGAGGGTTCACGTCGGGTTCTTTAGGCCCAGACCCTCCGTGTTAGCTCGCAATATGGAGGATATTAAGGGAGTACAATAAACATTAGTTTTGAACACAAGATTAACCCCAAAATATTCCCCACAATAACCTCCTACAAAGTGGAATGAATCACATGTCAACCCATTAGTCGTTTTTCTCAAGTTATTCATGTTATTCAAGAATGGAGAAGAGGATAATCATTTTAATGGATAAATGAATTAAACCACGTAACTAGAAGTGATGTATGCTGACAAAGGTTGAAAGAACCTCTTTCATCGTTGTGATTGGTTCATGACTTGGTGGCACGCGTCACCGCTCATTGGAACCATTCTTGACCTCTAGGTGGATGGCATCATGGTACATTTCCTGAGCTTCGTCACTTGGTGATGTCGTGCCAACACCCATCCTCGAGTGCCAAATAAATAGGATAGGAGAAGGAGTGTGGAACGCTCAGGGAATTAATTAGGATCATTTAATTAATGGACCTCTAGAATTCCCAATGGTGCGGTTACATGAAATGAAGAGCCATGCCATTTATTATTTTGACACATTGTCGGTCATGCCATCGTCATTCTTCTATTAGAGTAAAGAATGAAAATAAAATAAAATAACATATTATTTTATTAATCATTCAAAAGTACACAAAAATAAAATTTTCACTGGACCTACTTCAATCGATGTTATGCCTCCCTTAAGCGAATCATGGTGCTCTTGATTCAATGTTGCCCTCATATTTTTCATCCAAGAAATGATTCAAATGTTTCAAAACTTCTCTCATACGTATACAGATTGTACCCGAAATTTTTTCGGAAAATTATTAACAGTCACACGTGACCCAATACTATCACGGTTAGGATCTACCTAAGTGAAAAAAACCGCAAGGAACACAACGGTGTTCTCTGACATCTAATCGGAGTTACTATTTAAAAGTTATATATTTTATATAATTATTTTATTTATATCCAAAAACTAACATTCACTTGTGGCCCACTGTGGACAATTTTAGTATCTTCCTAAATAGATAATAAACTCACGAGTTCAATGGTGGTCTCATATTTATAATATGCATTACCATTCATGAGTTATATGTATTTGAAAAAAAAAATATTTATTTTAATTATGATTATTACATTTTCGGGTTTTCTCACTAGAGGCCAACACAAACTAAACATAAGTCGCGCCTAGGGTAAACCTGCCATCCTAGGCACAAAAGTGCCTCTGATTTTATAACTGTGTTACCATTTAAGTGTTATTCCACTTTTTCATGAAAATTTCTTACGCTCACTAATTAAATATTAACAAAACATCGACTGATCTTTCTGAGAACTCCGGACATCAAAATTGCACGCCGTTAGATTTTTTAGTCTCAAAATAATTCCATATAATTAACAAAAATTATACGTAATTTCCGATACATTACACATATCTTTAGTATTGGTAAACATGGGACATTTGTATTATCAATTATTTATAACATTAAAATAATGGTGTGGGATAATAATATTGACATTTTATACCATTCCATTAATATCATGGATCAAAATATTGAATCCTAACATAAATAATGGATGTTCATAAGTCATGAATCATAATTAAATAATAGAAAATTAGTCATTATAGAAAAGATGGCATATTACATAAGTTTGTGGAATTATAAAAAAAATAATTAATTTCCCTAGTCAGTGCTCAGTTAAAATACAAACATATTTGATTGAGTTAAATCCCCCTTCATTTATATACATAGTCATCGTTAAATCCCAAAACATTATTATTGGAAAATGTTATTTAGTAAATTGAATTCACTCATCATTATAGCACTTATTATCTCAAGGAGATATCTATCTATAACTAATTAATTATAGGTAAATACAATATTGATCCCACCCCAAACGAAATCATAATACATTATTATTTTCCGACAATATCACAAATCATTAATCATATATCATAACCAAGGAAAAGGAATAAAATCACAAAAAAATTAATAATTCAACATCCGATCAACCAAAAAAATAAAAGGGTTTTATAAAATTATAACCATAATAATCATAAACCATCTAGTTAAATAATAAGGATGGTATCATTATATCATATACCCATACAAGTTTAAGTATAATTTATTTATTTTCTCATAAATGAAAATTCTATTAAAAATATATTTACACATTTCATGATAACAATAAGATTTTATTTTTCAAGTCATATAATTAAAATATAAAAATATAAAAAATATAAATGATATAATATTCTAGATACAAACATTTAAAAGGATTAAAATAAGAAATAGTTTGTATATCGGTCCTATTGGTGGGATATTATGTTCATAATTTTTGTGTAAAAATAAGTATTTCCTTCTCAATTTTGATAAAAATTCAAATGTACAAATTTTGGAAAATAACGTAAATATTTCATTTAATTTTTTGGAAATGTAAGTCATTGGTAAAAATTTATTTCAAAAATCAATGTAAAATATGCAAATTATTACTAAAAAAATATTAGGAAGACATGAACATTAATGAAAGTTCATATTAAACTAAAGATAAAAATAATTTATTTTTTCCATAGGAAATATTTTTAGTCACCTATGTACCTAAATAGAGTAAAATAAAATTAGAAAATTTTATCTACAAAAAATAGAGTAGAATAAAATTCATAGTTTCTTTTGTAGTTAGATTATGAAATTTTGTCATCATTAAAACCTTCATAAACAATCCTTATAAACTATGAGATTGCAGCGTAAATTCTTTACCAAAAGTATTAGTTATTTTTAATCTAATATATCATACAATAAAAGAAATATAATTTTATTTTAAGTAAATAAAATATTCATGTACATATTTATAATATGATATAAAATCTAGTTAAAACATTTCAATAACCATTTATTAATAAGTAGTTTTTAAAATTATTATTTTCGAGTGTTAACTATTTCAATTTTTCAGGAGAATTTTGGTTTGGTTGGTCCAATTCTAGTACATTGATCATTCTTAAATAATCAAAAGTGTGATCATTATAATTTAAATATCATATATATTCACTAAATATATATTTAGAATCATCCATTAATTCTTGATATGAATAAATGAATTTTAATATTCATGGAGATGATGGGTCATACATATTAGTGAATGCTACATTCACTTTTCGACAGATGGAATAAAATAATAGTAATGGATAGTTTACCTATCACAAATAAAAAATATATCATTTATATAATATATAGTTGTTAAATCCATATTTATTATTTTGAATGAAAAGAAGAAATGATAAATGATTCACATCACATCAGAGATGTGGTCGTCCACACGTATAAACAAGCAACATGGAAATTTTACACTGGATGTGAAGGTAAGAAGTTATATATGAAAATATTATTCAAGAAGAACAATTTTTCTTAAATAAATTTTAAAATATTATAAAAAACATATAAACTATATGTGACATATTTTAAAGAGGTATGAAATATATCACCATGTGGAGATAGTAGTCCAAACATATGGATGAGTTATACCTTCACATTCAATTTGACAGGAAATTGGGTGATTAATTATTGTTAAATAATCATAATAATTTCATTTTTATGTTTATAATATATGAATAATTATTTTATGATTTATAACATAGATTTAGATGAATTATATGATGAAATATTTTTAGATATGTTAGGTGGGATGATTTTATTTAATGTGGTTACACTCAAAAAAATAAATTCTTAATGATCCTTGAATTAATATTTTTGTTAGTGTAGATCGTAAATATGTTTATAGGGATGTCTTGAGTAAAATTATTTAGGTTTCGGTTGATCAATATAGATCAATGTTTTCTCATGTAGGGATTGGATGGTGTCAATTTATATGTGTGGGAGATTTCACACATAGAATTTCAAAATAGAGTAAAATTTAATAATGTCATACTCAAGAAAAATCCTTGCAAATGGATACATATAATAATTTTAGATGTGATGTGGTATAATAATATCCCTAAAATAGTATTTATACAGGTTAAATCTGAAAACATACTACTATCTCTTTGTTTATCCCTCCACATCAACTAGTATTAAACATAATCATGGTTTTAAAATCATACCATTTTCACTATTCATTACAATATAAAATGAATTTGGGATCACTAATAAATTTTCATGTTGATTCCAAATATGTCATCAATTATATCTAATTAAATTCATAGTATTTGTGGTATTTCATATAAAACTAAACACACAAAATGTGAAGAAAAACATTTTTTATAGAAAATATGTTTACTTTTATATACAAAGTTTTTATATATTAGTACATCATAAAAGAATATATACCCATATTTTAATTGCAAAAAATAGATATTTTACATTTTTACCTTTAAAATTTTTTTCCTAAATTGGAACTTATTAAATTCATTAAACATAAATTCTTTTTTTAATAAAAATAATTATTTCATAATATTCAATGAAAAATAAAACTTTTCAGAAAATTATCAAAACATAAATCTATGATAATATTGAAATTATTATCTAAAAATTTTATTTCATTTTTTAAAATAAAATTTATATATTATTTGGAATTAGTAACATTATTTTATAATAGTCACGAATAAAACATTTTTATGATATTTTATTTTAAAATAACATGTTGACATTACTAAAAATTAAGAGTTATTTTATCCATATATTTTCATTATATTAAAAGTGTAAAGGTATTTTTTTATCAAAAATATGATTATATTATTTATATATACTATGTAACAACTATGTTATAATGATATTCTATATTACGAATCTTTTATACATGGGGTTTCTTATATCGTAAGATAATGAAGAAATTAATGTGAGGATAAATATATTATAAAGTATATGGATGTCATATGATGTCTAATTATAAATAATTATTTATCATGTCGTGTAAAAATATAATGTTATAAAATAATTTTGGAGAAATAAATATATTAAAACCTCATAAATGTGATGAAATTTTAGAGAAGGTTATAGAAATTTCATAGGACATTAGAATAACTCAGATTTGGAAAATATTTTAACTTTTCAATGTAAGGCCATAGTTGTAAATATTACATAATATTGAATTAACATAATAATTCACATTGAGGATCTTTACTTATTTAGAACTTTATAGAATTAGGTCATAACATATACATAACAACATGAATATAATATATACAAACTTCTACTCACTATCCATTTATTCATAAAACCAAAAATAATTATCAATACACATGTTTGAATTCATGTTTTAAACATCACACCTTTTCCATGATCCCATCTTTGATCCTATTCATATTTTTGTACTCGAAAAATCAATTAAAAAATGGTATGATCATAAAAATCTCAATAAGGGATACATAAAAAAAATTCTAGTTTTTCAAAACAACATTTAAACCATGAATACATTATCATAATGCAATAATTTTCATCTTTAAGGTTTAGCAAAAACACATCAGTGAATATAAAGTCATTAATTATTCTTTTTTGAAACCAAAATATTATCAAAATTGCATATAAAAGAACAAATTACATATAACGGTACCTTGGCACATAAACATAAATATATATAATAACAATATGATTGACATCCAAACATATCACTAAATGAAATAGCCATACAACCAACTTCCATACCCAATGCATTGGATGTTATAACGTAACAAACCATCATTTATTTTTCATATAACCACTCATCATTTGGTTTATCAAGTATCCACTCATTATTGGTTTATCATGTAACCACTGGTCAAATGTCCATGTATATTTATATAATCATATCACATAAAATATTTCCAATATCAGCATTTCAGAAAAAAACATTTCATTTAAAATCACATGAAATCAATTCAAGATATTGAAATAATCAATCCATTCCATGAACTATAATCAATACCAAAACATCCAAAAATGGAATAAGGTATTTATTTTTCTTTTAATCACATTATGTCTTATAGAAGAAGTCAAATAATGATTACAGTAGTGGAGAGGTCATTGTCGCAATGTACGTTAAAAATAATCTTATTATGATTTAGTAAATAAATTCATATAAAAAATATAACTTTTGAATGAAAGTAATATTCAAAGGGTGTTATTATAAAATATGGATATAAGAAGGTGTATATTATCAAAATATGCCTAAATAAAATCATATTGAAGTGAGGTCCCTTACAAAGATCATTGTGTAAATAAAATAGATCTATTATGTGTATTAACTATAATTAAACATAAGTAATGTATAAATACAAGATTGGACATAATAATACATTTCACACATGATAGTAGGATTATATATTAAATAAGTATAAGATAAACACGAATAATGGAAATTTAATTAAGGAGTTCCTTTAGCTCGTGCCCGACTTGACTCATTCATTAATTAATTTCATGAAGAAAAAAATTAAGTTAATTTATACATGAATAATAACCTGTTTAATGTTTATTATTCCTTTTGTATCACTTATTACCACATTATAAAAATTATAAAATTATTTATGTTAATATCAGATGTTTTGTTGATATCATGTACATATGTCAAAAATGAACTTGTTATAATTACAAATTGTCCATGTGATCAAAATTCCATTATCTATAAAATCATATTCACTATTTTAATATCACATATATATATATATGGTGTATATTTATTTATATCCAGTATATATATATTTATAATAGTCTATAACATTTTTATATAAGCAATGAAATTCTACGTTCATGGAGATGGCAAGCCGTACGTAGACATGAACAGTACTTTTTTTCTATTACATATTTAACGGATTCCAAACTAAATGATACATAGGTTTGTTATAATTCAAGTGTAATATAATGGTGTATATATTTTAAATATGTTCATTAATTCTATCTTTTATATTTTTCATGTATGGAATGGATGTTTCAGATAATATTGAGGGGCATAAGTCCACACTTCCTCAAATGAAATTATCATATTTTCACATTATATAAATCATAATGGTATTATAAAAATGAAAAATACAGATGCTTAGAGACAATATAAATATTATATATATCATATATAAGTATTTTTTAATCAATATGGACACCATGATATGTGGTAGGAGATAATTGAACAATCATAGTTTTATGAGGTAGTAGTTTTCCGTCCAAAGAAACAGTATGTTCTAAATCCATTAAATATTGGTGTAAAAGATTATATGTCAAATACATGTAATAAAAACACAATAATATATTTAATATATATTTTTAATATAAAATAATTGAACACATATAGTTTAGTGGCTGGTATAAGGGAAAATAATTGAAAATAGCTTGAGAGGAGACATTACGTCAAATCGGGTAACTCCTTTTTATTTAAGCTAAATGAACTATTGAATTTTTTTATCCACATGGTAATGATTCTATGAAAAAATTAGTGATTCTAGGATATTTTTTGTGTAATTGATGGATAAACCAAGTGGCATGATAGGTGTGAGTAAAGGGATTGAGATGGTGGCCTTTTATAAGAGGTTTGCGGGGTACTTTAGAAATGTCTTGAATGATAATTTTATTATAAACTGAATTTCGATTTCACAAGGTCCAAAACTAATTTATTTAAATGAGAATAGGATGATTTTTCTAAATAATATCAACCAATAGTTTTCAAACAAGATTTGGTCCCAAATCTAACCTTATCAATTAGTTTAAATCATTATTTAACAAATTTAACTCTTACCATGACATCTTTTATATTTATACTTTTGGATAATATAGTTGCAAGAAAATGACAATCAACCATAAAGTGGTTCATTAATAAAATTTACAATATTATCTTGGTCATTTGGCCGAATATTATATTTTTAGGACTAATATATAATATAATAAATATGTATTGTTTTTATAAACTCATTTTTTTCCAATTTTAATACTATTTATGTAATGATTTTTTATAAAAGTCCATTAGAACTTCATTCATTCCAAAAAACATCTTTAAATCAAAAATATCATGTCATAATGATCCATAAAATTTTATATGGCATATAATAATTCAAATAAAATTTATTTTAAAAATTATTATCTCATTTTTTAAAACAGTTCCTAAAGAAGTTAATCACTACATCATTATTGTGACATAAATAAATTTATTTATTTGATGTATAAAAATAATAAATAAAATACCATAATTTATGATATATTTCTGGTTTTCTAGTGAATTTTTATAGTTGAATGTATCAGTTACAGAACCCCATATAAAATAGTTTTACTATAAGATATATGTTTATTCTACATTCGTCTTTACTTTAAATTTATTCTTATAAAATATATTTTTCATATCAAAGTGGCTCCATGGGGTCCCAAAATATACCCAAGAAATCCAATAGTCAGAAATATCCCATAAAATAGGATTTTGACATGGGTTACGGTTGTAAAGACCCATAAAATTCAAGGGAAATTTTTTCTTAATTTTCTTTGGAATTTTACAAGAACGCGGTTTCAGACGGCACTTGATTCTGAGGCCCAGAGTGACCGTAATTTCAATCCGAAGTTTAGCTCGAGTACGTTAAGTGAACGAACAAGCGGGTTTTTTCTAACATTTGAACCGTTGCATGGAATCGAATTCCAAGGGAACCGATGGAAACGCAATGCCGGTAATTTCTTAGGAACTCCTGTTCCGGAGTTGCGTTATCAAAAGTGTGGATGATAAAAATTGTGGAAGTTCATTTATAAATAATCTAAATTTTTTTATCTTTTTCTAAGTGTTTAGTTCTTCATGGAGGTTGGGTAACCACCCACCTCCCTTGGGAGGTTAAGAGGGTGGTGGGGCCCACACGAACTCCACCCCTTCATATCCTCTAACCCCTCTCAACTCCCATTAAATTTTTATAACATAAGTTTACTTAACTTATGATATTAATATGGTGAGTTACATGTAAGTTTTTGAAATTCAAAAAATTGAATTTCAAAAACCATGTTTTGTTAATAAAATCAGTTGAGAACATATTTGGGGTTGGGTTGGGTTGTTTGAGAGATTTTTGGAGAAAAAGCTAAGGAACATCTTGTTCTTCGACGAAGAACGCGAAGAACGAACGATCTCCGACGTGGAGTGCCGAGCCCTCGGAGATGGTCTTACGCGACACCGACCCGCGACGCAACGTCCTTCATCCGCATCATCTCTTCCGCGACAGTTTTCCGCGAAGAAATCTCCATCAATGTCTTAGAATCCTCGCTTCACAACGTCGACGTTCGTTTTCCGCGATGCCCGACTTCCGCGACGCTCGTCTTCCGCGGCTCATTGACGTACACCATTCTTGAAACCGAAGTAGGGGTTTTATTTATTTATTTTGTTCATGAATACCAACTTGACGATCTTCGTGGATTAAAAACATTTGTTATCGAATAACGCGAGGGGGCCAGACCGCAAAAACACGGCTGACCCTCCTCCATATTTCATGTTGGTTCCTTTGTGGTTTGGTTCGGGAAGGTGTGGTGCCGTCGCACCACGCGGAATCATGCGAAAGGAAATGTGTGGTGCCGTCGCGCCGCGCCGTGGAAAGAAGATCAAGGACGCGACGCCGTCGCGCCACGTAGAAGACACCCGAAAATACCTCGGCCGTAACCGGGCTCGTGGAGGAGGGGCGCGGCGCCATCGCGCCCCACTGGACGACTAGGGCCACGGCCTGTTCCGGGCCACGGTGGAGCAAGGTGACCGGCGGCCGGACCGGGTCGCCGGCGTCGGAGCTGGACGGGGACCGACCATTGCCGGTCCCGTTGAGGATGAACCGGCCGGCCAGGTCGGGCCAACCGGATAGGGAGGAGCCGAGGGAATTAATTCCCATGGCCGGACTTCAATCGGCCCCAATTAAGGGGCTGCTGCTACATGAAACGGGAGGGCAGCACCCCCCCCCCCCCCCGTGCAGGCCGACAAAACGGCTCGGCCGTTTTGGCCGAGCACCGACCAGTGCACCCAGCGCGCAGGTCACCGGACCGGGCTGGGCCAGGCCGTGCCACTCCAGGCCGACCCGAAACCGGGGCGGGTCGACCCGGTTCGGGCCGACCCAGTGGGTCTCGGGGCGGGTCGGTCCGGGTCCGAAACCACCGTTTTTGGACCGTTTGGGATCAATTGCCCATAACTCAGGCTACAGACCTCTGATCGACACGCCGTCAGTGGCAACACGATCCTTAGAATGAGACGGTCGTTTCGGTATTTTGCACTCAAAGTTTTGGAATACTTTGATTTCGGCTGGGTTGGTTTGTACACGAAACCAACCGGGCCCTTAGAGCGGAAACGCTCATATCTTAAGCTCCAGACGTCCGAATGACATGTCGTCGACTTTGTTGGTTTCCTCTTAGTGAGACGGATCTTTTGGCTTACTCCACCCAAGGTTTGGACATAGGTGGAGTATATTCGAGTTGGTTTTTCCATACAAAAAAACCAGTCCCCTGGGACGAAAAAGCCAATAACTCTCAGACCGGGCGTCCGATTGACGCGCCATCTGCGATGTTGAGTTCCTATTGGCGATACATAAATTTTGGATACATCAACTGTAGACTATGTGTAATTTGATTTATCTGCCTCTCGGCTCGTGGAGCGGACCCTCCTGAACGAGCTTGTTCTGTGCGGGAACCCTAGTGCTGGCTGCGACTGCTACTCTGACTGCGACAACAACTGTACAGAGATCCTCAGTGGATTCGACGGCGATGACTACAACACTTAGGGATCCTATGTGGTTCAGTGCTACCGATCCTGTGTGGGTCCGATCCTGTGTGGGTCAGTGCTCAGCAGTTCTGTGTGAGCCAGCGCCTACAGATCCTGTGTGGGTCTGATCCTGTGTGGGTCTTTGCGGGGGTTAGTTTCCTACTGATCCTGTGCGGGTCATTACGGGGGTTAGTACCTATCGGTTCTTTTGTGGGTCTGAAGACTTAGATGGATCATTGATCATCTCTATCGTCTTTTGATGAAGTATACCGGTGTGAGATGAATCCTGTTTGCTTTCCTATGTGAATTGTGTTGTGCTATCCTGTGTGGATTACGTTTTACTTTCCTGTGTGGACTGGGTTGTACATGGGCTCGGAGGTTGGAGCGTACTGGAATTGATGACTTAGGTATAAGTTTGGGCATATACCTAAGCAGTGTCGGTTGTTAGTTCGTGATTGTATCTTTCCATTGTGGTTTATCCTCTATGGATTTTGGGAGACCTTCTGGGGTCTCAGGGTCCCTACTGAGTAGCATATACTCACCCCTGCACGGGCTATGCCTGCACTACGTTGTGTTGGTTGGAGAGGACGGACAACATTGATCGTGGTTGAGGCTTGCAGAGTAGGACGGTACCTGGAGGTGGACCACTAGGCGGGACATACTCGGAGCGGACGGCGGGACCCAAGGTGCAGTGGAGCTATCTGTACACACCCTTCAGGTGGTATTTCCAGTGGACAGCTCGGCGCAGCGGATTTTACTTTTCAGTTGCTGTTTTCCATTTCGAGTTGTACTTTACATTCAGTTTGGGTTTGTATTCTGGCCCACTTACTTTTCCACACTTACTGTTGTACCAGTTTTTAATTAGTGTTTACTTTTTCCGCTTGCTTACTCTATGGTGCTTTTTTACTTTACAAAGGCAATGCCTTCCCTTTACCGGGATTTACGCCTTAGTGCTAGTCGCCAGCCCCTGGCCTATGGAAGGCTGGCTTGGTGTAGTCACGGCACGGGCCCCGAGGACGGGTCGTGACACCTGTTGTTTAATATTAATATAATATTATTTGTATAAAGTTATTTACAATATTTACAATTTAACCATGGTAAATAAAATAATAACTAAAGTTACTATTCATAATGTCTAAAAATAAAATGTGCCTATTTTCCCCATTTGCACCTCCTGAAAAAAAATATGCAATCTATTTTTCCAAATTCAAAACACATATGTTTCAGTAATTTATTTAAATTTTATTAATGTTTTCCAAACCAAAAATAGGGTTCTAAAAAGTAATAACAATAAAAAAATTTACAAGTGTTTACAAACATTTTCAAAGTAAAATTACATCCAATGACCATCATTGGATAAAAAAATAAATATATGATCCAATTACTCTTTAAAACAAATTAAAAGATTAATGTAACAATATGAATATAATATATGAAATGGTTTTTTTGAATTAAAATGTAGTATTTTTCACTATTCATAAAAATATTAATTTTATCAAAAAAACAATAATTTTATCAAAAATAAATTTTTTAATGTTACAATTCTATAGAAAAAGTTTTTTCTTGTCAAATTGAACATATAAAAGTAAAATACACTATATTTAAAAATGGATCGCATTTAAAAGGCTCTAAAACAAACTTTTTAAAATATTTGAGTTTTTCATGATTAACATTAGATTCATTCTTATTTTATGTCTCTAAAATTTATTGGATAAATGTATAAACATTTAAGAAACATGTGTAATAAAAAAAATTAGTTATGTTCAATCCCGGAAATACAATGAATATGTGTTAACTATTATTTTAAATTATTATATTATTATATTATTTTCTGTATAACTCAATGTTGTGTGAAACATAAGATATCAAATAATCCCATTGTTTCATATAAAGTATGCTATTAGACAAAGCATCCCCCTTAACTTAATATTAATATCTTATTTATAAGTATTTATAGAAATCAATAAATTTTATTTCATAAATACATGGGTAGTTAAACCCTTACCCCTTTTGGAAATTGTGCCCTCATAATTTTTAAATTGGGTTCAGAAACATCACTGAATGTCCCGCATCAGAAAAACGATTAATAAAAATATTACATTAAAATAAATAGATGTATAAATGTAACACTAGATAATTAATAATAGAATCCTATGTAGGAAAACATAGACATGGAAGGGAAACTAACCATCATGTTTGGATGGAGAGTGATAGAAATGATGATAAAGGGAAAGTTGACCACAAGAAAACCAAAAACATTTGATGGGTAAAACTTTCATTAATTTTAAATTATGAATAGTAAATGAATAACGTTTTGTTTTAATATAATTTTCTTATTGTTTGGGAAATTATTTAGGAGATTGACAAATAAGGAAGCATACTTACTTATCAGGTAGAAATTCATCCATTATTAAATTTCTACCACATTCACATCTTTTATCCAAACGATGTGTATTCAAGATGACATTTTTAGAACAAAAGTGCATGAATCAGCTTCTAGAGAATATCATTTTACAAAAAAGATAAAATAATTATTTCACCTATCTTTAGACATTAAAGATAACCAAAATGGTTAGAATAAGATCGTATAATCACTAAATATGATAATACTTTATAGAAACAAATACTACTGTCAATATCCAAAATTCAACGAATAATACCAAAAGAACAACAAAGACCATCCAATAAACAAAAAATTTCTTAAAATTCATCAGGATAATCCCAACTAATTTTGCAACCCAAAATTCATAATGATTTTATCACATAGTCTTCCAAGATAAATATTTACATTTATCTCTAAATAACATCAAGTACTCTTAACGTCTCATTCTGAGATTTAATTAACATAATCTCATATTCCCCAAGAAAGGTCAATCATTTCAATAAATAACCTCAAACACTATAATTATCCAGTAAAATCATAGATTCTTTTAAAATAAAATTCCACTATTTCTTCTCAAATAAAATCTCATTGTATTCTATTTTTTAGATATATTTTTTCCCAAAAGGGAGAGAATCTTCCAAAGTAACAATTATCATATTATCAAAAAAATTCCAATAACAAGTATATCCATTTAATAAATAATAGTTTATTAAAATAAATTTAATCTCGATCGAAGAAATCATTTAAATAAAAATAATAAATCATATTATCTAGGTACTTCACAAAGACTAGTGGTAAGAAATGCGCCCTTATGACCCATCATTTGTGTGTTCGATTCACATGGACGGGACATACATGATGGTTTGTCACCCATTCTAGAGGTTTTCCCATTTCTAAAACCATATAATTCTTATAACATTCCCAAAAAAAGATAATTTCCTCAAAATTAACCACAATTCATTTGGTACTCAAGGATTATCAAATATCATTCATTTTTCATCCCAAAAATTAATAACCCATAATTTCTTGAAATTCAAGGATCATATAAACCTAGATTGTTAATTATAACTATATAAACAAAAGAAAAGGCAATTATTCTTTAATTAACATATTTATATATCAAAAATAGGGGTTTCAAGTATAGGAATTCATTTAATGTAATCCCATTAACAAAATTTCATCAATACTTTTAATTTTTTCATCACCCAAATATCTATCATAACTTTGTAATTTATAAAATATTGAAATCATGATCTTCCATAATTATTAAGGATCCTTTAACTTTTTTTACAAATTATTTTTAATACTCATTTCCTACAAACATAATCATGATGTATATCGTAAGATTCAATAATATCAAAACATTAGGTAGTACATAATCCATTCCACTAATAATTCATTTCCAGTTTCCTCATCCTCAATTAGAATGGAATTAGGCATTGGTAAACATATATTTTTCCTTTCACACTAATCAAATTCCATTACCATCTTCATAGGGCATCTATTTTTATATTTACCATGTACAATATATTTAAAACATACAATTGAACCCTCTAGAAGAACATCATTCCCTTTCTTGGAGTCAACTGGATGATTCCTTTTTCTATATTAGGCTATTGATTTTTTTACCTTTTTTACCACATCTATAACATCTTATCTTCCCTTTGAAATATTTCCATAGGTTTTTCTTTCCACATCATCGACACATATGTTATTCAATATACATACCGTTATGAGTTTTACTTGAACTTCCATAGGTATTTGTTTCTCACAAAAATGATGCCTTAGCGAAATCCCCATGCTTCAAGTGGTAAATCATGACTCTAGATATTTGGTTAATAATAACCAAAATATTTCCCAATGGACATCTCATTATACTAGGTTTCTTATTCATAGAACCACCAATGTCTCCTTTACCACCATTGTTAATTTTGTTCATGCTAGATCCAATCATTTACTAAATCCAGGAAGGATAATGTGAGAATATATATAAAATCGTAATATAATATATTTTGAGGATGGTAAACACTAAGATATAATTATTCCTGTTATCTTAAAATCATTAAATTAATCTTCACTATCTATGAATCTTTAAATTATTCTAACCATTTTGGTTATCTAAAATTTTTCACTTCTGCTTAAAAAACAACCTAACATCTAAAGGTATCTAAACCAACCTCTGATACCAACTGTTAGTCCGAAACCATAAATAGTAAATTTTTTAAATTAAGTGAATAATTCTTATTGAGGATCTTTTCAGGTTCATATAATTAGATTATTATGTCATAAATTATAAATAACAACGTGAATATTAAATGTAGACACTTCTACACCATATCAAGTTTTTATAAAACAACAACTCTTTAAAATGAAACATTTTTTCATCCATGATTTAAATAGAATTACTTTTCCTTGATCTCATCCCTTCAATTGTTCGTCTTTATATAATATAAAAAAACAATTCAATACTAGGATGCACATAGAAAGCTCAATACGGGATACAGAAAGATGGAAAACTATTATTTTTACAAAACAACATGTAAATCAAGACAACATAATAATATTGTAATACTTTTCACCATTAAGAAGTAGAAAAAACACATTACTAGACAAACGGTCATTAAATAGCGTTTTTTAATCAAAAACATTACCACAATCCCCTATAATGTAACATATAACATATGATTCTATCTTGGGACATAAACATACATAAATGGAATAATCATACTGTTGACTTCCAGGCATATCCCTAAATGTAATAACTATATGGTGGACATATATTCCGAATTCATTATAGGTTATAATGTTACCACCCGTCCTTGGTTGGTCACAGAACCCCCTGTCATTTGGATTATCATGTAACCACCCATCATTGGTTTATCATGTAACAACTAATAAAATTTCCAAGTACCATTATATAATCAAAAGAAATAAAATATTGAAAATATCAACATTTCACTAATAACATTACATTTTCAATGACAATAAATAATTATAAGATATTGAAATAAAAAATTCATTCCAAAATATATTTTCTATATCAAATGACCCAAAAAGGTAACAAGGGATTTTATTTATGTCTAAAACATTAAGGTTTATTGAGGAATCCTAATAACGATTACTACGAGAGAGCGGCTTTTGTCAGTGCATAAATTAAAATGGTCCTTTTATAATATAGTAAAACTCTTTGCTAAAAAAATATTACCTTTGAATGAAATAAATATTCATAGGGTTTTATTATACACCATATAAAAGTAGGTTTACATTATAAAAATATTCCTCAATGATGGGTGATTGAGACAATTTCCATTAAAAGAACATCTTGTAAATAAAATAGATCAATTATGTATATTAAATATAAGTATACATATGAAACGTATAAATATAATATAGGAAATAAATATTTATTTCTCATAAAATCATCGGGTTACATATTAAAGATGTACAAGATCAAGCCATTCAATGAAAATTGGGTTAAGATGTTTCCTTACCTTGTGTCTGACATGACACATTCATTCTATAATTTCCTAAATAATAAACATAAGTTAATTTATAATTTCTTTAAATACATTTTTAATTTTATTATACCTTTTTATATATTATTATCATGTTATAAAAATTACTTAATTATATAGGATCATATCAGACGTGTTGTCGATATTCGGTACTTGAGTAAAAAATGAACATCTTATAATTACTAAATGTCCATGTGGTTAAATGGTCATTATCTCCAGAATCATATTAATTATTTAAATTTAATATAAATCTAGTATATATGGTTTTAAATATACTATATATATATATAGAATATTTCATAACATTTGGAAATAATAAATGAAATTCCCTATTCATAGTGACGGTAATCCCTACGTTTGCATGAATACTACTTTGATTTCTTTATCATATTTAATGAAATAAAAACTAAACGATACATAGGTATAATATAAGTAATTATATTTTAAAAATTTATATATGTTACATATGTTCATTAACCCCATTCTTTATATAATCCTTATATGGAATGGATGAGTCATATCACATTGATGGGTGATAGTCCACACTTACAAAAATGAAGTTATCGTATTTAAACATTATGGAGAGAAAAAAGGTATGATCTAAATGAAAATATAGAAAACTAGAGAAACTATAAATATAATATGTATCATATATAAATAATTTTCCATCATAATATCCACTAGGAGTGGTGGTAGGAGGCAATTTAATAATTATCATTTCGTGAGGTTGTAGTCCGTTGTCCACAGAAACAGTGTGTTCTATATCTATTAGATGGAGGTGTGTGAGTGTAGGTAGAATACTTGGAATATATAGATAATATTATATTTTATATACTATTTTGTTTATAAAATAAATTAATAAAAAGAGTTTAGGGTATAGATAATGGAAAATAAACGAATGAAGCTTGAAAAATACATTACCTCAATTCAGGTAACTCATTTTAATTTAATCTAAAAGTCTTTCTTTGATTTTTTAGTTCCTTATATAAGAATTATATGAGTAAGGGGTGATTCTGGGAGCATATTAGAGAAATTTTTGGATGATACATGGTGCTTGAGAGGTGTGAGTAAGGGGTTAGATGTTGTGGCCTTTTATAAGAGGGAGGACGGGTACTTTTAAAAATATCATGAAATATTATTTTATAATAAACATAATTTATATTTAATAAGGCCAAAAAATCATTTAATTAGAATATACGATATGTATTGTTCTATTTCCTTTCAAAAAATAGGTTTTAGATATGTTTTTCCCCCAATTTATCTTTATCTTTTATCTTTTATCCATTGTTAACTCATTTAACTCTTACAATGTCTTCTTGTATATTCATATATATAGTTAATATAGTTACTATAAATTTATAATTAAACCTCATGTGGTTCATTAATGATAGGTTAAACATTATCTAAGTCATTTTTCTGAACAATATATTTTTAGGACAAATATATCATTTTATTAAATATTATTTGTTTTAAAAACACATTCATGTAAATTTTTATACTTTTCATATCCTGATTTTATAGTAAAAATTCCATAACAACTTGATTATTTAAAAAACACCTATTCGAAGATTAAAAGTCATATTAATCAATAAAAATCATGGATGGCACAAAATATTTAAAAATAAATTTATTTTGATATATATATTCTCATTTATTTGAATAATTCACTAATAAGGAAATCATTTTATCATCATTGTTTCATATAAAAATTTATTTATTGGATGTATAAGAATTATTAATAAAATACCATGATTTATGAAACATTTTTATCTATATAATGACTATATATAGTTGAAAGTATCACTTATAAAACCCTATATAAAAATTGGTTTAATAAAACATATATGTTTGGCTTACATTTGTATTTACTTTAAATTAATTCTTATAAGATGACCTTTTCACAACAAAGTGGCACCATGGGATCCCAAAATCAACCCAAGGTTTCCCACGGTCAGAAATATCCCATCCTATAAGATTAGGACTTGTGTTTTTGTAGATTAATATTATTTTAAAATTATTTTTTACCCTTATTTACCACATTTATCTTTTAAACATCATTGAAAAAAATTACAGAAATTACTATTCATAATCTCTAAAAAAAGTCAGTTTTTAAACATTTTGGACTTCCTGATTCTAAATCTGGAATCAAATTCTACCAATTCATTAGAGAAAAGTTACATTAATAAATTTAAAATTAATTCCCTTTGTCAAAACTATGAATGATGGTTTTTAAGAAATAATAACAATCAAATGATTGCCATGTGTTTATATCCAACTTCAATGTGAAATTTTTTCCAATGACCAAAATTAAATTAAATGATAAATATATAATCTATTTACTTATTAAAACTATTAATAGAATAATCTATCTATATAAATATATTAGTTGAAAAGGTGGTTTTGAATGAAAATTTAGTATTTTTCACTCTTCATAAAAATATGTATTTTATCAGAAACCAATAAAATTTTTATCAAAATTAAATTTTGATGTTCCACTTTTATTGAAAAAATATTATTTTTTCAAATTGAACTTATAAAAGTGACAAAAAATATATTTAAAAAAGGTTCTCCTTCAAGAAGGTTGTAAATCATCTTTTAAAATTTTTATAGTTTTTCATGATTAAAACTGGTTTAATACATATTTTATACCTCTAAAATTTATTAGATAAATTTAAAAACATTTAACAAACAAGTTTAATCATAATGTAGTTATTTATATTCATTCCTAGAAATATAATGGATATGTGTTAACTACCATTTAAAACTATAATACTATTATATTAATCTTTAGTATAAATAAATGTTATGTTCAACAAAAGATTTCAATGAATCCCACAGTTGCGTGTTGAGTACTCTATTGGACAAAGCATCCTGTTTAATGTAAAATTAATATCTTATTTATAAGAATTTTTAGAAATAAGAAATTATTATTCTATAAATACCTCATTTATTATAGTAAATCATAGTTGAGATATGGAGATAGATGTTATTTAAAAAGTATACCAATAAATATCTCCATTGAAAATAATAAGAGGTTTAGAGATAAGAGAATTATTTTCTATAAAAACATCAATCCCTTAGAAATTCTTGATCGTATGAGGATAGTTACTAATAACTTGTAGCTTATTCAAAATCACTCGCACATTCACAATGGGTTACATATATCTCTCCTATTGATGTGTATACTCAATAAATCACAAATACTGATCTCATAGGATGTACCATTGGAAAATGATCTGTCTTATATGAGACAACTCTTGGACACTCTATATTGGAGAGTGAAAGTGAAGTGAAATAAGACTACTCAAATAGTTAATGTTTTATGGAGGAATAAAATGTGAAATATATATATGGTAACCTATGGATCTGATCATATAGATAATATATTGTTTAATATGTAAAAATGTAATATGTATCAGTTGAAGTCACATAATGCATTAGAAATATGATTATATAAAAATGTTTTTATTTCATTTTTCTATGTTGGTATTATAATAAAATTCTAAAAGAAAGTAAAAAAAATTATAAAAATGATATCATTATCAAAATAATCTTATCCTGGTTATCATATGTTAAATTTGAGTGATTTTATTGAAGATTCCATTTTCATTGGATAGTGGAAAACCCAAATTCAATAGAAAAATATATTTTGACATAAATAATTTACAATTTCCAATATTTTAGGTATATATATTATATTTTATTATTTTTATTGGATAAAAATACATTTAGTTTTATTGGAATCTTCATCATGAAAATATTTCTGTAAAACCAATTTTATAATTCAAAATTCAATTTTTTGAAAAATTGATTTTCTTCATGTTTTGTGAATTTATTTAAATTATTTTATTCTTTTTTAGTAACTGAACATGGTTAAACTATAAAAAGATTGGAATCATCATGTGAAAAAATTTAATTTATCCTAGATTCATTTTTTCTATAATGAATAGTAAAAATTTTAATAATTAGCTACTGTGGTGGAGGGAAAAAGAATTAATTGTGGTTAGACTAATAAAAAATTTAAATATTTACACATAAACAGGTATAATTCCAAATTTTTAATATATTTAGACCATATAATATAATAATATAAAATTATTTTTTATTTACATATACTTTCACATGAAAATGAAATTATTATATTTTAATATTTTGAAATATCCCATTTGTATTGTTTCCATAAAAAATATAAGAGAACCCCATATCCTCACTTATCTAAATTAAAAGAGCCAATTATCATAGAAAATACATGACCAAATTTTTTCCTAATTTCCCTCCATATATATTTATGGTCCTCCTTTTATTGGAGTATAATCATTTCAATTAATACGTTGTAATTCAAAATGGGCTTCTCAATGAAGTAGTGTAACTAACACTGAGTACGTTAAATTATATTTCTTATACCTCCATCTATAAACCTATACTATACATTTTATAATGAGTAATCATGTATCATATATATATATATATATACATAAATATTTCATTTATTATTTTTATGAAACATTACGGGAAAAATGGCTATTTGCGACGTGTTATTTGCGACGGGGATAAATCCCGTGGAAAATAGTCCGGTTAGAAACTTATTTGCGACGGGAAAATTCCCTCGTCGCAAATAACTACTTATTTGCGACGGGTTAGCTTACGCCGTTGCAAAAGGACTGGCACGGTTTACGCGCCAAATCGCGGGAAAGTTATTTGCGACAGGCGGTAACCGCCCGTCGCAAATAACCGGCAGTGGTAAAAGTTATTTGCGACAGGAATATACCCCCGTCGCAAATACCGGCGGTGGTAAAAGATATTTGCGACGGAAATATACCCCCGTCGCAAATAGTATGTCGGCAGGTTATTATTTGCGACGGGACCCATCGCAAATAACTATTTAACTGTTGACCGTAATAAATGATGGCTAAGACATTTGCAACGGGTACCGTCGCAAATAATATTATTTGCGATGGGATACCCGTCGCAAAATGGACCCGTCGCAAATAATCTAACCTATAAATACCCCCATCCATTTTTTTCGATTCATTCTGAAACTCCATCTTCTCCTTCTCTCAAAATTCTATTTCTAGAGTTCAGCGTTTCTTAAGTTTAATTTTTTCCTCCGGAGTTGATATTGAAGTTTTCAAAAACGATCAGAGATCAACCTCAAATCAATTTTAAAGGTATTTATGTTCATTTTAATTTAATATTTATTTTAAATTTTTTATTAGTTTCAAATATTCTTAATTAGTTGTAATTTAATTATGTTTACATTGTTTTGTTACTTAATAAATTTAAATTATTAGTATTGTTCATAGTTAATGGTAATTAGGAATAATTAGTAATAATTTTCAATAATTAAGAATAAATGCTAATAATTAGTAATAAATACCAATAATTAGGAATAATTACATTATTACATTATTAGTATATTTTATTATTAATATTAAAATAATAGAATTTTTTATATTATATACAATTCTCCTTTCATCTGTGTGTTTTCTGTCACCACATGTAATATTTGTATGTGGAGACAGAAAACACACAGATGAAAGGAGAATTGTATATAATATAGAAAATTATATTATTTTAATATTAATAATAAAATATACTAATAATGTTATTATTCCTAATTATTGGTAATTATTCCTAATTATTGGTAATTATATGAATAATTACCAATAATTAGCAATAATTAGCAATAATTAGGAATAATTAGTAATAATTAGTAATAATTACCAATAATTAGTAATAATTACCAATAATTAGTAATAATTACCAATAATTAGTAATAATTAGTAATAATTATCAATAATTATCAATAATTAGTAATAATTAGTAATAATTAGTAATAATTAGTAATAATGAGGAATAATTACCGATAATTAGTAATAATTAGTAATAATTAGTAATAATTAGAAATAATTAGGAATAATTAGGAATAATTAGTAATAATTACCAATAATTATTAATAATTACCAATAATTAGTAATAATTACCAATAATTATCAATAATTACCGATAATTACCAATAATTAGGAATAATTACCAATAATTAGGAATAATTACAAATAATTAGGAATAATTACCAATAATTAGGAATAATTACAAATAATTAGGAATAATTACCAATAATTAGGAATAATTACCAATAATTAGTAATAATTAGTAATAATTAGGAATATTTACCAATAATTAGGAATAATTAGTAATAATTAGTAATAATTAGTAATAATTAGTAATAATTACCAATAATTCGTAATAATTACTAATAATTACTAATAATTACCAATAATTAGTAATAATTAGTAATAATTAGTAATAATTACCAATAATTAGTAATAATTAGTAATAATGAGCAATAATTACCAATAATTAGTAATAATTACCAATAATTAGTAATAATTATAAATAATTAGGAATAATTCCAAATAATTAGTAATAATTATTAATAATAAGGAATAATTACCAATAATTATTAATAATTAGTAATAATTACCAATAATTAGAAATAATTAACAATAATTAGTAATAATTAGTAATAATTAGTAATAATTACCAATAATTACCAATAATTTCCGATAATTACCAATAATTATGAAAAATTACCAATATTTAGTAATAATTAGTAATAATTACCAATAATTAGTAATAATTACCAATAATTACAAATAATTACCAATAATTACCGATAATTAGTAATAATTAGTAATAATTAGGAATAATTACCAATAATTAGTAATAATTAGTAATAATTACCAATAATTAGTAATAATTAGTATTAATTACCAATAATTAACAATAATTACCGATAATTACCTATAATTAGGAATAATTACCAATAATTAGGAATAATTACCAATAATTACCAATAATTAGTAATAATTAGCAATAATTAGTAATAATTACCAATAATTACCAATAATTACCAATAATTATTATTAATTACAGATAATTAGGAATAATTACCAAAAATTAGTAATAATTATCAATAATTAGTAATAATTACCAATAATTAGTAATAATTACCAATACTTACCCATAATTACCGATAATTACCAATAATTAGGAATAATTACCAATAATTAGGAATAATTACAAATAATTAGGAATAATTACCAATAATTACCAATAATTAGTATTAATTACCAATAATTAGTAATAATTACCAATAATTACCAATAATTACCGATAATTAGTAATAATTATTAATAAATAGGAATAATTTCCAATAATTATTAATAATTACCAATAATTAGTAATAATTACCAATAATTATCAATAATTACCGATAATTACCAATAATAAGGAATAATTACCAATAATTACCAATAATTAGGAATAATTACCAATAAATAGTAATAATTAGTAATAATTAGGAATAATTACCAATAATTAGTAATAATTACCAATAATTAGTAATAATTAGTAATATTTATTAATAATTACCAATAATTAGTAATAATTAGTAATAATTAGTAATAATTAGTAATAATTACCAATAATTGGTAATAATTACCAATAATTAGTAATAATTACCAATAATTAGGAATAATTACCAATAATTACCAATAATCACCGATAATTAATAATAATTAGTAATAATTAGGAATAATTACCAATAATTAGTAATAATTAGTAATAATTACCATTAATTAGTATTAATTTCCAATAATTAGTAATAATTAACAATAATTAGTAATAATTAGTAATAATTAGTAATAATTACCAATAATTAGTAATAATTACCAATAATTAGTAATAATTACCAATAATTACCAATAATTATCAATAATTACCAATAATTAGGAATAATTACCAATAATTAGGAATAATTACCAATAATTAGGAATAATTACCAATAATATTAGTACTATGAAAATAATAAAAAATTTATATAATATTAAAATTATCAATATTTGTAACAGGTTCTGCTTTATTCTCAACATATTCAATTCTTAAAGGGTCGATTTTTAGGTCTATCTCAATAAAAAGTTTGTGTCAATCGTGTATGATGTAAACTCTATAATTATCCTTTCTTGAGTATTTTTTCTAACAAATTATTCAAAACCAGTAATGCTTTTATATTTTATAGAAAAATATCGAACAACGAGGTCGTCATCAATCATTATTAGGTGACCTCATATGGATAATTTAACGTAGAAATCCAAACGGTTCTGGTTTAAATCCAGTATATGTAGAGGGTGTGGAGACTTTTTTATCATTTGCGGCATCAAATCCATAATTTGTTTCAGAAGGCAAAATAAAATGCCCTTGTAGAAAATGTGCATTGAGAACGTTTGACACATTTGACAAAGTGGGGTGACGTCTCTTGCGTTTTGGTTTTCAACCAAATTATGTTTTTTGGTACCAACACGGTGAACGCAGTTCTAGAGCAGGTGATACCAACTTGATTCTGGATCCATACCGATTTCAAGATTTAGTACATGATGTTGTAGGTTCATCTGTTCCACATACAGAAACTCCGGCTGATATAGCTTCAAATCCTGAGTTGGCACCGTCTGAATTTTATGAGTTGTTGAGGTCTGCTGAGGATGCATTATATCCTGGCTGTAAGATGAGAAAATTAGAAGCAGTTTCAAATATTATGGCTATGAAATCAGATAAAGGAATGTCAAACACCTGTTTTGACCAGATATTTTCTTTGCTTAAAACACTGTTACCCGAAGGAAAGGTTTTGCCTACAAATTACTATGAGAGTAAGAGGATGGTTCGAAATTTGGGACTTAATTGTCAGAAGATTCATGCATGTTCAAATGACTGCATTTTGTATTCTGGGGAAAATGAGTCGTTGGATAGTTGTCCCACATGTGGGCAACTGAGATATAAAGAATTACAACTTGGAAAGTCTGGTTTGATTCCTGTAAAATAGTTGAGATATTTTCCGCTTACATCCAGACTTCAGCGTTTATTCATGTCTAAGAATACAGAGACAATGATGTCATGGTATAAAGAGAATATTTCAACTGATGAAAGATTGAATCATCTAGCCGATGGTGATTCATGGAAACATTTTGATAGAGTGCATCCATCCTTTGCTTTAGAATCTAGAAATGTTCGACTAGGCCTTTCCACTGATGGTTTCTGTCCGTTCGGATCCTATGGTAGTCAATATTCATTATGGCCTGTTTTTTTAACTCCGTACAATTTACCTCCATGGATGATGATGAATGAGCCATATATCTTTTTGACTTTACTAATTCCAGGACATCCGAAGAAAAATATTGATGTTTATTTGAAACCATTGATTGATGAATTAAGTTTATTGTGGAGTACTGGTTTCAGTAACTATGATGTTGCAACGAAACAGAATTTCATACTGAGAGCAGCATTGATGTGGAAAATTAGTGACTTCCCGACTTATGGGATGTTATCTGGCTGGAGTACACATGGTCAGAAATCAGGTCCTTACTGTATGGGAGATAACAAAGCATTTATGCTCATTCATAGAAAGAATCCTTGTTATTTTGACTGTCATCACAGATTTCTTCCAGCTGATTATCCTTTTCACAGAAACAGATCTCATTTCAGAGAAGGAACAGTTTAAAGGGATGGACCTCCAAAAATGCTATCAGTTTTGGAGTTAAAATAAGTTGTATTTTCATTACCTCCCATCACTTTTGGTCCCACAATAATCCAACAGAAAATTTCTGGTTTTGGGAAAGAACACAATTGGATTAAACGTAGCATATTTTGGGATTTGCCATATTGGTATGATTTTTTGGTCTGACACATGTTAGATGTCATGCACATTGAGATGAACTGTTTTGATAATTTGTTTCATACAGTTTTGGATACTACAGGAAAGAGAAAAGACAATGTAAATGCACGTTTAGATCTTGCCCAAATTTGCAGGCGTCCAGAACAGGAACTGTTTGAGAATGTCAGAACAGAAAGGTTACTGAATCCAAAAGCAGCTTATACCCTGTCTAAAGAAAACCGTTTATTATTTTGTCAGTGGATTGCAGATTTGAGACTTCCAGATGGTTGTGCTTCCAATTTGGGTAGATTTGTAAAGAATGGTCATATTACTGGATTAAAAAGTCATGATTGTCATGTTATAATGGAAAGACTTCTATCCATTAGATTAAGAGGTCTGTTGAATTATGTGATTTTGGATTCGATAACAGACATGTCTCATTTTTTTCGGGAAATTTGTGCGGCTACAGCAGATTATGATGCTCTATGAAAACTTGAAGAAGATGTTTTTGTAATTATATGTAAACAGGAAAAAATATTTCCGTCATCTTTCTTCAACTCAATGGAACATTTGATGTTACATTTTCCATATGAAGCCAAATGTGGTGGTCCAGTACAGTTTCGATGGATGTGCCCATTTGAAATATGCATGCAAAAATTAAAAAGAAAAGTATGTAACAAATCATCTGTTGAAGGATCAATTGCAGAAGCTAATTTGAAAGAGGAAATATCTTTTTTCTGCTCCCATTATTTTGAATCTGAGTATCCTTCAAAACACAACCGAATGGGATAGAACGAGAGGAATATTGATGAAATCGACAATCAATTATCTGTTTGCAACCAGCCAGAGCTTGGTTTTGGTGGAGTTTATGAACGTTGGCTTTCTGATGATGAACATCACAGAGCTCATACGTATGTTCTTCTCAACTCTGAATAGATGACATCAGTTGTACTGTAAGTGTTTATATCACTTATTCTATCATTTATGTTACAGTAAATAACTTTGGTTTTTGTAAGTTGTATGATAATCATATCAAGAAACACATTCCACAAATTATAGCAGCTTCTCTAGAAGAACGCCGACTGAAAAATTTCTCTATGTGGTTTCAAAAACTGGTAACATAAATTCTTTATCTTTTGGAAACTCATTCAATGTATAGTTTACTATATTGATAATTATTTCACAACATTTCAGGTGTCTCAACATGCTGATAAAATTGAAAAACAGTTGTGTATATTGAGTAACCCACCTTCCAAATTTGTTAAAACTTATAATGCATACGTGGTGAATGGATTTCGATTTCACACACATGCATATGGGGAATCAAAAAAAAACAATGAACAGTGGAGTTAGCTTGAGAGGATCTCATCATCGAGAAAATGAAGTTAACTTTTATGGAATACTTGATGAAATCATTGAACTCTGTTATCTTGGACAACATTACATAACCATGTTCAAATGTCGTTGGTTGGATACAGAGAGAGCCGTGCGTGTTCATCTGACTCATGGAATCATCAATATTAAATGTAAAAGTGTTATCGAAGTAAATCAACCATTCTTATTGGGTCAACAGGCACATCATGTTTGTTACGCAAAGTACTGTTCTACATCAAGAGATTTGACTGATTGGTGGAGTGTAATAAAAATCAAAATTGGAGACAATCATTTTAGTCAAAGTGAATGTGCTTTCACTGCTGTGAAAAGAATTGATGTTTTTGAAGAGAGTCATCAAAATCAATATTTTTTAAAAATAGACATGAGTATCGATGACGACACCCCACATTTAAGAGTCGTTGATGATGATGATGTTAATGATGTCACATATGAATTTGAAATGGCAAGAGATGAAGCAACTGGAACTCGAATGGATATCAATGATGTTGAGGAGGAATATGAAGATGAAAATGACATATATGAAGATGATGATGAAGATGGACACTAATATAATTCCATGGTAGTTATATACAATCATAATATATATATATAATTGTAATTATCAATTATTTTCTAACAACATTAACATTTTCTGTTTCAGATGGATGACGAGACATTTCGTGATTTGGCGGATGTTGACCTGTATTTCGATGCGGATGAGTTGCTGGTAGATGACCCTCAGCCTGCAGGCCCTCCAGGGAGTACGCGGCGGGGGCGTGGTCTTGCACGATTGAAGATTCCTGACCCCGTCCCCGAACGACGTCCACGTCTTGGGTTTGATCCACGCACACGGAGGTGTGAAAACCTGTGTGATAATCTGTGGATTTGACTAAGATTTCATTAATCTATTCACATAATAAATGTTTATTATTTTTACAGTTTTTCGTATATAGCAGTCGGACAGGGCAGTGCTATTTTGCGCAACTATTTCTCTCAGCCATGGACCACATGGGAGAAGATTCCCCTGGATGTGCAGCAGGCCATGTTCGGCCATTGGTTGGTACATACATAAATAAATATTTTTTATTTTGAAAAATATTTCATTTCTAACTTGATATATTGATTTATATTTAGGGTTTATGGAATCCGATCGAGGATACCATGCGTGAAACCATCCACAAGGCATGGGAGGTGGCCATGCGTGATCGCTTGTGTCAATTTGTTCACAATTTAAGAAAAGCCTCCATGAAGAAAGCAGGAGTGTTGGATTTTGACGAGTCATGTGGAGCACAATGACCAGAGTACATTTCATCCCATGTATGGGTTGGATTATGTGCGCACATGTTGAGTGGTGCCTTTCAGAGGAGATCATCGGTGGGGAGGCAGAATCCGGGGAGACAGGAGGTGACTCATCGAGCTGGGAGTCCTTCTTTCAGTACTCATAGACAGCATCTGGTACATACATTATATATAAATATTTTATATAACTATAAATATTAACAGTTTATTTTTTATTCTTATAGGCTGTCGAGCACCCCGACATTACGGAGTACGACGTATATTAGAGGATGTAAAGTGATCCAGCTACTGGGGAGCTTAGAGGTGATCGTCAGCATCACATCGTGGTCAGTATTATTTTTTTTCATGTTTAAAAATTAACTGCATATAATATATTCACAATTTTAATTTTAAATTGCAACTACAGGAGTCATATGAGGCCGCAACGTCACAGACCCGGCCTGAGAGTCAGGCCGAGTCATCAGATCAGACCACTGGCTGTCAGTTTGATGAGGCGGCATGGATGCAGGCCACCCAGTATGCCTTCGAGAAGGGCCGGGTAGTTGGTATTACCTCTCGACTGAATCCCGAAGATTATTATGGCAGTGCTGCGATGTTGGCATCCAACTCGAGAGGAGCTCGTCCATCTTCTTCTGCTACACAGTATGAGGAGCAGTTGCGATCTCAGACTTCATTGATAGAGAGTCTCCGACAGGAGCATAAGCAGATGCGTCAGCAGCATCAGCAGCATGATGTGGAGCATCGACGCCAGCAGCAGTTGTACGAGGAGCAGATGAGTCGGTGGCAGCAGCAGCACCAGGAGCAGATGGAGTACATGCACCGACTCACTCATGCTTAGGGATGGAGTTTTCTCCACCAGCATCTACAGATCCCCCCTCCCCCAATCCTTCATATTAGAGTTTGTTATTATGTTATAATGTTTGTTAAATAAAAATATGAATTTTATTCTATTCGTAGTTTCTATCTCATTATAAAATATTAATAATATTATTTTTTGAAATAACAATATTAATATGAATAATAATATTATTTATATTTTATAATATTTAATTTTATATATATATTAAAATTTTATAATATTATAATTTAATTATATTTTTTTTGTAATATTTGAATTATTTTAATATATGAATTTAAAATAATTCAATTATTTTTATATTAATTAAAATAACTTATTAATATTTTTTTATTTATGAATTATCATTCTAATATTATTATATTAATTAAATCATTTATTAAAATTATATTATTTTTTATTTTTGAATTATAATTCTATTATTATTATATAAATTAAAATAATTTATTAATAATTTATTATTTTTATTTGTGAATTATAATTCTATTATTATATTAATTAAAATATTTTATTAATATTTTATTATTTTTTATTTTTGAATTATAATTGGATTATTATTATATTAATTAAAATAATTTATTAATAATTTTTTTACTTTTTTTATAATATTTGCGACGGGATACTATGCCCGTCGCAAATAGTATTATTATTATATCCATTAAAATAATTTAATAATATTTTTTTATTTTTTTTAAAAAAAGAAATTGCGACGGGGCCTGTCGTAATTTCTATTTGCGACGGGCCCGTCACAAATAACTGTTGTGACGGGGCCCGTCGCAATTACTTTTTTTAAATGCTTTTACAAATATACAGAGTATTATTTGCGACATGAAGGATCCCTGTCGCAAATAATAGCTTCAGAGACGGGCACGTCGCAAATAATTGTTGTTGCGACGGCGTTTTCCGTAACGAGCAATTTCCGACGGGCCCCCGTCTCAAAAGGCCATTTGCGACGGGATCCCGTCGCAAATGACCCGTTGCAAATACCCATTTTTCCCGTAGTGAAATAACAATTTTGACCTTTTTTATCAAAATGTTAATTATTGTGTCCCTCCTATGTATGTGTAGAAAACCGCGTTCACACAAAGATATGATTTATTTTAAATCATAATAATTTATGGATGGATATAAATATCTATATAAAATTAATATATTATTGTCTAGAAAAATATATTATTCTATAATTAAAATATCATATATTCATTTTTTCCATCATATATGTTGTAAAACGATAACGACACTCCTTCATATGTGTGGACTACTAACTCTAGAAATATATATGATTCTTTTTTTCATTTAGGATTCACATACATGGTAATAATGATATATTTTACGATTATAAATTATATTTATTATATAATAATTATTCTAGAATGGTTATTTATAATTTAATATTCTTCCTTCAAATCCATCTACAAATGAAAACAAAACCCTTTGTAGGACGAGATTATTAACTACATGAAGTGATGTACTTCATTATTCATCACATATTTATGTGAATTTTTATAAAACTGTATATATTAATTATATATTAAAATTATTAAATTTTTAACATAATAGATTTTATGGAAACCTAATCAATGTTTAATAACTATAACTAATAAATCCATAAATGCATGAAAAATGAAATAGATATCATCTAAACAAACTATTTTTAATTAATATTTTTTAATAATTTTATAATAAGATTATATAATCAAATAATATATATATATATATTTATTTATTATAAATTTATATATATTATACACATGTTTTAAAAAATTAGTAGGAAACATATGACCAGAGGAAAGGGTATGTATTAAAATTGTATATAATTTCAAGATTATCAGTGCAAAATTAAAATTTATGGATATTATATTATTCAAAAAAATTCCCCAATATTTAATTATAAAAATTTTATTCAATGAAAAATAATTTAGTGCCCTATTTTTTAAACATTTGGTAATATAAATGTTCAAAAAATTATTTTGAGTGAAAACGAAATTATTTACCCTTTGGCTATGAATATTTTTCTTTAATATACTAAATGTCTCTAGAATATTTCCACTAGAGATTTATAAAATCATCCATTTATTGAATATTTTAATTTATAACCTTGATCAAAATTATAAATTTTTTTAATGTAATAATGTGGTCAAATTAATGAATAAATATATTTTAAATAAATTTGTGAGAAAAATCATTGTTTTAGTAAATAATGTATAAATAAATATTCCAATCATCATGATTACACTTTTAATTGATGGTTCCATTATAATTTTCCATTGTAATTTTTAATTAATTATTTTTCCTAATAAATTATAAATTTTATATTTTAAATAATTTATTTAAAAATTATTAATGATAGTGTCCCCCAGAAGTATTTGTGTTGTCTTTTAAATTTATTCTCATTTGTTGAAACATTAATTGATATTATTTATTATTCACTAGGGATACGATCCAGTGATACAATTTTTATTCATTATATATAATGTTTATTATTAATATAATTATATATTTATGAAACTTATTATCATTTCAGTGGTTTAATATATGATGAAATTTTAAATTTTTTCACAGCCTTATGAAATACATATGAAATGAGTGTTATTGTGTGATTTATTATCCTATTATATTTCTCCAATAAAAGGTTTCGATATAAAATATGCATGATAAAACTATATTATGAATGAACCTAACTTTATTATCAGAAAATGATGCAAAAACTTCATTTCATGTCCCTTATTTTATGCGTAGACCTGGAATCATGTCTATATGTTTCTGTGTGGACTTTATTTTATTTCCATAACATATTTAGGTATCCTGATATCATTAATACATGTTAAAAATTGTATAATGTTATATTTTCTCCAAAAAAAATATGTTTTTAATGATATTATCTCTTGGATCATGGTTTTAATGGATCCACTCTTAATACTTTGGTGTTTTGTTATGATAAATCCTTTGTCTATGAATCATGATTTATGATATATGAATAGATTCTTTTGAATTTTTTTTATAATCATATTCTCACATCATTATGTTTAATTATGGTCATATATTTATACCAAAAAATTTTAACCTTCCTATAATTACAGCCTCTTATCCTAAATATACATTGCATCACTTTTAGAGAATACATAATGCATTACAGAAATAAGAACCTCAATGGTTGTGTTAGTTTAGTTCTATTGAAAATCTAAAAACATAAACATTGAAACATTTTTAGCTAAATTATTACCCATTGGGTTCATCATGACTATAAACCGTTATGTACACATCATACATAGTCTATTCCATCATAAACTAGGAAAATAAAACATAAAAAATCTGTCAAATTAAATGATATATAAGGGTAAACAAGAGAGATTTGTAAGCACAAATATGATCATAATGGTTTGGTAATTGGATAATAACATTATATGATCATAACCGTGTATATCCAAGTTCATAAATATGAATAATTGCATAAATATTGGATGTTCATAAGAAATTAATCTTAAGGTAATCAAGAGAATATTCCTTGAATAAATAAAATAGTAATAGGACATGGAATATTGGAAGACAAATAGGCATATTAAAATTGTTTCCATATTAGATCATTCATAATTCTAAGGACATCATAGTGGTATAGTTTCACTACCAAATCCATCTTGTTAGTGATAAATCACTCTAACTACTATATTAGTAGTCAATGATCTATCTAAATACCATATTAGTGGAAAAAGACCATTATTAAATAATGATAACTATATATTCCAACCATGCCAATATCATGAGTTATAAATCATTACCCAATTCATTGTCGGTATATATTGGTCCCACACAACTTATAATGATACCCTACATACTTGTTCAACTATATAATAAAAAATCATCATATTAAACCCCCTAAATTAAAATGGGTATCATAAACATGTAATAAAATCATAATATTGAGGACAGAATATATGTGTAATAATCATTCCATCAAAACATAACCCTTTAAAATAAGTAAGTATCATAAGAATATAACACGTGGAAGAAAAACATTATTCATATTCATCATTCCATACAAACATTAATAAATAATATAAAAAATATTAATATTATTCTTGTATAATGTCTCCATAAATGAATGTGTAACACCCAAGGATTTCATCCTATATAGAAAATTATTTGGAAGGATATTTTAAAAACAATTCTTGAGGAAAATATTCTTTCTTCATGGAATCACTTTTTTATAACATAAAAAAAATCAGAACCTTTTCATTGAAAATAGAATTGAAAACATATCATGGAATATCTTTAAAATAAAAAAATTCATTTTAAAATGAAATTTATCTAAAATGGAAATTTAAAAATCAGTTTTTTATAAAAAACTGTGTAACATGGTTTTTTGAATAGTACATAGTTCTTATTGAATAGAGAGATGTGGTCAGATTTTCATAAAGAATTTCATAATAATGATAATTATAAAAGTTCTAGAAAATTTATTTATACATTAATATATCACGATTAACTATTGAATAAATAAGTAAATAATTTTTTTTGAAATATACATCATAAAATTTAATTAATTAATGAGTAATCACAATCAGTCTAGATAAATATTCGGATTGTTGCAAGAAACAATTACAACTTAGTGAATTGGTATCATACTCCCCATGTAGAAATTACAACTAAACAAAACATTAAATTTCAAAAAATATGGATTTGAATGACATAAAATTTCAATGGGTAGAGTGTACACCTCATAGAAGAATATAGGTGCATAATATGACAAGGGCTAGAAAAAAAAGGGATATTGAGACCAAATTACTGTAGGGATTTTCTAACTATGGAAACAATAACCACATGAAATATGGATCATAAAATTTATATTTAAATACCCATAAATTAATATATTATAATCATATAATATATTCTTGGGTAGTATATACTCCATACAAAAATAATTGTTGTGAATGAGGCATAAATCTCCTAGAAATAATAGTGAGACAAGAAAACACTTACCTTATGACTTGATTCTCATCATACCCCCACTAAACATGTGCAAAATAAAAATAAGTTTACTATAAATATAAAAAATGACCATATTATTGCATATAACAAAAATTATTGTTTTATTTTGACTTCATATTACCCATTTATTGACAATTCCATTTTAATGTTACAGTTCAGGTAATATATGCTTCGTTTTTCATATATATATTTTGAATTATTGTTCTTCATCATCATACATAGATAATTGATTAATTATTTAAATATTTTTTAAAATTAATAATTATCATATATATTCAGTATATAAATATTTTTAATAATCAATAATATGTAGAAATAGAAATTGAAATAAAATGTTCATGGCTATAGTATACAGTACATATCCATGAATGTTGTATTGATTTTATTTTCATTTTGAAATGAATAAGGTAAGTTAAATATATGTATATATATATTATATAATTACAATATCTTTATTATGACACATATTTAATATATTTTAACTAAACACATCCTAGAAACATTCTATATAATGTGTGTCTAAATAAAATTCCTTTTAGAGACATAAATAAATCATAAATATCATATATAAAATCTAAAATTTGAATGTCCTTTATAATACCCAACCATGATAAATGGGAATGGAAGAACTAATGGCATCGTTTTTTGAGGAATTAGTCTGCTACCCCCACTAATTATATGTTCATTACTTGTATAATGGAATTCTGTGTAGGTGTAGTTATAACCCTTATAATGAAAATATATAATAATATTTAGTATATATATTTTTTATGAAATTGTTGAATTAGAATATTTTAGAGGTGGATAATAAAACAAATTGGGAAGGATTTTACATCATCATTGGGTAACTCCTATTATTTGTCACCAAAAGGCTTCTTTGGTTCCAATTCTACAAAAAGGGAGGATAATAAGACTATATTATTGAATATTTTAAGAGATTATGGAATATATTGGATAATCCATTGGCCATAATATGTGTAAATTATTTTGGGGTGGGGGTGAGTTACTTTTTAAGGTAGAGGAGGAGTACAATTCTTCTTAAATTAACAAAGGTCAAAACTATTTAGAGGTCTCCATTACATAATGTGGATCCAATAATTTTACATTTTGGATATATGATGGTACATTTAATAAATATTTCCATAAAATATGTTTGATACACATTTATATGTTATTTTTTCCATTAAATTATTGTTTAACCACAATGTTATCTTTTTTACCTTAATCCGTGAAAATAAAATTTATTACATTCACTAATATTATCCGTCAAAAACATTGATGAACATATTAAAAAATATAAATTATTATGATTCTAAATATTCCATCAATTTTCCAAAAAGGTAATCAATGAAGTGGTATTAATTATTTAAAAATTAATCATGGTGACATGTCGTGATATGGAGTTTTTAATTGAACATGTTTTAAAGGATTGAATTGTTTTTATATTGAAATTCAATATAAATCATGTTGTAATGAAGAGAGACGGATAAATTAATATAAATTTTAACTAATTATACATTAAACCAAAATTAAAATATATATATACTATATATATAAATTAGATGAAAATTAATTTTTTATTTCAAATTTATTACTTTTCACTATTCATAAAAAAATTTAATTTTTCAGAAAAATAAATAAAATTCAGAAAATTATAATTTAGAAATTAATAATTAAAAAATTAATTTTATTTTTATCAAATTATATTTAAAAAATTATATAAAATAATTTTTTTTACTCTTGGAAAGACATAACAAGAATTTTTTTAGAGAAAATAATATTTTCAATCATATAAATACTTTATAAAAAATGAAATTTATTATTATAAATATGATATATTTATTTAAGCCATTTTTAATAATATTTAAAATGTATTTATTACTATACATATTTTTATGTTTAATATCTATGTTATAACTATATTGTTTAAATAATTATAATTATAAAATAATTAATTTTAAAATCATAGTATTGTGTGTAATGAAATCACAGTCTCTTTATATTGTAACACAAAATTATCAATGTGTATTACATAACACAATATTAATTTAGTGTATAGTGAAACATAACAAAAAAATTATTAATAGATATTAATTACTTGGGAAGTGAAATTATACCCCCACTACATAAAATTAATTTCTACCTCTAATATTTTTATTCTTATACAATCATATGAGGGTACTTCTTCCTTATCATATCCCCAAGATCCCTTGTAGCCTCATCTAATAGGTTATTTATCTAAAAAAATTGACATGGTGATTGTTATTGTTTAATATAACATTTTTGTATAGTCAAAAAATTTCACATGGTTGTTCTTTAAGAATGATCATGTTCAAGGGGTATGTCATCTATAATTAGTACCAATGATGTTCTAGGTATGTAATTCCTCATGAGAAATTTGTGGAGTATATGATGGACATAATAGATATTTTGAGGAAGTTCCAAGAGATAGTTTATTGTTCTGATTGAATCATGAATTTCAAATAGGTTTCTATACAATGGGATTAGATTACATTTCATCATAGATAAAATAACTTTCATTTAGGGAGTTATTCATAGAGTCAACATCTCACAAAAATAAAATTATATCTCACACCGATGGTTGATAACAAAATATTTACACTAAAAATGAGATTCATTGATATGTTGTTGAATTCTTCATACCTTCTCATCAATTTACTTAGTGATCTAAGGTTCCAATAATATTAATTATCATAATTTATCACAACATGTTAGAGATATATTTTTGTTCATATAGAGTGATTCATAATGTTCCATTTGAATTCTCTAGTGAATGCTATTTTTCTAAGAATACACAATAAGAAAAATATTTCATACTAACCAACTATTAAATACAAAGAAAAAGATCTCAAAATATGCTCTTGGGTTTGAATTATTGTTCCATATTGACCATAAATCTTAGGATGATAAGAATTTTTTTCTAATCAATTATATTTCATGTGGTTGCAGATGACTTCTCCCGAAAATTAGGTAGACCTTGGTTCCTTATCATATTCAATAGAATGTTGTACTCTATAAATCCTTACCACATTCTTAATATATATCCTAGTAATAAGAAATTGAGAGAATAATTCACTAATATGATTCAAGTGTCCTGTCTTTGTAAGCTGATTGACTACCACACATATAGCTTTAAAATTATTAAAGGTCTTATTTCGCTCAACAGAAAATTCCATAGTTATGTACTCCCATTTCATATATGGAATGTGTAATCGATGCAGCAAAAACATTGCCATTTTAATTTAGTCCTTAACATTCAAGAATACCAGGAACAGAGATACAAACTCTTTGATATCTATCTTTATTCATTAACAACAGAAGTATTCTTTCAATTCACTTTTCATCCTCATACATCCAAGATGAATATATAATTAATATCAAAACGATTACAATAATTATTATTTAAATCTAGAATGGATGGACCACATACATGGTTAATGATCCTTATCATTCCATCACTATCACTGTTAATCTCACTAACATTTCTTACCATCTTATGCATCTATACATCTATCATCTACACCTCTTTAATCAACACATGCATATATAGTTTAAAATTCAATTATGAAAGATAAGATTTTCCCATTCTGTCATTATTTCCAACTCTATCATGTTCAAATCCAAAAATATTGGATCTTTTATAGTCCTTAATAGGTATAATATTGTAGGTTCCTTTCAACTAAAAGTAATAACCACCTTGTTTCCTTTCACACGATGGTAATGTATTGGATGTCATAATCTCTTATCATCTCTAACGATATTCATTGTAAAATCATGAACTCCTTATATGTGAATATATACATCATTATTTTATGATCATTATATATATCACACTTTTCTCCATAATGATAATGCCTATATATAATTAACAAAAAATTAATATTACTAACTCCAAATCATGAGATCTATATATTCTCACATGAATGATAATTATTCATGAGGTGTATTCTATAATAATGTTTTTGTATATAATTACACATCCCTATATCTTATTTAATGAATCATGTTTGACATACAAATGTTCTCCACTATAGGGAAATGTAATAATGGTTGAGACAACTAACCTTATCTACAATTCCATGTTTTTATCCTCACATTAATATCTCCAAAAAAATCTTATAACCCTTCCAAGACAACATGGTAATAGTATTATATAATAATGAATAATTCTCCACAAACCATCGATAATATCTTGTTAATAGAATAAAACCAATAATCTTTGTAACCATGGTTGGTCGAGGCCAATATTCAATAGCTTTTATCAATGGTGGATCCACATATATAACCTCTCATGAGTTTATATAGCCCAAAACTTATTTTTACTATGAAAATGTTCACATTTGGAAACTTTTTCATACATGTTATCCATTATTATGGTTATTTGTACAATTCCCAACTATTCTTAATCATGTATATTTCTATTTTAATTAATAATTTTATCATCTATATATTAATAGTGTCCACACCATACACTAACTGTCTCTTTTGATTTATTATCCATATTGACCTTCAATTAATGATATATAGAATGAAGGTCACTCTTGGTAAAGTATGTAGCTCCATAAAATTGGTCAAAAAAGTCATCAATTAGGGGAAATGATACTTTTACATGATAGTGATCATGTTTAACTCCTAAAAATAAATTTAGATATAAATTGATCCATCTTATATTTTCAAAAAAAGAACATGTGACCCCCAACGTGACACACTATCCCAAATAAAACCCTTTTAAATGATTTCATAGAATTTATTTATTAATTTTTACAACTCAATTTGTTCTATTCTATGGGGATTTATTAAAATTGGTGTGGAAATATGTATGTTGTCCTTAGAGAACTCAACGTCAATTTTTCTGAAAGGATAGTTAACTCTTCCAGAAAGTGATCCGAAATTTCCTCAAAAATATGAATATAATTGATGTCATATTAATCACCAACCAATTTACATAAAAATCCCATCGAAATATCAATATCACTTATACATTGGATGTACTCCCCTTAGGAAGTTCATAATTATCAATCCATTGTTAAATGATCATAGGTTAGTTTGAAATATGAAAAGTAATATTCATTTAATGTCAATTTATGAGGAATTTTTGAATAAAAATATACTAATATTATATGCTATCATAATAATCATCCAAAATTAATAATGAAAATATTTTCAAGAAGTACATTTCCACAAATGAAAAAAATAAGAATCAAATACTTGATATTCAATCGTTGTACAATTCAGGTTTTACACTACTAATTCCACATATAATCATGTCTGAGGAATATTAATACCCTTTGCAAATTCATTAGTTAAGAAAGAGTGGGTCTATAAAAAATCAAATAAGACCTTATCAGTTCTAGTGTGTGTGGTATGCGTACCTTCCATGAAATTATTATCACATCCCTGATCAAAAACAATTATTTCTATAGATTTAACCCTTTTCACATGAATTAACTGGTCATCAAAATTTATCATCTTAATTAACCTTCTGGATTGTAAATTGGTATGGATAATTCCAATTATCTAGACACATGTAACGCTAATGTAGGGGAGGATCATTCTATGCAGCTTTATATCTAATCACATCGTTAGCTATCTTCTTCCTATCATTCCAAATTTAAAATTCTCAATGACCTTCCATTCCAAAATGAAAATATTTGTTAGACCACACAAGAAAACTTATTTCATGATTTTTTCAACACTTATAACATGAAGGAAAGAACATATAATTCTCTTCATAGTTTTTATATTTTTTATTGAACTTGATCGTTATTTTCTTTTAAAAACCATGAGATAAATTCATAACTCAAACCTCCGTTTCAATCAATATTTCACAACACTCAAAATCATTGTATCAACTAAAGTCTACTATTAAAAACAATATTTTTAAACATAGATATAATCAAATTAAGAACCAATCAAAATTACCATTATGATGGATGAAAATACTAGATGTATACCTCGAATGTGTTATGAAGTTATCCTCTAATATACCAATATATTCATGATAAATTTTATTTAACTAAGGGAACTCATTCCATATATTTTTAAAAAGAACAAGATGAAGTTTATTATTGAAAAATATGTTCTTGAACTTGTACCAATTCATGCATTCAATTTTATTTATTACCTCAAATTATTCACATATGTCCAACACTTCTCCTCTTCTCCATCTAGTAGATAAATATCTAAAATTAATTTATAATGTTCTAAACAGTTGATAAGGGAGAATATCATTTTAGATATACTAATCCATTTTTCAGAAATAATGATCTTATGACCCTTGGAAATATGGTGGGTGATTCCTTGGGAAGGGTTCAATAAAATGTATTCCCCTACATTGCTCATATGGAAGTCCATCAGGACTCATAGATTGATGATGTTGGTGACAATAATAATGATATTTTTAATTATATAAACACTAGAATTCATAATCTCATGTAAATAATCATTAAATTTTCATCATAATCATAATTAATGTGGTACCTTTATGTTCCATCCATTGACTAAAACCAAAAGGCAAAGAGTAAGAAATAATAGTTATAATAGGGTACCCCATAATCTTGAAAACCCACTTATAATATATATAAATTATGACACATTATTTACTCAATGATACCTTAGGTTTATCTTAGGTTATTCATATCCACCATATATTTAAATCTGTCATCATGTATTGTGAAGAGTTTTTTAATTCCAATGAATATTTATTGACACTGTCAAAATAGCTATGTATGAAAGCCCATTTTCATTCACCAGTTCCTGACCGAGTCTTCCTCAATGTGGGTTTTTGGGGTTGTAACCCATTTTTTTATCCATTATGGATCCATGTCAACTTTTGGTACCATTTTTTATGCATTACTATGAAATTACTTATTCTACCCTTTTTCAATATTCTTGGAATTTCTCTAATACATTTCATTATTCTTTGACTTATCCTTATATATTTCTATAGGGTTGTCATAATGTTTTCCACATTATAGTTTTCAATGGATAAGTAAATATATTTTTCATACTGATTATAATGACCCATTCTTCTCACACATATACAAGACATCACTTATTCAGAATACTAAATATGTTACCCAACAAGATTACCAAAGGAAAAATTATTTTAGTTTCTTTATTATAATTGAAACATAAACACGGCTACATAAGTACAATACATTTTTATCCAAATATGTTATTAAATAATAACACCCTTATCAGAAAAATAATTCATAAATATTATCTTTAAAAAATTGGGAAATAAAAAATAAAATAATGGTGATTTATGATGGTTAGTTAGGGTGAAAAATGGAGATATGTATTCATATTCATGAATGTAAATCTGTGAGAACAAGATTACAACATTAGAACATCATACCCTGCATATTGAAGATCAAAAGCATGAATCATGGAGAAACTATTGATAGTGAAAAATAAATGAATCATAGTGGAATCAAGAGTATAATGCATTAAATAATAAAATTGGAATAAGACACGGAATTTTGGAAGACAAATAATAATATAAAAATGATTTTTGTAGTAGTTAAGGATTAATTACAATGACATAAAAGATGAATGAGATCATTCCACAAACCAAATTGGTATTCATGGTTCACTCCCATGATCATCTAAGTAGTCAAGGATCACTCCCAAAAATATATTAGATGAAAATGTTTGTTACTAAACTGATTACACTCCCCATTCCACCAGTGTAAATATCATAAAATATAAATCATTAATAAATGAAACAGAGGGAGTTATATTTCCAACAAATTTCATTATTAAATTATACATACTTGTGATGAATAATCATAAAAAATTATTATATTTTATCCAATGAAATTAAATTGGTATAAAAAATGTAATTATAAGGACGTGGCCTTAAACATTACATGATATTAAATTCAGATAATAATTCCCATTGAGGATCCTTTAATGATTACATTTTTGTAGAATTAGGTTGAAACTATTACATTGAAATTAAAAGATTAAAATGTATACATTTATAATCTATCCATATTTTTTACAATAACAAATCTCTTTATAAAAAAAAAGATTTGTTTTCTTCATATAAATATTCCTGAATTATTCCTTTCCCTCACCCTTCCTTATAACCTGTGAAAAACATTTAAAAAACATTGGATGAGAATAAAAAGATTAGTAATGGCTATAAAAAAAGGAAATAAAACATTAGTCCATCAATATATACAAATCAATGAAATCATAATTTCAATCTTTACCATACCACACAAAATCCCAGGTTTTAGTAATAACACATGGAAATCATAAATCATAAAGGAAACTCGTGGAATCCATAATGTACTTAAATTTTATCTTTCACAAATATGCAGGGAGTTACGTTTTTAAACATTATATTACATAAATATTTTAGGAAAAACATTAACGTTAACCTCTTACATGTTACCTAATGCATTAGAGAGCTATCTCGGGCTCACAACCCTGGGTTTATCACAGAACCACTTTTATACATAAACAGTGCCCAAGAACCATAAAATAATAATAACACATTAAAAACATAAACTAAATACAACATTTCTTAATTTTAAATTACAAGATTTCATTTCAAGATATTGACATAATATGTTCATTTCTATCATTCAAAAAGAATTGTTCTGAATCAAAGTATCTCATACCACGTTTAATATTTGGAAAGGGTTTTACTTTTTAAAACATTAATCCACATATAAATAATTCATTAATAAAATTTTAAAAAAATGGAAATTAATTTTAATCATTTATAAAAATAAATCTTCAATACATTTAAAATGATGTTTTAGAGAAAGAGTCTCATAAAATGTTTGAAACACTTGAATAAAAATACTTACTGAATAACATCAAAATAATATTATAATATCATGAGTATAAGGATATGAATGATATAAATGGTAAAATGGTATTATATAAACATTATAGGCTAATAAAGGTGCACCATATCATGTTATGTCTCAAATGGATGAGATAGAGACATAGTCTCTTACAAAAATTCAGTATCCTAACAGTGTCACTTTATAATTCATAAAACGAGTTGATGAAAGAGAAATTGATATATCATAACATGGAAATACTATTTAAAATAATAAGGATATATAATAACATATCCCATCATAAGATAATGGAAATTTTAAAAAAGAACAAAAAAGAAGTTTTGATTATAAGAGGAGGGAGAAAGGTTCCCAAACAAAGAACATATTGTTACATTAAGGTTAAATCGATGACATAACTATGTGTTTCAAACATAAATACACCCAATATATGTGTATATTAATTTTAAAACAATATCTTTAATTCACACATATTCATAAAATGGCATAGATAATAAGCAGATGTTTAACCCAAATAATGGAAATTGTGTTAAGAAGTCCCCTTACCTTGTGTCGGACTAGACTTGTTCGTCCATTAATATCCTGAATAATAAACAAAAGATAATTTCTAATTTCATAAAAAAGTTTTTAATTTTTATTATTCAATTAAAATTACTTATTACCATGTTATAAACATTACATAATCATTAATGTTAATAATGTCCATTTTGTCGATATTTGATAGTTGACTGTAAAATGAACTTCTTATAATTACCAGATTTCCATGTGGTCAAAAGTACATTATCTCGAGAATGAAATTAAAATTTTATATGACATAAATATATATATATATATGATCAATTTTATATATGTATTTATAATAGTACATAACATTTTAAGATAAGAATCAAAATGCACCGTTCAGGGAGACCTTAAGCTATACTTACGTAAGAGAGATAATTTCATTTGTATTTCATATTTAATGGAATTAAAACATAATGGTAAATAGGTATATTATATTTCCATTATAATATCATATATTATTTCATTAACTCCATCCTTTATACGTGCCACATTTTTCAGGACCCAGTCATATAACTTGGAGGGTGTGGTAGCCCATACTTCCTCAAATGAAATTTTCATATTTACCCATTATGGAAACCATAAAGGTATGACATAAATGAAAAATAAAATACCATAGAGATGATATAAATATAATATATATCATATATAAATGTATTTAAATAAATATTTCAAGCAAGAGAGGTGGTAGGATATAATTGAACAATCATCGTTTCGTGAGGCAGTAGTTTGTCGTCCACAAAAACACAATGTTCGTATCCATTACAAGGATATGTGTGGAAGTGAAGTTACAATACTTATAACAAAAAAACCTATTATATTGAGGATACCAGTGGTCTTATGTGAAAAAATGAATAATAAGATCATAGGTAGTGGAGAAGGAAATGAAAATAAAAGAATCCGAGAGAAGTCGTTGCCGATAAATCAGGTAACTTCTTTTGATTTGAGGCAAATGGTACTCTTGAAATACATTATTCCTTGGGTAAGGATCTTATTATTAATAAATGGGTGGTTATATATTCATGGAGGCGTTTTTGGATGAGCCATGGGGCTTGATAGGTGTCTGTAATGGGTTAGAGCTCGTGGCATTTTACAAGAGGGAGGATGGGATCTTTAGGAATTATTGAAAGTATTATTTTATTATAAAATGATCTTCAGTTTCAAAAGGACCAGAACATATTTAATTAGAATTTAATGATCATATATTTGAAATAAAATCTTCCAATAATAATTCCACAGGTATTGGATATTTTTTAATCATTATCTTTTTTGTTTATCCCTTTGTTAACTTATTGGTCTTTTATCATGTCCTCTTAAATATTCTTAATATATAGTAAATATATTTACTAAATGATTATAAGAGACCCAAAATGGATTTTTTAAGACATTATTTAAGTCATTTTTCTGAATCAAATATTTTTATTATTAATTTGTCATTTAATAATGTATTAATTTATTTAAAAACTCATTAAGTAAATTTTAATTTATTCATATCATGACATTAAAAAACTATTTAACAACATTATTGTCTTAAAAAACCTTCATAAATTTAAATATAACAAGTCATTATTTCCCTTAATCATATAATATTCTCCAAAGGGAGAAAGTCTTCTAAAATAACCTTTATCACTTCATCACAAATTTTTTTCCATTATTAAGGATCTACATTTGATAAAACAAAAGTTCCAAAAATCTACATATTCATGATCCATAAATCATTTAACTAAAAAGAATAATACATACTAACTAGGGAAAACTCGTAGCCTAGTGGTAGGTGATTCACCCTTGTCTCCCTTCGGTTGGGGAATTGATTCACATAGCCTTTCCAGATGTGACGGTTTATCACCCATATTATGGGTTGTCCTTTTTATAAAACTCAAAAATAACCCTAACCTATTTTAACCTCAAAGGTTTTATTATATCTTTCATTTTCATCCCAATAAACTTAGACCTCAATATCTTATATATTGTTATTTTTTTTCACCTCTATCTGATAAAATGAAACAATTCCCAGAAGAATGAATATCATACCTTGATCATGGTGTCCATTTTGTTTCATCGTCATCTTGTTCACAATGGTAGAAGGTACATGAATTTCAATAATGAATTAGATATCCTTTAAAATAACTTCCATCCTTCATCTAAATAATCCTTGTACAACATGGGTCATATTGTTGTTTGTAGAATTTTTTTTGGAAAATAATCATGGATGACAAATTATTTCAAAACATCTGATAAAACATGGTTTTCATATAACAGTCGGACCATGTTTGAGTTGAAAATTTAAATAAATGGTCGTTTTAGAATACCATAAGTAAGTGTTGAGGGACTATACTATAAAGGAAAAAACAAATAGTATGAACAAGGGTTTCCTTCTTCAGAACCTTTTTCAAAATCAAAATATGCTTTAAAATATTATGACAATTTAATATATTTAAAAATGCCGTCACAATATTTACCTTTCATGAAAATATGAAAATATTTTCAATATATAACTTGATTAAATCAAACCCATGATCCATGATGATATTTAGGTATAATGGAGCTGTTTGATATCTCAATCAACTTCATAAAAGTGATTTTTGTGCTAGAAATATTTTTACAATCATATGAACATGACTTTTAAATAATTATTGTAATTATGTCATCAGGAAGAGATAACAATGTTGTTTTAGATCCTCTTCCTTCCATTTGTAACCCACATTCCTGGATCAAATATGTTATAAAACCTAGATTGAACAAAACTAATAGACATACAGACTAACCCAGTGTTTAACAAAACTTCTAATCCCTAATGTTGTCTAAATCGACCTCTGATACCAACTATTAGGACATATCCTTAAACATTACATAATATTGATTATTTTAAAAATTCACATTGAGGATCTTTTTAGGTTTAGACTTTTATATAATTAGGCCATAAATATTAAATAAAATTTAAAAAATTAAAAATTGAACACTTCTACACTATCCAAATTTTTGACAATAATAAAACTCCTTAAATAAAAGAAGAGTTTTTTTCTTGATATAAATCTTTTTGAATTATTCCTTTGTCAAACCCATCCTTATAACCTATTAAAATCATTTAATAAACATGGGATGAGAATAAAAATATAAATACATGTTATAAGAGAAGGAAAGAAAAAACTAGTTCGTCAATACATACAAATCGATGAAAACCATACTTTTAAATATTTATCATACAACACAATATACTAGGTTCTATGAATAAAACGTGGAAATCAGAAATCATAATTGTAATTTGTGGCAACCATAAAATTATTACATTGTTTCTTTCACAGCTATGTTGGGAGTCACATTTGGAATATCCATCATAGTGTATTCCCTAAATAATTTTGGAGAAACCTTAATGATTACCTCTATCACCTTACCCAATGCATTGGGGAGCTATCATGGGCTCACCCGCCCGAGGTTTATCACGGAACCACCCATATACGTAAATAGTTCCCTGGAACCATAACATAATCAGAACAAATAAAAAATCATAGGGTAAATATAACATTTCCACATTGAAATAACAATGTATCATTTCAAGATATTAACATGAACAACTCATTTAAAACATTCAAAATAAGAGTTTTGAATCAAAGTGACCCATAACACTTTGAATCATTTCAAAGTATTTTACATTTTAAATCATTAATTTCTGTATAAATAAATCCTTAAAACCATTTAAAAACAAGGAAATTTATTTGAATTATTTATAAATATATATCTTCAAAACTTTTAAAATGATTTGTTGGTGATCGATTCTCGTAAGACGTGGGAAACACTTGAATAAATATATTTACTAAATAACATCCAAAATATTATATAATATCATGATAATAAGGTGATTTATGATTTTGTTTAGAAAATGGTATTATATACACCTTATAGGATAATAAACATTCACAATATCAGATATGCCTCAAATGAAAGGAGATTGAGACATAGTCGCTTATGAAAATTCAGTAGCCTAACGACGTCACATTAAAATTCAGAAAACAAGTTGTTAAAAGTGAAAATGTAATCTCCTCACTTGGACATAATATTTTTATCAATAATTATATATAATATAAAATCCCAAAATAATATAGTGGAAATTAAATGACATAAAAAAAATTAAGTATTTGACTAAAAGAGGAGGGTGAAAGGCTTCCATACAAGGAACATATCACTACATTAAGGATATATCAATGAGAAAAATATGTGTGAAAAAAATACACACATCCAATATAAGAGTATATCATGTGTAAACCTATCATATTTCATTCGAAACATATTCATTGAATGACATAATTAAAAAAATGTTTAACCCAAAGAATAGAGATTGAGTTAAGAAGTCCCATTACCTTTTAGTAAACATGATTTATTATTATTTAATATCCTGAATAATAAAATAAAGGTAATTTATACATTATTAATAACCTTTTACAATTTTATTATCCCATTTATATTACTTATTACCATGTTATAAAACTTACATAATCATTTATGTTAATAACAGTCGTTTTGTCAAAATTTTGTTCATGAGCCAAAAATAAACTTCTTATAATTAAAAGTTGTCCATGTGGTCATAATTAAATTATCAGAATAATTATATTCAGGATTTATATATAATATATATCTAGTGTATATTTTTATTTATAATATTTCATAACATTTGGATATAAGAAATGAAAGGCACCGTTCATTGAGATGGTAAGACGTACATACGCATGAACACTACATTCATTTATATTTCATATTTATTGGAATGAAAACATAATGATACAAATTTATATAATATTTATAGTATAATATCTTATATAATTTCATTTACTCCATCCTTTTATTTGTTCCACGTTTGGCATGAATGATTCATATCACTTTGAGGGGGGCGGTAGTCTGCACTTCCTCAAATGAAATTATCATATTTAACAACTATGGAATCCATAATGGTATTTTATAAATGAAAAATAATGAATAATAGATACAATATAAATATAATATATATCACATATAAATATAGTTCCATCATAATGGCCACCATTAGAGGTAGTAGAAGATAGTTGAATAATCATCATTTCGTGAGGCTTTAGTTCGTCATCCACAAAACAGTATGTTTGTATCCGATAGATGGAGGTGTGTGGGAGTGTATTAAGAATAATTATCATAAAAATAACATATTATAGTGAGTATACTATTTTTTATGAATAAAAAATAATAAGATCATCTTGAGAGGGGAAGTAAAATAAGTGAAACGAACTTGAGAAAAGACGTTACCATTAAATCACGTAACATTTTTTTATTTGAACCGACAGGATCTCTTGAATTTCCATATTCCTATGGGAAGGATTCATGGATGAATTGATTTGTGTTATGAGATTATTGGAGAATATTTTGGAAAAGACACTGGGATTGAGAATTATGTGTAATGCGTTAGAGGTGGTGGTATTTTATAAGAAGGAGGAGGGGTTCTTTAGGAATGTCTGAATGTATTATTTTATTATAAAACATTTTTTTGGGATTCAAAAGGCCAAAAAAATATTTAATTAAATGATATGGTACATATAAGTCTAAATAAAATAATCCAATAATAATTGGATAGGTTTTTGATATTTTTTAATCCCTATCATTTTAGAACACTTTGTTACATTATTTAACATTTACCATGTCCTCTTATATAATCATACTATATGGAATATATATTTAATATAAATTCCAAGAGACCCACAATAGATCATTTATTACATTATTTAAGTCATTTGGCAAAATAATTGATTATTATTATTTTTTAATCATTTAATAAATTATTAATTATTTTAAAAACTCATATATTTTAATTTTTAAATTATTCATATGAAGACTTTTAAAAAAAAAATAACAACTTGATTCATTCATAAATATATCATTAATTAAAAGATAAAATGTCGTGATTGACCCTAAAAATCTTGTATGGAAAACAAAGATTGAAAATATGTTTATGTTAATATTTATAATATCATTTATTTGAATCCTTTATTATTGAAGCAATTACTGCATCACCAATGTTACATAATTATGTATATTTATTTATTGTCTAAAAATTATAAATAATATAACATGATGTTTAAAATATTATTATAATTTAAAATAATATAAATATATGAAAATATCACTTATATAATCCCAAATAAATATTGTTTTACTTAAAGATATATGTTTCTGTTACTTTTGTATTTAATTTAAAATAATTAATATAAAGTCTCATTATCACTCCTATGTGGCTCCATGGGGTCCCAAAATCATTCCAACGATGACCTTGGTTGGAAATATCTCATAAAATAGGGTTAGGATAAGTGTAAGGGTAATTTAGTATTATTATAATATTATTTATCACACTTATTTAATAGATTTACCCTTAAAATATGGTAAATAAAATATTAACTAAAATAAATATTCATAATGAATAAAAAAATAGTTACCTATTTAAACAATTAAGACCTTCTGATTCCAAATATGGAATCCATTTTTACATATTCAAAACATAGAATATTTAGAAATTAATTTGAAATTTATTCCTCTTGTCAAAACAAAAATGTATTTTCTATGAAATAATAACTCTCAAAATATTGACACTTGTTTATGTTCAATTTAAAATTGAAATTACATTAATTGAACAACATTGGATAAAATGTTAAAAATATAATCCAAATATAATATAAAAATAATAATAAAATCTAACTATATTTATATATTAGATTAAATGGCTGTTTTGAATTAAAATGCAGTATTTCTCACTATTCATAAAAATTGACCTTTATTAGAAAAATATCAAAAAATTACCCAAATTAATTTTTGATCTCCCAATTTTAAATTGGAAGCGTATTTTATGAAATTAAGAACATATAAGTAACAAAAAATAAATTTAAAAAGGGTTCCCCATGAAAAGGCTATAAATCTACCTTTCAAGCCTCTATCATTTTATTGGATAAATGTAAAAGCATTTAACAAAACCTGTGTAATCATATTGTAGTGATTCATTTTATTCATTCTAATACAATAACTATGTACTAACAACCATTTAAAATAATAATTTTATTATATTCTTTTCATTATAAATCAAAAATTATTGTTGTGTAAGAATTTAGAGAAATATGTTGTTGTGTGTTGAGTACGGTATTGTAAAAATCATCCCCTTTAACATAATATTAATATCTTATTCATAAGTATTAATAAAAATAAAAAAGGTATTATTCTACAAATACATGGGTTATTAAATTAATCATATTATAACATATAGAATAGACACATGTTTCATAATCATTTAATTAAATCCTAACCAATTAAAAATAACGGTTTTCATAAGAAAATAACACGTGGTAGAGAAATAGGTTTCATAAAAATAATTCCTTCAAAATATGAACCATTCAAAGAAAGAATATGAATGTTAACCATTTATTATATCTAAATAATTACATATGTATCACCAAGGTATTTTATCATAGAAGGAAAATAATTTAAAAAGATCCTTTATAACATATCTTGAGTAAAATATCATTTCAACATTGAAATTTTATTGTGAAAAAATATAAAAAATTAAAATACTTTATCATTCGTAATATATTTGAAAAATTATAATGGAATTTTTAAAAACAAAAAAACATTTTTTAAATATTTTTTATATGAAAATTTCCTTAAAAGGATGTATTAAAAAAATTGAAAACGATTTTGAATATTTACTTTTAAGAATTAAACATATTACTAACCTAACAAAAAGATGTGGTCATATTTTCTTAAATATATTTTATTATCCGTATTAATTTTTAAATTGTGGAATAAATTGTACTCATACAAGAATTTTTCATGAATAATAATATTATAATAAAATTTTGGAGTATTCCTTGAAGTATGTATAATGATATTTCTATAATGAAATAATATTCATAAAAAATCCCAGTAAATGATGAAATTGATCAAATAACACTACCCACCTGGAAACATTGAATCATATTCCCAATGTAAAAAAATGGACATAAATTAAACATAAAATATAATTATTATAATGATACTATGTATATAACATGTCCAAGGGAAGGGTATATACCTCGATATGGGTGAATAACACGACATGTGTCTTAAAGAAAGAAAATTGTGACAAAATTACTTTACTGATTTGGTAATTTTTTAAACATAATATCCATGATAGAGACATTATAAAATGTAGTATTAGATATCCATAAACATAATAATAATAAAAAGATATTTTATTCCCTAGAATTATTTATACCACACAAAATAAACAAGTGGTGAATAAGGTATATGTCTCACAAAAATAAAAGGGAGACCAGTAAACACTCACATTATATCTTGAATCACATCGTGCTCAGTAAAAAATCCATTGTAATTAATATAATATTATTTTACATATTCCAAATAATCATATTACTATATATAATACCATATATTATATTATTATGAATTTATATTACCCATCCATTAATAATTTCATGTGAATGATACGTTTCCGGTAACATCTTCATTAGTTTTCATATTTGTTTTGACTTATTATTCTTGATCCTCTTATATAGATTTTGATTTAATAATTTATATAATGTATGAATGATATAAATATAATATATAATCATTATATTAATATTTAACATTATATATAATATGTATAAATCGTAAATAAAATACATCATTCATAGATATGGTAAGACATATGTATGCATGAATGTTGTTTAAATTTTATTTTTGTATTGAATATAAATATATAAATAATATATATATATATATATATATATTATAATTAAATTATCATCATTATTGAATATTTATTATATATTTATAATTTACCCATTGGTAATACATTCCATGTATAATGTGAGTGGATCACATTTCATTAAGGTGGTGGTAGTCCACACGTCCACAAAAAAGTTATCATATTTACACAAAAAAGAAAGAATAAAGGAAAATGATATATAACAATTCAATAACCATAGATAATTTATAAATATAAGAAATAAAATATAAAATATTTATTATCATAATAATTTCCAGCCATGAGAGGGATTAAATGAAAAATAAACAACATCATTTAATGAGGATATAGTCCACCATAAACATTAACAATATGTTCATTACCAATTTTATGGAAGTATATGTAGGTGTTGGTTGAACAAATATAATAAAAAAATATAAAAATATTTAGGTTATATTGTTTATTATTTAATCATGTAATAATAAGAGTTGAAGTGATAACAAAAATAAAACAATAGAGCTTATCGATTGATGTTTCCTCACCATTGGTAAACTATTATTCGTTTTCACCAAAGGGATTCCTTTCTTGGATTTCATCCCAATAGGAAAATTATAGGATTAATGTAGGAAATTTTTAATGATATGTGGGATGAGTATTGTTGTGAAAATTTGATTTACATGTTTGAATATGTGAGGTTCGAGTTCCATTTTAAAGCGGTGGAGGAGTCCCAATATTTTAAATATATAACAGTAAACTTTATTAGGAGGTCACCCTTCCAAAATGTTCCTCCAATAATTTTGTATTTTATGTCCATGACGGTTTGGGTAGAGAAATTTATATATACTGAAATTTTTACATTTTCAAGGTTATTTGTCCCCTTATAATATTGATTAACTGCTCAATAATCCTTTTTTACCATAATTACTATAAAAAATTTTAATTAATTGAACTAATATTTTTTGTAAAAAATTTATTTCATCTTATGAGAAATTATAAATTATTTTAATTACAAATATATAACCCATTTTTATAGATTTTAATCATATAAGTGGAATAAATTTATTTAAAAATAATCCTACTAATGTGTCACAATTTTGAGTTTTTAAACGAAAATATTTAAATGTTTGAAATGAATTTCTAACCAATTTCAGCGATAAATTTGTTATAACGAACTAAATTGAATTAATTGATGTCAAATATACATAATTAAATATTATAATATTATAACATTATTTAATTATATAAACAAATTATATTAAATAATAGTTTTCAATTAATATTTATTATTTTTCAATATTCAAAAAAATTTTGAAGTTATTCATAAAAATAAAAAAATGGACCATAAGAAAATTTTAACATTTTGAATTCCTAAATTAAAATTAATTTATCAAATAATATTTATAATAGTTTCTAAAATTAATTTTAATATTTTTCACAAAAGATATAACAAGTAGTTCATTAGATAAAATAGTATTTTCAAGCATATAAAGATATAACAAAAAAAATTATGTTTTATAATAAATATATTTTATGAATATAAAAAATTAGATATAATATTTAAAAATTAGTTATTTATATTTATATTATTGTGTTTAATGGCTGTGTTTTAACTATATTTTTTTATGATTATAATAATAAAATGTTACTCTGTAGAAATTCATTATTTTCTATAATGTAACAAGTTAGTGTTGCATATTTCGAAAACATATCATAATATATATTGTAAATAAATAATAACATGGTGTATCATGCAACACAATACATCAAAAAAATTAATTTAATGGAAAAATTGTTTATAAAGACTACGGTGTTAAACATACTAAGAATCTAATATAAACCTTTCTTATATTTCTATATTCCCTATTTTTTTATGGAAGGTTTTATGTAGGTTAATTTTAATAAATGGTCTATTATAGAATATTTTTCATGGAGATACTAAAGATAAATTATGTAATAATATGATTATGTATCTATTCTTCAATGTAACCAATATGTTTATTATTTTGGTGATTTTATAATTATTTAATGTATTGTACATTAATTTAAAAGGCTTTAATATTAATATATATTGTTGATGAGTCACCTCAACATATATATTTTTCAATATAGGATCACCTAGTGTGGCGATCATATAATTTAAATAAGATAAAATTAAAGATGAATAAAAACAGAACTAACCATATTCAACTATATTTCCATGGACTCATGTCCACATTCCCCTTTAACTCCCCATTTTCAACCACCTATATTTTATACATCTCTTATACCATCATGAAAATCATTGGACTTCACACTCTCAATAATATATTTTTTGTTTTGAGAGTATCCCTCAATAGAAAAACAACAATGGTGTCCCTAATGAACATAATAATATATGAGAATGCATGTACCAAATTAAAAGTAACTCGACAATCTCATCTATACACTTGTAACATAACTACAATTTCATATTATTCTATAATGGTTATTTATTTCCTAATAAAAAATGATACAGTTAAAATCATTCGTTGGTACTACCTTTATTGTGGGTATCCTCCATGCTATTTTTCTAATAAAATCCACTATGAGGTATTACATATATCATAGAAACATACCATCCTTTTGGGGTTATGATGTCTGACCTGACTCAAGAATCATCTTTAGAAGCATTAAGTCCAACCCATTACCGTCCTATTATGAGTCATTCATCTAACACACATCACCAAATAGTGGTTAGTACATTGTGTCGAGAATCCTATCATAGGGGGAACACAACCCACATCATACATCCCAATATAAGAAACACACCCATACTAATAATGTAAACATAGAATTATGTCTCTCACTGAATCCAATTCCTAGGGGGGAGGTTTATCCCACCTAAAATTATCTCTTAAAAGGAATTCAAACCACTAAAAAACTCAATCTAAAGGTAATTAATCCCACTGAATGTAAAAACCATGATATTTTAATCACACTAGAAACATCATAAAAGTGGTTTTTTCGCACACTTCAAAATTAGTCTTGGTTTTCATTAATCGTAACCACCCCGCAAACAATATTCGACTAATATTTCTCGAACCCAATCAAATATCATCGTAATATATAATTTATCATTATTCCCAACTATATATAAATATAATCATTTGATTGGAATTATACACAACCATATATCAAACAATATCATTGCATCGATCATTTCATACTCTATAAAACCTATGAGCAATACACCTAGTGGGGATATATTCATTATAATTATATCTTATTGATAAATTTACTTTATATCATACTCAGAAAAATAGTTTGTGTTTATATCTCATCGATAAAGTTATCATATAACACAAGTTGGAATGGAATCAAATATAGGATGTAATGTCTCATTTTAATCACTATTTGAATAATGCATCATAGGTAAAATAGAATAATTAAGGATTATGAATAACTTCTTACTCTAAAACCTAACCATACATTACTATATTTATGTTAAATGATAATCACCATTTCAATTGTTTAAATTGGACTGAATTCAGTAATGGGGCCACATACACTAATAGTTTAATTTTTTTAAAACCCAATCACTAATCCAAAATATCCCTTGCACAAATATATAATTTATATTGCATAATTATATTCTAATGTTCATAACATTAAATAATAACTTTTCCAAATTTGTTTAATTATGTAAAAAAATCCACATTTTCCTACCAACACATACATGTTTTTTCTATAAAATAATACCACAAAAAATATCACCACAATAGTTTTGGATGAAAAAAACTATATGATACGACCTCAAACGAATAAAAAAACATAAATTAGTGAACTCACCATCAATTTCATTGAGTTAGTCAAATATAGTCTAAGGGGAAAACCATGGTCTAAATAGCCCAAATAAATTTTTCACGATGAAAGGGGAACCCCAATTTAATCCATCATTATAAATTTACCCGTGAACTCTCATAGTTATATAGATTATGATTGGAATATCAAAATCCAAATCCTTTCCCAAAAAAGCCACCATATGAGAGAATCATATACCCAAAACAAGACCAATATATGGAAATCATTTATCAAACCAATATTGGGAACCATCTTAGGGATCCAATACCCTTTGATCTAATCTTATCAAATTGGATTAAAATCAATTATAAATTTTATAACAATAAAAAACCTATTAATGAGTTTCAATGATTCTATCCAAACTCACTATCCATTCCAAAGGAAACAATAAAATATACCAGTTTAATTCATCAATTATCAAAATAATAAACCTATTATACAAAAAATATATATAAAATACATAATATTAGGAAATATTATGAGCCATCAATCTCACGAATCGAGTTTCACCTATTGTATATGAAACCAATATCACTTTACTTCTGAAAAACAATGATTCCAATGGTTTCATTCGCCACCTCATTCCATTAGTTGATACCTCTATTTGGAATATGATTAATTAATTATACAACAATTAAATATAATTAACCCAATTAAATTTATAATTAATTCCTTATGAAAAATAAGTGAATAACACACTAAATAGAATAAATATTCCAAATAAAAATTCAATAAAGTCAGGTATACAAAAGAGACAACACCATCACTACAACCAAATAAACCCCTAAAAACCAATATCAATTCTAAATATTATTTCATCCCAAAATGATGGTAAAAAATAAATTAGTTTATTGTATTACCACTAGTGAAACCATATAAAAATTTGGAATTTTCTCTACATAGTGCCACCATTGGATAATAGTCACTAATACCCTCATTAATTATTTTTCCTACAATTATATCGATAAATCATTACCAAAACCCATGATCTATGACCAAACAATTATCTGATGGGATGGGATGTTTCAAGATATTAATAATGATATGAGGAAATCACCATAAAATAAAATGAAAAACAAAAAATATACCCTATATCGAGGGTGGAATAGTGATAGAGAGGATAATATGGTGGTAACCCTCATCCATGTTCTAGATGCCTAAAATCTTGAATACATATAAGGGTTTTCTTATGAAATATGACAACCATGATTTTTATTACAAACTTAAACATGATTTATTACATAAAACTTCACTTATACAACATGGAAGATTCAGAGGTCTAGTGTCTTTGGGGCTTAGGATCATTACCTGATAACATAAAACAATAAATAAAATATCTTTATTGAAAAATTCTTTTACATGACCACTACATTCCTTCGTACTTAGCATTGCATGGGATAACCTGAGGACATACATAAGAAAAGGGTGAGCTATAAAGCCCAGTAAGGGAATAGAAATGGAATAACATGAGGAGTAAAACACATGTTAGACATTTGGAATATCAATAGAGAACATGAGAAACATGAATGTAAAGGCATGATAAAGCATGATAATCATATCATGGAAATGTGGCAACAACACTTAACATTGAATTAGCATGAGCCAAGGCTCATTGCACATGGAGCATGAGTAAACCCTCATTGCACATGCAGCACGAGTAAACCCTCGTTTCACGTGAATTATATTGACTCAACACTTATTGCACATGACGTATCCTGATACTATACATTACCCAATGCATTGGAACGCTATATGGGTGCACCTTTCATAAACATTTCATTTCATGCATAAGTGTGCCACATGGATTCATAAAACATATTCATTTATTCCACGATAAAGGAATGTGGAATTCATACATGAAACTTTATAATCAATAAGTAAATGTTCATAAAGTTGAATACCGTATATGGAGAAATGGGCATGGTATTCACTACACAATGGCATTGGATTAGAAAATCGGTGCGATTTTAGTAGCGTAACGGCGTGACATAAGAATTCATAAAAATGGTTGATGAGAGAGAAAATTGTTCTTCATAATATTTAAATGTAATGGGATCTAATGAAGTCATATTTATATATGTCCCAACAATTTTAATGGAATTTAGATTCATGATACAAAAGTATTGCTTCAATGTAAATGATGAGAGAGAAGTTCCCTTCGGAATTTTGGCATAGTAATGGGTGTACATGGGAGGCATTTAATGATAGAGAAAGGGTCTCCCATAATTAAAACATAAACATGGTAGTATGATGGAGGTTTTAAATCATACCCCAACATTCAAAATTGAAATTAAAAGGGAAAAACAACTTAAATAAAATTAGTCAAAAATGAGAAATGAAAAAAACCCTTACTTGAAGTGTGCTTCCAAAGGCTAGAGAGTGGCTTGTGAGAGGATTCTTGGGAGCTTGGGGCACCTCGGGAGGATTCTAGAGATAGTAGGGCAGAGGTTGGACAAACTCCATAGGCTTTGAGTGAGAAGGAAGTGGGAGCTTGGGTGGGTTTATATATTAATGGTGAGGGAATTCTTTATTATTTAGGTTTGGGACCCCTTATATTAAATTATTCCAAACCACAAACCATCGCATGGTTTTTCCCATGTTTTCTAAAAAAGGTAAAAGGAAAAAAATATTTTATAAGTCCAATGTCTGAACATATTAAAATAATAGGGTTGCTTATGTTGAGGTGAGTCACACTCCCAAGGAAAACAATTTAAAAAGACAAGGTGTTTAATAAGTCTTCAGGGGTCCATTAATGTATTGAAAAGTAAGTCAAACAAACCCAAAATCAGATTATTTTAATGGTAAAACATATATTGGCTGAACATAAATCTTATAGTATTTTATTAAATCACGATTGGGTCATTATGATGTCATAAAACACATTATATATTTAGAAGGTATTTAATTTTTACCAAAAAAATTGACTATCTCAGAAAATTATAAAAAATTCACCATTGGATAATTTTTACATTCTGATTCTAGAAATAATATTTATTTTATATAAATAATTTTTTAAATATGTTAATTTTCACTTTTAAAATAAAAACCGACATTTATCGAAAATTCACGTGTTTTGAAAGAAATGGCTTTCAAGTCTAAATAAAAATTATAATTGCATTCATAAAATTATAAGATCATATAAATTTAATAAAAATTAATTTAATAATATTATATTATTAAATTATTATTTAATTCAAAAATAAATAAATTTAATAAAATAGAATTATTAATTAAATAATAACTAAAAACACTATTTTTACATTAAAAACAATTTACAATTTATCAATAATGAAAAGAACGTATATACATTATTATATACAAAAAAATAATGTACATGAACATAGTACTATAGATTTGTTACATAACCCCTTAAAACAACTACATAATACCTAAGGGTAAGGTGTGCGATGGTGACAGACTTTTGGGTGGCTCGGATAACATCACTCGAGTGGTAATTTCTATCAACATCCAATTTTCCAATAGACGGTCTCGTTTGAGCATGACATGATGATGCTCAGCGTGGGCTTGGTCAAGAGCGAATCCCAAGGATGACACCTCATTTCTGTGCTCTGAAAAATGGGCTTCGTATGAAGCAATTCTATTGGATGAGTCCATCGATTCTTTTATATGAGTAAATTGGATTTGTTAAGGTCCTATATTTATACTAATCTTGTGATCACTGTTCAATGACTATATTAGAAACGGTCAAAATTCTTAACATAAATCCAAAGAAGTTGAAATTTTATATAAACATAAATAGACATTTAATTAGATAAAGATGGATTTCTATTAATGAATCTTTGGGACGTGTCAATATCCCCCCCTTAAGAAATTTATCCCTCGAAAATTTCCTTTTCCCACACTAAAACAGATGTGTGAAACTCAGCATCATCCTTTCCTCTGATTCCCATGTCGCTTCTTTAAACTTAGGGTTTCTCCACAACACCATGATGAGGGGTATTGTCTTATTTCATAGAGCTTTTTCTCTACGATCTAGGATCTTCAATGGTTTCTCCTCAAAAGAAAGATCATCTTTCAATTGAACCACCTTAGAATAGAGTACATGTTAGGGGTACGGTATGTACTTCCTTAAGAGGGATACATGAAATACATCATAACATTGGACATGGTAGGTGGAAGTGCTAGTCGATAGGCCACAACCCCGACACGATCAAGAATCTCGAAGGGGCCGATGTACCTTGGACATAGCCTCTATTTCTTTCTAAACATCATGACCTTCTTCCATAGAATATGCGTAGAAAAACCATGTCTCCAACTTTAAAATCATTGTCTCGTCGACGGTTATCTGCATAACTCTTCTGTCGACTATAGGCTACCTTGATATGCTGATGAATGGTTTTAACCTTCTCCACCATTTCTTCGACCATTTCTAGTCCATTCAGCTTACGTTCACCGACCTCATCCCAACATGCCATTGTTCTACACATTTTCCCAAACAGGGCTTCATATGGTGCCATTTTGATGCATGAGTGGAAACTGTTTTTGTAGGAGAATTCAACCAGTGGAAGATGTTTATCCCATCCTACTTTAAAGTCCATTGAGCATGCCCTCAAGATGTCCTCAAGTGTTTGGATAGTCTTCTCGGATTCGCCATAAGTTTGAGGATGATAGGCCGTCCTGAAGTTCAGTTCAGTATTCAGAGATTGTTGAAGTCTCTTCCAAAACGTAGAGGTGAATCTTGGAACTCGGTCAGATACAATATATAGTGGAACTCCATACAACCTTACTACTTCCCTTATATATATCTTTGACAGTTAATCCAATGAGAAATCCTCTTGAATAGCAATGAAGTGCGTAGTCTTTGTCAGATGATCCACAATAACCCTGATTGCATTATTGACTTTGGATGTCCTCGGAAGTCCAGTGAAAAAGTACATGGTGATGTTCCCCATTTCCATTCTGGTATGGGCAATGGTTTCATCATCCCCTTAGACTTTTTCCTCTCTGCCGTCACATACTGACAGACAAGTCACTTTGATGTATATTCATCAATCTTCTTCTTCATATTATCCCACCAAATGTTTTCTCGGAGATCTTGATATATTGTTGTGCTCCCTGGGCGAATATGGAAATTTAAACTATGTGCATCATCCAAAAGTTCCTTCTATATCTCTGGATTTGATGGAACACATAGTATTTTTCCAAATCGCACAATTCCTTCTTCATTAACCTTAAACTACGAGTATTTCCCTTTTTTGATAGCTTCCACTTTTTCCCGAATTCTCACATCATCCTTTTGATCATCCTTTAAAATTTCCAAAAGAGACAGTTGAGCATTCACTTGTGAAAGGATTTAGGATGTTCCCTTTTTTATGATTCCCATGTCCATCTTCATCAACTATAAAATGATTGGGTCCTTATCTATTCTCATCATTGATAGAATTACTAGGTCCTTTCTATTTGGGGCATCTGCAACCTTATTCGCTTTCCCAGGGTGGTAATGTATTGAACAGTCATAATCCTTGATGAGATCTATCCATATTCTTTGGCGCATATTAAGCTCTTTCTATGTGAATATATATTTAAGACTCTTGTGGTTGGTATATATCTCACATTTCACCCTATAGAGATAATGTTGCCAGATTTGGAAGGCAAAGATCACCACCGATAACTCCAGATCACGCGTTGGACAGTTTAGCTCATGGATTTTCAACTAACTTGAGGCATTGGATATAACTTTATCATTTTTCATCAACACAGAGCCTAATCCCTTCTATGAAGCATCACTAAATACCACAAAAAGTTCCCCACTTGTGGGTAAAGTGAGAACGTGCGAAGTGATAAGACTCTTTTTCAATTCCTTGATGCTTTCTTCGCATTCATCACTCCAAGAAAACATTACTCCCTTTCATGTTATCTTGGTTAGAGGGTTGGAAAATCGTGAGAAATTTCTCACAAATCGTCGATAATATCCAGATAACCCCAAGAACCTACAGATATCTGTTACCGATGTTGGCCTCAACCATCCCTCAATTACATCTGTTTTGGAGGGGTCCACAGATATCCCATTGCTTGTGATTATATGGCCCATGAATGAGACCTCCTTTAACGAGAACTCACACTTGTTGTACTTTTCATAGAGCTTCTCCTTGCATAATGTCTTTAGTACAGTTCTTAAATGCTCATCATGATCCTCCTTGGTTTTGAAGTATATTAGAATATCATCTATAAAGACTTCCACAAATTTGTCAAGGTAATCTCTAAAGACTCTATTCATTATGTCCATGAAGATTGATGGAGCATTAGAGAGTCCGAAAGACATTACTATGAATTAATAGTGCCCGTATCTTGTGCGAGAAGAAGTCTTGGGGATATCTTCTTCTTTACCCTTACTTGATAATATCTCAACCGCAAGCCCACCTTGGAGAAGTATTGTGCTCCACACAGCTGATCGAACAAGTAATCAATTCGTGGGAGAGGATACTTTTTCTTTATCATGATTTTGTTGAGATCATGATAATCGATTCAAAGGTGACTTAACCCATACTTATTTTTGACGAAGGGGACTGGTTCACCCCATGGTAAGCACCTGGTCATATAAACCCTTAATCCAGATTCTCTTGTAGTTGTTTCTTCAGCTCTTCAAACTCTACAACATCCATTCTATATGGAGTCTTGGATATTGGTAATGCACGGGGTATAAGTTCAATTGAGAATACAACATCTCTTCTATGAAGAAAAACATGTAGTTCCTTGGGAAACACTTTCGCGAATTCCATCATAATAGGAATTTCTTCAAAGATGGTTTCTTCCATGGACACAATCATCTCATCCAGATACGCATGATCATAGGGCAGTAATATCAATGAATGAGATGATGGAGCTAAACGAGATTCATCTTCCTCCATACACTTGTAAATAATCGGGGTCGATTCTCCATATGGAGTGTAATTTCCCTCTCCCGGCAATTTATGTTGGATCTATATAAGGAAAGCAAATCCATGCCAAGAATTGCATCAAATTCCACTAGAGGGAGTATGATGAGGTTCTCTGAGAAATTCAATCCACAGATTATAATATAAAAGGACTAATATTCATGGGATGTAAGGATTTCCCCATTTTCCGTACTCACCGACATCTTCACTTCCATGATTTTTGGTGGTGTTGGGATTGTTCTACTAATCATTCGAGATATAAAAGAATGCGTATAACCTGAATCAAAAAGTAAATTCATTATTCTTGAATGAATAACCAGCGTACCTTTCACCACTTCGTTGTCGGGGGTCACTTCAGTAGAAGTGATGGAAAAAGCTCTTCCTTGCTGCCTTGGATGTTGTTGGTTGCCTCTAAAAGCCCTTGGATTAGGGCACTGATTTTCAATATGCCCTGGTTCTTTGCATTTATAGCAATGAAAAATGCATTGAAGTTTGAATGGAGTGTTCCTCTCCTCTATCATAGCTGCATGCCTTTCTTGCTGATAGTTAATAGCTAGGTGCCCTTCTATTCTACACCTAAAGCATTTCCTCGTCCCCTTAAGTCAATTTCCAGGGTGCTTCTTTCTGCACATTTGGAAAGTGGGGTGCTGGATCTTCTTAGCACCATTGGATTTTTCCATTGGACCACCAGCATTGAAGTCCACCTTATGGTTCATATCCCCATGATACCCCTGTGATTCTCCAATCTCTATTTTGACCTTGAGGGCACATCCTACAATTTCCTCATAGATGTCGATGTCACGGATCACCAATGCTTTCCACAGGCTATGCTTCATCCCACCAAAGAAGCGGTCAACATTGCATTCGAGGGTAACAACAACGCCGAAGGCGTATCAAGCAAGCCTTGTGAAGTTTTCCTTGTATTCTCCAATAGATTTTTCGCCTTTTTTTAGGGAAAGGAAGTCCCTTTCCATCTTAAGCCGGAGGGTGCACGAAAAATATTTATTGAAAAACATCTTCCGAAAATCCTTCCATTCCAACGCCTCGATCTCCTCCTCAGGCTTCGTATTTTTGATCAACATCCACCATGAATCAGCTTCACCCTTCATATGATATGCCACCAGGAGAACCTTCTCTCATTCAGAACATTGAAGGATGGAGACGATCATTTCAATGGAGTTGATCCATTGTTCAGCGATCGTGGGATCAGATGATCCACTAAAAGTAGGAGGCCTTTGTATCATGAAGATCTCGATATCGACATGTTCTTTCTTAGGGGGGGTTTAACGTTCCTCTTGACCCGGGTTTCTATTCAAAACTTGAGTTAGCTGAGAGACAAGTGTTACAAAGATTGCGATTACCGCTCCCATTGGATTGGGTATCTCATTAGTACAGTCTTCACATTAATCTTCAATTCGGTCGTTAGCTTGAGTCCTCCTATTACCAGCCATTATCATGAATAAAAGGAAATTTATGGGTAACACATAAAGGGTAATCCAAAGACAAAAGTTGATGACTTATAAATAAACTTGTATTTCCTTAACTCGTGATTCTATAGGCTTCAATCTAGTATTTTCATTATCTACTTTATATCATATATTCTTAGGGGAATTTTTTTAATTCCCTTAATAAGGGCTCAACTAATCTTGTAAAATTTTCAAAACATATCCCACAGTAGTTTCGTAACCAAGAGTGCAACGAGGCCCATTTTCGTGCACTAGTTCGCAATCGATTCTAGCTCAAAGTTGTTCTTTCAGGTTTTACCCCTACGATGCATCTGTGCCAGAGCCGACTCTACCTACTAATATCCAGACAGGGATGTATTTTCTTGATAAACCACTTACTCAGTACTTACCAAAACATAGGGATGTTTTTATTATACTTAGTCTTGTCTCTAAGGCTTTACTAGGGTTTTCTATTCCAAATCCCAAAATTAACTAAACTTATCATTTGATACCAACTATGACAGCCATGATTTTTATTACAAACATAAACATGATTTATTAGATAAAGCATCACTTGATACAAAATGGAATATGGGGAGGTCTAGTGTATTTGGGTCTTAGGATCATTAAATAACAAATTAAAACAATATATTCAACATTTTTATTGAAAACATCTATTACATGACCACTACATTCCCTCGTACTTAGCATTGCATGGGATAACCCGAGGACATGCATTAGAAAAGGGTGAGATATAATGCCTGCTAAGGTAATACACATGGAATAACATGAGGAGTAAAATACTTGTTAGACATTTGGAATATCAATAGATAATAATAGAAACATAAATGTAAAGGCATGATAATGCATGATAATCATAACATGGAAATGTGGAAACAACACTTAACATGGAATTAGGATGAGCCGAGGTTCATTGCACCTGGAGCATGAGTAAACCCTCATTGCACATGAAGCACAAGTAAAACCTCATTTCACATGAATTATCATGAGTCAACACTCATTTCAAATGACGTATCATGATACTATACATTTCCCAATGCATTGGAGAGCTATAAGGGCGCACCATTCTTAAACATTTCATTTCATGCATAACTGTGCCACATGGATCATAAAACATGGATTCATAAAACATAATCATTTATTAAACAATAAGGTAATTTGGAATTCATACATGAAACTTTATAATCAATATGTAAATGTGAAAAATGGTGAATATCCTTTATGGAGAAATGGGCATGGTATTCACTACACAATGGCATTGTCATAGAAAATCGATGCGATTTCGGCAGCGTAACAGCGTGACATAAGAATTCATAAAAATGGTTTTTGAGAGAGAAAGGGGTTCCTCATCATATTTAAATGTAATATATAGTAAGGAGGTCATATAGATACATGTCCCAACAATTTTAATGTAATTTTTATTCATGATACAAAAGCATTTCTTGAATGTAAATGAGAAGAGAGAAGTTCCTTTCAGAATTTCATCATAGTAACGGGTGTACATGGGAGGAATTTAATGGGAGATAAAGGGAATCCCATAATTAAAAAATAAAGAGGGCAGTATGAGGGATGTGTGAAACCATACCCCGACATTCATAATTGAAAATAAAAGGGCAAAACAACTTAAAGAAAATTTGAAAAAAATGAGAAAGGAAGAAAAAACCCTTACTTGAAAGTGTGCTTCCAATGGCTAGAGAGAGGCTTGTAGGAGGATTATTGGGAGCTTGGGAAACCTTGTGAGGATTGTAGAGAGAGTAGGGAAGAGGTTGGAAAAACACTAAAGGCATTGAGAGAGGAGGAAGTGGGAGCTTGGTTGGGTTTATATAGGAAAGGTAAGGTAATTCTTAATTATTTATGTTTGGGACCCCTTATATTAAATTAATCCAAACCACAGACCATCCCATTGTTTTTTCACATGCTTTTTCGAAAAGGAAAAAGGAAAAAAAATATTTTATAATTCCAAAGTCCTAAATTCTTAAAATAATAGGGTTGCTTATGTAGAGGTGAGTCACACTCCCATGGAAAACAATTTAAAATGACAAGGTGTTTAATATGTCTTGAGGGGTCCATTAATGCTTTGAAAAGTAAGTAAAAGAAACCCAAAATCACATTATTTTAATGTTAAAAAATATATTGACCAAACATAAAGCTTATAGTACTTTATTACATCACTATTGGTTCATTATGATCTCATAAAACACATTATATATTTAAACGGTGTTTAATTTTTAGGCAAAAATTTGACTATCTCATAAAATTATGAAAACTTCACCGTTTGATAATTTCAACGTCCTTATTCCTAAAATAAAATTTATTTTATCTAAAATTTTGTCTAAATATGTTAATTTTCACATTTAAAATAAAAACCGGCATTTATTGAAAATTCACGGGTTTTGACAGAAATGGCTTTCAAAACTCAATAAAAATTATAATTTCATTCAGAAAATTATATGATCAATAATATTTAATAAAAATAAATTTAATAATAATATTTTATTAAAATATTATTTATTTCATAAATCTATTAATTTAAGAAAATATAATTCTTAATTAAATAATAACTAAAAACTCTATTTGTACTTTAAAAACTATTTACAATGTATCAATGATGACAAGAACATATATACATTATTATATACAAAAAAATAATTTACAAGAACATAGTACTATCGATTTGTTACATAACCCCTTCAATCATGAGCATAAGACCTATGGGTAAGTTGTGCGATGATGATAGGCTATTGGGGTGGCTCGGATAACATCGCTCGAGTGGTAATTTCTATCAACATCCACTTTTCCCATCGACGGTCCCATTCAAGCTTGACATGATGAAACTCAGCCTGGGCATGGTCAAGAGCGAAGCCCATGGATTCCACCTTTTTTCTGAGCTCCAACAAAAGGGCTTCATAAGGATCAAATCTACTAGATGAGGCCATCACTTCATTTGTCTGAGTAAATTGGATTTGTTAAAATCCTATATTTTTACTAATCATGTGATAACTGTTCAACACCTATATTAGAAACGGTCAAAATTCTTAACATAAATACAAAGATTTTGACATTTTATATAAACATAATGAGACATTTAATTAGATGAAGAGGGATTTCCATTAATGAAATTTTGGGTCGTTACATGAAAACCCTTAAAATATTAAATACATTATAATAAAAAAATCATGGCCAACAAAATTTAACCTTTTCATCCTCCAAATCCACCTAGTGGTCAAAAAAGTACTATGTGATAATCACTCACCACTCAATGAGACCATCTAGAGGGTTTTCAACAATATTACCCCATAGGGTTCCCCGATTTCACCCAACTGAGTATTCTGTAGATCAATACAATCACCTATCTCAACATTTCATTCTTTAAAACACTCAAATCATGGTGTGGTCCTCCTCAAAATGTGTTACAACATGGTAATCATATTGGAAAATAAATATAATAGGATTATGAATTAAATTTATGGATCAAAATTTATGAATTAATACAATCCTCAATATCAACTTCATTAGATCCCATGACTTCTCTAACAGCACAAAGAATAATAAGTGTAGGTTTTTATAACATAATTTCTATATAAAATATTTTCCCATAAATTTCCCTATTTATATTTCACATAATTCAGTTTATTCACTAGTTTCAAGTTATTTGGCCAATTTGAGATCTCACATTGGTCGTAGGATGTAAAAACATCATTCTATCCAGTAAAATCACCCCACACAATGGATTCACACTCCTTAAAATTCATAAAAATGTATATATGATGATTTATGTGTGTTACTCCTCATCAAAATCATCGATTCTGATTATGTTTTGATTTCTTTAGATGGTACGACACCAAAACATATTCTTATTAAAACATGATGGAATCACATTATTTTTCTAACTAATTACACTATCGTTAAGATTATATCCCACTATTGTTGAATTAATTATGTAACTACCTAAAAAACATTTTACTAAAATGGATGAATCTTATAGTGTATTCAATACAATACCCAACTAAATTCAACACTAGAGTTCCTCCTAACTATTCTCATCGAAAGTAAAGTCCCTCTGTTGATACAATAATCGTAACATGAAACCATGATGAATTATAAATGTTGACATTCTTTCTTGATAGAAATTATATTTCAATGACCTTGTCACTCAAGACTATAACCTATAACTCATAAAAATATGTTTTCTAATATATTGACATTACATTATCATCATCAATCAATATACATATTTATTTATTTTGTATTTCATGAACTTGACAAGACCTCTTCAATTTGGGAACCAATGTTTAACTGAGGTGATCCCATGTATGTTATGCAATTATAACACACCATTGGTTAAATTGATTCTACTAATATGAGTTCCACATTCTAATATCATCTACAGTTTCATTACAGTAATAAGATATCCCTTATTATAAAAAAAGAATTGCCCCACTCATATACCTCCATCATCTAAATATTATTACTCCATAGAACCACATTACAAAAGACGACCGTTTCTCTAATGATATTACATTACATTGGTTCTCAATGAAACCATTAACCCATAACATTAATAATACATTGTAAAATTTTTAGTTCCCCACCCACCATAGTTATGGAACAATCTAATATTATATAAGTCACAATGAACCACTAGGTCTTTCGGTGTTTCTTAAAACCCATTGGTCATATAAGAATATTTTACATATTATTAAAGTTCATAGATCAAATCTCATATAGGATGGTGTCTTTATTTTGAACTTGATTCCCTTGATTGCATCCAATTACTACATAGTAATATAATTATTTCCCAATGGATACCTTTCCTCATTTATTATCCACCTCAAAAAAGACAATTATTCTTAAACCATTATAAAAATAAACCAAACCATGATTAGAAAACATGTATGATTAGACAAAATAACTACCATAATATAATGATCTACATATATAAAATCAAAAAAATATAATGACTACTTTTCTAGATCTCAACATTTTATCACCTACAAAATTATAACATCTAATTTAGCTCTCAAGAAACCAAAAATTATCCCTAAAATGTTTAAAACCACATACTAGTTATAAAATAACTAAAATATCCATGCATGGAAATCTTTATTATGATGTCACCCCTAATACAAAAAATTCACATAGACGATAATCATATTCTATAATTTTATTTTCAAAATATATTCATCACAGTGTCCCACATGCCATTCATTGATCATTTCACCATAAAATCCATCCAATGTGACTTATCAAGGATAATATTACACCATATTTCTATACATCTTATTTTGTGATAAAAAAACTAACCTGTTTTCTACAATGTAATGATTTTTATGAAATATACCTCATAGTTTTTCATAACTTATAGAATATTTATAAAAACCCTCTACCTAGTTAGTTTACACCCTTTTATAACCCTATCACCCCACTAGAAAAGTTACCTAATTTTTCATATCCCATTTGTCCTATAATAAATAAAATAATTATTGAGTTTATTATGCCTCTTATTAATGTATTTTTAATCCCTCCCATATTGAATTATATATCAATTTTCCTAATTCTATGATATAGTCATACCTCATATGATTATAACATATACTCAATCAAGCCCCACATGTATGGATATAATAAAATATTTAATATTACCTTTAAAAAATATATAATGGAATCTTTAATCCTCGAATAACCACTAGGTCATGGAATACGTAGACAAATCACAACCCTTTATGAGAAATAACATGAAATAAACCATGTTTTAATATTATCATACACTAACTTAGTAAAATCCAAAGTCATATCTCGTTATCACATAGAAAAAATAATAATAATTGGACCATACTCCTATATTAAAATAATCAAAATAATAATAATAATGGTTCTACTATATACAATATATTACAATTAAATGGAAAAAACTGTCATATTTGGGTGGATTTATATAATTTATTCCACCATATACGAGGCATATACCCAATCTAGGGAACTAAACCTCCAAAAAATCAATATAAAATACTAAACCATCAAATATTTATTTCACATAGATGTTATTACTTCTGAAATCACCATATATTTATTCATATGATCAGATTAACAGCCATCAGTTCTGTTATGTAGTATACAATCAATAAGATATTTTAAAAAACAGTGAATATGTTTTTGTTGATTCATTAAATAACCAAAATAATTTTTATTTCTAGAAACTAGTATCACATTCACATATAAGAATAAAAATATAATGTTATCCTATGTACCAAAATAGTTTCCTTAACATATGAAACCATCCTCCCTGAGCAATGAAAAAATTTATTTAATAAACCACATAAAAATAACCTGTTATACAAATCCAAAAAACTATAATAGAAATTTCTAGGGAAAATATTTTCAATATAATAGAATCATGAATATTAACCCATGTATGTGTTTTCCAACAAAAAACATAAAATCCATTCAATCTTATGACAAGATATACATCTATTAACCTTATAATAAAAAATTAAAAATATTAAAAAAGAAACTAACACCAGTTTTTAATATATTGTCCCAACTAACATAAATAGTGACTAAACATGAGTAATAACATGATATCAAGTGTTATTTCTCATATAAATATGGATATCAAATAATATTTATTGTCATGTAATACAATGTTGGGAGACTATAACCTATACTATCATCATAATGATAACAACAAATTAGAATTTACCCAAACAAACCCCATCGGTGACTATACAATCAAATTAAAATGTAATTAATATCTAAAATTAATATCATAATCATGCTATAACAAATTAGAAAAATCAATTTCATTTGGACATATATCTATATAGAATCATCCACTTGGACATTCATATATATTATTATAGATAAAAATAAGTCAGTTAAAAGGGAAACATATCAATTAACATTTTCATTTCCCAGGTCTCTTCTCAAAATATATATAGATATCCCCAATATCATCCACTTGCCTTCAGGACATCACCAAGACCAACATACCAATCAAATCACTTTATGTGTTCTAAAGTGATTTCATAGCATTTGAATGAAAATATGAATACTGCACCACTAATTATATATTATAAAAAACAATTATATGTGTTAATCCATGAGGTAAATTAAAATTAAGACAATCATTAAATAAAAAATCTATCACTCTATAGATATTCAGGAAACATTAGTAATGGGCATCAAATACTATCCATTTACAGTTCTATCTATTGGAGATTTTTCATATATACCTATTTGATAGATATTAAACACTCTAAAAACTCATCATATCCACATGATGAATTTACATGTATCTGAATATCATACAAACACTCAAGGGTTAGCATACCCATGTGAACAAACCCATTCAACTTGGGTGAAATTACATCGAACAAACATAATATTCACTTAGGATGCAACTGATTTGGACTTCATCCCCCTTATGGAGTTGTACATTCCACCTAAAAATCTCCCATGGGGGAATCATGTCCCACTAGAGCTATCCATTATGGGGAAGAAACTATAACCATACAGTATATCACTATAGATGTATGTTTCACCAATTATATTCCTTAAGGGATAATACATTCCACCTAAAAATGTATCATAGGGGTAACATATCCCACTATAATCATTTCTATAGATGTAGTACATCCATCCATGGGTACTCATACAAGAATATTTCAAGAATAAACATATTATAATAAAATTCAGGAATGTTCCTTGAAATATGTTTAAAGATATTTCATCAATGAAATCATAAACATAAAAAATCCTGGTAAATGATGAAATTGATCAAATAACACTACCCACCGACATTTAAATAATTTTATGTACATTTTCCCTTGAAAACATAGTTCAATAATTTCATCTAGAAACCATAAAAGTCCCCTTAAGTTTCTCTATTATTTGATATTTTCAAGAAAAGTCAAATGTTCATTGTTTTTTTGATTGCTTATTTTCATTTGTATGAAATCCAAAACCATCCACCACATATGCATTATATGATTTAACCATTTTGGATGGAGTGTTACTCAATATACTCAGTCTCTTATCAATTTTCTTAGTATGATGAGACATTTGAAAATTTGTAAAACAATTATCAATATAATAAATAATAATCAGAATTGAAATGTTAGATAATATCTAATACTTGATACTAGTTTTTGAAATCCTTGAGAATTATTTTATTGGCATTCTTTAAGAGAAGCTGCTGTAATTTGTTGAAGTTTTTTCTTGATATAATTATCATATAACCTATAAATAAAATAATTTAATATTCTGTCATATAAATTATAGAATAATTGATATAAGCACTCGTATTTGAAAATATGTACATTCTTCACAGTTGGACAGAACATATGATTGACCTATTTGATGGTCATCATCTGAAACCATCGTTCATGAACTCCCCTGAAGTCATCCCCTGGTTGATTAAAAACTAATAATTGACTGTCCATTTCATCATCAAAATTCCCCTCATTCCATCTCATGTGGTTATTTTTTGAGGGATATTCAGATTGAAAATAATGAGAGCAGAAAAAAGAAATTTCCTCTTAGAAATAAGCTTCAGCAATTGAGCCTTCAACTGATTCATTGTTAATTACTATTTTTTCCAATTTCTGCATGAATCTCTCAAATGGGTACATCCATTGAAACTATACCAGACCTCTATATGTTGCTTCATGCGTAAAAAGTATTATAGGATGTTCCATCAAGTCAAAGAAACATGACATGATAATTTTTTCCAGTTTATATATAATTAAAAAAACATATTATTATAGTCTTCTTAGTGAATCATAGTCTTTTTTCACCACACAAATGTCTCAAAAAAACTTTATACATCTGTTATTGAATCCAAAATCATAAAAACCAACAAACCACTATATATAATCGACATATTTTAATCCTGTATTATGACTATTCTTAACAGATCTTCACAAATTGTAAGCATAGCCATCTGGAAGTATCAAATATGCAATAAATTAACAAAATAATAAGAGACACTCTTTTTATAGTCTATAACCATAATTTGGCTTCATTAACCTCTATGATTTGACATTTTGAAACAGCTCAAGTTCTGGTCATCTGCAAATTTGGGTGAGATCTAATCATGTCTTTACATAAAAATTAGTCTTACCTAGTGTATCCAAAACTGTTTGAAATAAATTACCAAAACATTTCGCCTCAATATGCATATCATCCAACATGTGGCCGAACAAAAAATCAAACCAATATGGAAGATCCCAATAAATTATATGTTTTATCCATTTTTGTTTTTTCCCAAATACCTGAATTTTATATTCTTTTATTGTTGTCCCAAATGTGATGGGAGGTAATGAAAATACCACATATTACAAATATTTACCTGAGATCATTTTTGGTGGATCATCCTTTTCAATTGTGTCTTTTCTGAAATGCGATTTTTTCGCCCAAAATGGATGATCAGTTGGAAGAAATTTTTGATGAAATTAAAAATATCAAGTTTTTTTCCATTGACGAGCATAGAGGCTTCATTGTCTTTCAAAAAATAAGGACATGATTTTGTACGATGTATACTCTAGGCAGATAACATTCCATATATCGAGAAGTCACTAATCATCCACATCAATGCCCCTTTTAATATAATTTCTTTTGCAACAACATCATACGTACAAACACCAGTACTCCATAATGAATTTGCTCATCAATTAATGGTTTCAAATGAACATCACATTCTTTTTCATATGTTTTGAGAATAATAATGTTAAAAATATATAGGGATCCTTTATCAACATCCATGGAGTTAAATTTTACGGAGTTATAAAGACAGGACAACATGAATAATGACTATTATAAGAACCAAACGGTCTTAAAAAATTATTTTCAAGAACCAGTCACACATTCCGGGATTCTAAAAAAAATAAGGATGTTGTCAGTAAATTTTTTTTCTTGAATCACGATCTTCTGGATGATTCATGATTTAACCCATTTAAATCTTGGTTTTGTTCCATGACATTATTGACACTATGTTATGAGGCATAAATAAATTCCTTAACCTGGTTGTAAGGGGGGAATATATGAATCTTTTTACAAGAATCGATCCAGACATCCCTAGTTAATCTTCTTTAAACCTCAAGTAACCACATGTGGACAACTATCCAATGACTCATTTTCACTTGAATATATGATGAAATAATTTTCACAAGCATGAATCTCCTGATAACTAAAGCCCAGATTACGAACCAGCCTCTTTCTCTCATAGTAATTTTTATGAAACACATTCCCTTCATGTAGTTGTGTTTTATCCCAAGAAAATATCATATAAAAATAGTTTTTTGAAATTTCATTATATGATTTTATAGATATAAATTTTTTAAACGCTTCTAATTTTCTTATCATGAAACTAGGATATAATGCATCCCCAACAGAATAGAGTAACTCATAATAGTCAGATGGTGCCAACTCAAGAATTAAATCAACAACATCCGGAGTTTTAGTTTGTTGAACTGATGGACCTGCAACATCATGTACTAAATTTTGAAACTGTAATGGATCCGAAATCCAGATATTATTATCTTCTCTGAAACCTCATTCACCATGTTGATAATAAAGATTATAATATGGTTCAAAACCAAACCATAAGAAATGTCCCCCAACATTATCAAATGTGTCAAACATTCTCATAGCACATTTTTAACAAGGAAACATAATTTCACATTCTGGAAAAAATTACTGTTTTGTTGGTGTAATATGTAGTAATTCTTAAAAATCCTAAATATATATATGATCTAAACCTAAAATGTTTAGATTTATTCGTTGATTTATCCATGCAGAATCATCTAAGAATGACAGTTGTCGACATCTTTATTCTATATTTTTCTACAAAATATAAAATCCTTACTGTTTTTGAATAATTTTAAATTAGAAAATAACTATCCAAAAAAGAAGATAAATAATTACAACTAATTATTAATAATTACCATTAATTACGGACAACACAATTTCTAGTTGATTGACGACTACTCTTTTATTCAACGGCTCATTTAGTTGCATATTTTTCGCACTGAAATCACAATGATGAATATGTTTGGAGGTACTCATATCAATTATCATATATACAAGAATATATAAGTGTACCTATGAGCTGATTATTCATTGTGATTTCGGTATAAAAAAGATGTAAGTAAATAATCTGTCAAACAATAGATCCCCCTTTTCGTCGATGAATCATCCTTTTGCAACTATCACCACTATAAAATATTATGAAAAAATTGGTCTTACAAATTCATATTCAAACTCATGCATACATGATTGGATATACATACGTTGAATCATACTTTTCATAATGTTTTGAGTCAGTGAGAGTTGGAAGCATAAGAGTTATCGAGCAAAAGGGGGGTCGTTAATCCACTAGAAATTTTACTAAGTTATTACAAGTTATTATTATTTATTTTATTCCGAATTGTTACTAATTAATCCTAATTATTCTAAATTATTCTAAATTATTCTGAATTATTTCGAATTATTCATAGTTATTCATATTTATTCATAATTATTCATAATTATTAATAATTATTACTAATTACTGCAAATTAATCCTAATAATTCCTAATTATTCATAATTATTCATAATTGTTACTAATAATTCCAAATTAAACCTAATTATACCTGATTATTCTTAATTATTCCAAATTATTCCAAATTATTCACAATTATTCTTAATTATTCGTAATTTTTCTTAATATTTTTTAATTATTTCTAATTATTTCAAATTATTTCAAATTATTTTTAATTATTCATAATTATTCTTAATTAATCCAAATTATTCTTAATTATTCAAATAATTTTTAATTATTCTTTATTATTTAGAATTATTTCAAATTATTCTTAATTATTCCTAATTATTCCTAATTATTCCCAATTATTCCTAATTATTACTAATTATACCCAATTGTTCATAATTATTCATTATTATTCATAATTATTCATAATTATTCATAACTATTCTTAATTATTTCTAATTATTGGTAATTATTGGTAATTATTGGCAATTATTGCTAATTACTGCTAATTATTACTAATTTTTTTATTTGTTGCTAATTATTTCTATGTTTTTCTGATTATTCATAATTATTGTTAATTATTCTTATTTATCGTTAATTACACCTAATTATTTCTAATTATTCCAAATTGTTGCTAATTATTCCTATTTATTTATAATTATTCATATTTATTACAATTTATTACTAATTATCCCTATTTATTAATAATTATTACTAATTATTACTAATTACTACTATTTATTACTAATTATTAGTATTAATTACTATTAATTACTATTTAATACCATTTATTACTATTTATTAGTAATTATTAGTATCTATTAGTATTTATTAGTATTTATTAGTATTTATTTCTCTTTATTAATATTTATTACTATATATTATTATTTATTAGTATTAATTACAATTTATTAATATATATTACTTTTTATTACTACTTATTCCTAATTATTACAATTTGTTGCTATTTATTACTATTCATTACTATTTATTACTAATTATTACAATTTATTACAATTTATTACTTTTTTATTACTATTTATTGCTAATTATTACTAATTATTACTAATTATTACTAATTATTAGCATTTAATACTAATTAATAGTATTTATTACTATTTCTTAGTGATGATTAGTATTTATTACTAATAATTAGTATATATTACTAAATATTGGTATTTATTACTAATTAATACTAATTATTACTATTTATTACTAAATATTACTAATTATTTCCAATTATTAGTATTTATAACTTATTATTGCAAATTACTACTAATTATTACTATTTGTTACAATTTATTAATAATTATTACAACTAATTACTAATTATTACAAAATATTACAAATTATTTTTATTTATTAATTTTTTATTATAATTTATTACTATTTATTAGTATTTATTTGTATATATTTTTATTTTTTTCAAATTATTAGAAATTATTACTAATTATTAATTGCCATTACTAATTATTATTAATAAATAGTATCTTTTATTATTTATTAATATTTATTAGTATTTATTAATAATTATTAGTATTTATTACTAATTATTAGTATTTATTACTAATTATCAGTATTTATTTATAATTGTAAATATTTATTAATATTTTTTTATTCTTATTAATGATTTTTCCTAATTATTAGTAATTATATTTAATTAATATTAATTACTATATAATTCGACAACTAGTTATTGATAATTATTTATATATATTACTAATTATCGTTAATAATTATTCATTTTTATTATTTAGTAAAAATTAGTACTAATAATATCATTTCATTATTTCCAATTAATTCTAATACGAAAACAATTTATATCTAACATAATTATAAAAAATCATTAATAATTAAATTTAATATAAAAAAATAAAATAAATACTAAATTAAATAAAATATAAATACCTTTAAACTAAGCCTCTTTTAATCTTAGACGGCTTCACAACTTCTTAAAAAAACCAACTCTGAAAATTATTCACTCTAAAATTAGTGTTTAGAGAATCAGAGAAAGTAGATATTGAGGGGAAGGAAAAAAGGATGGGGGTATATATACGTTAGATTAGTTGCGAATGGACTATGTGGGACGTGATTCCATTCACAAATATCTTCGGCCGCATTAATTATAGTCGGTGGTTAAAAGGTTATTTGTGACTGGTCTCATCACAAAAAGTAACTGTTGACACACAATTTATGATGAGACAACATCCTCTCGCAAATACCATCTGGCGGACGAACTAGTTGCGACGAAGGATCCCCTGTCGCAACTAGTGTGTTCCACCATCCAGTATTTGCCACCGAAGGTGACTACCCATCACAAATACCCTTCTTCATGGTTTGGAGTGAAAACCATGCCAAAACGTGCATTAGTTTTCACGAAGAGGTTCTTAGTCCCGTCACAAATAAGTTGTTTCTGCGATAGGTTGATTTTCCCTTTGCAAATAATCTCTTCAAAAGACTATTTTCGAGGAGATTTATTCCCATCGCAAATAACCCATTGCCAAAAAATGTTTTTCCCGTGGTGAAATCGATTTATAGTATGAAAATATATCATTAAAGAAATTACGTAAATTTTTAGAGATGGGTATTATTCTTAATTATTACCATTGGGGGTGATCCCATGACCTCAATGGGCTTTATTCATAAACTTTATGTCTAGACATTCATTATGGATAGTGGGACTAAGTATTTCATAATTTGTTTTTCATTTTATCTGTTTTTCTAGGAAGGGTTCTTATTTTCAGAAACAAGTCCTTGAATTTTTCAACGTAGAAAACATTATTTATTTCTATTGATTTTATGATCTCAAAGGATATTAGTGTTTTAGGAAATAATTATTTAAATTCATTCAAGTGTATCTCATAATTTGGGTTTTGAAAACGCAAAATTAAATTTTATTGACAAATTAAAGGGTTTACATACACTTTAAAAACCCCTTACTAATTAAATTTATGATTATCTGAATTTGAAAAATAATTTTTCATACATATTCATTATGGGTATATGTAAATTTATATTCTGATATGACATATTGATTTAGTGATACAGATGATATGATGATAATAAAATATTTTCTAAAACTAATAGTTTTCATATTGTAGTGCAATTTTATTTGAATTATGGTTTCATAATCCCTCAAATCTATAGACCAAAAATATCTTCCTTTTTTGTTTTAAACAAAATGTTAATAAAATTTAAATTGCTAAAAATTTGGTAACATTCTTTTGTATTTATCTAAATTAAAGAAAATTTATTTATTAGAAAAATATCAAGAAACATGGGATTAATACTAATATATTTTTAATCAAAAAATCTCATAATCTAATGATATATAATTTCATTGATGTTTTTTTCAATATAATTCATTTTAATTACAATGATATTTCTCCATTTGAATATTTGCAGTAAAATAATATCATTCATCAATCAAAACTAGTTATATACTCTGTTATAAGTACACTCCAACATAATGTGGTCAAAAAACATATAGAGTCCATTCACGTTATTTTAATAGCCCCCATAAATGTTAGGAACTCTATGGCATCCTGCCTTTTTATTACATAATTTTTCATTACATTTTACAAACAAAAGATCTTTAGTGTCTAGAGTCTTGGAAATCAGGAACATAAAACATGAAGACAACATCAAAAATTATTCTAAACCACTTTTGAGGCTTCATCATAGGTTCATCCTATGTACAATTACTGGATCTCATATCCTAGAGACATGCATGAAATGAATGGGTGAGCCGAAGGGCCAGTAAGGGGTAAACACGGGAATCCGTTTACTTGTGATATCAATTAGAACATGAATAAAAACATAAAGAAATTTGAAATGGAATTATAGGAATATCATATTAAAAATAACATGGAACATAACTTTAATATGTGGCTACAACATTTCATTTAGACATTAATGAACATATCACCAAGGTCTATTGCCAAGGTGTCATAAAAATTACCAAGGTTATTCACCAAGGTATCGTGAAACTTGTCCTCTCTATAGATTAATTATTTACCCAATTCTTTGGAGATTTAACGAGGCACAACCTTAATATGACTTTATTTACATGTGATACACATATATCATAATCAAACATTTCATAAATAACACATGGAGAATAAAATAAATGGGTTTTATTTCAAGATCGTGACGTTTTAAAAGTTCATAAAAATAAGATCATTTTGTCATTTATAACCCATGGAAATGGAGTGAGGGTTATATGTATGTCAATAAAATAATCAAATACATCATCTCTATATATTTATGAACACCCAAAGAAACAATAATGTTCTGGGTATTCACATAAATAAAACAAGAGAATTTCGGGAGAGAAAGAGATATAAATTTTTAGGTGAAAATTCTGCAGCAAAACAGCTATATAACATGATTTTAGAAAATATTGAAAAGAGACGGTACAAGAGTAACCCAATAATAAATAAATTATAATAAAGTATAAATACCTACTAACATATATATAATAATATTGTATGGAAATTAGAATGACATAACACATAAAAAGGAAATATGAAAGAAAAGAGAAGATGTGATTCCTTTTACGAAAATTTTGGCATCCTAACAACGTCACATAAAAATTCAGAAAACGAATTGATGAGAGGTAAAAGGTTCTCTAAAAAATTATAATTGAAATGTACAGTAATTATAACCTATAATTACATAACCTTATAAAAATATATGGAAACAAGAAGACGCGATATAAATAAATTCATGGTTTAAAAGAGTATTGTGAAAGATTCCTTTACCTTGAAGAGTAACTTTGAAATCATGACGGTCGGGATCTTGGGAGGCATGAGGGAACTTTGGAAAGACTCCTTGTGAGGTAAAGATACCAGAACACCATTGTGGAGGATTTGAAAATGAAATTAATGAGGGGATGACTTGGTATTTATAGGAGAAGTGAGGGAACAAAGCATTAATTGCCAAAGAACACCACATAAGTGGTATTGGAAAAACCATGGGATTTCCCATGGTATTTCCCATGGTATTGGACACATGGTATACCTAATACCTTATATAATTATTCATAAGTTGACCATAATTATTTCATAATTATTACATCCATAATGATGTCATTAAACACCCGAATCTCAAAACTGTATTTTCACTATTCACTAAAAAATCAACTATATCAGAAAAATCCAAAAAATTACCACAACAAAATATTGATGCTCTAATTTTAAAAAACAACTCCATTTTATGAAAACAATATTCTAAATAGTTTTAATTTAATTTTTAAATAAAAATACTATTCACTATAAATTGAACACTTTATGAAAAATCAAAAAAATTCACCTTAACCAAATATCGACGCTCTAATTTCAAAAATTAACTCCATTTTATGAATATAATTTTCTAAATATTCTTAATTTAATTTTAAAAAAGTAACAATATTCACCCAAAAAAACTAATACTCAAACAATAATTCCTAAAATAGTTATTTACCTATTTTATTGAATCAAATTACATAATAATGGTGCCTAAATTATATTAATACTTTCTTAAGTGGTTATACTTAATCCATTTAGTCAAATTACTAATCATAAGTGTAAAAACACTATTCATAATTTACTATTCCCCAAAAATTGTGTTTATCTTTTTAGACTATAAATTTCATACCGAACACAACTATAGAAGACCATTTTTTGAAAATCATTACATATTTTTAATTATTTAAGGTTTACCTAAATATTTTCAAATATTCTTTTTCCAAAAATCATCAATAATATATATCCAATATTTTTCCGGACATTTTAGATTTACCAACATCACCATAAGAAGAAATAAAAATTTTATTTATATCAAATGATTATACAAAGAAGCTAAGGTCTCTTTACATAACCCCTTATAACACCAACATAGGACATTAGTGTAAGGTGTGCTAAGGTGATATAATCCAGGGGCGGCTCGGCCAAACATTGCCTCAGTGGGGATTTCTATAAATGTGATGTTTTCCTAAAGGATAATTCATTACAGCTTCACACGATGATGTTCAGCTTGGGTTTGGTATAGAGAAAATCCCAGTGGTGCTACCTCATTCCCATGTTCTATCATATGGGCTTCGATTGGCCCGAGACTACTGGATGAGGCCATCAAATATTTTTTCTGTATTAATTAACCAATATCACTTGTATTTATAGACAATAATCACAACATTTAGTTTCGAATGGTCATATTGACCAATGATCATATAACAGTCGAATCCCAATGGTCTCATTTTAATTATACTCAATTCATCAAATAAAATAGTTTTGTTGAGTATAAAACAAAATAAGACACACAATTAGGAAAAAAATATTAAAAATTTCAGGTCATTACATTCATCTCCCCTTAATAAATTTCTTCCATGAAATTTTTTTACTCGTACCCTCAGAAGAGAAAATATGTGGGTACTTCTACCTCATAGACTCTTCTGGTTCCCACGTGGATTATTCATATTTTTGTTTCCTCCATAACACCTTAACAAGGTGGGTAGTCTTGTTGCATAGAACATTGTCTTTAAGATCCAAGATCTCCACTAGCATCTCCTTATAAGAGAGGTTATTTTCCAGTTGTACAACCTCTAGGTTTAGTAAATGTGAAGGGTTAGGTATGTACTTCCTTAAGAAGGATACGTGGAAGACATCATGAACTTGTGCAAGATTTGGAGGAAGTGCAAGTCTATAGGACAATGATTCCATGAGATCAAGGATTTAATAGGGTCCAATGAACCTAGGGATGAGCTTAAATTTCTTCACAAACCTCATGACTCTCTTCCAAATAGATATTCAAATGAATACCTTGTAACCGATATCAAACTCCAAGTACCTTCGACGGTTTTCGACATAGCTATTTTGCCGAATCTGAGCGGCCTTAATGTGTTGTTGGATGGCATGAACTTTTCAGGTCATATCATTCACATGATCAGGCCCAAGAAGCTTTCCCTCACTAGCATAATCCCAAAAAGTAGGAGTAATATATCGCTTCCCTTATAGAGCTTCATAGTGTGACATTTTAATACTCGAGTGTAAACTATTTTTTAAGATAACACAACTAAAGGGAGATGTTGATCTCATCCCCCTTTAAATTCCATTGATCATGTTCTCAACATGTCCTCAAGTGTTTGAATAGTCCTTTCAGATTTAACATCAGTTTGGGAATGATAGTCTGTACTGAAATTCAATTCAGTTCTTAGAGCATGTTGAAGACTTCTATAGAATTTTGATTTGAACCTTGGATCATGATCACATATGATAGAAACTCCATGCAGCCTTACCACTTCATTCACATAAATCCTAGAATGTTTATCAAGAGGTAAATCTTTTTAATTGAGATAAAATGGGCAGTCTTGGTGAGAAGGTCCATAATAACCCATATTTAATTGTTTCCATTGAATGTTCTTCAAAGACCAGGTGTGAATTTCATAGTGATATTATCCCACTTCCATGTTAATATGAGTAGTGGTTGCAATACCCCTTTAGGATGTTGTCACAATTCCCTAACATGCTGACATAATAGGCACCATGAAGTGCAGTAAGTAATCTCCCTATCACACAACCACACCAAAAATGATCACGAAGTTCCCTATAAATTTTTGTCCCGCTATGGAGTATAGAAAATGTAGAACTATGGTCTTCATCCATCAGTTCTTTATTTATTTATGGAATAGATAGAAAACATTGTCTTTTACCAAATTTCAGTACACCTTCTTGACCAATATTTCACTCAGGAAGGTTCCCATGCTTTATATCCTCAAACATCTTCTATAAAAAAGGATATTCGTTTTGTGATTTATTGATCTTATCTAGTAATTATGGATGATAAAACATTTGTGATAGAGTTGATGATGCCCCTTACCTTATAATTCCCATGTCTAGAATTACTAGTTCATTTATCAGGGGATCTCTTTGAATCCTCATCATAGAAAGAACAACTGGGTATTTCCTGCTCAATGCATCAGCAACATTGTTTTCTCTACCGGGATGATAATGAATTCAACAATCATAATCCTTAAGAAGCTCCAACCATCTCTTTTCCTCATGTTAAATTCATTTTTTGTGAAAATAAACTTCAAACATTGATGGTCTCTACATATATCACATTTGTCCCCATAAATTTAGTGCCTCCATATCTTCAGAGTAAAAACGACTGAAGAAAACTCCAGATCATCCGTATGATAGTTATGCTCACAAGTATTGAACTATTGATATGCATAATAAAATACTTTTTAATTTATCATGGGTATTTACCCAAGCCCATTGAAAGATGCATCACTAAAAATAACGAATCGTTCTCTACATGAGGGCATAGTTAACATGGGTGCTGTAACAAATCTCTTCTTCAGCTCTGGGAACCTTTCCTCACACTCCTTTGTCCAGATGAAATTGACCCCTTTTTTATTTAACTTGGTTAATGGATTAGAATTTCATGAAAAGTTTTTCACAAACCTCCTATAATATCGTACTAATCCATGGAAAAATAGATTCATAGTTATTATTGTAGGTTGAGGAAACTCCCCTATATCTTTTGTTTTTGTAGGGTTAACTGTGATTCATTAATTAGTTAAAATGTTCCCTACGAAATAGATTTTTTGTAAACAGAATCCACATTTACTAAACATTAACAAAATCCTATCCTTGGATAGAGTTTGTAAAATAGCCCTTAAATGATTCTCATTCTCCCCACAACCTTTGGAATATATCATAATGTCATCAATAAAGACCACTACAACGATATCAATGTAGTCCTTAAAGACTTTATTCCTCAAATCCATAAAATTAGCAGGTGCATTAGTCTATCCAAAGGGAATAACAACAAACTCATAATGCCCATATCTTGATCGGAAGGCAGTTTTCTGAATATCTTTTTTCTTCACCATCAATTAATGATTACCAGATCAAAGGTAAATCATAGAGAAAAATTGAGCCCCACGAAGTTGGTCAAATAAGTCATCAATTCATAGAAGAGGGTATTTTTTCCTTACTCTGATTCCATTCAGATATCTATAATCAATTCATTACCACATCGATCCATCCATCTTCTTTACAAAGAGAACTGGTGATCCCCAAGGAGACACTCATGGTCGGATAAACCCTTTCTCAAAAAGAACTTTTTGTTGTTTCTTTAATTCCTCTTGATCCACATTTTCCATCCTATATGGGGTCTTTGATGTTGGATGACATCCAGGTACTTGTTCAATAGATAACTATAGGTCTCATTCTGGGGGAGGTCCAGGAAACTCCTTAAGAAATATGACAATGTATTCCTGGACAATGGGGACACTTTCTATACTTAAACTCTCATCCCTTTCTTCTTATTCACTGATCAACAACATAAAGAAGGATATAGTGGGTTATTATAGACAAAGATCAGGTTGAGTTATCACTCCTTGGAAGATAATTATAGGGTTTCCATTCATGACTACTGAGATTTACTTGCTTCTACATTTGATCTTAGCATTATACTTTGAGATCCAATACATTCCTAGTATAACGTCAAATTCCAGCATGGGAATGACTACTAGATTTGTGATAATATTTTTCTCACCAATTTAAATATTGGAGTTTATAAACACTGAAGATGCTTGGACAGTCCAACCAGGAGTCTTGACTGATAACTCTACTTTTACAAAATAGGGATTTGAATCTAATTTCTTTGCAAACATTGAGGAAATAATGGAATGCGTAGAACCAGAATCAAACAATGTACTTTCTATATTTGAGAGGACAACAAGAATACCTTCTACCACATCATTCAGAGGATTCTACTTCAGCTTTAATGATATCAAAATCATTGTGTTGATACCTTGGACTTTGATGAGGCTGAGGGTGGTTCCCCTCACTGCCCTTGGATTTGGGCAGTGGTTTGTATAGTTACCATGTTTTACACACTTGATGCACTTGACATCAAGTATGGCCTACACCATATTCTCCTTTCTTTTTGTGATTTTATGTTGAGGTTTCACCTCTGAATGGAAATTCCACGCAATATGGCCATCTCTACAACACATGTATCACTTCCCACTCTCGAGGATTCAGTTCCCCGAATGCTTCTTCCCACATTAATAACATGTAGGATGTTGTACTTTCTTTCCTTATCTTCCTTGATTGAAACTACACCCTAATCATTGCTCCAATGATCTCTTCTTGTCATTTGATTTATCAGACCACCGTGTCTCACCATACTCTATCGTGAATTTTATCTCACTACGTACAATCTCATCATAGCTATCATAGTCTCGGTTGTCTAGATTCTTCTGGAGAAGAGGTATTAGTCCACCACAGAATCTATCAAACATACCATTTGGATCCATGAAAAAGCTAGAGGTATATCATGAAAGCCTTGTGAAGTTCATCTTGTTGCTTCCCAGAGATTCATTCTCCTTATGCTTCAGCTTGAGAAACTCCTTCTCCATTATTTTTCTCATGACACAAGGATAATACTTACTGGAAAAGATCCCTATGAACTCCTCCCAATCCATAGATTCAACTTCCACACATTTCTTCGTGTTTTTTATCAGTTCCCTCAACATATCATCCTCTCACTCTAAGTGATAGACAGCCAGGGTGACCTTCTCTTTCTCTGAAAAACATAGCACAAAAAATATGTTCTCTATTGATTTGATCCATTTTTCATCAATCAATGGGTCATTCGATGAACTTAAGGTAGGTGGACATTGACGCATAAATGACGTAATAAAATTTTGTTCCCTTCACAGTGAGATCGGTCACTCATCTTGATTCACTTTATTTCCAATATCTTCAGTCACTCAGTTCATCATTCACATGAATGTTTCTATTATGGCTTCCATTAGAGGGTCATCAGCACATGGTCCATTATGGTCACCATTATCACGGTTCTTCCAATTTCCCACCATTTTCTAAAAGAATAATACCTCAGTGAGAAAATTATTTCATTTACAAATTGGTTAACTAAAAATTATTTCATGTCATAAAATATCATGTTTATACCTTTACATATCTCTATAATTCTTTCATAATGATTCATATAAAGTCTGCAATTAACCAAACATATCTCCCAAGAGTGTCATAACCAGGAGTGCAACAAGGCCCGTTGTTGTGCACCCGTTCCCATTTGATTACATCTCAAAGTGGTTTTTTCGTGTTTTACCCATATTTACATCTGTGCCAGAGCCACCTCTATCTACTCGTGTCTAGACATGGATTTATTTTTTTGATAAACCACTTACTCAATACTCACCAAAAAACCATGATGTTTTCATATATTTAAACGTTTATATATGGTTCTTCATAATGTTTTCATAGATTAATCTTCATAAATAACTAAACTATCATTTGATACCAACTACGAAATCCCACCTTTTATTACATAACTTTTCATTACATTTTACAAATAGAGGATCTTTAAAGTCTAGTGTCATGGAAATCAAGAACATGAATCTTGAAAAAAACATAAAACATTACACTAAAATACATTTAAGGCTTCATCATAGGTTTATCCAATTTAAAATTACTACTTCTCATATCTTAGAGACATACGTCAAAGTAAAGAGTGATAAGAAGGCCCAGTAAGGGGTAAACAAGAGAATTAGTTTACTTGTGATATCAATAAGAACATGAAAAAAACATAAAGAAAAGAGAAATGGAAGTACTGGAATATGGTATTAAAAATAACATGTAACATAACTTGAATATGTGGCTAAAAAAATCATTTAGACATTTATGAACATATCTCCAAGGTCCTTCCCCAAGGTGTAATAATAATTGCCATGGTTATTCACCAAGGTATCGTGAAACTTGTCATCTCTAGAGAAAAAGTATTTACACAATGAATTGGAGCGCTATCAGGTCACACCCTTAATATTTCATTATTTACATGTGGTACAGATATATTATAATCCGTCATTTCATAAATAACCCAAGGTGAATAAAAGAATTGGGTTTCATTTCATGATCGTGACGTTTTAAAATTTCTTAAAAATTAGATCATTATGTCATTTATAACCCATGGAAAGGGAGTGAGGGTTATCTGTATGTCAATTCCAGAATCAAATATATCAGAATTATATATTTATGAACACCCAATGAAACGAAATATGTCTCGGTATGCACATAAATAAAACAAATGAATTTCTAGAGAGGAGATAGAAATTTTGAGGCAAAAATTCTGCAGCATAACGACTATATAACATGGTTTTTGAAAACATTAAAAAGAGAGGGTAAAAGAGTAACCCACTGATAAATAACATATAATAACGTATAAATACAGAATAATATTTAGATAAGAAAATTGTAAGGAAATCTTACTGACATACAATAGGAAAAGTAAACATGAATGAAAAGAGAAGATGTGATTCCTTTTACGCAAAATTCGGCAGCCTAACGGCGTCTCATAAAAATTATGAAAAAATTGTTGAGATAAGAAAGTGTATATCAACAATTATACCTAAAATGGATAGTAATTAGAAGACATAATAAAATACCCCCAACAAAAAGTGAGGGAATCTAGAAGACACAACAAAAAGGAAGTCATGGCTTAAAAAAAGATGGTGAAAGATTCCATTACCTTGAAGAGTAACATTGAAATCATGAAGGTCAGGAACTTGGGAGGCTTGAGGGATCCTTGGGAGTAATCCTTTGGAGGTAAAGAGACCAGAACATCATTGGGGAGGATTTTGAAATTATATTAATGAGGGGATGGCTTGGTATTTATAGGAGAAGTGACTGAACAAAGCATTAATTGCCAAAGGACACCTCATTGGTGGTATTGGAAAAACCATGGGCTTTACCATGGTATTTTCCAATGTTATTGGCCACTTGGGACACCTCATACCTTATATTACTATTCATAAGTCGACTAGAATGATTTCATAATTATTACATCCTTAATGATGTCATTAAACACCCGAAACTCGAAACTGTATTTTCACCATTCACTGAAAATTCAAATATTTCAAAAAAATCCCAAAAATTAAACTTAACTAAATATAGATGCTATGATTTCAAACAAAAACAACATTTTCTGAAAATAATTTTCTAAATATTTTTATTTAAATTTTTAAATAAAAACACAATTCAATGAAAATTCTACTTTTCAGAAAAATCTCAAAAATTCACCATTACCAAATATCAATGCTCTAATTTCAAAAATAAACTCCATTTTATGAAAATAATTTTATTAATATTTTTAATTTAATATTTAAATAAAATATACTATTCACTCGAAAAATATAATTCTTAACCAATAATTTCTGAAATAGTTATTTACCTATTTTATTGAATCACATTTCTTAATCATGGAGACTAAATTATATTAATACTTTCTTAAGTGAGATTACATAATCCATTTGGTCATATTACTAATAATAACCATAAAATCACTATTCATAATTTACTATTCACCAAAAATTATGTTGATCTCATTAGACTCTAAATTTCATACTGAATACAACTATAGATAAACATTTTCTTAAAATAATTACACATTTTTAATTATATAAGGTTTACACAAATATTTTAAAATATCCTTTTTCCAAAAATCATCAATAATATACATCCTGTATTTATCCGGACATTTGAGATTTACCAACTTCACCATAAGAAGAAATAAAAATTTTGTTTATATCAATGGATTACACAAAGCAGCTAAGGTCTCGTTACATAGCCCCTTATAACACAAGCATATGACCTAAGTGTAAGGTGTGAAAAGTTATAGATTCCTAGGGCGGCTCACCCAACAATACACGATTAGTGATTTCTATCAGCTTGAACTTCTCATGAAGGAGATTTCGTTCTAGATTCACATGATGAAGTTCGGCTTGGGTTTGGTCCAGAGTAAAGCCCAATGGTGCTACCTCCTTCCCACGTTCCATCAGATGGGCTTCGTTCAGCCCGAGACTACTGGATGAGGCCATCTAATCTTCTTTCTAGATTAATTAACCAAGATAAATTGTATATATATACAATAATCTCAACTTTTAGTTTCTAATGGTCATATAGACCAAAAGTCATATAATAGTCGAAACCCAACAGTATCATTTTTATTATACTCATTTCATCAAATGAAATAGTTTGGTTGAGTATAAAATAATATAACACACTAAATTAGAAAACAAACTTTATTAAAAAGTTTGGGTGAATACAAACTCCCTCTAGGCTACGACACAAAAAACCCCAATATGAATAATTTTCCATCTAATGAAATGAAATCATCCTTAATTTAATAATTGTAAATCTATTTTAACTCTCAAAAAGATATATGATACCACTCATTAACGATCATTACCCATTTAAACACCAATGGGACTTGTGGGGTAGAGTTTACTAACCCTCAAAACTCAAATCCACTTGCCACAGGTTGAAAATTAGAACCAATGTTATAAAACTCACAAAAGTTTAGGCATTACCCTTTTTAAACCATATAAAATAATATAATGAATAATTAATACAATTTTTATTTATGTTCGCTAGGATATTAAACTAATAAGAACTATATAGAGTAGTTAATGAGTGAACATTGAATATACAAAGACATTCAAATTTCACTAGCTTTTTCTTACTGGTTAATGAAACAATTAAAAAAATAAACATTCCAACTATTAAATGAGTTTTTAGTTATTTAATAGTGATAAAAAACATGTTATATTTTATTATACATGTATTTTAAACTATTTTATCAATTATGTAATCCATATTATCGAATAGTTACAATCCAGTTATCCACATTATTATCTATTATGAATAAAAATATTAAATTTGTGATGTAATATGGTTTTAAATACCATATTTTAAAAAAAATCATGTATCAATAATTTAAGAAATACATTTATTATGTATTTGTGTTATAATATATTAGATAAAGTTTTTTTACCTAAAATTTGACAAAAATCATTCTAGAATGCATTATGGACTGCATGTCTACCAGTTTAAGTGTTTTATCAATCCATGATAATTAAAAATACTATTTTAAATAACAATAACTCTTTGATGGTGAAATTAAAATCAACCATATAATAGTCTTGTTGATATGGGATAGATTAAAATCCATGGAATGATATATATTATATTTCCATTTTTGGCATTTTACTTTTCAAAACAATATCATTAAAACTTTATATTATGTTGATCTTTATTACTATGTCATGAAATATACAAAATTATATATAATTGTTTCTAGAATTAGTAAATTTATCATTGTATTGTTTTGTAGTTACTTTTTATTCCACCATGCAATTGACCATGGTTAAATTCTTATCAACCCCTCATCATGTATTTTATTACCACTACACGATATGCCAAAAAAACACGTTAACATTTATTATTGGTATAACTATTTTATAAAATTGAATAATATAATCGTTCCATGTGTTAATTTATATTCCCTTTGGTAATCATCTGAACAGAAATTAAACTGTGAACATCATGATGATAATTTAATAAATATGTAATCCATATTCATTTTAAAAGTTTTACCACATAGTGGTTAATAAAAATTATACCTTTTTTGTTGACAAGGAATTTTCTCCATTCCATCTCAACATTAATAAGATAACAAACCATAAAAATGTTGACTATAATTAAAATATTAATTCTTCATCAAAACACATAATGTAACTTACTCAAGAAACTGGCCATGTCACACACATGATGTATGAATGAAATATGTACATTAAAATACTATTTCAAAATATTTTTTAGAGATTTATCATAAACATGATTTAATTATAAATGAAATTTTTACCAATTTTTTATTTATATGATATTAACTCCACCTTTATCAATTTACATCATGAGGTATATTCAATCCCTAAGATGCCATCAACATCTCACATTATATTTTCTAAAATCAGGTTATCAAAATGAATCTATTTGCAAATTTTAAAAAAACCTCAGATTTAACCTTCTATGAACTAGAATATATTATCATTTAAACAATTATATTCATCTACATAATGATTTACATTCTCAACTCATTTTAAGAAAAAATCACATTAAGATGTTGATCTTTTTCAATAATTTCATTGTGATAAAATGCTGAAAATAAAAAATGATTTTATATGTATTTTGGGTGATAATTCACTCTTATAATCACTGAATACGTTTATAATAATTACTGTATAATTTTTTTATGATATTTCATAGATTCAAATTTATTGAAAACATTTTCAATTAATGTTATATATATTCCACTTTTTCTAAATGAAAATGTTACTTGATATCAATATTCATAATCAATGAATTTTTTACTAGTTTCACATAAAATTTTATTAATCATTGACTATCATGCCTAATCATCATAATGTAAAAAAATTCAACGCAAATTTCATCAGGTCGTTACATCATCCAAAATATTTTAGTTCTTTTTATTGATTCTATAACATAGATAACATCTACAATTATTAAAGAGACAAATTTTTTACATAAATTTTATTAGATGGAATTTAAATTAATAATGAAATAAAATATAAATAATTAATTATGATCTACAACTTCACAATACCAATACATATCTGGAATATTATTATACACATATATAATAAAAATGACTATGTTTTTATAATCCCCCTTGACATATAGATTTTTTCACACATTAAATTTCAAAAAAAAAATTTGTATTTATGAAATTATATGTATTTTAATATCATTATTGTAGTTCTTGATTATTTTAATGTTGAAAATATATTAGATATAAATAACAAGAATAATCACTTATATGTATAAACCCTTATAGTGGTTCAATGTTACCCTCTTCATGAAGTGCACCATTCATGTATTTTAGCATCACATCTGTATAAAAAAAATTTAGTTCTATTGTTAACGTTTTGAGGGGGAAATCAATATCCTATAAATACAAATAAATATATCATAAGTATTATCAAAATCTATATCCATAAATTTATTGTTACCCTTTTATATAATATGATATTTATTTCATACTAAATATCCGTTCAAATTGATATTTTTTAACAGACATTTTTATACCAATCACATTGATATTCATGGGGTGAGACACTAATTATCACAATTAATTATTCACAATATAATTTAGTTTTTTTGTTAATCACTATTTTATAATCTTTATATTTCAATGGTTCATCCACATTAATTTTTTCAAAATAAAAAGTTGTATGGTATGATTGGAATTTTAAAAAAACTGTATAATATAACACCAATATTGTTATGTCCATGTATTTTTATATGTTAACTAGTTTAATGATTCATTTTTTACTTATTTTCTCCTTTATAAAGTCCATTATCATGATTGAAAATTTTATAAATATCATATGAATTTATATAATATACTGTTTTTATTAAATATGTATCATATTTCCCATCATAATTATATTTTATTCCACCACTATCATTATTAATTTGTTTTATGTTTTCTTATAGAACATGATTCTACAAGTTAATAAAATCATTATTTTCATATTTTTTTCAAATAAATATATAAAAATTAATTTTCCTCCACATAGTGCATATCCATGAAATATTCCGTCATTGTGTACATTACAAAACACACAAAAAATCATTTAATATTGTCATGTAATATGATTCTAATTATTATTGAATATATTTTTTGGAATGGTCTGAAAATTAAATCCAATAAGGAATATATAGAGGTGTGGGTAAAAGTAACCACTGATTAAGAGTATAGAAATCATTTTCAGTGACATTTTCTAAAACAAAATTTTATTTTCCATCCATTAATTATATTTTTTAAACATTTATACTAAACTCGTGTTCATCCTTTTAGTAGAACCATTTTTAGGTTGGTATATCTATTTTTATTCTATCATTATTTTAGTCATACCTTATTTCCATCAATGTATTTATTATTATATTTCAATTCAGTATCATGAAGAATTTTTTTAATATCACTTACAATTTTATTTTTAAAACACATAAGAAGGTGCATAAACCTCTCAAGATATTTTTATTTACACAAAAAAATATAATCCATAGTGGTAAATTCATCATTCAATGTATGAAATTCCATAATTTTTCTAGTTGTTTTAAGGATATCAAAATATTATGTATCTTTTTGTATTAAGTCAAAAGGATTATTAGTTTGTTATTTAATTATCTTGTGGATTTTTTAAACATATAATATTTCAATCAAATGAAATATTTATCCTCTTACAAATTATATTCAATTTATAATATTTTACCTTCATGGTTAATATTTTTTTATGTTATAAAATACGAAATGTCAAGGAATTATTTTACAATGATCAATTTAATAATTTCTGATCATACAAAAAAATTTATGAATGAAAATCTATAATATAATTCAAATAGTTGACCTTCCTTACATGATTCATTTTTTACACCATTCAGTAATTGGGATATCTATTAATTAAAAATATAAAATTAATTCTTCCATACCACATTTGGTAATAATTCATGATATTATTCCCCAGCACATGGATAATGATAATATCATTTGAGTTAAATATTCTTTCACCAATTTATATACATTTAAATATTTTCTCGAAAGTTGAACAATTAGATCTAAATGTAATAGCTCAATCAAATTTCCACTGTATGTCCCAAAAATACGTTTCTTATCAGTAATGTGTGGGTATAAAACACTCTAAAAAGTCATTCATTTTCACCATTTATGAGAAAAAAGGATGTGTTGGTTGACCATTTTGGTTTTGAAAAGTGGAAAGAATTTTTTTTAACCTTTGGTATTTCCAATAGTGACCACATGCATGTGGTTGTATGGGATGATGGATGGTTGATGGAACGACTGGATGAGTGTCGGGACAAATATGAGGAGGGTGTCTGGTGTGGCACAAAAACATGCATGTGTGAGGCCCATGGGGTACCATTGGTGGATACGCTAACTACTGAACTGTTTGTTTTCAAAGAAATGGTATTAAAGAAAAACATGATGTCTTGATGAATAGTTTGGGATGGTTTGTATTATGGGTTTTTGAAAATGTTGTTTTTGTTGGATGTTTTTTTAGTCCAATAACCCCTCCTATTTGAACTGTGTTTTTGGTTTATGTTTGTTCGGTATGCTGGGTAGAAAGACCAGTTAGTATTCTCCTATGAGATATGTTTCGGGACACCTTTATAGTAGTTACCTTCATGTGTTTGGATCGGGTTTATGGTTTTTTTGACAAATGTACCATCTTTGCTGGGTCCTTGGGTTCAATCGTTGGATAAGGTATAACCCATTAAGGGTTATTTCACAACTGAAGTGCAACCCAGACTGTTTCGCCGTTTGATGACCCTCCAGTTGATCAATATAAGGAATATTTTTCATGAGCTTTTATGATTGAGTCTACACCCTTTCCTTTCCTGGGTTTTTGTATCCTCTTGTAGTGGGAGAGTGATCATGGAAGGTTTCAAGAGACCATAGCTTCTTAAGATTTCAGATTTTCCTAAGGTGGAAGTGGTTTGGGGTTCTTAGCATGGATGAGTATCTGGATGGTGCCTAAGAGGTCCTCTCAGTCCATCGTAGTCTCTTCGAAAAAGGAGTTCACAATAAACTACCAGTGTGGGAAATCTAGTCACAAGAGGATATTGTGGCAATGTTCTAAAATTTTTTATTGTTTGGTGATGTAGTATAAAGTCTCATTCCATTAATTTCTTATATTTGTCGCAATGGTCATGTTTGGTGACTCCTTGTGATGTCATGTGCTCGATTTAACCTAATGGTTGAATTCATGAAATAATTTGGGAGTCTCTATTATGTAGGGAGAATTTATCCCTTGTAAAAACATCAAAATCATCCATTTTTTTAGGAAGGTTAGTATAGGTGTTGTTTACTTCTATTTTTTCTTACCCGAAGAAACAAGGTGTGATTTGTGTTCATCTTCTAAGACGTTGTTTCATTAAAATATTGGGTTAGTGTAAAGTGAGTTTGGAATGTGTTATGTCTTGGAAATCATATCGGGGATTGCAGTGTAGTTTTTGGTAGCACTGAAATAATAATTCTCATCCAAGGGGTTTCCAAGGACTATCTGCGAGGCTGAAGATGCTTCGATCATTTGAGCTTCAGCCATAAGTCTCGGAGAGAAGCTGGCTCGTAGTTAGGGGAAATCCATGGGTCATTTAAACCCCTGTACAATTTTATATCATTGGTGTAAAATATATGAAGTGTTTAATCCTATGTTTTCATGATCATTATTCTATTTTTCACGTTTGGTGGAAATAGGTGGAGTGCCTTATACCCATGACATCGCCCAATGTCATTACCTCCCCCTTTGATTTCCATTGAGTATTTGGAGAATGGATGGAAATTTGGCTAGACAGGATGAGCACATGGTTTGTGAATGATTAAGACAAACTGTGTGCCTAGAAGTCATGCAGGAATATTGATATTTATAGTTAGTTCATGGTTTCACAAACTGTGTGGACAAACCGTGCGACCATCCCAAATCTTGAAATTTTTGGGTTTTTTTATGCCGGCACATGCTAGTCGGTTAAGATGGTTGGTTCTTATAGTGGGGAGAACCACTATGATTTTCATGTATGTTCCTTCATAAGTTTTGAATGGAAGTCTACCCTATGTACCAGGGAGTCCATTCAGGCCTCCCCCTTTTAGTGTCCTGTATTTGTCTCAGAAAAAAATATTGGTTGTCTCCTATGGCGGGGAGCGTATTTGTATCCCCCCATACCAGTAACTTACATTTATCGATGGTCTTGTATTGGTGTATATAATCTTTTTTGGAGTTATCTATCTACCAAAATATTTCTTGGGTAAACTTTGGGACTGGAGAGAGCCCAATGGATTAGTTAAAGTAAGGTAAGTGTATCCTTGTTCAATGTTATTCTTCATTTGGGTGAATTGCTTTAGTCTTATTTGGATAGTGTTTGAGGAGTTTTATTTTGGGATAATTTATGAATGTGATTGATCATTTCAGGAAAGTGGTAAATGTTTTGGTTGTGATAGTAATCCTTAATTGATCATTGGAGGTGTTTTGGCCTTTGGAGGTGAAACCTGGCAAAGGAGTACCTCTTGGTTTCTTAGTTGGGTTTGGTTGTTGCTTTGTCCTTGATGGGACTTTCCAGGGTGGAATGTTTTCGTGGTGGGGATAATTTTCACATACATGAGTTATTTTAAAGTTAAATTTCATTAAATTTTCATTTATGCTTTGTTTTTTGGGTTTCCCAAGTTTTTATGGTGGGATGGGTGAGTTTTCATGAATTGGGCCAAACCGTGAGCCCAATTTCAGATTTAAAAATAAATTTTGATTCTTTTATTTGTTTCATTTTTTAATATTTTTCACCCATTCAAGTTCCAAAATGGTCTCCCCTGACATAGAAACACCACCATTGTAGTTTGGAGCCTTTAGAAAACCATAAACAAGCTGTATATGGGTTTTTATTTAAGGGATTGGGCCTGCCCGAAAGCCTAATTCCAGTTTTAAAAATAAAATTTGTTTAATTAATAACATATCCAATATTAAGGATTCTTCGGTGATTCCAAGCCCCAAACACGCCCCTTGAACCCAGCCACGCATCCAATATCCTCCCACCCTTTTTGCAGCTCATTTGCATCGCGTTTAGGTCGAAACTGTTGAAGAACTCACGTTTCGGGAAGATTTATAAAGTTAATTTGTTTCCTTCATAAATACTTCAATTATCACTCTTTTTTCCCCATTAAAATTCCTACATGGTCCCCATTTCATTTTTCAAACATCCATTAAATGTTTGGATGTTTTCAAATTCAGCTACTGGTGTATGTGAGGCATGTTCTACAAGATCCCTCAAGTAAGTTGGTCTTCTTCATTCTTCTTTCAATTTTATTAGGTTAACATTCAATGTGATTAGGGTTTCACACATTATCAATAAGGTTCCTAATTTCCAGAAGTTAGGGTTAAAACCTAGGGTTTTATTTTTTGTCTTTTTGGTGAATGTTTCTAGTTTTAGGTTGGATTTCAATTCCTCGAGGTGCGGTGGTGGTGCAGTTTATGATTCACACCATGTTTTGAGTGTTTCGACTTAAGAGGTAGGTGATTCTATGGGTAACCATTTAATGATGAGTTCGTTTTCTTGATTAAATAATTTTACATGTTCCTTATGTGTTGTGAATTATGAGAAAACCATTTTTGGTAGCAGTAGTGAAGCATTTATTTTTAAAGATACATTTTTACTTGAAGTGTGTATTTTTCAAATGTATTTCATGTGTTATCTCTTGTGGTAGTTTTTTAAAATATGGAAATGATTTATTATTTGTTGAAAGGGGCTGCCAATTATGGTTGGGTAATGATATAGTTCCATGTGGGCCTAAAAAGGGAGTGTATTTGAATGGTTTTATTTGTATAACCTTGTTATACTCCTTGAATGTATTTTATGGATTTGTGTGTTCTCATGGGTATCTTTTGTGATATTATTCAAGGTTATTATATAACATTTGAAAGTGGATTATTACATGTTTATTGGGCTTAAAATTCTGTTTTGGTAGTGTCTTGGTGTGCTTTTGGATTAAAAAGAGGTTTTTGAAATGGATTTTATGTGCAAAGTTTGGGTATACTCTTTATAATTGTTTTATGAAAGTTTTGAATGGTTTATTGGGTTGTGTAATTGGTGAAACAATATTAGCAAACTGTTTTGGTAAGTGTGTATTTTTAAAAGGTCCATTTCATTTGTGAAAAGGCTGTTATGTGATATGTATCATCGTGGAAATATTTTATTAAATTGTTTGAAGGAGATATTGAGGAGTAAAGGTGATGTGAAAGTGATACGGAGTGTTTTTTGTGAGTGTGATGTGAAAAATTGAATTTTTTATTATGAAAGAAGTGTTATTTTCCATTTCTGTGGGATTTTATAAGAGTTTAAATACCTTATAATTGTTTTATAAAATTGTTTAATGGTTTTCTGGAAGTGTTGAAGAAATATGAAATGTGTTGTGGGCTATTTTGGTGTGATTCGGATTTCAAAATCATTTTGAATGAAAAATGGATTTTTGTGACTTGTGTGGTTTACATATGGGCTGTTTGGTGAATTTTTGATGTTGAAATGATATTTTCATGTTAAATTTATATTTCATGACTTGTTGAACTTGTTTGAGCACAAGGGGAAACCCTGGGTATCTTGGTGGGTGGATGTGTACTAGTATGCTAGTGAATCTGTGGGGTTTGGCCTCAGTTTCACCTAGCAAGATTGATGCTTACAACTCTAACTAAACTATGATGATGATTATTTGGGACCACTGGGTTATGGTTATGTTCCCTACTAGTGTCTCGTGCATGAGAATTACTCTTTGTGATGGTTACTCTCACCGAGATACGAGGTACCTGGGACCCACAGCTAGCTAGTGCCTAGGGGTTATTTCCTATTTCTTGTGCTCATTATTTACTTTGTACTTATCATCGGCATATGGTATAGTTCGCTGGAAAATTCCATAGTGTTGAAATTATTTTCAAAAGTGTCGATTCTTAATGATAGCCCACTTAAAAACTGTTTTTATTCAAAGTTGCATCTTTTATAAATTGTAACTAGATTTTCATGTTTTTGAAAACATGCATGCTTTTTGTCATTAAATGTTTATCACATGGAATCTATTAGTGGTGGTATCCTACTGGGAATTGGATAACACCCTACTTACACCCTTGGGTTTATGTAGACTTGGTTATTTTTGTTGTCGCAGATTGGGTACAGTTTTTTGTTCCAGTGGTTCGAGTTTCTAGCAGGTCCTTGGTGGTGAAGTCTTGTAGAGGTATCTTGAGGGCGGTGCCCCTTGACATAAGGGTTCTTGGGCTGTACTTATTTGGTTTTGTACCTTTGGTATAGAACTTTTGAGTTGTTTTAAGCTATGTAATTCAGTTCAGAATTTTTGTAAAAGTTTGCTTGGTTTGAAAAATCCAGATTTGTTTCATTGGATTCTTTTGTTGTTTTATGTTTATAAACTCAGGTAAATCATTCCCAGTTTTCATTTTATGATACCCGGGCACTTTTTCCAGCCCGTGGGGATCAGGAACGCCCTTCGGGCCTTGTCATGGGCTGGGTCTGGTTCCATTTTTTGTGGCGATTGATTCGGTTCGTGACAAAATGGTATCAGAGGAGGTTCAGGTTAACTCTTTGGGTCATGTTATTTAGGTAAGAGTCAGGATAGTCTGGAGTTAGGATAGTTGGGACATGGAATTATAGTTATGGGTAGTGTGCTGATCACCGTACCTCATAATGGGATTCATGTTTCCATGAGAATTTGGGATTTATCTAAGCCCTTCGATTTTCTTGGTTCGATGATGATTAAGGGAAATGAAAAGAGTGTTGGGTTAATGATCCTAGTGAGCTCAAATGGCCTGGCAAGCCAGGTGGAGCCAAGGATATTCCCTAGAACACTCTCTGTGACAGTGAAGTGATTGTAATATGGCCGCCAACCATATTTCCATGTCACCCACTGAAACTAGTTTCCTCTCCCACTGTTTTGTGCTTAGGTTTTGAAATCATGGCACTTTGGTTTTAAGAAGTGTAAAGTTTTTGTGAAATGATTTTAAAATAAAGAGGGAATGGTTTGGTTTATGAAATGGCAGAACTAAATTTTCAGAATTTCTTTTAAATGTAAAATGGTGAACTTACACCTCTTTGAAAGCAGGAACTATATTGAAGTTGGTTTTGAAATGTGTTTCCAATAGAGTTTTCTTAAAAATCAGAGTCTGTTTTAATGGGATGAGATGTTTCGAAATTGATGTGAATATCTTGAAAGTGAGTTATTTTATAAATGGTTGTGAATTTCTGAAATTTTTTGTAAGATGTGAGTTGGGATTTTGATCTCGTGGTTAGCAGTTATGAGAAAAAAGGATGTGTTGGTTGACCATTTTGGTTTTGAAAATTGGAAAGAATTTTTGTTTTATCCTTTGGTATTTCCAATAGCGACCACATACATGGGGTTATATGGGATGATGGATGGTTGATGGCATGACTGGATGAGTGCCGGGACGAATATGAGGAGGGTGTCTGGTGTGGCACAAAAACCTGCATGTGTGAGGCCCATGGGGTACCATTGGTGGATACGCTAACCGTTGAACCGTTTGATTTCAAAGAAATGGTTTTAAAGAAAAACATGATGACTTGATGAATAGTTTGGGATGGTTAGTATTATGGGTTTTTGAAAATTTTGTTATTGTGGGATGTTTTTTTAATCCAATAACCCATCTTATTTGAACTGTGTTTTGAGTTTATGTTTGGTTGGTAAGCTGGGTAGAAAGACCGATTTGTAGTCTCCTCTGAGATATGTTTCGGGACACCTTTATGGTGGTTACCTTCATGTGTTTGGATCTGGTTTATGGTTTTTTTAGCAATGGACCGTCTTGGTTGGGTCCTTGGGATCAATCGTTGGATAAGTTATGCCCCATTAATGGTTATTTCACAACTGAAGTGCAACCCAGATTGATTCGCCGTTTGAAGACCCTCCAGTTGATCAATATAAGGAATCTTTTTCTTTTTCTTTTAAGATTTAGTCTACACCCTTTCCATTCCTAGGTTTTTGTATCCTCTTGTAGTGGGAGGGTGATAATGGAAGGATTCAAGAAACCATTGATTCTTAAGTTTTCAGATTTTCCTAAGGTGGAAGTGGTTTAGGGTTGGTAGCATGGATGAGTATCTGGATGGTGTCTAAGAGGTCCTCTCAGTCCATCGTAGTCTCTTTGAAGAAGGAGTTCACAATAAACTACCAGTGTGGGAAATCTAGTCATAAGAGTATATTATGTCCATTTTCTAAAATTGTGTTTTGTTTGGGGATGTAGTATAAAGTCTCTTTCCATTAATTGCTTATATTTGTCACAATAGTCATGTTTGGTGACTCCTTGTGATGTCATGTGCTCGATTGACCCTAAAGGTGAAATTCATGCAATAATTTGAGAGTCTCTATTATGTCAGGAGAATGTATCCCTTGTAAAAACATCAAAATCATCCATTTTTTTAGGAAGGTGAGTATAGGTGTTATTTACTTCTATTGTTTCTTACCCGAAGAGGCATGGTGTGATTTCTGTTCATCTTCTAAGCCCTTGTTTCATTGAAATATTGGGTTAGTGTAATGTGAGTTTGGAATGTGTTATGTCTTGGAAATCATATCGGGGATTGCAGTGTAGTTTTTGGTAGCACTGAAAGAATAATTCTCGTCCAAGGGGTTTCCAAGGACTAACTGTGAGGCCGATGATGCTTCGATCATTTGAGCTCTATCCATAAGTCTAGGAGAGAAGATGGCTCATAGTTAGGGGAAATCCCTGGGTCATTTAAACCCATATACAATTTTTTATCCTTGGTGTGAAAGATATGAAGTGTTTAAACCTATGGTTTCATTATCTTTATTCTATTTTTCACGTTTTGTGGAAATAGGTGGAGGGCCTTATACCCATGACATCGCCCAATGTCATTACGTCCCCCTTTGATTTCCATTGAGTATTTGGAGAATGGCTGGAAATTTGGCTAGACAGGCTGAGCACAAGGTTTGTGAACGATTAATATAGACTGTGTGCCTAGAAGTCATGCAGGGATATTGATATGCATAGTTAGATCATGGTTTCACAAACTGTGGGGACTAACCGTGCGACCTTTCCAAATCTTGAAATTTTTGGGTTTTTTTGTGCCGCCACATGCTAGTCGGTTAAATGGTTTTTTCTTATGGTGGGGAGAACCACTATGATTTTCATGTATGTTCCTTCAGAAATTTTGAATGGAAGTCTACCCTATGTACCAGGGAGTCCGTTCAGGACTCCCCATTTTAGTGTCCTCTTTTTGTCTCAGAAATAAAAAATATTGGTTTTCTCTTATGGTGGGGAGCGTATTTGTGTCCCCCCATACGAGTAACATACATTTATCCGTGGTCTTTGCTTGGTGTAGATAGCCTTGTTCGGAGCTATCTAGCTACCAACATCTTTCTTGGGTAAACATTGGGACTAGAGGGCTCCCAATGGATTAGTTAAAGTAAGGTAAGTGTAGCCTTTGTTCAATGTTATTGTTCGTTTGGGTGAATTGCTTGAGTCTTATTTGGATAGTGTTTGAGGAGTTTTCTTTTGGGATAAATTATGAATGTGATTGATCATTTCAGGAAAGTGGTATATGTTTTCGTTGTGAGAGTAATCCTTAATTGATCACTGAAGGTGTTTTGGCCTTTGGGGGTGAAACCTGGCAAAGGAGTACCTCTTGGTTTCTCAGTTGGGTTTGGTTGTTGCTTTGTCCTTGATGTGACTTTCCCATGCAGAAAGCTTTCATGGTGGAGAGAATTGTCACATACATGACTTATTTTAAAGTTAAATTTCATTAAATTTTCATTTATGCTTTTTTTTGGGTTTCTCAAGTTATTATGGTGGAATGGGTGAGTTTTCATGAATTGGGCCAAACTGTGAGCCCAATTTCAGATTTAAAAATAAATTTTGAATCTATTATCTTTTTCATTTTATAATATTTTTCTCCCATTAAAGTTCCTAAATGTTCCCCCCTGACATAGAAACACCACCATTGTAGTTTGGAGCCTTTAGAAAACCATAAACAAGCTATATATGGGTTTTTATTTAAGGGATTGGGCCTGCCCGAAAGCTCAATTCCAGTTTTAAAAATAAAATTTGTTTTATTAATAACATATCCAATATTAAGGCTTTTTCGGTAATTCCAAGTCTCAAACACGCCCCTTGAACCCAGCCGCGCGTCCAATATCCTCCTACCCTTTTTGTATCTCATTTGCATCGCGTTTTCGGTCGAAAATGTTGAAGAACTCACATTTCGGGGTGATTTATAATGGTAATTTGTTTCCTTCATAAATCCTTAAATTCTAAGTCTTTTTTCCTGATTAAAATTCCTACATGGTCCCCTTATCCTTTTTCAAACATCCCTTAAATGTTTGGCTGTTTTGAAATTCAACTACTGGTGTATGTGAGGAAATTTTTACAAGATCCCTCAAGTAAGTTTGTCTTCTTCATTCTTCTTTCAATTTGCATAGGGTAACATTCAATGTGATTAGGGTTTCAAACCTTATCCATAAGGTTCATAATGTCTAGATGTTAGGTTTCAAACCTAGGGTTTTATTTCTTGTCTTTTGGGTGAATGCATCTGGTTTCAGGTTGGATTTCAATTCCTCAAGGTGTGGTGGTGGTGCGGTTTATGTTTCACACCATGTTTTGTGTGTTTCGACATAAAAGTTAGGTGATTACGTGGGTAACCATTTAATGATGAGTTAGTTTTCTTGATTAAATAATTTTACATGTTCCTTATGTTATGTGCATTATGATAAAACCATTTTTGGTAGAAATAGTAAAGCATTTGTTTTTAAAGGTACATTTTTGCTTGAAGTGTGTATTTTTCAAAGGTATTTCATGTGTTATCTCTTGTGGTAGTTTTTTAAAATGTGGAAGTGATTTATTAGTTGTTAAAAGGGGCTGAAAATTATGTATGGGTAATGATATAGTACCATGTTTGAATAAAAAGGGTGTGTATTTGAATGTTTTTATTTGTATAACCTTGTTATACTCCTTGAAAGTGTTTTATGGATTTGTGTGTTCTCATGGGTATCTTTTGTGATATTATTAAAGGTGATTATATAACATTTGAAAGTGGATTATTACATGTTTATTGTGCTGAAAATAATGTAGTGGTATGGTCTTGGTGTGCTTTTGGCTTAAAAAGTGGTTTTTGAAATTGATTTTATGTGTAATGTTTGGGTATACTCTTTATAATTGTTTTATGAATGTTTTGAATGGTTTATTGGGTTTTGTAATAGGTGAAACTATATCATCAAACTGTTTTGGTAGGAGTATATTTTTAAAAGGTCCATTTCATTTGTGAAAAGGCTGTTATGTTATATGTATAATCTTGGAAATATTTTATTAAATTGTTTGAAGGAGATATTGAGGAGTGAAAGTGATGTGAAAGTGATGTGGAGTGTTTTGTGTGAGTGTGATGTGAAAAATTGAATTTTTGATTATGAAAGAAGTTGTATTTTCCATGTGTGTGGGATTTTATTGATTTTAAATATCATATAATTTTATTATAAAATTGTTTAATGGTTTTGTGGAAGTGTTGAAGAAATGTGAAATGTGTTGTGGGCTATTTTGTTGTGATTCGGATTTCAAAATCATTTTGAATGAAAAATGGATTTTTGTGACTTGTGTGGTATACATATGGGTTGTTTGGTGAATTTGTGATGTGGAAATGATATTTTCATGTTCAATGTATATTTCATGACTTGTTGAACTTGTTTGAGCACAAGGGGAAAACCTGGGTATCTAAGTGGGTGGATGTGTACTAGCATGCTAGTGAATCCCTGGGGTTTGGCCTTAGTTTCACTTAGAAAAATTGGCTCTTAGAACTCTAACTAAACTATAATGATGATGATTTGGGACCAATAGGATATGGGTATGTTCCCTACTAGTGGCTCGTGCACGAGAATGGATATTTGTGATGGTTACTCTCACCGAGATATGAGGTACCTGGGACCCACAGCTAGGTAGATCCTAGGGGTTATTTCCTATTTCTTGTGCTCATTATTTACTTTGTACATAACGTCAGCATACTGTATAGTTGGATGGAAAAATCAGTATTGTTGAAATTATTTTAAAAAGTGTTGAATATTAATGATAGCCCACTGGAAAACTGTTTTTATCCAAAGTTGTATCTTCTAGAAATTGTAACTAGCTTTTCATGTTTTTGAAAACTCGCATGCTTTTCGACTTTAAATTTTTATCACATGGAATTTCTTAGTGGTGGTATCCAAATGGGAATTGGGTCACACCCTACTTACACACTTGGGTGTAAGTAGACTTGGTTATTTTTGTTGTCGCAGGTTGGGTACAGTTTTTTGTTCCAGTGGTTCGGGTTTCTAGCAGGTCCTTGGTGGAGAAGTCTTGTGGAGGTGGCTTGAGGGCGGTGCCCCTTGCCATGAGGGTTCTTAGGCTATCCTTATTTGGATTTTTACCTTTGTTATAGACCTTTTGAGTTGTTTTAAGCTATGTAATTCAGTTCTGAATTTTTGTAAAAGATTGTATGGTTTGAAAAATCCAGATTTGTTTCATTGGATTCTTTTGTTGTTTTATGTTTATAAACTCGGGTAAATTGTTCGCAGTTTTCATTTTATGATACCCGGGCACTTGTGCCAGCCCGTGCGGATCGGGAACGCCCTTCGGGCCTTGTCACGGGCTGGGTTTGGTGCCATTTTTGGTGGCGATCGATTCAGTTCATGACAACAATCAAAAAACTAATTAGATGATTCCAAAACAATCTCAATTTATTTAGATTAATCTTAAATATACGTGAAATAATGTTGAAATTAAGTATATTGGGTTTTAAATAAATTTTTATCATAAACCAATATCGCTCCAGGATCATTCATATAAAAAATTAAATAAAATATACTCTGTTATTCTATTATATATTTCAATTTTCCTAATGTATTGAAATCACATGAACCCAATTTATTGTAAATATTTTATATATATTTATTATGGTATAAAAAATTTTATCTATCAAAATACTTCATTAATAATACAATATTATTAATTATTTTTTTACATTTACTTATAATCTTGTTATTTTGATTTAATTACCCTAATATTTATATCCTTAATTAAAACTCTTTTGAATATATTTACTCTTTTTTATATTCATCATCACTATCTGCTCCTAAAATTGAGTGGAATGGAATTATTTTAATTTATATTTAAATTCTTATGTTATTTCATTCATAGATTCCTTATAAACATTTTCAATATTTTCATGAAAAAGTAAATAATAGTTTTTGTGGAAATAAACTTCTATGATGACATTTTTTTCCTATCAATTTAATTTGAATGATTTTACTGCACATATAGAACTTATATATTTGTTTATCCTTAATGATCATTTATTGTTGTCCCAATTTTCATTTCAACCTTATTTCATTTGTAATATTGATAAAAAATATCAAATTGAACCATAAATGAATCACGTATTTGGTAATTTTTCCATTTTTATTTATCTTTTTGACATAAAAATCATTTTTAATGAAATTATATAAACTATTTGAAATAGATTTCACTACACCCAATTTAAATTACCTCTTAAAGAAACCTTTTATATTCAAATTTCTTTGACAATTTAAAATCATCGACTATATTTTAAATTGTTAAATTTATTCTTTAAAGCATATCTACTCACCAACATGTAATAATTAAAGATATAGTTTATAATATTGATGGTAGTATCATTCACATTCTAAAATAGAAGAGATGAATCCTTTCTACCAATCATTTACTATTGTATTCTCCATGATTTCTTAAACATCATTAAATAAATAAATTTTCCCCATAATAATAAATTTTGATAAATATTTTATTGACTTGAATGATGATATAATTTAATTAATCATATAATCCAGTTATAATATCCTATATTTGATTATGTCATGTTCATGTTTATCACTCCTTTAATTTATTATCTACCTCTTTCGTATTATAAAATTTTATATAAATTAAATTTTCAATTTTAGTACACAAAACTCATGATATCACATTACCCAAGGGGAATGATATCAATGCATTTCTCATACATTAATTAACTAAAATATTATACTTTTCCTAATTATTATAGTTTTCAAAACAGATATAAATTTATATAGTACACTCGATGATGTCAGGAATGACAAATCCAATATAAAAAAGATATATAATAGTCTTTATATTCCATAGATGAGATCAATTTCCATCAAATATGGGTACCCCATTGTTTTTTAATTACATAACTAACTCCCTAGAAACTCAGTGAAAATGTATAATAAACAAAAAATACATTTTATATATAGAAAATAAATTTCAACAAAACAAGTAATATTTACATTGGAAGTCACAATGAGATACACTTGTAGGGGAGTGAATATATTTGGATATAAATACCACTTTTAAATTAAATATAATAATTGTTCTCAAGGAACATTATGAAAGGATATTTAAAATAAATAAATAATATATGATCTATAATTATGATAAATAGAATTAAAATATTGTCCTATAAATTTTACAATGTTCACAGAATTATTTATCGAATGGGAAATCCATGATGTCTAATAATTTTTTTTCTAAATATACACATTCATATAACGTTGTAAAAAATAATTAATATAAGAAGTTATAATGATATTGAATCTAATAATAATAATAAAATAATATGATTACTGTTTCATTTTCATAAACAATATTCTCTATGGTTATATTAATTGTGAATCATTTTCTTATCTTAAGTCCTTAAAAAAGATATATCTAAAATTATCTAAACAATTTATGGACTATTATCTAAATTTTCTCAAAACCTTTTCATGGGAAACAAATAATTATTTTAATAATAAATTCATCATTTAATAATAAATGGTTTCCTTGAAATTTTGTATTTGATCATGTCATGATTGAAAATATATGTCTAAATGTGCATTATATATTTCCTTTCTTTCTAGAATTTTCTCCCCAAGAGAACATCATTTAAATTCATAAAAATAGATTTTCATATGGAAGTGTATTTATTCCCTTGATTCAAACATTCAATGGGTATCAATATAAGAGATTAAATCATGGTAATGGTGGAAATGGGTTTTTTACTCCACTTGGAAAAGATAAAGAGATTTTTTTGAACTCGATAAGATTTATTTCCTTCAATGAAATGAAATTACAAAACAAATACCATATCCATTTTATAATATTTTATCACACACTATAAAATCCTTGGTCACTCATCACATTTTATTTTTTCTTCATATATTTTATTTTTTAGACATACGTGAAACCATGACATCAAAATGTCTTTAACCTTGATTTATTCCTCATATATTTTCACCCATTTTACACACATCTTTCAAAAAACACCCGTTGTATGTTTTTTATTACCAAAATATCATATTTATCCCTTTACACTATCCTGGATAAATTAAAATTCCAACCAATCAATGGGAATATTAAAAATAAAATACAATGGGAATTAATCATCAAATATCAGGAATAATTTATCACATGTAATTGTTATGAGAACGAACCTTATATAAAAGAGTTATCTAAATATAGAAATAGTAGATTGAATGATATATGATAGAGTTATGAAAAGATTACTATAAAAAAAATATTTTTACATATCATAATAAATACATTCTTAGTTCCCCCTTTTTCATTTTATTTTATATGGTATAATTAATCCATGATGTATTATCAATGATAAATAAAAAACATGAAAATAAAAAACATAATCTATGTAATGTGGTACAGAAAAAAAGAATCATTATGTATGATACGAAATAAAATATATCATATATTATATTATTAACATCATATAAATCTTTGGAAAACATGATTTTAATGTGAATAAGGATTGTCGACTTTTTCTTATAGTTTTAAACAAATAATTATACATAATTATATATATATATAATGGGTTACATTATAATATTATCCTCTAAAATATTTATTAGAATACAGAAAAACATATATTAAGTCCATAATGAGTAAACAGTTAATCCCATAAAATTCATAATATTTTTCAATAATATCTCATATCAAAATATTATCACTCAGTAAATATATTACTATAATTAAAAAATTATTTATTAATATTAATATATTATAAAAAATACCTTACATAAACATCGTTATTGATCTATCAATCCCCACAATGAAATATAAAATTACCCAATGTTATCATTCAATCCAATATCATCATACCATAACCTAATATGTTATCTCCAAACCATATCTGCATACCATAGCCACATACCATATAAAAAATTCAATATTAAACATTCCAAAACCAAATGAAGTATACCATAGTCATATATAGTATACCACTGAAAGAAAATACATCACAAATATTTTACCTTATCTCTACTGATGGAATATCCACACAACTACAATACACAAAGGGGAAGAGAAAACAAAGGGTTTATTTATCTATTCCCATATTCCAATTGTATTCAAGGAACCAAAAACCCCATATATCCATCTGTAAAATTACTAATCATCAGTGTGGGTGTGTAAAAAAATAACCACGTGTTAGATGATATATATATCTATATATTAGTGCTAAAACCATAATAATCGATTGAATCTACTTCTACACTCAACAAAACCCATCGACCATAATCTTGTCATCATCCTCGTAACCCAACCACCACTACAATAACTAGGGTATAAATATTTGAAAACCAAAACAATATGATGACCAAAAAAATAGCTATAAAACTTCATTTTATTTCTCATTTCATTACCCAACCCACAATATCATTACATTACCATATTAAATTCTATAAATGTATAATGTTACAAAAACAAAATTTCACTTTTAAATAATATTCATCATTATATTTTTTTACCATTTAATTATTCCAATACATTATTTCATAGAACTAAGTGGTGATTAATTTTAAATATTCCCATTAATATTTCTTATTAATGAATTTTTTATTTTTCATGAACAAAAATTAGATATTATATGGAAACTATAATTCACTAATCAAATTAAATTCATCACCCCAATACTAAAAACCCATAATTATCATAAAAATTTACCTCTCCCACATTCTTGTCAAATAAATATCCCCAAACCACATCAACTAAATTAATATTAAATAATAAATAATGAAATAAAAAATATTCATATAACTCATTCAAAATATTAATACATATATAATTAACAAGAAGACAACCTACCTACATTTATAAACCATCATAATAATTATTTTATTACATTATTCTTATGTTCATTTACATTTTACCTATCATAATCAACAAAAAAAATAATCAACAAAAAATATTAGTCTAATAATTTCATTATAATGCTACTATTTTAATATTTATTTTACTATGTTATGATATATTTCAACACCTGTAAAAGAATAATTGATCAAAAAAGATAGATTTATTAAAATACCAATCAATAAATAATATAGAAAATAATATGATAAATCATACGTAATAACCCAACATCTATCATACTCAAACAATTATATTTTATTTATTAAGGTAAAAAATATCTTCATAACTAATTAAATCTATTATGGGCTTCGATAACATAAAGAAAAAAATTACAAATTAGTAATTTGAATCACCCACCACACAAAAAATCTATGTTCACAACATTACTTAAAATATAATTCATGATAATCAAATTAACACATCACAATAAGAAATCTATAATCATTACACTCATCTAATCCATCCATCAAGTGAATACCTCTTAAATGGCCAAAGACAGCCTTAAATGTAAATTAATAAATATAATAATAACAGTAATAAAAAATAATAGGTTTGTTTATATGTATCTATCCATAATAATGAAGATATATAATCTGGATAAAAACATTTTGTGATATCTTTGGTGTACCCTGTGATAATCAACTCTGAAAGAAATGAAATAAAAAATAATAATTTTTAAATTACCCACAATATTTAAATAACATTTAAAATAAAAAAATCATTATGCAAACCACTATGTTATTTTGAAACATGGGTTACCACGTAAGAAATATGAGTATACTAGAATATACTCTTCTCTATTTTGGTTTCAAAAAAATGTAAAAACATATGACACCAAATACCGTTATGGAATAAATTATACCATTATTCCTCATTCAACAAGACATCTATAATTAATGATAAACCATCTCCCTATTTAATTACCAAAATTGAATCACACACCAAAATTGAAATACTCAAAATATCATCCTAATAAAATTAAAACTGCAATGGTGTATTAAAAACACTTCTCAAAAGGGGAACTACAACTGTAATAGAACTACTCACCCACATATCCCAATAATAACACAAAATGGTTCTATTATATTATTTATAGATTAAAATATTTCATAAAACTATTTTGATAAAAACTAAAAAATTTCTGTAATGAAAAATCGAAACATGTCATCTCTATCGCTATAATTTAAACTAAACACAAACCCTACAAAATCATCATCAAATGATTATATTTATAAAATGACTTTTGTGACAACATAATATTCAGCTTAAACCTATTTTATATTTTATAAATCTCCTAAAAATTTACAATATGCACATATGGAACAACCAAATCATTGAGTAAAGGACTATAATAATATAGGATTATATATTATTAGAAGTAAGATTTAATGATAAATATTGAAATAAAGTTTCAATATACAATATAATGTATAGATGTAAGTTGATTAATTTTAAGAAAATAAAATTTTAAAAATAAAATATTATTAACATTAAACTAAAGGGACATCAAATATATAAATTCAAAGTAATAACCTATCAAAATTATAAATTTTAAACATACAAAAAAACCTTTATTCAAATAATATTTTTACCGATCATATATAAAATTATAATTTCCCACAAATATCTCCTATATGTACATACATTCTCAAGTAATTATCTTCACTTATAATTCATATTTCATATTGAGATTGATCTCTATTAATCTCTCCTAAACCCATCAAAATAATTTGGATATATATTCAAGTAACAAATGTAATGTTTTGAATTTATTATATCCCTTACGAAATTTCTGTTTTTTACTCCCCACTAAATATATTTTAACTGAAATAATTTTATTATAATTAATTTTAAATAATTATTTCATAAGATATTATACATCTAAATTTTTAATTTTTTTAATCATTTTTTTATTCATGAGATATTACCCAATAAATATCATTATATAATTGTTATAAATTATTTCTATCCATAAATCTTCCATTGATTCATGAAACTCCATTATTATATATTATCCTAATTATAATTAATATGTGGTGACATGGAAATTAAATCTTTATAAATATATTGATCTATCACTAAATTTATATATACTTTTTAGCAACCATTGATGATTATAATATGTCACCTATTATCTTTCTATATAATCTATTTATAGTGAAACCCATTTGGTTATCACAATAATTATATTTTATTATGGAATTACATTATAATAATTAAGATCGAATGGGTATTTCTAGGTTATTGGGGTATAATAATCTTATATAGATTACAATATATGTATCATATATCATATACATTATTTATAAGATCCTTTATATGATCATGTATCAATATTATACATTTATTGAAATAAAATTAATTATTCATCATAAAATTTTCTAATATAATAAATTTGAAACATGGTTTGTTACAATTACTATAAGTTTTTAATTCCCTAAATTTCATTACTTTGATAAAAAGTGTATTTACGTATAGTGTCAAACCATTTGAGTAATAAGGTATAATAATATGTATTTACTTAAGTTACGTGATTCTCTATATAAATTCATCATAATATATTATATATTGAACATTAGTCCATATATTTAAGTAATTTTAAATAAAATTAATTCTAATTGTAATGAATTTCATTTAACGTAATCTTGTATTTAACAAAAATAATTACATATTGGGTGGGGTCCAAAGTTATATATCTTCATAATGCATAATAATGTCTAATACTAAAAATATTGTAGTGTAATGTAGTACAAATTCATTTTATGTATTATTTCATTGAATATGCGCTCAATAGTATGTGGATAATATCCAAAATTATATATTCCAGTCATTACTATTACTAATTGACATATTATCAATGATAGTATTATAATTTTGTTACTCCCAAGTATTATTTATCCAATTGGGTTTATTATTCATTATTAACATATCAATTATGTGGTAATAATGATGTTTATTAATTATATTGAATTATATCTATTATTTAGAATATGATCTAAAATTTTACATTTTTTCAATTTATCCATTACAAAATGAAGAATATTATTTATATTGTAATTTATGGATAGTATATAAAAATGAAAAAATATGTATTATTTAACATGTCAAGATCCACATCATATATGTTTTACTATATATATATATATATATGTATTATTCTATGTGAAAATTTCGACCTCAAATCTTAGTCATTTTATCTTATTTTTCCTTTTATTTTGTTAGAGACTTCAATTGACACTAAGGTACATGATTTAAGGGAATTAAACTGTGTACATGTAAGTAGTAAATATATATTCATGTTTTATTTTATAATAACCTGAACATCAATTCATGTGTATATAAAATACATATGGTTTCACAAGATATTATAATGTTTAATATTTATATATTATAACCCAATAATTTTCATAAAAGAAACTAATGATCATAAAAATTAATTAAAATATAAAAAAATATATATTTTTCTCAACACAAGATATGTATAATGTATAAGTGAAAATAAAATATTTAATAATAATATCATGTTTAATGTACTAATTGTGTCGAAATGATCAATATGTAAGTATTATCATCATTACTGTTTTAATAAAACAAAAAATCACAAATAAATTTTATTATATGTGACATATTAAATAAAAAATTTATCTATTTTGTAGAAAAACAGTTTATTCATTAAATGGAGTGAATGTGTAAGGATTTTTTAAATTATTCAATTTATGGTGTAAAAATTATTTAATAGTTCCTAATGATAAAATGTACAATGTAATATTTAGATTTTTAAAATTTATTTTATCTATATATATATATTGATATCCATAATGCGAACCATTATTTGATATTAATTGGAGTGTAAATTCTCACCATCAACAAGGGATTATACATATAATTTTAAACTACTAAATAAATATTATTCTATTATAGTTTATTATAATCAATAATAGAAACATCATTCTATTCAAAAAAATTTCATATCAAATGCATATGACATGATTATAATGTAGGATTATAGACTATCAAAGATTAATTGTCCAACTATTTTGATATGTGTAAATAAATAAATAGAATCCATATAATGAATCTTAAGATGATAAAAATAAATAAATAAATAAGATTTATGAATTCTATAATTATATTTATCCAAAAAGAGTAAATCATGATCATGTATTATAGAATTATATGAAACATAATTAATTATATTATCATAATAATTTACACATGTTTATTTCAGAAACTCTAAATAAATATTTCCACATTTACATATATACAAAAGAATCCAGTAATATATCATGAATCATAGGAATTGCAGGATAAGGAATATATTTAAATTAATCTTAGCTAATATTTTAATGATTTTCATTCATCCACATTATTAATCTGATGGAAATTAACAAAAAAAACTATTCAAATACAATTTTTTATTTAATTATGATATAAAATAAATTCATTGTTATTAATTTTTTTATTCAACAATAATTTTTTTGGAAACCCATACATTATTATTAGATTTTAATGATTTTTCAGGTTTATGATTTTTTTTGAAGAAATATTGATTTTTAAAAAGTATCTAGAACATTAATAATGTATAAATATATAAACTAATTCCTTTTTTGGAATAATCATGATTTCATATAATAATTTCCTACGTGTAATCATGGTTTTTTTGTAAGCATGGCCACTCATTATCATTATTGTCTTATACATAATGTTAATAATTTCCTTTAATCATGAAGTAATTTCCATAAGAATAATTTTTATATGAAATAATTGACTTAAGGATGTGTCCTTTTATACAATGATTTCCCCACAGTATAAATCTAGTATAAGCATGGAACCGTATTATTTATTATCACATGTAAGGAGGTGGTCCTTCCTAATCATTATGTCGTTGAAGATTTCAAAAAATATAATATTCATAAACATAATATTATTTTCAAAATGACGTAATATAGTGTTGCATATGTATTCATATAGAAAACCATATATAGCCATGTGGATCATGTTGTAAAACATAAACCATAACTATAAAAACATGTAACTTCTTAAAAAATACGATTTCAGAGAGATCTTAAAATCATGGGTTATAATGATGATAGAATAATTTCATTACAGAAATGATATTAGTGGATTTTTACTCAAACCAAAGAATATGGAAATCAACTATATGAAACCAAATCTAGAGTTAAATGGATTATAGTTGTTATCAAAAAAATTACGGGATTTGAAAACATTTATTAGTAATTTTTTAATGTTTAATTTTATTTATTTTACATTAATGTATTGAATTACCATTGTCCTCTAATAAATTTTACAATTTGAATGATTGGATAAAACATTAAATGATCATGTAATGGGGAGAATTCAATCTGTAATACATAGTATTCAAAATTAAAATAATTAAATATTTTCTCTATTATTAATTGAATAACTATTCTGTGGGAAATTATTATATTGAAGGTGATTGTGATTAATTTTTTCCAACATGTTTTCTATTTCCTTATTTAAGGAACATTAGTCTCCACAAACTCATCCAATAATTTATGAGGATAAGTAGATATGTATGAGTGGTTAATTGATTTTCAAATATTGGATCATGTATAAAGACAACTTAAACATTACATGGATACTAGGGAAACACAAATATAGATTGGTTGTTCCCAATTAATCATATTGTGGGTTGTTATTTTAGATTTCTCAGATGGATAAAGAGTATAACATAAATTTTTTGATTTATAATTTTATTGAAAACATTTCATTCAAAAAATTGTTGGTAGGTGAAATGATAGTGGAACCCTCAAATATCTTGTTAATTTAAATAATTGTAATGGATTCGATGTAATTGATATAGTTAAATATGGAAGAACAAACCTAACCTATAATATTTCCATCATATTTATTTTATCACATTAATATACTACCATTTATTTTTTTCAAAACTATATAATTCAAGAGACCACCTTTTTCACGGAAGTGGAAACTAATATTTTATAACCCTGCACAAGATAAAACAGTAGGTTACCAAAATTATTAAATTCAACCTATGAAAAAGATATTTTTTTACACATTAGGAAAAACTGTATGATAAGACATGGAACTATTTCTGGTGTGGAAATGAAAAAAATACAAGCATAAATTTACCTCACTAGATCATTAAGAACCAATTAATTTATCTTTATCTTGAGTAAGATACAACCATATAAATAAAAATAAAAAATTAAAATTATAAGCTAAATATTATAAGGCTCAAGTGATTGAATATGGTGAAACTTTTACTTTTTCCCTTGATTCATCCGCCATGAAGGATGTCCCTTGCCAAAACCTAATTGATATTTTGGAACATAGGGTGATAAATTAAAAAAATTATATTTCATTATTTTTTATACAAAAATTGAATATAAAACCAGTTTTATTTAGATAATAGTAATGATTCATCTTTTTGAAGGTGAAGATCCAAATAAGAACTTCATAGAGTTTACCCATGTTTAGTAAACATTGAACATCAGAGGTATAGAAAAATAATAATTCTTGTGGATGGAATTCCAAATTATAATGAAGAAGCGTACATGGATTGGTTGTAAATGTTGAAACCAGAAGAGTTAAATGATTTATATTAATAAAAAATGTGTTTCCTTCCATTATTATTTCCCACATCTCGAAGCTCAACCATAATAATAGAGATTTAATCCTTAAAAAGGAACCTGGAGATAGTAAATATTAATAATGGGTTTTATTGAAGAAATTATGATCCAGCTACCCCCATTAAGTGAAAAACATGAAGAATTTATGGTATGTGTCTTTTAAATATAATCCCTTCATCTCACACATTACACACAACACCCAACTGAAACGAACTATGAAATATCATTAATTTATCAATATAATATAACTATTAAATTTGTGTTAGTGAATATTATTATCCAAATTATTAAAGTTATATATTATATATTTTCATACAACATATATTATAGAAATAAAAAAATTTCTGATTTAAGCTTTAAATCAATATTTTTCTAAAGGTTTTTTGTCACCTTTTAAAGGAAAACATGTTTTAAAAATAAATATTACAAATTTTATGAGTTATAATTCAAAAGAAAAATAAAAATAAAAAATAAATTCTGAAAATTTTATTATGGGTAATTTTTCATATTTTTTCAGAAAATATTTATTTTCTAGTGAATAGTGAAAAATTTCAATTTTTGGAAAACTCGAATTTTCAATATATTAAAGAATAATTATTATTTTAAATTTATACCAATATATGTGATGGAATAATTTTTTAATAATAACCTAATACACATAAATGTATTCATATTTATACCTTATTTTAGTATAAGTACAGTTTTTAACTTGAAATTACATTTTCATTACAATATTTTCTTATTCTTTTTTGCATGAGTAATTTTAAATTAAATTATGAAACATATAGGAATTGAATGTTGAAATATTTAAAATAAATTTGGATTTGTTTGGTACAGATTTTTTACCATGAAAAAGGATAAATTTGGCAATTTACATAAAACAATTATGATAAAGACTAGAAAATCACCCTAAAACAATCCCAATTTCTATTGAAAGATTCTATTTCAAACATAATAATTTATTTTTTGATATATCATAATTTATTGAAATTTTTATGTGGATATGATATTAATAAAAATCTATTTAATGAAATGTCTTATATGTCAAATTTATATTTCTCATAAATATATCATTTTTAATATGGTGTTATCAAAAAGGAATGTAACAACCCAAGATTTTGTGAACTATTTTTTGAATGAATAACTTTCCTTTGATTTAATTAATTTTATTAGGCACTATTTAATACTTTCATTACACACAACACTGACTTGGCTTGCATTAAGCGCAACAAAATTTTTCATCAAATCATCATTTTATTGATATAATTTTTTGAATGATATAGTCATAACCTAGTCATTGAGCTTTGTAATATTAAAGTAAAAAATAAATTTTTTAAAACTATATATATAATAATTTTATATAAATAATAAATATTGATAATAAAACATGTAATATTTTTATATCCTTTATATGTTTGAAAATAATATTTTCTCAAATGAACTGTTATTTCTATCCTCATGTGAGCAATAATAAAATTACTTATAGAGACTTTTGAAAATTTAATTTTATAAAATAATCATCAACATTGATTTATTATTTATTAAAATATCTTATTGATAATTCCTTATATTTTTCAAGAGAACTTCAATATTTAGATGAATAGTTAAAAAACACTAATTTTTAATTCAGAAATGATGTTTCATTAATTTTTTTTTACAAATTTCAATTATATCTTTATTAGGTTTTAACATTTGAAGATATTAAGTTTATATAAAATATTTTAATTTCATCCATTGAAACCAATTTAACATTGAAATTGTATATCAAAAAACTTTCCACAAATATAATCATTTTTTCTAAAAACCCACTATCACAACACATCTACAGTATTAATTTTAAATTAATTTTTTAAATTTGATAGATTATAATTACGAAAAATTAATTCCATATTTTTTATCATAAGGTTTTATAATTTTTTAAAATTTTAAACTTGTTATTTATAAGAATTATTATTGAATGTGAATAAAATTAATTATTGTGGTTAAAAGAATAAATATCTTAAAAAGGCACTAAATCATAAAAATTTGAGTAAAATTTAGCTAGAAACTTATAAAAAATCAATTTTATGGACATATTTCTAGCTTATCCGCCCTTATCTCTAATTAGACCATTATTGGAGTCTTTTTTTATATGAAAAACTTTAGTAGAATCCTTTATCAAATTTTTACAAGAATGTCACCCCTCCTCCACTATAAAAAGACACTCACCCCTCCCACAACACCACAACTCTATAGAAACATTTTATTGTCCATTATCTACCAAACTACATGATTAAAATATGTCAAATAAAATTATAATAAACCCTTTGTACATAAATACTTCCATGGAATCCCTTTCTTGAAATGCAAAAGGAGTTATAGGAATAAGAATTAACATCCCCCTTAAACTAATTTTTCTTAATTTTGTTATCCACCAGAAAAAATCGTCTTATTACAATATTATATGATGAAATAACTACAATAAAGGTACATATATTCTATAATTAGAATGTATATAACTATATTTACAAAAAACAACAACCTCATGGGTAAAATTAGTTATTGTTCTTCTGTACGATGCACAACTACCTCACGCATGGATGTTATTTGTTTTTCAATTATCACTTCCCTTGGTAAGGTATTATGATGTACACTCAGATTTTATATTATATATATGATATTAATAATTTATTTATTATTATTTAATTATTATACATCACATACCATCATGAAAACAATTTTTTGAAAATATGATAATTTTGTTGGTGAATGTGTGGACTACAAACTCATTAGATTGATGTGATTCTTTCAAACTCTATATAGAATGTTTTAATGATGGGTCTAGAGAAATTACATGATATATATGATATAATAATCTTACATTGATCTTATATATATATGCATGTTTGTTTTTGTGGTATTTACATTCATTCATTGAATATGTTAATAAAATGGAAACAATATTCATTCGTACGTATGACCTACTATATCCATGAAAAGTGGATTTCATTTAATCATTAAACATATCATATATTTTTATAAATATATTTAGACTGAATATATATTATTTTTACAACATTTTTGAAATTATTTTAATAAGGATATAATTTTGAGGACCAATAATATAAAAAATTATGGCACATGTATGAAAAACAAAGTAGATATTACCAAAAGCTTAAGCTTGACATGGAATTATCAACAAGAGGGTCATGTAAAATAATAACAAAACCATATATTATCTTAGATATAATAATACCATTCATTAAAAATTTATACAAACCATATATTTATTATAAATTTGTTTTTTACATGTGCGATGAGAGTCAAGACATAAAGTAAAGTGATTTCTTATCCCACTTTTTTTGTGATATTTCTTTCATATTCATCAGTCATATCTATTTTGTTGTGTATATAATTACAAATAATAATATATATTATTTTTATGATCAAATTTATGGGATAATAGATAAACATTTATTAATATCATTATGATTTTGATTATGTTTCCAATGATACCAAATCGGTAAATTATTTTGCCACAATTTTCATTCATTGACACACATAAAATAAATTTCAAAAACCATGTTTTAAAAAAATATTTTTAATAATTAATTTAATGATGATCAATCATTCCCAATTTCAAGTAAAATTAATTTTTAAACCTTTTATTTGTTTTTCAATTAACTAATTATATGTTTTCTTTGTGTTTTCAAATAAATGGTTCTCAAAACGTTTCCAGTCTTTCATTATAAGATTTAAAATTATATTTAATGAAACAGTTTTAAATTTTATTAGAATATTTCATTATAATAATTCATCAAAAAATTAAATGAAATGATCTTCCAAACGTTTCAATGGTTTATGTACATGTGTTTAATGTGTTTTCAATGAAATTTTTTTCAAAGAATATTTAATAATTCTTTATATTATTCATATTTTATTTTCACTGAAATGGATTTTGAATAGGGTTTATGTTATCAAAATAAATATTAAATTAAAAAAATATTTTACTCATAAATGATTATAAATATAAATTTCAAAATAATCTTCTATATTATATGAAATCCATTAGTGTGACACAAGCTATTTTGGGGAAATTCTCCAAAGGATCCAATAATATTCCTTCTCTAAATGGTTTATTTTTTTATAGAATTATGATTGTGAAACTCATTTCTCATTAATAGGATACATTTTTATAATGACTATTTTTATAATCCTAAGTTATATTTCTATGAATCCCACTTATTTTCAAGTGATATCGTATTGATTAACTGATTATGAACCGTATTAATTTATCCAAAAGATACGATATGACTACATGTTTATGACAGCCATTTCATTTCCTAGGTAATGATACATTTTTTTTATAAATTTGTTTATATATATGTATTACTACATTATGATATGCGATATACCTATCTAACTCTCTAATTAATAGGTTAATGATATACATCAATTGAAAAAATGATGGTAATAAAATTTATGGGCATGATCCATTATGGATGATAGGGGAACCATAGAAAAAATGGGATGATGTGGAAAACCAATACACTATAGAATGATGGGGAAGCCTAGTCCATTATACTAATATGGGGAATCCTCATACACTCTGGGAAAATAGGGAAACCTAATCCACTATGGAAAGATGGGGAATCCTGGTATACATTGAGAATAAGGGAAGACCATATCCTCTATGGAGAGATTAAAAAATATCCCTTATCAAGAAAACACAGAGTCTAGTAATGGTGGTGTCTCCCTCCACATTGTTTTAATCCCCATTATTTGACCTGATATGTCCTATCAATGTTTCATGACTTAGTGGGACTGATATTACATTTTTATCTTTATTCCAAAATTCCATTTCTTTCTGGACTGATATTATTTCATGGCCTATGATCTTGACTCCCTTATGGTTCTTGTCTTATGAACTGCCAATATTTATTCCTATATTTTTTATGATCATTTATATCCATGATATGATCAAATAATTTTATGATCTCATTCTCAAACACTTATGATCGTGTTTATTCTCACATATCTACCATGTTTAACCTTACTGATCATTTCAACTCATCCATTTTTATTTATCCTTTCCCCTAGGATATGAGGACATGTATTATGTATGATATTTCTAGGAAGGTTTCTATTCATAGAGATCTGAGTCCAAAATAATTTATCACACTCGTGAAATATAAAATCACAAGTTTTTATAGAATAATAAATTTTCATATCTTTTAATATTTATTTATAAGATATTAATTTAACATTAAATAAGATTCATTGTTCGATAGAATACTCAACATGTAATAATCGGTTTCTCCAAATTCTTATACTGCACACAACACTGAGTTATAGGGAAAATAATACAATATTATAATTATTACATTAAATGGTTGTTAACACCTAGTATTTGTATTAGTTGTAATGAATATAACTAAATATAATATTATTACACATGTTTTTTAAATGTTTTTACAATTTTCCAAAGAATTTTAGATGAAAAATTGAGAATAAATCCAATTTTAATCATTATGTACTCTAATATTTCTAAAAGGAAGTTATAACAGCTTTTGTTAAAGAACCTTTTATAAATATATATTTTCCGCTTTTATATGTTATATTTGAACAAATAATGTTCTTATTTGGAATAAAGACATAAATATTTAGTTTTGTGGAAATTTTGGTATTTTTATTATAAAATAATTATTTTAATGAATAGAGATAAATACTGCATTTTAATTTAAAACAATATTTTCTTATTATTCATTAGTATTGATATATTATATTTTTAATTGTTTTTAAAGTATATTTAGATTATGTTATTATCATTTAATCCTGTTTTTATCATTGAAATTTTTTAGCACTAGCATTTGATAAAAACATGTGTCAGTCATTTGATGGTTTTTACTTATAAAAACATGTTTTCTCACTTTGACAGTAAGTATTAATTTTAAATAAATTACTGAAACATTTGGGTTTTGAATTTGGAAAAATTAATTTGATATTTGGAAGTAGATGGACCATAATTTTTAAATATGTCCCTTTTTGGACTAAATTAATTGTATCATTGGTAATTTTTATTTATCATAATTAAAGGTAAATTGGGAAAGTTATGGTAACAAACAATATGATAAGAATAATAAAATTTCCCTAACAACTACAAAAATCTTATTGGATGAATGAAATTCAACCAATATCTCTTAATTGCCTCAATTGATTCATTTAAAGGACTTTTTTTCATGAAATTGAAGTAATTGTTATTAAAATAAAAGAATGTGACAACATTTCACTCTATTATCTCTTATAAGTATAATAATCTTACTATAGTGATAAAAATGATTAAACATATAAAATAAATAGTCTCCCAAAATCTATTGAAATTATATACATTATATAAATTTATTTCTAATTTTTAATTATTATATAATTACCATAAATATTGACACAATAGTGATACAATAATTATTTTATTAAAATAAATATCAAATAAATGATATTATAAAACCTAAATTAAATATTATATGAAATAATTTATGCCATTCAAAAAATGTATAATAATACACGTTATAAAATTATTGAATTCTTTGTTTTTACATTATATCTTATTTTGGATTTTATATAAAATAAATTAAATTATTAGTGTAAATATTTAAATTAATGATGTTTATTAAAAATGGTAATTTATAAAAATTTTAAAAATAAAAAAAAAACTTTTCTAAAATTAAAAGGTACTTATTTAATTTTTGAAATAATAATTATGTGTCCAACTAAGTGAAATTGACCCTATATAAGTGAAATTAATAGCCTATTCATAAGTAAAATTTTGTTACCTCTATTAAAATTAAAAAGGAGTAATTATGTGAAAACTAAAGACATGAGGTTTAATATAAAATAAACACACATCTAAAAGTTATTGGATGAGTTGTTTCAACCTATACTTTTTTTATCATTGAAATAAATGAGGTTTGGACCATTATAAATTGAAATTTATTTTTTAATAATTATTTATTTTAATACATTCCAAGGGTTCCCCACCCCTCACTTATGAAAAGGAACACATTACCCTCTTTTCATTTCACTCTAAAATCCTTTTGGGTTTTCTAAGACCTGCATAGAACTCTTCATAGAAACACTCATATTATCCAAGAAGACTCTATTAGGGTATAAATCCACTCATGTAAAACTTTTCCTATAAACCAAAAGGATTACATGATTGGATTTATACCCTAGGAAACCAAAATACGATACATAATTAAGAAGTGAAGCCTTCTCTTATGTTTTATGATTTCATTTCCATTCTTCACTCCCTATTTTTTATGATATTTTTTTGATATACAATTACAGACACCTAAATTTAATGTGAAAAGGACATATTGTTTTTTTGTATGGTAAATTACTACCTCAAAAAATGACGATTGTTTAATTCTTACCCACCACCTCTCTTGGTACCCATAATGATGGAAACTATATTGAAAAATGATATATATTATATTTATTTTGTCATTGTGCTTCTGTAATTTTTATTTATATCATACCATTATGGTTTTCATGTTGTGTGAATACTATAATTTCATTTGAGTAAGTATGGACAACCTCCCCATGAAAGTGTTATGACTCAGTCATTCCATACATGGAACGTATAAAAGCTTGTTTTAATGATACTATATAACATATATAACATATATATTATACTAGAATATAATTTACATATGTATCTTTTATTTATCATTCGTTTAAAATGAAAAATAAATTAATGTACTGTTTATGTGTAATACAGCCTACCGTCTCCAGGAACGGTGCATTTAATATCTTATCACCAAATATTATGGATTTGCTAAATACATTTATACAAGATATATATGGAATAATTTTCTTGAGATCATTTAATTTTGACTACATGGAATGTTTACATCAAAAAACTGTTATTTTCGACTCAAGTACCAAATATCGATAAAATGTATGACATTAACTTAAATAACTATGTATTTTTTATAACATGGTAATAAGTGATATAAAAGGAATAATATACTAGAAAATGGTTAACAAGAAAGTACAAATTAATCTATGTTTATTATTCAATAATATAATGATTTTACTTGAGGAGAGGGACTCAAGGTATAGAACATTATCTCATTCTCCATTCACTGAGGCATATTTTGATGTTATTCACCAGATTCTTTTATTCTATGTATAGTAAACCATTTTGAATTTTAATTTCATTAAAATTTAATATTTTTTCAATGAATCATTTTACTAAATGACAAAAAGGGATGTTTTAAAGTATGTATTGACAATGAATCCTCCACCACCGTATCTATTATTTGAAATTTGGCTTCCTCTAGAATCCTTAATGATTTTTAATAGGCAAAAGAAACAATTTTTCCCATATTGGGTGTTTTTGTATTGAAAATATTTTTTTGCATGTATTTACTATTTCAATATTTATAATTGATTTCTTTCTATTGAAAATGAAATTTTATGAATGTAATCTTTATAATTGAAATGTTTTATTTTTTATAGATATATAATGGTACAATGACATTTTAGAGGTGGTTATATGATAAACGAAATAAGGTTGGATACATGATAAACCAAAGATAATTGGTTCATTGATAAACCAAAGATGGGTAGTTCTGTTATAACATCCAATGTATTTGGTGTGGATGTAACCAGTTTGGCTATTCCATTTTGTGATTTGTGTCGAATTCGACAGTATGGTTATTCCATTTAAGAATGTTTATCTCCCATGTTACTTTAATATGTTATGTGTTTTTATTAATGGGAATTATGGTAATATTTTGGTTACAAAAAGGATAAGTGATGAGATTATATTCAATGAAGTATATTTTCTACATCTTAAAGGTGAAAAATATTACTCTAGATAAAGTATTCATGGTTAACATTTTTTCACAACACTAACAGTTTTTTTCAATATCTATGCCTTACTGGTCTTTTAATGATCATATCATGTTTTAAAATTTCTCTTACATGACATAAAGAAGTATATATCCTGGATAGGATCATGGAAAATTCATTATGTTTAAACAAGAAACAAAATAAGTTTCTTTTTAAAATGTTTTTGTTTTATGAAAAAAATGGACAGTTAGTTGAAGTGTCTACTTGTAATTTATATGTTGTTTTGTATGAGTTGTGACATAATTATGAAAATCTATAAACCTAAAACTATCCTCTAATGGAATTTAAGTCAAATTGTTGACTTATCTGAAGACTATCTATCATTTATGGTAGGGCCATATAATTGGTATCAGAGGTCGGTGTAGATAACATTAAGACATAGAATATTGGTTAATAAGAAATCCATAAAATATTTTAACATTATTGTAATATTTAAATGATATATAATTTGTATATTTCCACGTTTATTCAACTAATATATTTTTTTAGAACAGTTTTCCATAGAGGAAATTGGGATGTTCTGCTGGGAATGCATATAGAGGGAAATGACCTTCCAAATCAACATCATAAAATAGTTGTAATTCTGACTAATGTTTTTTAATGATGGTCTCTTTAATCAGGTACTAAATGGTGGTGGGTTCCAAGCACGAGATAAACCATGTCTACTACAGAAGAATATGTCTACCTTGGTTAATTTTATGAAGAATCATCCCCCATCATAAAAAGGATCATCTGACCCTATGAAAGAGTAATGGTGAATTGAATCACTGGAAAATATTTTTCATATAATGGGGCGTTCAAATAATTAAATGGATTGTTTTTTTGTTTATTAATTTTAAGTTGATGTCATTCGGTGGTGGTCAATGACTAAAAAAATCCGAAGAAGTGAAGAGATTTATTCCATGGAATGGGGTGAATTTAAGAATATCATCCATGAGAAATATGGATAATGCCTCTCAAAGATGTCTGAAGGTAATTTTTTTTTACAACATTTGACATGTGTCATAAAACGATATATGGATAATTTCTCTCAATGTCTGGAAAGATATTCTGATGTGTTAAGACATATCATATTTATCCTAAATGTAAGGAAAATGATTAGGGAGGCAATCAAAAACTCGTGGTAAGATGTTTTAGAAGTAATAAGTTATGAAATATGCTAATGTGTGTCCAAATATGACTACCCATGGTCGAAATGAGAAACATCGAAAGTAGAATGTTATGAAAACAATATTTTCTACTACTCAAATGGTTGATTGGGGATTAGAAAATGTAGTTGTGACACGTAGGTTACATGTTTTCTCAAAATATTCCAATACTCTATTTGACTCTAGATCATCACATTCATTCATTTCTGAGAGATTTACAAGTAAATTGGAAATAGAAACTCGTAAATCTGATATATAACATTTGATAAAGATTCCATATTGAAGTATTAAATAAACCAATATTTATATGAATCATCATGTTTTCCTTATTAGGATTGTATTACCTCAAATATTATTGAACATCCTATAGTGGAATTTGTTACAACATGGTGTATATATTATCTTTTCGTTTATCAGGATATAATAGATTGTTAGGAAAATAAATCTTTGTTCAATGATTTCATACCATTGATGACATACAAAGAAGGTAAATTATTGATTTAAGATGGCAGTGAAAGTTATGTTTTTCTTTTTTTTAAAATAAAGAAACAATTTTGGTTAGTGATATTCTAGTCGTAAAGGAATTTATAGATGTTTTTCTGGATGAATTGTTTGTCATTGTTCATAATCGGAAGGTTGAAATTACTATTGATTTAGTGCCTAATTTTTTAACCTATGTATTAACACCCTTATCTATGGGCTCAAATAGAACAGATCCAATTGAAAAATTGGTTTAATGAATTACTTATTAAAGGTTTCAATTGACATAGCACTTCACCCTGGGGTGATCTAATTTTATTTGTGAAAAATAATGATGGTTCTATGAGACTAAGTTTTCAATTTAGATCCATGAAGAAAATTACTATTAATAAAAAGTATATATTTCCTTGTATTAATTATTTTTTTAAGAAAATCAATGGAGCACAGTTTGTTTTTAAGATTGATTTCTGGTTCAGGTACTATCATCAGATGGAGAAGGATGAATACATTACAAATACAAATTTTTGAAAGTGACATGTGGGTTATGAGTTTGTAGTTATTCCCTTTTCTATATAATATACCTGGTTTATTTATGAATATCATAAATGGAGACTTTCACTAGTTTATGGATTAGTTTGTGGTTGTGTTAATAGATGATATAATGGTATATTCTAAAAGTTCGTATGAACATGAAAGTCACTTATTGATTGTTTTGACAACTTTTAAATATATAAACTAAATAGAATTTTTTGATATATTGATTTTTATTGAAACAAATTTATTCATGGGAAAGATGTTTATCTATAGATGGCATAACTGTTGACCCTTCTAAATAATAACTGTCAAAGAGTGGCCCAGACTTACCAATATGATATATATTCATTGTTTTTATGGATTTTTGGGTTATTACTGAATTTTTGTTAAAATATTTTCTATGATATCTATGCCACTAACTAATATAAAACCTAATATTGTTAGGTGAATCGGAAAAAAATGCGATGATTGTTTTCAAGAATTTAAACGGGGATTGTTAAATGATCTAGTTTTGGCCCTTCATTCTAGGAATGGTGAATTTATAGTCTACATTGATTTATCATTGAATGGAATTGGTTGCATCATAATTTATATGGGTTAGTTAATTTCGTATACTTCACATCAGTTGAAAACTGATGAGTTAAATTACCATACACATGATTTGAAATTGTCTACTTTTTTTCATTAATAATTTGGAGGCATCATTTGTATGGTGTAAAGTGTGAAATATATATTGATAAAAAATGTTTTAATTAAATATTCACTCAAAATTAATTAAACATGAGATAGAAAAGTTGTTTGGAATTAATCAAGGATTTTTGTTGCATGATTTATTACCATTAAAGTAAAGAAAATAATTTGGCTGATGTTTTTAATCGAAATATTAAGGAAAAATTAACCACACTATATTTGGGAAAACAACATTTGGTTATTTATTTTATGAATTTGGATTCGAATTTATTAGTGTAGGTAATTCCTCTATTTTTTTAGGTTTGAGTGAAATCATCTCTATTAGAGTTAATTTTGAAAGCACATAATGAACAAATTGAGTTGTAGAAAAAGGTACAATTTGTTCAAAAGGGGAAGTAAAATAAATTTAACATCGATAAAGATTGTGATTTGAGGTTTGGAACGAGAATATTTGTGCAATTTGATTCAAAATTGATGAATATTTTCTTATGTGAAGATCACAGTTCTCCATTTTCAGTTCATCCTGTAGGTGGAAAGTTGTACATAGATCATGGGGAGTGTTACTGGTGGGATGGAATGAAATGAGAAATTTTTGACCTTACTACGAACTATTTGAATTTTCCACAATTTAATGATGAATGGAATTTATAGAAATGGATGATTAAGAATTTACTATTGCTGAAGTGGATATGGGGAAATATACACCTGGTTTTCATAGTGGGATTACCAAATATTTCTCCGTGTAATAACGAAATCTGGGTTAATGTTGATCGATTGACTAAATCTTCTCATTTTATTTCTAAACATTATACTCTATCCCTAGATCAGCATTAGCAGTTATATTAATGTGACCATTAGGTTAAATGGATTTCCTCTCTCAATTTTATCATATCATGATCCTAGGTTCACTTCAAACATTATGGAAGGACTTCAGAAGTCAATTGGAACTGAATTAAATTTTAGTATAGCTGTTCATACTCAATAAAATTGGTAGTAATAATGGACAATTCATACCTTTTAGGATATTCTACATGCATGTTAAATGGATTACTATATAATTTGAAATCAACATCTTTATTTGGTTGAGTATTCTTATAATAATAGTTTTCATTATAGTATATATATGGAATCATTGGATTGTTGTATGGAAAGTGGTGTTGAACTCTATATTTTGGGATTATGTAGGTGAAACAAAGTGGATGGGACCAGAATTGGTAGAAGAGATGGTATAAAAATATTAATTTATTCAAAATCACATGAGGAAATCTAAGAGAAGTCAGAATGGTTATATGGATAACATGATAATGATCTTTTTTTCTAAGTAGCTGATCATTTCATTTAAAAAATATTCACTCTGGAAAATAGTGACATATTTTGGTTAAAAGGGGATTTTGAGCCTGGGGTTCAATGGAACCTATTTAATAATAGAAAAAGTTGGTTCATTTTTTTTAAAAAGTTGATTTAACATTTATTTTCCCCTACATACAGAATTTTTTTTATGTTACAATGTTAAGAATGTATATGTTAGGTCCATCTCATGATTTGCGTCCATATGTAGTTCAGTTGGATGAATAGATTTCTTATGAGGAATAGCCTGTATAGATTCTTGACCACAGAAATAATGTGTTGTGGATTAAGATGATTTATCATGATTTTATTTTCTGTTAAACCTATATAGTTGAAGAGGAAACATAGGAATCTAAAATTATCTGAGGGAGAAATACCCACACTTAATTGATAAGTAAATAAAATTACCGAGATGAAGTTTCCAAAAGGGTGAAGGATGTAACATCCCGGGTATTTATAAAATAATAATTTTGTTTAAATATTAATATTTATGAAATATATTTTAATTCATCATTAATGGGGACACTTTTTTATGATATCATACTCAACACACAAAATCAGATATCTCCAAAATCATACATTTCACACAACGCTGAGTTATACTACTGAATGAATTAAAGTAGACTAATATCACCTATATGGCGAAATTGATTATTTTAATGGACTTTCTTCCATAAAAGGGATGTGATCTACCAAATATAATAATATTAGGTTTTCTTTTTCCCACATGTCCTATATAAAAACTTCCACACACCATCATGGTATATCTTCTACATCAAGCCTCTGCGTACAGCCACTACTCTCACTCCATCCCTCTGTGCCACGATGATACCTTCAGTTTCTCCTCCCGCTTGCGCTATCGAAATAGGGTTCTCATTGCACAAACATCATCTCAATTGTTTGCAGCTCCAACTCAGCATTTGACTTCTTCTTGCCTGTCACTCCATCCCACTTCGCCACGACGTTACCCTCAGTTTCTCCTCTCGGTCGCACAGTTGAACTAGGGTTCTCCCTGCCCATAGTGATCATATACCTTCATCTCAATCAGTTTCTCCTCCCACCCAACCTTCAACTTTGCCTCGAACTCCACATATGACTTCATATGGTCATCCGACTACGCCTCTTCCATCACGGGCTGAGAATCTTTAGCAGAATCCCCAGGAGGTGCTATCCCTCATTCCCTTAAACTATCATTTCTTATTTATTATCATGAATCATCATCTGTATATTTTGATTAATGGGTTCTTTATTGGTTGATATTTGGTTATATGGTATGTTTAAAATTTTATATATGTTCTTTACAATTTCAAGTCAATGTTTAGGGATGCGTTAAATAATTTGGATCCAATTCTCATGTTGGATGACTTCTCAGGTAAATGAGAATTGAGTATTGATCTCCATCATTGGAATTTAAAATAGTAGTTCTGAAACCATATTTTGGGCATTTCATTATAGGTTCTCACCTATTGCATGTTTTCTTTCTCAACCATATAGTGGTATTTTATCTAGGTTTTGATTTTTTCTTTTTTCCATATTTCATTATTTCCCTTTCTCCTCCTTGGAAAATGACTATTTCTAATTTTTAGGCTTTATAACCATGAAATATATGTAATCGGTACCCTCCAAAACTGGTTTACCTTTGGATTATTATCTGGTTCATGATCTTATACTAATAGATATAGTTTAATGAAATTCAAGGGTCTTTTACATATCATGACATTACTGGACACAAGGGCATGATTCACACTGCTGGTGTTCGGGTTCATGTACCCACAACTTTTTCTTGCTATCAGTTTTTTTATGTCAAAATATCTACACTCTCATTTAGTTTATATATTGAATGACTATAATAAATGCGATAATTCACTCTAAAATTCTAATTGGTGAAGGAAGCCAAGGGGCTTGGAACTATGGATTAATTTGTCTTCCAAATATAACATTCAAGTTTATATTCCATTTTTTTGTGGCCTTACAGATCAAAGAGTTTTAATTTAAGGTTATAGATTATGCCATTTGGTTGAATCAATTGAAATTCGGTATGCCTTCAATGACTTTATATGCTATTAATTGTCATTACTACATAAATATTTTCATTATATTCTCTTATATAGTTTAATTTGGAGGGAATTTTAAGTCATATATTAGTAAAAATATGTTGAATAAATTAAAATTATTTGTCTTTTACACTTTTCTATCATATGATTTTATCTTGAAGTTAATTAGGTTATACTAAATTAACGAATAATAATTTCCTAAAGAAACTATATATGGTTATTTAGAATCACCAGATATTGTTATTTTTTCTCTATGTATTTTGATTTCCTTTAATTAATTTACTCAGATGTGTTCCAAAACTCTATTGGTTTGTTTCAATCTAATTCTTTCATATTAAAAATCATCTTAACAAAATTATTTTTAGACCGAAGCACACATGTGGGCCTTCTTTTTTATTTATCTAAAAAATTATGGGCAGTTGTGTATATATATGTTTTCCTCATTTGAAAAGATGTGACTTTTTTGGCATGAATTTGGAATCTATGAATGTACCCAAATTATAAGAAATTAAGTGTCAATTCCCTGGCTTCTCCTCCTCTATGGTCCCTCTATTGTAATTAGTATTTTTTTATATTGCTTAATTTTTTTAGCATGATATTTTGTATTGATAATAATATCATGATTTTTTTTCTAAATTATGTAACTGCACTCATTTGTATGTTCCTATAATGAATGAATGTTTGATATTGATTTTTAGCCAAGATACATTTAGGATATATATTTCGTGAAACATGTGTGATGTGATTAAATTTATTCAAATTAATTTTATTACATTTCAAACAGTATATCATTATTTTAATAGGGTGTGTTTCAATTTTCACAATCTATTTCCAATTTATCCTGACGTTTACTAAAATAGCCATGTAAAGATTTTAGGATGTAGTAATTTCTTAGTTCTATGATTTTTTCCCTCACATGTGTCCATTATAATGTGAATTTCTACAAAAGAAGACTCAATAATAAATCATCATAGTCAGTTTACCCAAGGTTATGAAAACTTGTTCTTAAACATTAATATTTTTTTCACTTCTCTATAATGTTTTATCTATTTTCATTTATTGAGTTTTTATTCATATATTAAGTAAACCAACTTTCAATATTTTTATGCAGGACGCGAACCATGTTGAATTTTCATGGAATAGTGATAAGTAAGATGATATTTTTGACATGTCTCCTTCCATTTCTATAATTTAAATTCACATATTAACTGAAACGACAGTCAATATTATTTATTTTAAACTATTTTACATAGAACTATTTATTGTGTTTTCATTTTGTTGTGCAAAGATTTATTACTGGTTGTTTTTTAGAATGTAGAAAAACATGCTCCACCCCCTCCTCTGGATTGAAATATGTCCATCTTCTGATTTTTCTCCAACTACATTATTATATTCTTATCATTTTTAACCCCCCCCCCCCCCCCAATCTACCTCAGATTTATATACTCAGTATTTCCTTAATGTAGCCCCAGATTTTTCCGATGAGAGAAAGACATTTCCCAATCTCCAGGATAATCCATCTACCAAACATTGATTTTTGTCTTCATTTCTCAACAATGGGTCGACATATACATCATGAACCTCTTGGGTTACATTAGTTTCATTGGTACCCTTTCATGGTTTCCTTAAACATTCCCAATGGAGTCCCAATATGAAAAAATATTAGCAATGTAATTTTATAAATCCTTCTATTACATTTTCTTGGAAAGGCTGCCACCCATTTTTCTTGTCAGATATTTAATGTTCAGCGATTTAGAGGCGTTTCTTCTCAACTAACATGTCTTAAATATATTTTGATATATAAGGAACAACTCCCCCATCCACTTATCATGTTTCCATTATCGTTTTAGATTCCTTATCTTCTTATTTTCATATTTTAGAATCTCCTTTTCCATCATCCATGATACATGACATTGACTCATAGCACAAAAAAATTGAAGATTATGTTGATAAATCATTGAAAGAACATTTTTATGTATCCAGCATTATTTCTAAAATTATTAATATAACTATTTAATTTTTAGGAATTCCATGAACATGTTTATATCAATTCCTGTATTGAAAGGTTTTACAGACAGGGGATCAGACCCGATCATCCATTCATCTGCATTGGATATGAACAAATTCTAAAACTTCTTGAGATCTAACACCACGGATTTCATCCTCTTCATCAGCCACACCATCACAAAGCTGACCCCTCCCGACTAGTGACAGTTTTTACAACACAAAACCCATTCTTTAAATTGTAATGGTTTTTGCATTGGGCTTTATGAATGATCACAATCCTATTCAGAGTGCATTTTTTTATGGTCAAAAAAGTTTTAGTTGAATATCTATAAAAATTGGGTTCATGGAGGAGCGTAAAAACATATTAATTTCCACATTTTCCTTATCTTAATCAGGCATTGAGCAAGTGTCAGGACCATGGAAAGTAGAGGTGTTCTATATTCAACATTTTTATTTGCGGATGGTAATGCTATTTTTGAATGTACTAATATAAAAAACACCAATACAAATAGTTTTTTATAAGATTTTGAAACTTAATACTTAAAAGTAATTATCAATTTGGATTGGTAGTTTGAAAAAATAAATATTCTTCTGATAATATCATCATTTTGATGTGTTTCTAATCTATTTTCTTTACAAAAATATTAATTATTTTCAATGAATATTTTCTTACCTTTACACTCAATATGTTGTACCAGTTTCTAACTAGTCACCATCTCTACCTGCTCATCATCTTCACCTTCTCCCACTCTCCCCCCTCCTCCTGGTCTCTGAGTTCTCCCCATCTCTTCCTACTCAATGTATCATTCTTCACACAGTGTCTTCATGTTCCCTGTCTCCCTGTGCACCCTGTGTTCGTTCACCTTCATCTCGTCTGCCAAAATCAGCTTCACCATCAACATCAGAGGACCACCCCAGACAACCTAATTGTGAATCCCATTACCATAACCAACATCTAATTAAGAGATTATATACATCAAAATATGAAAATAGGCCTATTTTCCCAGATTCCTATATGTTCTAACCCTTCCGCACATCATTATATATTTTCAGTTAATCACGATTCACTAAGATAATCATTCTCATTAGGGTTGATATTGGTTTCCTCAAGGCATCAAATTTTGTTGCATAGTTGGTAAGTGTAACTAATTCAATTAAAAATTAAAATTATCCTCTATCATTCGTGAAAACATATTATTTTCATTCGTAATTACATGTATTAATTTCCAAGGTAATACTAAAAACTGATTTCTTTTATTTTTAGATTAATTATTTTCATTTTAATTTAATGTATCAACTATATTGGATATTCAAGATTACCATGAAGTTGTTTGAACATTTATTTTTTAAAGTATTTTAGTTTCCCAAATGGATTGAATATCTCTTTACATAGTCCATAATACTGCGAATTTTTATTTTTTTCAACACATATTACTTATTTTGTAAATAATATTCAATCTAGTAATGATTGGATTCACTATGAAACTTAAATACAGGAAAAGGTGTCCACTATAGAAAGGATTGTCCCCTAAATATCCACATCTCTGAACCAGTTATATTCTTCAATTTTATTATAATATTTCATGCTTTTGACCATTGTTATTAGTTTGCAGTTGAAGACTATTATCTGAGACATTCATTCTTATCAGGCTGGGTATTGATTTCATCAACACATTAGAGTCTGCTACATTTTTTGTATGTTTTAACTTATTCTAATAAATATAAAAATTCATTTTTTGTTTCCTCTGTTACATTATTTAACTAAATAATAAGGATTTTATATCATCTAATTTACTTTTTTCCATAAACATAACACACTGCATTTGTTCCTCTCTAATGACAGTTTTTATACATCTGCTTGCTTCTCAATGATTACCGTTTTTAAAATTTGTGTCTACTTAACAATTTAATTAATTTATTCATGTAGAAAAATATGATGATTGAATTTGATTCCAATGATGTGGTCCAACAATATGTTACAAGGTATTGAGAGTCTACAACAACAACAAGAACTACCAATGAACTGTATCCTAGTATAAATGATACCATTAACCAAAATTTTGGAAAGATTGGATGAAAGAACAAGTTCATGTGTAACCATGTTATTTTCTTATTCCTATAACATTTACACTAAACTGAAATCCCAGTTTCAATTTTGTCACCTAATTATCTGCTGCAATGATCGATGATTTTGTAAACACAATATTCAGAACTGCTACTCTGCTACAACAATGTCTACAAACTGGGAATTCATATATTTACCTACATGGATTTCCATTACACTGTCTATATGAATGGGAACAATAGATACATTTAAAAAGTCATGGTTATTGTTACTACATAGCCCCTGCTATTCACAACACAATTCTTCTCTGCTTCACTGTAATCATTTTTTTTATATTTTCGTGTTTTAAAAATTATCTATGTTATATAGACAATCACATTTTCTATGTTCCTATTTCAATGTTCATTACTGTTCATTATTATATGAATAGTATGTCACTTCATATAATTTGTTTTTTTACAAATATTGTGAGATGTATTACAAACTTCTACAATTATTTCAGTATTATTTATCACTATTTTGTAAATATAACATTTCAATAATTAATTCAAAATAATATGTTTTAAAACTAGGAATTCATTTTGGAATTAAGATTTGATTTGTAGTGTCGTGCATATGCACAGGTGTGGTACTAGTTATTATTAAAACAAAAGAATTTGACAACATGTCACTCTCGTATCTCCTATAAGTATAGTTATATTAATGCAGTGATAAACATGATGAAACATCGGAAATACATTACATCTAGAAATATAATTAAATTATATTAATTATTGTAATTTAATTAATTTTTTAGATATTATATAATTACCAAAAATATTGACAATATAGTCACACTATAATTATTTTATAAAGAGAAATATCAAATTAATTATAATAGAAATAATAAAATATTTATTATATGAAATAATGTATGTCATCTATGATATTTCTAGAGAAATATTACATTTTAGAAGAATAAAAAATTATTTTTTATATATTTTCTCTCAATTATTATTTAATTAAATTTAATGAAATTATTACTGTAAAAATTTACATCATTAATGTTTTATAAAAATATTAATTTAATAAATATTTATAAATCCTAAAAAACACTAAAAATTATTGTGCATGTATTCTAAGGTCTAGAAGTTCATTTTGTGTCCAATAATTGAAAATTGACCACATATAAGTGAAATTAATAACTACTTAATATATAAAATGTTGTTACCAAAATTAAAATTTAATGAAATATATTTAAGGTAAATAGAATACAAAAGTTTTATAATAACTTAAATAAATTTATAAAAATTATTTGGTGATATTATTTCAAACTATATTGATAATTTATTCTAAATAAACGAGTTTTTCACCTTCTTTAATTGAAACTGATTTTTATATTTTAATACATTCCAAGTGTTCCCATCCCCTATCCTATAAAAAAGAACACATTCAACTCATTTCCTAACACTCTAAAATCATTTTGGTTCAGAAATCCCCTTCCCATGAAACTTCCTAAAGTCCATTATCTCATCCTAGAATCCCCCTTTAGGGATTAAATCCTCTCATGGTATTCGTTTGCTATAATCCAAAAGAGTTTACCTGATTAAGAGATAACAACTTTTCTTATTTTTTTGACTTTCATTGCAATTATCATTTCCTTATAATTTTCTAATTATTTGATTAAATAAATACATATTTATAATATATATACCAATGTGTTGTAATGATAATGTTTTGACCTACACTTATACACACCTACAATTAATGTTTATCAACAATACTATTTCTATGTATGGTGAATTACTTTCTCACGAAATGATGATTGTTCAATTTCTACCTACCACTTGTCATGGTAGCCATTATTTTTGACACAATATTTATATATGATAAATATTATATTTATTTTTTCACTATGCTTCTGTAATTTTTTTTATATTATACCTTTATGTTTTTTCATATTCTGTAAATACTATAATTTCATTTTAAGAGGTGTGGACTACTGCCCCCTCAGGGTGATATGACACGTTAATTCCATACATAGAACCTATAAAAAATTACATTAATGAACCTATGTAAAATATATAACATGAATATAATATTTTAATTATAATAAACATATGTATCATTTATTTATCATTCTTTTAATATGAAAAAAATATTAATCTATTTTTCATGTGTATCTACATCCTACCATCTCCATGAATGATTAATTTTTTTTTCATATCATCAAATAATATGGATATTATAAATACATATAAAAGTGGAATAAAAGGTAAAATATTTAGGAGATGTTATAATTTTGATTACATTGGAAATGTACATAAAAAATTCATTTTTAACTCAAGAATCAAATATTGAAAAAAAACTTCGATATGAAATTAAATAATTATGTAATTTTTACAACTAGATAATAAGTAATATAAATGGAATAATAAACAATAAAATGAATCTCAATCATATATAAATTAGCTTAGTTTTATTATTCAGGAACCAAATGATTATACATGACATTTTGAAATCAAGGTAATGAATTTCGTCTCAATGTCCATTCATTGAGGAATATTTTGATGTTATACACAACCTTCTTATATACTGTATATAATAAACCACTTTGACTTTTAATTTCATTCAAATAGAAGATATTTTTTATGAATTGTTTTACTAAATGAAAACATTGGATTTTTTAACCTATGTGGCTACAATGACTCCTCTACTACCATACTCGTTATTTGATCATTGTCTTCCTCTATAATACTTAGTGATTTTAAAAGGAAAAGAAATCCCTTAATAAAATATTGGGTGATTTTTTATTGAAAATGTTTTTAATGTGAATTTACTATTTCAATACCTTGAAATGATTTCTAGTGAATGAATATGAATTTTTATGAGTGAAATTTTGATAATCGTAATATTTTATCTATTATGATTTTGTAATGGTACTTGGATATATGAAAAGTGGTTATGTTATAATCAAATTATGGTTGTTTACATGATTAACAAATGATTTGTGCTTCTATGAGAAACCAATAATGGATGGTTATGTTAGATCCTCCAATGAATTTGTTGTGGAAGTCAGCTTTATGTCTATTCTATTTAATGATATGTGTGGAATTCGACCATATGGTTATTCCATTTCAGTACGATTATGTCGCATGTACAATTTATTTTTTATACGTTGTGTTATATTGAAGTTATTTTTATCCTTTGGTTAAAAAAGTGTACTAAATTAGATTATATTCATTGAAGAATATTTACTACTTCTTAAATGTGGAAATTATTACTTTTTGATAAATTATTCAATAATTAAATGTTTCCTCAAGATTAACTATTTTTATTATTTATGTACCCCTTACTGAGATTCTTATGATCTTCCCATTTTTGAAATCTTTTCTCACAATACATAAATAATAATAGAGTCAAGGATGGGATCATCAAATATTCATGTTGTCTAAATAAGAACCAAACCCTATTTCATTTTAAAAAGATTATGTTTTATGAAAAAAAATAGACTGTGATTACAAGTGCCTACATATAATATTGGTGTTTTTTATATGATTAATGACTTAATTCTATATTGATATAAAGCTAAAACGATCCTTGATGTGAATATAAGCCAAATTTATTGACTTATCTAAATATTATATAACATTTGAGATCATTACTTATATGTACTAGTGTTTATGTTTCCATGTGTCAATAAGAAACTATGTTCATACAATTTTTGGGATTTTCATTGTGTAATGTATTTTGTATTCCACAATTGTGGTTGAATATTAATGAATGAAAATAAAGGCCCTTAATATGGATTTTTTGAATAAAAATTATTTTTTTATAAATAATGTAATTTAGTTTAATATATTATTTTATTTTAATTTTTGTGTGATTAAATATTCTCCTTAAATTCATTCAAAAAAGTGATGCATTATATATTTTTCTACTGAAAATATAAAATAACTGATATTAAAAATTAAAAAAAATTATAATTTGAGATAATTAAAATCAGTTAAAATTTTATTTATTATCTTTACAATATAAGGATGTATTTTAATAAATTTTTCAAATATATATTGTTTAATTGATAATTTTTAAATTCAATGTAATAAATAAGGTCAAAATTGACTTTAATGATATTTTAAAATAAATAATATTTTATTAATTGATATAAAATTTGTAAAAAAAATAAAATTTAGAAAAATGATTGTGATACAATTTAAAATGTATCAAATGATCAATTTATGATTTTTTAGCCATTTTATAGTAACTATATTTTCCATAAAATAGTAAAAATACATGTTGTCATAGTAAGAGTTAAAAGAATTGAATAAAGGTAAAAAGAAAAAGATAAGGGTTATAATTAGACCTAAACTTGTAGAAATATTATATTATTTGATTATTTGATAAATAATCTTCTTATATTTCAAATAAATTAATTTTCATCCATTTGAAATTGAAAATTAATTTATAATCATTTAATATTAGTAGATTTTCAAAAAGGCCCCCTCACCTCAATTATTAATGGGTATCTCATCCCTCACTTATTCACTGTAATTTGATTCTTCTAATTCGACAAAACCTTGAAAATTTATCTTCTACAAATGATTATTTATTTTATTGAGTTTTTAATTATTTTAAAAGAACTACCCAAGGTCACATATGAGAAGTTATAATGTAAGTCTTCAGAAAAGTGGTAATTTTCATTATCGATTTTCAATATTTATTTCATATTCTACATCATATTCATGTTTAGTTTCGAAGATAATGTAATAAATAAAATATTATACTTATTATGAGATGTTATTTTGAATATGGGAAAATTATTTTCCACATTTAAACTATCCTATGAAAACCAAAAGCACAACAAATGTGTATATAAGACTTACCATCACCACAATGTGGTGTAATTAGTTTTTCATCACCAATATACATTGATTGGTATAATTATAAAAATAATTTATATATATATGTGACTATTATGAAGTTATATTTACTCAAGAAAAATTTTATAGAATCTACAACCTTTCCCATTCACCATTATGGAATGATATCGTCGCTCGTGCGTCTGTACGGCCCACCATCTCCATGATGTTCTGTGTTTCATTATCCATGTTTATCATTCATGATTGATTATAAGAATTTTTATAATGAATAAATAAAATATATATGAAATAAATATCATCTTTTAGATGAGGGAACTATATCCCTTGCATAATAATCTGTACATACACAAAAAAACATGCATTGGAAAATTAAGCAGTTAACACATGAAATATGTGTAATGATGATTTATTACTAACAAAAGGGTGACATAATAATGTAATAGGATTTTATATAATGTAAAAAACATAGATATGGTTACATAATATATTAATAACTTGATATCTAATGTTCTAAATGAATTCAATGAATGTCAAATAGAAGTAAATTTCAAGGTAAGGGTTTTCCATCTCACTTTTACTTCTGTGAGATATATGCCATATTACCCACTTACTTTATGTGTGTGTAGAATGTATAATTTCCTTTAATATTCCATATCATGTATATAACTAAAATTAAAATTTTTTAATTTATGGTTTTTAATTTAACACTACATACTATTTGATGGATTATAAAGGGGTAAGGTATTTCTTAACTCAACTGTCATTTTTGGATAAACGTCTTTTGTTACTTCCCAAGTAATTATAGAATAAAACTGTTTCATATTTATTAATACTTATGAATATTTATTAAATAGTATTTTACATTAAAGGTATGATATATATGATATCATACCTGACAGGCCAAAATTGGTTTCTTTGATATTTTATGTTTCACGAAATACTATGATATATAGAAAAAATAATTTATTGTAACATTATTATCCTCTAGTGTAGCTATCACCTAGCCGTTTGAATGGATGGAATGTACAATGTTTTCTTAATTATGAAAATATTGATTAAATATTTTTATATAATGAATCATTGGTCACCAAATTGATTAGAAATCAAATTAAAAACCAATTAAATGTAATGGATGAATTTTTTTGAGAAACTTATTGAGTGTGAATAATTATTTTTTAAAATAATAAAATCATGATTGTTTGATTATAGTAATGAAATATAAATTAAAATTTATGATTAAAATTTATTTCATATGTTTTCTAGACATGATATATGAACACATTCAATTTTATGCAAAAAGTGTATTTTTTAAAATGGAATAATTACAACCCTTTTTAGGGAAAACTCAATTTAAAACTAATTTTAACAATTATATGCTATATTATTAAAAATAAAATTTATTTATTATATTTGGAATATCAAAATTATCTTAGGTATAATTTTTGGAATTTTTCTGAGAAGATTCATTTTTTGAAGAATAGTGACAATATTGCTTAATGTTAAAAAATAATGATTCATTTAAATAATTAATACACATTAAAATAAATTTTTAAATGTCTCAATAGATCAATAATATATTTAATAATACAATTTACTTCATTGTAATAATTTATTAATGAAACTATATTAAAAATATTATTGAAATTTTCCACGCCTCTTACTCGTCTTCTCACCGCAATTGTGAGATTTGTGTTGATCTTAATTTAGACACATATGTGAATTTAATTTTGAAAAAAAACATGCATTGTTTTATTCAGTTTGATGGTTTTGATCTAATAAGATCGATTTATTTTTGGTGAATAGTATCTTTAGTATTTTATTTATATTGGTTATGGGTAAATTGGATTTTTAAAGATAAAATATGGTAATATTATAACATAAAATTACCATAAAACATGTTCTAATTTCATTGGATGAGTGGGATTCCACCAAAATCACACATAGGAAAAAATTGTAACATTTTTAAGAAACTTGGGTAAAAATAATAAATTTCTTATATTTTAAAGATAAGATAGAAAATTTAAAATTTATAAATTAAATAAAGATTCATTTTTAATATAGGTTTATATAAAGATTATATTAAACTATAAATAGAAAATTCAAATCTATAACCATTATCTACATCACGATAATAATTTTTTAAAAAAAATCATTAAAACTTAAAATTAATTATGATACAATTATGTTGTAGTAAATGAATGTTTTAAAGGAAAAATAAAATAAAAGATATTAGTAATATTAAAATAAATATAATATAAAATATTTTATGAAATATCTTATGTCATACAAAAATTTTATCATTTTCTTTGACATATAATATATGTTTTATTGTAGTTTTTTTTTGAATAATGATTTTATGATTTTTTTTAAAAATCATGTAAGTGAATAGTGTCAAAGTTGATATAATTCATATCTAAAAATATAAAATATTTAATAAAATTAAATAAAATTTATAAAAATTCAAGCCTCAGAAAAATAGTTGATATATTTCTACATATTTTATTAATGACTCATTCATTGGTCATTTTCCATGTTATGGTAATTATTTTAAATCATAATGTGTAAATTACTTGATAAAATGGTAAGAGGTAAAATGGGTCAAAAAGGGAACGATTTAATTAATATTAATACTTTTATATATTTCATTTTATGATTATATTTCAACAAAAACTCAACCAATGTTTAAAATAATTCAACTTGGACACATTAAGAATAGAAAAAAATTATATTAATTTAATACTTTTAATAATACCAAGAGTATCCCTACACTATCCCATAAATTGTGTAACACCCTAGGTAAATAAAGAATATGTCATTTTCTCATTTACCCATATTTTTGAATAATATATTAATATTACTTTAAAGGGGATGCAATGCTCGATGGCGTACCCAATACGCAACAATGAGTTTCTTGGGAATCTTACGTTGCATTCCAATAATAAAATAATATTATTTTAAATGGTAGTTAACGCATAGCCGTTGTAATTGCGGGAATTAACATAACAAACTAAAAAATGATTATATATGTTTGTCAAATATTTTTACTTTTTACAATAAATGTAACAGGATTAAAAATGCAAATGAATCCATTTTTAAGCGTAAACTTTCTAATATTATTTAAAAGGTCAATTAACCGCCTTTTGATGGAGAACCTCTTTTAAATCCACTTTTTGACAATTTTATGTATTATATTGGACAAAATAAAATTCTTCTTTTGAATCGGGACATCAAAATTTACTTTGTGTAAATTTTTAGTATTTTTCCGATAAAGTTCATTTTTTAATGAATGGTAAAAAATGTTGTATTTTAATTCAAAACCTCTTTTAATATAATTTATTTATATGTTTATATTATCTTTTAATTGTTTTTAAAGTGAAATTAGAATATAATTTTACCATTTAATCCAATAGTGGTCATTGGAATTAATTTCACAATGAAATTGGACTTAAACTAGTGTTAATCTTTTAATAGATATTGTTTTTTAAAAACACTCTATTTGTATTGAAAGTGGGAATAAATAATTAAATTAATTAATGCAACTAATATGTTTTCAATTTTTGAAAATAGAAATAATTTTTGAATTCGGAATATCAAATATATCATAGGGTTAATTTTTGGTATTTTTCTAAAAAACTTCAATTTTTGATGAATAGTTAAACCACTAAGTGGTAGTTTAAAAAAAGTTTTTCGTTTAAATAAAACTTCACCACTTCTGTGGTTTGAATTTCAAAAATCTGACATACATCGTTGTCATTAGTATGTAAAATGTGGTTCAATGGGATTAAAATACTTTTTTTGTGAATAGTAACTCTTAATTTTTTTATCGCAATTAGCGGTAATTAGTGTAATTTAAGGTAAAGATAATGTTATAATAATATGAAATGACCTTGAAACATGTTCTACCCTTACTGGATGAGTCATGGCCAACCGAGAAAATCCATGGGTCAACTTGGGGACCCCATGGAGCCAATTTGGTTGGAAAATTACATTAGTACCTTTTTATTTAAAGTTAAAACTAAAATGTCACTAACATGGGTTGTTTTACAAAAACAATTTTTATATGGGGTTATATAATTCATATTTTTGACTATAAATATTCATTAGAAAGATAAAACGATTTCCTACATCATGTTATTTGTTTTATAATTTTTATACATAAAATAAATTAATTTATTTATGACACCGTGATGATGCAATGATTACCTCATAAATGAACGATTTAAATAAAATGAGAAGATAGGGTGAACTATACATCTTAAACTTGTCACAAACCTATTGGATGTGTGGATTTTAAAACCTTATCACCTTATCCTCGAAATATATCCTTTTGGGACATTTAAAATCCGAAAATCATTTTATAATAGAGAAATATTTTATAACATTACAAGAGTGCCCCTCCTCTCCTATTATAAAAGGCCCCCAACACTACCACTTTACACACACCTCTCAAGCCTTTGGCTCGGCTGACCCCTGCCCATTTCATCTCTACACTTCCCTTTATTCATCATTTAAGCCTCACTTTGTGAAAAAAACGTTTCCAAGGAAGCCTTTGAGCTTAAATCAAAGAGAGTTACTTGATTTAAAGGTAATGTCTTCCCTTGTGTTCTTTTGTATTATTTTGATTCTCCAAACCCCTAAACTCTTTTTATTACTTTTTTTTTGTAAAAAAACCAGTATATTAAATATATTAGGATGTTTTTGTAACAAGTATTCGAGCTAAAATTTCACACACCTTCGTCTAATGGTTAAAGAACATACTGTTTCTGTGGATGGTGAATTACTACCTCACGAAACGATGATTGTTCAATATTGTTTTAACACTTTCAAAGGTGGCCATTAAGATGTCACTATATTTATATATGATATATAATATGTTTATGTTTTCCTTAAGGTTATGTATTTTTCATTTATGGAATAACTTTATGGTTTCCATTTTGGGTAAACACGATATCTTCATTTTAGGGACTGCGGACTACCGCCCACTCAAAGTGATTTGATTCGTTAATGCCATATGTGGGACGTAAAAAAGATGGAATTAATGGTATAACATATGATATCCTACTGGAATTATAATATAACTTTATATAATTATTATTTTATTCCATTTTATACAAAAAAAAAATTAAAGTAGTGTCCATGCGTACGTATGGCTTACCGCCTCCATGAACTATACATTTCATTTCTTATCTCCAAATGTTATGTACTATTATAAGTACATATATATAATGGATATATATTTAATATATTATATTGGAATTATGGATATAATTATGGAATTATAATATATTTATCTCTCTCATTTTGTTTTAATTCCATTAATATGACAAAAAATGAAAGTAGCGTTCATGCGTACGTACGGCCTACCGTCTCCATGAACGGTGCTTTTAATTTTTTTATCTCCAAATGTTATGGAATAGGATAAAATGAATATATACTAGATATATATGATATTTAAAACATCAAAACTATTCTGGATATGATTTACCTATAACTACATGGAAAATTCTTTTCCAACAAGTTCAATTTTTACTCATGTACCGAACATCGACAAAAACGTCTGATATGAACTCACTTTATTAACAAATTATTATAACATTATAATATTATATATGAACGGAATAATATTCTTTAATGTAGGTCCTTAAGAAATTATTAATTGACCAAATTTTATTATTCAGGAGATTAAAGAACGATCGAGTCATGTCGGACATGAGGTAAGGGATCATACCTCTCTCTTTATTTTTAAGTACTCTCTTTTATGTCGATTCTTTTAAGATCCTCTTTATTAGTTGGGGGATGTTCTTTTATATTCATATTACTGTAATTTATATGTTCATATGATGATAGAACCTATTTTATTTCATCAATCAATTTTTTGGATGTTTTATGTGGTGTCGTTAGGCAGCTGAGTTTTCATAAGGGGTTTTTCATCTCACTTGTATTCCCGTGAGATTTATGCTACATTTTCCACCATTTAATTGGATTGTTATATGTACTTCACGTTATTTTACTTTTTTTATAATATAATTTTTTTTATGATTATCTAAATCAAACATTTATTGTCCTTCATTCATTGGGTGTATGTTTTGAAAGATACCCATGTCGATAAGGGAACCTTTCACACTCCTCTTTTTAAATGACTTCTTTTGTTGGGTCTTTTAATTTATATATTGTAATGTTAGGATATGTTCATAGATATCCTTATTTATGAAAATTTTATTTCCAAGTGATGAGTTATCCATTTTATCTCTCATCAACTCATTTTCTGAATTTTGAATTGATGTCGTTAGGCTGTCGAATTTTTTGTAAGGGAACTTCTTAACCCAATTTTGATTCATTGGGATAAACTTTAACTCCTTGAATATGTAGTTCTATGAATATGTGTGAATAACATCTGATTGTTTTACACTTAATATCCACTTATATTTGGTGTATTCGTTTTTTACGCATAATTATGTAATTGATTTATCCTTAATCCAAGGTTACCGTCTTTGTATGGGACTTCGACTCAATCTCCTTTCATTGAGGCATATTTTTTTATATACACAACCTTCAATGTGTTGTATTGATATCTTGTGATGGAAAATTGGAAATGTTATGTTTCCTTTATGCATGTTTTATGTGATATGATTATGTTATGGTTCTTGGGAATTATTATAAAGATGGGTGGTTCCGTGATAAATTAAGGGTGGGTGAGCCTGATATAGCTCTCCAATGCATTGGGTAACGCGAAGGAGTTAAACATTAAGGTTTCTCCGAAGAGATTTTGGGAATATACTGTGATGGGTATTCCAAACGTAACCAAGAGGGTTACTCAATACGTAAGAATGTTATGAATGCCTCAAGGTACCTTTATGCCTTATTATTTCTATGATTTATTCATGATTTGATGAGGTATGTTAAAATGCTTATGTTTTACGTGTAAAGTATGCTTTCATACATGGACTAATGTTTTCTTTTCGTACTTTTATATCCCTTACTGAGATTTTTATGCTCATCCAAAGTTTCTGAAATGTGTTTCATAGGTCTAGGGAAAGGTTCATGATATGATTATAGTGTCAAGGAAGTCTGCAGAACAAATCCACGTTTTATTTTAAATATTTTTTTGTTGATGGAAAAAAATGAATACTATCTTTTATGTAACCACATCGTTTAAATGTGGAATATAATCCAAGATTTATGATCTAATTGTCTAAAAATCTAAACCTGAAAATATCCTATATGTGGATTATTAATTTAATTCAATATTAAGTAAGGTTTAAGGTCGGGGCCTTATAGTTGGTATCAAAGGTATGTTTAGATAACTTTAAAGGTTAGGGTATTCTCTAAGCATTAGTGACATTACCATAATGGTTAGGATTTCAGAAAGAGTCCTAGTTTTAGATAAATTGAATGAGTAAGTATATATTAGTGTTTATCTTCCTCATTAGTACACGATGGTTTTGTTGATATACTCAAACATACATTTCTATTTTTAGTGAATGGATGGATCTAGAAGGGACCAATGTGACAATAGGTTTGACAGAAACTGTGGTGGTTCTCTGATTAAGAGACCAGATGAAATGGGGGATTCAATAAGGAAACTCGTGGATGTTCTAAACCAACTATCAAGGAGTCATGATCTACCAATTGAACCTTGGTTTGTTCTGTAATGCATCATGTATGAGATGAACAATCGATGTGGAAGTTCAGGTAATAATTATAAAGGCAACCATTAGGGTTAATATGATCCTTACTTTTGAGAGAATTATGGGTTATTATATGTTATGATGGAAAATGAAAGGCATGAGATAAAAATGAGGTTAAAATATGTTATGATTATTTTTGATCATCTTATCTCGTTTTGGGGAATGTTTTAAGAATTATATAGTTTTGTAAAAAGGAAAACACACAGACTGTGTGACAACCCGTCGCGTCGGACAAAGCTGCGGGAATCGAACCCACAACCAAAATGTGACTGGCATTTATCGCCTACAGCTAGACTAAGTGATGTCCCTAGATATCTTGACTAATTATTTTTAGTTATATGATTTTAGGAATCAATATTAAGTTTATTTTGGGATATGATTAACCTCTCATGGAGGATATGTGATTATGTTAATTACTTTTCAATATGAGAATTTAAGAGAAACTAATTTTATCTGGAGAGAAAAGTTAATTTGTACCTTGGAAGACTATGTGATTTAATACATAAAATATTTGGGTTTAAATCATAGTTTGGTTTACTTTGAAGAATTTTATGGACAATTTTTTATCTAATTTTCTTCATTGAACTTTGGGTTTTTTTGGACAAATTTTGGAGATTAAGAATAGATTTTCTTTTTATAAAGGATTATAATTTTGTGGATTATCTGATCTCATATTAGCAATTTTGGTTTTGGTTTTTGTCTAAAGACATGGGAAATATATAGTTCTATTTTGTGTATTAGGTTATTCTCAAGAAGTGTATTATAGTACTCTTAATGCGAAAAAGTCTTCCTAAATACTCGTCTTTTAGAGAAAATATGAGTTTGATTATGGAATATAGTAAAATTTGAAAGTCTACGTGACAAGTAAGTATGTTTAATTATGATTTAGTTAAGCCTAAAAATAAATTCCTCTATGAAGAGTAACTTAAAACAAAAATTTTGTCTGTTATCTTTTCCTGCTGGGGAATCGAATACTGTTTAACCCATCACAAGTTTGTGATTTTCTTATGGTTAACTTTCTCCTAGTCATGTCTACTATCACTCACCCTTAGAACATGACCCATTGTTTTTTCATCCATATCCATGTTTTCCTAAATGGAATCCAAGTATGGGATAACTCGGGTGACCTTTTTTACTTCTCTTTCTTTATTTTAAAGTGATTGTTTTACATACTCTTGTTCCGATGTGGGATTTTCAATGATGTTTCCAGGCCCAATTTTAAAATTACGAGGACGCAATTCCCAAAAGGGAGGAAGGATATAACACCCCAGGTAAATAATGATTACTACATTTTCACATTTATCAATATTTGTGAATAAAATATTAATATTACTTTAAAGGGGACAATATTCTCAATGGCATACCCAATACGCAACAATGAGTTTCTTGGAAATCATACGTTGTACTCTAATAATAAAATAATATTTTTTTAAATGGTAGTTAACACCTTGTCATTCTAATGGAAGGAATGAACAGAACTAACTACAAAATGATTATATATGTTTTTCAAATATTTATAATTTTTACAATAAATTTTAGAGGATAAAAAATGCGAATTAATCCAATTGTAAGCGTAAACATTCTAATATTCTTTAAAAGATATATTAAGAGCATTTTGATGGAGAACCTCTTTTAAATCCACTTTTTGAAAATTTTATGTGTTGTATTTTAAAAAATAAAATTCTTCTTTAGAATCGTGACATCAAAATTTACTTTGTGTAATTTTTTGGTATTTTTCCGAAAAAGTACATTTTTTAATGAATAGTGAAAAATGTTGTATTTTAATTCAAAACCTCATTTTAATATAATTTATTTATATAATTAGATTACCTTTTTAATTGTTTTTAAAGTGAAATGACAATATATTTTTACCATTTAATCTAATAGTGGTCATTGGAATTAATTTCAATTTGAAATTGGACTTAAACTAGTGTCAATCTTTTAATAGATATTGTTTATTAAAAACATGCTATTTGTTTTGACAGTGGGAATTAATTATTAAATTAATTAATTCAACTTATATGTTTTTAATTTTTTAAAATAGACATCATTTTTGAATTCAGAATATCAAATATATCTTAGGGTGAATTTTCGGTATTTTTTTGAAAAACTTCAATTTTTGATGAATAGTGAAACCACTAAGTGGTAGTTTAAAAACTGTTTTTCTGTTTAAATGAAACTTTTCCACTTTTGTGGTTTGAATTTCAAAAATCCAACATACATGGTTGCCATTAGGATTTAAAATGTGGTTCAATGGGATTAAAATAATTGTTTTGTGAATAATAACTCTTTATTTTTTAATCGCGATTAGAGATAATTAGTGTAATTTACGGTAAAGATAATGTTATAATTAGATGTAATGACCATGAAACATGTTCATAAATTATTGGATGTGTCATGGCCGACCAATACAATCCATGGGTAAACTTGGGGACCATATGGAGCCACTTTTTTTGGAAAATGACATTAATACCTTTTTATTTAAAGTTAAAATTAAAATTTTACAAACATGTGTTATTTTAATAAAACAATTTTTACATGGGGTTACATAATTCATATTTTTGACAATAAATATTCATTAGAAAGCTAAAAAGATTTCAAACATATTGATAGTTTTTTTTATAATTTTTAGACATTACATAAATTAATTTATTTATGACACCGTGATGATGCAGTGATTACCTCATAAATGAACGATTTAAATAAAATGAGAAGATAGGGTGAAATATATGTCTTAAACATGTCAAAAACCTATCAAGCCTTTGGCTCGGCTGAACCCTGCCCATTTCATCTCTACACATCCCTTTATTCATCATTTAAGCCTAACTTTGGGAATAAAATGTTTCCAATGAAGCCTTTGAGCTTAAATCAAAGAGAGTTACCTGATTTAAAGGTAATGTCTTCCCTTGTGTTCTTTTTTATAATTTTGCTTCTCCAAACCCCTAAACTCTTTTTAATACTTTTTTTGTAAAAAACCAGTATATTAAATATACTAGGATGTTTTTATAAGAAGTATTTGAGCTAAAATTTCACACACCTTCGTCTAATGGTTAAAGAACACAATGTTTCTGTGGATGGCGAATTACTGCCTCACGAAACGATGATTGGTCAATACTGTTTTAACACTTTCAAAGGTGGCCATTATGTAGAGACCCGAAGCCTGACGTACATTGACTTTACAATACTTTTGTGGAATACTTAGTACATAACAAAAACACACACACACAAGGATCGTAATAGTTTAGTGTCTTTGGAAACTCGGAACGTAATCTTCTAATCGAGGTGAAAGATCTTCAATATCTCCCATAAAGATCTTCCCTTTTTTTTACCTAAAACCTTTCTTTATATCCTGGGGAAAAGAAAACATAAAAGGGTGAGCTCAAATTCTCAGAAAGGGTAAACAAAAGAAAAATCAATCACATCATATACATAAGAACATCGATTTTGGAAATCTTAACCTGCAAAAGAGCTCATAATATCATAACATGGGATAAATCATGGCAGTGAAATGTAATCACAACAATCATAACATAAAACATGAAACTTTTTGGCATACACACATAATCATAGAGAATCATTTCTTGTTAGTCAAGACTCATTGCCAAGACTATCTTAGTGGACAAAGTCCCTTTCTGAATCGAGTAACCCTCGTTCCAGTCCTGTTTCACTGAACCGGTATAACCTACCATTCCAGCCATGTCTATCTCATGAGATATAAAATCTTTACCCAATGCATTGGAGGGAGATATAGGTCCCACCCATCTCATAATGATACCATTCTTATGTGTGCCACAAAATCATAAATCATACATCATTGCATAACCCATGTAATAAAAATTGGGATTCTTAAACAACATGACATCATAAAACAATTCATATAAGATAAAGGAATTCATAAACATAATTCCATCACAACATAGTCAAATCAATGTAAAAATATGGATAGAAACAGAACCCTTTATTATCTTAGATGGAAAATAATTTTGATAAAACACTTGAAATGAATTCTTGAGGAAAATATCCTTTCTTCTTCAAAATCAATTTCTTTTCACAAAACATCATGCAATTTTAAAAGAGATTTTATTAAAAATAGTCATGAAATCTTTTGGAGGAAGCTTCATGAAAATAAGGCTTTATAAAACCATAAAAATCCATTCATTCTGTTTAAGTAAAAAAACATTCTTCGTACTTTTGTCGGAAAAGTCAAAAAGTACCTCGTACAAAAAATGATAAAAGATTTCTGTCATATTCTTTACTAAAAACTCAAAGAATGGTAAAATTTGATTTAAACAATTGTAAGTGGATGGAAAAATTATTACATATTGAGGGAACATGGATGTGGATGATAAAATACACCCCAATAAATACCAATGTATAAACAATCTCGGATAAAAATGAGATTGTGATATTTCCCTTACCTTAGGTCCGATTTTCTTTGTACGTGTCCGAAGCTCCTGTATAATGGTTTAAATAATGTCCTTTACTTATTAAAGAATCATATTCATTGTTATGATATCATATATGGTTCACTTATGACATTATATTACCCAATCTTTCGTAAATTCCATGTTAACGAAGCGTTTTGGGTAAAATCGTTTCATTTATCGTATGTGTTTTGACTTGTTGTTCTTGACATTATTATTACTTATATCACGATTTACTTACTTCCAGAATATAAAATATGATTTATATATCATATATATTCAGTATATATATATATATAATAGATAGATAAATAAAATGAAAAACACCGTTCATGGAGACGGTAGTCCGTACGTACGCATGAACGTTGTTTTCCATTCCTTATTGTCTTGAAATGGAAGTAAGTAGATGAAATACATACATATATATATATATATACATAAATCCAGTAGCTTTATAATGTCATATATTTCATTATTATTTCTTATATAAACTTTATAATAATTCTTAAATGGTCAACATGGAGAATGAATCTCATCGCGTCGTGGAGACGGTAGTCCGTACGTACGCACGAGCGATGATATCATTTCCATAAATATTGAATTGAATTGGAGTGGATTATACAATATATCAGAATCAATATGATGTTGTAATAACAATGTATTGTTATTCTTTATACCATTATACCCATCCATGTAAGGTGGTGGTGGAAAATAGATTACACCACGACGTGGAGACGGTATTCCGTACATACGCACGCGCGGTGATTTCTTTTTCCGTAGGATGGATAGATGGTGAAATAGGGTTGTTTCATAATTATAATAACATATCAGTATATAAGTGATACTGATGATATTACTTCATAATGAAACAACCTAAGGATAAGAACTGGAAGAAGAAATAAAGATGAAAGAATTGGTAACGGTAATTACCTCTTCTTTGAAGCGCCTCTTTGAGACCTCCTCTTAGGGCACTAAAATTGGTCATTGAGGAAGACCAGAACCTCTAGGATGTTTCTAGAAAAGTGGAGAAGATACTTTGGTAGGGGTTGGCCGAGCTTGAGTGCTCAAATTGGTGTGAGGAGGAGGGGGAGGAGGTGTCCTTTTATAAGGGAGGAGAGGGGCACCTTAGGAATATCTCAAAATATTATTTTATATTAAAGTCAAAATCGGTTTATAATGGTTCCAAAGGGTCTTATTTCGAAGAAAAAGTGGGGATGGGTCGCAATCCTATCAACCAATAGGATTTAGACAAGTTTAGGGTATTATTTTAACCTTATCAATTAGATTTAACTCTAAGTTAAATAATTTAACTTTTACCGTGTCTTTTTGTTTTCCTTCACTATATGGTTAATAAACTTACTATGACATGCCAAACGAAACCCAAATTGTATATTATTAATAAATATATCCTTATCTAAGTCATTTGGCCGAACCTTAGATTTTTAGGAATAAAATAACAATTAATAATATAATATTAGATTTAAAAACTATTTTGTGTCAATTTTGACACTATTTGATATATGATTTTTGTGAAAGTCATAACAGAATTATATGTTCGAAACAAGTTGATTAAATCAACAATAATATATCATACTAATCTATAAAATTAGTGGAATTCATAAAAAGACCTAAATTACATGTATTTTGGTATTTATAACATCAATTATGTAAATATTTCATTAATAAGACAATTACTGCATCATCTTTGTGTCATAAATAAATTAAATTATTTAATGTCTAAAAATTTTAAATAATATACCATCATGTAGGAAATATTATTATCTTTCTAATTAATATTTACAATCGAATTTATCTTATATATAACCCTATACTAAAAATGTTTTAGTAAATAAACTTTGATTTTAACTCTTTTAACTCTTCTTTGAATTAAATAATAATAAATGTCCTAATCTAATACAAGTGGGCCTAAATGATAATATTTTACACTTAAGGTTGTTTTTGGTCGAAATACACTTGTCCAATAGAATTAGGACATGTGTTAGGGTAATATTAATATCATTTCTACCCTTAATTACCCTATTTACTTTTAACCGTGGTAAATAAAAGTAAAAAGTTATTATTCACCAAAAATTATTTTCATCTCATTGAACCACATTTCACTTACTGACAACAACCGTGTCTCTCGGATTTTTGAAATTCCATTCACAGAAGCGGTAAAATTAAGTTTTATGAAAAATTCAGTTTTTTAACTACCACTTAGTAGTTTCACTATTCATCAAAAATTGATGTTTTTCAGAACAATGCCAAAATTTCATCCTAAGCTATATTTCATATTCCGAATTCAAAAATGAAGTCTATTTTATCAAATTCATAACATAAAAGTTGCATTAATTAATTTTATAATTAAATCCCACTGTTAAAACAAATAGCGTGTTTTTAAGAAACAATATCTATCAAGAGATTGACACTTGATTATGTCTGGTTTAAATGTGAAATTACATCCAATGACCAACATTGTATTAAATTGTAAAAATATATTCTAAATATACTTTAAAACCACTCAAATTAATGATTTATCACTATTAATTATTTCGATTAAAAAAGTTGTTTTTAATTATAATTTAGTAATTTTCACTATTCATCAAAATATGAAAGTTATCCGAAAATCACCAAAATTTCACCTTAGGCTAAATTCAATACTCTGAATCCAAAAATAAAGTCCATTTTGAGAGCTAAAATTTCTAAAATTTTAAAAGGTGGTTATTACTATTCATAACGACTAGTTTTAATAATATTTTAATAGCATATCGTTGTTTAGTGAAACTCAGTATTACATACTACACACACTATTGAGGAAGGTTGTGATTGCGTGTAATGCAAGGCAAGTCAAGGATGCGTGTTGTGCAAGCTCTTTTTGGTGTAGCGTACAACACAAGACATTAATAAAATTAAAAAGAATAGTTTTCATAAAATCTCGGGCTGTTACATTCTACCCCCCTTAAAATGAATTTCGCCCTCGAAATTCGTCGGGGTTATAAATGGTTTACTATTTGAAAGTTTCTTTGATAGAAACCCACATTGTAAAAAGGAATACCAAAACATATCTTTAAAAACAAAAGTATGAAACGTAACGGTTACCCAAATAAACTAATCACTGGGTTTCCACATAGGTGAAAATATGGATATGGAAGAAAAATCTAACCATCATGTTCTGATGGAGAGTGGTAGAGAACATGGCTATGGAAAAGCCAACAATCACAAATCCATAAATTTGTGACGATCTAAGGTACCATCCGATTAATCAGATATAAGATCACCAGGACAACATTTTTGGTTTTCATGATCGTTTCCCTAAAGTTGAAAATTTTAATTTGAATAAATACATACTTTATTTTGGTACAATATCACTGTTGTTCGTGCCTTGAACAATTTCCACTTCATCTTTTAAATAAATGAAGTTGAATTTGTTATTCATGAAGTGTTAGCAGATCATGTGATAGAATGACGGGTCATTCCATCTGTCTCAAACAAAAGGTTAGCAAAAATTTTATACATAAGTCGATCTATAGTGAGATTAATCATATATTGTTCCTAAAATGGACTTATACTTCATATTTCATACTGCTTAATATAATAAAACTAGTTTCTACTAAACAGGGACTTCCTGTAGGCTAGTGGTAGGCGATAAAGGCCAGTCGCACTTCGGTTGTGGGTTCGATTCCCACAGCCTTGTCCGAAGCGATGGGCTGTCGCCCGTCCTGCAGGTTGTCCTTTTTCTAAAACTATAATACTATAACATCCCATCAATAATATATAAAAACAAACAATACTAACTTATGTCCAACATAATCCATTCCAATCTTTAGGCTTATCCATAATACTGCAGTCCACTCTCATAACATAGTGAAAATGATTACCAGAGATTTAACACCATCGTCGATCCCCATATATCATAAGATATGTCTTGTTGGTCACATTCCAAACATTCGAAGGCCTTAATCAAGTATTTTCTTGAATACCCATTGAACCTTAGTGAAAACATGATTGCAATTAAAAGATAACACCATCCACAAACCAAAATCCTCAAAATTCTATATACTCAAACCATGATATCACTTAGTCCTTATATCAATCATGAGCTCATGCATACAACCAAACATCTCATTATCGTCTTATCCCTACATTATGCGCATATCATCTACTTTCCAAAAATACTGGTACCATTCATCACATACTTTCAAAATTTAAGGAAAGACAACAATGTAACAATCCTTAGATGTCTCTTTATCCCATAGTACAATGAGATTACTTATACAACATTACACTTGATAAACATGTAATCATTCCACTACATTATTAAACCATTGACCGAGCTTCATCAATTCTTTCATCTCACATATCATTTGTAGTCTCATCATCATCATCAACATAAATACTACCCATACGACTATACTGATTCTCTTCATTAGACTTTCCCTTAGGGCATTAGTTTGCATAATGCCCGTACATTCCACATTTAAAACATTTAACCATTGTTGATGTCGTAGCAATACCATTATCCTCATCCCTAGTGTTAACTGAACCTTTTCCTTTGCACTTACTGGCTTTGTGTCCTTATTTTCCACACCCAAAGCATCTTCCAGTTCCTTTGAAACATTCTCCTTGATGCCTCTTCCCACATGATTTACATAGGGGAAATTGAACTTTCTTTCCTCTATGATCATCATGAAACCCCATCTTTCTCTTATTAGACGAGTCAGGAATCTTAACAAATTTAACTTTATTGATCATATTATGAGATTGCTGATTCGGCATAATAATGATGTTTGGACCTCCAAATCCCATTTCATTTGGTTTCTCATGAAGAATATCATTCCATTGTCCATCATATCCTCCATTATCGTGATTCACCTTGTTTCCAGCCATTTTCTAAAACCCAAAAAGAATAGTGTGAGAGGCAAAAATCACAATAAAGGGGGAGTAACTTAAAATATCTAACATCTTTGGTTTAATCTAATATCGTTACCATAGTTCTTGGACTATATCCTATACGTATACTTATCCTTAGGGTCATCCCTAGACATACCTTAGAAATAACTCTAGGGATCTCACTAACGTTTTTGCATCCTAGTTTCCAAAGGATGACTAAACCTTTCCTCTGATACCAACTGTAGAGACCCGAAGCCTGACGTAGATGGACTTTACATTACTTTTTCGGAATACTTAGTACATAACAAAAACACACACACACAAGGATCGTAATAGTTTAGTGTCTTTGGAAACTCGGAACATAATCTTCTAATCGAGGTGAAAGATCTTCAATATCTCCCATAAAGATCATCCCTTTTTTTACCTAAAACCTTTCATTATATCCTGGGGAAAAGAAAACATAAAAGGGTGAGCTCAAATGCTCAGTAAGGGTAAACAAAAGAAAAATCAATCACATCATATACATAAGAACATCGATTTTGGAAATCTTAACCTGCAAAAGAGCTCATAATATCATAACATGGGATAAATCATGGCAGTGAAATGTAATCACAACAATCATAACTTAAAACATGAAACTTTGTGGCATACACACATAATCATAGAGAATCATTTCTTGTTAGTCAAGACTCATTGCCAAGACTATCTTAGTGGACAAAGTCCCTTTCTGAATCGAGTAACCCTCATTCCAGTCCTGTTTCACTGAACCGGTATAACCTACCATTCCAGCCATGTCTATATCATGAGATATAAAATCTTTACCCAATGCATTGGAGGGAGATATAGGTCCCACCCATCTCATAATGATACCATTATTATGTGTGCCACAAAATCATAAATCATACATCATTGCATAACCCATGTAATAAAAATTGGGATTCTTAAACAACATGACATCATAAAACAATTCATATAAGATAAAGGAATTCATAAACATAATTCCATCACAACATAGTCAAATCAATGTAAAAATATGGATAGAAACAGAACCCTTTATTATCTTATATGGAAAATAATTTTGATAAAACACTTGAAATGAATTCTTGAGGAAAATATCCTTTCTTCTTCAAAATCAATTTCTTTTCACAAAACATCATGCAATTTTAAAAGAAAGAGATTTTATTAAAAATAGTCATGAAATATTTTGGAGGAAGCTTCATGAAAATAAGGCTTTATAAAACCATAAAAATCCATTCATTCTGTTTAAGTAAAAAAAACATTCTTCGTACTTTTGTCGGAAAAGTCAAAAAGTACCTCGTACGAAAAATGATAAAAGATTCCTTTCATATTCTTTACTAAAAACTCACCGAAGGGTAAAATTTGATTTAAAAAATTTTAAGTGGATGGAAAAATTATTACATATTGAGGGAACATGGATGTGGATGATAAAACACACCCCAGTAAATACCAATGTATAAACAATCTCGGATAAAAATGAGATTGTGATATTTCCCTTACCTTAGGTCCGATTTTCTTTGTACGTGTCCGAAGCTCCTGTATAATGGTTTAAATAATGTCATTGACTTATTAAAGAATCATATTCATTGTTATGATATCATATATGGTTCACTTATGACATTATATTACCCGTTCTTTCGTAAATTCAATGTTAAATAAGCGTTTTGGGTAAAATCGTTTCATTTATCGTATGTGTTTTGACTTGTTGTTCTTGACATTCTTATTACTTATATCATGATTTAATTACTTCCAGAATATAAAATATGATTTATATATCATATATATTCATTATATATATATATATATAATAGATAGATAAATAAAATGAAAAGCACCCTTCATGGAGACGGTAGTCCGTACGTACGCATGAACGCTGTTTTCCATTCCTTATTGTCTTGAAATGGAAGTAAGTAGATGAAATACATACATATATATATATATACATAAATCCAGTATCTTTATAATTTCATATATTTCATTATTATTTCTTATATATACTTTATAATCATTCTTAAATGGTTAACATGGAGAATGAATCTCATCGCGTCGTGGAGACGGTAGTCCGTACGTACGCACGAGCGATGATATCATTTCCATAAATATTGAATTGAATTGGAGTGGATTATACAATATATCAGAATCAATATGATGTTGTAATAACTATGTATAGTTATTCTTTATACCATTATACCCATCCATGTAAGGTGGTGGTGGAAAATAGATTACACCACGGCGTGGAGACGGTATTCCGTACGTACGCACGTGCGGTGATTTATTTTTCCGTAGGATGGATAGATGGTGAAATAGGGTTGTTTCATACTTATAATAACATATCAGTATATGAGTGATACTGATGTTATTACTTCATAATGAAACAACCTAAGGAGAAGAAGTGGAAGAAGAAATAAAGATGAAAGAATTGGTAAAGGTAATTACCTCTTCTTTGAAGCGCCTCTTTGAGACCTCCTCTTGGGGCACTAAAATTGGTCTTTGAGGAAGACCATAACCTCTAGGATGTTTCTATGAAAGTGGAGAAGAGATTTTGGCAGGGTTTGGCCGAGCTTGAGTGCTCAAATTGGTGTGAGGAGGAGGGGGAGGAGGTGTCCTTTTATAAGGGAGGAGAGGGGCACCTTAGGAATATCTCAACAAATTATTTTATATTAAAGTCAAAATCGGTTTATAATGGTTCCAAAGGGTCTTATTTCGAAGATAAAGTGGGGACGGGTCGAAATACTATCAACCAATAGGATTTAGACAAGTTTAGGGTATTATTTTAACCTTATCAATTAGATTTTACTCTAAGTTAAATAATTTAACTTTTACCGTGTCTTTTTGTTTTCCTTCACTATATGGTTAATAAACTTACTATAACATGCCAAACGAAACCCAAATTGTATATTATTGAAACATATATCCTTATCTACGTCATTTGGCCGAACATTAGATTTTTAGGAATAAAATATCAATTAATAATATAATATTAGATTTAAAAACTATTTTATGTCAATTTTGACACTATTTGATATATGATTTTTTTGAAAGTCATAACAGAATTATATGTTCGAACCAAGTTGATTAAATCAACAAAAATATATCATAGTAATCTATAAAATTAGTGGAATTCATAAAAAGTCCGAAATTACATGTATTTTGGTTTTTATAACATCAATTATGTAAATATTTCATTAATAAGATAATTACTGCATCATCTTTGTGTCATAAATAAATTAAATTATTTAATGTCTAAAAATTATAAATAAAATACCATCATGTAGGAAATCTTATTATCTTTCTAATAAATATTTACAATCGAATTTATCTTATGTATAACCCTATATTAAAAATGTTCTAGTAAATAAACTTTGATTTTAACTCTTTTAACTCTTCTTTGAATTAAATAATAATAAATGTCCTAATCTAATCCAAGTGGGCCTAAATGATAATATTTTACACTTAAGGTTGTTTTTGGTCGAAATACACTTGTCCAATAGAATTAGGACATGTGTTAGGGTAATATTAATATCATTTCTATCCTTAATTACCGTATTTACTTTTAACCGTGGTAAATAAAAGTAAAAAGTTACTATTCACCAAAAATTATTTTCATCTCATTGAACCACATTTTACTTACTGAAATCAACCGTGTCTCTCGGATTTTTGAAATTCCATTCACAGAAGCGGTAAAATTATGTTTTATGAAAAATTCAGTTTTTTAACTACCACTTAGTAGTTTCACTATTCATCAAAAATTGATGTTTTTCAGAACAATGCCAAAATTTCATCCTAAGCTATATTTCATATTCCGAATTCAAAAATGAAGTCTATTTTATAAAATTCATAACATAAAAGTTGCATTAATTAATTTTATAATTAAATCCCACTGTTAAAACAAATAGCGTGTTTTTAAGAAACAATATCTATCAAAAGATTGACACTTGATTATGTCTGGTTTAAATGTGAAATTACATCCAATGACCAACATTGTATTAAATTGTAAAAATATATTCTAAATATACTTTAAAACCACTCAAATTAATGATTTATCACTATTAATTATTTCGATTAAAAAATTTGTTTTTAATTATAATTTAGTAATTTTCACTATTCATCAAAATATGAAAGTTATCCGAAAATCACCAAAATTTCACCTTAGGCTAAATTTGATACTCCGAATCCAAAAATAAAGTTCATTTTGAGAGCTAAAATTTCTAAAATTTTAAAAGGTGGTTTTTACTATTCATAACGGCTAGTTTTAATAATATTTTAATAGCATATCGTTGTTTAGTGAAACTCAGTATTACATACTACACACGCTATTGAGGAAGGTTGTGATTGCGTGTAATGCACGGCAAGTCAAGGATGTGTGTTGTGCAAGCTCTTTTTTGTGTAGCGTACAACACAAGACATTAATAAAATTAAAAAGAATAGTTTTCATAAAATCTCGGGCTGTTACACATTAGGATGTCACTATATTTATATATGATATATAATATTATTATTTTTTCCTTAAGCTTATGTATTTTTCATTTATGGCATACCTTTATGGTTTCCATTTTGGGTAAACACGATATCTTCATTTTAGGAAGTGTGGACTACCGCCCACTCAGAGTGATTTGATTCGTTAATGCCATATGTGGGACGTATAAAAGATGGAATTAATGGTATAACAAATGATATACTACTGGAATTATAATATAACTTTATATAATTATTATTTAATTATATTTTATACAAAAAAAAGAAATTAAAGTAGTGTTCATGCGTACGTATGGCTTACCGCCTCCATGAACGGTACTTTTCATTTCTTATATCCAAATGTTATGTACTATTATAAGTACATATATATAATGGATATATATTTAATATATTATATCTGAATTATGGATATAATTATGGAATTATAATATATATATATCTCTCTCATTTTGTTTTAATTCCATTAATATGACAAAAATGAAAGTAGCGTTCATGCGTACGTACGGCCTACCGTCTCCCTAAACGGTGATTTTAATTTTTTTATCTCCAAATGCTATATAATAGTATAAAATGAATATATACTAGATATATATGATATTTAAAATATCAAAACTATTCTGGAGATGATTTACCTATAACTACATGGAAATTTCTTTTCCAACAAGTTCAATTTTTACTCATGTACCGAACATCGACAAAAACGTCTGATATGAACTCACTTTATTAACAAATTATTTTAACATTGTAACATTAGATATGAACTGAATTATATTCTTTAATGTAGGTCCTTAAAAAATTATTAATTGACCAAATTTTATTATTCAGGAGATTAAAGAACGATCAAGTCATGTCGGACAAGAGGTAAGGGATCCTACCTCTCTCCTTATTTTTAAGTACTCTCTTTTATGTCGATTCTTTTAAGATCCTCTTTCTTATATGGGGGATGTTCTTTTATATTCATATTAATGTAATTTATATGTTCATATGATGATAGAACCTATTTTATTTCATCAATCCTTTTTTTTGGATGTTTTATGTGGTGTTGTTAGGCAGCTAAGTTTTCATAAGGGGTTTTCATCTCACTTGTATTCCCGTGAGATTTATTCTACATTTTCCACCATTTCATTGGATTGTTATATGTACTTCCCATTATTTTACTTTTTGTGCAATATAATTTTGTTTATGAGTAACTAAATCAAACTTTTATTGTCCTTCTTTAATTGGGTGTATGTTTCGAAAGATACCCAAGTCAGTAAGGGAACCATTCACCCTCCTCTTTTTAAATGACTTATTTTGTTGGGTCTTTTAATTTACATATTGTAATGTTGGGATATGTTCATCTATATCCTTATTTATGTAAATTTTATTTCCAAGTGATGAGTTACCCTTTTTATCTCTCATCAACTCATTTTCTGAATTTTGAAGTGATGTCGTTAGGCTGTTGAAATTTTTGTAAGGGAACTTCTTAACCCAATTTTGATTCTTTGTGATAAACTTTAACTCCTTGAATATGTAGTTCTATGAATATGTGTGAATAACATCTGATTTTTTTACACTTAATATCCACTTATATTTGGTGTATTTGTTTTTTACACATAATTATGTAATTGATTTATCATTAATCCAAGGTTACCATCTTTGTATGGGACTTCGACTCAATCTCCTTTCATTGAGGCATATATTGTTTTATACAAAACCTTATTTTATATGGTGTATAAAACCCTTTGAATTTTACAGTTATCCAAAAGGAATCTTTTTATACGAATCGTTTAACTAAATGACAAAAGAAAATGTTTTTGTCGTACGTATGTGGCGACAACAACTTCTCCGTCGCTGTGACCATTATTTGAGTTTCGGCTTCCTCTACAAGACATATCCTTTTTTAAAATGAAAAATAAATACCATGTTTTACTTTTCTTTTATTTTGGTATTGAAAATGGTTTTCATAATTTTTTCATATCAATGTGTTGTATTGATATCTTGTGATTGAAAAGTGGAAATGTTATGTTTCCTTTATGCATGTTTTATGTGATACGATTATGTTATGGTTATTGGTAATTATTATAAAGACGGGTGGTTCTGTGATATATTAAGGGTGGGTGAGCCTGATATAGCTCTCCAATGCATTGGGTAATGCGAAGGAGTTAAACCTTAAGGTTTCTCCGAAGAGATTTTGGGAATATACTGTGATGGTTATTCCAAACGTAACCAAGAGGGTTACTCAATACGTAAGAATGTTATGAATGCCTCAAGTTACCTTTATGCCTTATGATTTCTATGATTTATTCATGATTTTATGAGGTATGTTAAAATGCTTATGTTTTACGTGTAAAGTATGCTTTCCTACATGGACTAATGTTTTCTTTTCGTACTTTTATATCCCTTACTGAGCTTGTTATGCTCATCCAATGTTTTTGAAATGTGTTTCATAGGTAAAGGGAATGTTTCATGATATGATTATAGTGTCAAGGAAGTTTCAAGAATGAATCCATGTTTTATTTTAAATATTTTTTCATTGATGGGAAAAAATGAATATTTTCTTTTATGTAACCACTTTGTTTAAATGTGGAATATAATTCATGATTTATGATCTAATTGACTAAAAATCTAAACCTGAAAATATCCTATATGTGAATTATTAATTTAATTCAATATTAAGTAAGGTTTAAGGTCGGGGCCTTATAGTTGGTATCAGAGGTCTGTTTAGATAACTTTAGAGGTTAGGGTATTCTCTAAGCATAAGTGGCATTACCATAATGGTTAGGATTTCAGAAAGAGTCCTAGTTATAGATAAAGTGAATGAGTAAGTATATCTTAGGGTTTATCTTCCTCATTAGTACATGATGGTTTTGTTGATATACTTAAACTTACATTTCTGTTTTTAGTGAATGGATGGATCTAGAAGGGACCAATGTGACAATAGGTTTGACGGAAACTGTGGTGGTTCTCTGATTAAGAGACTGGATAAAATGGGGGATTCAATGAGGAAACTCGTGGTTGTTCTAAACCAACTATCAAGGATTCATGATCTACCAATTGAACCTTGGTTTGTTCTATAATGCATCATGTATGAGATGAACAATCGATGTGGAAGTTCAGGTAATAATTATAAAGGCAACCATTAGAGTTAATATGATCCTTACTTTTGAGAGAATTATGGGTTATTATATGTTATGATGGAAAATAAAAGGAATGAGATAAACATGAGGTTAAAATATGTTATGATTATTTTTGATGATCTTATCTCGTTTTGGGGAATGTTTTAAGAATTATATAGTTTTGTAAAAAGGACAACACACATACCGTGTGATAACCCGTCGCATCGGACAAAGCTGCGGGAATCGAACCCACAACCAAAATGTGACTGGTATTTATCGCCTACTACTAGACTACATGATGTGCCTAGATAGCTTGACTAATTATTTTTAGTTAGATGATTTTAGGAATCAATATTAAGTTTATTTTGGGAAATAATTAACCTATCATAGAGGATATGCGATTAGGTGAATTACTTTTCAATATGAGAATTTAAGAGCAACTGATTTTATCTAGAGAGAAAAGATAATTTGTACCTTGGAAGACTATGTGATTTAATATATAAAATATTTCGGTTTGAATCATATTTTGGTTTACATTGAAGAATTTTATGGAAAATTGTTTATCTAATGGTCTTCGTTGAACTTTGGGTTTTTTTTAGACAAATTTTGGAGATTAAGAATCAATTTTCTTTTTATAAAGGATTATAATTTTTGTGGATTATCTGATCTCATATTAACAATTTTGGTTTTGGTTTTTATCTAAAGACATGGGAAATATATAGTTCTATTTTGTGGATTAGGTGATTCTCAAGAAGTTTATTATAGTACTCTTAATGCGAACAAGTCTTCCTTAATACTCGTCTTCTAGAGAAAATATGAGTTTGATTAAGGAATCTAGTAAAAGTTGAAAGTCTACGTGACAAAGAAGTATGTTTCATTATGATTTAGTTAAGCCTAAAAATAAATTCCTCAATGAAGAGTAACTTAAAACAAAAATTTGGTCTGTTAACTTTTCCTGCTGGGGAATCGAATACTGTTTAACCCATCACAAGTTTGTGATTTTCTTATGGTTAACTTTCTCCTAGTCATGTCTACTATCACTCACCCTTAGAACATGACCCTTTGTTTTTTCCTCAATATCCATGTTTTCCTACATGTAATCGTAGTATGGGTTAACTTGGGTGACCTTTTTTACTTCTCTGTCTTTATTTTAAAGTGATTCTTTTACATACTCTTGTTCCGATGTGGGATTTTAAATGATGTTTCCAAGCCCAATTTTAAAATTACGAGGACACAATTTCCAAAAGGGGGGAAGGATATAACACCCCAGGTAAATAAAGATTACGACATTTTCACATTTATCCATATTTGTGAATAAAATATTAATATTACTTTAAAGGGGACGCTATGCTCGATGACATACCCAATATGCAACAACGAGTTTCTTGGAAATCATACGTTGCACTCTAATAATAAAATAATATTTTTTTAAATGGTAGTTAACAACTTGTCATTGTAATGGAAGGAATGAACAGAACTAACTACAAAATGCTTATATATGTTTGTCAAATATTTTTACTTTTTACAATAAATGTTATAGGATTAAAAATGCGAATTAATCCAATTTTAAGCGTAAACATTCTAATATTCATTAAAAAGTAGATTAAGCGCATTTTGATGGCGAACCTCTTTTTAATCCACTTTTTGAAAATTTTATGTGTTATATATGGAAAAAAAATTTCTTCTTTAGAATCCGGACATCAAAATTTACTTTGTGTAAATTTTTGGTATTTTTCTGATAAAGTACATTTTTAATGAATACTGAAAAATGTTGTATTTTAATTCAAAACCTCATTTTAATATAATTTATTTATATAATTAGATTAAGTTTTTAATAGTTTTTAAAGTGAAATTAATATATATTTTTACCATTTAATCTAATAGTGGTCATTGGAATTAATTTCAATTTGAAATTGGACTTAAACTAGTGTCAATCTTTTAATAGATATTGTTTCTTAAAAACACGCTATTTGTTTTGACAGTGGGAATTAATTATTAAATTAATTAATGCAACTTATATGTTTTTAATTTTTTAAAATATAAATTATTTTTGAATTCAAAATATCAAATATATCTTAGGGTGAATTTTTGTTATTTTTCTGAAAAACATCAATTTTTGATGAATAGTGAAACCACTAAGTGGTAGTTTAAAAACTGTTTTTCAGTTTAAATGAATGTTTTCCACTTTTTTTGTTTTAATTTCAAAAATTCAACATACATGGTTTTCATTGGGATGTAAAATGTGGTTCAATGGGATTAAAATAATTGTATGGGGAATAGTAACTCTTAATTTTTTAATCGCGATTAGAGATAATTAGTGTAATTTAAGGTAAAGATAATGTTATAATTAGATGTAATGACCTTGACACATGTTCATCCATTATTGGATGAGTCATGGACGACCAATACAATCCACGGGTCAACTTGGGGACCCCATGGAGCCACTTTGGTTGGAAAATGACATTAATACCAATTTATTTAAAGTTAAAATTAAAATGTTACAAACATGTGTTATTTTAATAAAAAAAATTTTACATGGGGTTACATAAGTCATATTTTTTACAATAAATATTCATTAGAAAGCTAAAAAGATTTCAAACATAATGATAGTTTTTTTATCATTTTTAGACATTAAATAAATTAATTTATTTATGACACCGTGATGATGAAGTGATTACCTCATAAATGAACGATTTAAATAAAATGAGAAGATAGGGTGAAATATAAGTCTTAAACTTGTCACAATCCTATTGGATGGGTGGATTTGAAAACCTTATCACCATATGCTCGAAATTAATTCTTTTGGGACCTTTAAAATCCGAAAATCATTTTATAATAAAGTAATATTTTATAACGTTCCAAGAATGCCCCTCCTCTCCTCTTATAAAAGGTCCCCACCTCTACCACATTACACAGACCTCTGAAGCCTTTGGATCAGCCAAACCATGCCCATTTCATCTCTCCGCATACCTCTATTCATAATTGAAGCCTCACATTGTGCATAATACTTTTCAAGGAAGCCTTTGATCTTAAATCAATGAGAGTTACCTGATTTAAAGGTAATGTCTTACCTTGTGTTCTATGGTTTTATTTTGCTTCCCCAAACCCCTAAACTCTTTTTATAAATTTTTTTTTGTGACAAAACCAGTATATTAAATATACTAATATGTTTTTATAAGAAGGATTTGAGCTACACTTTCACACTTCTCCGTATAATGGTTAAAGAACATACTGTTTCTGTGGATGGAGAATTACTGCCTCACGAAACGATGATTGTTCAATATTATTTTAACACATTCAAAGGTGGCCATTAATATGTCACTATATTTATATATGATATATAATATTTTTATGTTTTCCTTAACCTTCTGTATTATTCATTTATGGCATAGCTTTATGGTTTCCATTATGGGTAAACACGATATCTTCATTTTAAGAAGTGCGGACTACCGCCCTCTCAAAGTGATTTGATTAGTTAATGCCATATGTGGGACATATAAAGGATGGAATTACTGGTATTACATATGATATCCTACTGGAATTATAATATACCTTTATATAATTATTATTTCATTCCATTGAATTTTAAAAAAGAAATTAAAGTAGCGTTCTTGCATACGTGTGGCTTACCATCTCCATGAATGGTACATTTCATTTCTTATCTCAAAATGTTATGTACTATTATAAGTACATATATATAATGGATATATATGTAATATATTACATCTAAATTATGGATATAATTCTGTAATTATAATATATATATCTGTCATTTTTTTTAATTCCATTAATATGAAAAAAATGAAAGTAGCGTTCATGCGTACGTACAACCTACCGTCTCCATGAACGATGCTTTTAATTTTATATCTCCAAATGATATGGAGTAGTATAAAATCAATATATAATGGATATATAAGATATTTAAAACATCAATACTATTCTGGATATTATGTACCTATAACTACATGGAAAATTCTTTTCCAACAAGGTCAATTTTTACTCATGTACCGAACATCGACAAAAACGTCTGATATGAACTCACATTATTAACCAATTATTATAACATTATAATATGTGATATGAACTGAATAATAATATTTAAATGAGGTCCTTCAGAAATTATAAATTGGCCAAATTTCATTATTCATGAGATTATAGAACTATTGAGTCATGTCGGACAGAATGTAAGGGATCCTACCTCTCTCTTTATTTTTAAGTACTCTCTTTTATGTCGTTTCTTTTAAGCTACTCTTTCATAGTTGGGGGATGTTATTTTATATTACTATTACTGTACTTTCTTTTTTCATATGATGATAGACCATATTTTATTTCATCAATCCATGTTTTTGGAAGTTTTAAGTGGTGTCGTTAGGCTGTCGAGTTTTCATAAAGGGTTTTTCATCTCAATTTTATTCCCGTGAGATTTATGTTACATTTTCAACCATTTCATTTGAATGGTATATGTAATACCCATTATTTTACTTTTTGTGTAATATACTTTCGGTTATGAGTATTTACATCAATGTTGTATTTTCCATCTTTCATGGGGTGTATGTTTCGAAAGATACCCAAGTCGGTAAGGGAACCTTTCACCCAACACTTTTTAAAAGACTTCTTTTGTTGGGCCTTTTAATTTACATATTGTAATGTTGGGATAGGTTATTCAATATCCTTATTGATGTAAATTTTATGTCCATGTGATGAGTTACCCTTTTTATCTCTCATCAGCTCATTTTCTGAATTTTGAAGTGATGCTGTTAGGCTGTCGAATTTTTTGCAAGGGAACTTCTTAACCCAATTTTGATTCATTGGGATAAACTTGCACTCCTTGAATGTGTTGTTCTATGAATATGTGTGAACATCCTCGGATTGTTTTACACCTAATATCCACTTATATTTGGTGTATTCGTTTTTCACACATAATTATGTAATTTATTTATCCTTAATCCAAGGATATCGTATTTGTATGGGACGCCATCTCAATCTCCTTTCATTGAGGCATATTTTGTTTTATACACAACCTTCTTTTATACGGTGTATAAAACCCTTTGACTTTTACGTTTATCCAAAAGGAATATTTTTATACGAAGAATTTTACTAAATGAAAAAAGGGAATCTTTTCGTCGTAAGTATTCGGCAACAACAACTTCTCCATCGATGTGACCATTATTTCAGTTTCGGCTTCCTCTACAATCCATACCTATTTTTAAAATGAAAAATAAATACCATTTTTTACTTTTCATTTATTTTGGTATTGAAAATGGTTTTCATAATGTTTTCATATTAATGTGTTTTATTGATATCTTGTGATTGAAATGTGGAAATGTTTTGTTTCCTTTATGCATGTTTTATGTGATACGATTATGTTATGGTTCTTGGGAATTATTATGAAGACGGGTGGTTCCGTGATAAAATAAGGGAGGGTGAGCCCGATATATCTCTCTAATGCATCGGGTAACTGGAAAGAGTTAAACGTTAATGTTTCTCCGAAATGATTTAGGGAATATACTAAGATGAGTATTCCAAACATAACCAAGAGGGTTACTCCCTATGTAAGAATGTTATGAATGCCTCAAGTTACCTTTATGATTTATGATTTCTATGATTTATTCATGATTTGATGAGGTATGTTAAAATTATTATGTTTTATGAGTAATGTATGATTTCATACATGGACTAATGTTTTCTTTTCGTACTTTTATATCCTTTACTGGGCTTTTTATGCTCATCCAATGTTTTTGAAATGTTGTTCAATGGTCAAGGGAAAGGTGAATGATTTGATGATAGTTTCAAGGATGTGTCAAGAAAGAATCCATGTTTTATTTTAAATATATTTTTGTTGATGGGAAAAAATGAATAATATCTTTTATGTAACCACTTTGTTTAAATGTGGAATGTAATTCATGATTTATGATCTGATTCTCTAGAACTCTAAACCTGAAAAGATCCTCAATGTGAATTATTCATTTCATTCAATATTAAGTAAGGTTTAAGGTCGGGGCCTTATAGTTGGTATCATAGGTATGTTTAGATAACTTTAGAAGTTAGGTTATTCTATAAGTATAAGTGACATTACCATAATGGTTAGGATTTCAGAAATAGTCTTAGTTTTAGATTAAGTGAATGAGTAAGTATATCATAGTGTTTATCTTCCAAATTAGTACATGATGGTTTTGTTGATATACTCACACTGACATTTCTGTTTTTAGTGAATGGATGGATCTAGAAGGGACCAATGTGACAATAGGTTTGAAGGAAACTGTGGTGGTTCTCTGATTAAGAGACTGGATGAAATGGGGGATTCAATGAGGAAACTCGTGGTTGTTCTAAACCAACTATCAAGGAGTCATGATCTACCAATTTAACCTTGGTATGTTCTGTAATGCATCATGTATGATATGAACAATCGATGTGGAAGTTCAGGTAATAATTATAAAGGTAACCATTAGGGTTTATATGATCCTTACTTTTGAGGTAATTATGGGTTATTATATGTTATGATGGAAAATGAAAGGCATGAGATAAACATGAGGTTAAAATATGATATGACTATTTTTGATAATATTATCTCGTTTTGGGAAATGTTTTATGAATTATATAGTTTTGTAAAAAGGACATCACACAGACCGTGTGACAACCCATCGCGTCGGACAAAGCTGTGGTAATCGAACCCACAACCAAAGTGTGACTGATATTTATCGCATACCACTGGACTATGTGAAGTACCTTGTTAGTTTGACTAATTCTTTTTAGTTAGATGATTTTAGGAATTAAGAGTAAGTTTATTTTAGGAAATGATTAACCTGTCATGGAGGATATGTGATTAAGTTAATTACTTTTCAATATGAGAATTGAAGAGCAACTGATGTTATCTGGAGATAAAAGTTAATTTGTACCTTGGAAGACAATGGGATTAAATCTGTAAAATATTTGGGTTTAAATCTTAGTTTGGTTTACTTTGAATAATTTTATGGACAATTGATTATCGAATGGTCTTCATTGAACATTGGGTTTTTTTGGACAAGTTTTGGAAATTAAGAATAGATTTTCTTCTTATGAAGGATTATAATTTTGTGGATTATCTAATCTCATACTAACTATTTTGGTTTTGGTTTTTTTCTAAATACATGGGAAATATATAGTTATATTTTTTAAATTAGTTTATTCTCAAGAAGTTGATTATAGTACTCTTAATGCGAACAAGTCTTCCTAAATATATGTTTTTGGAGAAAATATAAGTTTGATTAAGGAATATATTAAAATTTGAAAGTCTATGTGACAAGTAAGTATGTTTCATTATGATTTAGTTAAGCTCAAAAATAAATTCCTCAATTAAGAGTATCTTAAAACAAAAATGATGTCTGTTAACTTTTCCTACAGGGGAATCGAATACTGTTTAACCCATCATAAGTTTGTGATTTTCTTATGGTTAACTTTTTACTAGACATGTTTACTGTCACTCTCCCTCAGAACATGAACCTTTGTTTTTTCCTCCATATCCATGTTTTCCAACATGGAATACTAGTATGGGTTAACTCGGGTGACCTTTTTTACTTCTCTTTATTTATTTTAGAGTGATTGTTTTACTGGCTCTTGTTCCGATGTGGAATTTTCAATTAAGTTTCCAAGCCCAATTTTAAAATTTCGAGGATGCAATTCCCAATAGGGGGGAAGGATGTAACACCCCAAATAAATATAAAATCGACATTTTCACATTTATCCATATTTGTGAATAAAATATTAATGTTACTTTAAAGGGGACTCTATGCTCAATGGCGTACCCAATATGCAACAACGAGTTTCTTGGGAATCTTACGTTGCACTATAATAATAAAATAATATTATTTTAAATGGTAGTTAACGCCTAGCCATTTTAATGGCAGGAATGAACAGAACTAACTAAAAAATGATTATATATGTTTGTCAAATATTTTTACATTTTACAATAAATGATAGAGGATTAAAAATGCAAATGAATCCAATTTTAAGCGTAAACATTCTAATATTCTTTAAAAGGATGATTAACGGTCTTTTTTTTGGAGAACCTCTTTTAAATAAACTTTTTGAAATTTTTATGTGTTATATTTGACAAAATAAAATTCTTCTTTAGAATCTGAACATCAAAAATTAGTTTCTGTAAATTTTTTGGTATTTTTCTGAATTAGTTCATTATTAAATGAATAGTGAAAACTGTTGTATTTTAATTCAAAACCTATTTTTAATATAATATATTTATATGATTATATTATCTTTTGAATTGTTTTTAAAGTGAAATTAGAATATATTTTTACCATTTAATCCAATATTGGTCATTGTAATTAATTTCACTTTGAAATTGGACTAAAACTAGTGTCAATCTTTTAATAAATATTGTTTCTTAAAAACACGCTCTTTGTTTTGACAGCGGGAAATAATTATTAAATTAAATAATTCAACATATATGTTTTTAATTTTGTTAAATAGACATCATTTTTGAATTAGGAATATCAAATATATCTTAGGGTGAATTTTTGGTATTTTTCTGAAAAACATCAATTTTTGATGAATAGATAAACTACTATGTGGTAGTTTAAAAACAGTTTATTCATTTAAATGAAACTTCACCACTTTTGTTGTTTAAATTTCAAAAATCTGACATACATTTCTGTTATTAGGATGTAAAATTTGGTTCAATGGTATTAAAATAATTTTTTGTTGAATAGTAACTCTTAAGTTTTTAATCGCGATTAGATGTAATTAGTGTAATTTAAGGTAAAGATAATGTTATAATAATATGAAATGACCTTGAAACATGTTCTACCCTTATTTTATGAGTCATGGAAGACCAAGACAATCCATGGGTCAACTTGGGGACCCCATGGAGCCACTTTGTTTGGAAAATGACATTAATACCTTTTTATTTAAAGTTAAAATTAAAATGTCACAAACATGTGTTGTTTTACTAAAACAATTTTTACATGGGTTATATAAGTCATATTTCTTACTATAAATAGTAATTTGAAATCTAAAAATATTTCCCACATCATGATATTTTTTTATAATTTTTAGACATTAATTAAATTAATTTATTTATGACACCGTGATGATGCAGTGATTACCTCATAAATGAACGATTTAAATAAAATGAGTAGATGTGGTACAATCTAAGTCTTAAACTTGTCAAAAATATATTGTATGGGTGTATTTCAAAACCTTATAACCTTATCTTAGAAATATATGTTTTTGGGACCTTTAAAATCCGAAAATCATTTTATAATAAAATAATATTTTATAACATTCCAAGAGTGTCCCTCCTCTCCTCTTATAAAAGGCCCCCACCTCTACCACCTTACACACACCACTAAAGCCTTTGGCTCGGCCAAACCCTACCCATTTCATCTCTCCACATCCATATCTTCATCATTGAAGCCTCACTTTTGGAATATTCCTTTTCAAGGAAGCCTTTGATCTTAAATCAAAGAGAGTTACCCGATTTAACGGTAATGTCTTCCCTTGTGTTCTTTTGTTTTATTTTGCTTCTCCAAACCCCTAAACACTTTTTATTACTTTTTTTTGTAACAACACCAGTATATTAAATATACTAGGATGTTGTTATAATATTGATTCTAGATGCACTTTCACACACCTCCGTCTATTGGTTAAAGAACATACTGTTTCTGTGGATGGCGAATTACTGCCTCACGAAATGATGATTGTTCAATATTCTTTTAACACCTTCAAATGTGGCCATTAATATGTCACTATATTTATATATGATATATAATATGTTTATGTTTTCCTAAAGCTTGTTTATTTTTCATTTATGGAATACCTTTATGGTTTCCATTATGGGTAAACGCGGTATCTTCATTTTAGGAAGTGCGGACAACCGCCCCCTCAAAGTGATTTGATTCGTTAATGCCATATGTGGGATGTATAAATGATGGAATTAAGGGTATTACATATGATATCCTAATGGAATTATAATATACCTTTATATAATTATTTTTTCAATCCATTGAATCCAAAAAAATGAAATTAGCGTTCATGCATACGTACGGCTTAACGTCTCCATGAACTGTACATTTCATTTCTTCTCTCCAAATGTTATGTACTATTATAATTACATATATATAATAGATATATATGTAATATATTACATATAAATTATGGATATAATTCTGGAATTATAATATATATATATCTCTCATTTTTTTTAATTCCATTAATATGACAAAAAATGAAAGTTGCGTTCATGTGTACGTACGACCTACCATCTCCATGAAGGGTGCTTTTAATTTTTTATCTCCAAATGCTATGGAATAGTACAAAATGAATATATACTGGATATATATGATATTTAAAACATCAATACTATTCTGGATATGATGTACCTATAACTACATGGAAAATTCATTTCTTAACAAGTTCACTTTTTACTCATGTACCGAACATCGACAAAAACGTCAAATATGAACTCACTTTATTAACCAATTATTATAACATTATAATATGTGATATGAATTGAATAATAATCTTTAAATAAGGTCCCCAAGAAAATATAAATTGACAAAATTTTATTATTCAGGAGATTAAAGAACGATCTAGTCATGTCGGACAGGAGGTAAGGGATCCTACCTCTCTCTTTATTTTTAAGTACTCTCTTTTATGTCGTTTCTTTTAAGCTCATATTTCTTAGTTGGGGGATGTTATTTTATATTCATATTACTGTACTTTATATTTTCATATGATTATAGAACCTATTTTATTTCATCAATCCATTTTTTTGGAAGTTTTAGGTGGTGTCATTAGGCTGCCGAGTTTTCGTAAGGGGTTTTTCATCTCACTTTTATTCCCGTGAGATTTATGCTACATTTGCCACAATTTCATTTGAGTGGTATATGTACTGCCCATTATTTTACTTTTTGTGTAATATAATTTTGATTATGAGTATTTAAATCAATTTTTTATTGTCATTCTTTCATGGGGTGTATGTTTCGAGAGATACCCATGTTGGTAAGGGAACCTTTCACCCTCCTCTTTTTAAAAGACTTCTTTTGTTGGGTCTTTTAATTTACATATTGTAATGTTGGGATATGTTCTTATATATCCTCATTGATGTAAATTGTATTTCCAAGTGATTAGTTACCATTTTTATCTCTCATCAACTCATTTTCTATATTTTTAAGTGATGCCGTTAGGCTGTCGATTTTTTTTCAAAGGGAACTTCTTAACCCAATTTTGATTCTGTTGGATAAACTTGCACTCCTTGAATATAACGTTCTATGAATATGTGTGAATAAGATCTGATTGTTTTACACTTAATATCCAATTATATTTGGTGTATACGTTTGTCACACATAATTATTTAATTGATTTATCCTCAATCCAAGGATACCGTCTTTGTATGGGTCTTCGTCTCAATCTTCTTTCATTGAGACATATTTTTTTTTATACACAACCTTCTTTTATACGGTGTATAAACCCCTTTTACTTTTACATTTATCCAAAAGGTATCTTTTTATATGAAGTATTTTACTAATCAAAAAAAGGGAATGTGTTTTTCATATGTATGTGGCGACAACAAATTCTCCACCGTCGTGAGCATTATTTAAGTTTCGGCTTCCTCTACAAGCCATACGTTTTTTTAAAATGAAAAATAAATACCATGTTTTAATTTTCTTTTATTTTGGAATTGAAAATTGTTTTCATAATGTTTTCATATCAATTTTTTGTATTGACGTCTTGTGATTTAATGTTGGAAATGTAATGTTTCCTTTATGCATGTTTTATGTGATACAATTATGTTATGGTTCTTGGGCATTATTATGAAGACGGGTGGTTCCGTGATAAACTATGGGTGGGTGAGCCCGATATATCTCTCCAATGCATTGGGTAATGCGAAGGAGTTAAACATTAATGTTTCTCTGAAGATATTTAGGGAATATACTATGATGGGTATTCCAAACGTAACCAAGAGGGTTACTCCCTACGTAAGAATGTTATGAATGCCTCCAGTTACCTTTATGCCTTATGATTTCTATGATTTATTCATGATTTGACGAGGTATGTTAAAATGCTTATGTTTTATGAGTAAAGTATGATTTCATACATGGACTAATGTTTTCTTTTCGTACTTTTATATCCCTTACTGAGATTTTTATGCTCATCCCATGTTTTTGAAATGTTTATCATAGGTCAAGGGGAAAGTGCATGATATGATGATAGTGTCAAGGAAGTGTCAAGAAAGAATCCATGTTTTATTTTAAATATGTTTCTGTTGATGGAAAAAAAATGAATACTATCATTTATGTAACCACTTTGTTTAAATGTGGAATGTAATTCATGATTTATGATCTAATTCTATAAAACTCTAAACCTAAAAAGATCCTCAATGTGAATTATTCATTTAATTCAATATTAAGTAAGGTTTAAGGTCGGGGCCTTATAAATGGATACTCATTCATCTCTATTCATAACATGTAAAAACCGTTTGTATTGGATAGAATCTACCCAAGTCTCTTCATAGAAGAAGTCCCCGCATTATTGAAGGCTTAATATAGACAGAATACCCTTCTAAGATGTTTTATTTTGTTATGAAAAGGATATCGCCCGAAGGATATGTAATACTTTCATTTAAGTGTATCTATTTTATTTCCTCTTCGACATCAAACCTATCTAATACAAACATGATAAAATATATAATTTAGTACCCTCAATACAATTAGATATTATTATGTTAATATCATCCTATAAATCAATCTCCACTTCTATTAAATGGTAAAAAATTAGTCATTCATGTTTACGTCTGAGTTATCACCTCTAGAAACAGATACAATTTTTTTCCATAAAATCATCTCAGTATAATTTAAAATGACATAAATAATGATAATATGTGATATTAATTAAAAATTAATCATTTTATCATAACAATATATCAATTACATTTTTACATTCCATGAAGATAAAAATGGTAACATTGTTCATGTGGGTTTATGAACTATCACCTCCATAAAGCGATGTAATTCATTTTACTTCACCACATTACAGGGATTCTATATATATGTCTATTTAAATGATTAATATGATATTAGTTATGTTTTATATAATTTTTTAAAGGTAATTGAATACATACCATCTTTATATAAAGATCAATGAAAAATGGAAAGTGATACTATTTTGAACATACATCTTACCATCTCCATGATTGTAACATTGATAAATTCTAATATCCATATTTAATGAATATATTTAAAGAATTAATTGATGTATAAAATTTATTATTTTTCCATTAATTTAATTATAGAGATGATGTAATTATAACCACATGTAATATTTGACATCATACAATGTTTATTTTTGAGTCAAGTACCGAATATCAGCAAAACATATGACATGAACATAAATAATTATATAATTGTTTTATAATGTGAATAAGTGATACAAAGGGTAATATAATCATGAAAAAGATTATCTATAAATTAAAATTTGACTTAGGTTTTTCATTCAAAAATATAAAGAATATACGATATGAGTTAGACTAGATGTATGGGACTTCGTCTCAATCTCTAATAATTGATTCATATTTTGATAATATACACCACATTAATTTATATGGTGTAATATCTTCCACTTAGACGTTTTCAAAGGTTTTAAAAAGTATAATTTTTATATGAATAATTTTACTAAATGAAAAATGACATTTTCTTTAACGTATATTGAAACAATGTTATTTCTGCATCCACGAACATGGTTAGATATTTTGCTTCCTTTAAAAGATGTAACATTTTTTATTGAAAAATAAATACCTTATTCCATTTTCTGAAATCATTTCCTCGAAAAGGGTTTTGAAAATGGATTAATTATATCTATATCATGAAATAATATCTCTTAATTGAAAAGTGGAAATTTCATTTTCCCTTCATGCTTGTTTTATGTGTTCTGATTATGGTATGGTTTTTGGAATCATTTATGTATATAGGTGTTATTCTGATAAACCATGGGCGGTTGATATTATGGATTCTCTCCAATGAATTGGAAAATGTTATGGTGATAACTGGTTGGATTTATCCTAAAATATTTATGGAATATACTATGTTGGGTATTCCAAACGTTTCCATGATGTTTACTCCAATTGAAGTCATTAAATATACAATGTATGAATATTATGGCTTCCACAAGTTACCTTTATGATTTATGATTTCTATGTATTTTAAATAAATTATATGATTTCAAGAGGTAGGATAAAGGGTAATTATTTGATGTCGTAAATGTATTATTTTTCTGAAAGAAGTCATGAACATAAAATATTGATGGACTAAGAGTTTCATTTCTTATTTTATATACCTTTCTAATTTTAATTTCTCATACCATGTTATTTAAATTATTTCGACATGGTATATGGATTGTTATTGTAAAATAAAAATTAATGATGATTGCTAAGAAGTTTATTATTAGTAAACATAATTTATATTTTATTTTATAATGTATTAATTTGTGAAAAAATGGGTAGTGAGAAGAAGTGTCTACTTAGTAAAATTTGAATTATTATTTAATATCAATAGATTAATTATCTAAAATGATAAATTGGAAATGATATTTAATGTGATAGAATGAATATTCTGTAATAAAACTCAAGATTACATAATTATTATGTGTGGGTATTTACATTTGGTATCAAAATTCAATTTAGATAACTTTAGTGGATTGGGTGTTATTTATGAATAATTTAAAATTTGAATATAACCAAATAGGTTTGCGTGGTATGAAGAGTTATAGATATTATAGATAAATTGAATGAGTTTGAGATAACATGAATAAGGATATGATAGTTTTTACCTTCCTCATAATATGTCAAATTATATTTTCATCGATTTAATCACACAAAACATTTTAGTTTTATTAAATAGATATATCTATAAGGAACCAAATAAATAATGGATATGAGGGAAAATTTTGTGTTTATATAAAAAAGTGAAACAAATAAGATAGAAACTGAAATTTGAAATATCATTTTTACTCAATACCAACTACATGAGTAATGATTAACCAATTGAATCATGGTGATTTTTTTGATGCATTATATATGAGAGAAAAAATCACTATGTAAATTCATGAAAAAATTATCATTAAGGTATGTATATAAAATTTCATATGTTTCCATTATGTGAAAAAAACTATGAATATATTTTAAATGGATAGAAAGATGTTATAGTTGTTGTAATTAGGGTCATAAAGATATACCTAATAAGGATCAAGGTTGTGTTCAGTTGACTCAATGAATGGGAAAGAAGATCTTACCATATAATCATTTGAATGTATTACATGTGACAAGTATGATGATTATAAAAATCAATTTCTTAAAAAGAAGGTTGAAAAATGATATCATAAATACCATATAAAAATTTGTTTAAAAATAAATATTTCTATTACAATTGAATATGGAGTAATTGAAAATGAATTATTAAAGGTGTGCAATATATCTTAACCCATGTTTTAACATTATTGAATATTAGGACATGATTATGGTTTTTTTGTTAATAGGAGATAATTTTTAAAAATCTAGATGGAATATCTATGGTAATGGAACATAAATAATGATGGATGATTAATATGTCTACATTTTATTAATTCCATAGTTATTTTAAACCTATATATGATGAAATGTTTTAATGTATTGATCCTCTTTGGATCATATAATTACATTGGAATAATTTTTTTCGTATGTTTATCCCTAATGTTTCATATGTGAATATTTTATTCGATGAAAAATAATCTTTTCTTAAGTAGAAATAATTATAAAAGTATAAATAATCAGTAGGGTTTATATGATCCTTGATTTTGGGGTAATTATGGGATAATATATTTTGGGATAAAAATTTGAAATTATTAGATAACCCTTGAACTTATAACACTGTGTGGTTGAATTTTATTATTTTATCAAATTTATGGTTTTTTATAATCATTATGTCATTTTATAAAAATTGACCACCTACAGGAATGGTGAAAACCTGTCATATCAGACAAGTCTACTGTAATTGAACCCATAACCAAAGTGTGACATGGATTTTTCACCTACCACTAGCATACTTAAATCCCCTGGTCACTAAGATTTTTTGAAATAAAAGGTATGATGGTATAATAATAATTATACTTTGAGATCTATTGTTTTATCAAATTAATATCCTATGTATTGGAAAATGATTTGTGGATTATGTGATGAAGGTTAATTTTAAAGACATTCATTATTTTTGAGAAATTTTAATTATTAAGGTAAATAGAATACGGTGTTAATTTAGTTGAGAAGTAATGGTTTTACAATACTTAAGAAGAATATAATATTTTAATAATGTAATTATGATGATTTAGGATATGGTTCTCTTATATTTATGATTATTAGGAAAGTTACCGTTTTTTTGTAAGACATTAATAGTGATTGATTTTATTTGGATTTAAATATTAAAATATATTTTGGAAGATTATGTGAACAAAAACAGTATATTTATTGGGTACTAATATTAGTCTTAAAATTTTTATGAATATTAAAAAATTTGTTTTAATGGGCCATGTTGTAGGTTGGGTAGCAATGTTGAATTTTTAATATTGATGTAGTTTTTTCATAAAAAGGATTATTCATATTGTATAATTTTATAATCTTATGCTAACCATTTTTTATTTGGGTAATGATTCATGAATGGGAAAACATATTGTTTATGTCTTTGGGAATATGTGATTCTATTTAATTGGATTCATCTAGAATACTCATCATTTAGTTAAAAAGTTTATTTTCTGGTGGAATTTTATTAATGGAAAAAACCCTACTTATCAAGAATGTATATTTCATTATCTTCTTAGTCAAAGTTGTAATTTTATTCCTCCAATAAATTAAAATTATCTTTAAAAAATTTCCTATTGAATATTCCAACTAAGGAAGAAAATACCATTTAACCCATGAAAATTTAATGGTTTTTTGATTGTTACCTTTTTGCTGACAATGTTTTCCATCAAACTTATTTGGAACATGATGGTTAGTATTCTCTTCAATATCAATGTTTTATAACCTAGAACCCTAATATTATTTATCTCTAGTGAATTCTTTAATTCACTGTATTTCTTTTAAATTGGTTGCTTTATTGAATCTTTTATGGTTGTGGGATTTCAATGAAGTAATTTTGTAATGTGAAACCTTAGTCACTGATCCCACACTACAAAATATACTGATATTAGAAGGGGTTATTATTTACATTAGAGGGGGTTAGAAAACCTTCTAAACTCATTAGCAGTGGTTATTTAAATCACTGCTAATGTGGCCGCCTACTTTCAATTAGCGGTAGTTTATTCTAAGCGCTGGTATTGTGAACTTTAGCGGCGGTTTTATTATAAGGGGTTAAAAACCCCTCTATATGGAAAAATTAAATATTGAAAACATTGGGGGTGGTTAAAAGTACCTCTAATAGAAACAAATTAGGCACATTAGAGGCAGTTTTAACCCCCTCTAATAGAGAGAAAATATTAGAGGGGGTTATAACCCCCTCTAATGTAAACAAATTCACAATTTCTAGAAAACGTAGCGGCGGTTTTAACGCCTTCTACTCTAAACTTTGATTTATTTTAAATATGTTAGAGGCGGTTAAAACCACCTCTAATATAAAATCATGTAAAAATATTAGTGGCAGTTTTAACCAACTATAATGTAATAAATAAATTTTAAAAAAATATTATATATATTCGATTTCAAGTCCCGTACGCAAGAAGGATCAGGGTTCTGCAGTTGCTGAAGAAATCCAACTCTTGAAACCAAGATACTGTGGCGTCTGTTCGGGGGTTCAATGGGTATATCAAGAGGATGAGTCTTGGAGGGATGAAGTCCCATTCCAGGCCTGCAGTGGTGCTCAACGTTTGAGAATGAGAACCTCTGTGACATTTTCTACAGTGGTGCTCATAAACTGTTTCTAACAGAATCTGGACGTGTTTATTCCACTGGCATCAGAGTTCATGCATATATCAGTCAAGTGTGTTCAATTGGCCAGATAAAAAGCAGTATATTCTCAACAAATCAACAGTAATAATGAAAAAAAATGATGAATCAAGTATATACAATGCCTATTTGGTCATTTCTGTGTTGGGTCCCATAACAAATAAGAAAATTAAAGAGAACATTGATGAGAACTCATCCAATAAAAATATAATTAAATATAAGTTTTATTTACTGGGACAACACAAAGGTATTCTATGAACTGTGAGAACCATAAAATAGAAGATAATATACATGTGATTTTTAAAAAATATAGGTGATTCGAAAACATTGAATCCAACCCCTCACCATCGAATGAAAAGTAGTACACCCCTCACCACCAGATGAAAAGAAGCCCCCTCATAGCCAAAAACAAACGAACAACAGGAAACCAAATCTACAGTCTTCACTGGGAAAACAAACCAACAAGGAAACATAAAATAAAGGTACCATAAGCAAATCCAAGAATGCGCCATGATCAAAAAAAGACAACAGTAGAAAAAAAATTAATAGCACAAACAAACATATCCCTATAACACAAGCAATTTCTCATGAGGCTTGCAGCATGAAATTTCACATGGTAAACATCTATAGTATGGTACGATGATGGTGTATTTAATGGAATCTCTGACTCGTAGACCTGGTAGTGCAATATGTGATTTATCAAAGTTTTCTTTATCTTAAATTATTGGATCCAAGACCATTTGGATCATGGAATAATCGATTTGGGTGATGTCCCAACATAGGTGGTGCATGTATTTACCGATCTCAATAGTGACAAAAACGACACCAGTGAATAGAAAAAATTCCCCAGCCATGGTATACATAAGTAAAATGATTTTTTTTCATGTAACAAATCTACCTATTCCCATATCATTATCCATGCTCATTTGAGTAAATCAGTACCTCCTATAGCCGTTATGCCTCCTCATGACATCTCATTTTCATCACAACCTTCCAAAAATATTATGAATATGTACTGTTAGTGCTTGGGAAATCAGATTCCCCCACTAATTCCAAATATATCATGCAGTCTTGGTGAGAGTCCTATATTTTGGCCAGTTAGAACTCATACCATTCAGATTTGCATTAGGTAGCTCGTAGTAGTGTCGATGAGGCAGGTGAGAGTTGGTGTACCATTTTCAAGAATAATATTCGATCAAAAATAAATAAGTGGGATTAAAAATACACATGATAAGGGAGGGTAAAGTTAAGGGAGATGGAGGTTAATCAAGAACCATAGGGGAGCTATGGGAAAATATAAACCAGAGGGAACACATGATGTAACTAAGGAGGGGGTTGCAGAATAAGTTTTTTATTATTTTGAATCCCTTGTGAGGGTTTTATTAGTCTTTTCTATTTTCTTTTGATAATATGTTTCTAAAAAAGTATTTAAATATATTTAATAACTTTTTTTGATGATTGGATAAATTCAACATGGGGAAGGAGGTTGATATGATAGGAACGTTTACCGCAATCAGGTGTTAGGAATTGTAGGAGTCCACCCTTTTCTCACTGGTCGAGTAGTTTATAACCTTCAATTATCTGAACTCATTGAGAGATGTTGGGGTTTTTTTATTAATAAATTTTATTCTATAATTCCATCTGATAAGGTGGCAGAAAACATAATTTGGGGTCACCATGTTTCCTTAATGAGTGGGTAAAGAGGTATTTAGTTGAGAAGCTAAAGGCTCCCTTCACCCAAAGACTGGAAACTTGGGAGAGTTAGCCAGCCACTTTTCCATGTCCTTCAATGACTGTCCTTGAGTGAAAAAAAATAAATTAAAAAGAATCACCTATAAAGATATGTTATCCAGCCAACCAAATTTCCCTATTCTATCGCATAATGTTCTCTATTTTATATGTTCTCTATTCATTCCCTCTATTTTTGACCCTTTTTTCTTGTTTAACCTCACCCTCCATCCCATTATCTTCTTCACTGCCATTTCCCCCACCTTTCCTTCCTTTATTTATTTTTTTTCTTTATTTTCTTTTACTTATTTTCACTCAATACACCGATAGAAGTCCTTCCCTATTGATCAACCCCTACTCACAACTACACTAGTATTAAATAGGGTTCATAAATTATTATTTTGTACTAGGCCTAGTGAAATCCTTGTCCTCACAGCCAATATAGCATTTTGATCACCGAAAGGATGGATGTCGAATGATGGAATGACATTGTCAACAATTTTGAGAAAACACGATAAACCTCAATGGTTGGAGGTTGAAGATGATCAAATAAAATGATCAGATAATAGAGATAAAATATTTCATGGGGTATTTTTTCTATTCATTTGTTTTAATGATAGAGATATAGTGTCACAGTGCCATTGTCCAACATTGAAGTTCAGTGTGGTTGAACACTTAATAAATCCACTTGTTATGCTTCACCCTCGAGTCGGCACCGGGGTTAGACACCAAAAACACTCACACACACTGCCCTCACAATATCGTTGTTCCCCGCATGGTGGGTATTGAACCTCTATCTGCACTCCTATGCATACTTTATGGAATTTTATTTCACTTTATATCCCCCTTATTGACATGAAATAAACATCATTGCAACCTGAATAATTCACAAGCTAGGGCTCACAGAAGTAGATCAAACCCCCTCTAACCTGACTATCCTAGGTTATGAAAAGACTGAGTAGAATCCATGTGGAAAAATTCAATTGATGAAGAAATTAAGTGGCTTAGTATCTAGAACTAATTTCATGGTTGCATCATAGGATAGTGTTTAACACACTCTATTGGGAAGTCCCTAGGAACATTTTCATATGATGATCCCTTATTCATACAATCAGTTCCTTAAAAACTCCATCAATGGTCTAGTAGGGGTACTCTTGGGTGATATTTATTTCTTCAACTATTGGGAAACCCAATATTTAGATGTTTGGTACTAAAAACGTGAGGTAAAATTTATCTATACTGATGGGGAAGAACATATCAATGACCCTAATGATCTGGAATCCATTTCAATAGATCCTTGAGTGACTTTGAAAGATAGATTCATTTTACCAATCCACTAGATAAATCCCATACCCCTATATTAGGGAATATGTTTCATAGTTTCCAATAAAATATAGTGCTCACAAATCACCTCATACTCCTACATGGGAGGGCTCGACCAATGTTAGAAAATCCTACTCTTATAGAATACCGATAGATTTATCCCATGTCCACCAAATCCATTGAATAATTGTATGTCCCATAAATAATATATTAGTCAATATAGGCCTACTTACATTCATTTATTTGATAAAAAAGATGGATATCATAGGTAGAAATTGCATAAGATTTTCTCATAATCTTCTATCACCATGGTCTCTATAGGGTATTACTCCCTTGTGAAAGATTACATTCCTTCCAAATTAAATGATAGTCATACACCTAGGTCCTAAGTTCTAGGGGAGTCACCCCTCCCTCGATCCCCATGTTCCATATAATAATGATTATTTATATGAATAACCTCTACCATTTGAATAGAGTATCCCCAACAAAATAAATGATTTACATAATATTCATTCTCAAAGAAGAAATCAAGTAAAGTAAAAGGATGGTAATAGAGTATTGGATCAAGTACCTAAACAAAAATATAATGTGAACCTTTCTAATTGACATCATTTCCTCCAGATGGTCTTCTATGATGCGGTGAAGGATGATCTCCAGTATTTCTCTCATCGTCATCATTAATGGCATCCTAAATAAGACTTAAAAACATGAATGTTTTAATATGTACAAATAATAAATCATCAAACATTTCTGAAAAGGATGGGTTTGGAGTTAACAATAAAAATCATAACCCCATATAAATAGATAAATACTTGATACTTGAATTTCTTAATAATCTGCAATCTCAACATTCCACAACATTAAGAAAATATAGTTTTGTTCATAAGCAAAAAAACACCATAAATGATCAACCGACTGCCTACAATCTATATAAAAAGGCTTCCTAGCAAGACTTCTACATTTGTGCTGGAAAACAAGATCTCTAAGAGTAGTTCCAAATCAACCATAGGTTCATCCAACAATGATTATATTGATAGGGATAAAAATAAGCCTAACAAAAAACCCTACGAACCCTATGATGACAAACCTAATGGCAGTTCAAAACACAGCCTTAGAAAATTATTTACGACACAAACATGGAAAACTAAACACACACTACATAAGGCTAATGAAAAAAGATACATTTCCATCATTAATGGTTATGTTGGCATCCATTAAAGGAATATTGGCCTCAATTCCTTTAATAAAATCAATGATTGTACACATTTGTGCTTTTGTTTGGGCTAACTCATCTTCATTCCTTTGTAATTTCAATTCGTCTTGACTCAACTTCGATTTCAAATCATCAACCTATTTTTGAGATGTAGATCAAAAATTAGATGTAGTGTCACTGATGCCTCAAAATCGTTGAGAGGATGAGCTGAATACACTTATAGGGCATGCCCCCAACCCAAGACATCATACATGACCTGGATACTCTTTCCCAAATACTTTTCCGAAAGAATCATCTTGAGAATGTATTGAATGTTGTGATGGTTCTTCTTGACTTAAAGCCACCATCAATTTTTCCGACATGATGATGATATCAATTTTCTTACGTCAAAGAGTAACACAACAGTAATATGAATTCTTACTCCAATTGTTTTTTCATCATCAATCACATATGATCCGTCACTTTTTCGATGAACTGCATCCCATAGATTTTCTCTTCCAATCGGATGTCCAGAGTTCTTCTCCTATAATAAAAAATCTTATAAAAATAAATAATATGCAATTATTTTCTAAAAGTGTAAATGATATATTACCATATCATCTTTCTTGTGGGAAAATTTCTTAGTTCCAGATGTATGTGGAATGGTTTGATTTCTACGATTTGGTGCATTTTTCATACACATGTTCTGTGCACATAAAGATGATCATTTTAATAACATTTATTGAATATAGAAAATTAAATGTTTAAATATGATAGAAATAAAAAATATTAATGTACCTTATATTTTTTCTTATCACGAATGAGGATATAACTTTTCCATTTCTCCTTTTTTATACCTTTAGGACAATTCTGCTCAACATTTTGTTCTTTTGTTAAGATCTAATCATAATGTTTATGAAACAAAATCCCTCTATTATCTCTCGATATTTTTCCTATTTCAAGCTTAGCAAAACACTTACCATCTTATCACCCTGAAACTAAAAATAGGGCTTCAACAACAAAATAAAAATATTAGTTATGAAATTCTAAAATAAAACTTCAAGTCATTATATCAATAAAAAATAAACACCATAACAAATCGTCATAACACATCTTATTTTAGATAATTTGGCATGCTTGTACAGGATTCATAGTCAATAGGAAATTTAGTTCTAGCTATATGTCCCAATGCATGTAAAAATAAACCTCCTTCTTCCCGAATCGGACGACCTTGATCATCGAAGTTCACAACAACCTTTTCATTCACTAATGAACAAATTTTCTTCATTAGAAACTTTTTAACATTTTTCGCACCCTCAAAATCTAATCAAATAATGAAATAAATTTAAAAATGGATTAATTAAAATAAATAATTCATGAATAAAAAATGAATGTACCTATAACATTGCATATCAAACCCCTTCATTGTTTTTCATTCCTTAAACCAATTGATGTCGAAGCAACATTTACATCCATCTCAACTTCAATGTCGAATCCACCTTCAGGACTAGATTGTTGGGGATTTTCATTTGAATTGGACTCTAACAATGTGAACTGAATTGATTGACTATAATCTTATCATGTTTGATGGGGGAAACATCATGGGAGATTTTCACTCGTGTTGATCTTGATGAAACATCATAAGGTCAAAGATTACATGTTTGTGTTGTATGTTCATTTATATTCCAAACCCCAGAGCGCTTTGATTTAGGAATATCTATACGATGATTCCAAGAATAAAAAGTTTAGAAGAAACAATTATAATGTTGTTGAAATAAAAAATAACAAAAAAAGATGGAAACATCATTTTATTAACAGGCCAAATAAAAAATTTCAAAGGGCAGGGCCTTGTTTGGGAGTGAAGTGCGTCTTCTAAGAAGGATGAGCATAGGTTGTCCAAGGAATGTTTGGATCCACCTACAGATACAAGATAACTGATGGACAAGGACACAATTTCTATATAGATATTTACCACAATAAGTGAATAAAAAATCCATTTAGAGTTCAAAATTATATATCATTCCTTGATATATAGAAAAAACAAAACAAGTAGCAGAAATTATTTCAAAAAAATGTTTTGTTAAAAGATTCCTTTTTCTCTTCTAATTATTTTATGAAAAAAAGACAACACATTGGTTTTCCAAGAAATGCAAAAAAACAATTACTAACCACAACATAAATGTGATTCAAACTAAAATGAACACATGATAAATATTTTTTCTCTATTAAAAGTCAAAAAAATCCAACAATTAAAAAAAATCCATGTATTTAATCCAAATTGTTTTAATGTTCCTCCATATCTGCAAATAAATCATCATCATATTCCTCTTCTATTTCTAGTTGAATATTTTCACTTTCATTATCGAAATATTTACTCAACTCTTGTTATTGAAAAGGTGAGTGGTCACATCTATCCTCATCATCTTCACCCATTTAATACAAATCTCTAGGCTTAAGATGCATCACAACACTCTATTCTGGATACTCTTCAATATAATAAGCCATTAGAGCTTGAGATGCGTAAATGAAAGGTTCAATGTTCTTCACATTATTTGGTGTAAATAAAATTACTAAAATTGAAAACATTAAAACCCCAATCATCCTTTATAAAACCTCTATGTTTTATTGTATCATACCATATACAATTAAAAAGAGATACATATTTTCTATAGTAATTAATCTTAATAATATCTTTAAACTTCCCATAATATAAAAGATCAACATCGATTCCATTTGCATCATGGATAATTGAAACACATCTGGTTCTAGAAGTCATGAACACACCATAATTTTGTGTTTTTAATCCTTTTTCATGATCCATTATATGAAACATGAATCCATTATTATTGAATGTAGAAAACCTTTTAGTATTCAGAAGAGGTCCTTTTGCTAGATGTTTCAAATCATCAGATATAGTCTCAACCACATCTTCCAAAAATACATAAAAAACAATAATCATTATGAAAATAATTATCAATTCATATTTAATTATCAATCATTCCTTTGACTAACCCATCTAGAAAACCAATTGGTAATGTCTTTACTCACAATATTATCCACTACCAAAGATGAGTGTGTCCGATACCTCATTTTTCTCTTCACATGTAATGTGAATTACTTATAAGTAAAGATTTTTATCATAATAAATCAAATATTTAATTACTAAATATAGAAACATAAATTGATACATACTCTATGAATGGATCCACCTCTTCGCAATTGAATAACACATGTCGGGGTGCCTGTTTCGTCTCAAGGGAAGTTAAGACAAAATTAGTACCACTCCCAACTGGTCTTCCGATCTTTGAAAAGATAGTATAGACTCCATCATTTTCAATATCATTTACTTCATCATTAACATGACTTGACCTGCTGAATTTGGTCTCAATCCCTTCTAAATATATTGAACAAAATGTCAAACATTATTCAGATATGTCCCTCTCAGTAATAGAACCTTCTGGTTGAGCCTTATTATGAACATACGACTTTAAATTCCCCAAATATATATATAAAATGAAAAAATAATAAGGAAAAAAACAAAATATTCTGGTTTGAAATAATATATGTACAAAATTTAAATTACCTTTCAATAGGATACATCCATCGATATTGTACCGGTCCACCCAATCGTATTTCATCGACTAGATGCACACAAACGTGAATCATGACAGTGAAAATTAATGGGGGGAAAAACATCTCCAGATGAAAAAGTGTGAGAACAATTCGATGATGTAAATTCTCAAGATCAGTAGGATTGAAAACATTACCCCATATTTGTCGAATGAATGAACATAACTCTATCAATAATGTAGACACATTGTTCTGCAATAGATTACGTATTGCAATGGGAAGTAATTTCTCCATAATGACATGACCATCGTGACTTTTTAAGCTAGATATTTTATGATATTTTAGATTGATACATCTAGAAAGGTTTCTTAAATAACCATCTGGAAACTTCGTATTCCCTGGACATTTCAAAAATGTATATTTCATTCGATTTTTCATTGTAAAAAGTCATGGTTGATATTTCCCCTTATCATTAGGCCGCAAATATCATCTTATACCCATTGTTTGAAGATCATTTCGGGCCTTAAGATGATCTTTTGTCCTTCCACTTTCATTTGAAAAAGTATAAATGACATTATCACATACATTTTTCTCAATATGAATGAAATCAAGATTGTGACGCAACATATTAGTCTCCCAGTCTCGCAATTAAAAAAATATAGTCTTTTTTTCCATTGATCAGACCCACCCTCATTCTTATTCCCTCGATCTCGCTTTCCTCTACCATCCTGTGTTATTGTCTTGAAAAAAGAGATATTTATGTTTTCTACCTGTTTGAAAGTCTCCATGCCAGATAGCGCTTTTGGAGGTTTTTGAAAAATATTATTTTCATCAAAACGAAATCTCATCAATCGAAATTTATGACTATCACCAAGAAATCGACGATTCCCCCCAAAACACCACTTTCTACTTTGAGGAAAACGCAATGGACTTGTGTCAAAATTACAAGTTGGACACGCTAATCCAGTATAAGTATTCCATCCAGATAACATACCGAGTCCGGGAAAGTCACTGATTGTCCACAATAATGCTGCTCACATTTTAAACTTTTTAGACACAGAGACATCATATGTGTCAACTCCATCCACCCACAACTCATTCAACTCCTTCAAAAGTGGACTCAAATAGACCGCTACATCATTTCACGACATTCATTTCCTAGGAATGATCATTGAATGAATCATAGATGTTTTTTCATACATATCCACAGTGGTAGATTATATGGTATCAATACTATATGCCAAATACTATAAATTGAACTCATGCTACCAAAAATATTAAAACCATTAGCTGCAAGACCCAAACGAAAATTTCGAGGATCTAAAGAAAATTGAGGAAGTGTGACGTTAAATTTCTTCCATGCTTCAGAATCTCTAGGATTTCTCACCAATTCATCATTACATTTTTCACTTTCATGCCAGCACATATTCATTGCAGTTTTACTAGACATGAACAATCTTTGCAGCCTTTGTATGTGTGGGAAATAATGAAGAACTTTTGCTAGTTTCTTTATTATTTCCAACAACTTTTTCCTTCCACCTAGATGTTTCACATATATTACATATTTATTTGTCTTCATCATCTCCCCAATAAAACATGAAATCGTTAGGACAAGCATGTATCTAAATATAATTAATCCCATGTTTATTGATGATTTTCTTAGCCTCATAAAAAGAGACAGTGATTTTGGCATGTTCAAAAGAATCTCTTAGAAAATCCAAAATCATTGTCATTTCCTTAACAATCACTCCACAAAAACACTTGATATGATATAGTTTTGTTATAAAAGACAATTTCGAGTACTTTTACAGCCTTCATATAATTCTTGATTCCCATCATTCAATAACTCTGAAAATTCTGTAGAAGTTTCAACCATGTTTACACTACGAGATGAGTCTGCTTCATTTTCACCAAGCATATTACTATGCCCAAATTCATCATTGACCATTTACTCTATAGGATCTAGAGGACTGATATTATGGTGAGAAGTCTCATTCTCTGGTGCTCTACTAGACGGTAGTTCAACTTCATTAAATTCTCCATGCCATACCCATTTGGTGTATTCAATCGGAAATTGTTTTTGACTCAAATGGGAATATGATTCAACTCTGGTCAACCATTTCTTAAATTTGCAATTACAACAAGGACATATTATTCTTCCCTCTACAGATTGATGCTCAAATGCAAAATCTAGAAATTTATTTAATCCATTCTTATACTCATTAGTATTTATTGACCAGAAAATCCATGATTTATCCATATCTTCTTCATTAATTGAAATAGAATAAATCAATTATATATATTCAAATAAAAATAGAAAAAATAATAAATAAATAAATAAATTTTATACAATAATTAAATATAAAGAAATTTTCTTCATAAAACGCTTTCATTAAAAAAATATAAAAATGTAAATCTCTTTTCTAATTAAGAAATCTAAAAACTACATTTTTAAATATAGTTTTCCCATTAAAAACGTAAACAAAAAATGGTTTTTTTCTTTATAACAATTCTAGAAAAAACATAGAAATTGTGTTCTACAAAAGAACTCATACTTTGGAATCGTTTGGAATTACTTATTGAAAATAGCTCATAGCCTTTATCAGTTATGGAAAACGGTCAAAAAATTAATTAATTTTTGTTCAATTTATAAAACAACAATTCACTTGCATTTAAAAAACCCGCTAAAAGAATCGAGACATATTATAACAAATATTTATTATTGACAGTTAACAATTACAGAAGCCAGATACCCTATAATTCAAATAAAAATAAAATGAATGGTGAAAAAAATATATATATATCAGAGTGAACAGACATATTTTTATAAATAGGCAGTGATTCCAAAGATAATAATCAACAGAATAATATCAATTCTGAAATACCAGGAAATAAAATTTATCATTAATTTTCTAAATCAATCCAACGTAACCCAAGAACAAAAAAGCCACTAAGAATTAAAAATGGAAAAAATATCTTAATGAACATCTAAAATATAATAAAACAAGTTCAAATAATCCATTACATTACATAATAATGGAATTAACAAAATAATTTGGATCATGGATCAACAAGGGACAACACATGTCTATCTTAGTGTCATAGGATAAAAGGAAAGCTAACATGGGACCTACCCATAGGAACAATAACCCATGATGAACCTAACAAGATAACATATACCACTACAAAACATAGTCTAACTAGAAATTATCTACTTATCCTATTTACCAAAAAACATACCAAATGATTCCCTTGTTCATTTCATAAAAATCAAAATCGGACAACATGTAAACAACACATATCATATCAAAATAACCAGGAATGAAAAAAATCAATGAAACTAACACTTGAATGGGGGAATCCAATGAAGAACTCAAGGAATATGTCAAAAGGAATCAACATAAGGATTTTATTTAGCTTAAGCATCATAACATATGAATCTCAAAAACCATCCCCCAAATCCACAATACATTAGAAAACCCCACTCCTGAAAAACTACAAATATCTTGAAATACTAACCCTTTAAAACTAATCTATGGTCAGAACACATACCACTCTCAATGAAATGAGCTTCTAGAAAGTCACTAGTGACTTGATCAAGTGAAAGGGGGGTGTTGTCGCGACGGGATGAAGGGAAAATGTCGGCAACCGAATGTAGAGGAGTGTCGTTGTGACGGTAGGTAGGGGAAGTCGTCGGTTGCGGAAGGGAGAGGAGCGCTGTCGTGACAGGAAGCAGGGAATCCGTTGGCCACAAAAGGAAGGGGAGAGCAGATAGGCATGGGAAACCACAACCGGAGTAGCGAGCAGAGCGATAGCAGATGACGAGGGAGAGGGAGCGCTGGGAGGGGTGACCGCGAGGGTAATAGGGTTATCAGTGGGGTAGGGCGGGGCGAGCGTAGAGGAGCGCTGCGAGGGGAATAGGTTTATTGGGGGGGTTGGGCGGGGTGAGCATCGCGGAGCACTGCGAGGGGAATAGGGCTATCGTGGGGTTGGGGGTGGGCAGTGCGAGCGTAGAGGAGCGCTGCGGGGAAGGGTGGGTGTTCGCCGGGGCGAGCGTAGAGGAGGGGAGCACTATGGTGGTGGGAACTGCTTATCAGGGGTGGGTAATAATTAGGGGAGGTTGTGCATAAAATCTCCTCTAATTAGAAGGGGTTATTATTAACCCCTTATAAATTTTATTTAGAGGTGGTTTAAAATAACCCCTTCTAAATTTCAGCCACTAAATACCATGTTTTTTGTAGTGCCAAAATTATAATAGCAAGGACACAACATCTAAAAGGGGAGATGGATGTATCATATGAGGTAATTATAGAATAATGATTCTTAATTTTTATTAATATTTATGAATATGAATTAAATAGTAATTCTACCTTAAGTGGATATTATTTCTAAAAGTGTACCCTACATGAAATGATGGGTTTTTACTAAATATTATAGGGCACAAATGAATGAGTTATGAAGGAATAGAGATAATATATTATAATATTAATATTATAATTGAAAGTTATTGCTAGCTAATTAATTTTCATGAATGAAAATCATTAAATGAATTAAGAAAATATTATTTACACAAGTTTTTATAATGATTCATTGGTTACAAAATTTTTAGAAATTAAACAAAAAACCAGTTGAATAAGGATCCATTTCTATGAAAAAATATTTAAATACATCTAATTGTTTATATAAATAAATCAAATCAATCTTGATGGATTACATTAATTATATATAAATTCAATTTTATGTTTCAAATCCATCTTATATGTTTTCTAGTCAAAATATAAGATAAATTTGAATTTTGTTCATAAAATGTGTATTTAAATATTTTATTTTTACCACCTTTTGAAGATGAACCCTTTTATAGACGTATTTTTTCACATTAATAAAAAATTTTCTAGAAAATAAATTTCATTTTACGAATTTGGAATATCAAAATTTTCGTAGGCTAAATTGTTGGTATTTTTTTAAAAGAATCATTTCTTGATGAATAATGAAAATAATACATAATTGTTAAGAACCTATTTTTCATTTAAATAATTATTAAAATTTAAATTGGGTTTTAAAGTCACAATAGATCAATAATATATTTATTAATCCAATTTTGGTCATCAAAATACATTTAATATTGAAATCACATATACAAACCAATTGAAAATGTTCACCTCTCCTTTACGAGCATTGTTTCCACATCTGTTATATTATTATTATATGTAATTTAACAACATTTTAATTGAATTTTGGAAAAATTACATAAATGGACTTATTTAGTATGAAAATTTTGATGTAATAGTATAATATTTATTTTTTATGAATAATAACATTAGTTTTTTTATTTAACAATGTTCAATGTAAATATGGTCATTAAAATTAAAAATAATATTATAAAAATATTAAATTATCCTAACACCTTTTCTAATTTCATTTTTTGAGTGGGCCTCAACTAAAATAAATCTGATGATGGAATAATATCCTTTTTATGCCAATTTGTAAAAAACTAGTACTCATCCATGCTATTGCATGTCGTATTTGATTAAATATTTTTCTTTTAATAAGAGATTACTATTTATAAAATTTGAGAAGAAACAATAATGTAGAATAAATTTTAACTAGAAAGTAATGGTGTATAATAATGGAATATGAGTACATAGCATATAAAGTCACTATTCTAATAGTTTACATTGAAGAAGGATAGAGTAAATGTTTATGAATTTTTAAATTATGGGGAAGAATATTTGAATTCATTTTCAAATTTGATCAGAATAATTGTAATATGGGAACATAAATAAAAATTGAAAGATAAATAAATAAGATAATATAGTGGTTTTGATAATAAAAATAAAAAGTTGGAAAATAAATGAAATATTTATAAATTTATAAATGCGATGTTTAGGAAAAAAATAAAATGGTGTGAAACTATTCATCATGTATATGGAACCATATGGAATGAGGGACATTGAGATCATAGAATAATATGAAATAGAATATTCAACTGAATAAAATAAATAGATGAATATAAGGAGTTGAAAGCCACAACAAATTACTTGACAACCTAAAATCATATCAAAAAAATAAAACAATATCATTACAGTAAACCGAAAATAGGGTGAATAAAAACATATAAACTGCTATTTTTGGACAATTCTTATAGTACCAATGATAGAGCTATTTCCAAAAACACATATTTGCCTGTAAAATCATAGTTCAATGTCCCAATCTTAGCCTTTCCGGTAAATATATCTTGTAGTATGTGTCTGGTTGTATCTGTTCACGCGCAAGTGCAAAATTTGTAACATTGCAATTCATAGTACCATTCATGAGTTATTCTGTACTAATCTCATGTTTCTCCATCATCCTTGCAAGCTTCTCATTGTGAAGAACACCCCAGTGGAGTTAATCATTGATGTTCCCTAGAATGGATTAAGGAAAAAGATAAAAATAGTAATCTGATAAACAAATTGTTCTATGAAAATTAGTGTTAACAGAAATTATATCATTATAAACATGCAAGGGGGATGACAGATAAAATTGTTTCACCTGAAAAAGTTGTTGAAAAATAGTAGTATGTTTTAAGAAGAGGAAGTTAAATTTTTTTCCCAATAGATATAAATAATGAGATAAATATCGATCCAGTTAATTAAAAAATCATTGAATGCATAAGCAATTTAAATATATTGGGAATTAATAATTTACAACAATAATTTAATGTATACATTTATATATAGAATTGTAATGTATACAATACTCTATAATGCTTATGTTTATGGAACATTAAATATTTTGAACATTCATATACATGAGTGTATTTAATGTTTAGACATTTTATGGCACCATAAAAAGTGAATGTATGTTTAAAAAATGGGCATTATTGAAGATTATGTATACATGACTGTAATCTCACAATTTTTTCTATAAAAATTTTACACTACATTATACTTGCAGGTCCACATTTTCCATGGAAGATAAAATACATTATTGATCATGAACAAACCTAGTAAAGGAGGGTTTCAAAAATAAAATATGAAGCCATTATAAGTCATAATGAATGAGTTATAAGTTCATACAGATACTCCATATTTGAAAAACAATGAATATAATATATCAGAAGAAAAAAATGATTAGTAGATAGGGGATTACCAGTTCACCTTCCACATTGTGGGTTCTCAAATCCATCCATCCATGTATTTGAGAATAGATTTAGTTGACATAGTTACATGAATAAATATAAATTTATTAGTAAATCAAATCAACAATTAACTCCACATTTTCAAACATAATAAGATCTTTAGCCTTCACACAAGAGGTAAATTACCATTACGAAGAAAGGGGATATAATGATGAAGATTATAGGGACATTACCTTATGAATCAATGCTTTAGACCCATCTTTCTAGATAAACTAATATAAGGATAGTAACTGAGAAGATATAAATCTTATGTTCTAATAAGATCAAATAAAACTATATTGGAATATGAAGGAAATAAAATCATTGGCCAGAAATAAGAGAAGGCAACATCCGATGTGATGGAATAAATTCTATAAGGCATTAATCCAAGAAGAAAAATAAATCAATAAGCACGTATTTTTTATTGAATCGGTAAGCATATGTTTTATGGAATAAAATAGTACCGCATATTTTTATAACTAGAAGCATATAGAATCGTAATAATTCCTACTAAAACTAAAGAATCTAAAATATGAATGTAAAAATAAACACGGTATAGTCCATAAAGTTTGATCCAAAAAAGATATTTGGTAAGGTTAATTTAATAGGTGATGATATGTTATAAAAGTATGTGAATTTTTTCATTAATCTATAAAATATATTCATATGAATTGGTACTTTTGCAAGCAGTGAATATCTAAATACATTCTGTAAAAAAATTTTAATCCAATTTAACATACAAAGCACTGAATTTGTAATGATGAATGTGTAGATACAGTGTTATTAATAACATGTTAAACCAGTATCTTCTTTGTGGATATGTCATAGATATGAGAAAATTAAATTCTATTGGAACAAAAACATGTCAACTCATATTGAACAGAAATATGTTCGTGTAATATGTGTAATAACCACAGGGAAAGGATGTTTAAAAACTATATTGATCAGAGAAAACACTTTAACATGGAACATATATTATAAAGTATCCATTCAAGAGGCTAATTTAGAAAACATGGTAAACATATTCCATTTTCTATAATGTAAATAAAATAGTCTAATACAATTTTGAATGTCAAAAAATTATTCAGAAATAAAATATGAAAAAAATATGAAACTGTCGAACTATAGTATTACCTTGCAATTATAGCTAAAAAGTTCGGTCAATATTTTCACTCTTCTTTGCTATGTTAACCTTCCATAAGAGTTGAATCATTACATAAAGCATAGAAAACCAGTTACAGAATATGAATAATCATTGTTTTATCAACATTCATAATTTATTGTATTACCTTGCAAGATTCATATGAATTCCGACTAAATAATTGTAATGAAGACATCTTGTTTCAATGAAAACCAGTTATAAGTGGTGGGAAAAATGTACCTACAGATTTTAAAGAACCTATTATATAGTTAATATAGATGAATTTTTTGTAGAATGCATACCAGTTGATAGAGCTGTTTTCCCATTTTAAAAATAGATCAATAAACATAATAAATAGAAATGTTAAGACATATAAATTTCATTAAGTTAGTTCCATAAATTGGTTGAAAAAAATTCATGTATGAATAACCATAGGAAACATAAACATGTGAAACAAATACAGAACAGAAACATGTTCAACTACAATGTCAAATAACCACATGAAATGGATGTTTTAACCATTATTTGAATCATAGAAAACACATTAACATTGAACATATGTTATTAATCATCATTCCGAAAGGAAAATTCAGAAAATAGGGTTAACATAATCCATTTTCTGTAATTTAAATAGCATAGTCTAATATATTTTTGAATGTAAAAAAAAGTATTCAGAAATAAAATCTGAAGAAATATAAAAAAAACATTAATAAATAATACTGTTTCTGTCAAATATATTAGTCTTATGGATGGTAAAATTGAGGACATTTATATATATCCTGCCTTTGGGAATAATATTTGGTGGCCATGTTTTACCTGTGATGGCTTGTAGGATTGATGTCTTCTTATATTTATATAGCCCATCTATTCCACTAATATTCTAAGAATCATTCCTCATTGATAACAGAACAAATAATAGTTTATCCAAAATGGAAAATCAATGTAAATAAATCAAAATAAGAATATAAATAATATGGTTTAAAGGAAAAGTGTTAATAATTTTTCTATATTATAAAATGAATTCATTTTTTAAATGATTAGTTTATATATAACAAAAACATTTAGGAATCAATAAATTGATTTATAAGAATGATCAATATTAGTAGATAAGTAAAATTTCATTATCATTGTAATAAATTATTTCGAAAATAAAAATTATAAATTTATATTGATCACTTTACATAAAGCTATTAAATTAAAGGAACACTAAAAATAATTATCGAAATACAGACCTTCATATCAAACAATTTATGTCCCTATTCACACAAAAATGATCTAGATATTGAAAACCATCAGGCAATTAATATTTTAAAATTTCTAATAAAATAAATAAGTTATAGATGAGTTTTCAGTAAAGAGTTATGTGATTCATGGTTTTAAAAAAAATGTACCCTTCCATCAAGATATCCAACTACATGAGGTATAACACTTATTATATCCAACAACAACAGGGAATCTATGAAAATATATTCAGAAATATTAAATTAAAGAAATCACACACCATTTAAACTAATAGAAAATAACTTAAGATGTTATAGTAATGGTATGGATTGGTGATTGAGATAATAATAGACCAAAAAAATATAATGGATCCATGAGGCTAAATAAAGTGAAACATGATGATTTCTTCAACAGATAATGAATATAATACATTAAAAGTAAATAACATCCAAGCATGAATTTAATGAGAAGAAGAGAGCCACCCCACATTCCGAAACATGAAAATCATGATTAAATCTAGAAAATATTAAACAAATAAAAAGATCATATGGGATTATATAAAATGAAGTCCATGAACACCAGGTAATACATTCAACTAGACCATCACTTATCCATTAGAAAACAAGTTCATCTATGTGATCCCATCTACTAATGATCAAATGAATAAAAAAATCATCTTTGGATTTACATATAAAAACGTAATGAAGAGACAGTAGGTCATTGAAAAAACTTCTTGGAGAAGGTTGACAATTGAATGGGGTGGTCTCCTTTGAAAAGGAAATCGATCTACAATCCAGTTCAGTAAGAAAATTTCATAGGATGATAATAAAATAATCCAAATTTCCCTAAATGATTTATTTTCATATGTAGACAAAGTTTTGAATCACCAAAGTAAGCTTTTATGATGATAAAGGCGGTGTTGATGAATCCTGAATGTGGATTTTTACTACAGCATTATTCTTCGTTGATTATCTCAATGGAGAAGATAATCCTAAATTCATTTGATGACTTGAATCATGCAACACTGCTAAAATTGTTAGTTTCAACTAAAATTGATGAATATGCTCAAAAAATTGAATTAGAATCACCAGAGAAGGGATTTGGAGAAAATTATTTAAGTCTTCATGATGATTTCTAGAAACATAGAAAAATGATATAATCCATTGAGAATTTCGAGGGTACATGAGGAGGTAGAGGGAGATGATAAATGGGTTATCGTACAGAACCTTTAGCTAATGTATAGATCTTTTCCCTCCATATGAGATACTCTAGCACACAAGATTTTGAAAGGACCCTAATTAGATTCCCACAGTATATTCTTGTTGAATATTGAAATCCACTATAATTCGTGGTCTCCACTATAGAATCAGAGGAGGTGGAGGATCTAGATGTGAAGCAGACGGAGGATGAGGTGGTCAAGTTGTAGGCACTGAGGGTTTTTGTGGAGGTAGAGGGGGCCGATGAGAGAGGAACAAAACCTATGTGTAAATAAAATAATCAAGAGTAGTGGTAGATGTTGGAGAATACTTGGTCTAATATAAAACAAAAATATGAGGTGAGTATATGATTTTATTTCATGCAATACATCTGGGATGGTGGAATTGCGGCTGGAGGGAAGATTCTGGAATGGGAGGCGATGATGACTGATGGAGATATGGTGCAGGTGGGGATAGAGATAAGGATCCAAGAGTGCGACATTCGGCTAGCCGACCGCGGTGACTAGGCGATGGGGTGACAGGGTGACAATGGTGTTACCAGAGTACTGAGATAGGGGAAGCTGGATAATAGGTTAACTAAAACATTTGAAAGAGTTGAAACCCAAGATCGAGTGGGAGAAAGAAGATGGTGGAGAGGTTAGGTGAAACTGTGAGGAGGAGCATGTCTATGTAGGAGGACGAATGAGGGAGGCGTAAGTGGGAGATGGAGCTCGAAGGAGGTGGGGGTTAGCGTGGAGCTTAGGTCGCGATGAGCTGAAACCTGAGCAGGAGGGGGAGATGGATGGATAAGATGGAAGAGAAAGGGAGAAAAGGAGGGTCGTGGAGCGTTAGAGGGATGACACATAATGAAAAATTGACGTGGAATGTTGTGACAGTGACATGTGGTAGTAGAGAAACCCAAGATTAGTATATTTAGTAGTTATAAAATTTATTAAATTTTAATGATATTTTAAAAATGAAATACTCATATTTTTCATAAGTAAATCAATTCCAATATTGGGTTACATAATGTATAAATTAGAATATGAATAGAAATTTGAAATCAAAAATATTTAGCTACATGAAGAAATTTTTCTCTAATTTTAATAAATTAAATAATTTTATTTAATTATGATAAAACGATGATGCCAAAATTAATTATTTTTAAAGAAGTTTCAAATAAATAATATTAATAATAAAAAAATAAATATAATTCAAAATATTTTATGTCATTCACGATTTTTTTTGAATAATTTTAATGTAATAGATTAGTTAAATTTTTTTTCAATGGAATGCAATTTTGATGGTTTTTTAAAAATTTCATTTAATGAATATTTTCAAAATTGACATAATTCATATCGTAAAATATAAAATTTTTATTTAAATGATGTAAAATTTATAACAATCCAAGAATAATATTAAATAGTTTGTATGTTTATTAAATTGTCATTAATGACTATTTAATTGTACTTTTTTCATGATATGGTAATTATTTTAACTCTCAAATAGAAAATTAATTGAAATAATAGTGAGAGTTAAAATGGGTTATAACATAATGATAAGGATTATTACAATATTAATCCTTATTTGATTTTTATTGGATTGCAATACTTTTTACCATAGAAAACATATATTCGACTTAAATCAACTTGGATCCATTTTTAGTATAAAATGAATTATATATTAATTTAATACTTTTAATATTTCCATGATTTCCCCTCCCATATCCTATAAAAGGGTACACATTCATATCTTTTACCTACATTTCAAAATACTTTTGTTTTAGCAATGATTCACCCAATACCATTCCTATAATCGCTCCCCACATTCCTGATGACATATTTTACACCTAACACCATCCTTAGATGTGTTAAGGTGTTAATCAAAATATGTTATTATGATGACATTATCGCCTAAATCCCTTCACAATTTTATAAAATGGGAAAATAATTAATCATTTGTGCATACATGTGAACTATTAACCCCATGAACTGATTTAATATGTTTTCCAAAACCGCGTCTCATGAATGGTTATAATGATGTTATTAATTTTCATAGTTTATATTAATGACATATTAATCATATTTTTATAATAATATAACAATTAGGTTCTTACTCTCCAAGCACGTAAAAATTATAACGTCCTTCTTACGTACGTGTGAAATATCACCTCCACAAAGTGATGTGATTCATTTATTTTCACCAAATATCATGGATATTTTGTATAAGTATATTTAAATTATTAATAAGAATTTACATATGATACAATCATTATGAAAAATAAAAAAAATACTTACCTTCAATCCAAAACTAATAATGGTAAATGGAAAATGATACCCATGCGTACATACAACATACCATCACCATGATTGTAACAATGTTAATTATGTATATACATATTTAATGAATGGATTTAAATGTATAATTCAATAAAAAACAAATTATAATGTCATGTATTTTATTCTGTAGATGATGGATTTATGAAAAATGGACAATTGATATCATACTCATTTCATTTTCGACTGACGTACCGAATATTGAAAAAACATCTGATATGTACATAAATAACTTTCTTTATAGTGATAACATTGAAAAAATTGATATAATGGAAATAATGAAAATGAAAATTTTTCTCAAGAAAGTATAAATTAACAAACATTTATGATTCATGAAGATAATGAAAGTACGAGTTGAGTTAGACTCAAGGCAAGGGACTTTATATCAATATCCTTTCATTGAATAATATTCGGATAATATACACCACCTTCATTTATACAGTGTATAATCAACCCCTTCTATAATTTTAAATGCTTTGAAATGAAATATTTTTATACATTGTTTTTTCCTAAATGAAAAACACATTTGTTTTAACATATATGATTATGGTGGCTTTTCACAAACGATTACCATTATTTGATATTTGGATTCCTCTACATACTGTAACATTTAAAAAAAAAATAAATCCATTATTCAATTTTTCATAATTTTTTTATTCTAAATGGTTTTTAGAATATATTAATAATATCAATATATATAAATGATATATTGGTATATCAAAGTGAAAATGATTTTTTCCCATTATGATTTTTTATTTGTTATGATTATGTCAATGTTGTTGGGAAATGTCTATGTATATTGGTGGTACCATGATAATTAGAGGGCATGTGAGCTCGTGATAGCACTCCAATTAATTTGGTAATTGTACACAGTTAACTACATGGGTTTCACCTAAGAGATTTTGGGAATATACTATTATGTTTATTCCAAATTTAATGAGGAATGTTACTCGTTATGTATCCATGAACGATAAAATTTAAAAATATTATGGTTTCCAAAAGATTCCTTTATGAAATATAATTTTTTTGAGATTTAGAGGAACATCATGATTTCATGATGAAATCTATATGGTTTATCTTTTTTGGGTGAAAATTATGATTTTGTGAAAAAAATTTCATGATGATAAAATATTCATCAACTTACAGATTTATTCCTCCATCCATTCAATTCAAACTTATATAAAAGACATCACCTTGAGGGAATGTGATAAACCATATTATAGGATATCCACATGTAAAACCTCATAAGAAGTCACTGAACTATTCCAAAATCTTTAAAACTTTTGAATTAAACACCCTCTATACGCTCCATGAAAAAGTAGTTACCTTTGCATCTAGGTTGTCTTTGATGATATCCTTAATGTGGTGGGCCATCCTATCCCATGTATGAATGTATTCATCCAAGTTTATTTTCTTCTCATTGAATCTGTTATCCATGATCTGGTGATGCTTGATGATCCACCTCACTTTCTCTTAACTAAGGTCAACTTGAAGTGATATAGCATATATTCTATCAAATTAATCCTTTAGAATGTCGACAGTAAAATGGTTATCTTCTATATCTTCCTCAGAATGTAGGAGATGATCCAGGTCAGCCTCCCCCTTCCATGTCTCCTCATGTAATTCTTTTGATGCCACTATGTTCCTTGATCGATTTTTATCCTCACGCTTGTCACCATTAGACTCCTCTACCATGTCACAGAAGGATGGTTGGTCAAGCTCCCTAAACTGTATACCATTTCTGGCTAATCAGGTAGTCATAGGTTTGGGGAGGTTTGAGTAATGTCTCCGGGTATTGGTCTTCCTCTCGATATGAACCGAATAGTCCCCCACATTAATAACCTTTATCCTCACTTTTGAAATCTTATCATGTGATATCCTCTTGAGTTTATCCTCTTCTGCCGACTCTAGGGGAGACAAGGGGTCTCTTTTAAGGCGGCTTCATCAGAAGTGGATGGACTCCTATACCTGGCCTTCATTTCATTTACCTTGGTCCATTCAACAATTTCCTCGACCCCGTTAACACCATGAGTTAGCTGCGGTAGAGAAATTCCTCTCAGCCACAGAGATACTGATCCAGGAATTCATCTAAAATACACATAGGGTCCTTTATTTGACACTGGGGATGAGATGGTATGGCCACCTATTGCTCCAGCCTCTTATAGATTTCCACTCATGGGGGAGGATGAAGCAGCCACATAGTATTTCATATTAGAAGTAACCTTTGTCTCACCTTCGCTGACAATACCTTTGGAATCAACTCCCTACATGAACCTCTATGCCTATTGGGGATGACCAAAACGACCACATAAACAATAGAAATCGGTACAATTATCAAAACTAACCATCTATTTGATCTGGTACTCATTCTCAATCTCAATCCACACAAAATCAACTGGTGGTTTAGAAACATCGACCTCTACACAGATCTATGGAGAAATTGGATAGAAAATGGATCACGATCGCTCTCCAAAACATATGAACCTACAAACCATATTACTAGGAATCGAAAGTATGAAGGGTTTTTGGAACAGAAGTGGAAGATTGGGGAATATTACCCAAATTGGAGCCGTCAGAGGATCACACATCAAATGAATGTTATAGGACCATCAGAAGTGGAAGACACAGGCTCAGTTTCAGGTATGTTTGTCGAAATTCTTGGAGGAGATTAGGTTATCTTCAGTCACAAAGTGAATATTAAAGTTCTGATGATCCAGAACCCATCAATAGTGTGGTGATTCAAACCCCACAACTCGGAGAGAAAGCAGTCAATAGAGTCAACAGAAGGATGATTCCAACCAAAGTGGCCCAACAGAGAGTTCCTATGGAGTTCTACTACCTCAGAGAACTCATTTCCCATTACGACAAGATTCATGAGTCCCCCAAATGTCTTATAATTAAATGTGATATAAATAATTTTATTCATTTGATTAATAATATTATTATATTAAGGGGATTCATATCAATTTCATTTCATGGTGTCATATATTTAATTTAAGAACCTAATTTAATTTCTATATTTATATAATACACTATTGATTTATTTTTGAATATAATTTTTTGAGAAATTAATTTCATATAAATATACATATTTCTAATATCAATGAAATTATTATTATTATCTATGCATTATTCCATTATTACATATTTTTTTACGTTGAAATTTATTTGACTGTCTTGGAAAATAATGTTAAATCTTTATCAATTACTCAAGACATATATTTGATGAAATAGAAAATAGATTATTTATTATAATAACTATTTTATATATGAATAATTAAATAGACTAAAAAAGGTAGAGCTCGATTATAAAAATCCTCTAGATGATTTGGTTGTACCATGGTATGACCCAATTAATCTAGAATTAAATAGGTTTTACATGTAGATAAAATCATCTTATGAATGCATTTGAAGGTAGTGATACCTATGACAGATACATGATGTCCAATAATTATTCATTTCATACATTCATAATTCAATAGTTATTATCTATAATTTTTCCACTATGAAAAAATATTTGGCCTCCTTTTATTATTTTTCTATTTATTAAATGGAATATTTACTCAGTTACATACCATTCCATATTGATTATAATAATTTAATGAAGTTTTCTTTTGATGTACATAACCCTTATTGTTCATCAGAGATCAACCCTTTTTACCAAGGGTTCCATGAAGTTTATTATAACTAATTCGAATGGTAATACTAATTGAAATAATGGTGTTCTAAAAAAATTACATTGTACATTCTATGAAAAAATATTAATTTGAATTTAAAATATATATATGTTGTACCATAACTACTAAACTTTTAATTACATAAATATGAGATATATTGTAATCATGAAATTGTAATAAACTAAGGCATCTACTTTGGGCTTCTAGATCTAGTGTTGTTATAGTTGGTATTAGAGGAGGTTTGGTGGAATCTTTTAGAACTAGATTTAGGAAAACAAGAAATTTAGAAATATAACCATATAAATAACATTGGGGATAAGTATAAGTATAGTATAACATCCTATATTTTTTATAATTACCATGAATAAAATATATTAAACCTAAGGATTCATATATTGAGAAAGTTTCATTATTCTTACATCCTATAAATGAATCATTATTTCTATTTCACTATATTTATATTTTCTCACATTGTTCTTTGGGTATCAATAAATGGTGTGAATTGTAAGGTACTAAGTTAATATTTAATTTGATAGATAATATATTTACTCAAAACCAAATTGAATTATTAATATTTTATTATGTACTTTGATCACTATTAATCAGTTATCACGATATATGATTCATAACTTACACCTTAACCAACTCCTGAACTCACCAAATAATAGAAGGATATAGTTTTCTAAATATTAGATGGTAATGACAGTGGAGGATTTAACATTCACGTTATTGTTTATTTATATAATTAAAATAAACACCCATTTGAATGTCCTAGAGGAATGATAAGATGATTTTGTTTTAGAAAAAAAGATATAAAGTACCTAATTTAATGCGAAAAATAATTTTTTTTAATAATTATCATTACAATGGATTTTTGATGATTTAATGTTTTATATATATACTATATGGTAATTATTAAAACCTATGTCCTAGAAAAAAAAATAATTAATGTATTCCTAAAGGATATACATATAATGTTTATACCATTGCTGATGAAGATTATACCAAGGAAAAATAAAAGGAATGAGGTATTAATGAATTAGACGATGAAGCATAATAAATAGATTAAGAATAATGTGGAATGAGAAAAGAAATTGTGCTTCTGGATTATGGAATTATTTTATCCATAATTATATACTTATAAGAATCATGATACATATAAGGTTTTTATATTAGTATGCAATTTTTTATTTGGAAAAATGTGAGGAATGATAATAGTAACCAAGAGTAGTGATTTTGTTGGAATGTGATCATTTCGAAAATAAATGATTAAGGGAATATAACTATTAATATATTTTTATTGTTGATATAATAATAAAAAACATATAATTAAGATATATTTGTTTTGAATATTGTTAAGGTTAAATGGTTTAATGGTTTATGTTAAATTTTCTTGCCATACTAAATGTTTGGATTTAGGATATGTAAATGATAATTTACTGTTAGAATCCTTTATTTTTTTCATTATGTTTAAAGGGATATTGATTTATTCATATATTTGTTATGTGACTGAAATATAATCAATATATTTTCTGGGATGATATATTTATTTTTTGATTTTTTAAATTTGGTGAACTTCTTTAGAAATTTTTAGCTCTTTTATATCAAGGGACATATTTTGGATGAGTCTTAAAATAAAATATATATAGAACGTATTATGATAAAAATTGGACACAGTTATAAAATTGTGATTTCTTATATTGGAAATAATTTTCTAACAATTCCTTGTCAGAAAAAAATTAATGTACTATGGAATGACTTACGGATATGATGATTCATTAATGTGATTTAGGTCTTAAAAGGTATAAAGGATGATGTGAAAATAAATTTATGCACAACCAAAGGATGTGAATATTCTTATCACAAGGATATTAAAAAAGCCAAATTATTTACAGATGTTGTTATCTTAATAGTAAAATAACCCCTGAACTCTATGAAAAAAGATATTGTAAAAAACATTATATCTTTTATTTTCATTCTGAGAAATCAATCGTTTTTTAAGAGATCCAAAACGTACAGTGTAGGGATGTTTATCATTATAATGACAATATTTTATATCCATACCCATAAAAACATGATTGTTATATTTATATTACATCTATTATTTCAAAACCCACTAATATAATTTTATTCTAAATCATAATTTTTAATGACCTTTGAATTTCTCATTCCCTCTTATTAATTGGATGTTTTATCAACCCAATTTACGACGTCATTTTCTCACAAAGGAATATTCAAGTATATTGTTTTATTTTAAAATTTTGATATAAAATTTCGTTCATTAAATTTTTTTATGTCGGGTAGAATGTAATACCATAAAATTTTATGCATTTTCACTGTTAAATTTAATCTTTTTGATAGCTAACGTTGCATGCGAACCCGTAATAAATAAAAATTTAAATGTCATTATATGATACTTTTAATATTAAAATTATATTAGAATTAAGAAATATTATTAACCTTTTAATGAAATATATATTATATATATCTTCATATAGAATATTTTATAGACAAAAAACGCCCAAATCGATTTTTATGCATAAAAAGCTATATTTTTTTAAAGGCAATTTTTTCAACATTTAATGGAGAAATTATTTAAATAAAATATTTGAAAAATATTTAAATTATAATTGTTAAAATAAATATAATTTCAACTATTTTATTTTAAAATTATCCCTGGGTAAATGTTTTGAATTCATTTGAAAAAATTATTCCATTGAATTGTGAAAAATACAGATTTTTATAAAATATTCAATTTCATTATATTAAAGTATATTTATGATTGTAATTTGATATCAACATAAATTAAGAAATATATAGTTATAAATATTCTAATAAAATTCCCTTTATAAATATTTATTCTTTATTTTGGTATAAGTTTATTTTTGGGAATGAAAATACATTTGTAAATAGAGCTATTTTTCATTTCAATTTGTGGTATTAATTTTAAATTAAAATCTAAAAAAACTAGGTTGGGAATTTTTAAAAATGGATTCCATATTTTTATTAATAATTTAAAATTTTAGTAAATATTTCTTTTTTATTTTTGACCAATATGAATAGTAACCTTGGTAATTTTTTTCACGATGGTAAAGTGTAAATTTGGTAATTTATGCTGAAAATAAAATGACAAGGACTACAAAATGACACAAAAACATCCCCAAAATATTTTGGATGATTCCATTTCATCCATTATCAATTAATAATATGTTATATTACCATTTATGTCAATTTTAATGAGGTTATGATATTTATAATACTTTATTTAATGAAAAGTCCAAGAATTTCACATTCATATTTTGAAAAATTATATCATTTTTATCATGGTGATATATAGAATTTATCATCTAGTATAAATATTATTTTGAAATATGAATGAATTTAATTCATCATTGCTTTGTCCTTTTTTTGTGAATAAATAATAAACATGAATTTTTTCACAACAGTGATACATGAATTATATTACAAATAGAAATAAAAAATAATTTATATTAAAAATATTAGAATAAACAATTTCGTGAATGTTTAAGTCAACCAAAAATTTGATATATGACCTATGAATGTTTTTTTTGTATTAAAATAGTTTTTTTGAACATATCTTATAATAATTAAAATTTAAAAATTCAATTTAACTAATAGTGTCAAAAATGTCATTAAATTGTTTTAAAAATTAATAATAATTTATTAAATGATATAAATTTTTGAAAAAATTTAAATTCATCAAACTGATTGGTATATGTTTTCAAATTTCATTAGTCCTCCATTTATTTTCATTTTGGAATATTATTGTTACTATTTGGAGGCTCAAAGAGTAAATATCCAATTTTTATGGTATGTGTCAATGGAATTAAACAAGTGTTACTAAAAAAAGATAAGGATTATATTATTTCCAAAACAAATTATAAATTTTTTTAGAGTATTTAGATCTTTAATTGTCTAATCATATAGATAAATAATTTTTATCCACATTTTATTGAAAAATAGTTTATATTAATTTAATATTTTTAGGGTTTCCAAATGTTCGCTTCACTAAAATTATAAAATGGAATCCTCTCCCACACTTTTTCACACACAATTAAGCATTCAATATCTGTAATTTACTGACCATTTACCTTATATACATCCTTATTTATTTTATCTTTGATCTTGTGCTTCCAAAAGATATAGGACCCTTAAGGTATGTTATAAAATAATTTTGTTGATGACAAGGTAATTGTTTTTACTAACACAATAAAGTAAAAAAATTTCTTCTACTTTATATTCAGATGTTTATTACATGATAATGTAATAAAAAGTATAATATATTTTATGAGTTTTTGTTATGATTATTGGATAATCAAAAGACACCATTTATTCACGCTATAAAAAAGCACCATGTGTGGGTATGTACAACTTACCATCTCCACATCATGGTGTAATTTTTTTGTCATCACCACATTACATGGATAGAGATCATGATAGAAATAATGGATATATATTATAATTATGAGATAATGTTGATTATTTGAAAATTAATACACCATCCATTTCGTTTTCCATCCACCATTTAGCGAATGCTATCGTCACTCCCTCCTACAGAGAACCTACTATCTCCACGATACAATACACATCATTTTTATTATTCTCCATTCAATAATACATATAAAATATATATAATAATTTTTTTTGATATATATGAGCTTAATATAGTCTTGTATATGAAGGAAATATATCATTTTCACATGAACCAAGATTTACATGACAAAATAATCATAATAAAATGAAGTTGTTAACACCCAAAACATTGGTAATAATTAAATATTCTTACAGAACGGGCGATAATATTATATAATAGGATAATATCTGATATAGTAAATAATAATATGTTTCTATTATAATTTAAGTAATTTACTTAAACCATTATTCTAGAAATTAAATCACATTCCTCTAATGGGATGTTCAAGGTAATTGTTTTTTATATCACTTTTAATTCAATGGGATAAATACCATATAAAAAAAAAATTCTTTTTTGTGGTGTATTTATAATTCCCATTCAAAAATAATATCATGAATCTCAGGTTATTCATGGTTTCAATTAATGATTATTAATTTATGGGGGAATCCGATTTCACTTATTACAACTTAGTGAGGTATTTCATTGGTCAATTTCAATTCATTGTGTAAAATGTCAATTGCATTTGTTCAATTATTCAAATGTTATTTATAAAATAACATTATATTGTATTATATTATAATTACACTTGTATTGAGAGGTTTTATAGTGGATACACATAATCATTTCATTTTCCTAATGATATAATCTTTGTAAGGGACTTCATCTCAATTTCACTTCATATAATATTTTTATATTATGAAACTAATTTCACTTCAATGGAATATATACTCCCCTATATATTTATTTATGATCAATATTCTTTAAAATTTTCATTTATCTTAAATATAAATTTTACATTTATCATGAATTTTATAATTATTTAATCCAAATCCCATTTTACAACTAGTGATTAATTTGAATGTTATTTGATTAAATGAAGAAATAATATTAATTATTTTTCAATTACTCAATATTGATATTTGATGATACAAAAAAAATTATTAATTGAATCAATAATTTTGTCACGACCCGTCCTCAGGGCCCGTGCCGTGACTACCCCAAGCCCGCCTTCCTTATGCCAGGGGCTGGCGACAAGCACCAAGGCGTAAATACCGGTAAAAAGGGAAGGCATTGCCTTTGTAATGTAAACAATCACACAGAGTACAAGCGGAATAAGTAAATACTAAGTAAAAAACTGAGTACAACAGTAAGTGCGGAAAGTATAAAGGGGCCGGAAATACAAGACCAATTGTAATGTACAACTCGAAAGGGAAAACAGCAAATGAAAAGTAAAGCTGCTACACCAAGTTGTCCACTGGAAATCCCACCTGAAGGGTGGGTACAAATAGCTCCTCTGCTCCTCGGGTCCCGTCGTCCGCTCCGAGTATGTCCCGCCCAGTGGTCCACCTCCGGGTACTGCCTCGTCATTACGTCCACCTCTGGGTACCATCTCGTCGTGAGGTCCTCCTCAAGGTACCATATCGTCGTATAGTCCACCTCCAGGTGTCGTCCAGTCCTCAAACACTCGGCCTCTGTCAGCACTGCCCGTCGTCTGCAACTAACACAACGAGGTGCGGGCATAGCCGGTGCCGGGGTGAGTATAACGATACTCAGTAGGGACCCCGAGACCCTCAAGGTCCACTAAAACCAACAAGGATAACCACATAGAATATCTCAACAGATAACCTCTACTTAGGTATATGCCCATACATATACCTAAGTTATCAAGTAACCCATCTCAATCATGAGGAAACACAAGGATTGTGAAATCAGCGGATAACTACTACCCAGGTATATGCCCATACATATACCTAAGTTATAAAGTGACCCATCTCAATCATGAGGTAAACACAAAGGTAAAAAGTCTCAGCTCAAACCAGGATTTTCATTATCGAAATTGTAATTGCTGAAGAGCTCCGTCTCTGGAGTGTACAGTGGTCCTGTCACGACTCTGAGGTACTGCTCACTAACCTAAGACGTCTGAAGTACTCCTCCTATCGAGTACCACGGGTCAGCCACCCAGACACAGTAGTGCTTCCCGCCGAGGTATGTCACCCAAACACAGTAGTGCACACCCCATAGTAGCCTACTGAGGTACTCTCCGGACGAGTACCGCGGGTCTGCACTGTCACACAGGTAGTGCTCCGTCCGCCATGGGTCTGCACCTCAAAAAGTAGTGCTCCATCCACTAGGCTAGTCTACTCACTCCAAGTCGAGTCGGTCAAGCAGTCGTCAGGTCTCAGCCAGTTACACAGTCTCCGTACTCTGCACGCTCGTCACTGGGAGGGTCCGCTCCACGAGCTACAGGTCGATAATCCATGTATCTCAATGTCCCAAGAAGAAGTATCTCAAAGGACCGCCTCGTCATAGGGGTCTCAACACAAAATACGGCGCGTCAATCAGACGCCCGGTCTGTGAGTTATTAGCCTTTTCGTCCCAGGGGCCCGGTTGGTTTCGTGAGCGAACCAAACCCGGCCGTATCTCAACTGTACCCCGAACTCTCATAGGGTATACTCATAGGGACCATTTTTCAATGAGATCACCAACGCCGTTGACGATTCGTCAAACGGACGTTATGTCAGAAAAGTATCAGCTTTTCCGTTCCCGGGGCCCGGTTGGATTTTGGTGCGATCCAACCCAGCCACTATCCATCTGCATGCAATTCTCGGGTGGAGGATGCCAAAAGTTATGTATCGTCAACAGTAACTCAACTCAACAGACGGCGCGTCAATTAGACGCCCGGTCTGAGAGTTATTGACTTTTCCATCTCACACCCACCCTGGGAAACTTCCCAGGAGGTCTCCCATCCTGATCACTAATCTAGGCCAAGCACGCTTAAATATGGAGTTTTAACCAAGTAGGCTCCCGAAAAGGAAGGTGCACCTTGAGTATAGAATATGGAAACGACCGTCTCGATCAAAGGATCGCGTTTCCACTGACGACGAGTCGTTTGTAGGCCCGTAGCCCAATATACGGGCATTTGAACGAAAGTGGTCCGAAACTGGGGGTGTGGGCCCGGGCCGACCTGGCCCGACCCCCCCTGGGCGGCCAAACCGGGTCGACCCACCCCGGGCGGCGACCCGGCCCGACGACCCGGCCCAGCTCAAAAAACCCGGCCCGACGACCCGGCCCAGCTCGAAAAACCCGGCCCGGCCGGCGGCGCAGCGGCGCGGGCCAGTGCGGCGGCGCGGTCCGGCGCGGCGGCGCGGTCCGGCGCGGCGGCCCGGCCTGGGCGCGATTCGTGTGCCGCGCGCGGGGGGCAAAGCCCCCGCCTTTCCTCAACTGGCGGCGCAGCAACCTACCGCGCCTAAAGAAAAACGGTCCCCTCACGTGGTGGCCTGCCTTTGAGAAAACGGGGGAGCCGCCTGCCCCCCCATTGTGAAATCGGCCCCCCTCATAATGGGGGCGGCATTAAGGCTGGCCGAGGGAATTTATTTCCCCCGGTATTCTCCCTTCCGGCTGGCCCGACCTGGCCGGCCGGTTCTTTCTCAACGGGACCGGCAAGGCCGGTCCCCCTTCCGGCTTCCAACACCGGCGGCCCGGCTGGCCGCCAGTCTTCTCATTCCACCGCGGCCCGGAACCGGCCGCGACCTTCGCTGCCAGGCACAGTGTGACGGCATCGCGCCCCTCCACTGCGGCCCCGCTCCGGCCGAGGCGCCTTCAACTTTCTTCGACGCGGCGCGACTGCGTCACATCCTTTCATTATTTAATGACGCGGCGGGACGACACCGCGCGTTTCTTTCCGCATGATCCTGCGCAGTGCGGCGGCACCACACCACACCCGTTTCAATCCACAACAAAATCAACATGAATAGGAGGATGGTCGGCCGTGTTCGTGCGGTCTGCCCCCTCTCGTTATTTGCTAAAAATCGGCCTTTAATAAATGATAAACTTTCACAATCTTTTAAATTAAATAAAAATATTTGGAATCAAGGCCCGACAAATATAAACCTTCAAGTTCGAAGGAGAGATCCACATAACATTAAAAAGTTAAAACCCCTACCTTGATTTAAGAGGTGACGAGATTCGGTGTCGCGAAAAGAGATGTTGCGGAAGAAGACGTCGTCGGTATTGCGGTTATGGCGTCGCAGAAGACGGTTCCCGAGAACGCGGCGTTCTTCGTCAATGTCCGATTGTTCTTCGCGTTCTTTGTCAAGAGGATGAAGAAACTTCAAGACTTCTAAGCCTTCTTTCCAAAAGCTCTCAAACAACACAACCCAACCAAATGAAATAAGTTCTCCACTTATTTAATTAACTTCACATGGCTTTTGAAATTCACGTGCTTGAAATTCAAAAGACTCACACAACTCACCACATTAAAATCAACTCATTTAATACATAAGTTATAACTAAGTTAAAATCATTTAAGTGGGAGTTGAGGGGTTTTAGAGGATATGAAGAGTTGGGGTTCATGTGGTCCCCACCACCCTCATAACCTCCCAAGGGAGGTTGGGTGGTTACCCAACTTCCACCATGAGCTAACAGTTAGAGTAAGTTAATAAAAATTGTAGTGTAGTTATAAAATAAACTTCCACAATTTTTATTATCAACACTCGTGTAAACGCAACTCCGGAACAGGAGTTCCTAATCAATTACCGGCGCTACGGTTCTATCGTTGCCCTTGGAATTCGATTCCAGGCACCGGTTCAAAAGATAGAAATTTCCGCTCGCTCGTTCACTGAACGTACCCGAGCCAAACTTCGGAAATTAATTCCGGGCACATCGGGCTTCGGAATCAGGCGCCGTCAGAAACTACATTATTTTAAAATTCCAAAGAAAATTAAGAAAAAAACTTCCTTGAAATTTCCAGGTCTTTACATTACTCCCACCTCAGGGCTTTACGTCCCCGTAAAGCTTCAACACAAACTAGGGTCACAAAAGCGGTACAGAGCACGCATCTGAGCCTTCCGCTCCCATGTGCTTACCTGGAGGTTCCGTACTGCCAAAGAAAGTTCACCCAAGGAATCGATCTTCCTCGTAGGATCTACTCCTGTCGATCCTCTATCCCCACTGGAATCTCTGTGAAAGACACCCCATCGCCATCGTCCAGCTTCTCATGGTCGATGGTATGCGAAGGGTCGAGCACGTATCTCCTCAGTTGAGATACGTGGAATTCTTCGTGCACCTGGTGCAACTGCGGTGAATAGGTCAAGCGGTAAACCTCCCCGCCTACCCAGCTGGGGACCTAAGAAGGTCTGATGAACCTTGGAGACAACTTGCCACCTTGGCCACATCTCCGTAAACCTCGTCGAGGTGAGACCCGTATAAGAACGTGGTCGCCATCCTCAAACTGTAGGGGTTCCCAATTCCTGTTAGAACTGGAACTCAAACGACTGCTTCCACGAGGGTAAGGTTGGCCGATTCAAGAGTGATTGGTCGCACCCTCCCATGAAAGAGTTTATCCCGTGCTGCCTGGTGTTTCCTTTTCGTCGACCAAGGAAAACCCATCCCGATGTTTGCCTAAAACCGTCAATTTGAGTATGAATAGTTATTGCCCATTCCATACTCAAACTAACGTCGTAAGGCCGCGACACTGTCACCAAGAGATTCCAACCGAAACTCTCGCCTCTAGGGTCTGACCACACAGTCGGTGTAAGTGTGATTATAGAGTCTCCTCCCAAGGTATCTCCAGACGTGAGGGTCAAGTCCATGGCTTATCGGAAACTCTAGGTCTAGAACAAGATTTGTGAAAGCAAGGAATAATTCACATCGACGTCCGTTACTACAGAAGCAAGTAATGGACATAGACTATCCATTGAATCATTTCTAGAGCCATTGGGTCACACTCCATGACCGCATGCAGCCGCACTCTTCCTCCACCCTCCAGCTCCCTGAGCCTGGCAGGAATAACTAAGGCGGGTGGTTGTACAATGTTAGGATGTACACCACCTCATGCTGCTCTCCTAGCTCTGCCTCCACGTCTGCTGCTTCGTAGACTCATCTCTCCTTTAAGCTTCCTCTTCTTTAACACGCCCAAGTCTCTAAGACTGGCATCGGTTTCTTGTTCCTTACTGCACTGTGCAGTCTTCATCCTCTCTTGGATGTCCTGGACCTCCTTTTGTCTCACAAGAGCTGCTGTGATTTCTTCTTTTCCGATAAGAGAAACCCGATCTCATCCCCTGGACGAACCAAATTCGTTGCCTAATACAGTCAATCCTGACATGAATGATGCATTCATGCCATGGATGACGTCGTAAGGACTCAATGTATCTACTAAGAGATCCAACTGTCACTCTCACCTCCAAGGGTCGAGTCACACTATCGGCATCAGTGTGAGGTCACTGGGTCCCCTCTAGTAGAAATCTCGAAAGTGAGGGTCAAGTCAATAGTTTAACCGGGACCACTCAGTATCAACCAAACAAAAGGAAAGGAAAGCAAACAAAGATAAGTGTCTTTTTATTATTACAGCTCATAGTACAAAGACACGAATACAAAATCAACATGGAACTTGATGTACAAAGGACGTATCCACTAGTTCCTCTCCTTCCCACCTGCTCTCGGAGCTCTACTACCTTGTCCACTACTTGGCTGTTGCTCAAGCACTATTCGCTGCTTCTGTCTCGGTGGCTCCGCCAACACCCACTGATCAACCGTACGAGGATTCGGACAGTCACGTGCTAGATGACCCTTTCCGCCGCATGAGTAACATTGTCCGTTTCGGGCATGCCTGGCCCTGACCCCACCTCGGGTGCCCCTCACCACCGGTCCTAAAACCCGAGATCGTCTAACTGCTAGTCTGGTCCATCTGGACCTCTGCATCATCTGTCTACTGCCCACAGAAGACTCGGCTATTGATCGAAAAGCACGCGACAAAGGCAGAAGCTCCTATACACGCTTGGGGTGTAGAGCTACTGGCACAAACTCCACCCTGAAGAAGGTCTAGAAGTCTTCCTATGCGAAGTTCATCTCATCGAAAAACTGGAACAAGTGGCTCCACCACCTGCCTGATGCTGCCTGAAGGAGGCTGGTAGAAAAGATCACCATGAAGTCTGCCGGTGTCCCCACTAGTCTGAAGACTCTCACCATAGCCTCCAACCAAACCTCAGCCACCTGTGGGTCCGTCTCTCCCCGGAACCTGGGTTGCCTCTGGCGCTGGAACTCGTGCTGCGCGCTCAAGCGTTGTGCATCGCCTACTGCTGGGGCTGGTGGCATCAGTGGCCCAACAGGTAGTAGTACCACTGGTGCCTCCGCTGGTGCCTCAACTGCAAGAGGGCCCTGTACTGAAGCCTCGTCGCTCAACAGGCTATCAGCACGCACATCCCTCTGGGCTCTAGCTGGTCGTCCATGAAAAGGCTTCATGATAGAAACATTGTGACACAGTCAAACGTTTATACCTGGTGAGCTGACCTGGTTTGAGCTGTTTTAAGGGAAAACCTTTGAAAACACACACGCAATAAGTGTTTCGTGCAAAAAGTCTGAAATCAGTTTTCAGGGTCCTGGTGTATGGATACGTCGGCTTCCCGCACCAACACTGGACTCCCTGAACTGAAAACCACACTTGGTACTCTCAACACTATTGCTTCACAGAAAGAAACATCAGAGTTATATGTTCAGCGGTAGAACCGAACTCCTTTGATACCAATTTGTCATGACCAGTCCTCGGGGACCATGTCGTGACTACCCCAAGCCTGCATTCCTTAGGCCAGGGGCTGGCGACTAGCACCAAGGTGTAAATCCTGGTAAAAAGGGAAGGCATTTTCTTTGTAAAGTAAACAATCACACAGAGTACAACCGGAAGAAGTAAATACTAAGTAAAAACTGAGTACAACAGTAAGTGCAGAAAGTATAAAGGGGCCGGAAATACAAGCCCAACTGTAAAGTACAACTCGAAAGGGAAAACATAAACTGAAAAGTAAAGCTGCTACGCCGAGCTTTCCACTAGAAATCCCACCTGAAGGGTGGGTACAGATAGCTCCTCTGCTCTTCGGGTCCCGCCGTCCGCTCCGAGTATGTCCTACCCAGTGGTCCACCTCCGAGTACCGCCTCGTCGTCACGTCCACCTCTGGGTACCATCTCTTCGTGAGGTCCTCCTCCAGGTACCATATCGTTATATAGTCCACCTCCAGGTACTGCCCAGTCCTCGAACACTCGACCTCTGTCAGCACTGCCCGTCGTCTGCAACCAACACAACGAGGTGCGGGCATAGCCCGTGCAGGGGTGATTATAACGATACTCAGTAGGGACCCTGAGACCCTCAAGCTCTCACTAAAACCAACATGGATAACCACATAGAAGATCTCAACAGATAACCTCTACATAGGTATATGCCCATATATATACCTAAGTTATCAAGTAACGCATCTCAATCATGAGGAAACACAAGGATTGTGAAATCAACGGATAACTACTACCTAGTATATGCCCATACATATACCTAATTTATCAAGTGACCCATCTCAATCATGAGGTAAACACAAAGGTCAAAAGTCTCAGCTCAAACCAGGATTTTCATTATCGAAACTGTAACTGCTGAAGAGCTCCATCTCTGGAGTGTACAGTGGTCCTGTTATGACTCTTAGGTACTGCTCACTAACCTAAGACTGCTGAAGTACTCCTCCTGTCGAGTACCGTGGGTCAGCCACCCAGACACAGTAGTGCTTCCCGCCGAGGTATGTCACCCAAACACAGTAGTGCACACCCCCTAGTAGCATGCCGAGGTACTCTCCGGACGAGTACCGCGGGTCTGCACTGTCACACAGGTAGTGCTCCGTCTGCCATGGGTCTGCACCTCAGAAAGTAGTGATCCGTCCACTGGGCTAGTCGACTCACTCCAAGTCGAGTCGGTCAAGCAGTCCTCAGGTCTCAGCTAGTTACACAGTCTCCGTACTCCGCACACTCGTCACTGGGAGGGTCTGCTCCACGAGCTACAGGTCAATACTCCAAGTATCTCAAAGTCCCACAAAGAAGTATCTCAAAGGACCGCCTCGTCATAGGGGTCTCAACATAACAGACGGCGCATCAATCGGACGCCCGGTCTGTGAGTTATTAGCCTTTTCGTCCCAGCGGCCCAGTTGGTTTCGTGAGCGAACCAAACCCGGCCGTATCTCAACTGTACCCCGAACTCTCATAGGTTATACTCATAGGGACCGTTTTTCAAAGAGATCACCAACGCCGTTGACGATTCGTCAAACAGACGTTCTGTCAGAAAAGTATCAGCTTTTCCGTTTTCGGGGCCTGGTTGGATTTCGGTGCGATCCAACCTGGCCACTATCCATCTGCATCCAATTCTCGGGCGGAGGATGCCAAAAGTTCTGTATCGTCAACAAGAACTCAACGCAAAAGACGACGCATCAATCAGACGCCCGGTCTGAGAGTTATTGACTTTTCCATCTCACACCCACCCTGGGAAACTTCCCAGGAGGTCACACATCCTAATCACTACTCTTGGCCAAACACGCTTAACTATTGAGTTTTAACCACATAGGCTCCCGAAAATGAAGGTGCACCTTGAATATAGTATACCGAAACGACCGTCTCGATCCAGGGATCGCGTTGTTGCTGACGGCGAGTCGTTTGGAGACTCGTAGACCAAGATACGGGAATTTGACCGAAAGTGGTCCGAAATTGGGGGTATGGGCCCGGGCCGACCCGGCCCGACCCCCCTGGGTCGGCGAAACCGGGTCGACCTGCCCCGGGCGGCGACCCGGACCGACCACCCGGCCCGGCTCGGAAAACCCGGCCCGGCCAGCGGCGCGGCGGCGCGGGCAAGTGCGTCGGCATGGTCCGGCGCGGCGGCGCAGCCTGGGCGCCGTTCGTGTGCCGCGCGCGGGGGGCAAAGCCCCCTCCTTTCCTCAGCTGGCGGTGCGGCAACCTGCCACGCCTAATGAAAAACGGCCCCCCTAACGTGGGGTCCTGCCTTAGAGAAAAAGGGGGGCCGCCTGCCCCCCCCCCCTTTGTGAAACCGGCCCCCCTTATAATGGGGGGGCATTAAGGCTGGCCGATGGAATTTATTTCCCCCAGTTTTCTCCCTTCCGGCCGGCCCGACCTGGCCGGCCGGTTCTTCCTCAACGGGACCGGCAAGGCCGGTCCCCCTTCCGGCTTCTGACACCGGCGGCCCGGCTGGCCACCGGTCTTCTCGTTCCGCCGCGGCCCGGAACCGGCCGCGGCCTTCGATGTCTGGTGCGGTGCGACGACACCGCGTCCCTCCACCACGGCCCCGCTCCAGCCGAGGCGCCATCAACATTCTTCGACGTGGCGCGACGGCGTCGCTTCCTTGCATTATTTAACGACGCGGCGCGACGACGCTGCGCGTTTCATGCCGCATGATCCTGCGCAGTGCGACGACACCGCACCACACCCATTTCAATCCACAACAAAATCAACATGAATAGGAGGAGGGTCGGCCGTGTTTGTGCGGTCCGGCCCCCTCGCGTCATTTGCTAACAATCGTCCTTTAATGAATGATAAACTTTCACAATCTTTTAAATTAAATAAAAAGATTTGGAATCAAGGCCCGACAAATATAAAAATTCAAGTTCGAAGGAGAGATCCACATAACTTTAAAAAGTTAAAACCCCTACCTTGATTTAAGAGGTGACGAGATTCGGCGTCGCAAAAAGAGATGTCGCGGAAGAAGACGTCGTCAGTATTGCGGGTATGGCGTCGCGGAAGACGGTTTCCGAGAACTTGGCGTTCTTCGTCGATGTCCAATTGTTCTTCGCGTTCTTTGTCAAGAGGATGAAGAAACTTCAAGACATCTAAGCCTTCTTTCCAAAATCTCTCAAACAACACAACCCAACCAAATGAAATAAGTTCTCCACTTATTTAATTAACTTCACATGGCTTTTGAAATTCAAGTGTTTGAAATTCAAAAGACTCACACAACTCACCACATTAAAATCAACTCATTTAAGACATAAGTTATAACTAAGTTAAAATCATTTAACTGGGAGTTGAGGGGTTTTAGAGGATATGAAGTGGTGGGGTTCGTGTGGGCCCCACCACCCTCATAACCTCCCAAGGGAGGTTGGGTGGTTACCCAACTTCCACCATGAGCTAACACTTAGAGTAAGTTAATAAAATTTGTAGTGTAGTTATAAAATAATCTTCCACAATTTTTATTATCAACACTCGTGTAAACGCAACTCTGGAACAGGAGTTCCTAAGCAATTACCGACGCTACGGTTCCATCGGTGCCCTCAGAATTCGATTCCGGGCACTGGTTCAAAAGATATAAATTCACGCTCGATTGTTCACTGAACATACCCGAGCCAAACTTCGGAAATTAATTTCGGGCACACCGGGCCTCGGAATCAGGCGCCGTCAGAAACTGCATTCTTGTAAAATTCCAAAGAAAATTAAAAAAAAAATTCCTTGAAATTTACGGGTCTTTACATATTTAATATATGGGGAATTATTTGCATAGGTTGGCATGGGTTGGGCCATGTTAGAGATATCCCTTCGATGCTTTCGTACTCTCATTGGATGAATCGATTATTATATAATTAAATGTGTTTTTACATGTTGATTAATCCATCTTGTGAATGGCATGGATGGTATTGGTTCTTGTTCCCCATAAAAGTTGTCTAAAAATTAATCATTTTCTATATCATTAATTTTATTATTATTTTTTATAGGATCTTCACTGGGAGAAAATCGATGGATACATTTCTTTTTTAGTGCATTGATGAAATGGAATGTGTTCTTAGTTATTTTACATTCCATATTGATTATTTTTATTGATTCAAATTATATTCCACTATAAGTAACTCATTGTGAGCAATAGATATCCCCTCTTTATTATGTTTTATATTTCCCATTGTTTATAAGTTGTTTATTATTCATGATGTGAAGGGATATTCTAATGAGAGTAATGAAGTTTTCCAACAAAATACATTTTAGTTTTTAAAAATATAATTTTAATATGAAATATTTTTCTATATTTCCAAGACTAATAAACTATTTGGTTCTATGGGATGTGATTCATTGTATTATTTCCAATGTAATAATGTAAGGAACATGCTTTGTGATTTGGTTGTTGAGATCGATACATAAATAAATTAAATAACCCTATTTCATTATCTTCATTTATAATGAATCTTATTTACACGGGTAGAAAATTATTAATTGAATCATCCAGTGGGAAAATATTAGAAAAAATTATTATAGAATCAATGTGACTCTATTTTGGGAAAATTCAATACTCCCATAATTTTAGCCTAATAGGTGACAGTACCGCATATCGAAATGAGTTAGGATATTTTGAATAAACTCCAATGTTTGAATAGAAACATGTTTCACTAATTAGACTTTTTTGAAAACTATAATTTTTTTAATATTCTGAACAACAAGTAATAATTTATGTATTTCCTTTATTCGAATACCCTAACCAATATACTTTTTAGTATGTTTTTGTGAAGGATATTGAAATTTTTGTTTCTTATTACAAACAATTACAATTATATAATAAAAAAATATGTTAGAGGGAAACTCTCAATTCTTATATAGATTAAGTAATAAATAACCACATAATATCCTACCATATCAAATTCAATTCCATCTATAACCCCCCTTACAATATCGAAATCAATCATTCCATCACTGACCAATAATCCATCAATAGTTACAGACTCCCATTGACCAACCAAATAAACCCCCCCCCCCGCCCCATCATAACAATATTTAAAATATGGGAAACTCAAAACCAATTTAAAATCCCATGGGAAGAATATTCTCAGAAAAAAATTCTTGGTAATCATAAATGATGTAAATGAGTTAAGGATTAAACTCATCATTCCAGTGGAAATTTTTTCCAAAATATATATCACATGTTTATTAAAAAAATTTGTTAATTTATTTTTTATTTTGATCCTTACAATCACCAACATTTATATTACTTGAAAATTAATACTTAAATGAATTTCAAAAAGATATTTTATAGAATATTCATTTTCATTCATGAAGGATTCATAATTAGTTACATCCATGGGAGGATATTATAAAAATTATTATGGATGTTTTTGAAATTAATTTGTAAAATTATTTACACACTAAATTATTAGGAATACCATATATTTTTGGAAAACTATATGTGTAATAAAACATATGTATCACAATCCCTATACTATTGGAAAAGTATACATAATTATCCTTATGTTTGGATAAAATTATATTTATTTAGGAAAAAAATAATGGTTCATTAGCCACTGATTTCTCAACAAAAATTTATTTTCAAATATAATTTTAGATTTTATTATTATAATTGACCCACTAAATTTTACACGGTCAACGATGGAGTTTAAAAATAAATATATTTTTATGTTTCCTAAATTGGACTCACTAGAATTAAATATCTAGTTTTAGATGATTTATGATTGATTTAATGTCTCATTCTCAAGGGATTAAATAATTACTATTTCTATGTGGTTATAGGACTCTAATTGAATTATTTAAATTCAAATATTTAGGATGTATTATGTGGTATTTCATGAGATGTTTCAACTGATTCTATTCGACTGACATGGAAAATACTGATATATTCTTCCTCTAAAGATATAGGTATTATTCAAATAAAATATTTATTGACATGTATATAATTGTGTGTCATTTCCTTCATTGTGACACTTTGGATACCTAAATGGTTTCTTCTATTTAAATGACTCACTACTATTGTTGATGTTTTATAACACTGTTAAAACTTCTTATATAGTTCAATAAAGTGTTTTTTAGAGTTAGACATTGGATAAATACATGTTTAATCATCATCCATTTTTTCTGAATAACTATATTAAGGAATCTTGTGAATTGTGTATTATTAGTATTCTTATGTTTTATATTATTACATATAAACCCATATAGGATAGTTATTAAATAAACTATTTGAAAAAATATTTTCCTAATCAAATCAATATTTACACATTTATTTTAGTATAGGATACTCATACCAAGTCATGGTGGTGTATAAACTTCTTAGACTAAGATTTGGAATTTTGGATTCTTATAATAGACAATAAGTCCTTGTAAAACCCATATTTTGATGGAATAATCTACTTGTACATAGTTTTAGATATCCCTCATATGATGATAGATTTGTGAAAATCACCATGCTCGAAGAGAGAGAATAGGTTCAGAGGATTATGTGACCTTTTACTACTAAATAAATATATATAAATGACTTATTTTGATTATTTATTTCTGATGTAGACTCTAATTTACGATTGTTTGAAGGAATCACTACATATGAAAAGATACAAATTGAATTCATCAAATATTAAAAAGAATCACAATTTACCCCCACCCTCAATCTTGGGTCTTCATCATATAAATTATGATTTATGAAGTGGTATAATAGGTTGGTTTCAATTTGAAACGTTTTTTAGAAATCATTTATTATTTGGTTTGGATTTGATATTATAAATTTCAAGAAAATTTTGTGCTCTAGTGGAATGTAAAACTATTCATTTGGCTCAAAAAATGCATAGATAAATATGTTTTTGAATTATTATATCAATATGTATTATCATAGATATCATATGTAATGATATTTAATCCTTACATTAATTATAAAAATTATGGATACTAGAAATATTGAATTATTATTTATTTAAAAAATATGTAAATTTGAATTATTATAAATGGTTTTAATCCTTATTAATGATTTATGGTATATTTCTTAAAATTGAATTATGGTCAATTAAAATAAAATTATCTTCATTAAATATAATAATATTATATTATCTATGGATTAGAAACTGTGTATTTTAATTGAATTTTTAAATATTATATTTCTTATGAAATGTGGAAGACTAATTTTTTACCATATGAATTAACTGTTAATATAATAAAAATGAGATACAATAATGGAAACATTAGGTTTGATATTTTTAGAATGCATGAAGATGATAACATCATTAAGATAAATGTGATATTGTTAGATGTTATCAACAATATTTCTATATTTAGAGATCCAATTAAGAAATAAAATTAGCCGTTGAATGTATATATATTTTTACATTCTAAGACGATATTATATATACTACTATATGAAAATAATTTTTTTTAGAACTAGAAAAGAATTATCTGATTTGAAATTTAATGATGAATGATATTTAGATTCAATTTATTTATGAAAATCAATATTATATCAAATATAAAGATGTCTATTTTAAAATTATCATGTATTAATCATTTGATTCATGTTATCTATATAATGATTAAATTTATTATATATTTTTAAAATATTAGATAAAATTATAAAACAAAAGAATGTAAGGGATTAAAGAAAATGACACTATGAATAAAAATATAAAAAGGTAACATAATGTCTACTTATACATTTCTCAAAACTCAAAGGAAATAAAAAAAATGAAGAATGTTACGAATTTATGTCGGCGTGATTTTTCTAGTTCAAATCATTAATAAAGTAAGATCTCTAAGGATGAGAATAAAATTCAAATGGTATGTATTTTTTGTCATGCAGATGAGGTAAAATGTTCATATTCTAAAAAAACTAATTCTAGAAAACATTATTATGATGAACATAATAATTATTGTTGTATACATCATCATAATTTTTATTACCTAATTAATTAATATAAAAATATAGAAAATACTATGATGTTATTTGAATTAATAATAAGATTTTTCTAAAACAAATTAATATTTAAGATCTGATATTTTAAATATTTATTGTAATGAAAATGATACTAAAATAAATTATTTTTTGAATGGAGTAAAACTGTAAATAAATCCTCTAGTATTTTTATTAATGGAGAAAATATAAAAATAAAATACATTGTATAATAAATATTCACAATGTTAAACCTAAAAGAGGTAGTAATTTTAAAAACCCAAAATTATAATGGAATTTTGTTGTTCACAGGTATGAAAGTAAAATTTATTCTCATAGTTAAGTGTAATTACTATGGAATAAATTGACACTATAAAAATGAAAATTATTTTAGAAATCCTTTATTTTTATTATCAAACATGTTCATTGATTTAAATAATTATCTAAAATTAAATTTAGAATATCAACTAATAAAATATTTTGATACATAAAATGTTACATGCTAGGACTACCATGCTCAAAAGAAAACAGTTATCAAATATAACCTGTATTTGATTTTTTTTTGCAACACACCACTAAAACAACATCATAAAATCATTTTGTTGATATTTCGAAATTATATTTAAAATTATATTTTAACATTGGAGTTGTCAACATTGAAGTAGTTCATTAATGAAAAATCCATATAATGGGAACAAAACAACCAAGAATATTTGCATTATCTTTTTTATTTTTTAACTCTATTAACAATGCTGCACAAATGATAATTTAGGTGTATTCAACAGGTTTATATGCTATTAATAAGTCATATCTAGATGATATAAAGTAGTTTTTTATTAATCAATTAAAAAAATTATTGATTCAATGATCAATAGATGTAAAATTCAGAATAGAGCAACTTTAAAATGTTTTTATTGATTTGAGTGAAAACATTTAAAGGTTTGAAGAGTTCATATGATCTACCTAACCCATTAAAAAATTCATTATTTTAATCTATATAGATTATTTAATTTCGTTTTTATATCTCTCTGTTTTATCTGGTTTCATATATCCTATTCTATATATTTAATAAAAATGATATAAACGGGTTTATAATTTCTTTTTTATATTATAATATGTGTAGATATTTATGAATAATTTTTTAGAATAATTTTAGAAAATGTTTATAAATTCATGATAAATATCGATGAAAATAATGAGACATATATACTTATAATTCTTTTTTTAATGGGAGAGATATAAGATTTAAATTAATCTTTGTAAATTGAAATGAATTTTATTGAAATTTATTTATATTTATATTTTTTAAATTTAATCATTTTTTTGTTTTTATTTTAATATTTTTATAGTTTTTTTTCATAGAAATGGGGAATTTTTTATCATGTGCTGATTAAAAGAAATCTTTAATTTGATTTGTATTTTGATTCTATCAAACATCAACATTTTTATTACTAATAAATTTTAATTTAATAATATTTTAGGATGATATTAGTTTTAATGTTTAATTTTATTCTCAAAGAATTCCAATGTCATTTAATACATGAGAGAGTATTTTAAAAAACATTTCTCTATGTGTTATAAATTACACAAGAAACACTATTCATACCATGTGGTTTAAAGTTTAACATATTATCTGGGAACCCTATATTTTGAAATTACACCTAGATCATGAACACTATTCTATTGGAAAATAATGGATCATCAACCCGATATTTGGGAGAAAATAAATGATTTAGTGGAAAAAATTTGGTTCAATAACCTTACATTTTCAAAATACCATAGGTTATAAACCATACTTCTTGAGATAATCATTATATAGTGAAACACTTATTTTGAATTTATCTATGATACAGTTTAAATTTCATGATATTATTCACATTTTCTATAACGATATCTCCAGAAGTAAAAATATATTGAAATCCATTTTACACACGATTCAAAGGATCTTCCTTAATAGATTAAACAACTCCTACTTCTAAGGGTTATTATTAATGTATTTTAATGATTTCAGAAAAACATTCATTGTATATTATGTGTTATTTATGGATGTGTTTGACATGAATCTATTAAATTGACATGATAAATATTATGATATTAATATTGAAATGAATCATATATTATTATCTGGAATGATTTGTGAGCATTTATATAGTAGTGTTTCATTTCCTTCAAATATACACATTAAATACATAAATGTTTTGTTCTAGTTGATCAACAAATTAATTATGTTGTTGTTTTATCATATTGTAAAATCCTATTCTATAATTCCAAAAAGTTTTCTTCAAAGTTAGAATATGATTACATACATGTTTGTTCATTTATCTGGGGAGTTCTGTATCACTTTTGAAAGGAATACTATCTGATATGAAAGATTTATTCCTTGTATTGTGCATTAGTAATGATCAAAAAAAGATCAATTTCTATTACAAAAATTATTTTTTTCTCACTCAAGTTGATCCCTGTTGATTTATAGTAGTGTCATCTTCTTGGACATTAATTTGGTTTAGTGTCACCTTATCGTGCACTGATTTGGTTTTTTGGACCCTTTTAATTAATCTCTGTATACATTAAAAGCCTTATTTTAAATGTATCAATATTTTATACAAAGTTTTATATGTCCCTAGTAAAATAACATACTATTTAAAGTCACCATTTTCATTGGGGAAGATTTGGAGGAGTATACTATGGTCTATTTGGGGCTTGAACCACTATATATCGAAATATTTTTTCTTATTTATTTCTATTAATCTCTTTTCATTGTGATAAATAGAATGAACCACATAATATCTAGTGGAATTATTAAAATTAATCAAATTATTTAAATGATCATAATCCTCCTTCGTGTCTTCATCATAGTCATTCTGACACACTACAAAATCTATGAAAATTGGAAGCACTATAATTCTCTACCCTAATGGGTTATGTGAAAATGATGACAACAAAAATTTGAAAGAATAGTTATTTACTCAACACACATAGACCTAAGAATAATAAACTAAGAAATATTGAAAATAGATCATAAAAAATATAGACAAATTCTCAAATTCCCAACTAGAATAGAGAAATTAAATGATATGGAATATAGAGATTAAATGAGTGAAATAATAAGAATATAATAAAACCCTTCTAGACGAATAAAATTGAGATTATCCAAATCATAGAACCTTTCCAATCCTGGTATAACCAATCCAATAAGATCTAACATAAAGATCTCTAATGGAAAATTAAGGAGTTATTCAAAAAAAGTGATATTAGTATTTCACTTCTAGACGATATAAAAATGATTCCAAAAAATTTTATATTCCTTGTGGAAAATGTAATAAATTTTTTTTAGGGGAATGGGATGAAATTTTAGATGATGTTTCATAGCTCAGATTTCACTATTGTTTTCATGAAAAATATATAGAATTGGCTAATTTCATATTCCCTTGCCAAATTAGGTCACTTGATATATTAGATTCAATATGTGATTTTACTCCTCCATTAATTCTATAAAACAAAATTTTTTAATTATTTTATTATGGCATCATTAAATTTTATAAAATGGGGGTAATAAATATAATCTGATTCACTTTATATTTCATTAGATTCTCAAGATGTGTTCTATTCTAATTTTTGAGCATAATCATCTGATAAAACCACAATGTATTGGACATCGTAGAATATAAACCCAATCAAATTCACATGTTATTTTTTGTGGGAAATTATTTATAACACCAATTACTAATAACAATATTCATGATATAACCATAAAAATGGAGTTTGGAGTGAATTTTGTCATCTTGATTAATTTATTTACACTTAAAAGTATTATATATATTTAAACTATTACACATTAAGTATGTTATTCATACTGAATAACAAAGTGTTAATCCTCAAAATATATATTTATAAATACATTTACCATTTATATATTTTGTGGTTAGGGATGTGAAGATTCATTTTGATAATTCTATGTATATATTTGAAAATACCATAACACAAATTATTTTTGATGGATTTTACTTCATTTATAACGATGAAGAAGCTAGTCTAAAATATTTTGTGTATAAAACAGATTTATTGTTTGTACTATTTCCTGGTATAATTTAATCTTTAATGAAACCCTGCAATCTGAAAATAAAACAATTTCAACTAATGTAATGTATATTTACTTATAACAATGAAAAAAATCTCTAAAAATATCAAATATCATACCCCTAAACATGAACATAAATTTATTGAGATTTTAAGGTTAACTAAAAATGAAATTGGATGGTGTTTATGAGATATTATGAAAATATTTCATAACAAATAATCCTAAAAAATTATATACAAGTTAAATCATTTTTCTATTATGTATCCCCTATGATAGATGAGTCGAGCCATGTTAGAGGCAGTTAAAAAGGATATATATGTGTTAACAAAATAATAAATAATATATGTAATATATGAAAAATAATTGGTTATCCCTATTGGTTTTGTTCATATAATTTGAAATTCCCATTGTAATAAATAAAATAAATGAACTAATTCCAGTTTTAATTCAAAAAAGTTCATGTGTTTTTACAGACCATATTAACATGAATATGGTAATAGGGAAATATCAAATTCTTATTCTCTTTAATGTCAAAATTAAATAAATTATTATTGGGTGAACTCAATTTTTTTCATATATGGAATACTAAGATACATTCAATTTCACATTATTCCCATGGAATAGTGGAATACAACAGATACATTTAATATTTGTATATTTTCTTATAGAAGGATTCTATTTTACAACTCAATACCCCATGTATTTTTTAGAATTATATGGTTAATATAATATTATATTACATTGAATATTTTATTTTGTTATTTTGTACAGGAGTTTTCAATTTTTTGGATATATTTTTTATCATTGCCTAAAAATTGTTAAAATGATTTGAATAATAGTTCTAAATGAACAATCTTATAAATATTCAAAATCTTAATTTCTTTATGAACAGAGGAATATTCCAATGGTATGTAATTACAAAAAAATCATTTAAATGGATAAATAAACATTAAAGTGAAAAATTCATTCCTACATCCAACTTATGTGAATCATGTTAGATATTTTCTATGACATGTGGGATTTAACCATGGGTTTATCAAGTATTTACAAAATATTTATCTACCTTGTTAAAGGATACATTTTAAGCATATTGAATTTTACTTTGATGTTTATTTCATGGAAGTTTTTGATAATTTGATGTAAATATTGATCATACCATCAATAATTAAGCCATTATACTGGAACACCCAATTCAATTACATTCCAAGGATTTCAATTTTTTCAAATAAGATTTCTACCAAATATTTAAAACACTATCTAAAGTAATTTTATATGTATCATGGATTCTAAATAATTCCTTGATTAACAAAAATACAACAAAAAATTATGTTTCTAGTAGTCATATTTACCTTTTAAAAATTTAAATCAAATTTAATTGTAATAAAATATTTTATCATTTCTTATAATGAAACCTATTTGTATTTGATGAAAATTTTTATGAACTATCCAACTATTATTAGATTGATGTTGATACATAAATAGTTTAATGAATAGATCATGGATATCAAAATATATGAGAACCATGTAGAATGACACTAATATATTATTTTAAATTTTAATTAGTTTCAAATACAATATAAAAAACAACTAAACGACCTCAATCATATAGAGTGGAATTAGATTTTTTATTGAAAAGATCCTTTGTATGATGATATGGTTAGCTATTTAGAAGAATATCAAATATAATCACAGATGAACCGAAAACAATATTTTTGACTAAAGTATATTTAAATATTATAAATTTGGGATCATCAACACCATTGGATTATTTATAATGATCAAATTATTATAATATGTTTAGCTAATAGTCATATGCAATTTGTTCATGAGTTTTTTCAGAACCTATAATCTAGAATCCTATTTTTCCCTTAAAAACAACTACGAATGTTCTAAAATTCAGAATATAATGATTTATTTTTAAATAATTTGACAAAAAATTTAAAAGGCATGATCAATAAAAATTCTCTTGAAACATCTCAAAATTATAAGACAGTCCCTGATGACTGCCAATATATTTAAAATATTTAGAGTATGGTGAGTAGACATCATGGGACATTTCTTAATTCCAATTTTTAACTATTATATTCTATTATTAGTTTCTTATATTTAAAAAAGGGTGTAATATATAATAACCAAAAATGATTATATTATTTTAGTGTGTATCATTTTTTAGACTATCATTTTTTAGGGTTGGAGTTTCGAGATCCTTCATCAGTGATCAAGGGACTCACTTATTCATCTATATTGTGGAAGAATTGATGAGGAAGTATGGTGTGGAATAGAAGACTTCCATACCCTATATCCAGATTATAAATTTCTAACAGGAAGTTTCAAATATTCAAATCTAGTAATTTTTATAAAAAATAATCAAACCAAACATCAAATATGGGAGCCAATAATTTGAAGACACCTGATACGATTACATGTTTGCTTGTAAAATACCTATAAGAATGATACCATATATTCTCATCTATCTAATATTTTTATCTAAATCTAGATTTGAACACATTGAGTACATGGCTATATGATTAAAAAATCTATACCTATATAGAGTTGGTAAATAGAGATCACTATAGATAGAAACTTTAAAGGAAATCAAAATGGATGATTTATATTCTACGTCATGTTATACCTGTCACTATCATTTATATACATTATTTATTTATCTTGAAATTTTCTTTAAAATATGAAAACTTTAAAATTCATTGATTTCAAAACATCATTTGTAATTGAGGAATGAAAATTTTTAGTTTCATATTTTCAAATATTGATTTCATTTTTCTATTTTTATTTATTTTTCATATTTTTTAAGATTAATTTTATATTTTACTATCTTTTGAAATTTATTGAGTTCATTTTGATTACCCCAATAGTATTATAAACCCTTGGAAGGTTGTCGAATTTATATTAACTTTCTCCTTACCATAGATTAATGATATACTGACCTTGTATTAAAATTACAACTGAGGTGGATTCATGAAAAAAAATTGACTTATGGATTATATATGGGGAAATATTTTATTATATTTTAATAACTTAACTAGGATTCCTCTAATTAATATTTTACTTGTTTATGTAATTCCATTTTTCCTATGAGTGCGAAATATTATATAAAAATCCATAACTCAATGAGCAATTTAGTAAGTACAATGTACTAATTGTTATCCTTTTCTCTAATATATTTTGTCTTTCAATTGAAAAAAACAACACTAATAATGAACATCTAATAATATATTCCTTGACATTTAACAATTTTTTTTATTTAACATCCACGAAAACCCTTACTAGGGTGACACATTACAAGAAAAAAATCAATATCTACCATACTAAAGAAGATATATCATGGTCTTAGTATAATTCTAGTCTGTGGTAGGGAAATTTTGTGGTAAATAAAACCATTTTTTTATTTTATTATTATAAATAATTTAGTTTTTGTTGAATAATTTGCACTAATACATCATAATGAATCTCAAAATACTAATAATGGCAGTATGATATAAATATCATTGAATCCATTTAATACAAATCATCCATTATTTGGAAGTAAAAAACTGTACTCATTCCCTTTTAAATTACAAATAGTGAAAAAATTATATATCTAGAATTAATCTAATGAAATGTTATAAGAGTGAATATAGTATAAAACGTTTTTTTACTAATGTGTTCTCTATGGTAGAATTAAAAATAAATTAAACATGTGTATATTGGATAACTGATGTTTAATTGGAGATTAAATTTCTTATGTAAATACTTATGTCTGTTAGGATCTCCATTAAGTTCTATTTTTAATAATTATTGAAATTTCATATTTAATTTCAATGATAAATAATTTAAATGATTGAAAATGTATCCCAATATATGGAAATGATGTTCACACATCTTACCAAAAATCAAGATTCTATCACTACATTTTGTAGAATAATAGAATAATAATTAAAACTAAATATGTAAAAAGAAGATGATAGATGAACCTAAAAATTAAATTTATAGAATGGGGCCTATACTCCAAAATCTCAAATTAGAGGATTTGAATCAATATAAGGGGTTGATAAGTTTTATTTTATGATTAATGATAACAAACTGACCTAATTTTTGTTCTAAAATAGAGCTTAAATATTTTAATCTACCTCAGATATTTCTCTCTAGAACTCAACCACACATATTATATTGAAAAACCCTAGAAATTATTCCTGATAAATAAAAATACATGACACATTTTGATTGGATACTGAAAATAATAAACCCTATAGTGAATATTTCCTAAAAATTGGAAAAAATTAATTTTTCTGAAAACACCAATTTTAATTGTGTGGGAACTAATTCTATGAATATCTGCAAGAATGGGAATGGGAGGATAAATAAAGTGAAAAATAATTTAATTAATGTGTCAAGTTGATGGTATTAATATCATTAAATTGTCATGGAATGAGTTGGAAGCATATTATTAAAAAGAAACCCACATTTCCATGATTTATTATTTTGGTTAATAATATTTTATATGTTCACATGTCCATTTTTGATTGGATTAAATGTAGGGGAATTGAATGATTAAATTTTTTCATATATTTCACCATATATTTTAACGATTTACTTCACATTTATTTAAGATTTTTATGGTATTTTTTACATATTTTTACTATATGATTATATATGTTTCTAATTGTGATAATATATTTATTAATTTTAATTAAATATTTTTATTTAATATAGGAAATATTTTTAAATCCATTCTTTTATATTACATTTTTATTTACAGAAATTTTGGGGATTATTTTTCTGAATTTTTAAATATTTATGGAATTTTTATATTTTCTATAAATGAATCTATGTTTCAGGTTAACGTGGGTAATTTATTCAAATTGTAATAATGATTTTATAAAATCATGCAATGTGTGTCATCAGGATTTACCATAATCAATGACACCCATTATGACAAATTCTATGGGCACAAATATTATTCATATTTCTTAATCATGAATTAAACCATGTAATATTGAACTACATAAGGAATAATGTCTATAAATAATAATATATATAATCATTCATATTCATATAAAGATAAATCCCATTTATTTAGAGAACACCCATATGACGGATAAACCTTAAGGATATGGGCCACTAGGTGAATCAATCCTTTTCAAATTTTAATAAAATTAAATATTTAAAAGGATTATTGGTCTTTAATGCCAATTTTTTTACTTCCACGTTAGAATTTATATTGTTAACAATAATTTACCATCTGGATATTATTTATTAAAATAAGTGAGAACTATGTAAACAAAAATCCTTTTATGAAAAAATAGATTTCATGTTAATATAAAATCTAAAAAAATAAGGTATGATTGAAAAATTTCAATATACATTGGATCTCAATGGTTTTGACCTCAATCTATTGAAGACTGAAACTAATCTGCTATAAGAAGTACAAGTGGTCAATGTAATAATGGAGTTAAAACTAGGATGTTATATCTATATTAATGTTATTTCTATGTTTCAATGATTTTATTTTATTTCATTTTCAATACTGTAAGGATTTATCCATCTCCTCTTATCTCAATTTCCATCATAATTGAGGCATAAAACATTGAGTAATTGGAGAAGGGGATTAATTCCATCTATATTTTCGATTATTCATAATTTTAATGAATTATTCTTGTTATTTTAATTTATAATTTAATATATTATGATATCATTAAATAATGAATCATATTGTGATTTATTTATTTCATCTTATTTTATTCAATGGATGAGATTCATTAATCTCCATTTACATGGATTAATGTTTGAATGATGGAATACACATGGAAAAGTGGTGAAGATAATAGTGATAGTTAGATTATGACTGAAGGGTAGTATAACATTATTCAAGGACATTGGAAATACACAGCTTAGTTGGTTTTTTCTTAGGTAATTTCAGAGCCTTTTTTTAACATCACAAAAAAGGAAGTATGAAATACCAATTTATTGTTTTTATTATGTTCATTCTCAAAATATCATTCATCCAAATGGTAGAAGGTGAAATAATTTGGGAACCGTATATAATTTAGTTTAATTTTTAGATTATTAATGTATTTGATGTGTTTTTCAGATATAACACTATGAGATTTTATGAATTATTATATATAAAAAATTAGATTTCATCAATATATTGTGATACATTCAAACTTGAGTAAAAATGAAGAATAATATAGTATAAAATTATATCATATTAATTAAATTATTTGGTTTCAAAATAAACATTTATTTATGAAAATTACTTCAATTACATATTTATATGATAAATTTATTAGCCAGTAATTCAATATAAATAAAAATGAAAATCATTTTATTTTAAAAGGGATTTTTTTAAACCATTATTTATGCAGTCAAAGTAATTTTTATTAATAACATATATATATATATAACATTTATAGAATTATTTTAAGGAAATTTATATATTATTTTTTCAATATATTTTTTTACAATTCATCGAATATATTTTCTAGAAATGAGATAAGAATAATAATCATGGCTTATTCTTAAAAGATATTTCTATAAAAATATATTTCTTGTTTCATTTTCCAGGTCATATTTACAATTATTTTAATCTACTTATATAGAATTAATACTAATAATTGGATATGAAAATTTGATGCATGATGTTAAAAATTGGTAATAGGTCTCTTTTTTAGGCATAATGAATTGAATTATTGGTATCATTTATTACCTACATAAAGGGTAAATCATGTTAGCTATATTTAAAACTACATGTTATATTCCCCATTTTATATAAAAAATAATATTTGTTGAATATTATTTGAACCATAAATCCATATGATCTATGTTTAGTTATTTATGTAACACATTACAATTAATATGACCAATATAATATTTAATGACATAAAAAAACTAATCTCTTACATTTTAATGACTCTTTTACCCTCACACTGGAATATAATATATTCTGAATGAATTTTAATGTTTACATTTACTTTAATGAAGTTATTTTCAGTATTTTAATTTATTTTGAATTTTTTTTATTATATATTTACCATATATTATTACACAACATCGACATTATATTTTTTTAATTAATAAAACAATAAACTAAATGATTTTTAAAATATATAATGTAATATTATTTTTGTGAGTTATAGTTGTCCACATATTTTAAGGATCAATTTCACATATTATTGATTTTTTAACTTATTATATTATAATTACATCCATTTCATGTTATCATTAAGGCCAAATTTAATTCGTAGTGTAAAATGACATTAATGATGTTTTTATAAAATAATTTATTATTAAAATATTTATGAATCATAAAAATATTTTTATAGGAAAATTATTAGATTATATAGTGTAAAATTTTAACCCTTTTCCATTAATGGGAAAAATTTTCCCTTGTAACTAAACATATAATGCATTAAAAGTAAAAATGATGTTACCACCATTAAGGTTATAATAATTTTATTATGTTTTTAAATCACATGATAAGTCTTTAAATAAAATACAAACATACCCAAATTCTATTGGATGATGTTATTTAAACCATATAATAACTTCTCTTTGAATATCATTCCATTTGGGATAATTTGTTTTCATAATAACAGACATATATTTTTAAAATTGTTGTAATTCCAAGAGTGTCCATTTCAACCATTATAAATGGAATCATCATCCATTTATTATTAAAATAATTTTTCACATCGTTGATCAACCGATTCCTAAAAATTACTCTTCAAAAAATCCATATCCATGTTATATATGTTTTATTCTTCCTCTTAGACTAACCCTGGGGTTTATTGAAGTAGATATAATTGATTTGTTTCAAAGAAAAGTTAATGGCCATAACTAATCACCATATTTTTAAATTCACATGTGAACTCCTATAAATTTATTGTATTTTTATTAAAAAGGTATATTCATTATCCATTATATATTAAATTATTATTATTTTTATTAAAACACCATTATCTATACACATTTCAATCAAACGAAAAATGATAATGTCGCTAAGGTGTATGTGTGGAGTACTGCCTCCAAGAAGGAATGCCATTCCTTTTTCATTTATGTGGATGCTAATAATGGTATATTTATTACATATATGTGATATATATATATATATATGTTATAGTAATTATTCTTTTTATTTTAGTTATTTTTTAACATTAATTCTTTTTATCCATTGAAATTGTCAATCAACATCTATGTGTATGTACAACCTACCATTTCCATGAATGGTGTAATTCATTTTCTATATATAAAATTTATGTATTACTATAAATAAATAAATAATGAATATATGTTATATTTGTATCATGATTAAAATTATTTAAATTATGGAACCACTATCCAAGAAAATCTATGAAAACAACTAATGAATACATAAAATCACATGGTATTATTTTATATTGATGATGAAAGTTCAATAAACACCACCAAGAGGATATTTTACATTTATTCCTTTAATATTGAATGGCCTCAATATTACAGAGTTCACTATAGGAACACTTTTGTTCTTCTTTCCTATAACTTTTGATTCTACTACTCAGCTCCAACCCTATTGTTTTCAACTCTACTAAAGCATATCATTCGTACTTCTACTACTGAGCTGGTTCACTTGCTCTAGTCTTGCCGAAATGATCTCATTAATACACAGTATTGGTTCCATATCCAAATATCCTTCACGTGAATCATCAATAAAATTATGGATTCCATGGAGACTCATCTAGACCACTTTTATAATACCATGAATTATTTTATGACTCTTAGGAATCTTAACATTCTTGGGAAATTCCAAAGACAGTTGGGTCCCATTAATGTTTTCTCAAAGGTACCTCTTCCAACATAGATTACAATCCATTATGTTGGTACATCATTGTAAAACCGAGGCCTTGAATGATGTATTGCGGTTTATAGAGATCTCACAGGCTGTTTTCTTGGATTATTAATTGATAAATGTGGTGTTTCATCCTCTCTTTAAGATGAAATGATCTATTTTGTTCATGTTGTTCACATTTCTCATCTGAAAGGCATGAATATCCACTGTCTGTAAAACAATTCAACCACTATGGTGCATGAAATTAATATTTTAGTAATACATCTTTCTTGGAAACTCACATATAAAAAGATGAAATGGATCTCTTCCATTTCAAATTTTTATTTTATCATCACTCATACTTAATGGGAAGCTAATGCGGCCATAGATGGGATTTCCACCAAAGGGGAAAATTGGGATCTCACCTTGTTCACTTATATTCATCATGACATTTTCTCTCATTATGTGAAATTTTTTAATAAAATTACTACTTTTAAAATAATATAGCCCTAATTTGTTTTAATAAATTTATCTTGGCCACTTTTCCAAGACATGAAAAAAACAACCAAACCAACAGAACTAAAATATACATGAAAAGTGATGTTTTTATTATCCAAAAACAAAATTTTATCAATTAAGAGTTAATAAATCAAGGATAAGAATATTATATAAAAATTAAATATTGTATTCTTTATATTATTATGTTTGTAAATTAAATTTATAAAAAAATTATCTTTATTATAAAATTGGTTCGCACCAGTAATATTTATTTTGGACCAAAAGTAATGGTTTATTTAATAATTTTATCATTATTAGAGAATTTTTTTGTTTGAGTCTCTGTTGGGGAGATTATTTTATTTTTTATCTTAAAAATAATATATTATATTCTACAGTAGTTATTTCAAGAAGGTACTAGTTTTCTATTCTTTTTACACAATTTATTTACTCAATATGTGGAAATAATGGTTTAATGGAATATCGGCCTTTATTCCTACTGGATCATGAATATTTCCATCCTAGTCCATATTTTCCACATAAATTGATAAATAATGTTCTTAAATACAGAATAATGATTTATAAAATAAAATTTTAACCATGTTTGACTTTTAATGAATTGTTTTAATTGACCCTTCTTAACAAATTATTACAAATTTATTTTTGGAAATTTAATATATGTGTGAAAGGTAGTTTTTTTATCATATAAGACATGAATGGTATTTACCTACAACCTAAGTGAATATTTATTACAAAAACAAATTTAATGATTAAAAGCATATTTTAAATTATAATATATTCCTCTATATTTGTGATTTATTAAGATTATAATAAATTTATTTTAATGTATAAAATATAATTTTCCCGTGATAATCTATAGTGATAATCTTAAAGTATTTGAACATATACCAAGTTAAATTGTTGATTATTTTTATTTTTTGAATATAATCTAATGGTACCATCCACCATAATTATATTAATATTTTATGATCAATTTTAGTTTGATACCTATAAACAATATGTATTATTGTTCTTCGAATATAGACATTTATTTATTTTCAATTCATATTAATTATGATGTGTGGTTTATTCATATGATGAATGCATTGGGCTTAAAAATTTATTGGTGTAGTTTAGAATTAAATTTCACCTCATTTTACTATTATGTATCATGTCAAAACCTAGATTGGATATTTTTTAGGCCATACCAATATTTTTATATGCCTTTTCATGAGGAATTAAAGACATTCATATTTTTCATCACACAAGGACTTGACTGTAAGTTTTAGATTTAAATAATTATGCATTTTACAATTATGAAATTAGATATTAATGACCATGTGTATATAAAAATAGTTATAATATCCATAATGAAATATTATATCTAAGGTGATTATATATATTTATTACATTTTTATTATTTATTACAACAATACTGTCAATAAATTTTTAGTTTCCATTGTACACATACCCTTACTGAGCATCTGCGATCATTCTATTCCAATGTTTCTTTTAAGAATTAGTCCAAGATGTGTATTATTACATATACTGAGGGATATGTTAAATTTGATAGTTTCATTATCATGAAATATATAGTGTCTTAATTTATTTTTCTGAATTTAATAGTGGATTTAATATGTTATCTAGTTTTCCTATAATAATAATGTTTTAGTTAATTTAGGGTATGAATTCTTTTATCTAATACCAATTTAATAATGTAAACAACAAATTTTTGATTCTATGTTTGGTGTCATTATAGTTGATCTCCTAAAAATAATAGTATAATAATTCAGAACTATATTTTGGAAATCAAATCTTTTATAATATAACCATGTCACTAATATTGTAAATATGTTTATATATATATATGATAACATCATAATGTTTTTATATAGTATAGTGTAGTTTTCTTTCCTAGAAATGAATCCTTATCTCGATAATACAATTCGACTGGGTTTTGTTACAATATCATCCTTGGGTTATAACCCCAAAAAGTGTCGATCAGTTATATCTTTATCATTCTTCCAGTTCATGGTGAGAGTGATATTATTAAAAAGAATTTTTTAACACATCACGGAATATATTTTATTGCTAATTCACATTTTTTTACATTTTATTAGTAATGATTTGAATATATTTTATGATTTGGGAATATTCCCAAGGAAATAATGTTTATGATTCTATGATTAGTTAACCACAAATTTTCGAATTTATGTTATGTGGTTTACTAGTTTTTAAATTACACATATGGTAATTAATGATATGATCTAATATATTTTATCCCATTGTTTAGAAATATAATACAATAGAAGGAAAGGTGATTGTGTCAATACACCTAACCATATATTTATTTCCCTCATATAAAAGATAATGACTGTGTAGATGCATTTGTAGCTAGTGATGAGTAATTTATAACTATTTTCATGCAGATGATTCAGGATATAACCCCTAACCTTGAACATATATAGATTCCCTCTAATACAAAATTTGGTTTAATATTTTTTACCAGTTCATGCATCAGCAACCTCTAAAATTCTATTTTACTAAAAATATATTATCAATTAGGAAATGCATATCATACAAAGAAATGATATTTATATCTTTCAGAAGTAATGCATTTGGGAAGATTGTCATGGATGTTTATCATATCTCATCGGTTGGGAATCAAGAGTTTCCATTATTTGATAATAGTAAGGATTATGAGGACATTGATATCATAAATGGGACTGAATTTAAAAATATTCATATTAAAAAAATTCCTTCCAAACAATGAGTATATATGTATAGAAAATTATTGGGTTTAGGAAAATGTATATCGGAAAATAATTATATTTTTAATGATAAACTCACTATGTTATAAATTTATACTATAGACTATATAATTAATCTATATAGCTTGATTGAAAATTCATTTTATAGGATAATTGCAATCCTTTGAAGTGAACTAGTCTTTAAATAATTCACATCATCTGGATATATAGTATCTTATTCTATCATGATAGATAAAACATTAACCACGTCTTATTTCTTCTAATGAGAGACATAGATGAAAGGGATTAAAGATAAAATAATGGATAATTGGAATACAATAATGATAAAGATTCCAAAATGTGATACTTGTGAAAGGATACACCGTGATATATGAATAAAATTAAAATTATTTTTCCTAATATATAGATAAATAGGACATTATGAAAATTAATACATGGGTATGGGAACATCCGTCAATGAAAACTAATTTACCTACAAAGATATGTGGAGCCATTCCAAGAAAGGCCCCAAACTATAAAGAATCAAACCACCAAATTAAAAAGGATGGAAGGATATCTTCATGAAATTATTTAAGCTGAATTGGAAGTTAATAGAAATTTTTTTAACGGTAAAAGTATCATCCCATATAGGACTGAGAATATTTTATTTTATTCCAGTTCTACGCACAAGTTTATATATAAATACTTTTCTAAGGGTGTCACATCACAAAATAATTGATTATGTTTTGTTTTAATGGTTAAAACAAATAATTTAATGATTATAATCTTTCCAGTCTCTTACTCTTCTATGATAAACATTGGTTGGAATAAAATTCCTAGGTATCGTTATATTATTCCTGTCGATTAATTTTTCATATTTTTTACAATGGATTGGATTTCTCTGTCTAGATCCCTTGTCAATATTTAAGTAATGCATCTAACATTTGATATTTCAAATCGTCCATTGATCAATTATTTGAGTGATGATAAACTAGAAAACTTAATTGAAATTACTTCCATCATATGAGGTTTTTTGTTTATTCATGAGGCATAATTAACTCAAGTGGTTGGGGATAAACTCAAAAAAAATTATAAATATTGTTTGGGAATATAATGATGTATTTTAGAAGAATACTCCTCTAATTCCCCTAAATCATCCAGTTGAGTTTTCAAAAGAACTAGCACGTTGTGTAATTTACCATTTCAAATAATCCATATAGAATTTAACTATTTTAGTTGTAATAATTAAATTATAAACTCTAAGAGAACCAAGATGAGGGCGTAATTTGGCCACATGATTCACCATGGAGTTAACTTGTTCTTTTTTTACGATGAATAATGAGACAATGTTTTATATCATTGATTATCGAGATCAAAACCATATCTCTATTAAGGATAAACTATAATCTACCTCATATCGAACATCTGTTTGATAAATTTAGAGGAGCCCTATATTTTTCCAAAATATATATTCAATAAAGATATAATTTTTTATTGATATAGAAGGAGGATAAACCCAATTATGTCTTCCATGTGAGTTATATTCATTATTAATTCAATGTGATTCTATTTTGTCATTCCTATTCTTTTACAATCATCAAGGGGTTTATTTAATATGGTCTTTAAGGATTACCTTAATAAGTTAGTGGTAGTCGTTATAGAATATATTAATGAATATTGAATGAGTAATGAATATGTTGAAGATGGTTTTAGAATTATTCTTCGGTCCCTAAGTAAAAATAATTTTAATGAGAAATTTAATAAATGCTATGTTTAGCTATAAAAAATATCATTTTGGGGACATATAAACAAATGAAAGTATATATCAGTAGATGCTTAAAATTCATAATTCATTGATTAATGACCTATAATTACCGTGGTAGAAAATAACCATAGTTCTCATATGTTTTTTGGATACTACATATATATTTTTTGATATTTCTCACAACTGTGTAATCAAATATATGATTTTACATGAAAGGGTTTATGCTATTAAGTATGGATGAATGTGGAAGAGTATATCAAATAATTGAAGATAAGGATTGTAATTGATCATTTGGTCACAAAACCCTTCAATGTAGATGGATTTTATATTCTATATGTATGAATTGATGAAGGTATTGGGATGTATTCTCATGATGAAAGATATTATTATAGATTATGAATAAAGAAATTAAGGTTTCATGAGAAAAATTTCCCAACTCATGATTTAGAGTTATTTGTTGTAATTTCTAAATTAAATACATGAAAAAATATTTTTTTAATGAAAAATTTGATATATACACAGATCAAAAAATATATATATATACTAACCAAAAAATATATGATTATGCGACGGGGAATATTATTGGAGTTGATTTAAGATTATGAGTACTCAATAAATTACAACCAATGGAGACTTAACTAGGTGGGCTATAATTTGAGTCAAAAGCGTTATAAAGGATTATCCATTATTAAGGTAAAAAAAGACCTATTTTTTATGGATTCTAAAATTATGAATCTAAAAATCATAATGGAAGGGGAGAAATTTTAACCTCCAAAAATATGTGATCATTCATCTATCCTTGTGGGGATTAAATAGTTGTAGAAGGGTGTTGTGGAACTATAAAACAAGGTAATAAATGTCTCAATGTTTAAAATTTATTATAATGGAATAATAATTATTCCAATATATATTTTGTGTCATTTACATTACATATATAAATAAATTACAATTAGATTAGGCCCATATTTCATAATTCTCTATTCATCATAGATGTAAAAAATTTATAGTGATCTGATGGATTTTTTTTTTGAGAAAACAAGTATCAGGAAATTTATGACTATGAATAATTGTGGTTATTATAATAGGATGTTAATGCTGGAAAATTAAATTCATAGGTTATGTTACAACTATTATCCATACTTGAATAGAAAAGAAAAAAATATCTCCATGGATTTATTCGTTTAAATCCTCAAAACATATAATTTCTATAATGTTATTTAGGTTTTATTTGATCACCTTAAAAATTTATTAAACTTCATCTAAATGAATATTATTAAATTGATAAAATTATTATAATATAAAATAATGAATTTATAAGCATTAATGGAGTTCCTCATTCTATTATATAGGATCGCGACTGAAGTTTACCTCCATGTTATAGAAAATAATTCAGAACACTTTTGATATTGAGGTGATTTCCTATCATCATGGATGGCCTATATGATAGAAAAATTAAAACCATAGAGTATATATTGAGATTATTTTAAATAGTTTTTAAAGGTATCATTGATCAATAACTTTCTTTAGTAATGTTTTTTTAGCAATATCATTCATCTGACAATTTATGTAGATCATTATGAATCACACTATCGATATAAGTTTATAACTACGACCTAATGGGATGAAGCAGCATAAAGAAATATATAGTTATCTAATCAAAAAAGATGAAATTGGATACAAATTAATACACATTTAATGGAACATCAATTAAGCTCAATATTTATAGAAATGAAATGCTAATAACAATCAAAGAGTTTTGGAGTTAAATATTCTTGAGTATGATTTTCATAATATTTATATATAGAATAATTTTATGAGATTCAACAGGAACGGAATTTTGAGGCGTAGGTATACTGGCCCCCTTGGACATTATTGATCGTGTAGGGATAATATCTTATTGTTTTGTGCTTTAACCGAGGGTCTCCCGAGATTACAATGTGTTACATGTGTCTCAATTTGGGAAGTCTATTCTTGATACATCACATGTGATGTGATAATTATATACATCAAATTTTATGCATGCAGATTTATTTCTATCAAAAAATAATTTCATCGCATTTGGAGCATTTATTAAAAAATAAATTTTTAATAATAATAAAGATTGAATTTTGAATGTAGATTTTATATATTTATTCCTGAATTACAATTTGGTAAATAGGCCTATTTAATTTTTAATAATTATGAATATTAAATTTAGAAAAATTTATGACCTCCAAGAAGAGGATATTTGTTTAACTTTGGTAAAAAGTAATTGATAAGGAAACTAATTTAATCATAATTCTTATCAGATGAAATAAATTCTACCTATATCTCATTATTCTAAAAAAATATTTTTTTAACAATGATTTTTCCATGAAAATTATATATAAAATATTTAACGTAAATAAATATTACAAATTCATTTCTTATTTATTCAAAAATAGTAAAAATATTTTAAAAAATGAATCTTAATGGTTACCTTGAGAATAATGAATTTTTTAAATGATGTTAATTAATTTATAATTTTTATTTGTTATGTAGTTACCTTAAATTCTTACACAATACCAACATAATGTTTCTTCAATTAATAAGAAAATAAAATAAATTATTATAAAAATATTTATAGTAATATAATTGCAATGATTTATAGTTTTATGAAAATTTATTTATTAATATAATATAATATACAAATGATAAAATATTTTATTCAAACTACATCTTTTTTTATTGACATTAAATTAAAATTTAATTAATTATGTAAAAATTTAGATTATTTATATTTTAGGAAAACCATATTTTATTAAATTATATGAATAAATAAATATGATATGTTTGGGAAATTATAGTCAATAATTACACCCTAATGACATTTAGGATCTATTTATCAACTTATATGTAAAATAAAAAACCCTAAATATGAAAAATTTATTACACTGGTTAAGGATAATATATGTCAACTAAAGGGATAACCCAAATTATTAGGATCCCAATACCGTGTAATTTTTTCCAAATTTAATTTATAAATGATATTCTAACCATATAAAACATTATATAAAAATATTTATCTATTTTTAATCACATTTCTCAACAATAAATGAATTAAATTTTAATCTTTTTTAAAACCAAGTGTATTATTTCAATCACTAATAAAAATAAATTGCTTACCTATATTATGGACACTACTTTTAGCTACATATATATCGACTAATACATGCTATTTCCCTTATTTAAAATCATTTACATCATTTTAAATGTTATGTTCCTCCAAGAAGTCAATCCATTGGGTACTTATTTGGACATCTATATCACTTCATTCAAATAAGAGGCAATCAAGTTAACTAATCAATTTCATTTTTAGTTATTAATTAATATCACATAAATATATTTTATTTGTCCTAAAATAAAAATATATATATCCTAAACATATTAAAATTGTATTATGATTATAAAAACGCCATTATCCATCTTCATTTCCATTAAACGAAAATTGAAAATCTCCCCCGTGCGTACAAGGGATTGCAACCTCTAAATAGTGATTAGATTCATGTTTTAAATAATATTTAATGTAGTAAAGGTATAATTAAGAAATATATAAGATTTATATATGTCTTAAAAAACAACTATTCAATAATTATTAATTATTATCTACATTTCTTTAACTTCATCCTGTTAAAAATGAAAACAGTGTTTGTGCGTATCTACAACCTACAATCTATGTGAATTATATTAATCATTTTATTATTTATACATTATATTGAATAAAATAAATAACTTTATAAGGAATATATATTATATTAAAAAAATTATTATCATTCTGGGGATTATAGAACAATGATTCAACTATTAGGAAAAAAACTATTGAAAAAATACTTGAAAATGTAAGCCGATATTACATTGAATAGTTATTTCCAAAACAAATTCTAAATAATAATTTGATAAAATATTATAACAATATAATATATTATATTATATATATATTTTTTGTATGTATGATTTAAAAATATATTTATAATAAAACCTTATTTAATATACATAATTATAAAACACGTACGATGGATGTCAATCATTAGGTAACTGTTCATTTATAAATGTCACCATTATTCAGGATTGTTTATTTATGTCTCTATTGGTGGAATAATTTGATATTTTATTCTTAAACCAAACATATTTTCTTCAACACTGGTTATTTGTTGAAATTGAATTTATTCATTTATTTTTCCACTTTTATGTACTCATGATAGAAAAATAATGTTTTTTTTAAAAAAAACTAGCCTTTTCTATTCCATTAAGAATCATTCCCATACTACTCAATATTTAATTGAAAATGTCTAAAAAAATTCTTATTGTATACTAAAATGAGTAATTAAATTTATTTTTAGGATTTTTAAAATATAAAATATGTTTTAAAGGTATCATCCTTCCATTTTTTAATGTGGTACTTTTTCGATTTTTAAAATAGTCTGAAAGGGTATGTTTTAACAAACACATCATGAACACAATTTTCTCCAATAATTACCAATCATTTTTAATATATTCATTTATATTCATATATAGTTATTTTCAAATTAAATATGTTCCTCAATGTTTTCTAATTTATTTAGATTATCAATAAGTGCTTTCAATCTGAAAAATAACTCATCAGGATATTTTCCCGTGATCTTTTGAACGTTTTTTCGTTTATTTAAGAATCATTTTTTCAATATTATTATTTAATAAAGATAGATAATAATGATACCATACATTATATTTATTTGGATCATTTATGATTTGATAGATATGGGAATGTATATATATTACATATTATAGTTCATCCAATAAAGACATTTATTAACTTTTATGGATTTTTGATAAAGGTGTGTTGTTTATTCTTATTTATAATGAATTTTAAATATTGATTTATTGGTTGGAGAAGAATTACATATCCCCTTTTTATATTTGTAGGTACCATAGGGAAAATATTATTGTGTAATATGATGATCCCTTACCCATTTATATAGTTGTCATTCCACGATGTCCTGAATTTATTTTTTGAAATCATGGAATGATGCCTCAATAATATTGATTTGATATACCTATTTATGAATTTCATCATTTTGAAATCATTTATTGATGATCACATAATTATTTGAATAGTTATGATATTAATGGATATGTTCCTATAACATTCATGTTGCCTTGAATTGTAAATTTTCCACATTATCTATGTCCTTGTTCGGTCAAAAAGCATTAGAAATAGTTTTATGGAATTTCCTATGGGTTTTAGGAATGGTGAATGTCGTGTACTTTATGTGAACGATGTGCATATAGAGCTGGTCTTAGGTTGTGAATAGTGTAGTCACACCATTTGTTGGTACACTCTATTTACTTTATTTACATGTTGCGTAGGTGATAAATATCAATTTTTTAACCTGAGGCGATGGGGTTTTCTGCGTAATTTTCCAGCATGGCCTAAACATCATGACCCCATGTTACATATCGTGACATACCCAGTGTCTTTATTAATGTCCCATGTTTGGTTGTTTCAATTGATCATTTTTATTTTGGGCTTCATGGATCTTGACCTATATAAGTTTTATTGTATTTTTGAAAGACTCATCTCCTTCTAGATCAAACCAAATGGCTTGGGATCTTTATAATTCTTGTGGTATTATTTCCATGTAAGTTTTCCACCTCATTATTCAGGTTACATTCTCTGTATCCTCTTGTGTTTTCAATGGATCATCTTGTTATTGATGGATACATGACATGTGGTGTAGGATCTTTTCACTAGGTAGAGTTTCAAGGTATTCAACACGATCATTCCCATTGACATCTGTCGTTTCTAGAGTCATTATTTGGAAAAGAGGAATGTGGTTCCATCCAGATTTTTCAAATCAATTGGAATCGAAATGTTTGATTTATTTATATCACTCGTTTAAATTAAATTTCTTAATCATGATATCAATTTATTTGACAAAATCCAAATTCCATTGAATTGGAATATTTGAAATAGTTTGGAATAGAAATTTAGAAAACCCCCAATTATAATGAATTTTGGTTGTTTTAATGGAAATTGGATGATATAAATTTTTTAATTCAAATTAGGAATTTGATGGAAATGTTTTAAATTAAAATTTTGACATTATTTGTAGAAATTAATTTCAAAAAGGATAGAATTAGTATTGAATGGATTTCAAACTCATGAAAATGGATTAAAATTAGTTTATAGTAACCTTGTGGTTTTAACTTGTAAAAAAAGAATATTTTTTAATAAAATATTTTTTGGTATTAAAGGCAAAGAAATTGGAATTTTTTAAATTGAAGAATGGAATTGATCAGAATTTAAGAAGACTTAAAATAGATCCCAGATCATGTAAGCGTGAATACACTCCTTAGGTAGTTAGTGAGTTATTTTGATACACTTTATCCTTTGAAAACATTCTAAAACATAATTTTTGAGGGTCACATTATTGATGGGATGGTGATGATTATTTTTTCCAGTTTCGTAAGGATGTGTGTATAGACATTTTTTTGAGTTCACATTGTGTGGAATACTATAAATGGTTAAGACTATCATATCATTTAGTAGCCGAACATGTTTCTCGCTTGTGTATTAATAAATGAGATATAAATGAATTCCAATGTTGGTTGGATGTACATTACATGCATATTAAATGTATATAAATTTTTTTATATAAATTATTTACTTAACACATTGTTTTAAAAATATTACATCTTGTGTAAAGTCAATCATCTGCTTTAAATAAATTTATATCATATCAAAATTGATTAGCATGTTTTGTTTATATATCCTATTGAATTAACAAACCTATTTATTTTAAAAATTGAAATATTATTTTCGGATAATTCATATATGGTATTGGTTATGGAATCCTAGGTGGTATCCTCCTGGGCTTTGGCTCACACCCTTCTTTTTTCCTTCAGGTGTTTGTAGACTTTCTCATTCAAGGCTAGAGCAAATGTATGAGTTCATATATATGTGGATCTAGTTGTTGAGCATTGGATGTGCTATGTTATGTTCTTAGGGTCCTTGAGGATATATTTCGGTTATGTACATTGTGTTTCAGAAATTTTTCTTTTATGACTCTCTATATTCTAGTACTTTTACTCATAGTGGAGTTCTCATTTGGATATGAATATTTTATTTAATCGTTTTCTTCTGCATTCGAATAGAAAAAATTGGTCCCACTTGTATGGTGTATGATGCTAGGTTATAGTATCCAACTTGGGGGGATCAGGAACATCGTTCTGGTCCCGTCTGGGTCAGATCGGTTATCGGGTTACAAGGGTACTCGAGCTGGTTTCTGACAAATTTTTATCATAGTAGGTTGTTGATCATACTTTTTTCATGAAGTCGGTATGAATTTCTTGAAATATTTTCTGGACATAAGAGGTATTTACAATTGAGTGCCCAGCCAGATGTCACCACAATGAACCTTTAGTCTCCTGGGTTGGTTTGGGAATGATGTCTGGTGGAATTATTATAGTATTTTCCTTAATAAAATTTGGATATGTTGAAATCCAAACCTTGTTTTAACCTTTTTTTGGGAATATTTTCCCTTTACACTCAGATAGAGTGTTAATAAAATGTTCACCATTTTTCATATGATGTTGTGTAGGATCATGAATTCTATGAGAGGTGTGAATCAGATACATGAAATGGATAATGTTGAACCATAGTTGGAAAATCATGATGTCGACATGAATCTGGTTGAAGTAATTGTGTGCAATATCCAATCTCAAGGACAGGAACCACCTATGGTTTCCAATCAAGATCCTACTATGGATCCTTAGGGGGATGTTCTTTGAAGTCTTTCTCTAGAGTTCCTTCACTATAATCCACTAGAATTCAAAGCCTCCAACGATCCTCAAATTGATGAGGAATCGATGGGAATTATTGAACTTGTGTTTGAGTTCGTAGAGACACCAGAAGTGATCTTAGTGAATTGTGCCACCTTTTTGCTGGAGGGACCGAGTAGGAGATGGTGCGACACGACAATTAAAACACATAAACATAATATCATAGACTGTAAAAACAACAAGGTTCTTTTCACCAATTAATTATTTCTACAGTCTGTGGTGTTGCCTAATGTTGTAGTGTTTTCCATGGCCGAACAAATCGACAAAAACGTGACTGAGTATTAGAATCTCTTTTTAGAGATACTATAGATTTCTCATGATATTATATCTAATGAGATTATAAAGTATTAATGGATAGAGTTTCAACATTGATCAGATATATGATCATAGTTTTTCATATTTATGTTTCCCACTTATGTTAATGTGATCGATAGGGCGATGATGGTGGTGATGGACATGGCTTCAAATTCCGGTTTGAAGGTAGTTCTTTTTTCTCCTAGTTGAAGTGTTTTTTCCTTCAATGTAAAATGGATGTGTGATGATCCTCATTGATGTTCTTGTCAATATACACATTCCATAAAACCTATAGCTCTAGGAGGAAGTTAGTTGACATGTAATGAGTGTGGAAATCTAGAAAATTCTAAGACGGTTTTTACTAAAGCACCCATGAACTATATCTCATGCAGATGTTAATGACACATTCAAAGGGTTCCAGCCATAGGCATCCTTGTACATGCAGTGGAAGAGTCTCCAGAGGAAGGGGACACAGGTCCAGCGACTATGAGATGTACAATTACCATTTCTTCAGCATTATTGAAAAATATTTTTGACACTATTACATCTCAAACTTTTATTTCAACCCATATTTTTAACCTCATTAATATTCATATGAAGAAACTATCTTCTGAAATGGATATTTTTACACCCCTTAGTATAACGAGATAGAAGATTATCCTAATTATTGCATGTGTCTTATCTCTATTAGAAGTCAAGATATCTGGGAGTTTTCTAGTTCCTAATATGAAATATCTTGATGTCATATTCAGATGGATTGGCTCATTTCCACCAATACCAAATTGAGTTTTATCTTTGACAGGTCTACTTTACTACCCCTAGTGGGGTTCCCTTGGTTTTCATGGATAACGGGACACAAGGTTGAGTAGAATAAGACCATCTTATCAAGATTTGGGGAATATGATATAAGTTTTTGAATATGAATCGGTGATAGTTCCAAGGTTTGGTGATCATCTTCTATTTTTCACTATGTCTTCTGATGTGTTTCATTCGGATTTCTCTAGTCTTCCACAGGTGAGATAGGACTAGAATTCTATTGACATAAAGCCCAAAAAAATTCTGGTCTCTATCCCCTCTTACCACATGGTACCAGTTCAGAAGAAAGAGTTTATGTCTTAGTTGGGTGAACATCTTGAGAAATGATTCATTTTTTCAAGTGTGTCACCTTTGTCAAGAACGATTCTCTTTTTATAAAGGAAAATGGTTCCCTTTCCTAATGTTGTAATTATCTAATTCTCAAACAAGTAATGATAAAGAACAAATATCTATTGTCAAAGATTGATGATATATTTCATCAGATAAAATGGGTGAAGTGGTTTTCAAAGATCTATCTTTGATCTGGTTACCATCATTTGAGGTTAAAAGAATCTAACATTATAATAACCGACATTCAGATATATTATAAGAAAATTAAGTACCATACTAATCTCTTTGGTTTGAAAAATGCGCATAAATATTTCATGGTTATAATTAATTAGATTTTACATGAGTATATTTATTTTATTTTTGTATTCCATTTGGACGAAATTCTGGTCTACTCCAAATCTGAGGAGGATCATGTGCAACATGTAAGAATATATCTGAACAAACTATGAAAACACTCCCTTTATTCCATGCTTTCCAAGTGTGATTTTGAGATTTGTGAAGTGAAATTCTTGTGACATGTGGGGTTTGAATAGGCTGCCTCAGTTGATCTTGAGAAGGTGTACAATTTTATGACGTGGTAGAAACTACTAAATATCTACCAGATTGGAGCTTCACGGGCTTGGCAAGATATTTCCCATGAATAGTGAAAGAAATATCGATGTTGGATTCTCCAATGACTACTCTAACTCAGAAGGGGGTGTCGTTTTTGTTGGATGATAACTTTTATAGTTCATTGGTTGAACTAAAATGTATATTGACAATCAAACTAATGTTATCTCTTCCAAAAGCTGGGTAGTTCTATGTGGTTATTTGTGATGCATCAAGTTATGGCTTTGGATACATTCTTGTACAGGGTGATCATGTAGAAGCATACATATCTTCTCATCATAGGCCACATGAGACGAATTATCCTAGACATTATAAGGATCATTCAGATGTGATGTAGGAACTTAAAAGATGGGAGTATTTCCTTTCTGGAGAAAGGATTAAGGTGTATTCAGACTACAAACTCTTGAGTTATATCTTCTCAAAAAAATGATTTGATTATTCGATATATGTACTAGGTTGATTATCGATAGCCTTTCTAAATTTAAATCACCAATACCTTGGGGAAATGTAATGTTTTTTATGATTCTTTGACTATGAAACATCAGTCCCATGAAGAGAAAAAACTTCAAAAGATTTGAATTTGATTTCTCTGTTTAAAAAATTACATATTGGAGTTCAAGAGAAATGGGATGATGTTTCGTTATCCTGTGTGCAGTTGATTTCCAATTTTCTTCAGATTCTTCTTCATGACCAAGAGGTTGATGATGAATTTTCTAGCCTTAGAGATTAATTTTATGGTTGGGATACAGTTGCATTGTGGTCGTATCCAAAGAGGGTGTTGGATGATATTGTAACTTCATCGGTGTTCCATTAACAGTAAGAAATTGAGTGATGGGTTATTACTATAATTATCCATGGGTTGTGCACCGAGGAACCACTAAAATGTTTTATGAGATGAGGTAATAGTTTTGGGGGCCATGCAAGATATGACACATTGTTGAGATTGTCTCTTATTTTTTTATGTGCCAATAGGAGAAAGACGAGCACCATAAAACTTAAGGTTTTCATCAGCCACATCTAATCCCTAATTAGAAATGGTGTGAGATATCTATGGAATTTTTGGATGTGTTTCCCCAAACCCAGAGAAATAATAATTTAATATGGGTTTTGATCGATAATATTACCATGCCGGCTCACATTATACCCATTCAATATACAACCAAAGTTGGGGAGTCAGGTAATATCTATGTGAATGAGATTTTTCATTTTCACAGAGTTCCGTATTCTATAGTATTCAATAGGGATCATAAGATCACTTCTCACTTTTGGAGTGGACATAATGTGGAACTTGGTTTTTCTGTCCATTTGAGAATGGCCGACCATCCCCAGTCAGATGTCCTGAAATAAAGAGTTGTACATATTCTTGAGGATATCCTTCTTACCTATGTTCTCGACTTCAGTGTGGCATGAGATTATCACATTGGGTTGTTTATGTTGTATTATAACCACCATTATCGGTCCATAATCTGAATGGAAACTTTTGAGGCATTGAATGGCCAACCTTGTGAATCTCTTTTGTGTTGGTATGAGTTCAGTGAAAGTTCTTTGGTTGGGCCATGCATTCTGTTGGAGATGACAAAAAATATTCAGTTAGTTCTTCAATGCATGTTGACATAATAATTTCGATATAACTCTTATGTTGATCGATGTCATAGAGAATTGGAGTTTTTAGTTTTTTATCACTTTTTATTAAAGTTATAACCCTGGTTGGGTCATCGACATCTTGGGAATAAAGGGAAGCTTCCACCATGCTTTGTGGGACCTATATTGGTTTTTGAGAAAGTGTGGAATGTTGTATACCACTTGGAACATCCCCCACCTCAATCATCGATAAATAAAATGTTCCATATATCACAGTTATGAAACTATCTATCTAATTCATCTCATGTTTTGATTTGGAGTGTTTATCAGATCAATCCTCATTTATCATTTCCTGAAAACCCAGTCCTAAGAGTTGATTTAGATAAAAAGGTACTTCATGGGAATATTACACTTTTATTTTTTGTTCAAAGGAAGAAAGGTTCTGATTCTCATGAGATGTGGGGGAGGGAGGCAATGATTAGAGAGAAGTGGTTGCATCTCTTTGGCAGGGTGGATTCTTCATATGATTTCTAGTGGGATAATGTTTTAATGGTGTGGAGTTTCTAACATTTTGTTACATTTAATAAGTTATTTTTAACTTTTTCTATGTACATTTTTTGTGAAATTCATTAAAAATTATTTTCTAGGATTTTCTTCTAGTTTTAGGATAGGAACATGTTGTATACCTTATGTATACGTCATGTACATAGAACTGGTCTCAAGGAATCAATGGGGCGGTCACATCATGATTTGGTACACATCGTCTACCTAAAGTACACAGAATGTAGGTGATAAATATCAAATTTGTACCAAGATGTGATCGGTTTTTTAGAATACTTTTCCACTATATCCTACACATCGTGACCCCAATGTACACCTCGGGACGTGGTCCACACCCATCTAAAAGTAATGCTTTTTTCATTTTGCTCGGTAATTTTTATTCTAGGAACCATGGCTCTTGACCTAGAGAAGATTTGATGTGTTTTTTGAGATACTCAACTCCTTCTAAATCGAAACTAATGGCTTGGGATATTCATTATTCATAGGGTGTGATTCCAAAGTTAATTTTCCCCCTCATTATTCAAGTTTCTCTCTTCTTATCCTATTTGATTTTAAATGGATCACAATGGGATTGATGTATCCTGGTCTTGTGGTGTTGTAGTAATCCACTATGTAGATTTTTGAGGTATTATGCAACATAACTCTCATTTTTCGGTGTCGTTGTTAGTATAATTATTCGAAAAACAGGAATGTGGTTTCATCCATATTTTTCAAATCGATTGCCATAAAATTTAATGATTTATTTCTATCACTGCTTTAAATTTAATTGCTTAATATTGATTTCAATTCTTTGATAAAACCCCAATTCAAATTTATTGGAGGACTTGGAATTGTTAGTAATGGATATTTGGAAAACCCCTAATTCCATTGAATGGTTGCGGGATTATGGAAATTGGATGCTTTAAATATTTTAATATAAAATATGGATTTGATGGAAATGAATTCAATTAAATTGATGAATTTAATTAGGGATATTAATTTAAAAAAGGATGGAATTAGTTTTGAATGTATTTCAAACTCATGAAAATGGATTTATATAATTCAATAGAAACACAGTTATTTTATCATGTGAAAAAGCTTGTTTTTTATGAATACATTTTTCAGTTTTAAATGGAATGAAATTTGAAATTATTAAATAGAAGATTGGGTTTGATCGTATTTTAAGTATTATTAAAATACTTCTCCCATCATGTAATAGTGAATGAAATCCTTATTTTGTTAGAGAGTTATAGGGATACACACTACACTATGACATCATTCTAAAACATACTTATAGTGTGTCACATCCCTGATGAGTTGGTGGCATGTATCTTTTGTCTAGGGCAAAAGGGACATGTGTATAAAAAGTTTTCTGAGTTTACATATATATTGTGGGATCCTATAACTGGTAAATACTCTCATAAAATTTGGTAAATGACCATTTTGATCACATGTATATTTATATTTGAGATAAAATTTCATGCCAATGTTTATTGGAACTAATTTACATGCATCCAGAATTTATATAAATTTGTTTTGTATAAATTCGTTAAAAAAAATCCATTGTTTTATTAATATTACATCTCGCGTAACGTCATGAATGTTCTTTAAATGAATTTTCCATCATATCGAAACTGTTTTTCATGTTTTGTTTAAATATTCATTGAATTTCCAAAACTTTTAATTTTAAAAATTGGAATATTTTTTGGATAATATAAGTTTATAATCTTCTATTTAATCCTTGGTGGAATCCTACTGTGCTTAGTCTTACACCCTACTTTCCCATCTTATGTTTTTAAACATTATACTTCTTATCTTGATCAAATGAAAAGGATATCTTGTAGGTGGATCCGGCTGTTGAGCTTTGGACATGGTGAGTTATGTCCTTAGAGACCTTGGGGATTTTTCCTGTTTAGTACTTTGGGTTTTAGTACTTAGGATTTTATGCCTTTCTAAATTATGGTACTTTTAATCCATGTGGTGTTCTCCTTTTGATATACACACTGTCTTTCATATTTCTCTTCTTTATTCATATGGAATAAATCGTTCCCACTTCTATGATATATGATTCCAGGTTCTTGTCCCTAGCATGTGGGGATCAAGAATGCCCTTTGAGTCATGTTATGTTCTTCTTGTTTATCTAGCAACCAGGGTACCCAAGCAGGTTCATGATAGTTTTAATCTAATTTTATTAATTATATAAAATCAATTTTTATCATTGAATCATTTCAAAATATTCATTTGTTATTAGCATCAAATTTGTGCTTACCCATATGACTCATTTGAGGATACCACTTTCTTAGGGTTCTCTTACATGGGATTCCATGATGTTTTTTATGATGGTAATAGAGTGATATTGTGAACATAATAATTCTGTTCTAAAATAAAATATTATGTTGAATTTTATGTCTTCAAATGAATTGTGAGATTCATGATTGTATATTTTTTTCCAATATTACTATCATATTAATTCATTTTGAGTTGTGATTTCTTTTTTATAGTTTGAATGTAATAATTTCACCACCAACATTATGAAATACGGGTTTGGGTCTTTACAATAGCATTATAGGAGGATTAATAACCCTGACCCAGTCACATTGTCATCATATAAATTTTCCCCTCTAGATTATTTGAATTTTTCTTATTTTAATAATGGAAAACAAAACAAAAAACCCCATTATGTGAATTTAGTGGGAACCAATTTTGAAACACTCCCCTATGCCGACATCATTATTTTATCATTATTTTTATATTTATCTAAGGAAGTATTTTTAATTTTCACACCCTTTGAGAATATTATTGTCATTTTTCAAAAGGAGAGTTATTTATACCTATCAATTTAATCATATTTCATGATTAATTAATCTCATAATTATTTCTGAAGATAATCAAAAAATGTTTAATCCACCATGGAGGATGGTAGAAATTATATTTTATGGAATAATAAAGTTCACAAAATATCAAGATAAAACATAAAAAAATTTATTGAAAAAATCCATTCAAAATATTTAAACATAATATTAATGAATATTATATTTTTAAAATAATTATTTAAATTTGATAAAAAAACAATGTCAAACTAAAAAAATACCTTATTTTTGTCTCACCACACATAAAAGGATTTCCGAAAAAGATAGTTATTCATTGATACTATAAAAGACAAGAATAACTTTTATGTAATTTGAAACTGATGAAAAAACCGTGAATTTATAAATTAATTTAATACATTGAAAACCAAACCAAAATTTATAGTGTATTTGATGATGGTAGAGAAGGAATGGTGTTATTAAACATAGTAATTTGAATCTCTATCACTCATGTGTGTGGGATTGGGGAATGGATTCAACGGATGTAACATCATAAAATTTTAATACATAGGATTAATTATATAGTCATATTTAATGGTGACCACACTACAACATTGAATTGGATTTCCCCAGTTACATAATAAACATGGAATTTTAGTAATAAGTGGTTTGTCTGGGCCCCTAGAATATTTCCATAAAATACCTAATTGTTATTTAGGTGGTTGTGTAAAGTAAAATATAATTAATATTTTTATTAAATAATTAAACTACTATAAATAAATAAATATATATATATATATATATTAATTAAAAACTTGTTTTATAAATTTTTGGTAATTATCATATATCTATATATTTTTAGATGTGTTGTTCTATTGAAAATGGCTCATTTACATGGAATATGGACTATTAGGGTAAATTTTTTTCATGAAGGTAATGGGTGTGTACATATTTATATAAAAAATCACAACATAGAGGACCATGACTCCATAGTTATTACCTTTTTATATTTTTTGAAATTCATTACATCCACCCGAATTTGATATATTATAAATGGGTTTCCTTTTTTGAGATGTGATCAATATCATTGGTATGTGACTATAATCATTTCTATTGGTTCCAATCATGTGAATGTATTGATGGGTTAGTATGGTTGGGAACATACATTTTAAAGACTCAACATTATTTAATTTAAATATGATATGCTAGGGACATGACTCTCTAAATTACATGAATTTAATGTGAATTTTTCTATTTACAATAATCCTATAATCTTTTACATATAGAATTTTATGGAATTTAGAGACTTCAAAAACAAAAAAAACCTTTGTATTTTTAATCTAATGGAATTTTTTTCCATTATATAATATAATACTTATCCAAAATTATATATGTAATATCTTCCCCAAATTCTCCACATAATATACTTTTTAGATACAAAATACGTATTAATATCATTTAAGAGAATGGGAAATTGTCATATATGATATTTTTTTAGCTCTGATGCTTAATATGGTTAAACAAAATCAAGGATAGCCAAATATTGCATGTGAACATATAATGAGTGTATGGGTGTTATCAATGAAAATATGAAATTCATACACAACAAAACACATATCCTAAAATATGATTAATTGAAAATAGATTTGAAGAGAATAATAAGTGAATAAAAAGACTATGGAATCAAATGTCAATAAATGCGATCCATAAAATCATACCATAATCATGTGAATAAACATAATTTTTTGTAATAAACTATAGTATAAGAAACATTACATTCACTATCCACCGCATTAATGTACATGCATATGAGAAACTAAAACATACAACTGAATACATATATCATTAGATAGAGAACTATAAATAATGAATTTGATGATAATATAGGAACTACCCACTCATTCATCCATAATTAAATTTTATAATTCAAAAAAACAATTCATCAAATCATAAAGAACACCGAGGAAGAAAATTGGGTTTTATTCATCCTATCATAAATGACCCATGGAAATAAAATGGGTAGCTTTCCCATTTTTAAAAGAATTAAAATAATTAAATCATTCATTATTTGATCAACCATCATGACATGATAAGACCTTGAATATTATGTGGTTATCCCTAATATTAAATAAATTTTTACGTAAATAGCCTTCATCTTTGATAATAGGGATTATTTTATTTACTCCACATAGGTTAATTTCAAATGGTTGCGTTAATAATTTCCCTAGTAAATAAATCATTTGAGTAATGATGAATATCATTCAATAAAATTATTACAAAAATTAGTTTATTCACTTATAATAGGCACTAGAATAAAAAAAATATGGTTATATATTGAATATGATTAGGTATGATAAAAGCAGTGACCAATTAATTCACAAAGAAAAAAATCATTAAATAAATCATATAAAAAATAATGTGGATGATATCATTTGAGGAATATCATTCATCAAGCATAAGATATTTCAAATAATAACTACTTATTTGGAAAATGTTTTTTTGATTTTTAGAAAAAAAACATCATAAAAAGTAATATTATTGTTGTTTTTTTAATTAATCCTATATTTTATATATCTAAAAGAAAAATAATTCTTTTCCAAACCATGAAAAAGTAGAAATTTTTTTATATGAAATGATAATGTTAGTGAAATTATAAGTCCATATGAAAAAAGGATTATTTTTTTAAATTACCCATAAAGAAAAGGATAAATTAAAATTATAAGAAAAAATTTGAAAAAATGACATTGTAGTTGAAAAAAATAATTTTCAATTTACAAAAAAAATCTAATATCCACATGATGTGGTTTCGAATATAAAATATCAGTGAAATATAATTTCATTTTTATTTTATTAAAATTATCGATGTTGAAAACCACTTTGATTAAAAAGATTATAGAAAATCATATTTAACCCTTATGTATTATATACACCATATAAATGTATATTAGTTCATAAAAAGAAGAATATCTCAAGAAATAGAAATTGAGAACAAGAAACCCTTTCATGTAACATAATTATTTAGGTAATAATCCTTAAATAAGGAGGTTATACGTTTGAAGAAGAGGACCCCAGAAAATAACAATGAAATTTGATGATAATTATTCATTAGTTATGTCACATAACAAACATAATTATCATTTTATTTTTTTTATTTCTGGGACATGGATATTAAAATATTTTTTCATGTTGGTTTTTAATTTGAAATTTCGAGTTTTCATTGTTTTTCCCTAGAAAAGGCGGTGGCGAAGTGTTAAAAGATGGATAGGGGAAATAGTGTGATAGAAGTTGTAACCTACGCAACCATACATAGGGGTGAGAACACGGTTGGTTCATGGTCTGGAAGACCAATATTCCTGCCATGCTTTAAAAAATTCATTATTTATAAATATAAAATTATTATTATTTTTATTATTATTGGTTTTATTATAATTTAATTATTTTTTTATTTTTTTTATTATTACATTATTTTTTCTATTATCATTCTTCTCCCCTCCCTTACCCACTGTTGCAATGGACCTCTCCACATCTATTATTTAATGCTCATTGGGGCTCTTGGGCCACACAACATCCATCCTCTTCAGCCCTATGTTTCAGGACGATTTTGTTGTTTATTCTCCATGTAATCATCATATATAACTCTTTTCTCTAGTCCACCACTTCATTAATAATTTTTCTTCATCCCTATGTCATTGAATGAGTTTGGTTGATCCCAAGGGTGTTCTAATCAACTAGTTTTTTTGTATTATAAATATTTCCACAGTTTTTTAATTCATGTGGGCTTCCCTAGGCTCATTTTAGATGATACATGGTATTTTAAATCGAAGTCAGTGGGTTTTTCATCAGTTTCAGTAATATTTAATCTATTTTTATTATTTTAACCCATATTAATTAGGGATTTTAGGGTTTTATGGTCTATTGTATTTTTTTAGTGCACCATTGCCATTCATGGGGTAGCTATTGACTACCATCCAAAAATGCAACCATTCGTGTCTCGCTGAATGGGAAGTACACACATATAAATTAGAAAATCATATTTATATAACATATTTCTATAGATTACATCATGTAGAGAATAATATTTACATTGTATATATGGTTATGTGTGTGTGTATAATTGTAAAAAGGGTTGTATTCACCACAATCCTTCTTGGTATCTCCTGGTTTTTTTGAACTCATTTATGTGGATTCATGTTTCCATCATTAGAGGTAAATATTTTTGAGGTAGGCTTCCTATGACTATGCATTTGAATTTATTCCCATGAAGTATTTTGTTTTTTAATGGTTGTTTTCATTATTATATTATGTACATATGCTATTAAAATTGGTTGTGGCACTTGAAAATTGGTTTCGAGTGATTTACTTATTTTACCTTACCATGAAACATTGGTTTTCTATATTTGAGAATGTTTTCAATACATGAATGATGTGTATAATATTTTCTCTCTTTCATTAGTTTTTTAAATGATTTATTATGTGTAATAGAAAATTTCAAGGATGTTTTGGATTATTAAATAATTCTAAAATTGATTCCCCATGTGGTTTTATTGAATTTTAGTTCTTTGAAACATGGGGGTTGTATAGGAGTTATATTTAATTTTTTAGTGATTTTTGGAGGTTAATTTCCATGATTTGAAATATTAAATCCCTAGGGATCATTTGGTACCTAGTAAGTCTTGGTTTGGCTATTAACAAGGTGAATTAGAAGATACATACCCATGTACCCCATGTAGGTATATGATAATACCATGACTAAACATATGATATTATACTAGTTTCTTTTAGAAAACTATCTTTTTCCTCTATATATGATCATTAATCAAATGTTCATGGGTTTGATTACTAAGAAATAATGTAGCTGGGTTCTACTACCAATATAACATGACATCTTCCCATAATGATTATCTCCAGTTGTGACATATTTATTTATATTTCCCAAAGTTTTCATTACCATTTAACAATCAGAAATATTTTAAAAATTGAATTTTTTTTACATTAAAACTATGATTAGTTTATTCAGTAGATCTAATTCATTGGGATAATTTTTTAAAATTATTATGGAATTTTGTTCCTTAAAGTTGATTGCTTTTTACACATTTTATATAAGAATATAAAACCCAACATTTATATGTATTATATTTAAAATATCTTGATTTGGATTTTTATTTAATGTTATTTCATAGATAATTGTTTATCATTTTCAACCCTATTATCAATTCTAAAACTAACCCCTATATGTTGTATCATTTTATCAATTTAAGTTCTACCCAACCCTGGATATCTCATGGATAACGTGTGATTCGATGGTTGTAGGAAAATTTTTGTTTACCATTGATCTATTCTAAGTAGTTTTTTATTCAATTTTCTATAACAGTTTTTATTGTATTATTATGATTTAATTAATTTATTTATTTATTTTTAATTTATGTTATTTATATTTTCATAGTTGATTATAACTAATTCCCATGAACTGGTTTTCCGACATGGAGGATTGAGAATGACACTCGGGCTTTGTTATAGGATTTCTCGGAAGACTTTATTATGGTAAACCTAGATTATTTCATTTTATTTTATATTAATTCAAATATATAATAGTATATTTAAATAATAAATATTTTTATTCAATTTAATTATATTAAGTAAGAAAAACCATTAAAATATTTGAAAATGGAAAATCAAAATCAAGTGAAGGATATGAATTCAAATAAAACATTAAATTCCATTAATTTTTAGAGTATTAATTATAAAAAAATATTAATTTTAAGTATATATACCATTATTAGTAAATCCTAGTCTATAAGAAGAAGAAAAAATTTAACAGATTATCAAATGAGAGAATAACCTCTTACCTTTTTCTGATTCAATTCACACATGATCCTATCCTTCTGATTAATAAATTAAAGTTTATTTTATATCTTTTTAGGTACCTTTTTCAGATTTAATTTTATTTAATATGGACAATGTTTTAATATTATATTTATTTGTTTAATTTATTTTTATTATGTCTCAATGAAAATTAAATCTATATTGGATTCTTCCTATAATTTTACGTATAAAAAAATATTTTAATATTACTATAAATAATTATTATGTCATTATGAAAACATAAAAAAATTTGGATTTTCTTACTACATGTTAATAAAAATAATATGTTAGTTACAATATTCATCCGTGATATCATTTTATAATAGTGTTCAAGTAGACTGTCAATCCTTCCCCTCCCAGAACACATTATATATCAATAGATGGGTATGGTTAAGGAAGATTATTACATCATTATAACATAAGAATAATGATATTTATATTATTTATTAGGTTAATAAATCTTAATTATAGAGGTTTTTATAAATAATAAATATCAATTCAAAAAAAATATTGATGTTGTGATAGTCCACATAACACATGGATAACGTTTTCGTTTCCGAATGAATTATGTGGAATTAAGGTGTTTTAATAATTTTACCATCATAATAATATTATTATTATTTTTCTCACATGTATTATTTAATTACAACATAATAATGAAGAATTATATCCTATGGGGGACAATAGAATTCAGAATTTTGTGGAGGCGGTAGTCAGCACAAACGCATGATTGATGTTCATTTATTTCACTATGTGGATAGGAATGAATAAACAATATTTTTTTATAATGGTATAATAAAACATAATTATACTAATGGTAATGAATTCATTATATTAGTGTCGTTGGGATTATTTTTAATGAAAAAATATTATTTAGAAAAGGTTCATAGTAAGTAACACTTTCATAGAAACCTTAACCCTTCCCCGGATGAACTACATAGAATTAAAGGTCATATAGGAAGATATATTGACCATTAGATTTTGAAAAAAAAAGTTACCTTAATATTATTATAATTTATTTGGCCTTCAAATAAATTTTTATGTTAAATTTAGAATTGAAAGGGTGTGTGTGATCCCGTTTTATAAGTGATAAATAGAGACATTTTATGATATCATATACTTTTACATGGTATTATTTCATTATTAATGGGTAAGTGAATCCAAAAGTTATAAATATTAGTTTTATTTTTTTATTGGGAAAATAAATATTCAATAATTTCTTTCATCACATGTTTTATAAATGTATATTGTTTTTTACACTTATATTTTTACATTTTTATTTTTTTATTTGTGTGATGAGTTTTTACCCAATGAACATATGTTTTACTGAACATAAATAAATAAACCCAATTTATAATTTTCTTTCTTTGAATCAATATAGAATCTCCATTTAATCTAAATTTTTTAAAAATATAATATAATTTACATTATAATGATAACATTCAATATATAAAAGAACTATTTTGTAGAAAAATTGTTTTCCCACTATTTAGTATTCATAGTCGTATATAAAATTGATTACAAATTAAATTGAGTATAATATATTTTTATATATATTTTTAAATATAATGAACGTTATTATATAATGTGAATAAATTTATTATATTGTATAAATACTAAAAAACCATAATAAATAAATTTGATGAAAATGAAAATTTCTCCATTTTCATTGTTATTTAACATTAGTCTTTGTAATCATACTTTTATACATACAAATGATATTTTACTTATTAAATAATTTGATAAGGTTGACCTAAAATATGAAATCCATTTTATTATATTATATTTTTCTAATAGATAAGAAAATGATTTCAATATTAGTCAATTAAAATAATTTTAGATTAAATTATAACAAATGCATGCAAAACATTAAAAATTGGTTTTTTTAATTTAAAAAAAAATTAAAAGACATTTTAAATATATTTATTATATATATTGATCATTTCAACCAAATTTAACTATTCCTTGTGTTATGATAATTTCATTCATGTGATAATATTAGAAAAATCATTATTTTTAACTCTTATCTTAAAAATAAATGAATTTAGGAAAACAAAAGAATTCATATTAATCTAATAGTACCATTTTTAATACAAAAGGAATATTTTTTATTCAAATAAAAATTATCAAATTATCAAATTTATCTTTTAATTAAAAATGAAATATATTATGAAAAACTATTTTTATTAAAAAAATTGATATTCTAAACATCAACTATCTCTAATCTTATTTCATATAAATTTATAAATAATTAAATGTTAAAAAATTAGTTTATAAAACTAAATATTACATATTTTAGGGAAATTTTAATAATGAGTTATTAAATTTAATACTTAAATATACAATACCATTTTTTAAATGATTCCTAAAAAGGAATCATTATTAAAATATTACTAAATGAAAAATAATAATTATAATAAATTACATTAATCTGTTATTATATTTCTTCTTTTCAATATTATATTATACATGAAATTTAAATATTTTTTGGTTATTTTTATTTTAGTGTTTCATTTTTTTGATTATGTTTATAGAAAACTAAATTAAATATAGTTTAATTTTCCAAGGGATACATTCAAAAATCACAGCTTGTTGCATTCTTTACTCTTAAATAAATTTCATCTAAAAAATTTTAATAGTTACTCACTATTGAAATTTTTTCATTTTATTCTTCTTATATTTATAATTTATGGTATGATTTTTTATATGACATCTACCTTACTCACTTGGGATATTCTATTTTATTTATCTTTCCTTAATCAATAATAATCATTCATGTAATAATATACGCATGTCCTTGTATACATAATCTTATATTCTCCAAAATATACTTAAACTAATAATTTTAAAGTAATTTGACCATAGTGAAACCATATACTCATCGAAAAATTGAATCTATAATTAACTAATAATATATTATAATCATGTTTTTATATGATAATACACTTTTCAATATATATCCTAATCTAAAAAATGAGATAAACATCACCAAAAATATCATGGATAACTATTTAATTACAACAAATAATAAATTCCAATGATATATTTAAAATTTAAATACCTTTTACCAAAATATAAAAATATTTTACTAACTCAAAATCATGCATATATTAATCATAATAGTTTTTTGTACCTCAACCATGTGTTTTCCAAAAATTTTCCCCAATAATATAACCTTTCTATTAAATTTATTCTCATGTTTATTCATATCATTTAATATTTGTTTTAAAACATTTTGGGAAAAACTAAAATTGAAAACATTTTATATACATCACATAATCCACATAACATTTATATTATTCAAGATTATCATATAGAAATGTCACTTAATAATGAAAATAATTAAAAATATAAAGATTAATTTTCTATTAAGTTATAAATATCATTTCTTAAACAAAGTCTTTGGAACTCACCACTTCCATCATAATATCCAAATTCTAATAATCTCGGCCATTTATGTGTGATCCATTATTTGGTTATAATAAATAGTGTTTAAAAGATATGTACCATTTTCAGTATCATTTTTGTTATCATGTGTTTATAAACTACTAAAAATTTCATTACAATAATATATATCATATGAATATGGTAAAATAAATATGAAGTTATCTTCCCATATGAATCCTTCATTTTTATCATCTGATACATTTAATATGACCGATTAACCTCTGAATTCCATCCTTTTTAATCTATTTTCATTTTCATATTAGGTTATCCAATCATATTAATTAACCATGTACTCAAATCTGGCACAATTATTCATAAATAGAATGATATTAACCAAATCACATCCCCCAAGATTTCCTAGTTAGGTGTTTGGTCTTGTGCACAGTCATCGTTCCTTGTAGTAAATATTTTGATGATACAAAACAATTCAATACCAGGTTCATTACCATTAGATTTATTTTTTTGACACATATATAAACATTCTAGTCTCTAGACATGTTGAAATTTTTAGTAGAGAAACACTATCTTGACTTTAATAAAACATTATGATGTTATAATATACTTAGACTTATCCCATATACTTATAAAAAGTTTTTTAATTATGTTATATTATCTCAATCCATAAAATATTAATTATTATCTAAAATAAACTGAGGGTCTATCTATAACATAAATTTTTTGATAAACCATTACATATAAACACATAAATAATCCTAAATTGACCTTAAATAAACTAATGTTATCAAGAGCCTAACCTGATATAAACAATAACTACCCCTGAATGTGAAAGTTTCAATTATAAGATATTAAAGAAAATATTTCTTTATTATAAAATCACATGATCCTTTGGTTTTCATATTTAAGATAATTATGATAAAAAATTAAAAAACCCCATGTATTTTTGAACTAACATATAGTTTTTCCTCTATACATGAAACTACAAAATCAATAAAAAAATTCAATATCTCTATTTGATTATCCATGAAAGATAATATTCTAGACACATTTAAAATGTTTCTTTTCTGGACAAACAAGGGGAGTAGGTTAATAAGGATGGTTTGGTATCATATTCATAGAATTAGTATATATTAATAAAGATATGAAAAGATCATAAGTGGACAAAAAATGATAATATGGGTATAATAAAAATACATATGAAAAGCATAACTGGACAAATATATACCATAAAACTTTATTCGTGGAATACGACATAGAATATCACAATAAGTAAAATAAGACAATGTGGATGCTTGAGTCAATAAAAATTATCCACGAGATTATAACATTTTCCTTTTGAATAATAAAAAAATTGAATATTCATAACTATAAGGAACGTTACATTCCATCGCAAAAAAAATAATGCCATGCACTTATCAAAAATTAAGTCATAGTGTTTAATACTTATATCATGAGGTGTTGAACCATAGCCATTGTATTGGAGTTCGATATTTGTTCTCATTCATCAATCTCCCATAATTTTTATGATCTACCTAAAAATAGTCACTAATTATATGCTGATGAACACATGGAAATAAAAATGGATTTATTTCATAAATTAGAAAATAAATTATTTAAATTAATTATGTTTCAAGTAAATTTCATATAGATTCCTATAATTCCTCATACTAGATCATTGGGTTGGAGGTAGAGTGTCACATGGCCTAATACGTGCCTCTGCTTTTGTAAGATGTTCCAATCCTATAGGGGTGGTCTAAATTCCACCACTGCGGATAATATATTCTTAGTATATATGATTAAATAAAAAATAATAAAATTTATAGAAATAAAAAAATTGATAAATAAAATACCATGTCATGTACATATATATTATCTATATAATAAATGTTAACCTGAAAATTAGTTCTTTAATAGGATTAAAAAAATGAGAAAAATGTAAATAATACACTATCATATCCCCCCAGAGTCCATCACGAAACTACATAAAAAAATTACCCATATAACAGGACTTTGTAACTAGACCTTTTCTCTTTACTAGGTCCCAAATAAAGAATTCTACATGTATATAATGATTCCAATATAGGGTTTGAGTGTAAACATACTAGGACACCACCATTGTGTCTTAAAAAATTATAATAAATTCATAATATTGTGTTTTATTAAATTATTTAAATGTATATGTACATAAAATTCACATCTGATGAGTCATCTTGCACTATAGAAGCCTCCATGAGCCCCAAACCCATATAATTCATCATGTTTCTATTAGGGTCTTCAATTCTGATATCAACATGTCAATAAATATAAATCTTTTCCTAGAGTTATTTTGATATGTATTCATATTAATCATAATTCTATGTTACTAAATTAAGTAACACAATACCCCCATATAGTGTTACTTATTTGTAATATTACACACCCCACCCAAATGTTGGTCATATTCATTGAATGGCCATATGTCCCACATGACATTTTTTGCATATTTAGAAGTGAATTCCACTACTTCATGTAAAAATATACTATCGGCCAATGGATGAAGGGGACCCTACAACCTTGAATGTTCATCTTATCTATTATCTTACAAGTATATGGTTGTAATCATATTATAAAATGATTCATTATTTTCTTTAGGCATCGATGAGCCTTGCTCCGGCCCCTCCCCCATCGGAGGGGGAGGCACCCTTTACACATCCCCTTAATGCTCGAACTCCTTCCTTCATTCCCTTCTTGAAATCTGGATTAATTCCTTCTTTTCCTCAAATATTCGTCATTCCAAAGGTCCCTGAAAGCTTCGACCGAAGCCCTCTTCTTCTGATCTCGAACCGGGAAATCTCAGAGGCTTCCTCCCTGCTGGACCAGACCCTGGTTGGGCGTTTCAAGTGGTGCCGACCGTCGTTGTATATTTTCGACCACTTCATTTTTGATAAATGGGGTTTGTAAGAGTGTGCAGTTGTCGGCCTCCTTGAGTCTAGGAGCTTCATGATTCAGTTTTCCTCTGAAGAAGACCTAATTCTTGCTTGGTCGAGTGCACCTCTCTCATGGGACGAAGCTCGATTTCTCCTATTTAGATGGTCGTACGATTTCCATATGAAAGGAGATCCTACAAAGATGGTGATTTGGGTAAGTTTACCTGAACATCCTCTTCCATTTCAAAATCCATCGATTCTGTGATTACTTGGAAACGCGATGGGGTGGTTCTTCTGTACTGACAATTAGTCCCTTGCGTTGTGTCACCCAATCCATCTGAGGGTGTCTGTTGAGGATGATGTCTTGAATCCCCCTGTGGAAGCATTCTGGATTTCCGTGAGAAAAGATTTTAGATATAATAATAATGTCACATTTGAATCATAGTTTGATTGTTGGTCCCTATGAATGATTCTTGGACATAGTCTAGAAATATGCAGGCATAGTGCGAGGGAACAGGGAGCCACTGTGGAGGCTCAGGCAGACTAGGTATAGGGTGGTCGTCTTGTCGATAATGGTTCAGTCTGTGTTAGGGAGGCCCCAAGATCCGCAGAAGATTGTGAATGTTATGGGCAGGGGATCAAAAGGGCTAAGGTGACCATGGTTTTGACTAAAGTAGTGTTTAAAAAACCAGTTATGGTTACTCTTCCAGAACCCAGTGTAGCATGGATTTTTCACAGACTGCGGGGAGATTTTGTGATCCCTCCTGGCACTAAGGTGGTTTCTGGGGGTGACAAGGCCAGTGTGGTTGTTGAGGATCCTTCAAAACTATTAAAGGCTCATTCTCAGGATTCGGGGGCCATCAGTGATTCATCACCCAAGGGTGTAGCTAGTTTTAAACCATTCTCATATACGATGGAAGTTTATTTTGGGGAGAGCAACACCCCTTCCAGATAGATACACTCACTTGAAAAGGGAAAGTATAAGGATGGATAGGAGTGGGAGGAGCCTACAATTGAGGTAGGGAGACCTTTGGTCACATTCTAGAGAGTCAACTCAGAGAGGATACTGTCCATCCTCCACATAGACAACATATTTGAAAGTCTAGGACATGAGGGAGAGTTTTTAGGTAGCCCCAACTGTCCTTCTGAAGTCGATTCTCATGGATTCCATTCCTTGGAAGATATTGGTTTGGTAGGGGCTGAGAAAGGGCTTCACAACCAAAGAAAGAAGAAATGGAGTGAGGAAAATAGGGAACTGGGAAGTTGTATTGTTTCCAAAAATCCGAAAAATAAGGGGTGGATAGACTACGCTTATCTTCTTAAACCGATGGGGACTCAGTCGGCCCAGAAAGAGAGTAAACCCAAGGAGCACAAGTTTCAATAAGAGACATGAGAGGAGGTTAGACAGGACGATGCCATAGTGGCCCAAGTTCAAGAGGATGGAGACTTAAAGGAAAATGACCAATTCCAGGGGAGTATGGAACTGTAGAGCCTGAGGATGGAAAGGGTAGATTCTGCCAGATATCAACTAGTAGCAGGTCCTTCAGTCGTCCTGTAGATCCTATAAGAGAAAGGGTTGGATTCTCAGCCGAAACTACTTATGAACTATGGAGAATAATTGAAGGAGGATGTTTTGGTGATAAAGGAAGAAAGGGAATACATTGGTAAAATTATGGGAAGATTGATCCATGTGGCAGTTATATGGGAGTAAGAGGAATGGATTGACAAGCATGATAATATACATGTTAGAGGTTTCAATATGGATAATATTAACAAAGAATAATACATGCAGACTTGGGATTATCTAGAAAGGAAATATGAAGAGAACATAGGGGAATATCCAAGCTGCCAGAAAAATTCCATCCCCTTCTAATTGTTTAGGGAAGGAGACTCTAATCACTGGAGACTTGAGTTTAATTTTTAAGTTGTAACCTTTGATTCTTGAAATATTTATCTATAGGTTTCTTACGTCTCCCTTAAAATTGTTTCAAAATAAAAGAGATAATTAGGATGAAAAAATGATTCATCATTTTTAGATATTTTCATAACATCATTTTTCCCCTCAAAGGGGGTATATATCCAGCAGAGAACAATAATTTTATTGGATAGTTTGAGTAAGACATCAGAAGCTATGAAAAGCCAAAAACCCAAAAATATCATACAAACAAACAATAAGGAATATTATAAACATATATAAGGAGGCTAAACACATCCACATGCATAAATACATAATAAAGGGTTATGTGGGATACAAAAATATCATAGAATCACATATCAAGGATGGAATTCAAGGGGCCACTCACATAGATGAATCAATAATATAACATGAAATGTTTCCAATCCTAAATTCTAAAATTATGATAACCATATTTAATATTCTATATGAGGAAAATATTTTAATACATCCTGATTATAGATTTATTAATCATGTTTTTTTAAGATAGTTTTTACCAAATATAATATTGAACCAAAAGAACATAAGAAAAAACACACAATCACATAAGAGTTTAAGAACAGATATTTAATTAAGTCAAATAATGTATTGAATGAAAGAGAATTAAAAAAATATTCTACAAGATAAGAACCATCAAAATATAATAGAATTAGAACTTCCCACATGAAATTATATTATTGAACAATTTATTTAAAATCACTTTTTTATTTAATAAAACCCACCACTTTCAAAGCCATACAAACACATTTAATAATAATAAATAAGGGAAGAACAAATATTCTACATTTGGAAAGATTCACCCTTGTTATCAAGGGAGTTTCCCAAACAACAAGCTCCGAAAAATGAATGAACACAGGAAATAGATCAAAATAATTAGAGATAATATCAATATAATTAAAAATAAATTAAATAATGGGGGAATACCCCCACAATTTTAGGACATGTGTCTTCTTAAGAATCTATAATTATATGTTCCAATAGAAGGAATCAATGTGTAGAAATATTGATCAATTAATAGTCATACGAATATGATTAACATTGAATTTATATCCCCATATTTATGACATAAATTCCTCCAAATTAAACTATTCATGGTCTATTGGAAGAGGTTGTTGTTATGGATGTTTCATTTATAGGAAAAATTTAGCATTCCATCAACCAATTCAGGGTCATGGTTGTATTGTTATTGAATATGCATGGTGAAACAAATTCTTTAATAGAGTGTTTGAGAGAATATTCCATTTTACCAACTGTAATGAATACAATATGGGAAAGACGAGGTAACCCAAACCAAGCTTAATTGAAAAAACACCAACACATTGGGTTGATGAGCTAGTTCGATTTATATACATGTTACATGTCCATTTCTCACATGATGACCACCATGTTAATCAATAGACCATGGTGTTTTTTATTTTGAAATAATAACTATGAGAATCCACATTTAAGCATCCAATATACCTAAGAAAATCCCAAGACAGAATTTATACATTAAATTTCCAAAAATCATCAATGAAATAGTTGAAATTTTATAGTAATATAACCACCAAAAAAATGGGGTTACAGTTATTTCCCTCTATGGACATCTCATCCTTGAAATGTATATTTTATTTTGAGATCATATAACTCAATTCATATACTCAAACATTATAATATCACTACCAATACATGTCATTGAACTTATCATGCCTCCCATGGATCTAACAAAGTTCAAATATCATCCCTAAAAAAATTATCTCTATATACGACTATAAAGACTAATCATTCATAATATAATTTATTAATAATAAACTCAAATTCTTTTTTTATAAAAATTTAAAAAAATAAATCTTGTATATATGAAACTAATATAGTTGGAACATAATATGAATACCTTGGTAACACTAGAGGAGACCCAAATTTTAAGCCTCTATCCTTATATACTAATTGATCTTGAACAGTCCAACAAATATTAATGTTAGATTTCCCTTATTTCAAAGGTATTTATTCCCCAATAAGATTGTTACTCATATGATAATCTTAAAAACCATAGAAAACACTAATTTCTCATCTTATTGCCGTAAAATGATCTCAGTCTACTATGAGTTGTGAAAAATGTCTTCGTTATAAAATCCACTATATCAAAATATCTCTTAAGTGAAGATCAATCCCACAATAGCTACCTCTCTAGACTCATGCCTGTATAATAGTGGGAGAAACATTTGATATTATAAAACATAAATTAGTTCCATATTTATAGAATCATGTTAGCTATAATTATAACTTAAATACAACATGGATATATGCTAATCATATGATCCCCCGAATTTTTGGATGCAAGCCCAAATAATTTCCCAAAAAATATGTGTTTTCCACTCTTACATTCCATATATCTATATTATATGTCATGATCGATTTCAACTAATTCCATAATGCCTTCTGTTTATCCTAATATAATTGTGTTGTGAAACATGTGTGTTCAAGTGAAATTATTATTTAGGGTACTCTTTGTAGATGTAAAATATCATGTGAATATATCTTACCCAACTCATCTAATAGAATATTATCTTAGATAAACATTAAATGAGACACCACAATCAGTATATATAGTACCAGTTATATATAATCACAATTATTTTGGGTCCTTCCTAACCCTATAAAAAATATATAGTGAGATAATTTCTAAATGGGAACAAGAAGTTGATGGATTAAACAACAAGGACATTGATGCTCGCATATTACTCTCTAATTCCATTTTTCATATTAACTGACCAAGGATACATTGCCCACCATTATAAAAGGGGGTCACTCAATGTCTCTTTATTGATAGGATCATGAACTATAACCCTCTCATTTATATAAATCACATAATTATCATCCAATGACCGACATGAAATTATATCATCCCCCAAAATTAATTCTCACATCACAACAAACTTAGGGACTGACACTTGGATGGAATTTAGTAGTAACACTAATGGTAAAATGTTAACCAATGTTTCAAATATCATCTCTCCTCTTTATAAAATTACATAAATCCTCTAATCGGACTGCAACACATCCAACAACAAAATTCCACTGATGTCCACACTATAATATCCTAAGCATAGATCACCTTCTTATTGAAAGCATATACAATATCTTTACCCTTAGCCAATTAATAATTCATCTGAAATTTGAATTAATTTGAATAACCCACCCAGTGATTTTACATAAAATTCATGTCCTATTGTGAGATGATAGATTAATGACTCTTGTGGTCCATGTGGTCTAAAAATATCTATTATAATAGTTAGTTTCTCCAATAATTCCAATTTTATAGTAATGATTCTAACATGATGTCATGGGTATGTGAATTCATCTCACAAGGACATGAATATAATTAAATGTAAGATATTATCTAATATTCTTTCAATAACACATATCTTAGTCATAATCATGTGGCTTCACAAAATACCATCTATTTGATCCCATGTACATGAAATATACAACCATAATTTTCACCAAACTCCTCTACAAATCATGAAATGATTCCTCACACTGATATATCAACTAAAAAATTACCCCCTTTTTTGATAGAGCATATATGGGGGAAACCAAAAAAGAATAATATTTTTAAAAAAAAATTATTACACAACATATCAAATAAAACATCTAAATTAAAAAAGAATTATATATGTAAGAAAAAGAAAAAACGAATTCCACCATCCCTATATCTAAATAAATTCTATCATGTGACACTGAAATCAATAGGAAACACACATACTGAATACAATAGTGACACATTGACATATATTCATAAAATTTATTCTAAAAAATTAACTGCATACTACCTCAATATTTTTGGAATGTTTCTATATGGTTCAAGAATAGACGATATTTTAAAAAATAAATTCCATAATTAACCAATATATAAATTGGTTAAATATGTTGTTCATAAGATCCCGAAAAATCCCTAATGAATTCTTCATTCCAAAAAACATCATTAATAATTCATATTGAATTTACTATATCATAAATTTTGTCTTTTTTAAAACATCCTCTTTAACCTATACATGATTATAATGAACCCAAAATATATTCTATTTTTAATAAAATAATTTTTTTCTCGCAACAACTTCTTATTATGTTTAAAAATAGAATCACATAATAAAGACAACCACATTTCAGAAGAGCGTTATACATCATATTTTGATGTGGAATAATACATATTAAAAATAAATGGTATATACACATTATACACTAAAAAAATATCTATATTTTTATATTTTCCCAACAAGATCAAACCTACCATAATGATTGTATATTTGATAATTATTGTACGGAAAATAATAGGAAATTTTGTTACTTATGAAAGAAACTTTTTAAGTGTACTACTGATAGAATAATAGAGAATGATGATGTATTTATAGGGAAATATAGTTTTTAATCATTGGGAACATTAGACAATTTCACATAAGTGACTTATATCCATTAATCCATAAAATGGTTTGTTATTATATTTATTGATAGTGAAATAAAGTAATCATTTGGATTATTTTGTAAATTTTTTGGAATGAATTATAATATTTAATTACCCTAAAAATATTTTTTATGATACATTTATATGGTTTAAATTATATTTTTATTCATGAAATTATCTTATAAAACACCTTTAGATGAAAAATATATAGTGTAAATTTACAAAGTAATTCTTATATTAGTAAGATTATTATTTATATCATAAAATCTATAAAGAGTTGATAAAAAATATTTTTATTTAAATTATAAAATTATCATTATAATATTATTATTTTGGAAAATTTAATTTATTTTTTTAATTCACCACATCGGAATTAGCTTAGGGTAATTTTTTGGATTTTTTTAAAAATGGTTCCTTTTTATAAAAATGGAATATACCATTTAATTTCAAAACATGATAACTGTGATTATATAAAAATTACAAGATCATGTTTTAAACATTAATAATCTTTAATTGTTATAAAAAAAATATTTTAATTAATAACATAATACATAATTCATTACAATTATAAACAAATTCTTACCATTTTGAATACCATGTTTTTTTCTTTTCAAATAATGATTTTTATGAGTTATATTTCAATCATATTTGAATTAATTATTATCACGTTAAGAAATTGATTCAATTAAAATATAATTAAAATTTGGAATTAGATATTCTGAATTACTTAATAGTTTTTATTTAATTTTTTGTCACAAACAAATGTTTTTGTTGTAAAAAAAATTTACTGTAGTATAGGTAAAATAATGTAGAATGTGGATGATAAATGGGAAAAAAAATAATACAAACAAAATAAAACATTAAAAGGGTGGTTGATTTATTTTAATACCATAAAAATATTGAAAACCACAATTTTCTACCAAAATATTTTAAATTAATGCTGCAAAATATTTTTTAAAATTAAACAAAAAAATCAATATTTATTCACATAAAATCTACCATCCACATGTTTGTCCCCCACAATTAGCTCCTCACTCTCAACACTAAAGCCTTTCATAATTATTTATCAGTAAATATTCATATATATAGTATCTTCACAATGGTTTGATGGTGTTATGGAGTCCCTCTCTAACATTTAAAATCATCCTCCCAATATTAAGTTTTCATCAATTCTCTACTTTCTGTTTCAAGTTCTTTTATTTTGATATATTGTATTTATAAATATAAATTCTTATACTAATATATTTTCATTGAGGTATCTTTTATTTCATATTTTTTTATGGTTTTTTTATTCATTCTGATTATACTCTTTTTCTAAGCTATTACTATGCCAAAACAAGGTTCACTCACCCCTTATTTCCCATTATATTTGGTATCCTTATTAATTCATTCTCATTTAAATTGAAGATTTTACTATAAGTAATTGTTAAAATATTATTCGTATTAAATCAATGATATAAATCCATTATTTCACATTATAATACCATTATATATATTTTTGTAATTCTCACATTTTCTATTAGAAATAATTTTTTTCCAGATTTGGTAAAGAAAAGTGTGTCTGGTTTTCATAGAAATGTGATTCATATTTTGATAATATAAGTATATTTAAATCAATAATTTTTTTATTATGTGTAATAACTATAAATGGGAACATTTTACTTTTACTTGACTATCACCTGGTGTATGAAAAAGGTATTTTTCAAACATGGTTTAACATTCTCGGGGGATTTGATTTGGCAAATTCAATAAACATTATGATCCATGATAAAGGACTATAAAAACATGTTTTGATTTTTTACATACTATATGTATCTTTATGTATAAATATATCATTAATTATGTCTTTTTTTTAAACCATTTATTCAATTACATCATTTTTCTAGGTGAACATCCTATTGTTTCTGAGTAGAGTAATGTCTATTACAATAAGATGTCTGCATTAATGAACTAAGTGTGTTTTATTATGTCCAAATATGTAGCCAGGGAACATGTTCTATTTCATAAAACATATTATTCATGCATATTACCTCTCATATATATTTTCATTTTCTAATGAATATGTTGTATTGAGGGATTAAATTATCTTTAGATAATAATTCACAACTCCATTTTTATTTCCTTGTCATCAACAATTTTTAATGGAATATTTTATTCCAATACCATTACAGGTTAATATAATTAAATTATTCTTCTTATTTATGGTTATTCCCAAATATATCCATACATAGATGTAATATGAAAATTAGTAACTGATGTTATACCCTATTACCAATACGGTGTTAATACCTAAGACATCATAAAGTTCATTAAAGGGTATTCTCCTAAAAATTTATATAACTTCATTTGATACCAATTTAATTTATAAAAAGATTATCCTAATATGATTGTTTTATGTATTTTTTCCTTTTTTGAAACACGTAAAGTGAAATATTTTTATGGTCTAGCCTTATAGAACAGTAATTCATTGCGTCATGAGATTGAGTAACACAGATACATGTTACTTCTAAGATACTATTGAGTTTATTATTTATATATTACTCTTATAAAATATGATAATTACATGGATGTGTAATTCTATTATGAATGTTTGATATTCCAAGATACTGATGAGTTTTATTTATTATTTCTACTTGCATTTTAATTTTATCTTAGATCATGACTCATATCAAATGGATCATTATTATTTTATCTTATAAAACAATTTCTTATGTACCTATTATAATGATCATGTTATGTATCATTTCTATATTTTTACATTCAAATATAACGCCTCATGTCTTAGCCATGATGTCTACATATCCTGCATTCTCAATATGTATCCCTTAATGGGATTTATATGTCACCCATTTCATGTGTTTCCATTTTCCCCCAATAAGGTAAATGAAACGGTTATGTGTAAGGAAATATCATCTATTTAGAATTATTATGGAATAAAATTGTATTGTAATTTTTTTTAATAATGCACATTATTCCAATAGACACCGAATACTCAATCCATTAACTTTTTTTATAATTCATTATATTTATTAAAAAATATTCTTGATTATCACATTATTTGAATGAGTGCTTATGGGGAATCTCATTAGGTATCAAAGGGTATTTTTGTTCTTTATGTGAATTTTGTTAGAAATAGATTTGTATAGATCCTTATATTGATAATAATTTACTTGAGAATTGTATGTTTACTAAAACTAATATGAAAAAGTATTATTAACATCTCTTTAGAGTTAATATATTTTTTATTTTTATAGATACCATTTATGTGATGATTTGGGATTTTTATGTGTTTTTACGGGTAAAATTATGAGGATTCAACTTCATTATAAGGGATTTTCCATTGCAAATTCCCACACTAATTAATGAACATTACTAATAATTTGATTGGATTATAATGTTTAAAAAACCAATATAAAAAGTATACTTTATATGATAAATTGAATCCAAGATTATCATACGTTAGGATATACATTTAATTAGTAAATGATCTCTTATATGTTAATTGATTCCCATTTATATGATATTTAGTATTCTTAACCATTTTTTTCATTTAATTTAACGGATGAAAATATAAGAAACCATTCCATTATTTATGGTTCTCGGAAATGTGATTATTGACTTAATGATATTTATAATCAGATATGATCCAATGTAAGGAATATTGTGTTTAATCCTAACAATTTATCACATATTAAAATTAATAATATGAATATTTTTGAGTTTCCAAACATAACAAAGATAAAAAATTTGAAATCTAATAGATGATCAAGAGAGAATGATGATACAAGAAATAATATTCAATTAACTAAAAATAAGATTTTTTTGGAACATGCAACATGTAAAATTAAATAAAAAAATTAGAAGATTTTTTTCTAAAAAAATGTAAAACATAGAAGGTTATTATTGAAAAAAAATATATAGTTTCTTTTTCTCGATGAAGAATGAAATTTTTTTTCCAATGGAACCAAAAATAATAAAATATCATAATGAATAACAACATGGTAATTATCCCAGTTAATTTCCCAATCCAATAGATAATAACAAATGTAAGAACATGAACTCTACAAATGAAGGGAACTAGGTAGGGACTACACACTGATGGTTATGATCTAGTAATAAAGTGTTATGTTTCACTTATTATGAATCTATTTTTTTCCGGTATTTTTTCTAAATTATTTAGTGATTACCTAAAATAGATTTTTTTCATCAAGGGAAAAAATTATGATTAATGTCTCACATTATGATATTTATGGGAATGTACATCTCAGAAAACATACCTCTATTGTAACTAGATTCTACATTGGGAATGTATTAGATATTTTAAAAATAAATTTTACATAATTTACATGGAGAGGAAGACCCTAATTATAATAATTAATGTTATGAGTTATAATATATCGACCAATAATATTATTTTTTTAAGAAGTAATTTATCTAAGGGTTGATAAATGTATCAACACAAAAAATTATTATTCATTTAATGAAGAAACCATTTCCACTCAGAAAAAATATTATAATATACAAAATAAGAACATAAAAATACATTAACATTTCATTATTGCTTTATTCACCATGCATAGATATTGAAAAATACATTTAGTAATAGAATAGGTATATACACATTGAAGTATAATATATTCACTAAAAACACTATATAGGATTAAATTCCAAAAAATATATCATCCCTTTAATAGTGATCATATAAAATAAAAGAAAACTTATAAAAATATACAAATTATTAACGGATCTGTATGAGTCTTTAAAAGTTATGTAGTAATATTTTAATATAAAGTTATCATGTATTAAAAGTTAAATATTATTACATGTAATGATGGAAATTAAACTATATTATCAGAAATTATTATTCCCATTAGTCTATATTATTTTTATTCAATATTATTTTTTTTAGAATAATAATGAAAATATTTGAATAATTTAAAAAATATATTTTTTCTTTAAAACTACTAAAAAAATTTCTACTAATATTATCATAATTATAATATTATACATTTTAATATAATGTTATCTTAATAAAACAATCATTTAAACAGATTACAGATGATAACATAAATTTGAATAATCATTATTAATTTCACAATGGTGGAATTTTTTTTTCCTAGATAATATAAAATTAAATAAAAATTTATTTTTGTTAAAAAATTTATATTTTTATATTTTGATTTATTTCAATAAATGTAATTCAATATTTTTATTCATCAAAATTAATTATTTTGGTGAAAATTTGTTGAAATTTTCTAAAAAGGATTCTTTTATGTGATAAGGTTAATATAACTATTAATTTTGAGATAACATAACATTTTTGACAAATTAAAAAAAGATCATTTTTTAAATTTTATTAATCATTCTTAATGATAAATATTTATTTATATAAAAACATAATTCATTATTCATTATTGGTTTAAATGCATGCTTATAATTTCCAAAATATATATTTTTTATCAAAAAAATACTTTTCTGAGTAATATATCGGTCACATTAGAATTTATTTTATCAATTTATGAATTAAATCTGGTAAAATTTATTGAATATTTTGAATTAAAAGATACTAATTAGAAAATAATGTTAATTTATTTTTTATAAAAAATATTATATCCTAGTAAAATAACAGTTATCGTTGTATACATAAAATAATGTAACAAGTTAATATTAAATGAAAAAATCCTAAAATAACTAATAAATATGAAATTAAAAGGTTTATTATGTCTTGGAAGACCACAAACAATTTTATCACCTTTAATTTTAAACCATAATTTTCCGAATTAATTTAACCAAATTGTATTTAACCTTATATTCAAAATAAAAATTAGTTAATCACATAAAATCACACATCTTAACGTATAAATTCATCTCATTCCTTCCTCAAATTCACACAAAAGACCATGAGAATGATTTATCTATAAATATTCCTATCAAGAGTCTCTCAATATTGGTTCCAATGTTCTAAAAATTACATATATAACATTAAGAAGTATCCTCCCAATGTAAGGGTTTCCTAAATTATCCTCTTTCTTTTTCAAGTTCATCTCATTTTTATATTGTCTTTTTAAATATCTTTCATATACTATAATGTTTTTTATTCCACAATAATATTAAAAATTTGATATTTTGTAATTGTAAGTTTATTTATTCCTTCTCATTATAGCCTTTCCTATATAGTTGATTTTCCTAAATAGTGGGTTCTCACCTCTCATTTCCAATCACTGTTGTTATTATTGATAATTATTTCTCAATTCAAATGGAAAATATTATTATCCATCATTATTGTAATTCATTCTCTACATAATCAATGATATATCACCACTAAAACTCATTATAACACCTTTAAAATATTATTTAATTCATAAGGTCTCCCATAGTCATGAAATAATCAATAATTTTTTAATGAAAAGAATATATGGTTTCCCAAATAATGAAATCCAAATATTGATATTGTAAATGGATGATTCTATGAAAAAATTGTACCTCTATGAAATAACCCTAAAATTTATCATTTGTATTTTATTCGATCAATACCTGGTGCATTGAAATGGGAATTGTTGAACACATTTTTTAACACTCCCAAAGCATTTTATATTAACAATTCACATGACCATTATGATCTATAATAATGGAATCAGAAATATGCATTAAAATTTACATTAAATTTATATCCCTGTGACAATAATATAAACTTACCATATTCTTATTATCTTTCCTTTAATTAGAGTACTGTATTTCTCTATGTTTTCATCCTCTTATTTCATCCATCAACCAATATGACTTTTTATTGAAAGAAGAACTAAGTGGGAAATGACTTAGGGTGGTCATCATTTTGTTTATAAGGAAATTTATTTCTATTCACCATGATAAATATATCAATCCATAATAGGGTTTCTTTTCCCTCTAAATGCTAACCAATAACATTTTACCTTACCTAGTATATATTCCTCTTAAATTTTAACTTTCTTAAACATTCTCATGTTCCTATGTTTATTTTTATGGTTTAATTATGATCTGTATAAAGAATGATCCCTCAGTTACTTTTTCATTCATTATCATACAATTTTTATAATTGAATATTTAATTCATATACAATTCAATGTGAATTATCTTTCATGATTTTTCTTATTTATAGGGATTCAGTAAGATACCATTTCATCGATTGACTGGTTAAATTACTGACAAAATTGATTACCCTTTTATCTATACATTTTAAGTACATTAGACATAATAGTGTCGACTTTTGTGTATTTACCTATAAATTTATCATATTTCATTAGACAATTGTTAAATATCTTATGGGTTTATAATGCTATTATTAGTTAATGTTTTTTCTTCATGTGACACTCATGGATTATGATATATGAAGGGTTTACCCTAATAGAACTCAAATACACAGCATACTGAGTTGATGTTATCTATATATAAGTTACTCATAAGAGAAGTAAGAGTTTAAAAGATGTATTTTACAACTAATAGATTAGAGAATTACATGGAGACGACATTCCATTATGAATTCTTCATGTTCCAATATACATATACATTGTCCTTATGCAATATTTCTCATTTTTGATGGATAATTTTAACCATGATTGATATAACATGTATCTTTATTATTGTATATTATAAATAAACACCTTATTTACTTGTACTTATTCTCATGTTGTAACTATTTTCCTCATGTTTATATTCTTATATCATGCCTCATGTTTTACCCATGATGTTCATTTATCAATCAATTTAATTGATTATCTCATTATAGGATTCATATATCGACATGTTTCATTGTTTACCCCTCTCCCATGAATTCCAATGAAATGGATACGTATATTTAAATAACATGAGTGAATATACTTATGGATCAAATAGGTGTTTTAACCTATGTTTAGTTGTAAATGTATTTTTTTCCAAATGAAAAAAAACATTTAATCTAATGAGTTTTTTTAAATCGCGTGATTTATTAAGAATTATTCATGTTGGGTATTAGATTTAGAATTTTTTTTCTGGAAAACTAAATGATGGTATATTTAATTATAGGTTAATCTAGTGAAACCAATGAGCTCATAAAAACTAATTGAATGGATCATCGATCATATTAAGGGGAAAATGGTTTTTTACCACCACCTATTTCAAAATTATGTAATCCACATAGAGTTATAGAGTACCATAATGATTTTTATTGAATAATGATGGAGTACCAATGAATGAATTCTCGGTCTAATAAATCACTTCTCCTTCAATTGAATTGTATGAACATTGTGTGATTTGATCTTTCAGGGTGCTATGTTATACGATGTAATCGATAACAGCATGCCTTTTTTAATAATAGAATTTAAATCTCAATTACACTATCATGTTGTATACATGAAAATCATTCTGGGAACACATCCAGATAAGGATCTACAATTTTATAGAAATATGAGTGTCCTAAAACTAATTCTTCTTTACATTCTAAATCTAGAATGTTACCCAAAATTTCACTTATTTAACTTAAATCATGGAATAATACACTAGACCCTAACTCCCAATTATCCATCATTAAAAATGTTTCCAACGTATTCTTGTTAAAGGGTACCCATATCTATAGAAGTCAATGTTTGTGTGATAAATCATAATCAAATCTATCCTAATGATCATATTGCAATTTGTGATCTATGGGATAATTAAGAAATACAATTGATTATATTTAGAAATGAATAGATGACATTAAATACACTTATAAATATGGTATACTTTAGTCTATAAGGGTGTGTTCAGAGAATGAATATTGAAAGATTTTATTAATGGAAAGTATGGTTTTTATAACACTTGAGTAGAGATAATGGAATGGGAATCACCAATATCAACGAAACATGTAGATAGAGTATTGATGACCAACATCATATATCAATCTGTAAATGGTCCCTCACTTCCATCAACATGAGAATAATTAAATAAAAACTCAACCAGCCACAACCCGATATCCATTCCCCAAAATCATAGATTTCTTGTGGGTTTGTATCCTATATTATATCCCTCCAGCAACATATTTCTTTATTATACTAAAAAACTACTGATATTACCTTAAGGAAAAATATTAGAGGTGCCGAAACATGCCATCTCAGGGGAACTTCATATGTGTACTCATGGAATAATTGATAATATTCACTCATTACCCAAAATTAATACACCTAGTTGAATCACCTTGCATAGATTACAATGAGAATATTGTACACCACACCATATATATGTGCCCCTATTGTTCTTGATCATCATTCATATTTATACTACCATAAGAGGATTTGTTAAGAGAGTCTAATTCATTGGTACACTAAAAAATGGAAGTAATTATAATAACATGTCCTACAATAGACTATTATAGATCTATAGGACCATTTATATAACCTTTATGTATTATGTGATATCAAAACATTGGACCATCCTCTTGATCTCTATATGAAGTCTCATCTTGAACATCCAATACATTTGGGCCTTGTTTACATCATGAAGAGGGGTAAATCATATAAACTCCATGAAAGGATATAAATATAAAGTTATGGGAATAGATTGACTATAGAAGACCATGAACTCCAATGTATTTTTCAACATCATCATGTTAGGAGAATATTTCTCCAGGAACGTAACATTAAAGGTTATATTACTAAGACCCTCTCATCATCCAACAAAATTAGTGGTAGAAAACCATATCATAGAAGATCCGATGAGCATGATAGTCACCAACATCACTCTCATATCCATAAGAGCCTAGACAATATCAACTAATTATCTTGAGGAAGCCTATCAATTCCTATAAATCCTGAAGACCTCCAATACATTGATTGATCAGTGGATGACAGAGATAGAGGCCCCGAGCAGAGTCAATCTGATCATTATGAATGTATTCACTTTTAGAAAGTTAAATCCACATAATTCATGACTCAAATATATTAAAAATATCAACTACCTATGCTATTATATTAGTACATGTTGTTTCATACTCTTACATTTCTATAGGCTTTATTAAAACTCTCTAATAAATGAGTGAATATCGATATTCTTATATCAGTAATTCCATCAATAGTCATTATAGAAGAAATTATGAAATACTAAATGAATTTTAATAAATTTTAATTAATTATATTATGATAGAATGTAAATAGTCTATTGGATAAAACAATAATTCTCTAAGGAGGATAACCATAACCAAAGGAATTCCCCTTCTTGTTATATAAATTATCAAACCAATGTTTATTTTGCATACACATTATTCATAGTAAATTGAATATACAAAAAAAATATTTTAATAAGTAATCTATTACTAGAATAATTATTTCAAATAACCATGGATATATCACCCAAGAATATGATTCAAATCATGGAATTGAATAATTATGTTTTATGAAATAGTTAAATGGTTCATATAGTTGGCATGTGAACCATTGTTCCTACTCATGATACAAAAACATGCCCAAATCCATTTAAATTGTAATGAGATAATATAATAAAGATAATCATAAACCATATTTTAATAACCGTAATTGATTTCCAAATGATGGTAATGTAAATTTATATTACACTTGTGCTATCTGAAAACACATTAAATTATCATACATGAGTCCCACATATCATAAGTCCTTTCCACCATTCCCAAAAACATTTTCAAAAATAATTTAGAATGAAATAATCCTTTAGTAATAATTTGTGACATATTTTCTTAAATCATCATGTTTGATACAAAGGGACACATTGCATCATATGTGGCTCCCTATATGTAAGAAGTTTCCAATGAGTAGAGTGGGTTTGAATTTCCATAGTGGGAAAACTATACCATTATAATCAATTATGAAAATATAAAAAAAAGATAATTGAGTAAATAATATATAATTTTTAAAAAACAAATATCATAGAATGTATCTCAAAATATGCATATTATTAACCATGAACACCCTATATGGATGTTCAACAAGATTATGGGAATGATAGTAATGGAAATAAATCACCATATAATTCCACTATAATCCACAACTACAATTTCACAAAACATAACTATATGTTACTTAAATCACTATCATTCAGCTATTCCCATCCCTAGGTACCTAGTAATGAATTTTTCACAAGCATCAAGCATTATGAGAAATTTTTGCATCTAAACGAAGTAGAGATCCAATAATGAATCTGTAAAACAATATCACAATAAGTATAAAATAGTTTATTTCGTGACATGAAGTAAATTCCCTATTAAATATAAATCCACATATGTATTAATTCATCGTACAATAATAAGGATTCCATGATCATTAGTCCCACCTACTAATGAATATTTTTGATATAGTAGAAAATTTTTATCTCTACAAGTTACAAGAAATTTCTCACAAAGTATAATTGGTTGGAAACCAACATCTATCAGACATGTTTCAATTTTATTCTTTCATGGAATAATGCATGGCCCACCCTAATAGTCGAAGTCCATACGATTATCATAAGACCCATCATTATGGTGGTCGCAATCCTTAGATGATCTTGATATATTCAATGTATTTGAAAATTATTTTGTCCTCATAAACGAAATCTACCATATCATCCTATGAATGAAGGATATTGATTATCCCTATATGGTATACTCCCATGTAAGTAGACTTGTCAGTGGACTGAATCATACCATCAAACAATTCCTCATTTATAATTATAACCACATCAACACTCTCTCCCTCCATGGGGTCATTATTCTAACTTTAACCAACCATTTCATCCTGATACAAATAGAATGATTTGATATGATGTGTAATACCCCCGAAATTATGTATCATTGTAAAGAGTATTATGGAATTTGAAGAAAAATTTCCATGACTGTAAACACATCGATATGAAGACACTATTAAAAATATGTCATTCATGATACTAACATATCAAAAAATAAAATTTTAATGATGCATGTGATGAGTCCCCTAAAACACCCTCATGAAAAATATATAAAGCATGTATTCAAATAATAAATGATTACACAATGACGATATATTGTTCAATTACATATAACGGTTCTTCTAACCAAGTGATTTTAGTCATCAACATCATGGTTTGTAAGGAAGGTGGTAATTTGAAAAATTACCACATTAAAATTCATTATGAAACGTCTATATGTCACATAAGAGTTCCAAAAAAGGGAATATAAAGAGGAAAATAAAGTCATAAAAACAAGATACTCACCAAATTAGTAACACTACGAAAATCACCATTGATATTTCTTAGAATTCTAATGACAATCAATAATTCTTTTGTTAAACAATATTTACGGATTGGGATTATATATCATAGACGAAAACATATTATTTTCCATGATAGACAAATTCCATGATCTTCTAAGAAGGGAAGATGAAATTTTCCCTAATAATAAATAATTACTAGGGTTCTCTACAAAAAAATCCCAAAAAAGAAGTACCCATAATGGTGGATGAACAGAGACCTTGGATGAACGAAAGAATAGTAATTATTGATTCAAACAAGGGAGAAATCAAAAAAAATAATTGAATGAAATATAAGGATAGAACTAATATATTTTAATGTGTCATGAAATAAATCTATTAAATTTTTGATCCATCAAGGAGGGACATCGATCAATTAACATGGCTAACAATATGATAAAATAAAAATTTTAATTCCACATTTACTTCATATACCTTTTCCATTGGAAATATTATTGTTTTGCAGGAAGAGGAGACCATTTCTTCCATTTCAAATCCATCATATCCATCAGGACATGCTCTACCATGGAATAGACATTATAATTTTGGTATTGGACTAAAATGAAAAATTAATACCCCAAAAAATTTTCCCCAATATTTTTTCCATTCTCTCATACCACAGACTCCATAACAGGCATGTTGATGTCATGAAAATGATGGACCATAGTTATAGACCATGTGCTATATACCCACGAAAATCTGTTGACAGTGTTTATTTTTATTTTCTATATAACTCATTTAGACCACAATGCCTTTCCCCAAATCATACTATAGCCCATTTTGAACCAATTACTCTGAAACCCAACATCAAATCCTCTATCCTCAACCATCACATCTCAGACCCAAATATCAATAGTTAAGTTGTTCAATATAATCACTAAAAACATATTAAAATTTTCATTAATAAAACTATGGGAAATGATTCTTATAAAATATACATATATAAATATTTCTTAATTCCTACAATAATCATATCACAAAAAACCAATGAGAAATATATGGGTAACAAAAATATTGGAAACAATTGTTGATAAATTTCATTCATATTATATTATATAGTATATGGTATTAAACTCATTAAGATGATTTTAATATGGTTTATTCAATAATTTCCCTAATAAATCAACGTATGGATTCAAAATAAACACTTATTAATAAATGTAATAAAAAAATATTTTTTTCACATAGGAAAGGCATTGGGATAAAAGAACTATATTTAAACATTAATTTTTATTATGATTGAAAAATGATTTGATGTATCGCTTCAATAACTAAGAACAGAAATCCTTAATTTATCTAGAGGAATTATTTGGAATCTTTCATCAAAAAAATAAATCAAATAAAGCATAAGATATATTTTTAAGGACAATGAGTTAGACATGAATCTATTTTTTTGAGTTTTAGAAAAATAACTTAGTAAAATATATATATTAATAGTAATTTGAGTGAATTTTAAAAAAAATATTTTATTTATGTCGAAGAAAAAAAATTATTTCAAAAAACTAAAAACATGGAGTGAAGTTTTCTTAAGAATATTCAAAATCAGTGGAATGATATGTGCATATGGAAATAGTCCAATAGATTATTTTTTTAAGAAATTGAAAATATAGAAAATTTAACATTTATTACATTTTTTTAAAATTATAAATTAATTTCAATTTAGTTAAAATAATCATTTCAAATTTTCATAAAAATTATTGGGCCCTTCAAAAAATGTTGAATCCACAATAAAGTAAGAGTGAAAAAATAATTTCTTTTTTTTGTATTAAAAATATCCTTCCGTGAAAACAACGTCACAAAAAAATAATATAGAATTCAAATTTAAAACTAGCTACTGTGGAAAAAAATTATGCAGAGGATAAACATATGGGAATAAAATTATTCAAATATTAGAAAAAATTACAAATTCCCATATGGGTTTTCCCATTAGAGATATCTAAATTTTAAATTTTTGTACAAAAAATAATCCTTAGTGGTTCAATAGCATTTGAATCAAAACCCTTTTGGGGGAAATTTATGGAAAATGAATTTTAAATAACATTAATTAAATATAATACCTGATATAATATGATAAATGTGTATAATATGTACCATATAAAAGTAAATTATTTCATAACAAGAAGTATGTCTATTGAAATTGGAATTCATACCAAGAAACCTTTTTATATATCATAATAACTAAGATAATTATATTTCTATATTGATAGAATTGGATAAAATTATATATCCACCAAAAATACTATGTAAAAATAATAAAAAAATAAATATGTATATGAAATCATAAATTTAACAGTATGGTTAAATTAGATTTCTTTTAATATAATTAGTTAGTACAAAAAATTATAATATTAGGTACATTCAAATAAAAAACACATGAAGGGTATGACATAAAACTGAACAACTAACACCTTGAATAATGATAGGTTTAATCATACAAAAAAATTATATTTTAATATATACGCATTATCAAAAAAAACATTTTGTGTAGTAATTAGTATGTCTCAGAAGAATGACAATTGAGATAATAAATTATTTTATAATTTCCTATTCTTTCTGGGCATACACAAAAATAAAAAAATAAAAAATCATGTCAATTATATGCATTCTAAAAGAATTTTTCATCTATATTTATTTAAATAAATAAATATATATTTTCATCTATTAATTTTTTTTACAATTTTTCATCTAATGTTTGATAAAAAATAGAATATTTATTATATTATTTCGGTAATGTTAGCGCTACAGGAATATATTTTATTAAAAGTTTAGAGACCAAATATAACCTTTCTTGATCCATAAATCATTATTTTTTTCCTACTAAAATATAAAAATATTATAATTTATGTTCCTATAGTCATTAATGATGTATTTTATAGTACTGTTCTTCAAACAGGTAAATCCATCACAAACATGAACACTGTATATCTCGATGGATGAGTATGGTTATGGAAGTGTATAATTTAATAATAATTGAATAATGAGGTCATTTTGAATTTAATTAATTAATTATATTATAATATTTCCTGACAAAATAATAATATCAAGATGAAAAACCAAAAAAAATATCGTTATAGGTATTAGTCTGCACAATCCATGGTTACAATTTAATTTTTATAGTGAATTATATAGATTTATGGAAGAATATAATTTCGTTCAAAATAATAATAATAATAATAAAAATTTATCATTATTATTTAATTTTTTCCATATAACCCTTGAAGAGAGGTAGTCTTGAATGATGGATGACATCTTTTCCTAGAGTCGGAAGTCCACACAAATGCATGATTGATGATCTTTTGTTTCTCAAGGTGGATTACATGGAATAAATATTTTATTTTATTTTAAAATAATAACAAATTATTATAGAAATTTTAAAATTTTAATTATACTACATTGGTTATGGAAGGTGTGGGTGACAATGATTAACAACGAAAAGTTATGGGGTATGTAATAGATATGTTCAGGCTTTAAAATACCACTTGATGAACTCCATAGAATTGATGGACTTATGTAACGCCCCGACCCCAGCCACCCAGAGTCGGTGCATTATTACATGACATTGGCATGATCACAAGAAATATAAAATCTCGAAAGACCGATTGGTTTAGTAGCCTTGGAAACACTAGATATATTCATAAGTCTTACATTATAACATAAAAATGAAAACTACAACAACATATTTTCATCATAGACCACACTCTTATCCCCTCATACTATCCCTGCAGGTCATTCATAATTTACTTCTTCATACCCTGGGAAAAATAAAACATAGAAAAGGGGTGAGCTCAAATGCCCAGTAAGGATAACAATAAAGAGGAAAATTTCATAAATAAGAATAAACATTTAAGGCAATGTATAACTAAAACAAAATCCTTTTATACTTGTACTTCAACATAGTATGGAAAAAATAAAATGAAATATTGCCATTTACTTATTCACATGGATATTCTACTAATCGAATAATCACATACAATATCAATAACCACTTTCATAATGATGGAATGCATAATGCCAGACTATCATAACCACATAGCCAAGGCCTCATGCCAAGACTACAAATAATATTTTTCCAAGGCCTTGTTCCAAGACACTAGTTTGTCTCTTGACACCTACCGATGCATAAAGGAGCTATTGCGGCCTCCACCCGTCACTTACTAAGTCCAATGCACTCCCATATGAAAAGGATTAAACATAACATAAACATTCTTATTAAAACTAGCATACGAAATGTAATACTTTCTCCATAAACCATGAATGGTATAAAAATAACACATCCATAGTCAAACATATCACAAAACCTTTAATACATTATGGAAGTTTTGTATCAAAATAAATCAACTTCATATAATCATAAAATCCATCAATGGATGTTGACATAGATGAAATCAAAACTATTTGAGAGAAATATCTCATTTTTTTGAAATCATTTAAAAGTCACACATTTATAAAGGAAGTAAATAAAAATAGATTTTTGAATCAAAGTATACCACTTTGAAACTTTTGAAAGGAATTAAAATTTTAAAAACATTCATTTCCATATAAATAAATCCTTAAAAATCATTTTGAAGACATGGACATTAATTAAAAATATTTAGAAAGATAAATCTTTAAAATATTTAAAATTCGGATTTTGATAAAGAGTACCTTTCCGAAATTCTTAAAATATTAATTTTGAAATCATTTCAAAGGAACATAATTATAAAATAAAAAAATTTCTTTGAAAATTTCCTTGTAATCTTGTAAAGGAAGCATTGAAAATTTTTCAACGGTGGTCAATAGCCGCACCCACCGTATAAGTTAAAAAAAACATTCTTACCATAATTTTGTCGAAAAGGTTAAAAAGCAGCTTGTTTGGAAAACGATGGAAATATTCCTTTATAAACCTCTTATAAAAAGTCAAACAAGGGTATAAATTACTTTAACCCATATTCTAGTAAATATTAAAAATGTTTTGAAATTCATTTTTAAGAAACATGGATGTGGATGATAAGGAGATCCCAGTAGATTATTGCGTGTAAACAACTTCGGATAATGAAAAGATTGTGAAATAAACCCTTACCTTGAACTTTTCATTGGTTGGGGTAGGTTAACATCCTTTATAATGGTGAAATAATTTTTATTAAATTATTCAATAATCATATACATTAATATGATATCATATATGATCTTTTAACATTTCTTTTTTAATAATATCATAGAATTATCGTTGTTTCGGGTGTTAACTTACTCGTTTTATTTTATATGTTTTGTTACATAAGGCATGTTTGTAATGGATAGGTTGTATCTCATTCATATATAGAATGATATCAAGTCCTTATATACTATTATTAATCATAAAATGAGAATTATACTTGAATGGATACGATGGAGAATTAATCTCATCGCGTTCGTGGACACAGTAGTCCGTACGTACGCACGAGAAATAATATCATTATTTTGATATGAAAATAATATATAATTGGATGGTATATCATATATACAGAATCCTTATCATGTTTTATTTATTATTTACATGAGTTACACATCATTATTATACCCATCCAAATAATAATTTATTGAATAACAATTACACCACGATGTCGAGACGGTAAGCTGTACGTACGCATGTATGGTGAAATGTTATTCAAAGGATAGATAGAATAGTGAATATGGTTGTACCATATTTATAATAACATCAGAGTATATATATTATACTGGAGTTATTATTTTATAATGGTAACCACAAAGGAAGAAGAAGTGGATGAAGAAAGGAACTTGAAAAAGGGTGGTGAAATCATTACCTCTTCTTCCGGTTCTTCCTTTTGATTTTATCAAAAGTGATCCTTCGGTTGGCTTTCTGATCAAACTAAGGCCTCTGGATTGTAGTGAGGGTAGTTGGGAGAGTATTTGGGTAGAGTTTGGGTGATCAAAAAGGCTTTGAAGGTGTGAAGAAATGAGAAGTAGGAGTGCCCTTTTATAAGAGTGGCGAGGGGAACCTTTAGAAAATCTAGAAATATTAATTTATAATAAATTCATATTCGGTTTATAATGGCTGAAAAGAGTATTATTTAAATTTTGAGTTGGGATAGGTCGAAAAAAACTCAACCAATTTAATTTATACAGGTTTGGGTACTTATATTAACCTTATCTTTAAGTATTAACTCTAAGTTAATTATTTTCACTTTTACAATGTCTCTTTGTATTTTTATATTATATGGTTAATAAACATACTATATACATCCAAGAGACCCCCAAGTGGTCCATTAATGATATACCTATCATGATATAAGTCTCTTGGACGAACCTAATATTTTTAAAAATTTAATATCAATTAATAATATAATATTTGTTTTAAAAACTCTTTTATGTCAATTTTGACACTATTCAATAGTTGATTTTTGTGAAACTCATAACAGAATGATTAATTCTAACAAATTTAATTAAATCATTCCTCACATGTCATATTAACTTATAAAATTAGTTTAATTCATAAAAAGTCTCAAATTATATTTATTTGTGTATTTATAATATCAATTATTTTAATTTTTCACTATTATGGTAATTACTGCATCATCATTGTGTCATAAATAAATTAAATTATTTAAAGTCTAAAAATTAAAAATAAATTATCATAATGTAGGAAATCTGTTTAGATTTCTAATGAATATTTATAGTCTAAAATCCAACTTATATAACTCTATTTAAAAATTGATTTTCTAAAAGATATATGCTTATGTCATTTTTGTACTTATTTTAACTTAATTAAAATTTAGTGTCCCTATCACCTACATGTGGCTCCATGGGGTCCCAAAATCTACCCAAAGATTCCCATGGTCGAACATGTATCATCCAATAAGGCTAGAACACGTTTTAGGGTAATTTAGTATTGTTATAATATTATTTTTTAACCATTATTTACCGGATTTACCCTTAACCATGGTAAATAAAATATTAACCGCAGTAATTATTCAAAATGTCTAAAAATAAAAGTTATCTATTTACACAATTTGAACATCCTGATTCCAAATATGGAATCCATTTTCCCAAATTCAAAACACAGAAGGGGAAGAAATTAATTTAAAATTAATTCCCGTTGTTACAACAAAAAACGTGTTTTTAAGAGATAATAACTATCAAAAGATTGACACTTGTTTATGTCTAGTTTAATTATAAAATTATGTACAATGTCCAACATTGGATTAAATGGTTAATATATATTCTAAATATAATTTAAAACCACTCAAATTCATAACTTATCAATATTAATTATTTTGATTAAAAAAGTTGTTTTTAATTAAAATTTATTAATTTTGACTATTCATCAAACTATTAAAGTTATCCAAAAAGTTCCAAAATTTCACCCTAGGCTAAATTCGATATTCCGAATCCAAAAATGATGTCCATTTTGAAATATAAAATATATATAATTTCAAAAGGTAGGTATTACTATTCATAACGGCTAGTTTGATTGGTTATGGTGTGTTAGAACTCGGTGTTGCGTACAACACACGCTATCACATTATTCAAAGAGAAGCATACCGTAGAAGCTTGGGGTGTTACATTATCCCCTACATCAAATAATTTCATCCTCAAATTTTCAAGAATACTTATCACATGAAAAGACTTAGGTGGTTCTTCATCATATGTTCCTTAGGTTCCCACGTTGTCTCTTCCATCTTATAGTTTCTCCACAAAACTTTTACCAGACGCGTTGTCCGGTTTCTCAGTACTTGTTCTCTCGTATCAAGAATCCTGATGGGCTCTTCGCAATAAGACAGATCGGGTTCCGGTTCTAACTCCTCATAGGGGAGTACATGCATTGGGTCAGGCATGTATTTCCTCAACAGAGATACGTGGAACACATCGTGAACTTTGGAGAGACTTGGCGGCATTGTCAATCGGTAAGCTACAACCCCAATTCATTCTAGAATTTCGAAAGGTCCGATGTACCTGGGAATCAATTTACCTTTCTTACCAAAACTTATGACTCCCTTCCATGGAGATACCTTCAAGAAAAACTGATCACTAACATGAAATTCCAAATCCTTCCTTCAATTATCGGCATAGCTCTTCTGCCTACTTTGAGCTACTTTGATGTGATTTTGGATTACCTTCACCGTTTCCACCGTTTCCTCCACCAGCTTTAGACCTACAAGTTTTCATTCACCAACGTCATCCAAACAGGTTGGTGTGCTACATCTATTTCCGTATAACGCTTCATATGGTGCCATCTAAATACTCGAATGGAAGATATTATTATAGGAAAATTCTACCAGAGGTAAATACTGATCCCACATACCCTAAATGTCAAGTGAGCAGGATCTCAACATGTCTTCTAAGGTCTGAATAGTCCATTCTGATTGTCCGTCGGTTTGAGGGTGGTAGGCAGTGCTCAAATGATTTCCAGTATCCTGGGATTTCTATAGAATCTTCCAGAATCTTGAAGTAAAATGGGGATCATGATCAGAAACAATCGATAGGGGTACTCCATGAAGTCTCACAACTTCATTAATATATAGTCTTTCTAGACGTTCCAGTTGTAGATCTTCTCTTATAGCAAGAAAATGTACTGAATTGGTAAGACGATCAATAATAACCCATATTGCATAATTCATTCTAGGAGTCTTTGGTATCCCCATGACAAAGTCCATCGTAATATTGTCCCATTTCCACTCTGGTATGGGAAGAGGTTGCATGACTCCTCCAGGGTGTTGCCTTCCAGCTTTCACTTGTTGACAAATCATACATCTTGACACAAAATCAGCAATCTCCCTCTTCATATTGTCCCACCAAAAATGTTCCTTCAAATCTCTATACATTTTGGTTCTCCTAGGGTGTATAGATAAATTGGAACTATGAGCATCATCCAGCAATTCCCATTTTAGATTAGGTATATCGGGAACACAAAGTCTCTTCCCGAATTTCAAAATTCCATTTTCATACACAAAATCTCTCAATCTCCCATCATTCACAGCTTTAATCTTCTTTTGAAATTCTCCATCATTAGTCTGAGAACTCTTAATCCATTCTAGTAAAGATGGTTTGGCAACCATTTGAAAAAGCATTGATGTTTCTCCTTCCCTGGTTATTCCCATGTCCATATTCACTAGATCCATGAAAATTGGATCCCTTTCAATTCTCATATTGTTCAAAACTCCATGATCTTTTCTGCTCAAAGCATCTTCCACCTTGTTTTCCTTCCCTGGGTGGTAGTGTATCGTACAATCATAATCCTTGAGCAATTCAATCCATCTCCTTTGCCTCGTGTTGAGTTATTTTTGTGAGAAAATATACTTCAAACTCTTGTGATCAGTATAAATCTCACATTTTTCACCATAGAGGTAGTGCCTCCATATCTTCAAAGAAAATATCACAACTTCTAACTCGAGATCAGGAGTAGGATAGTTTTGTTCATTAATTTTCAACTGTCGTGATGCATAGGCAATAACCATATCATTCTGCATAAGGACACAACCAAGTCCTTTCTTCGATGCATCACTATAAATAACGAACCCATCATTCCTCGATGGTAGAGTCAATATAATAGAAATTACTAATCTTCTCTCCAGTTCTTCAAAACATTCTTCACACTCTTTTGTCCAAACAAATTTAACCCCTTTACGTGTGAGCTTCGTTAATGGGTTAGCCAATCGGGCAAAATTCTGGACGAAAGGTCGATAATAACCTGCCAAACAAATAAAACTACGTACCTGAGTTATACTCATAGGTTATGGCCATTCTTTGATTGCCTTGGTCATATAAGGATCAATAGAGATTCCATCTTTAGAGACAATATGCCCAAGAAAAGAAATCTCCTAAAGCCAGAATTCACACTTGCTAAACATTCCATATAATTCATGTCTTCTCAGAGTCTTCAGGATAATGCGCAAGTGATTTTCATGATCTTCGTAGATTTTTGAGTATACCAAGATATCATCAATAAATACCACCAAAAATTCATCGAGATACTCCTTGAAAACTCTATTCATCAGATCCATGAATACAGAGGGTGCATTAGTCAATCCAAAAGGAATTACAGTAAACTCGTAATGCTCGTACCTGGATCGAAATGCTGTCTTTGGAATGTCGTCCTTCTACATACACAACTGATGGTATCCAGATAAAAGTTCAATCTTTGAAAAGTATTGATATCCATGCAGTTGGTCAAATAAATCATCAATTCCTGGTAGGGGATACTTGTTCTTTATTGTTATAGCATTGATCTCCCTGTAGTCGATACATAGCCTCATAGATCCGTCTTTCTTTTTAACAAAAAGAACAGGGGCTCCCCATGGAGAAACACTAGGGAGAATAAATCCCTTTTTACTCAATTCCTCTAGTTGTTTCTTTAGTTCAACTAATTCTACAGTGGTCATTCTATAAGGGGTCTTCGATATAGGCCTTGATCCAGGAATTAAGTCAATGGAAAACTCAATTTTTCGTTCTGGAGGATGTCCAGGTAAATCATTCGGAAACACATCTACATATTCTTTAACAATGGGTACATCCTCTATTTGAACATTAATTTCCTCACCCATAGTCATTTCATTATATTCCTCCCCAATAATTAAATTTAGTTGAGCTAATGGGGATGGATCTAAATAAGAATTAGGTGGTGACGATTCTGCTCTAAAGATAAGGTGTTCTTTATCATCATCATCAAGAATCATAACCTCTTTTTCTTACAATAAATCTTTTCATCATAGTCTGAAATCCAGTCCATACCAAGGATTATATCAAACTCAATCATAGGTATGATGACAAGATCAGCAGATAAAGAACATGTATGTTCTCTAATGGGGACTGATTCACAAAACATTATTGCAATTATACTTCCCTTAATATTTTTAACTGAAAACTACCTTGTTAAATCAAATTGGAAATATCTAATTTTCTTAGAAAACTGGGAAGATATGAAACAATGCGATGATCCATAATCAAATAATGCATTTTATAAACTTGATGAAACCATTAAATTACCTGCCACCACATCTTTCGGAGCTTCTACCTCAGTAGTAGTGATAGCATAAGCTTGGCCTTGATCCCTTGGCCTTTTCTGAGGTAAGTTCTCCTAACGCTTAGGACATTAATTTGTATATTACCCCATCTCCCTGCAATTGTAGCACTGAAAATAGGTAGCTTCATTCTTCCCCTTGCAATCACGAGCTTGGTGGCCTTTTTCACCACACATGTAACAGACTCCCATTCCCTTCAAGCAAGTACCGGGGTGTTTCTTCCCATATTTACCACAGGATGGATATTCAACCATTTCCTTCTTCCCCTTATTTCTATTCCCAGATTGATCAGCAGGTCTCTTCTTCTCTTGCATTGTTTTAAAGTCATAAGACTTAGAGAATTCCTTTTCCTTCTTGATAGCACATGAGACAATGTCTTCGTACGATGAAAAGGATTGTGAGACTAATGATCGATGGAGAAATGAGTTTAACCCATCAAAGAAACGATCAATATTACTTTTTGGGTTACGTATATAATCTCTAGCATACCTTGCTAACCTTGTAATGTTAGCCTCATACTTTGTGACATTCTCATCCTCCTTTTGTCTCAGACTCAGAAACTGCCTTTCCATATCTGCGGGATGGTCGCGAGGAAAGTATTTTTCTAAAAACATATCTTTGAACTCCCGCCATTCCATACTTGATACTTTATCATCTTTCTTCGTATTTTGAATCAATGACCATCATTGATCAGAATCTCCAGTGAGGCGGTAAACTGCCATGATAACTTTTTCCCATTCACTACTCCCCAAATCCTGAAATATTTTCTCTGGGGAAAATATCCATTGGTCAACTACTAAGGGATTTGTACTCCCATTGAACGTTGGTGGTTATTGCCTCATGAATCGATCTAACATTGATCCTCCACGCTGCGGATTAGGGTGCTTCATACGGGTAAGGTTATTATTCATAACCTAAGTGAGTTGTCCCAGTATGGTGATTAGCTGATCGGCACCAGTTGCATCCCCAGCTCCACTATAATTATCTTGAACAGGATGGAAATCTCTACATGGAGTGCGTGCATTGATACAGTTTCCATTTCTTCCACTAGGTTCCATTTCTAATCAATGGCATAAACTAGATCAGTTTGTGAATCAAAATACATAATATCATACTTATAAAACACTTAACATAAATTGAACTATTTATGGATATAATCCATAATCATAAGAATTTTTTCTTTGAGAAAGTATATAATCATAAACCCTTCATAATGATTTGTAAAGAAAATGAGAGTTATCCTAAGAATATCCCCCAGGAGTGTCGTAACCAAGAGTGCAGCAAGGCCCATTATCGTGCACCAGTTCCCATTCGAGACTAGCTCAAAGTGGTGTTTTCGGGTTTTACCCCTAGGTTCATCTGTTCCAGAGCCGCCTCTACCTGCTCGTATCCAGACAGGGATGTATTGCTCGGAAAACTCACAAAATCACTACAATACCAAAATTCTAGGATGTTTTTCTATACTAATCCTCAAAGTTCATCTTAGGTGTACGTGCTCTAATCAGAGTTTATCTAAATCTAGCTTCCAAGGTTTGTACTAAACTTCCTCTAATACCAACTGTAATGCCCCGACCCTAGTTACCCCGAGTCGGTGAATTATTACATGATACTGGCATGATCACAAGAAAGATCAAATATCGAAAGACTGATTGGTTTAGTAGCCTTGGAAACACTAGATATATACATATGTCTTACATTACAACATAAAAAACGAAAACTACAACAACATATTTTCTTCATAATCCACACTCTTATCCCCACATACTATCCATGTAGGTCATTAATAATTTACTTCTTCATACCCTGGGAAAAATAAAATATAGAAAAGGGGTGAGCTCAAATACCCAGTAAAAATGACAATAAAGTGGAAACATTCATAAATAAGAATAAACATTTAGGGAAATGTATAAATAAAACAACATCCTTTTGAACTTGTACTTCAACATAGTATGGCAAAAATAAAATAAAATAATGCCATTTACTTATTCAAATGGATATTATACTAATCGAATAATCACATGCAATATCAATAACCACTTCCATAATGATGGAATGCATAATACCAGACTATCATAACCACATAGCCAAGGCCTCTTGCCAAGACTACAAAAAAGATTTTTCCAAGGACTTGTGCCTAGACACTAGTTTGTCTCATGATACCTGTCGATGCATCAAGGAGCTATAGCGGGCTCCACCCGTCACTTACTATGTCCAATGAAGTCCCATATAAAAATGTTTAAACATAACAAAAACATTCGTATTAAAACTGGCATATGAAATTTCAATACTATCTCCATAAACCATGAATGGTATAAAAATAACACATCCACAGTCAAACATATCACAAAACCTTCAATAAATTATGGAATTTTTGTATCAAAATAAATAAACATTATATAATCATAAAATCCATCAAATGATGTTGACATAGATGAAATCAAAACTATTTGTGAGAAATATCTCCTTTTTTGCAATCATTTAAAAGTCACACATTTATAAAGGAAGTATTTAAAATGAGAATTTTGAATCAAATTATACCACTTTGAAAATTTTGAAAGGAATTAACATTTTAAAAACATTCATTTCCATATAAATAAATCCTTAAAAACCATTTTGAAGACATGGACATTATTTAAAAAGATTTAGAAAGATAGATCTTTAAAACATTTAAAATTCTGATTTTGATAAAGAGTACCTTTCTGAAATTCATAAAATATTCATTTTGAAATCATTTAAAAGGCACATAATTATAAAATAAAACATTTAATTTGAAAATATCCTTGTAAGCTTGTAAGGGAAGATTTGACAATTTTATAACAGCTGTAAATATCCGCACCCACCGTATAAGTTAAAAAAACATTCTTACCTTAATTTTGTCGAAAAGGTTAAAAAGCACCTTGTTTGGAAAAATATGGAAATATTCCTTTATAAACCTCTTATAAAAAGTCAAACAGGGGTATAATTGACTTTCACCAATATTATAGTAAATAGTACAAATTTTTTGAAATTCATTCTTAAGAAACATGGATGTGGATGATAAAGAGATCCCAGTAGATTATTATGTGTAAACAACCTCGGATAATGGAGAGATTGGGAAATAAAAACATACCTTGCACTTTTCCTTGGTTGGGGTATGTTAACCTCCTTCATAATGGTGAAATAATTGTTATTAAATTATTCAATTATCATATATATTAATATGATATCATATATGATCTTTTAACATTGCTTTGTTAATAATATCTTAGAATTATCGTCGTTTCGGGTGTTAACTTACTCATTTTATTTTATATGTTTTGTTACGTAATACATGTTTGTAATGAATAGGATGTATCTCATTCTTATATAGAGTTATATCAAGTCCTTAGATACTATAATTAATCATCAAATGAGAATTATACTTGAATGGATACGATGGAGAATGAATCCCATCGCGTTCGTGGAGACGATAGTCCGTACGTACGCACGAGTGATACTATCATTCTTTTGATATTAAAAAAAATATATAATTGGATGTTATATCATATATACAGAATCCTTATCATGTTATATTTATTATTTACATGAGTTACACATCATTATTATACCCATCCAAATGATAATTTATTGAATAACAATTACACCACGATGTAGAGACGGTAAGTCGTACGTACGCATGTATGGTGACATGTTATTCAAAGGATGGATAGAATAGTGAATATGGTTGTACCATATTTATAATTACATAATTGTATATATATTATACTGGATTTATTATTTTATAATGGTAACAACAAAGGAAGAAGAAGTGGATGAAGAAAGGTACATGAAAAAAGGTGGTGAAATCATTACCTCTTCTTCGGGTTCTTCCTTTTGATTTGATCAAAAGGGCTCTTTAAGTTGTCATTATGATCAAAATAAGGCCTCTAGGTTGTAGTGAGGGAAGTTGGGAGAGTATTTGGGAAGAGTTTGGGTAATCAAAAAGGCTTTGAAGGTGAGAAAAATTAATTAGGAGGAGTTCCTTTTTATAAAAGAGGTGAGGGGCACCTTTGGAAAAGCTAGAAATATTAATTTATAATAAATTCATATTAGATTTATAATGGCTCCAAAGTGGATTATTTAAATGTTAAGTTGGGGATAGGTTGAAAAAATCTCAAACAATATAATTTAGACAGGTTTGGGTACTTATGTTAACCTTATCTTTAAGTATTAACTCTAAGTTAATTAGTTTCACTTTTACAATACTCTTTGTATTTTTATATTATATGGTTAATAAAAAAACTATATACGTCCAAGAGACCCCAAAGTGGTCCATTAATGATATAACTATCATGATATAAGTCTCTTGGATGAACCTTAGATTTTTAGGATTTTAATATCAATTAATAATATAATATTTGTTTTTAAAACTATTTTATGTCAATTTTGACACTATTCACTAGTTGATTTTTGTGAAACTCGTAACAGAATGATTAATTCTAAAACATTTAATTAAATCATTCATAACACGTCATATTAGCTTAGAAAATTAGTTTAGTGCATAAAAAGTCTCAAATTATATTTATTTGTGTATTTATAATATCAATTATTTTAATTTTTTACTATTATGGTAATTACAGCATCATCATTGTGTCATAAATAAATTAAATTATTTAAAGTCTAAAATTTATAAATAAAATATAATTATGTATGAAATCAGTTTAGATTTATAATAAATATTTATAGTCGAAAATCTAATTTATATAAACCTATTTAAAAATTGTTTTTCTAAAAGATATATGCTTATGTCATTTTTGTACTTATTTTAACTTAATTAAAATTAAGTGTCCATATCACCTACAAGTGGCTCCATTGGGTCCTAAAATCGACTCAAAGATGCCTATGGTCGAACATGTATCAACAAATAAGGCTAGGAAACGTTTTAGGGTAATTTAGTATTATTATAATATTATTTTTTTACCTTTATTTACCGGATTTACCCTTAACCATGGTAAATAAAATATTTACCGCAGTAATTATTCAAAATGTCTAAAAATAAAAGTTACCTATTTAAACAATTTGAACATCCTGATTTCAAATATAGAATCCATTTTTCCAAATTCAAAACATAGAAGTGGCAGAAATTAATTTAAAATTAATTCCCGTTTCAAAACAAAAAGCGTTTTTTTAAGAGATAATAACTATCAAAAGATTGACACTTGTTTATGTCTGGTTTAATTGTAAAATTATGTCCAATGACCAAAATTGTATTAAATGGTAAAAATATATTCTAAATATACTTTAAAACTACTCAAATTCATAATTTATCAATATTAATTATTTTGATTAAAAAAGTTGTTTTTAATAAAAATTTATTAATTTTCACTATTCATCAAAATATTAAATTTATCCGAAAAGTTCCAAAATTTCACCCTAGGCTAAATTCGATATTATGAATCCAAAAATGAAGTCCATTTTAAAGTATAAAATACATATAATTTCAAAAAGTAGGCATTACTATTCATAATGGCAAGTTTGATTGGTTATGGTGTGTTAGAACTCGGTGTCGCGTACAACACACGCTATCACATTATTCAAAGAGAAGCGTACCGTAGAAGCTTGGGGTGTTACAACTTAGACTGATGCTTAGTATCCATGGTATTTAATATATTAAAATTAATTCAATTAAATTGTAATTTTTTAGGGGTTGAGGAATATTTAAATGTTAATGTGGATCATTTATTGGTTGGGACTTGTCCCAATTATATGTCAAGAAAATGAGACATTATTTAATACCCTTTTCTTTTTAATGATATAATTAAAATATTCAAGGATCAATGATATACATGATTTAAATAAATTACTTTTGGGGATATTAGGTCAACAAGATCTAAAACATGTTTTTATCTAATCAAATTTTATATACTCTATAATATTACTTCTATCATTATGGTTTACACATCGGTGAATAGTTTTTACCTATGTAACATATGTTTTACTAGACATATAATATAATCCTTCAAACCAAATATAGGTGTGATAGACCAATGATTAACCACCACATAACCCAAATCACTATCTAAATATTAGAAAATGTACTTTTAAATTAAAATATTTAATATATAGAGATATTATTTTGTAGAAAAAATATTTTTTCCCCATTATGAATATTTAATATTTCATAAAATTGATTTTATAATACATTTTTGATAGTATAGTATTTTAAATATGTGATGAATTATAATATTTAAATTTATTAAAAAAATAAATTTTATTTATTGGATAAAATTTATAACAATTAATAAATTATTTCAGTGAAAATATAAATGTTAACATTTTCGTGGTTCATAAGATTAATATAAAAAATAAATAATTTGTCCCAAAAAAGGATCTATAATTATTAAATATTAAGAAAATTAAGATATATAATTTAAAATCTTTTGTTTAATTTATATAACAGTTGAAAACTAATAAATAATGTTAGAAAAATATAATGAGTTTAGATAAAATATAATTATTGTTTCACTAACATTAAAAATTGATTTTATAATTTAAATTTTGTATTTTTTAAGTATTTATTTAATATATGTTTTTAAATAAAATCGATTCAAAACCAATAAATTCATTATTCTATTATGATAATGTCCTAAAATTTATGGTATTGGAAAAAATAGTATTTTATCTATTAAAATACAATTACATTTTAATAAATATATCATAAATTCATGATAATGTAATATTGAAATTTTAAATCATGAAATTTAATAGTTTTATTCAAACTAAAATTCTAAAATTTATATATTTAGGATTTAAATGAAAATAAAATATATGAAGAAAACCCACTATTAATAAAAACAATATATTAAACATCATTTTCCAATAATATTAATTTTTATAAATTTCCAAAGAATTAATTGTTGAATTATAATTTTATAAATCAAAATATTAAAATTTAAATTAAAAGGTTATCTAATATTAATTTAATTTGTTATGTTAGAATAAAATATAATTTAAAAATTTTTAATCACCATTAAATCATTTTAAAATATAAATAATTGAAAAAAATATGTAATTATTTTAATTTTTTACGACATTTTCAACTAATGATTTCATTATTCATATAAGTTGAAAAAAATAAATGTTCTTTTTAGTCTGAATTTTTATTCGTTGAAATTTTCATATAAAATAATCAATGAAAAACATTATTAATATAGGTAAATATATATTGTAAAATCCCATGTCGTGACATTCTACCCCCCCCCCAATTTAAATTTCTTATTCTTAATTTTAAAAATGAGGCACTGGTAAACATAGGTTCGGGTATTCAAAATATATTTTCCTTTTTAAATATAACTTCTAGTAAGAAATATATTTTACACTCTTGGGATATATTAAGTTAATTATATATCCAAAAAAAACATTAATCATTTATACAATCATATACTCATTTATTTAGATAGGCTAATCATTCATTCTCTAAAATATAAATATTTCAAATCAATATGAATCTCTATACTATTAGAAATAATGAGACCATATAATAATTCAAAAATTAAAAATATATTTAACCAAACTATTTTATTATTCTATAAGTCATATAATCAAAAACTAGTATGTTTATATAATAATCTAAATAATTTGATGAACTACCCCAAAATAATCAGGGATAACAGTAACACCGTAAGATTTTTTTATATGTTATCTCTTCAAAATAATTCAATATCTTGTATTACACGCAACAACGTGTTCGAGCACATAAGTACTTACCAAACTATCCATTCAAAAGTCAGTTATTAATAGTATTGAATGCATTTTGAAATTTATATATATCCTTTGTAATTTTAACATTCATATTTTTTATTTCATATATATAATATAAGGAAAAATTCAATTTTCAGATAACAGAATTATTTTCCAAATTTCAATTTTACCACCTATTTGTTGGAGATTCCTTTTTAAAACAAATATTTTATACATTTATAAATTAAATTTAATGAAATTAATTTCATATTTAGAATAGAGACATAAAAGTTTAGTTTTGATGAATTTTTTTACTTTTCTAATAAAAATCATATTTTGACGAATAGTAAAATATAATATGATTCAATTGATAACAAAATTTTATGGAAATAATTTATAGTGTTAAGTTTCTCATTATAATGGTTTTTAACTATAATTATATTATATTTTTTATCATTTAATACAATGTATGTCATTATAATTTATTTTACATTTAAATTTGACATAAACACATGTCAAACATTTGATAGCTTTTTCATTTTAAAAATACATTCTTTTTAGTTTTGAAAATGGAAATTTATTATAAATTAATAAATGTAACTTATATGTTTTTAATTTTTTAATGTACACAACATTTTTGAATTTTTAATATCAAAATTATCTTAGGGTGATTTATTGATATTTTTCTGAAAGCTTTAAATTTTTTATGAATATTGAAATACATTGTGTTATTGTTTAAAACCAACTTTTTTTAAATTAAATATTTTTCTTATTTAAATATTTCTATGTAAAATTATATATATATTACCTATATAAGATCAAATTAATTCATGGAGTCATTTAATAATAATATTATATGTATAAATTTTTATTGATCTTTTTACTACATTTTACGCACCTTCTAAGAGCTTTTGAAAATTTGCGTAAAATTTAATTTTACCACTTATGTGAGTTGAATTTATAAATATTAGATAGACACGGTTGATATTAGTAAGTTAAATACGGTTCAATAAGATGAAAATAATTTTTTTTTGAATAGTAACTTTTGATTTTTATTTACTAGAGTTAAATGTAAATACGGTAATTAAGGATAATATTATATTATAATTACCCTAACACATGTCCTAATTCTATTGGATATGTGAAATTAGACCAAAAATAACCTTAGGAATAAAATATGATCCTATTTTATCAAAATGGATTAGATTATGACATTTATTATTATTTTATTTAAAGAAGAGTCAAAAGTGTTATATTCAATGTTTAAAAATAAAACCATCTTTAATGTAGGGTTATACATAAGATAAATTAGACTATAAATATTTGTTAAATATCTAAATATATTTCCTATATAATTGTATTCTATTTATAAATTTTAAACATTAAATAATGAAAATTATTTATGACACAATGATGATGAAATAATTACCTTCTTAATGAAATATTTAAATAATTGATATTTTAAATATTAAAATATATAGAATTTTAATGTTTTGATTCCATCCACAAATTTTATAGGTGAATATGACTTGTTATGGTTGATTAAATGTATTTTTTTCAATGTAATCAATTTGTGATAACTTTCACAAAAACCAAATACTATATAGTGTCAAAATTGACATAAATTAGGTTTTAAAACAAATATTATATTATAAAATGATATACTATTCTTAAAAATATATTTCTCAACTAAAAGACTTATATAATTATTAATATGTAACTAATTAACCACTTGAGGTTCTAATTGAATTTTATTGTATGTTTATTATAAATTTATTATAATAATACAAGAGGACATTGTAAGAGATAAACTTTTTAACATAGAGTTAAATCTAAAAGATAGGGTTAATATGGTGACATGAACTCGTCTAAAACCTATAGGTTTAGAGGATTTAGACCCATCCCCAACTTAGCTTCTAAATAAATCAATTTTTATCCACAAGAAACCAAAAATTATTTTATAATAAAATAATATTTTAAACTTTTCCTAAAGTGACCCTCACCCCTCTTATAAAAGGTCACTTCCCCTTCTCTCAAAGTGACTTCTCCAAATCCATTTTGATCTTCCCAAACCTACCCATATATCCTTACAAATAGATTTAATTCAACCTATAGGCATTCCCCTATGAAAAAATCAAACCTATGGAGACATTTTGTTCAAATCAAAAGGAAACACCCGGAGAAAAGGTAATAATTTTATCACCTATTTCGAAGTTATCTTCTTCTTCGACTTTCCCATTATTTGCTATTTCCATTATAAAAATAGTAAATCGTGTACCATCTAAATACATTGATGTTATTATAAATTTTATACGACCATATTCATTACTCTATCCATCTTATGAATGATAATGTCTCCATGTTAGTGAACGTATGACTTATCGTCTCCATGTTGTGGTGTAATTTGCTATTCAACACTATGTTATTTGGTTGGATATAATGATGATTAATATGAATATAAATAATGAATAAAACATGATAATGTCTCTTTAAAACCACTATACCATCCATTTCTATACATTTTAATCATTAAGGAAATGACATTATTGCTCGTGTGTACGTACGGCATACCATCTCCACGACACGATGTAATTCATTTCCACATTCACCATTAAATGTTGATTTTTAAAATATATATTATTAATATGTATGTAATATTTGACATAATAAAACTATTGAATATATATTTATATATATATCTGTAATTACATATATGTTATTCACTTACTTCCACTTTATACGATATGAAAACAGAAAGAGTGTTTATGCGTATGTACAACCTACCATCTGAAAAAACTTTGTTTTCCATTTCATATATATATATATCTATTATAAATATTTATATTCTAAATATATATGATATATAAATCATGTGTTATATTCTGGATGTATGGAAATCATTATCTAAATTATACGATCAAAGTAACATGTTAAAACATGTATGATAAGGAAAGCGATTGTTACTTGAAAGGTTAATTCATCATGGAAATCATTATTAAATTTTTAGAATAAAGTTATAAATGAATCTTGTATGATATAATAAATATTAATACGGTTCTGGTATAATTTAATAACATACTATGGTCTTTATACAAGAGGTTAATTGTACCCTCGACCAACAGAAATTACAAGGTGAGAGTTAATTCCTAGATATCATTATTATCCAAGATTGTTTATGAGTAAGTATTTACTAGGATATATATATAATCAATGTACATATTTCATAAAAAAGTTTTTAAAAGAAATCATTTAAGGTTTTATGGAATGGTCTATGTAACTATATCATCATTTTAAATATTTTACATATTTACTGTTAAAAATATTTTTAATTAATGTCTGTGTTTTCAAAATGATTTTAAGGAATGATTTATATTGACATAATTATTTTAAAATTTCAATTCCTTTCAAAGATTCAAAGTGGTAGGGGACACTGTGATTCAAAAATGACTTTAAATGCATTCCTTTCTAAATTATGTGACATTTAAATGATTTCAAAAAATAAATAATTATATATTTCTCTCAAATAGTTTTTATTTCATCTATATAAACAATTTTTTATGGATTTTACATTTTTTGGTGTTGATTCATTATGATAAAAACCATTCATATTGTATTAAATGTTTTGTGATATTATTGACTATGGATGTTTTATTTTTATACCATTCATGGTTAATGGTAAAAGTATTATCATTTTATATGCTAGTTTTAATACTAATGATTCTTTATATTTCAGCCTTTCATATGAGGAATTCATTGGACTTAGTAAGTGACAGGTGGAGCTTACTATAGCTTCAAGATGCGTCAGATGGTCTCATTAGACAAACTAGTGTATTGGCACAAGGCCTTGAAAAAATCTTATTAGTAGTCTTGGCCCAAGGCCTTGACTATGTGGTTATGTAGTCTGGCATCTTTCATTCCATCATTATGAAATTGGATATTGATATCACATTTGATTATTTGACTAGTGGAATATCCATGTAAATAAATAAATGACATTATTTGATTTATCATTTCCATATTATTATAAATTTTAAGTATAAAATGATTTTTTTATTCTTATACATTTTCTTAAATGTTTGTGACTATTTATGAATGTTTATACTATATTTTTATCCTTATTGAGCATTTAAGACCACCCATTTCTTATGTTTTATTTTCCCAAGATTCTAAGAATTGTTTTAATATTGATAAACATGGTTAATCTATGGGATTAATGGTGTTCTCAATGGATAATTTATGTTGTATTTTATTTTATAATGTGCAATGTATCATTCATGTAAGTAATCTATTATCCAACACTGCTAAACTGATCGGTCTTTCATGACTTGATTACTTGTAATCATGAAAATCTACTACAATAATTCACCAACTCTAGGATTCTGGGGTTGGGGTATTATAGTTGGTATAAGATATTTTAAGCAACAACCTTCAAATAGGTTTAGATAAACTCTCATTATATAACATTATCCTAAGATAGACATTGAGTATTATTACAAAAGAACTTCCTAAAATTTTGGTAAAGTAGATATTTTGTGCATTTTCCAAGTAATACATCCAAGTCTGGATACGAGCAGGTAGAGGCGGCACTGGAAAAAATATCCCTATAAGTAAAAACTCTGACAAGGTTTTTCAGGCTTGACTTGGGGTATCATGGTACACAATAATGGGAATTTCTGCACTCTTGGTTATGAAACTTCCTGGGGATATTCTTGTGATAATTCACATTTTCATTACAAACCATTATGAAGTATTTAGGAAAACATACTTCCTCAAAAAAAATTATGATTCTTCATTATATAAATAATCTATTCAATTTACATTTGCTATTTTACAAGTTTGGAATTATGCATTGTTATTCATAAACTAACCTACTGTATGCCATTATTTAGAAATGATTCACAGTGGAAGGATTGAGATTTCCAGCAATACACATGATCAAAAGATTAAGAAGGATCATATATTTCATTGTATTAAGAAAAAATTTAAAATTGAAATAGTCTCTCATGTATTCTCATCATATAAAGATATAGTGTCATGTGTTAATAAGATATGTAAAGAAGTTTTTTTGTCCTATGGATTTAAAGGGATTCAAGGGAAGAAAATAATGGAAGAGAGAAAGATGGATAAAGGGAGGAGGGGAAAGAAGGATTTTTCCCATATGTGATAACTGTGTAAATATTCACCTTGGTAAATGATTGAAGGGAATGGGTGTTTGTTATCATTGTGGAGAAAAAGGACACAATGTACGTGACTAAAGGGGTATGAAAAAACGATTCAAATGTACAATGATTCATTTTTAGGAAGTTGGGACACTATGTGAATCAATCACCATAGTATACACCCAATGTCTCTATTGGATAATAATAAAGTTATTATACTACGGAAGATGAATATAAAATATTTCAGTTCTCATTTTTTTATCAATGTATTGTGTCATTTTAGTATTGTATTAATGATTTACATGTTATAAGAATTATTGAGTATATAAGGATTATACTGAAATACTATTTCATTAAGGACATGAGATTGTGTGATACCAAGAAAAGTGACTGAATTGTAGGTTAATATTTTTGAAAAATTTGTGGTTGAGAGAACGATAATCTTTAATATGGTTCTGATATTGATGTAGTGATTTTGGAAGAAGATATTATTGATCTGGATAAATTATATTGGATACTATTGACTACATTGAAACTGATTAATGATTTGTATATTCCATCATTGATGGAGTTTACAACCTTTTCGGATAGAAAATGTATATCCAGTATTCTATAAGGAATAAGGGGTCATGAATGTAATCGATATAGTTTTATGTTAATTTAGGGTGTTAAATTGTTTTAAAAGAATACATGGTGGAGGTATTCACATGTTATTATGTGGAAAAATGATCTTCATTGTGTTTACCTTCCTAGTAAATATTGGATTTTGAGTTTGTAAAATAGTATTTTGTATAATTATAAAGGTTGCAATCGATTATGATTGATATTGGATACTATTGTAATGGTTAAATCATTTCTTCAGATAATTATTGGATTTTCAGAAAAAGGACAACCTGGAGGGCAGGCAATAACCCGTCGTGTCCGGCAAGGCCGTGAGACATGAACCCACAATAGAAGGGAAAAAGGGGGGAATCACCTATCACTTGCATATGTGACGTCCTGGTTTTTATAATGTAGTTTTTTAAATGGTATTAAATATTAATTATAAATTCATAATTTAAACCCTATACAATTAGGATAAATTGAATATTTTTTAATTCTATTATCTTTTGGAGTGAAAGATGAGTTTGTGGATGGAATTAGTTAAATGGTTGAAACTATACATGTCAAATATTTATATATATATATCCTATTATTCTATGAATAAATTAATTCACAAACTTTAGAAAAGTGATCTTAAATCCAAAAATGTGTGAACCTAGTACCTTAAGTTTTGTTGAACTGATGATATTTTACATCATCTTAGATTGATGGATTTTGAGGCCCTTAATTTTACACTTGTTTGTGATTGATGACTTAAATCACTCCCTATAAATATTTATGTTTTCCATCCAATTATGTGTCTCTAATATCCACCAATTTTATCCTAATTGTGATCATAATTTGATGATCACTTTTTCATTTCTCTTTCACACTAATTAAGAAAAACTTTATTGAATTAATTTCCGATGTATGGTTTCCTCGAATTTATTTTTCTATATTTATACATTTATCTTCGAATAAAATTTTAAAATTGTGAGGAAACTATTTATTGAAGGATTAGATAATGAAACACTCAATGATTTCAAATTATGTTATCTCTTCAATGTAATTCAATTTCATGCGCTACATGCAACAACGAGTTTGAGTGCTTCACAACATACCATACTGGCCGTTCAAAAATCAGTTTTGAATATTACTAACTACATTTTGAATTTTATATGTATCCTATTTAAATATAATATTAATATTTTTTGTTTCATAGACATTATTTAAGGACAAGTTCAATTTAAAATAAAATTAAATTTTTTTAAAAATGCAATTTTACCTCCTACTTAATGGAGAATCCTTTTTAAAACAAATATTTGACACTTTCATATATTAAATTTAATTAAATTTAATTCTTATTTATAATTGGGACATAAATATTTTTTTAGAGAAATTTCATGGAACTTTTCAGATAACTTTCACCTTTTGACGAATTGTGAAAAGTACTATGTTTTAATAGAAAACAACTTTTTTAATTGAAATAATTTATATAGTAAAATTATAAATTTTAATTTTTTTTGAAGTGTAATTAAATTATATTTTTATCATTTAATACAATTTAGTTCATTATAAGTAATTTCACATTTAAATATGACATTAACAAATGTCAATCTTTTGATATTTTTTACTTTTAAAAACCCATACTTTTTGGTTATGGCTACCAATATTAATTTTAAATTATTAAATGTAACATATATGTTTTTAATTTGGAAAAATAGTATTCATTTTTGAATTAGTAATATACAAATTATCTTAGGGATAATTTGGGGTATTTTTCTGAAAACATTCAATTTATTATAAATAGTAAAAAACACTATGTTTTTGTTTAAAACCGACATTATATTTAAATAATTATTAATCATAATTAAATTTATTTTAATTAAATATATATATATATATAATACATTTATATGTTCAATTTAATTCATTGGATTAATTTTATAATAAAATTAGATGTAGGAATTTTTATAAACTTTTAACCATCTTTTACCCTTCTTTTAGGAGCATTTGTAAATTTTCATAAAACATAATTTTACCCCTTTTGTATATTGAGTTTAAAAAATCCGAGAGAAAAATTCGACATCAATATGTAAAATATGGTTGAATAAGACAAAATTAATTTTTGGTGATTAGTAACTTTTGACTTTTATTTTCCAGGGTTAAAATTAAATAGGTTAATTATGGTTAAAAATGATATTAAAATTACCCTAACACATGTACTAATTCTATTTGAACAGTGTAATTCGACAAAAAAAACTTTTGGAATTAAATATGATCATCTTTGTTCTACATGGATTAGATAAGGACATTTATTATTATTTTATTTAAAGAAGAGTCAAAAGTGTTAAATTCAATTTTTAATAAATATACGATTTTAATATAGGGTTATACATAAGATAAATTCAACTATGAAAACTCAATAAAACATTAAAAAGGTGTCCTGAATAATGGTAATTTGTTTATAATTTTTATACATTATATAATTAAAATTATTCCTAACACAATGATGATGCAGAAATTACCATCTTAATGAAATATTAAAATATTTGATATTATAAATATTAAAATAATTATATTTGAAATTTTTTATGTCATCCACTAATTTTATAGGTTTATATGAATTTTTATGGTATATTAAATGTATTTTTTTATAATTATTAATGTTGTGATGACTTTCATAGAAACCATATATTAAATAGTGTCAAAATTGACACAAATTAGTTTTTCAATCAAATATTATATTATTAAATGATATAATATTCCAGAAAAAACATGGTTCTTTGAAAAGAATTATATAATGATTAATATTTCACTAATGAACCACTTGGGTTAATTTGGAATTTTATTGACTGTTTATTAACCATTTATTATAATAATACCAGAGGACACTGTAAAAGATAAACTTCTTAACATAGAGTTAAATCTAAATGATTGGGTTAATATGGTGGCTAAAACGTGTCTAAAACATATTTTTTGAGAGGATTTAGACCCATACCCACCTTAGGTTTTAAATAAATAAATTTGTATCCATTAGAAACCGACAATGATTTTATAATAAAATAATATTTTAATCTTTTCCTAAAGTGACCCTCACCCCTCTTATAAAAGGGAACATCCCCTTATCTCAAAATCACTCCTCCAGTCCTGCTTGGCTCAGCCAACCCCTACCCAATATCCTCCAAACTATCATCACATCATCCTAGAGGCCTTCCCTTGCGTTGAAATCCATCCTATGGATCCATTTTGTTCAAATAAATAATAAAAACCCGAAAATAGGTAATAATTTCATCACATCTTTCAAAGTTATCTTCTTTTTCAATTGTCTCAAACTTTTTTTGCTTCCATACCTAAATAATAACTATAGTACCTTATATATACTGTGATTTTATTATCAAAACTGTACAAACATATTCATTATTCAATCCATCATATGAATGATAATGTTACCATGTGTGCGTACGTACGGCATACTGTCTTCACGCTTTGGTGTAATTTTTCATTCAACACTATGTTATTTGGATGGATATAATTATGAGTAATATACATATAAATAATTAAAATAAAATGCTAATGAATCTGTAAAAATAATATACCATCCATTTCAGCACATTTTAATCATTAAGGAAATGACATCTTCGCTCGTGTGTACGTACGGCTTAGTGTCTCCACGACGCGATGAGATTCAATTCCACATTTACCATTCAATGATGATTATATAAATATAAATTATTAATAAGTATGTAATATATGACATAATAATACTAATTGATATATATATGTGTGTGTCTGTGTCTGTGTGTGTGTGTGTGTGTGTTTGTGTGTATGTACTTACTTATATCTTCTTCACATACTTCCATTCAATAAAATTTGAAAACAGAAACAACATTTATGCGTATGTAAGTCCTATAGTCTTCATAAATAGTGTTTTATTTTACATATATCTATCTATTATATATATTTAAATTCAAAATATATATGATATATAAATCATGTTTTATTTTCTTGATGTATTTAAATCATGATCTAAATGATACGATCAAGAATAACAAGTTAAAACACGTACGATGAAGAAAATGATTATTACCCAAAATTATTATTTAACATGGAAATAATTATTAAATGGGTAGTATAAAGTAATAAATGAATCATTTATGATATAATAAATATAAATATGGTTTTTTTATAATTTAATAACATAATATGGTCATTATATAGCAGGTTAAACGTACCCTCAACCAAAGGAAAGTTCAAGGTAAGGGTTAACTCCTCAAACACATAATTATCCCAGATTGTTTATGAGTTAGTATTTATTGGGAAATATTTTCATCAATATCCATATTTCACACAACAATTAAAAAATAATAATTTAAGGCATTATGGAAAGGTCTATTTAACTATATCATCATTTTAAATGTTTTAAATATTTATTTTTCCAAATATTTTTAATTAATGTCCATGATTTCAAAATTATTTTAAGGATTTATATATATGGATATCATTGTTTTAAAATGTTAATTTATTTCAAGGTTTTAATGTGGAATGAGACACTTTGATTCAAAAATGTCTTTAAATGTCTTCCGTTCTAAATTATGTGACTTTTAAATGATTTCAAAAAAAGAGATATCTCTCTCAAACAGTTTTGATCTCATCTATGTCAACATCCTTTAATGGATTTTACAGTTTTTGAAGTTAATTCATTATGATAAAAATCATTCATATTGTATTGAAGGTTTTGTGATACGTTTGAATGTGGATGATTTATTTTTATACAATTCGTGGTTTATGGATAAAGTATTAACATTTCGTATTCTAGTTTTAATACCAATGATTATGTTATAATTCAATCTTTCATATGAGGAATTCATTGAACTTAGTAAGTGACAGGAGGATCCCGCTATAGCTCCTCGATGCATCCATAGGTCTCATGAGACAAACTAGTGTCTTGGCACAAGGCCTTGTCAAATATTATTTGTAGTCTTGGCCCAAGGCCTTGACTATGTGGTTATGAATTCTTGCATTATATATTCCATAATTTTGAAATTGGTTATTGACATTACATGGGATTATTAGACTAGTAGAATACCCATGTGAATATTTAAATGGAATTATTGGATTTATCTTTTCCATATTATGATAAATTTTATGTTTAAAATCCTTACGTTTTACTCTTATACATTGCCTTAAATTTTTATGCTTATTTATGAATAAATCTGCTATATTGTTATCCATGATGAGTAGCTGATCTCACCCCTTTCTTATTTTTTTTTCCCATGATTCCAAGTATTATTTTATGGTTGATAATATGGGTTAAAGTAGTGGATTAATTTCCTTCTCATAGGATCTTTTATGTTGTGTTTTATTTTTTAATCTTCTATATAACTTTTATTTTTGTAATCTATTTTCAATGACTACTAAACTTATCTGACGTTCAGGACTTGATTCCTTGTAATCATTACAATGTATTTAAATAATGAAATGACTCTAGGATTCAGGGGTTGGGGCCTTACTATAAAATTGACTTTAAATAAATTATCAATTCTAAGACTATCAATACAATCTAACTCACATTTCTCAAAATTAATCAACTCTTTATTACAATAAAATTATTGATAAAAAATTATATTTTTCCATAACTTAATATTTTTCCATACCTTAATATTTTTACACAGAAATCATATAAATATATACTTACATATCTTTGACACAATTTTTGGGAATATTGATAACATTTAATGTGTTGGCCTCAACCCCAGTAACCCAATTTTAGTGTCTACATTACATTGTTAATATAGAGGAAGGTAGTAAAAAATAAAATTTATAATCATTTAAGTAGTATTGATGATTAATATTCTTATATGATAAACATTTTACATTGAGGTAAAAATAATTTAGATGAATTAAAGTAAATCAGCATCATCCTTTTAACGAATTCAAAATATCCATCTTCATAACCTGGTGAATGTAAAAGAAAAATAAGGGTGAGGTAAAATTATTGGAAAGGGTTAATTATAGTAAAATATATTATGATTAAGTTAATAATAATCAATTATTTATGGTAAATAACTAATAAAATACTCTTTAATTAACAAATTTAGTGTAAAATATGTTATAATCAATATAGAAAGGTGAATAACTGAACACACATTCAATTTTATCAATTAATAGATAATTTATTGTACACAAAGATAATATCAAGAAGATAAAATCATGGATAATAATATTAACTAAATTATCAACGATAAAAATACTAAATTACTAGAAATCGTGATTTTATGTATCATAGAACCTATACTATCAAAACCACTCACTAGATTATTTAAAACTATTGTAAAAATGCCATTTTATTTAGTCAACATGTTTCCCTCATAAGTCTTATCAATGAATTGAGGGAATATATAATTACATGCTACACCCATTACTCCATATCCAAATCATTCCAAATATATCAGACGTTAAATTATATTCATGAAATATATTCCTTATAAACAAATATTCTCATTTAAAAAATGAAAATGATTTATCAATATTTTTCAACATAATGAAATTACATTCAAAGGAAAAAACATTATGTAAAAATGGAATATGTTATAGGAAATAATCTTATACACAATTCAAATAATAAAAATATTTAAAATAAATGTACTTTTAAACAAAAAATGTTCACAAGAAAGTGATTTTTTTCATGTTAAAGTCAATAATCATGATAAAAACTGATATTGTAAAATACTTTTGTCCTCCTTGGTAACATTCAAATTTTATCCCCTAAAATAATAAACATCAAATGAAACGTTTATCTTCATGAATAAGTAATTATTACTATTAAATACATCAAAGGGACTGTATGTATACCACATAAATATGAATAGGCTCATATTATCAAATATGTCTCAATGTGATGGAAATTTAAAAAAAACATTACAACATTAATACTATTGAACTGGGGATAAATAAATTGATTGACTATGGGTCTAAAATTTATATCCAAATAATAGAATTTTAAATTCAACAGATGTTAATAAAAAATGTATTTCAAATATAATCTAATAATATCAATGATAATAAAGAAGTAATATAACTAGATGAAATATAATTGATTGGTGAAATTATTTACCACTTCGTAACATTCTTTTAATATTTTATATGGATTATTTCATTCAATATAGAAATTATTATAATATTATATATGAATAACTATTATATTAAATAAATAAATGGAATTATTTACACAATATTGAAGAAATTTAGTGCTCAATAATACAAAAATTTTTAATGAACCTAAATTGTGATGAATTAACTAACATCATACTTCCCTTTTTAATGAAAATTCATTAATCCCCTATATAATTTAATTAATAATTTCATTAAATTATTATAGTACCATATGTATTCTTTAATGTCATATAATATCCTCACAAAACAATTTTCCACCCCAATGTTAATGTTATTTCATTATTTTTACTATTTTGGGTGTTAATTGTCTTATTTGGTCATGTCTTTTTCTTCATAAAACTTCTAGTTCTTCTGTATATGATATATTTACATAATATCCATAGATATATTAATTTTATAAATATTCTATATACATATTTTACAATTTTTTAAACTATTATTGATTATTAGTCATAGAAAATGAGTTTCATCGCTTAGTGGATTGGGTTAGTTATACGTATATAGGAGTGATGATAACATTAATTTAATGGTTGGCTAGATAAGTAAAATATTGATTTATTATTTTTATATAATATATTTAATTAATATATATCCCATAAATTAATTAAATTTATCTTTATTACATTACATTTAAATTGATAGTGGAAAATGAATCACATCATTTCATGAGGTGTTAGTCCTCCATAAACATAAGTCAACTGATAATATTTTAATAAAAATTAAATGAAATATATTATATGTTTTAATATATATCTATATTTATAATTATACCAAAAATATAATATATATTCGATTAAAAAATAATTATATCCAACTATGTGATGAGTTTATGGAAAACAAGTCACATCAGTTTGGGAGGCATAATCCTCCATTCACACGATAGAAGATTGCATATACCATTTGATGGAAAAGGATATGAATATAAATTGTTAAATTAACATAGTAACATTTAAGAATATATTGGATATTGTTTTTTATATTGTGTATTTTAATAAATAATTTAATGTTGTAAAATAATAATAACAAATAAAAAGCATCATTTTGATGACTAATTTCTCCTATAGAAACATGCTATGAATCACCGCTTAAGGACCCTAAAATGGTCTTTTTAGAAGAATGAAACCTATACAAAATGTGTAATCATGTTGCAGAGATATTATTTTTTTTTCTCAGTCAAATGGCATGTGAGGTGTGAATAAGTTAGGCGAATAAGTGACATTTTATAATTGAGGAGCAGTGAAATTTTTCTAAAATCCCAAATCCATTCAATAATGGGATGTTGTTATCTCCACAAGTGCCTCCATAATGAAAAAATCATATAGAATATGGATTTTAAGTTCAGACCATATGACCATAACCTAAAAATGATCATGATTTAAACATTTATTTCACATATTCTATATATATACTTATACAATTTTAATTTACACCATGGTAACTAGTTTTTTGACAAACGGAGTTTATAGATTATATGAAAATTAAAATGATTCTTTTTAAAAAATTTACATCAAGTGTTTATGAAAATGAATTAATATTTTTCTATTAATATTTTATCTATATCGAACATTATTTCTAACATATTCTCATGTAACACGTGAAACAACATTTTATCTTTAATCGGGGTAATGTGTTTTTAATGACATTATTAATCATTATGGAAAAAAATGATTTTGAGAATAATGCATAATATTAACTAGTCATATTTAAATTATTTAATTTATATTATTAAAATAAATTTAAAAAATTTGTTGAATTTAGTTTAAAATTAAAGCCATGAATTGTTTCAAAATGACATTTTTCCTGAAACCAATTTTTTAAAATATATATGATCTTATACTAACTACTTTACTAGTAATAATAATTATATAAATATAAATTAAAATAATTAGATATATAATCTATTAATTTAATTTATATAATTCCTAATTAAATATTATTTTAATTAATTAATATTGTCACCCATAATCACAATATAAATTAATTTCTGAAATATAATTATTTTTCTAAAAAAATACCCCTTTTCCACAAAATTGTACTGTTTTTTCTCTAAAATTGATATTTACCAAATTCATGGTTATACGTATTATAAAAAATTATTATATATACAATTATATATTTTTAAATAATACACTTTTTAGTATATATAACATCTCATTTTTAAGGGAAATTTTATTAAATTTAATAATATTCTTATTTAAAAAAAATCAAAATTGATATTAATTGAATAAAATTGGATTTTTTTTCAATTAATTTAATGTCCATAAATTCCTTGTAATTTTCTAAAAAAATTATTTGGGATTATTTCAAGACCAAACGCTGAGAACGCGTGCTATTCTAGGGTCTGGAGTGCCAAGAATGGTCCATCAAAAATAGTTATATTTTTGAAATAGCATATGTAAGGAGTTTTAATCAAAAAAATAGGAATAAATATTAAATGAGTTACCAGATCAGAAATATAAGTGCACATTTTCATTAAGGATGGAATTTTTATAATAGGCACAACCTATGTTTTGACGGCACGAGCCACTAGTGGGAAAACACAAAAATGGAATAACCATTAATACAATAATTAAATAAGAATTATTTTATTTTCAAAATACTTAGTACTCATGATCAATGACTCATATTTAATACATGAGACCACCGATGAGACCGTGAGGGTGTGATTTCCTTAGGCAGAGCCTATCATTGGCTGACACAGGAAAAAAGTTAAAAGTAGATTTTAGCCATAAATACAATAACTGAATAAATATTATTTTATTTCCAAATCCTTATAAATCTTAATTGATAACTCAGATTAGAAATCTGAGATTACTGCTGTTATCATGAGGGTGTGATTCCCTTAGTGAGAGCCTAACATTGCTCAGAGTGGGTCGGCTGTGAAAGTTTGTTTTTGGGACGCAACCATAAATAAAATAATTTAAATTAGAATTAGTTTATTTTTAAATCCTCATTACTCACAAATGGTAACTCGTATTAAAAATATGAAACCACAATTTAGTTTCTAATAAAATGTTCCATATAAGTAGGAACTATCCTTGCCCGGCCCTGGATAAGGGCGAATGTGAATTTTCATGCATTTTAAAGGAATATGATATTTAAATGATTATTTTATTTTTAAAATATTCCCCTGCAACGCAACAATGAGGTATTTGTTTCTTTTCAAAATTAAATAACATAAAGATGAGGATATATAGTATAAAATATGATGAAATGTGTTTCCTCCATTAAATTTATTAACATAGATTCGTGATCACAGGATGACCTGGGAGGATTTCTCTAAGGCTATGCAGAAATTCCACTATCAAGCAACGAACAAAGACGAATGAAGACTCACCAATGATGATAGATGGAAGTTTGAAGGTCAATGAGAAGGCGGATCATTATTTATTATAATGGACCAACAATGATGATCAAACCCTGATGTGGATTGATCCTTTCTCCAGGTAGTAGTTTGATGCTTTTCAATGTCAATTACTTTTACACATTCATTCATTTAAAAGATGAACGCATGTGAACACATGAACAAGTTAACCCACAAAGAAATAATTCATGCATGATGGTTAATGATGAGGGGAAAAGGGGATATATATTTTTGTGATTATTCTATCCCTCTTGGTAACTTCGTTATCATTCTTACAAGGAAGTATCTGGGATTATATGAACTAAGACCTAAACTAATTTTTTGTCGTTCTTTTGTGCGACTCTTTCCCCTCTCCTCTTCATGGGTTCTTCCCGTTCAAAATGGGGAATATATATTTGGCGGGGATGGTATATGTGGTCTAGACTAGACCGGAGACAATCATCAGCTCGTTATCCAATGGCAGGAGGCCCTATGAAATGGAGGCATTAGGCGGGCTGGGTTATATTAGGTAGTTCATGGCATCGACAACAGATCGTGGTATAATGCAGGAGTGGTGGATGTAGACCATGAAACCTGGACACAGTGGCTATGGAGGATGTATCCTCGAAGGCTGATGTTGGAAGTCCCTATGACAACCAGCCGTGGTGTGGCGGCAGCATAGGACAGTGATACCCAAGTCAAGGCAGGGGCAGAGGTGATCGTAATACGTAGTCACGACATGAAGTTGCGATGGACGGGGGGGCCCATGTCAGTGTCACGTGTCACAATTGGTAAGGTGGATCAACCGAAAGGAATGCGGGCTGACCACATTCTTCAAGTGGTCACACACCCTGGCAGAAAGCTGTGTGGAGTAGTTCAACGCGGCATTAAGCGTACTTGACTAGGAGGGTGTGATATGGTTACCGAATACACCCCCTGGTTATTGGAAAGACAGCCACTCAAGCAGTAAGGCCATTTCAGTGAACCAACCTATCGTGAATCTTGGTATAAAAGAGAACAAATCCTCTATTGTGGGCCGGGCTGGATGGAAAGTTGGGCCGCTGGATAGCCCGACAGGGTAGTTAGGTTCTGCCAGATTTAGACCGGGCTGGACAGTATAGACTGGGTCACCGATTGACCCAGCATAGTGCACCTGTGGGCGAACTAGGCTGTGTCTAACAAAGGAAAATGGTCCTGGAAAATAGGTCAGGCCGAATTGGATCTGGTCAGGTTGGCTAAAATGGGTCGAGTCATGCCGGACAGCCAGAATGGGTAGGTTGGGTCAGTCTGACCAAGTCAGATTGGGCTCATAAGTAATTGGACCATGTTTACTGAAATGCCAATATCATTAAGGTCAAGCTTCCGATTGATGCACAGTTAGCTATGTTGGGACCCTTGTGAGTTGACATTCCCTTGAGTATACTCTATGTTAGTGTTTGGGGTGGTCAAGGTATGAACAATAATTGTAGAATTATATTCTCTTATAATCTAGTTTGCTGGAGACCAATAATTATATTGTTGGATTTGAAAATAAGGTTGTGAATAGTAGGAGATTGGTTGTCTAGTAGCAGAGTAGATGTCAGTACTCATGCAGTCATGTAAGAGTTGGTGGTATAACACCCAGGCATACCTCAGTGGTCCAGTAGCCAAGCGGATCTCAACAGTCCAGCAGTATAGCATGAATGAGAGGTCCAACAGTCGAGGGGACCTTAGTAGAGCAGCAGCCGAGTAGACCTCAGTGGTCCAACATATGGGTGGAACATGGTGTTCTAGATTCTGGGAGAACCTCATTGGTTAAGTAGCCTTCGGCAACCTCAGTGGTACAGTAGCTTGGTGGACCTTAGTTGTCCAATAGCCGAGTGGATATCACTGGTCCAGTAGCCGAGCAGGCCTAATAGTCCAGTTGTTGATCAAAACTCATTTTCTCATTAGGGATGAGTCCCTCATCACAACAAGATGGTTCCGCTTTACGACCGATAATCTAACTTTTTATACGTCGAGTTATACCTGGTGTGAGATGTCATTGCTTTGTGGTCTTCCTATTCTAACTATGTTGTCTTTCTTTATGATATTTTATTTGTGGTTTAACTTTTTGGTTTGGGGTCCCTGCTGATTATTGTGGTATTTACCAAAAAATGGGCTTCACCCACATGTTCCGTGTCTCCTGGAGGTGATCGATGCTTCAATGAAAACCTTGGTTGTCCTGGACCAGATGGTACTCAGTGAGATGGGATGAAATTGCATAAGTCTATGGCTATAAGTAGCTATCCATCACCGACCCTTCTGGTAGGATCTTGAGCAGATGTACCATGGAATTTCTACTTTCCATTATGGTGTTGGGCTTGTATTATTCCCCTTGGTACATTCAGTTTGTATTGTACTCTTAGTATTTGTCTCATTTATAGCTGTGATTTACTTTGTGTTTACTTTTTGTAGTTGGGGCTTTGGGGGTGTGTACATTTTTAAAAAATTATTCCTTCCATTTTCGGTTATGACGACTCGGTACAAGTCCCCACCCCAGGGCCTATATAATGTGGGCTTGGGGAAGTCACGACATGATCCATGGGGGATGGGTTAGGATAGAGTGGTTAAAATGTAATTTTTTTCTACCATAAGTACCTAGAGTCTATGATCCTGGTTTGGGGAAAAAATGTTAAGTCTACATGTTTATATTTCAGGCTCAAGAATCCAGAGTTCATCTGGTGGCTGACGTATCCATAAAACATGACCCTAAATTATCTTTTCTGACTCAGTACATGAAAAAACTGGTTGCATGCGTCTTTGAATGTTTTCTCGTTATATTTTTCAGTTATATCCATCTCATTAGGTATTCTATATTGGTCTTGGTACATCTTGTTTTTTAATGATACTTCCACATAGATAGCTAGCCGGGATTCCACCACATCATCATGAGGATGATCTGCGGGGTGATGAGATTGGTACAGGGATCTGCACCATAGATAGCACTACTGGGTGGTGTACTAGATATACCACCACCTATGGATTACAACACTATAATTTTACTACTGGTAGATGAGATGTGTGGACAATGCAAACTTCATGAGTTTTAGTGAAAAAGACAGATCTGTTTCGGAGGGGGCCCTGACTCTTAGGTGGCTAAGGACTCGCATGAGTAGGTGACCGATTTTTTCATCTAGTTAGGGAACCATTAGATCATATGGAAATTCTAGTTGTTCACCGTATACATGGAACAATAAGGTGATTTTAGTGTTTAGATTACCTAATCATACAAAGTGGTAACTCTTCTACGGATAGAGATTTAGAGCCTTTCTCATGTAAGGGTCTCTCATAAGGAAATACAAGGTCTATATGTGCCCAATAGGTACCATTGTTTCTATAGGATGACATGTTATTATCTGATTGTTACTCAAGGCATATCATCCTTTCCATGTACTTGATAAATATGATATGTCTAGTGCTTCAGGGATCAAACCACTGAGTGTCATGTGTTTAAGGAGATCAAATCCAACACTATTACTGTAGGAATTCATACATATGATTGGTTTATATAGAGAACAATTATGGTTGAGGTTCATTTTGCTGAACACATACAACTAATAGATATCAGTAGTGGGAAAGTAGGAAGTCGACACCATTCTTTGAGACATGGACATGTGAGACGTTCTGAGTAGAGGTCCCATGATAGGGGATCTACATATAAAGGCACATATGGTTACTCCAATAAGAACAGAATGAGGTAATGATTTTCAAGAGATGTTAGTTGAAATCTCACTATAGATTTTCCAACCATCCTACTGATAGTGAAGTGGTTGATGGACCACCATGGAAGAGACAGTGACAGGAACAAAGTAATATTCTAGATAGAAGACACGGACATCCAGTATATGTGCCCAATGTAGACCACATTGTGGTGGTGGTAGTAATATGTTGAAATGTATACCTCCCACATAGGGATATTGACTTATGCTTCATTCTACAACCCGATATAGTTCTGATATCAGCATCTGCATATCAGATGGCTTTAGTAGAGCCTCACAAGCTAGTGGTCTGGTTAGGGGAATTATACAAGAAGTTATTTTTAAGACCCCGTGTTTGAGTTTCTGTGTGGATTTATGAACCATTAACCATGTTTCCGTATAGAATGAGTACCCACTAACAAATGGACAATGAATGCATCGATCTGTTGAATGGGGAGGTTGTTCATGTGAATAGAGAGTTGACTGTTTAATTTTAATCATTTGAGACAAAGATAATGTTTGGAGTTCTTCCAAGACTATGACTTCAATGTAGTCTATACTCCAGGTAATAGGAACAATGGTAGAAGATTTCAATCTATATGATATCCAGTTCACAGTTGCTAAATGAGGAAACAAAGAAGGTGGACTCACTTCATATATCCATCATGGATAGAGAGGAGATAGTTTTTCTTCATTTGATGGTAGTTACACCTCCAATCGTCCATTAATTCAAGGAGGCACAATATAGAGATTCAAGCAGTGTGGAATCGTGTTCTCTTGTGTCCAAAGGGCACGCTCTTGATTGATATTCAAAATGTGGGTAGCATGTCAACCTTTTCATAGTAAATACCATTGTACCACTAGCATTATGGGAGGAAGTGTTAAGAGAGTTCCATAAATCCATATTAACGGAACATCCAAGTGAGGAGAGGATATAACAGGACCTCTGATGTCAGTACTAGTGGAAAAGAATATAAACGGAATTGGTAAAGTTTGTCTTGAGATACATCACTTGTTTTAAAGTGAATGCTTAACACCAAGTTCTAGCAGGCTTAACACAACCCCAAGAGGTACCGGATAAGGAGTGGTATGTGATATTGATTGACTTCATGATGGACGTACCCCGCACATCTTGGGGGACTGATTCCATCTTGGTGATCGTACACTAACTCACTATGTCATCCCACTTCATACAAGTTCAAGATCAAGGTTTAGTTAAGATATTGGGATTCCTATATGTGCAGGAAATTGTTCAACTGAATAGAGTCCCATCAATGATTATCTTAGATCTTGATGTATTCTTTACATTGCAGTTCTGGAAGGGATTTCTAGAGGATTTTTGGAATCATATGCGCTTAATCAGAGCCTTTCACAGACTTATGGATGGTCAAATGGAGGAGACTGTACAGACCTGAGAGAAAATTCATTGTTCTTATGTTTTTGATTTTTGTGGCAGTTGGGTGGACCACCTACCACTGGTGGATTTTCTAAACAATAAAATCTACAAATCCAACATTTGGTATGTAACCATTCAAGAAAATATACATATGAACATGCATGAAACTATATTTCTATATAGACCATGGGTAGTCAGCACTCAAGGGACTAGAGATGGTATAGGCTAGCACTGAGAAAGTACAAGTTATCTGAGAGAGGATTAAGACTACATTGATCAGGAATCCGTCATATGTTGATAGGCGACATAGACACTTGGAGTTCGAAGAGTGTGACCACATATATCTATGGGACTCTCCAAAATAAGGGATATAGTGATTATGTCGACGAGGTGACAAGTTATATATGTGGTTCATTAGCCCATTCATGATAATGCATATAGTGGGTTAAGTGGTGTACCCCTTGACTAAACCAACATAGATAGAGAGGGTGCACAATGTATCCCACGTGTCCCATCTGAGTAGATAAATTCATGATCCTTCTCACATCATTTACCATTGTGTGGAAGAGATTTTTTGTTGCACAACATTCTTAGAGTACTAGGTGGAGATAGATGATCGACTAGAAATGATTCTACATGGATAATAGATTTCCCTACATTATGTTTGTTTGCAGCACGAGAAACTCCATGAGAGCATGTGGGAGTTAATGGTTAGATCTATACTCAGATCACCCGCCATTTTTATTGTCTCTTTCTTTATCTTATGAGGATTCAATTACCTAAATTGGGGAGTAATGTAATGTCCCAAAATTTCATGTAATTTTATTAAATTATATGGGATTATTTTGAGACCATGTTGTAAGACAACCTGCAATTCTGAGGCCCCAATGGTCCGTAATTGTTCGTTGAAAAAATTTATGTATTTAAATAACACACATTAGCATTTTTTCTATAACAGATGAATAATTAGTTTACAGTTCCCCAGATCATAATAACATGGGAACATATTCATTCCAAAATGAAATTTTACCCAATGCACGACCTAAGATTAGTTGACATGGGCCTCTAGTGAGAAAACCTGAAAACAGAATAATCTCAAATAAAAAAATTAAATGAAAATTATTTTATTTTTCAAATCATTATAACTCACAAATAGTGACATGTATTGAAAATTTGAAACCATCATTGAGCTCATGAGGGTGTTCTTTCTATAGGGAGAGCTAAACAATATCTAGTGCAGTCATACCTTTAAAAGTAGTTATTTTCTGTAAATAAAATAATTGATTAAATAAATTTTATTTTTAAATCATTATAAATTGTAAACGGTAACATGGATTGAAAATCTGAAAGTCTCGTTGAGGTAAGTATGGGGTTCTTCCCTTATCCAGATTCTAACATCACCCGGCACATGCTGACTGATAATGTTGGTTTTTGGGACATATTTATATATAAAATTATTTAAATAAGCATTATTTATTTTGAAATCATAAAAAATGAAAAAAAACTAACACAGAATAAAAATATGAGACCATCGTTGAGTATATAATGAGATATTCCCATTAATATGGACCTAACCTCAACCAACAAGGGACAAGGGAAAAAGTTAATTTTTGGTTGTTTTATGGAAAACATAAGTAGACATAAAACAATATTTATTTGATAACGTTTCATAGCAATTTAGCGATAAGGAAGTTGTTTCATTTTATAATGAAAAACCATAAGGACGTGGTGACTCAGCATTACTAAAGCACTGAAATGTGTTTCCTTTATTTAATTTATTAACATAGAAACAATATTAGAAGACGACCTGAGGATATTTATGTAATGCTATGGTGGAATATCATTGGTGAACAAAAAATAATGAGAAATAAATAATTTCCAATGATAAAGGATCACTGATTGAAGGTCGATGAGTTGTCGGATCGTGGTGTCTCTTAACAAATCGGTAAATATGATTGATCCTTGATGCCATCAAATATTTTCACTAGGTAGGGGTTTAATGCTTTTCTAATTAAAGTTATTTTTTCATGTTCATTCTTTTAATCGAAGAACGTAGGTTAAATCATGAATAAGTTATCCTACGGATTGATCATTCATTTGGGATGGTTAATGATGTGAGATAATGGGGATATCTATTTTCGAGATTATTCAACAACTTTTATAATATTTGTCATCCTGCTCAAATGAATGTATCTAGGTCAACAGAAATAGAGATCAGGATTAATATTTGGGTGTTGTTATTTGAAAATCATTCCCCTCTCTTATTTTTTGTTCTCCTGATTCATTGTGGCACAATAATTTTGGAGGTTATGGTATTCACGGTCTAGAATTAAATATATTGGTGCATCGACCTACAGTAGGAGGCCGATGAAATGGCAGCATCAGGTGGGAAGGGTCACATGTAGGTGGGCCTCGACATCCACAAGAGGACATCACACATAGCCATGGTGGTAAAAGGAGACTGCAACACATGGTTGTGGCTATTGTAGAGGTTGTCGGCTCGAAGGCCGGTGGTGGTAGTCCTCACATCACCCAGTCGTTGGGGGCGGTTGTACACTATCTCTCACCAACATTGTGGCAGTGGAGGAGGAGACTACAGCACCCAACTACAACATGAAGCTGTGGCTGAAAGGGTACTGACGGCCACAGTGTGGGTCGGTGCTGACCAAATGGACTGGAAGCACGAAATGTGGGCCACCACATTCATCTAGAAGGAACACCCCTCGACATCATGCTGCTGGGAGAATGTAAATGCCTCTTTAGGCCATATTGACATTGATGGTTTGATGCGTTCACATACTGTGTCTGCCCAACTGGAGGAAAGTCGGCCACTTAAGTGTCCAGGCCGTTGGCCATTCCGGAGGGCTAGTACATTCCCGGCCCTGTTTGTCCATGTTGGAGAATAAGGAACTGGTTGATTAACATCAAAGAGGGTAGGACCCATGGTCGAATTGGGACAGGTCTATCAAAGCCTAATGGGTATGGCCAATGGTCCAGGCCAGACTGGGTTGGCGGAAACATGTTAGATCATGTGGGACCCCCATGTTCGGTTGGTCAGGTTGGTCTTATAATGTGGAATCATGCCCGGATTCAACCAAACACTGTATACTAAAATTCTAATATATTATAGACTGGGAGTCCAATAAACATACCGTCTATATCATTGGGTCCAATGTAACGAGATGGCCCTAACTGATTTTTCTTGGACATTGAGATAAAGAAGATTGACATGATGAGTAAGCTCTCTTGTAATCAATCTATTTAGTGAACATGAATCTTATGGATGGTTGTGACATGAAGGATATGACAATAGGGTCCTCGGTTGTCTAGTATTAGAAAAAACTGATTCAGTCCCACAATAGAGCGAACCTCCATGGTTCAATAGCCAGGTGGATCCCTATGGTCTAGCAGTCGAGTTGACCTTAGTGGTTCATCAGTAGAGCAGATCTCAATGGTCCGTCAGCCCAGTGAACCGCAGTTGCCCAGTAGACAAGAAAACATTAATGCACTAATATCCGAGAATACCTTAGTCCAGTAGCAATAGGTCAGACCTCAGGGGTGCAACAGCCATGTAGACCTCACTGGTCTAGAAGCCGTGTAGACCTCAGTGTTCAAGCAGGCGAGTGGAATATAGTGGTCCAGTAGATGAGCAGACCTTAGTGGCTAATCTGGTATGAGTCACTCATCATTACCAGATTATACATTTTTATGAATAATAATCATCCATTCTATACCTTGAGTAATACATGGTGTGATCTATATTCTCATTGTGGTCATTCTATTTAGTCTTATTGTGTGGTCTTTCTTTGTGGTCTTTTTTTTTGGTCTTGTGTTGTGGAATTTATTTGCGGTTTCTTTTCCCTACTTAGTATTGTTTTACTCAGTCTTGTATGGACTTCTCCTGCACATTTCATTTCTCATGTAGGTGATCAAGACATCGACAAAATCCTTGGTGGTCTAGGACTAGGTGTTTCTCAGTTTGAATGGACAGACCGACATACTTCTATGGCTACATGCAGTTATCCCTCACATAACCTTCTGGTAGAATTTTGAGAGGACATACCCTGAAAATTGTACATTCCTTTGTGGTTTTGGGTCTGCATTTTATCCCTTTTTTACTTTTTGTTTTTATTTTAAACTCAGAATTTTTCTTAGTGAGAGTTGTGGTTTTTATTTCATTAACATCCAGCAGTTTGATATTTGTGCATGTGCATAGGTTTAAATGAAAATTCCTTCCCTTTCATGGATATGCTAACTCGATGCTAGTCACCATCCCTTATCCTATGGAAGGTGGGCTAGGGGCAGTCCTATAATGGGCCCTAGGGGATAGTTTGTGAAAATTAAATTTTAAATTTCTAATTTTATTATATTTTAACTAAAATATAATTTTCACTTACTATAATTAAGGCTCACTGTTTCATATATCATAAGTTATCAGAGAGATTTATTTTATTTTAAAATAAATATATAGTAATTTATTTGGGTGTTACATTTAATAGATACATCCAACAATATTTAAGAAAAACTAGGTTATAAAATTCATAATAATTTTCAATCAATCCTCATATGTTTTTGAATTTACTATAATATCACAAATAAATATCACTCAAAAATTAAAATAGAACAGAATGTCAAGAATTAATTTTTGTTATGATATCAACCTCTCTACTTTATATAAACTACAAAAATTACTTTCCTTTATTGCATGAATATTTCATATATTCTCTACCATTTATGTGTACTATATTATATTGTTATAATCTATAGTAGTTTCATGATACATGTCTTTTTTAGATTCATTTTCCTGATCCCTTATCAGCCAAAAACAAAAACAATAATTGAAATGATAATTTCAAAAATATGAATATTAAAATGTAATTTTTTATTACCCTATGAAAACATTGTTTTTAACATATGATACTTTTTGATCAACTTAATACTCACTTGGTTCAATACATTATCATCCATGGACATTTTCCTATTTGGTTTTATATCATATATAAATAATGACACACTCAAATACATCATATTAGGTTTTAAAGAGAATATAATTGAAAAAATCATATCCATAATGACTATCATGATAGGTGTGAATTATATAGATGTCTCATATTGATATAGACTGATTATTAAGATGGTAATGAATGATAATTCTTTAGTCTAAATTACCCTAGTTTTATATATTCTATAACTACATCGATATTCCAGTGTCCAGAAATGGATTTTATTTCTTAGATAACAACATTATCTCTACATTACCAAGATTTTGGGATGTAATTTTTTTCATGGAAAAATCCCATAGACTAAACCCTATGGGTTTCACCAATGTTATCTTATATTTATCTTTATAATTTGTATTACTAAATCAAATACCCTAAATTTTTATCTATACCTTTGAAATTATAATCAATATTTACATATGAACCCATAAACTATCCTCAACTAACATCCTAACATATAAATTTATCTAAACCCCGGTATGATAACAAATATCATAGCTACGTAATTTGCTTATATAATATTATAAAACCTATTTCATTACAATACAATCCCAAAAATGTTTAGTTTTAGAGTTTTATAAAATTATAAAAAAACATCAACTGGAATTAAAACCCCTGGATTTTTTTAAAAACAGACATTTTTTCTTATATATAAAAACCATTTAATCCACAAAACACTTCAACATCTCCATGAAATTCTCTAAATAAGATATTATTATAGAAACATAATATGTAATACTTTTCATCATAACTTAGGGAAATCAAAATATAAGGATTTGAACTCATTTTATAAAAACATGAAAATGTAAGAGGAAATAATCAAATATGATAAGTGAACATAATATGAGAATATGTGCTTAATTAAAATAAATATAGAAATTATTAAAACCCATTTATGTTAATATAACAAGATTTAGGTATTATTTATAATAATATAATAATAAATGAATCAAAATATAATGGTATCAGGAGACAATATAAATGATACATTATATTATATCATAGACCTAATAATAAGTATAAAAGTGTGAAACAAAAAATTATAGGGGATATTAATTTTATGATCCATATACTATATTCCAACTCATATAATAAATTAAAACATAATCATTAATACATATCACATGAGATATATAACCATAAATACAAAAATTGGAGTGAAATATATGACCCCACCCATTATTGAACCAAACATATGTTTTCCACAAAAATGAAAGTAATAATTGAAATAAAAAGAACCAATGGGAAGATAATGAGTATAATATATCAAATCACAAATATCCCATGTAAGGACAATGTATTTTATATCATTTTCAAGTGTAGTCACATATGTTAATATTTCATAATTAAATCAACAATCATAACATGATCTATCCATAAAAAATAAATGGGTTTCAAAGTAAATTCAATAAATATCTTGGTAAATACTCTTAAACTGATTTAATAGATGATATGGTATTTACACTCTATAGATAAATTATACATGTTTAAGATAATTATTTCCCCATTCAACCATTGAATGAAATCTACATGAAAAAAATAATTAGTGGAATACAAATTAGGGTATTAATAGAGTAATTTCAGTAAAATAAAAAAGATATGATTAAACATTTAATATGACTATATAAGAAATAGGAAGTGATGGATCACATATATTATATAAAAATATTAAATAATAGATGTAGGTAAATAATTTGGAATGTATCATTTGGGGAATATCATATATCAAGAATAATGTATTCTAAAGGATAACAAAGATGTTTAAAATATCTTTTAATGTGTTCTCGAAAAAATAGAGAAATAATAAATATCCATGAACTTTTAAATACAATTAAAATTAAATAATTTATAATAATATGATAAAAATTCATATAAAAAAATATAAAAATGAATGAGAAATTTTAATATAAAAAGAAAAGGAAGTGGAATGATATTCTCTAGGGAATATTCTCAGAGAAATTTCTTCCCCAAAATAAAGTATAAGGAAAGTGATTAATTGATATAATTTTTAAAAATTGGAATATTATTATATATTTGTAAAAAATTATTAATTTATATTTTTAAATAATAATATATGGATATCCAAAAAATGTGGGGTATAAAATAAAATATGATTTAAAAATATTAATTTATTTTTATATTTAAAATATATTTTATGATATCTATATCACCTAAAAAGATTGGATGATATATAATTTAAACCAGATAGTCATGAAAAGAATAATAAAATGATAACCACATGGTAAGAATATTATTGTGATATTTTATAAAAATATAGACAATTTCCAAATTTGGGATATAACATTTGGGAGATCTCGATTCTAAAAAGAGGATACGAACAAAAACCATACGGTTAGAATAAAATTTTAATGAAACCAATTGAAGGATAAATATCTTGTAGCTTAAATTAAAATACAATGAAAAAAAAATTAGGATAAAATATAATGAAATATTAATTAAATTCAATACATATATTTAAATTGATTCATAATATGAAGTTCATCTCAAAAAAAATAATAATTAAGACCAAGAAGAAATTTCATGTAACATAATATTTTAGGTATGTATCATTAGAAAATATACAAATAAGGAATAATTATAAATCCCATTAAAATAAGGATTAAATGAAATAAAAAAATTAGTAAAAATAAATCATATATTGAATAATAATGTTTAATATGAACCTTTCGAACATAACGAAAAAAATTATGATTGCAAAATAATTTTTTAGATTTGAAATATTCAAATGAAATCCCCATGAAGTATATGATTTATAAAATACATAAAATAACATGAATATATATTTTATTCATGAAAAAAAATATTAAAAGATATTTCATATACCATTGGAAATATTACGCGGTGTATAATAAGAAATATGTCTTAGGGGATTGAAAATTTAATCAAGAAACCATTACATTATTCCAGATTCATTCTGTACATGTGACAAACATCTTGAATAATGAAATTTAAATTTTTATATACCACATTGGATAAATTATTAATATATATTTTATAATATATGGACCATTTATTTTCATATAATATTCATTTATAATATAGTATTTTGATTATTTTTTCTTTAAAATACAATCATTGTGGCTTATTTTAGTAATTTTAGCAATTGAATGTGATATTTATATAATAATTTAAGTCCATAATATTACATTTAAAAAATGATAAACTATTACTTATTTTATTATTAAAAAATAATATTATTGCTATTTATTTTCTTGTAGTCATCTATAATATAGTTTTTTAAAAATGATCTGTTATGTTGTTATACCAACCCAAACCTGAAAAAGATATATTTTGATGGTAGAGTATGGTTATGGATGTATATATTGTCATTATAGTGGAAAAATGGTATTTTTTATATTTATTTATTTATTCAATTATATTCTATGTGTTTTTAAAAAATAATTGTAATGAAAATGAAATAATTAATATTGATGCTTTGTGGAGGAGGTGGTCCACAAAATGCACAGTTAACATTTTAATTTTCCAAATAATTATTAGGAAGAAAGTTTAATTTTAATTTTAATATTAATAATGATAATTATATTATTTATTACAAGTTCATTCTTACATTCCATCATTATTACGTTTGATGTGGGGAGATGGTGAAAAACTGAAGAGATAGATTTGTTCAGCTGTTTGTCCATATAAACTCATGATCAATGATCATTAGTTATTCTATGTGGATAAAATGGAAAAAAATGATTTTTCCAATAATATAATAAATTTTTTGCATAATAATGGTAATTAGGTAATTATGTTAAAATATTTAGTGTAGTTTTATAAATAAATAATTAAAAAGAAAACGTAAGGAGTTAGTAATAATTATGTTAGGACCTAGAAATTCCACTTCATAAAATCTTCTTAATGTATATACATATTATAGAATTTATTTCCTAAAGTATTTAGTTAATTAAAATATTTATATATGTGTAAAATTTGGTAGGTTTTATAGAAAATTTATATTGTACAGTGGATCATTGAAATGGTGGGTGTGATCCTGTTTTATAAGTGATAAAAATGGCAGTTTTATGAATACCCCCATCATTTCAGTGATATCATAACAGTATTCAAAGTAATAATAATCTGAATATTGGAATAAAATATATTTATATATAATATTAATTGATTCCAAACATAAGTATCCAATAATTATACTGATATTTTTGAAATGGCCTAGTGTCCTTGGAATATTTTGTTCTTCATAATGAAATCATGGTGTCTCTATTCTTTATTCCATAATCATCTATTAATATACATTCAATCTCTTAAATATGCATGGAACAACTTAGGAAATACAATAAATAATGGTGTAATCGGAAAATTCCAGTAAGGGAATAAATATGATAATGAATCATTACATGATAGTTAACGGTATCACATGATATCATATAAGATATTGAAATTGAGTAATCTCATGGATGAATAACAAAATAAACATTGTAATTTAAGATCATTTCATCATAGTCAATGTGTAAATGGAATATTACATAAAATATTTATTATTTAAAGTGATCATCTTATACAATTTCACATGTAGTGTATATTTCAATAATTGATTGGGTTTACCCTCAAATCCCATACATGACGTCTCAAGAGACTATAACATTACCCAATTCATTAGATCTCTAATTTGGTGAACCCATAATAAAATTTTCATATTATATGTGATCAACATAATGAAAATCAATCATAAGGCATAACATAATAATCACCCATGGAAATAAAATCGGCTTAACTATCATTCTTCATACCATAATAAAATGAAATTTCATAATGAAAGAGTTTGAAAAATTATAACAATATAACCATTAAACATTACCTAAATATCAGTTATGTAAATAATTCTACATTATATCACTTTCAGAATCTTTTTAGGGTTAGCGTTTCTGAGATTTGGGCTATAAATCATACATAAAAAACCCTAAAATACAAAGTGGACACTTAAGATCACTTTCTATTTTTTCATTATATTAAACTTTTAATAAACAAATCATGATCTATTTCGTGAGAAGTCATTACGAAAAATCAATTAATATCATACAATAACTTATTCATCCTTTAATAATATGTAAATAATTAAAAATTGTGGTTGAAAATAAGAATCTTGGTAAATGATATAAAAATTAAGAAACCATTACTCGATATAAACAATAAAAACATGTAAAAACTTTAACATGAGGTAATAAATTTCATCTAGATAAGAAGTAAATACATTCCATTGATAATAGACCATTTAAAACATTTTTATTACCAAAATATTTCAATAAAAACCATATCATTCATAAATTCATAAAGGTAACTTAGAACATCAAAATACATGTAACTCTTTTAAATGAAATAACAATGTGGTCGACTTCTATAATTGTCACTCTTTTAAATGAAATAGCCATGTGGCTGAATTCCATACCCAATGCATTGGGGGGATACCACAGACCCACCCATTGTTGGTTTTTTACAGATCAACCAATCATTGTTTTATTACAGAACCACCCTCCGACTATATATGTACAATTTATATATTAATAACACCTAAGATTTTTTATTTTCAACATTTCACTAATAAAATTTCATTCTCAATCACAATAAAACATTTCAATATAATGGAATAATAAATATAATTTGAAAACAAATTATGAAAAAAATACCCAAAAAAGTAAAATTTAGTTTTTATTCTATATCGAGTACGCTATTGGACATGGAATTATTTAAATGGTAAAATTTCTATTTAACTCATAATTATAAATAAATATGAATAATTATTACTCTAAAATTGCATAGTATGTTACATCCTTCCCCCCATTTGGTAATTGCATCCTCGTATTTTTAATCACATGTCAAATATGTGGGGATAATTTTCCCTCATAAAATTTTTAGATTCCATTACCTTCTCCCTGACCATTTGTTTTTTCTATAAAAAAACTTTTCTTGATATATTAAATTATTCTGAAACACTTTCTCTTAGAATAATTTTTCCACCTTCTGATATTTATTAATTCATTCTGAAAAAGTCGACCATTCAGAATCCTGAAAAATAGATATATGTATGGATGAAAAAAATCAAGGAAAATTCATCCAATAATTAACCCAAAGGACATGCTTCAAACTTAACATGGTAAATGCGGCATTGTATTTTTGTCACAAATCATTAGTTACTTTGTTGAATTTTTTAAGATGATAATGATTAGGGAAATCATAATCATTGATTAGGACCATCCATCTCATATGTCTCAAATTCAAATATTCTTGAGTTAATATATATATATATATAACATTTTATATACATATATATTTAAAAATTCACCCCATAAAAATGATTCCTAGAAATAATTTATTCCAAAACAACTATTGGTAATTCCAAATCATGTGTAGGTTAATATAACTCATTATTTTTCAACTAACATAAAGAATATAAAATTATCTTGTCGTTACAAATCAAGAAAAAACCAATTCCATTTATGAAGCATCACTGTAGATGATAAATTCACCATTTCTGTAAGACTTTTCAAAATGAGATCATCGACCAACTTTCTTTTCAATTCCTAAGAAAAACATTAAAATCTTCTCTGTAGATAATCCAAACTCCCGTTAATGATAACATTGTTAGTGGTATAGATAATAGAAACATGTTTTCAAAAAACAATCAGTATGGATACCTTAATCCAAGAATATAATTCATATTTTTTAAATTGGTAGGTCTTGTCCATTCTTAAACAAAATTTTTTTAGTAGGGGAAATAGATATTCCATATTTAGAAACAATATTTCAATGGAATTAAATTTGATTTCACCAAAATTCACTCTGAATAAACCTTACATATATTTATTTTCATTTAATATTATGAAATAAATCATTATGTTTCATTCATATTACTCATGGATTTTATAATATTACAAAATATCATATATAGACACGGCTACAAACTCATCAAAAAACTAATAGAAAACTCTATTAATAAGATTCATAAACACAATATTTGAATAAGATAGCCTAGTGGCCATAAATACAAACCCATATATCCCATATCTCATCTGAAATATTGTCGATGGAATGTAATCATTATTCACCTTCATCTGACAGTACCTAGACCATAGATCAATATATGAGAAATAATGAGCTCATAGAAGCTGAAAAAATAAATCATAGTTATGAAGTGAATGATATATGTTCTTTATAGTGATGCTATTTAGGGATAAATAATAAATTAAATGCCTCTTAGAATCATCAGTATATTTCAAAAATATGATATAATAACTCCCTAATGAATTATGGGATATACCGATTTAATCTGGTAGGTACAAATAGTGGGGGGTGAATCCGTATACACATGTTTTTTCATACTTTCTTTTCCTTCCACTTATAACAATTTATTTTGAACACCATTACTTATTAGAATGAATTAATCTAGCCTATTTATAAACACAATTTTACTATATGAAATAAATTATATAAATATATCATACAACACAATGTTCATACAATTTTTTCCCCTAATATGGGTGACAACATCATTGTTGTGTTTGGGATGTTCTATGAAATAGATTCTATACTATGAGAGAATAAACAATTTCAATTTTGTTTGAAAGATAACACCATGATCCAATTTAGGGGAAAAAACATTTTCCAAAATTATAATATCATTCCACCACTGTACATTATACTAGTATCCCGCCAATTTTTCAAAAATAAAATAATAAATCAAATGAGTAAGATAACAAGAACATCATGATTCCACTAAAAACCATACTGATCTCCCAATATGATCCACAGAGAAAAATAAGATTCTATAGTATCATACTTCAAAGTAAAATGTTAAAATACAACATGATATAATTAAAAACTCTACATTCATGTAGGATTAGTGTACTCTCTTAAACTATTGGAGATAAAACTTCCAACTCAACACACTACAATAGAAAAATTAACAACTATGTATGTATGAATATATATAAATTTTTCTTATTCTTCACATATCTTAAATTTATTTCATTAGATTGGAAATTTTTTTCTAACAAAAATTTCAATAATAACACATATGATAATTATATGTTTCTCATGGATGGAGATCTCATCATCACATAAACTAAACACAATGCAACACCTTCATAAAAAATTATCATAAAATTATAACACTTATTCCTTTAAGAATAGTGAAAAAAATTCAAAGTGATCACTATATATTTTAGTATATTCTCTCATGCATAGTAAATTATTTAATCTCACTCCACAGAATACTAAACCATGAAGTATATGAAATCCTTAAGTGTTTTTTTTTTAAAATTAACTTTTATTTCATGAAAATTTTCCTTTAATTGACATTATATCATATATTAAAATCATTTTCAACTTCATGTACACAGATAGTATGAATTTCATAAATGAATTATGATGTTTATGTCACGACCCGACCCGTACCAGGGCTTGAGCCGCAACTACCCCAAGCCCGCCTCCATAGGCCAGGGGTTGGCGACTAGCGCCGAAGGCACAACAAAATATGGGAGGAATTTTCCAAAGAAATTGTACACACACACGTAGCTAATTCAATGAAAAGGTGTAGAGAAAAGAAAGCAAGTTGCAACACTACTACAAATGGGAAACCGACATACATGCATCAACTTCTAACCAGTATAAGTAAACTAATAAAAATTACTGACAAGTAACTTGAACGATAAAAGGGGAAAAAGACATGCCCAACCAGAAAGGTGCCACAACCCGGCAACAGGTAAAATGAAAGTTAACCACTGGGGAGACTCACACCCAGAAATCCTACTATGACCACTGAACGTAGCCCAAGCTTCATTGTCTTCTATGCTCCTCCATAGTCTCAACCCACATGTCTATCATCTACAAGGGAACACCATGTACCGGAAAATCCGAAGCCGGGGTGAGTATAATGATACTCGGTAGGTTGCCTCAAAACCACGAGGGAGAAAAAAATGAGATACTAAAAATAGTGAGCAGTAGACAAACCATGAATAGTGTAACAGTACAAAAGAGAGAGTGTACCTTATCCTAATAAGAGAAAGGAAGAAGGCTCATCTAACCAAGATGAACAAGACACGGAAAGCATGTGGCATACGCCGTGCATCTTCACCCCTCCTAAAAAGAGAGTAACTAAACCCAAGGAGTGGGAACAAATGTAAGGTTTCTATATATGCTCTAAAAGAAGACCAAACGATTGTGTAAGGGGTTCTATATCTCCATGCCCAGCTGAAGAAGAGTCACTAACAGTTCGAAGGATGTTCATCACTAATGCCCAAAAATCTCATACGTCAAATATATCTAATCCCTGATCTGAAAAACCAAGAGTCCCACTCCAGTAATCACAGAGAAATTTCACCGACTATCCTCATTGAAAGGGCCGAGTCTGAATGAAGTCGTCGGGTAACCCACTGCCCAGCCCCACAAGAGGGTAAACCACAAGAGTTTGTTAGTTAACCCATTGCGCATCCCCACTGGGGGTAAACCATAAGAGGTCTTCAGGTAACCCACTACCAAGCCCCGCTAGAGAGTAAACCACAAGAGTTCTTTAGGTAACCCACTGCCCAGGAACGCTAGAGGGTAAACCACAAGAGGTCATCCGGTGACCCACTATCGAGCCCCACTGGATGGTAAACCACAAGAGTTCGTCAGGTAACCCACTGCCCATCCCCACTGGATGGTAAACCACAAGACATCATCAAGTAACCCACTTCCCAGTCCCACTATAGGGTTAACAATAATTGGTCGACGGGTAATCTGCTACCACACCCCACTGGAGGGTAAACCCTAAATGGTGGTCGGGTAACCCACCGCCTAGCCCTACCAGAGTGTAAACCCAAAATTCAACAGGGTAACCCATTACCCAGCCACATTGGAGGGAAAACACAAAACAATTCTGATAACTCCAAACTGCACTTTCCATCACTAGGTATCACTAACACTGCTATCGTGCATAGGTTCGAAGTGCATCAAAGTAACCTCCGACCAACACCCTTTAATGCTTCCACAATTAATGAGATCTCAAAAGAGGCTCTGCTATTCCAAACAGATTATACTGTTGTGATCCACATGGAAAACACGTGAGATAGAATATTTACTCGCTAGAAATGGGCTCCCAATGGAAATTTTATTCGACACCGCATTATTCCCATAAATCGTATCGTGGGGCACTCACCTTGGTCCCAAAAGAGGTTGGGAGAACTGTTCCATCACGATGCTCTCAGAAAAACACACCAAAATGACTACTCCTTCGCCCCAAACGAAAGTCTGATGAAACTGTCACAAAACACTACTCACAGCTTAAAAGACGGCTCATAGGGCCCACACCTCAACTCCTACATGAACACCTGAAACCACTGCAGTCAATTTTGCCTCGATGCCAGGGTCACAACGTCGTTGACCACGCCTAAAATAGACTCCAGATGCTAAAGCTGCAACTCCTCGTGTTATATGCCAACAGGGCCCTGTGGGTTCCACACCTCATCCCTGAAACACTACACAGATCATACCATTGCATTCCTTGCAGATAACCACGTGGAATAGGATATTCATTTTTCATGTACTAACTTATGAATTATAAGTCGTAAAAACACATCATACTTCCGGAAGTCGCCTCATGGGGCCCACCCCTCAGGACTAAATTTAGGTGGGTAGATTACGCCATTAAAATACCCTCAGAAAAACACTCAGAAACGAGTACTCAAACACCCTAAATAGATGTCGGGTGAAAAATTGGTGTTTCACTGTAAAACGTGAGAAATAACACTTGTGGGGCCCATACCTTGTTCCCAACCCAAACACATCGGAAAGCATCTCAAAACATCTGCACAAGGACTAGGGTCATGATGCCGCTAACGCCGTATCAATCAGACATCCCAAGCATGAGTTAGGTCTGATGCAAGAATAATTAATTAATTAATTAATTAATTAATTATTCGCATTAAGTGTTTCAGGCCTAAGAAAAATGAAACTAAAATACAAGTGTTCCAAACCAACATTATATGGACTGTCCCAACTCCAGGCCCACATTGCCTCTAACGGTAGCGCGTCAGGCGGATGTCCGGCTCGTGAAGCACGTTCATCGCAAGCTTGAACCATAATTTATTATTATTAAATAAATGAATCTTGGGTCACCCACCCTCAGGTGCAGAACTCAAAAAACCCAAAACACCCTTCAAAAATTTGTTCTCACTGACAGGGACCTGCAGCCGCAAACGGAGCGTCAAACGGATGTGCCGTTTAGAAGTTACCCCCCCCCCCCCGAACGCAAGGGGGCCCAACTGGGCCAGTTCAACCTGGCCGGCCCGACTCACCGTGGCTCACTCCAGCCATATCGGACCCCTCGGGTCTAGTTATCCAGAGTAGACTGGCTTTTTTCCGGTCTCCGTGTTGTGCCACCAGGAACTGAACTTTGTGGTTCCTTCTCTGCGGTGCACCCCCGATGTCACCGCCTTGGGGTTCCTCCCAAGCGCGACTGCCCGAGGGCCACACCCTCTCGCTGCCGTCATGCGGAGCACACCACCACAGAACCTGCTTCCAGTAGCGCCTCTTGGCTCCCCCGCTCTGCCAATCCATTGAATCCCCACACCCCCTGCTCGCTGCCAATGCCACCGCCGCCTCATCTGCCGAATTCACCACCGCACACTGGCCCACCGAACGTCGCGGCCACCCGGGCCTGCTCAGCTCCTCTGCCGAACGTTGTCGTCCTGCTCGGCCACCCCCAACGTCGCCACCCTAGCTGAACCCCCCGGCCGCACCCGTTTCCTGATGCCTGCCCTCCAGCCACTGCCTTTGCTGGAGATGGGGCTTCCGACGGCCGCCACCACCGCTTTTGTGGCCCGATTCCAAATCCGAGGAGGTTATTGAATCCTCAGGGTGAGGCCTTCACAGTGCCTTCCCCCGATCATCGATAAGAAAATAATTGTTGTGTCTGCAAATTTGGATGAAGAACTCCCAAGAACGAAAATTAAAATGGGGTTTGGGCGTTGGTCGTGTTCATTTGGAAAATTCCTGAATTCTAAAATTATAGAATTCAAATGACAAAATTTGATGAAAAAAATCTGTGAAATCAACAAAGGTGCGAAATTTAACAAGAATCCTACCTCGAATTGGTCATGCGTCTTTGGCAATGCATCCACAACACCCCCACTTTGTTCCGCCAAAGTTCTGGTGGAGATTGCTTCTCGATCTGACGATGAACAACGAAGAATTTCAAAGAATAGTAGCGAGAGAGAGATAGAGAGGGAGATAAAGGATAGAGAAGGAAGAACCATAACTCGAAACTAATATTCTTCTATTTATAGAAGAATCCACTTTGCGCGGATTCTGAAACTAGTGCGCCCTCTCGTTTCATATTGTTCCAAGGCGAAATTCCCAATTTCGAACTCAATGTAAGTGTCAGATTTCCATTCCAAGGCTTCGTTCGAAAGGTATTTGAAATGAAATCCTTTGATGAAAATCACAAAGTCATTATTTCAAAATGATTATTTTTCCCACGGGTGACATCTCTCACAGAAGGCCCATTCCCGCAACCTTTACACCTCACCTAGAGTAAACGGCATGCTTTAGACGCAACTGTGCCCTCAGGTTTCTGGTCCGAGCTACCGTTTAGGAGAAAAACAACCCCACCATGTGCATAGTATAAAAACACCTAATATTTTTATAAAATGTATTCTGGGCACATCGGGCTTCAAATAACATGTCGTCTTCACACATAGCTCTGGAAATATATATAGAAATATTCTAAAGTCTTACAGGGAAAAAAACGGGTCTCTACATCATTCAATATTTCATGCTTTTCATCCCCAAAAAGGAAAACTAGGATAAACAACTAAGGATACAGAGCTCACACCGAGCTATCCTATTCCCAAGAAAACATTCCCGACACCATGCTGGCACAACAGACAAACCAAAGAGATGGTCCATAATTATATGTTCTGCTGAATTCGATGAAATGTGTATGAACACAAACTCACCTCATTAGCTGTGACATATGGGAGACGTCGTGCACCCACTCCTACTATTTGGAGGATATAGAAAGATGGTAGGAAACCTCTAAATCATCTTCATGATTCCTGAACAGCCCAAAGAAACATGAGCGGACTTCCCCAGCCGAACCTCTTCTTTCCAAATCATGACTAAAATCACGGTTTGTTCTTAGAATAGGATCTCGTGATTCCCTCCTTCAGAATACCCATCGGGCGCATCACCAGTAGATATCTAATCATGCAGTACCTTGCTGTCGACATCCCCCAGTCATGACTCTCTCACTTACTCAAGGAGCGAAGGAGTCAACACCATTGATTGTTTGAAAGTAGTACCCTCATGATCCACCAAGGTCAGCCGTAGGGAAGAAAACTACTAAGAAACATCCCATGACTGACGAGTCTGGGAGTTCCTGCTAAGGGAACCTCCTACAACACAAACATCTCCCAGAACATACGCTACCTTGAAGCCATAGTCCTGCATAAATTTCAACCCGCACCGTCTCCTCAGGTTCAAGATTCCCTTGGTGAGGAAGCACCCGAGACACTGGTGGTCTGAGAAAACAACAATGCACTCTCCCAGAAGATAGTTTCTCCACATTCTCTGCGCAAGAAACACCACCACCAGTACCAAATAGTGAAGTTCATAGTTCTTTTTATTGTGTTTTCATCACATTGACAAGTACATCATAATAGTATCAATATTGACGTTGAGAACGTAAGGTACCAACGAACAGGGCAGGCGAGCAAACTCATCCAACCGCCAAAGGTTAGACACAGAATGCACGTAGAATACCCCACATGTATTTTTCTCTCTTGGAAGGAGAGTAATCCCCAAAATAGGAACTCCGCCAAACCCACTAGTGGCACCCCACGAAAAGGGAGGCCAAGCAGAAAATCCCCAGTGGAAAATCCAGAACATGCTCTGACACTCCACCGCACAACCCCGCCATGAATGCATGTGTTATAGGGACTCATCCACCGCACCTCAATACTATCCACTTTGGGAGGTACTGACTCTCCATCACGATTTTGATCGCATAACAAAAACACGTCTCAGTGGGGGAAGGACCCCTCTTTCTCGTGCATTCAATTATACATCGGATAACACCAACACAAGGTTACACCGATGCCCTACGTCACACTAGGTAACCCCTTGAACAAGGAGTTAGTTGAAAAGAGTACCTCACATAGTGTCTAAAAATTTCTACTGAGAAAAATGAAAAAGACATAGAGCGTACCTCTTATCATCTCATTTGTTGCAGTATTGTAGACATCCATAGCACATAGCCACCCATGGCCCCATCTGTCAGCTCCTTGAACCTGACATGGGCCACCTAGTGGTGGTGGAAGGACCTCAAAACGTTGTCTTCCAACCACAGTTCTTCCTAATTTTCTTCAAACACCGCCTCCCTCGGTGACACCATGTCCTCACCTGGGATTTCTATGATCACGACACTACCTTTTTTGTGGGGGTGCATCTACCAACTATCAAGAAAAATCAGCACATTTGGTCGAGTAGTGTCCCGACACTTGACCTCACACATCAAAACCATAGAACTAGTACCCCACTGGGCTATCTCGGTGCTCTACGCTATCCCCGACCATGTTCTTGAGTTTAATCAAGGGGAGACTTCTGGTGTCGAGGCCCTACCAATCGACGTCCCTCTGCCAGAAATTTCTCTGTCACCAGTGCGTGCTCCAGCACCCTGAGATGGGTGAGGATGCACAAGGGCACTACGCTGGCATGACTCTCCTCTACAGAGATCTAACTCAAACTTCGATTCTTGGAAGTTGCTATCATTGAGCACTTCCATAGAGTACCGTGTAAGGTCTGCGAACCTAGTCGCATACTCAACCATTTCCATCAATCCCCGCTGAAGCTCCAGCAGCTCCCGAAAGCATAAAAAGTGTATGTAGGAGAGGTATTACTCCTCATGAATGAGATTCTAGAAGCCATCCCACAAGATAACAAACTCATTGTGCATCTGAGAAACCATTTCTCTACTAACATCAAACTGCTCAGTGAAAAAATACTGGTTGTCAAATCCACCATCTAACCTGTCAGAGTATAAACAAGCCTAAAGAGGCGGACCACCGATTCTAGAGAACCCTTCACATAATGAGGATGTGGCTCACCGTGGAACATCCGCAGTCTCTGAAACTGGAACTCATGTAGCATGCCTAGACCTCGCTCATCATCGGCCCATACTGCCGGTACTATCTGCTACTCCACAGGTGGAGGTGCTACTGCTTTTCCTCCTAGAGAAATGGTAATCGTACGATGGATCTTGAACTGAGGCATCTTCGCTCACAGAGTTTTCGTCACAAACCAGAGCTAGTATCCTAACTAGAAATCATTGTGGAATCATATTGAATCTGATCACTGAGTACCACTATCAAATGAATATATATATATCAACAATTATGGGGAGTTGACTAAATAAGGACAATCAAAGACTCAATCCTATATGATGATTGAACCAAATTCTTTCAAACAAGTGTCTCAGTGTGCGAAGTCGACAAGAGGGTTATCAGGGTCTTGGTGATTGGATACTTCGGCTGCCGCACCATCACTAGACTCCCTGGCCTGAGATCCACTCTCGAGACACGTTGACACTATTGCCTCCAAACTCAACAAATTCCTTTTTAGGGACGTCCAAAAAATGCCCCAAAGAACATACCACCTATGATACCACATTTTCACAACCCGACCCATACTAGCAATCGAGCCGCAACTACCCCAAGTCCACCTCCATTGGTTAGTGGCTGGCGACTAGAGCCAAAGGAAAAACAAACTAGGAGAGGCTTTTCCTAGGAAACTGTACACACACACGTATCTAACTCAATTCAAAACTGCACAGAAAATAATGAAAGACACAAAACTAATAAAAAAGGGAATCCAACATACATGCATCGACCTCTAACAAGTAGAAGTAATGTGATGAAAAGTACTGACAAGTAACCTGAACAATAAAAGGGGTAAAAATGGTGATCAACCAGAAAGGTGCACAAACCAGCAATAGGTAAAACTAAAGTAAACCGCTGGTGAGTCTCACACCCTAAAATCCTCCTACGACAATTGAATGCAGTCTAAGATCCTATGTCCTCTATGCTCCTCTGTAGTCTCGACAGACCTGTTTGTCATCTGCAATGGCACACTATGTTTGGGCAAAGCACGAGCAAGGGTGAGTATAATGATACTTAGTAGGATGTCCCAAAATATCGAGGGAGCAACAAATGAGATAATAAAAATGGTGAGTAGGAGACTGAACAAGAATAGTGTAAGAGTAAAAAAGAGAGAGTGAAACTCATCCAAAAAATTGAAAGGAAGAAGGCTCATCCAACCAAGAGGAACTAGACACGGAAAGCACATGGAATACCCAGCGCGTCTTCGCCCCTTCTAGAAGGAGAGTAACTGAACCCAAGGAGTGGGAACAAAATTAGTGTGTATATATATGATCCACAAGAAGCCCAAACGAGTGTGTAAGGGGTTCTCTATCTCCAAGATCAGACCAAGAAGAGTTGCCAACACTTCAATGGATGTCCATCATTGATGCCCAACAATCCCGTACGTCAAAGATATCTCATCATTGAACTGAACAACCAAGGGTCCCGCTCTAGTAATCATGGAGAACAGTCACAGACTAGCCTCATAGAAAGGGATGAGTCTGAAAGACGTCGTCAGATAACCCACTGCCCAGCCCCACTGGAGGGTAAACCATAAGAGGACATTAGGTATCCCACTACCTAGACCGACTGGAGGTTAAACCACAAGTGGTCATCGGGTGAACCACTTCCCAGCCCCACTAGAGGGTAAATCACAAGAGGTCGTCAGGTAACCAACGGCCCCACCCCGCTGGAGGGTAAACAACAAGTGGTCATCAGGTAACCCACTGCCCAGCCCTGCTAGAGTGTAAACCACAAGAGGTCGTCAGGTAACCCACTGCCCAGCCCCGTATGTGGGTAAACCAAAAATGGTCATCAGGTAACCCACTTCCCATCCCCCGTGGAGGGTAAACCCTAAATGGTCATCATTTAACCCTCTCCCCACCCCTGTTGGACGGTAAACCCTAAAGTCAACGGGTAACCCGCTGCCTAGCCCCACTGGAGGGAAAACCCGGAACTTGTCTGACAAATCCACACAACTTGTGCCATCACTGGTTATCACTAACACTACTACCGTGCTTAGGTTTGGAGTGCGTCAAAGGAAGCTCTGACCAATTCCCTTTCATGTTTCCAAAATTAATGAGATCTTGGAAAAGGCACCGCTCTCCCAAATAGATTACACCATTGTAATCCTCGTAAAAAACACATGGGATAGAATATTTAGTCACTGGAAATTGGCTCCCGATGGAAAAGTTATTCAACATCGCTTTATGCCCATACGGCATATCATGGGGCCCGCACCTCGATCTCGAAAGAGGTCGGGCAAACTGCGCCATCACGATGATCTCTGAAAAAAGAGGCAAAAATGACTACCCATTCTCCCTGAATAGATGTCTGATGAAAAAGTCACAAATTGCTCCTCACAGCTTAAAAGACAGCCTATGGGGCCCACACCTCAACTCCAGCTTCAACGCCTGAAATTACCCAAGTCAATTTCTCCTCGATGCCAGGGTCACAATGCCGCCAACGGTGCCCAAAGCGGACTCCGGGTACGGAAGCTACAACATCTCGCGTTATAAGCAAACGAGGCCATGTGGGGCCCACACCTCGACCCCGAAACACGTCACAAATATCGTACCATTTCATTCCTTGCTGATAACCTTGGGGAGTAGTCTATTCATTGGACCAGTATGGACTTATGAAACATAAGTCTTAAATACGTAGCATATGTCTGGAACCCGCCTCTTGGGGCCCATGACTCTGGCCAGAATTTAGGTGGGTGGATTGCGCCGTTACAATCCCCTCAGAATAACACTCAGAATTGAGTACTCAAACACTGTAAATGGATGTTGGGTGAAAAGTGGGTTTTCACCATAAACATGCAAACTAGGCCCTATGGGGCCCGCACTTTGTCTCCAACCCAAATGATTCAGAATGCATCTCCAAAAGTCTACATGAGGATTGGGGTCACGCTGCCGCTGAATGCAAGAATAACTAATTAATTATTTATTTAATTAATTATTCGCTTTATGTTTTTTGTGCTTCCGAGCATCAAAAACAAACTAAAAGGGTTCTGAACTAACTTTATAAGGATCATCCCAACATAAGTCCCACAACGCGTCTGACTGTGCGGTAGGTGGACGTTCGGATCGTGAAGCAACGGGACCTAACCGGACTGGTTAACCCCGGTCGGCCCGGTCCAAACCGCCGAGTCACGGCCCAGCCGCGGGTCCGACCTGACTCGTCATGGCCCGCTCCAGCCACACCTGACCCCTCAGGTCTGGTTCTACCCCACAGAGCGGCCATTGGCCAGTCTCTGCGTCACGCCAGCAGGACCCGAACAATGCAGGTCCTTGTCTGCGTTGCACACCTGAGGTCAACGCCTCGGGGTACCACCCGAGCGCGACAGCCCGAGGGGGACGCCCTCCTGATGTCGTCCTATGGAGCGCACAACCATGTAACCTGCTGCCTACAGCGCCACTTGGCTCTGCCGCTCCGGCACTCCAATAAAGCCTTGCAACCCTTGCTCTCTGTCGACACCACAACCACCTCATCCGCCGAATGCACCGCCGCACGTCAGTTCGTCGAACGTCGCTACCCCCCAGGACTGCTCGACACCTCCGCTGAACGTCTCCACCCTGCTCGGCTACACTCGACGTCGCCACACCGACCAAACCCCCTGCCACACCTGTTGCCTGATGCCCGACCTCCAGCCACAGCCCTTGCCGGTGTTGGGGCTTCGAATTGCCGCCAACACCACATTGGTGGCCCGATTCCTAATCTGAAAGAGGATTCAGAATCCTCGAGGCTAGGCCTTCGCAACGCCTACCCCCGATCATCGATCTGACAAGAATTGGCACGCCAGAAAATTTGGATGAAGAATGCCCAAGAAAAACAATTAAAACAGGGCTCGATCATTGGCCTTGTTCGTTCAGCCAACACCACAATTATAAAATCATAGAATTAAAATGAAGAAGTAAGATGAATTTTTTTAAAATCAATGAAGGTGAAAAATTTAACAAGAGTCATTCCTCCAATCGGTCATGCGTCGTTGCCGACACGTCCATGAAACCCCCTCTTTGAACTTCCAATGTTCCGGCAAAGATCGCTCCTCAATCCGATGAAGAATGGTGAAGAATGCTGATGAACATGAGAGAGAAACAGAGAGGAGAGAGAAGGGAGAACCCTAACTCCAAACTCCTATTCTTTTATATATAGAAGAATCTTCTTATTGCGGAATATGAAACTAGCACACCCTCTCGTTTTATATCGCGCCTTGGAAAAACGCCACATTTAGAACTCAATGGAAGTCTCAGATTTCCATTCCTAGTATTTGTTTGAATGTTATTAGAAAAGAATTCCAGTGATTAAAATCACTAATTCATTATTTTAAAATGAAGCTTTTGCCCCAATGTGACATCTCTTATAGCAGGCCCGCGCCAACAACCTTTACACCCCTCCTAGGGTAAACGACACACTCTGGACGCATCTGTGCCCTCATATTTCTGAACCGAGAAAGTGTTTAGGAGAAAACACAACCCCGTCACATGCATAGTATAATAACTCATAATATTTTTATAAAATTTATTCTGGGCACACCGGGCATCAGAATCGCATGCCGTCTTCACGCCTAGCACTGGAAATATATGTAGAAATATCCCAAAGTCACACAAGGAAAAAACCGGGTCTGTACAATTTATTTCTCAAAATCATCACATAAATATTTACACACTAAACACTTATTTTTCACAAAACACAATGTTTGAAATATGATTATGTTGTCTTTTCAAATAACATTATATTACTCTTTCTCAAATAATACATGTTGTCAAATATACATCATTCTTCTTGTAAATGAAAAACATCACATTTACAATAGAAACATTAAGCATGTACAAATACACAATTATTTTATTTTAAACATGGTAATGCATTATGAGAATTGGTGTAGTATTCATAATGTCCATTGCCTAGATCTTATATAATCAAATTGAGTTCACAGAGAACAGACATGATTCCAAAACTCTATCACATGAATATCTTCAAAAAGATCAATTATACTTGGCTAAACATTGCTCACAAAAATTTAATGATCGTTGTCAGAGTATCAATTGGTTAGAATAATTATTTTAAAGATTATTAAATCAAAAAGGTGATACACATAGCCTCTATCTTCTTTAATTAAGTTGAATACTTCCAGAAACACAATGTATGTTTTCACATAATCATGCCCTATCAAAATTATCAGACAAACTAGATGATCATTTAATAAGAAAACATCCCTTCTGAAATGGTTTCATGGATGCATGTTTTTTTAAAATAAAATCGGTGTGCAAAGAATTGTCTAACTTATTATGGTCTTTTTCAGTTAGAATAGGCTTCGCGGATCCTTCTCCTCGTGGAAGAAGTATTTTTAGATCCTTTGTTTCTCCCTCAAGATCCTATATACACACTCGGATGATAGAAAAATAATCTCAATCAAATGTTCTTTTCCAACATTATTTATAAACCACTACACAATATCAGAGAACATTCAAAAATCACCAAGACACATTTGTGTTTTTCTAAAGATCATTCAATGATCTTGTTGTGTTACACAAACAATCAATATCATTGGAAACTATATTCTCTTCTATTTCAAATTTTCATTAAATTAAATTTCTTTAGTTTTATCTTCCAATTACGATGTAAATGGATTTCCATCTCATTTTGGTCATATAATAATTTTTATAATTATAAAATTGTGCTCAGTTGTCTTACCTCAATAATCAGATTACGTGGATGTAAGGAAATCATCTAGAGAGAATAAAATTTAGCCGAGATTGATTATGAAGATGAGATCGATGGTCCAATTGAATGGAAATGATGTTGTAGATCTAAGTTAGGTCTTCCATTGAAATTTATTCAAGAAAATCTCATCCAATGAATTGAAATCATTGAATCATCTAGGTAGAATTCAACCACATCATATAGATCATACATCTAGGATAAATAAATTTTGTGGATGAGAAGATAGTTAGGCTAGGATGATAAATATATAAATAAAAAATCATTAGTTTGACCTCCTATCTAAATAGTGTTGAGATCCTTGGGTAACATTAGCTATTGGTGGCATGATGGAGAAGGCAAAACACAACTTTGATCGGGCGTCTGAGAAAAAAAATAAAGTAAATTGGATGATTACAAATCCTTCGGTGCTATAGTGTAATAAGGGTATAAATTTTTTATTGAAAATAAAATTGTGAAAATATAAAAAATACTTTTTAATATGGTGAAATAAATACCCTTCTTCAATGTAATTCTATAAAATCATAATACTCAAAATCCAAACCCACCATTCATAACAATATTACAGAAAACATGAAAATTCGATCCTGAAAAATAAATCAATTTCAATTAAATTATCTTAGAATTTTGTAAACAATATTCCGATTAAATAAGTAATAAATTTCAACCTCCATACATAGAAATATAGTATTCTATTATTCATGACCATAACAATTTCTCTTAAAATATCCTACTATCCATTTTTTCATTTATGACCCTTCATACATTAATTTCACGTCATGGTTCTGAAGAAACATTAAAATATTGAAAGTACTACAATTAAAAAATTTCTATTCTTGTTAGAATATGAATTCAAAATAACATCAACTCATCTATCTTTTTCATTGTAAAAATTGATTCAGGTATGACACATGTATTTTATACATATAACTAGGTTAACCATTTTCTCATATAAAATGTTTCTTTATTTAATGAATCTTATTAAAATCATATCATACTTTAAAATTGATTATTAATTATCTAGAAAATCTGTAGAAAAACCTCCATTCAACTAACACTATATCATTGACTTTTGATGAACAAAAAATATTGACTAAATTTTAATGGAAAAATATTACATTAATAAATTGGGGATCTTCAATCCCCCACTTTGTTTTTTAATACCTATTTCACATTTAAATTCAATTTTTCTTTATCACCCATACATAAAAATAAACCAAAGATATAATTGTGGGAAAACATTTTACTCAAATGTTTTTTTATATTGTACTTTTCTTCCTGTTCCCTTTAATAAAATTATATCATTTGACGTGTCACATATCATAAATTTATGTAAGTCTTATTGAGAGAAAAAGAAAACCACCTTTATTAAAGAAATGGGTAATTAATTAGTTATATCTGCGTATATATGGGATAAACTGGTATAGAATGTGGGAGAAATAACTCAAGACATCAAAGTTGTCAACAAATGTTTTAGAATGTGATCGCAGCAATAAAACCATATTTAATGATATTGATCAAATGATATCCAACAAATTATCAACATTCAACTTGATAAATTATATAAAAGAATTCAATTTTTGGAATTTTCTTCCCATTATCATTTAATTTTTCTCTAGATATAATATTGTCAGTCTCTATATTTTCTGATTCATAATTTTAATTTATCTTGAAATAAGTGAAGATATATCTTTATTGAAAGGGTGTACTTTAAAAAAATGAAATCATATCAAAAATTCCGTACTAGAAATTAAAATATTCATTTAATTCAAGTTGAGAAATTCAATTAAGGTGGTTATTCACTTCCCCTTAGAGGGCTGAGTATCATCCATGTCCTTTATCATGATTGATTTTCATAAAAAATGATCTTCAAGAACAATTTTAATTGAAATTGAAACAAAATGTACTTCTTGATTGATAACCTCATGGGTTATGTATAATATTTTCATAATACTCATATCCTCAAGGATTTACTGAATATTTCCACACCTTAAATTCCCTTAATAAAATAAATTTACATAAAATACTTCTGGGAATAATGTGGTTATTCAACGATTTTCAGTTAGAGAATTAGTTATGAGATTTATCTCTCATCCCAGAAAATCATATTAATTGTACTCCTTATTCATGAAAACTCGTCTTTTTTTTCATTATTTAACATTACAAATTTTATTATTTAAGAATATCATAGAATTATTTATTTCATTATATTTCATATTTTATAGAATTCTATTTTCTCATTTCAATTTAGCAAACATTCCTTCATATATTCTTGATCTAGTTTTTTAGCCAATTATAGCTACACTGTCAATATAACTATGTATTCTGTAGATTAATGTATAAACTTATTATTTTGGGTAGACTCCCTATTCATTGAATAATTTTGGTCATAAGAATCCATTGGTTCTATTGTTTTGTTCATGACAAGTTCTATTCATTATAGAATCCATGTCATTCATTTAACAACTATATGTCATGAAGATATGAACCTTGCACAAAAAATATCAAAAATTGTAGGGTTATCCCCTTTGGACAACCTATCATGAAATTGGAATTTTTTCTTGATTTTCATGCACAAATATAATCAATTTATTTTATTATATGATAAATTATTTTCTGCTTTAGATGGATTCCACTAGCATTGGTGATTCTGGCATGTATGCACTGATTCATGATATGACCTTTTATTCCATAGTATATGTGTATTTTAATTGGTGTGAAATACATTTCATCATTCTTATTTGGTGTATCTTTATTTAATGTTTTCATAAATTTTTTATCCTTCTCACCTCCAAACAGTAGATTTTCTTGCATTTTATCATTTTTTCTGCATTTGATGTGGTATAATTTCTATATATATGCATATGCATAGTTCATGGTTGGTAGATTCCATTACTCTTCATAATTGTAAAAAATTATATTAGAATAATCATAGAGGTCATAAAATCACTCAAATATGTTGTTGACAAACAGATTCTTCATCAACTATGAATTATGATTCTCTTCGTTAGGATTTCCCATTAAATCTAATCAGATCCCCCTTAATGTTGGCCTCTTGTAATTAGCATGCATAGAGATGTCATGACAATAGAAAATTAATGGAGGCCTAAATTTCCAACATAAAAAACAATATCCAATAATTATTGATACTTTTTATGTGCTACAACATCGGTATATTTGACCTCTTGTTGCTTTTTTAAATATAATTATTCAACTAAACTCTTTGTGGGGGAAACAATTCACACTCTTCTTCATATAAACATTCAATTGAATATTAGTTTTATAGTTATTATTACTTATCCATGTTTGAAGATAATTATTATTGGAACCTATAATAACTGATTAAACAAAATTTAAAAAAATAGGATATTTAGGATCAAGGATTACATGATTCAATGAGCTAGAAATAGATTTAACTTTAGATATAATGAAACACTTCCTTCCACTTTAATATGTTCTATCAAATTATGTCTCTTTTCAGCAAGACACTTTCTATGTTTTCATAGCTCATCATTTTTTGATGTTTCAACTTGAATATTATCACGATTTTTTAACTACATATCTAACTCAACATATATCAAATTTAGAGAAGTTGTCATATCATCAAGTGATTTCCCTATATCCATAAATTTTTCTAAGGAAGTCTTTAATTGTGTTTCTGTTAAATTTTTTAAATTTACTTTCGTTTCAAGAAGCTTCATGTTGAGGAAATATTTCCTATATTCACCAACATTCAATTGGTCTTCCCACCGACACTTAATTTTATGAACATTATCATTAGGAATTTCTATTTCCTATGGTATATAATTATCAACTTATTATTCTCAATGTCATATCCTCGAGGTAGGCTTCCTTAACATTCCTATTGATTTTTTTTAGTGTCTATAATGCATGGATCACTTCAATATAAACATTCCTAGTCCCAACCATCTAATAAATAGTCATTTTTAATTCATCTTCAATCGAAATAATTTATTCATTTCATTGAAATATATACTTTTCTATGGATTTTCTATCTTGCATGAATGTCTTGACCTTGTATTCTTTTTCCAACTAAGAATCATTAATAGTCATGGTATCTTTTTTAGATTCATCACATGTAAAAAACATCTCTATAAGTACTTTCTCAGTAACTTCATTCCAAGAGAAATTGTATTTTCAATAATTACTCAACATAGAATAAATGTTAATTTCAATGTGATACAATTTCTTCTTTGGAATCAATGGTTTGTGAGAGAAATTTAAACCTATGAAACATTTTTCCATGGATTTCCCCATATCCTTATTTTCCTTTTTGAGTATTGAATCTTCAGCATATATTCCCGTGAAGAAAATATGTATGAAAAAAATCATTAGGAAAATTATATAGATAACTTTTTATTTCTAAATAAATATCGATGGTTGATTCCATAAATTCTTCGTCATCACCGACTGAAATGTACTAATAAATAAGATCATTGTTAAATAATTTAATATATAGATTTTGTGATCTAGAGAGTTTGTTACTCAAAATCTACCATTATTTCTATATAGAGTTTGTGATCTATCCTATTTTTTCATAAAATTATATTTTATATTCCATCCTTCTATATTCATTCGATTTTTCATTGTTTTTTCATAATCCTCATTGTAGGATCTAACATAGATTGGAAATGAATTATTAATATGAGACAACTTTGTTAATTCTTAAAATTGAATCAAAACTATATATAAGTCTAATAAAAACAAATAGGATAATATGATAGATCCAATCATAAGTGCAACAAATGATCTAATAATAATTAATTTTCATAGTGGTTCATGAAGGTACACTACAAGGGGGTTGAATCATTATACACATGTCTTTAATAATTTTATTCCCATTTATTTTGCCCATTTTTTATTCAAAAGTCCACACATGTTAGATTGAATGAATCATTCAAAATTTTAAAAAATATTTTACAATATATAAGACATAAATTAAATGAGGCACATCATAAATATATTTTAAATGGTTATCTAATGATGCGGGAGAAAACATCGTAGCTATATTTGAGAGAATCCAAGTCATAGATTCTATACTATGAAGGTATCACCAATTACTAGTGGGCTATTTAGGTATCACCCTAAAACCTTTGTGGATAGGTATAAAACACTTCATAAATTATACAAGCCTCCCACCAGTGTCCTTTATATTATAATCCCTCGATTGTTTCACAAATAATGCAATAAACATAATGAGAAATAGCGTTATAACATCAAGCTTCCACTACAACAAAAAACAGATCTACCTCTTTGAGTCACTAAGAATATTCTGATTCTATAAATTCAATCATTAACAAAAACTATTAAAATATAAATTAATGTCATTAACAACCTTATATGCATGTAATCTGAGTATTCTCTCCTGAATTTTTGGTAATAACACTTCATATTCTACTCACTTCATTATCAAAATGAACAACTGTACATTTATAAATATATTTCATGTTTTCATCATCTTCACTTCACTGAAATGTATAGATTCAATTTAGAAAAATAATATTAAAATATTTTAAAACATAACACACATGATCATTATATTTTTCTCGTGTATATAGTTCTTATCATCACATAAACAAAACACAATGCAGTACCTTCATAAAAATGTTTCTTAAAATTATAACACTTCTTTTTTATGTATATTTCAACACAAATTTTAGATGTTCACTATTTCTGCATGTATATTCTCTCACTCATAGTACATTATTAAATATCACATCACAAAATATTTCACTATAATTTATATGAAATCCTTATGCCATGTTATGAAATTTGTTCTCACTGTTACATCATTAAAATCACTCTTTATATTAACATAATTTCATACATAAAAGTATTATTCAATATCATGTATACATACAACAAGAATTTCATAACCAGTATGAATGATGTTTACATTTCAAAATATTAACAGGAATATACAAACATTCTCCTCATATAATTTCCATAACACAATGTTTCAAATATGAGTATGTGACCATCTTTAATCATGTGATACCACTATGTATCAAATAATATGTGTATCCAAATCTACATCCATATTCATGTTAATTAATACCATCACATGTACCTCAAAATATTTATAACGTAAAAAATACATGATTATTATATTTTAAACATGGTTCTCCTTCATGATTACTAGAGTAGCATTAATAATTTTAATTGCATGGTACTTATAAAAATTAAATTTAGTTTGTATACCTCAAAAAATAATCCAAAACAAATTTATGAGAAGTTATTCATTCAAATGAATTCTATATCAAAAAACATTTCTCATAAAACATAAATGTTGTTCATGATATCATAATTCTGTGAGAATAATGATTTTCAAGATTATAAAATCACGATTTAGATATAAATAACCTTTATGTTCATGAATAATATAGAATACCTCAGAAAAAATAGTGTGACATCTCACTAATTCAGGTTTCATCAAAATATTCTTGCGAACCAGATGATATTTGAATAAGAATTTTTCCCTTCTCAAATGGTTTTAGGGAACGATGGTTTTCACCAAAGAAACGAGCGTGCAAAGAATAGGTCATATTCTATTGGAATGCTTCATGCACGATCAAGCTATGCAGATCCATCACCTATTAAAACACTTATTTTTTAATCATTTTTGTCTCTATCAAGCTCCCACAGACACTCTTTCTTAAGAAAAAAACAGACTATGTCCAATGATATCTTCCACAAGAATTTATATTCTACTTGACAATGTTACAGATCCTTTGTGAATCACCATGACACATTTTGTTTTTTCTTAATATCTTACAATGATCATGTTACATATTGTAAACCATCACCATCATTAGAAAATATTTTTTTTTCTATTTATGTTTTTCATCACACCAAATTTTAGTAGATGATCTCCCAGTTATGATTCAAATAGAGTTTCATCACATTTTCATAATTATCATATTTTCCAAATAATGATATTGTGATTGGAGTTCTTAGATAAATCATCAGACGATGTGGCTATAAGGAGATCATATGATGAGAATAATATCCAGGCATCGTCATGGTTAAAGATGATCTCTCTAGTTCAGTATAACAACCCAAATGTTACAGAGACCGGTTTGATCTTCCATTAATGTTTCTACAAGGATATTACTTTCAATAAAATACAAAATCTCCGATAGAAAGTGGTATAAGACCTTTTTATCTAATAGATCATACAAATAGGATAAACTCATTTGACGGATGACAGGGTCGGTTGCCCGTTATGATAAATCAGTGAAGATAATTCATCGGAATGAGCATCAGTCAATAGAGCTAGGAGAACCTCGATGACCAGGAACTGTCAGTATCTTTCAAGAGAAGAGAAAACTTTGTTTAGATTCGGAAGCTCAGAAAATAAATCAAGCAAATTGAATGGTCATTAATCGTTCGTTTCAACAATGCAGGATGGTTTTAATCATTTTATTAAAACCAAAATCGTAAACCTAAAACAAATTATAAGTAATATTGTGAAATTAAAAACTGTCACCAATCGAATTCCAAACCAACATAATATTTAAATCCTAATTCTACCAATCTCAATATTATTCCACTAACAATATGAAAATGTCAGCACACAAACTAAATCATTTTTCATAAAATTTTCATAAACTGTTGTAAAAAATGTTCCAATTCAATATAAAATGAATGTTTAACTCCATACAAATAAATATAGTATTTAGTTTTTTAATCCCTTAAAAATTTCTCTTAAATTATCAATTTAACCATTTCTTCATGTTTGAAATATATTCTGTTAATTACCAGGAACATTACACATTAAAAATTAAATTATTTCATGACCATAAATTACTCATCAACTATATATTTCAGAATATAAATTCTAAATAACAGCCAGTCATCATTCTATTTTTTTTGTAAATAATGTGTCACTTATGACATATGTATTTTGCACATTCAACCTGTTCATAAATCAATTAATTTAAATTCATGATTTATATAGATAATATTATTCAAATTAAATAATCATTTTAAAATTATTAATAATAATATACAAATGAATAAAGGAAAAAACTTCATACATACAAAATTGTAATATGAATTTTCATCGACTAAGTATATTGAAAACAATAACAACACAAATATTACATTAACCAATTTTGGTTACTCAGTTCTAGCATGAATGGAACATTTATCAATAAATTATTAAAATAGGGTTTTCAATTCTAGAAGTCATATGTGAGCTACTCTATATGTAGTTTAGAAATTTTCTTAGCATCATGAACAAAATCAATGGAATATTCATATTCTAATTCAAGAACAACATAAAGAAATTCATCAGGGAAACCCCCTCTTTAATACATTCACTAATGTTATGTCACTAATCAAAAATGATTCTTTATTTTCCTTAACATGGGGAAAAAAATTTACTTCCATCATTAACCAATTTCATAGATTCCTGGTTTGTTATCAATGGTAAGATATCATTAAATAAAACTCTATTGGATTTGAAATCTATTTTAGAATTATAATCTGAATTCCAATCCATTTATAAAATTATATAAAAGGCCATTATGGAAAAATTCCACACAATTTTTCTAAAATACTATCCCACTAATGATAAAAGAGTGATCCTAATAAATCATGGTTACTGTAACACTTTCGCTCTATGTTATTATAAAAATTTCTATCATACTTCCATGATATGTTATTTTATATTTTCTAGAAAATATCTCAAAATTGAAAAAATATGAATATCTAGAATCAAATAAAGTGTTGGAATACTTTGAATAAATACTAAAATACCTATCACCACTTCATTTGATGGCCAACATCAGTTATAGTAGTAGAAAAAGAACATTCCACACCGTAGTGATTTTGGTATTGCTAGCTTCGACTGTGGGTAATCAACATTGGAACAGAATGTCATAATGGACTAACTATTTGAAACTAAAAAATCATATTGTTTCCCTTTCATTACTTGTATGATCATCTTCTCTATATTCATGAATGATATTCTTAGTCTTACAATATCTGAAGCACATCCCAGACATTGAAACCATTCCTAAGGATGCTTTTTATCGCATTTCTCATAAGAGTGGAATTTTGTTTTATTGACTCCAAACTTCTTTCATGAATTCAATATCATTTCCTTCTAAAAAAATATAATTTTTTTTTTCATGGGACACAAGATCATAAAAAATCTCCTTTTCCACCTTGTCAATGCATCAAAAATGTATCTAAAATATCTTAATCTCATAAGAATCTAAATCCTTCCTATATTTTTGGCTTCAATCGAATGTAAACCCTATTTAACTTATTACCAGTATATCGGTTAAAATTCAGTACATGCCTCAATATTCATGTGATGTATTCTTTATATGATTCCACTAAATATTCCTCCTTTTGGGTCAATTAAATGAATTGTTTTTCCATCATCAGTCGACCAAACGTAAGAAAATACTTCTCAAAAAAATATTCATAAATTCCCCCCTTTCAAGGAATCAGTCTCTTCACTTCCCTTGATATTCATAACCAATGACCAACACCTATTAGAATCACCTTCCAAATAAGAAATTGCATGAGTTAACTTTTGGTGATCCAAAAAACTGATTACATCAAATATCATTTCTAGGGCTATAATACATTCCTTAGACATCATGTGATCTGATGATCCTTGGAATGATGGGGGATATTGTTTCATAAATTTCTCCTCTCGCTACACCAAAATTTGTTTTTAGTGGATGTTATTGTTCACGTAGAGATAGCTTAAATAACAACTAAATCATTTGGAACCAGTTTTCGAAAACCGCCTCTAAATCGTTTGTCAGGAAATAATTAGTGGTTGTTTTTTGAAATCATCATAGAAAGATTTATCAGCAGTTTTGTAGTGGTGATTTAAGCTGTCACCTAATCATTTTTTAATTTTTTTTATTTATCTTAATTTTTTTTACATATTTTATATATTGATATTTAATATACTTTTATTTTATTTTATTTATTTATTTCGTTCTTTCTTTCTTTCTATATTTATTTCTTTGTTTCATTAATTCTTTATTTCATTATATCTTAATTAGTTTATTTATTTACTTATTTAATTTTTAATTTATTTGTTAATTTATTTACTTTCATAAATTATTTTTTTATATATAAATTAATTTTTCCATGCTTATGCCCATCTTCATGCACAAGTCAATGTCCTTGCACATGCTCATGCCATATATAGGAATTCTGTGTTTGGTGAGATTTGAACCCCTTACCGCTTGCTCGTTCTCCAATGACATTACTACGCTAGTATGTTCTTCATGTGATCAATAAATCAAATTTAATATACTTATATAAATATATATATATATATATATATTAATTGAAAAAATAAATCATATATAACAAATAGATACACACTAAATAATTATTCATCTATAACTATTAAACTAAAATTATTAATCAATAATCACTAATCACTAATTAGTAATTACTAATTAATAATAAATAAATATAATGTAAATGAATAATAAATAAAGAAATATATTATATGAAAATAAATGGTATATCAAAAATTCTTAATAAAAAATATTACAATAATAAATAATAAATAGTAAATAGTAAATAGTGAATAGTAAATAGTAAAATGTAAATCATAAATAGTAAATAATAAATTATAAATAGTAAATTGTAACTTTTGAATAATAAATAATAAATATATAATATTGTTAATATGTAATATATAATATATAATATATAATATATAATATATAATATATAATATATAATACAAAATACATAATATATATTATTTATTAGTTATTATTTATTATTTATTATTTAATAGATAATATATAATATATAATATATAATATATAATATATAATATATAATATATAATATATAACACACAATATATAATATATAATATATAATATATAATACATAATGCATAATACATAATACAAAATATATAATATATAATATATAATACATAATATATAATATATAATATATAATATATAATATATAATATACAATACATAATACATAATACATAATACATAATATATAATATATAATATATAATATATAATATATAATATATAACATATAATATTTAAGTAATGTATAAGTGATAAATTAATATAAAAATAATCTAATATATGCTAAATAAATAACAAATAAATAAATAATAGATAGATAAATAAATAAAAAATTATAAATAAAAAATTATATATTATAAATTATAAATAATAAATAATACGTAATTAATAATTAATAATTAATAATTAATAACTAATAATTAATAATTAATAATAAGTAATCCTTAATAATTGATCATTTATAATCAATAATTAATAAATAACATTTGAAAATTTATATATAATCAATACATTATTAAGATATTATTAATAAATAAATAGTTAATTATGAATATTGAATAAAAAAATAAATAATAAACAAATTAATAATAAATGAATAATAAATGAATAATGAACCAATAATAAAATAATTTTTTAATTAAAAATGATTTAATAAATAATAATATAATTAATAATAATTAATAATTAATAAATAATAAAAAATAAATTACAAAGAGTAAAGAATAATTCAATAAAGAATAAATATATAAATAAATAATTCATAATTCATAATTCATAATTCATAATAATTCATAATTAATATTTAATATTTAATATTTAATACTTTGTATCCAATATTTAATAAATAAATAATTACATAATAATAAGTAATTAGTAATTAATAAATAATTAATGATTAATTAAAAAATAATAATTAATTATCAATAAATGAACTAATTTTGAATAGAAAATAAAAAATAAAATATCAATAATAAACTAATAATAATTAATTAATTATTCAATAATTAATATATTAATAATATATTGATAATTAATATGTACATAATAACAAAATAATAAAGAACTGAATATATTTATATTAAATAGTAAATAAATAAATGAATTTATTTGACTATCTTTATGTAAATTGATAAATTTATAATAAATTTATAATAGACAAATAAATAATAATTATTTAAATAATTAACTAAAAATTAGGTGTTTAATAAAAAATTATTTAATACATAAATAAATAAATAAACAAATAATTAATTAAAAATAATTATTTATATGAATCATAAAACGTTAAGAACTTCATAAAACATTAAAAACACTAAAATAGCCATAAATTCTGATCTGCTACACCTTTTTTAGCACCATAACCAGTCCAATCAAACATCATGAAATGAGTTTCAATATGATATGTGGTATATGCCGAACATAAACCTAGATCAAAGGTTATAACCATTTGGATTTTTAAAAATTCAGAGTTTGTAACTAAAACCTCTATTTAATATGTTTTCTAGGCCTTTCAGGTGGAATAAAAATGGGTGCAATAATCAAAGAGTTTTTACTAGACTTAAAGGAGGTTGTTCTTATCGCATGGTATGATTTTATATGTGGTAGAGCCCAAACGCACTCCCAGATTAAAATTTATGACTATATGAAGTTCGTGTTTGATTTTTGACCTTTGAAATATGATTATATATATTTCCTTTCATTATCATATGATTAAAATCTCACTTGGTATTAACTCATTTGATGAGCTTCGATTTGACTGGTTGTGGAGTTGAAATGGACTCTCGGATCAGAAGTCACATTCATTTGATGTCGAAGTCTGTTTTTCAACTTATTGAAGATTTCTTTTCAGTTTTAAAATATTATTGTCTAATAATTATAAATATTTTTCAATTGAAACATAATAAATAATTAAAAATATTAATAATAGAAAATATTTTATTGTTAATAATAAATATTATATATTAATTAATAAATTTTTTTTAAAAAAAATGACTTCAATTTTCAAGTGGTTTTGAAAAAACTATCCCTATTTCATGCCCGTTTTAATTACCATTGATTTTGAACAGTAGTTTTCAGAGCCACTGCTATATTTTTTTTCAAGAAAATTGTGGGGGTTCTAAAAACTGCGCCGAAAAAACCGCCGCTAAAACACTATTTTCTTTTAGTGACTATCACCTTGTTCCTCTATGGTAGTTATATTTTCTTTCTTTCATTGGGACAACCGACATTTATAGATAGAGTCAAAAAATCCAACACTACAATAGAATACTCAGTTCAAATTCCATCCACCTAGATATGTGTATTTAGAAGGATATTTTTCTTTTCTATTCATTCCAACTTCATCATCATACATTCCACTATAAAAACATTATTAAGAAGCATACATTAGATTATGCAACATGGAAATCTTTTATTTCTATATCATTTTAACATAACAAATATGTAAAATATTCTATATAAACATTTCTAATATTAACTTAAACTCTAATGTTACTTAAACCATTCCATGGATACTAATTATAGGAAATCATCATTAAAATATTGTACAATCTCGAGTTAATATAAGAAATTTACATTATCTCAAATTATGTGCCCTCTCATGTTTATATTTATAGATAATTATTCCAAAAATCACACATAACAGGACCATACAATACTAATTCAAAACTTTCTATCAGAATCTATTTTTTACAACATATAAAACATTAAAAAACTAAATAGAATCTCTTTTACTAAAACTATTCATGACTATCAACATAAATTATTCAATAACCGAACTCATCATTCAAACCTATGGAAAACAGTAAAAAAACTGCATTGTCATTAAAATCTTAGTAAGGTATATAAATATAAGGGAATCATCAGTCCATTTGTTTTTTTAAAGGTTGAGGCTGAAGCCTCATTTTATTATTAAAGCAAAGCAAATACATCTTTTAACTGGGTAGAGGGAAACCCATTACATAGCCCAACAGTCCAGTGGGCTTGTAGACCATTACATATCCCATTGGCCCAAAGTTTTTGCCCAATGCCTATATTGTGAATATTAACCTGCCAGCTACAGTACCAACACAGTACTGCTACCGCTACAGTGCTCTGTCTCCACTACAGTACCCACCAATCTACAGTGATGTTGCTGATATAGTGCCACTACAGTACTACTACAGTACCTGTACCCAATAGGTTCTAAACCCCCATTTTTCATGTAGGATTACTGGGTGCTTACCACTAATCCAAACCCCAAATATTTTTATTCTATTTTTGAACAATGAAATGTTTTTAGTTAATAAACCGGGAGTAATACTTTACAACCTAATAAATATTATATAATATTCCTTTATAATAACATTATTTCATTCATTTTTTATAATAACATGAATACAATAAAACCCATAACAAGTATAAAAAATAGATAAAATCTTCTTGTAACATCAACATACTTATCACTCTTAAAAATGGAATAACCTTCTGATTGACTTTTATACATGTCTATCAAACAAATTGAATTGGAATACAACAGACATTCATACCAAATGCATTGGAGGGATATGAAAAACCCCTCCATCAGTGGTTTATCACAAAACCAATCATCATTTTTTTATTTTAAAAACACCTTTGAAATTTCTATGTATAATTTATATATTCATAAAAAATAAAATATTTAAATTTTTAACATTTCTATCATGAATTTTCATTTGCAATCACTTGAAAATATTTCTAGATAATGTAATAATAAATCCATTTTAAAAATACATACTAAATAAAAATACCCAAAAAAGGTACATATGGTTTTTTATTTATGAGAAAATCAAATCTATAGAAGTAATACAAAATCCAAATAATCCATATGATGTCATAAATTTTATTATCTCTCTCTGCATTAATAATAGATCATTTATTTTATTTTTTTCCAAAAAACATATCATTAATGCGTGTAAAAAAGATTCCTTCTAAAAAATATTTGAATGAAAATAAAATATGACATAAAAATTATATTATAACCCTTTTATATATAAATAAAATAAATATGTAAATTATTTTCACGAATATTGACATACAGAAATAATTTTTTCTATAAATATTCAAGGTGTCCCATTCCACATTAAACATTTAAATCACAATCTACATGATATAATAACATGAAATAATACATTAAATTATATTATAGTCATTAATATATTGTTATTGAACTTCAATGGGTTTGTATATTTACCTTAAATAATATAATGGTTCATATTATCAAGAAATTCCTCAACAAAATGAGATTTAGGTAAAATCAATTAACATGGGTATGACTTGTCTTAAGAGAAATTAAATTCATTATTAGTAAACATATATATATTATATAAATTATTGAAAACCTTTTTCAAGATTATTTGTATTTTTTTACTTATTAAATTGTTTTATACAACTACTTAAATAATTATGTTTTTGTCGGATGTTTTGAAAATATTCGGTTTATGTGCCAACATGACTATGGTGGGTCAATTATGGTTAAAGGTTTTTTTATAATAACATTTATTTTATAATAGTCATAAAATATCTATCATATTTATTTATAAATTATAGTTGTAAAAAAAATCAGGAAATATGGTTATGAAAAATGAAGAAAAGTTACAATCGTGGAGATGGTAGGACATATATATGCATGAGTAACATTCTCATTTCACAATGATCTTTATGTAAAGGAAGTAATTAAAAATTTAACTTTCTATATTGATAATTATTTCATACACCCCATATAATGTAGTCATATATATATATATATATATAATTATGGTTATGTAAAAGGAATCAAATCTATTCGAGGAGGTGGTAGTCCACATGTCCATGAACGACGTCATCAGTTTTTTAGTGTGGAAAAGTGATCAAGAAAATGATGTGTTATACTAAAATAATGGTTAAAATTTAATTATTATCATATATTATTTATGTAAGTGACATATGTTAAATTAAAACCATCCATAATTTGTTTATGTAGTTTGTGAACGTATTACGTTACTTTGAGGTTGTGATAGTCCACACTTCCACAAATGATGTTATCCTACCTACCCCGAATGGAATGTAAAATGTTATTATTATAAAAAAATTAAATAAAATCAAAACATCATTAAATATCATATATATAATTTATAGATATTTTTTCTATCATAATTCCTAATCATGAATGGTGGTGAAGAAAAACGAACAACATCATTCTGTGAGGCAGTACTTCACGTTAAACATAAACAGTATGATTGTCTTCCATTAGATGGATGTGTTAGTATGTATAGGTATATCTCTTTTTATAAATAAATTATAGTATTTTTAGGATATTTATTATTCTGTGTTTTCATGTAATAATAAAATATGAGGATTTTAGAATAAAAATATAATATAATTGCATGACGAAGGGTGTTACCACTTATTCAGGTAACTACTTTCTTCCCAAATGGTTTCTTTGGATGGATTTATTCCCCAGGAGAAAATTATATGATTATGGGAGTAGTTTTTATGAGATATTTTGGAAGATATTGGTCAATAAAATTTTTCTTAAGTGTTTTGAGTTTGTGAGAGGTGTCATTGCCTTTTATAGTGGCCGAGGAGGGGCACAATTTTAATATTTTAAAAAGGAAATTCCACCAAAATTTATCTATTATCATGTGGATATAGTAATATTAAATCTATGTTCCAAATGAATTTAGGGTTATGATATAGTCTTCCAATGCCTTTTGATAATATTTTTTGGTTATTTTGTCCCTTCAGTTTAATGTTTATTCTCATGTTAAGAAATTTTTTCTCATAATCCTTGTAATAAATTTTTATCAACTTCACTAAAATTATTTGTTAAAAATATTGAATACAGTATTATACACTATAAAAAAATTGGATTAAATATATGGTATTTTCCCCCAAATTTCACCACCATAATTGGAATAAATTATTTTAAATTTAATCCAATATATGGTAAGTGAAAGATGGTTTTTAGAATATAAACAATAATATCATTGAAAAAGTATTTATATTGATTTTCAATGTGAAATTGATATAAATTTTCTGAATTTGGATAATTGATAAAAAATAATCTAATTATACTACAAAACCATTTAAAAATATAATTTATCTCTATAAATAATGTAGATAAAAAATAATTTTTGAATTAAAATTCATTATTTTCCTATATTCATTTGAAAATAAAAATTAAAAAAAATAGTACGAACTTAATTTTTAAGTTTCTCATTCAGAAATGAAGTTTATTTTGACATATAAAACTAATATATGTTATTAAAATTGGATTTAAAATGGGATCTCCATTAAAAATCAGTAAAATGATGTTTAAAAAATAAACATTTTTTCCATTAAAATTTATCAATTATTAATTTCTACCTATAAAATTTTGTTTTTTGAATTTTAAAAAAATTAATAAACATGTTCAAACATAATAAGGTTAGTTATATGCATTCACATTGATATAATTTCTAAGAGATAACTACACAATAAATTAATAATATTAACAGTATATTATATTTTGGTATAACATAGTCTTTCATGAAACATAGGATTTCAATGAAATTAATTTTTATATGTTAGATATGCTATCAGATATACAATTTTTTATAAGCAAAAATTACTATTTAATGGATAAAAAATGATTAATATGTAAAATCATTATTCTATAATTACCTATGATGATAATGAAATTATCAAAAGGCATGTATTTCCCCATCAAATAAAGGAATTAGAAAATATATATGTGAGAGAGAAATATAAATAATTTCGAAACAATATATAACATTACAACGTGTTTTACTTTCTACAAATAAATCTAATGAAATTATATAGAAAAATATCATTTCATTGAAGATATACTTTTTAGAAAAAAAGAAATCAAAAAACTTTTTCAAAATCCTCTTCCTTGAAAATAAAAATTTAAACATAGAATTTAATCATATCAATATCTATAGGTCAGGATTATGGTGAAATTCCATACACATTAGAACAATTATTCTATTCAAATTTTATAAAAAATATAGACAAGCATTGGTTTGAAAATGAAATTAAAATTCTATTCAATTTTTTAAATAAGTAAAGAATATGGAGAACATAATAAAATATAATTTAGAGAATTGTAATAATTTTTTGATAATAGTTTTAAAAATAATTTCAGAATAAAAATTATTCATGACGGAAGACAAAAATAATGTTGTATTTATTAAAACAAATTCGAAATATTAAGTACATAAAGTGAGTAAAATGAATGTAAACCATGTATTATAAGTAAATAATCATAGGATAATAAATTTAATGATTTTATATAGGTATGGATAAAAACATTTCATCCTCAGAATCAAAGACATAAACAACCCTGATATACAATGAGATTGTATTATCAATCCTTTACAATAAAGGTATATTTTAAATCGCAACCCCCATTAATGAATAAAATAAAATTAAACATTTAATATGATTAAAATAATTCTATTCATGTAATAAATTTTCCAATGGGAAGTATATAAATCTTGTACAAGTAGTTAGGTACAGGAAAAAACTTATGTCTTAATGAAGGAAAAATGAGAAAAAACAATCCCTTACAACATTGGTAACTTTTGAACCATACACCCCATTAAAAAGATATGCTAATTTGGACGTATAAATCCCCATAATTTTAATTATAATTATAATAAAATTCATTAATGGGTAGTATATACACCACATAAGATAAATAAATTGTGAATATTCCATTTGTCTCAAATATGTATAATGTGAGAAAAAAATAACATAACATAAGTCTTGGCTACCATCATACACATTTGAACCTCCTATATAATAAATATATATTTATTATAAATATACTTCATAACAATTCATATATATATAATAACTTATACAACTTTCTTATGGCCTTTTATTACACTTTTATTAAAAATTCCATGTTAAACTCTCGTTTTTGGGAGTAACTCCTTATTTTTCATTTCTGTTTGGTTTTTTTATTTTTGGTCCAATTAATTTTAACATGGTTCCATAATATATATAATTATAACCATTATATAATTTTTTTATATATTCACTATATTAATATTTTCATTAATCCACTAATGTATGATATAGAAAAAGAGTTACACCATTCCGTGAGACAGTGAGCCGTATAAGAACATGAACTCTAATTCCATTTTCCCTATGTATTAAAGTAAATAATGTTTTATAATATATATAAAATACAAATTAAATATAATTTCACATATTTCACATCTATTCATTAAATTTACCTTCATTTCCATCCATCAATAGAGTTATTGAAAAACAGATATCATCTTTTCGTGAGACGGTAGTCCACCATACACCTGAACGAATTTATCTGATCGCTCATGGAATGGATAGTTATATTCTATCTGTGATATAATTTTTTATAGTTATAATTTTTTTAAAAATATCATATATATATATATATTAATTTAATCTATCCATATTAAAATCCCGGAAAAATGGAAATGGAAAATCATATCACATCGGTGCATGATGATCAAGTCCATCTTACACATGAATGATGATATTGTTATCCAATTGATTGAAATGTAAGTATGTAGATGTGGTAATATGACTACATATATAAACTAATATTATAAATATGTTATAAAAAATTTAAATCCATCTTTATATTCCTCAATTATAGGTGGTTTTGGGAAATGGATAACATTGTTTCACGAGGTGGCAGTCCGCTATAAACACATATAATTATTCTGTATACCATTTGATGGAATAAAAGCATAATATATATTATTGAATTTACATAATAAATTATAATTAAAATTAATATAATGGGGTTATTATATATCAATGTTTTAAAAATAATCTAAGGAGGTGGGATAAGAAATAAAATAAAATTTTTGGTTAGGGATGTTACCTCCTCTTTAGACAACTTCTCTTGGTTTACACAGAAAGGATTGTTAGGTTTTATATTTCACCAAAATAAATACTATATGATAATAGTAGGGGTGTAGGTAATTTATTTCAGTAGACATTGTATTAATTAATGGGTTTTCAATGTGTTGAGTGGATAAGATATGTGTCACGAACCGTCCCCCAGGGCCCGGGCTATGACTACCCCAAGCCCGCCTTCTATACGCCTGGGGATGGAGACTAGCACCAAAGGCGTAATTCCCTAATACTAGGAAGGAATTTCCATTATAACCTAAAAACCACACAATAGGGAACAAAACTGGATACAAAACCCTAAGTAAATTGTATAAAAAAATAGTGTTGAAATGTAAAAGGCGATGGAAATACTAGACCAACATTAAGTACAAGGACCATGAAATACAAGTACAATTGAAGAATGGAAAAACAATTGTTGTGTCGTCCTCAGGGATTCCTACCAGAAGGGTAGGTATAGATAGCGTCTTCAACACTCCACATCTATTATTCTCCTCCATGTACCGACTCTTCGTAAGTTTCACCTCCAGGTATCGTCCAATCCTAGTACTCTCAGCCTTAGAGAGTGTTTTTTGTCATCTACAACCAACACAACAAGGTGCGGGAATAGCCCATGTAGGTGTGAGTATAATGATCCTTAGTAGGGACTCAGAGACCCTCAAGGTCTCACAAAATCCAACAAGTATTAACCACAATGTAAGAAAATCAATATATTACCCCACTTAGGTATATTCCCATACAAATACCAAAGTTATGATGTAATCCATCTCAATCATGAGGCAAACAAAAATGTTACTAACTTAGCTCAACCATTATTTTTATTCGCTTTATTGAAACCATAGTTGCTGGAGAAGTCCTCCTCTATCGAGTACAGTGGGCCTTCCACGATACCAAGGCACTTCCCATTAACCTTGTGCTGCTGAGGTACTCCTCTTGTCGAGTATCGTGGGTCTATTGCATCACCAAGGCACTCCTCACCATGGGTATGCCACCACAACCAGGTGCTCCCCCAAATAGCCTATAGAGGTACTCTTCCTGTCGAGTACTGCGGGTCATCCCCCACCCATAGTCGCTCTCCACTGGGCTAGTCGAGTCACTTTGAGTCAATCGGTCAGCTGTCGTCAAGTCTCAGCTAGCTACTAGGTCATCGCACTCTCCTCGCTCATCACCGGGAGGATCCGCTCCACACAGCTACTAGACAAAAAACCAACTATCACGAAGCCCCACAAGGAAGTATCACAATGTTCTTCTATGTCATTAAGGTCTGAACACAACAGACAATGTTTCAATCAGGCATCAGGTCTGTGAGTTATTATTCTTTTATTCTTGGGTCCCCGGCTGGATTCGTGCGTGATCCAACTAGATAGTATCTCAACTATACCCCAAACTCTAGTGGGGTATACTCTATGGGACCGTCGTGCTCCATGATTAACTGCGTCACTAATGGTTTGTCAAACCGACACCCGGTGCCAATGATATGGACAAAAAAAGTAAAGGATCGTAGTGGGCCCAAGTATGGTCTGACCAGGTCGACCAACCCGGCATGACCAGGTCTGGGCCGACACGGTCTAGGTCGACCCGGCCTGACCTATTGGGTCTGGCCTGGCCCGTTAGGTAGGCCATCCCGTTAGGTTCGGCCCCACCTGCTAGGCCTAGCCCAGCTGGCCGTGAGGGGTCGTGGAGGGCAGCGAGAGTGCGGACCTATCACGAGGGCACAGACCGACCACGGGTCAGCACGAGGTCGGTTTGGCTAGGGCAGTGCCACGTGTGTGGCTTGGGATTTGGAGATTTTGGGTAGCTCGATCGTTGCATGTCGCCTTTGACTCCTCATCGTTTCATCGCCATGCCGAAAAACATCACAAGAAAGATCGAAGGAGGGAGTTGGTCCATGTTAGTTTGGCCCACACCCTCCGCATTTAGGGTGATATCAATCATTTCATAAGAACGAAGCACAACAACCCACCCACAAAAAGAAAAACAGACTCACTCATCGTTTTTAAAGAAAATATGAACATGGAACTTAAATGAAATTTTACCGCCACTTGATTGTCGGTTTGTGTGTCGGCTCATCTTAGTCAAATACATCCTACATCGAAGGAGGTTCCGAGGAAGAAATTTGAAGATTCTCTTTTTCATCATTCTTTTTTGGATGAATTCGTTCTTTATTCTTCATTTGCAAGAGTTTCTCTACCTAAGCTCTCCCCTATCCAAATATCCCCCATGATGAATATGCCAAGAAAAAATATTGGATTATGTATAACTATTATTTAATGGTTGGAACAAAATTAAAATGGGTTAAACAATTAATTGAAAACATTGGATCAAACAATTAATGATATGGATTTGGAATAACTAAGTGTTAGGGGAGTTGAAGAGGCTCCCCTACACTAAATGGATGATTGAGGGTTTCTCCCAATTAATTAGGAGTTCCAAGTTGGTAAAAAATCTGGGTGGTCACCACCATAGTAAACATGAAGAGGAGGATAGGTTCGTGTAGGCCCCACCACCATAACATCTCATGGGAGGATATGGTGTGGTGGTCCCCACCAACAACTTCCACATGTAGGCTTTAACCAACAAAATAAAAAAAATCTACACAACATTATTTTTATTAAATTATTTCACTAAAACCTGAAAACTATCTTTTCTTCTCGACCCACTACAGTCAAGGTGAATGTCTCCTTAAGAAAAAACTAGTGTTGTGAGTTCAACAATGCCCATCGATATCAATTCCAAGCACTGGTTCAAAAGTTATAAAATCTTTCTCGTACGTTTATGGAACGTACCCAAAAAAACATCATAAATTGAGTCTTGGCATAGTGGGCCTCGGAATCACTCACCGTCAATTTTCACGGACTCACAAAATTCCCATGTATTTATGAAAAAAAATCCATAGAAGTTCTGAGTCATTACATTCTCCCCAGCTCAGGTATTTACGTCCCTGTATGATACAACTCTAACTAAGGGAACAAGTGGGGGTACTGAGCACACATATCAGCCTCTCTGTTCCCATGTGCTCTCCTAGAGGTTCTCGTGCTGACAGTGAACATGCAATAGAGGTATGGACCGTCCACATAAGACCTCCCCATGTTGATCCTCAATCTCCAATAGAGCATTCGTAAAAGTCGATCCACTGTCGATGTATAGATCAACATGGTCAATGATGTGGGAAGGTTCATGAATGAATCTCCTCAGCTGGGATACATGGAATACTTTGTGCACCCGGTACAGCTACGATGGAAGAGTAAAGCGGTATGAAACCTCACCAACTCTGATGAGGACCTGAAAAGGTCAGATGAATCATGGAGATAACTTTCCGCCTTGTCCAAATCATTGTAAACCTCATCGTGGTGAGACCCATAGAAAGACGTGGTCACCATCCTCGAAATCTAGAGGTATCCATCTCCTGTCAGCATAAGACTTCTTCCTACTCTGTGTAGTATTTATCCACTCCAGGAAGATCTACACCTTCTCTGTGGTAGCCCATACCATCTTTGGTCCCACGAGTGATGAGCCCACTGGGTCAGTCCAGCACTGAGGTGACCTGTAAGGTCACCCATATAATGCATCAAAAGATGACATTCCAATGGTGGAGTGATTGTTTTTGTTGTATGAAAACTCCACCAAAGTTAAGTGATCCTCCTTGCTGTGATCTAAGTTGAGGACACAGGCACACAACATGTCCTCGAGGGTCTGAATGGTTCCCTCGGTCTAATGATCCGTCTGAGGATGGAAGGCGGTGCTCAGATGAAGTTTCATCCTGAAAGCCTCATGTATCCCCTTCCATAGTCAGGAAGTAAATCTTGTGTCATGAATGGAGACAATAGAAGAAGTTAATCCATGTTTCCGCACAATTTCCTACACATAAGGGCCTCTCAATCTCTCTATTGAACCCTTCGCTCTGATAGGTAAGAAGTGGTCTGACATGGTGAGTAGGTCGATGATCACCCAGATAGAGACATTACCTCTAGATTTACGTGGAAGTCTTGTCACTAATCCCATGTATATCTCATCCCACTTCCACTATGGGACCTCTAAAGGGTGAACCATGCCTGCTGGTACCTGATACTCTACCTTCACTTGCTGACAAGTAAGGCACCGAAAAACAAAACTCTGCAACAACTTTCTTTATTCCAAGCCACCGGTGCTATCATAGGAGATACTGGAACTTCTTCTCCACACATGGATGTACCACTAGAGGGGATGTGTGGAACTCCCTCAACACTTCATCTGGAAGTGACAATGGTACCAAAGTACGTCCATTGAAGAGGATGACATGCTTCCCACCTTCAGAAAATCCATCAGGTGTCTTTCTTAGAGATATCTGAGCACGTCGTGTCTCACAGTCAGCGTCCCCATTTTGAACCTCCATGACTCGCTGAAGAAGAAGGGGAGTGACTGTAAGAGACTAAAAGAAAGGCTTCTCTATCTATATCCACAAAGGATATCTGTAAAGTACCAAATTTCTCTATCTCCTCACCTAGAAGCTATATATTAGATCTCCTTCTGAGTGAATCTACATCAAAGTTCCCCATCTGAGGAGTATAAACTATCTCAAAGTCATATTCCTTGAGGAACTCAAGCCAACATCACTGTTTGAGGTTTAAGTCCTTCTAAGAAGAGATATTCAGGAGCCTCTTGTGATCAGAGTACACTGTAAAACACTCTCCCATAAGATAGTGTCGCCACATCTTCAAGGCGAGGACCACTACTACTATCAACAGTTAATGGTAGCATAGTTCTGCTCAAGCTATCTCAGGTGAAAAGAACCATAATCGATCACTGATCGCTCCTGCATTAGTACATATCCAAGTCCGGTCCCTGATGCATTGTAGTAGACTACGTACCCTACGCCATCCTCTGGAAGCCTCAAAATGGGGGCACTAGTCAGTCTTTTCCTCGTGTCCTGAAAGATCTTACAGAATCTCTCTAACCACACAAAGGGTTTCCCCTTCTTCGTCAACGATGATTGTTGTACTGCATCTTTGGAGAAATATGACACAAATCGCCGGTAGTATCCGGCCAAACCCAGGAAACTCCGTACTTCTGTCACACTCCTGGGTGGTTCCTAATCTAGTACAGCCTCAATTTTCACTGGATCCACTCCAAATCCATCCTCTGATATGACATACCCTAAAAATTGAACCTCTAGGATCCAAAACATTCACTTAGAGAGCTTACCCTAAAGCTGGTTCTCTCTGAGTGTGTCCAGTACTACCTGCAAATGGTAGTCATGCTCCTCATCATAGCTGAGTAGGTCGGAATGCCTTCGATGAAGACTATGAAAAAGCGATCAATGTACGACTGAAATATCATCTTCATGAGTCCCAAGAACAGTACTGGAGTGTCGGGTACACCAAATGGAATATCCAAGAACTCGTAGTTGCTGTACCAGAACCTGAAGGTTGTCTTTTGTACGTCCTTGTCTCGAACTCTGAGCTGGTGATAGCCTGATCTGAGGTTTATCTTTGAGAACCACTATGCTCCCTTCAGCTCATCAAAGAGGTCGTAAATGCTCAGAAGTGGGTACTTGTTCTTCACGGCCACCTGGTTCAGGTGCCGCTAGTCGACATAATGCCTCAAGATCCCATCTGCCTTTTTGGAGAACAGAATTGGGGCTGCCTAGGGAGAAACACTAGGATAGATGAATCCCTTCCCTTGAAAGTCCTCCATCTATACATGTAGCTCACGAAGCTCTATAAGAGACATCAAATATGATGGAGTAGATATTGGTGTCGTCCCTAGGTACAAGTCAATATAAAAGTCCACCTCTCTATGAGGAGTTAGACCTAGGACATCATCAGGGAAAACATCCGCGTACTGGTCCACCACTACATGATATCTCGAACACTCTACATCAACTTCTCTATGGGTAAGACAGTACAACTAATGAGTGATCAGCTGCACCCTCCTCCAATAAGTTCTTCATGTGCTGCAAAGGCTCCCTTTTCGCCTCTGAAGATAAACACTGTCCCATCCCTATGGACACAACGCACTTTGTGCCTAATATAGTCAATATGAACATGGACTGTAAATAACCAATCCATACCCAAGATGACATCGTAAGTCCTTGATTCCGCTACTAAGAGATCCCCACTGAAGCTCTCGCCTCCTAGTGTAAGCTTACTCTACCAGAACCAGTGTGTAATCTTTGAATCGGCTCTGGATGGAGTACCTAGCCATAAGGAACGAGCTAACAGCTCTATCGGAATCTCCGAGCACTGAATGAGGGAAGTGGAAATAAAAGAATGTCTGGGACATGTGTCTATATATATTATACCTATGGTGTTTTAGACACAGATCGTACCTCGAATCATCTACAAAGCGCCATGATCATAAGCCTCAACTTCCTGGTGCTAAGATCTTGCCTGTCCACATTCTCCCCATGGTTGGTGTGGACCACCTAGTGGTGGTGGTGGTAACACCTCGTAATTTCCTCCACCACGAGCTGCACAACCAGATCCTCTACCACATCTGCATGTGCCCAGTAGATCGCCTCTATAGAATCTCTATCTCTACAAGGGTGGACCTTCGACCATCTACTGATCATACGAACGATGGGTCGGGTAGTCAAGAGCCATGTGACCCTGCCCACCGTATGTGATATAGTTCCCGCTCCTGTCATGTATTTCTTTGCTTTGTTTTCACTGCACAACTAATCCTAATTCATGCGGTTTTCCACCTCTAGGTCCAGTCTTCATGGACCTATGAAACATAAGTCTACTACCAGCTGCAGAAGACTCCACTATGTGTCGATTGGTGGTGGATCTCACTGCAGGGGACTTTTCAGCAAGGAAACTTTCCACTAAGAGGTATCTCTCTAACACCCCTACCTGCATCGGGATGCTGAGTGAGATCACTAATGACCTGATCTCCCTCATAAGTCCCTGTTCGATCCTCCAAGCCCTGAAGAATAGGTCATGTACCATAACAGTAGAGTAGCGTGAGAGGTCTATGAACCTCGCTGAGTACTGAGCCATAGTCATGCTTCCCTACTACAGATGAAGTATCTCTTGTATGCACACTGTGTGAGGAGACATTGGGACATACTCTTCTTGAAACATTCTCTTTATGTGTTCCCAGAATAGTGTCATCTCTTCATGGACCTAGTGCATCATGCTCTACCATCTTCCCCTTACTTCTTGTAGAAGGCTGGAAGCACGAAACACCATGAAGTCTGTTGGTGTCCCTACTAGTCGGAAAACTCTCACCACAGCCTCCAGCCAATCCACATCCACATGTGGGTTTGTCTCTCCCATTAACCTAGGTGGACTGTGGTGCTAGAACATGTGCAACGTGCTCAAGTTTCCTGCATCCTCTGCTGCTGATTCAGGTGGGATCGGTGGCCCAACGGGTAGTGGTACCGCTAGTGCCTCTGCTGGAAATTGTCCATGCACCGAGGCATCGTCTCTTTGTGGGATATATGTGCGTAAAACACTTGGGACACTAGTTGTTCATCCACAGGGATGCATCCTGAAAGAAACAGATGTGATATGGTCAAAATATTAAACCTAGTGAGCTGACCCGGTTGAGTTGACTTAAATAAAACATATGAAAACACACAGAAAATCTCTGTTTTCGTGCACTGAGTTGAAATTCAAGAGTCAGTGTCCTTGTGTATGGATACATTGGCCGCCACACAAACACTAGACTCCTAGAATGTAAAACCACACTGAGTGCCCTTAACACTATTTCTTCATAAAAAATATCATATTATTATGTTTTGTGGTAGAACCGACTCCTCTAATACCAATTTGTCACTATTCGTCCCCTCGGGCCCGTGTCGTGACTTCCCCAGGCCCGCCTTCCATAGGCCAGGGGCTGGTGACTAGAACCAAAGGAGTAATTCCCTAAAATTGGGATAGAATTGTCTTTATAACCATAAATGCACACAATAGAGCACACAAATGGATACAAAACCCTAAATAAACTGTATAAAAAAATAGTACTGAAAAGTAAAAGGGGCCAAAAATACAAGACAAACTGTAAATTACAAGGAATTGGAAATACATGTACAACTGAAGAAATGAAAAATAGTTGATGGGTCATCCTCTAGGATTCCTACATTAAGGGTTGGTACAGATAGCCTCTCACCACTCCATGTCTTTCAGTCTCCTCTGTGTACCGACTCATCGTAAGATCCACCTCTGGGGACCATCTAGTCCTGGTACACTCAACCCCATTCAGCATTGTCCATAGTTTATAACCAACACAAAAAGGTGCAGGCATAGCCCGTGCAGGGGTGAGTATAACGATACTTTGTAGGGACCCCGAGACACTCAAGGTATCACAAAATCCAACAGGGATAAATGAAACTATATGAAAATCAACAGATAACCCCACTTAGGTAATTTCCAACACATATACCAAGGTTATCAAGTAATCCATCTCAATCATGAGGTAAACAAAATAGTTATTGACCTAGATCAACCAGGATTTTTATTCAAATTATTGAAACCACGACTGCTAGAGAACTCATCATATGTAGAGTATAGTGGGCATGTCATGACACCAAGGAACTTCCCACTAACCTTGGACTACTGAGGTACTCCTCTTGTTGAGTATCGTGGGTCTGTTGTGTCACCAAGGCGGTCCACACCGTGGGTATGCCTCCACAACCAGGAACTCACCCTAATAGCCTACAGAGTTACTCCTCCTATAGAGTACCGCGGGTCTGCCGCCACACCCAAGTGCTCCTCTGCTGTGGGTCTTCCACCACAACCAGGTGCTCCCCGAATGGCTAGTCGAGTCACTCCGAGTCAATCAGTTAGCAGTCGTCAAGTCTCAGCCAGTTAATTGGTCTACGCACTCTGATGGCTCGTCACTGGAAGGATCTTCTTCACGAGCTACTGGTAAAGAATCTAACTATCACAATGTCCCATGTATATGTATCAAAAATTTCTCCCACATAATAGTGGTCTCAATGCAATAGACGGCGCATCAATCGGTCACCCGATCTATGAGTTATTAAACTTTTAGTCCCAGTGGCCTGGTTGGATTCGTGCATGATCCAACCACACCATATCTCAACTATACCCAAATATCTAGTGGGTTATACTCAAAGGGACCTTCATGCTCCATGATTACCAGGGGCACTGACGGTTCATCAAATGGACGCCCGATGCCAAAGAAATGGGCAAAATAAAGTAAAGGGTTGTAGTGGGCCTGGGTCCGGTCCGACCCTATCAGTCGACCCAGCCCGTTAGGCAGACCAGGTCATTAGGTTTGGCCCGACCCACTGGGCCCAACCCAGCAGGCCACGAGAGGTCACAGATGGATGCGAGGGGTCATGAAGGGGTGCGAGAGCGCAGACTGATCGGGAGGGTGAGGACCTGCCATGGGTCGGTGTGAGGTTGGTTAGGCCCAAAGGGTGCCGCGTGGGTAGATCGGGTTGTGGAGACCATAGGTAGTGCAGTCATTGCATGTCGCCTTCATCGCCTCGTAGTTTCATTGCTATGCCGAAGAATATCAAAAAGGAGATCGACATAGGGAGTTGGTCCTTGTTAGTTGGGCCCACACCCTCTACATTTAGGGTGATAGAAATCGGTTAAGAAGAACGAATCATAACAACCAACCCGCAAATGGAAAACATCCTCATTATTCATTTTGAAATAAAGGATGAACATGGAACTTAAATGAAATTAAACCCCTACTTGATCGATAGTTTCCGTGCCTACTCATCATAGTCAAAGGTGTCCTACGTCAAAAAAGGTTCTGAGGAAGAAAGTCGAAGACACTCTTTGTCGTCATTCTTCATTGGAAGAACATGTTCTTTGTTCCTTGTTGGTGAGAGATTCTCTCCATAAGCTCTCTTCTCTCTGAAGTTCCACCATGATGAATATTCCAAGACAAAATAATAGATTATGTTTATCTATTATTTAATTGTTGGCACAAAATTCAAATGGGTTATACAATTAATTAAAAGTGTTGGCTCAAACAATTAATAAAGAGGATTTGGAATAATTAATTTTTAGGGGAGTTGAAAAGGCTCACCTATAATTAATGGATGTTTGAGGGTTTCCCCACATTAATGGGGAGTTTCAAGGGCGTTAAAAAATCGGGTGGTCCCCACCGAGATAAACATGAAGAGAAGTTATGTTTGGGTGGGCCCCACCAACATAACCTCTTATGGGAGGTTAAGGTGTGGTGGTCCCCACCTTCAACTTCAACATGGTATCATTAACCAAAAAAATCAAAATAAATCTACACAACATTATTTTTATTTATTTCTTTCACAAAAAACACAAAAAATATCTTTTATTCTTGACCCACTATCATTGAGGTGAAAGTCTCCTTAAGAGAAAACTGGCATTGTGAGTTCAACGGTGCCCTCAGATTACAATTCTGAGCACCGGTTCAAAAGTTATAAATACCTTCTCATAAGTTTACTGAACAAACCTAAACAAAACTTCTGAAATTGATTCCGGGCACACCGGGCCTCAAAATCACTCACCGTCAATTTTCGCAGACTCGCAAAATTCCCATGTCTTTATGAAAAAATTTTCCATGGAAATTTTAGGTCTATACAATATGGGATGTGATTTTATAATTGAGGACAGTGGAAATCCTGTAATTTCATATAAATAACATGTGTTTCAACATTTTTCACATGCCAAATAGCTCCAAAATGAAACATTATTAAAAAAAATGGAGGTTTTAAGATGGAAATATTTCTATAAAAGGGGTGTTTTGAAATGTTTTAATCCATTTACCCATAACGTTTTTATTTTAACCCCTTACCCAACCCACTGTAAACTCATTTACACCTTAAACGTGATAATTATGATTTAAATTCATTAAATAATCATAATTGTAAAAAAATTAACTTGTTATGAAATATATATTATTATTATTAAAAATATTAAATTAATTTTAAAAAATTCTATTGAACTATTTAAAAAGTGTTTATTTAATATAAATCAAGAACATGTGAGGAAAAAACCTTCCATGTAGAAAAGTTTCAAATATTTCAAAAAAAATTATACAATTATTAAATATAAAATCAATTTTGAATAAATAAATTTGATTAATATATATATATAGTTGAAATAATTTAACATTTAGAACCATAATAAAATAAGTTTTTTTCTTATAAATTCTTTAAATGAAAAGTTATTTTTTTAATGAAAACCAATAAATTTCATTATTCACAAAAAATAATTTCTTTCTAGAAAATTAGCTAATAATTACAACGTGATATTATTAAAATGATTATTTAATAAATTGAGTTTATTATTTCAAATAAATTTTATATATTTATCCAAATAATTATTTTAAAATATGTTCACAATATTTGATAAATTTAATTTTTTTCTCAAAGTACTAATTTATGCAGAAATTTTAATTTATTCTTATCACATATTGATAAAACACATAAAATGAATTTTAAAAATATTATTTAATATATACATAATAAATTTATTTAAAATAATTCACCAAAAGTTATTTTTTTTTGTTCTTTTAAGTAAAAAATGTTTTTGAGCATAAAAATAGTTTTTCAAAATAATATTTATTTATTTTCAAATGGTTTTTATATTAATTTAAAAGTAATTGGTCCTTAGATAGATAATTAAATTAGTGTACAGAAAAAATTAATTATATAGTTATTCCTACTCACACCTTGAGTTCCAATATATAGGAGATAACTATTCGAGATAAATTTAATAGTATGTCACTTTTCATTTAAACTCTGTGAGGATTATAACTCATACTAAATTTAGTATTGCATACAATAGAAGATAAACATAGTGTTTTCAATAAATTAAGATAAACTCAATGTTTTTTGTATTGAAAAATATTGATAATATAAAATTTGGTTTAAAATATATACAATTTGAAAATTATCTAGTCATTTTATTCTACCCCTTAGAAGAAACTTCAACCTCACAATTTGTACAAGTTCTTGATAAATGACAGTTTCATGTTTAGAAATTCATTCATGGGAAAACCAAATCATAGATTTTTCTAATAGAAAAAAATCTTCAAAATATAGAATGTGGTGTGTGATGGTCATCTAGAATAAAAAAAATATATTTCCAAATAAGACAACATAGGTGGGAAGTGAATATTAGTACATGAAAAAAACTGAAATGTCCAAATTAAAAAAGATAGTAACAATGAACGTTGATCACGGGGAAGTTAATTATCATTATGAAATCAAAAACCCCAAAAACATAAATCAATGAGGTATGATAAGACTCATTGATAACATCACAAATTATGGTAATGTGATGAAAATATTAATGATCCTTGTATTATAGTTATATAATTTTCTTTAAAAGATATACTTACATGAATTAATTAGATTATATATGTATAATATCATCATTTGAGTTTTAATTGAAAAATTTCCACTTAAACACTCTTTATTAGAAGTAATGATTAATTTTTTATGCCTTTAAAACTATCAAATAACAATATCCACAAAAGAATAATACATAATTTCTTATATCTCTAGTTATCATCCAAACAAAAATTGTTAGCATAGGTTATCAAATATATATAAATCATCATATGAATAAATAATTCATTAATATATAAAACCTTATAAAATTTTTACATAAAATATTCTATTAATTTTTATCCTTAACACCCATCTAAATTTTAGATATTTATAAATATGTTCTCCAAAATAAAATATAACACAATCCCATATGTATCATAATACATGAATTAATTGTCTTATAACAAATGTGTGAGTATATTGGTATTTTACTATACAAAAATGTATTAATAACTAAAATTACCAAAAAATATCAATGGTTTAATACATTATTCCTCATTTCATAAATAAAAACAATGATTATTGAATATTTTAATTAAAATGAAAAAAATTTAAACTCCATCACTGATAACCTAAACTACTTTTTTATCAAAAAAACATCATGTTTCAAGGTAATCAATTATATCCAATTTATATTATCCATATTTATAATCTATGTATCTCAACATAATTATCCCTACATCAGGAATATATTAATGTTTATCTTCTATCGATAATGTGTTTTATATAAAATATCTCATTTCTATTGAATCACATTCCTATATAATTAGTATAATTCAACATATTCATGAAAATAATTAATTAAAACTTATACTAAACAATCCATAAATATTTTATAACAATAAAATTCCCTTTATATAGACACATCCATTATTTTACACCATTCATAACGCATTTTATAAGATTCATCATATTTTCCTTAATATGCCTTCCTTTTATTTGTCAGTTGTAGACGTATCATTATTTATAACAAAACCATTACATGGACCACCGTGATGATCAACTTATTTTTCCCCTAGGAAATTGATTTTTATAATTTATATTATTTTCACATTTTAAAAATGATGTAATTGATAATTCCTTAAGGAAACCATTATAGTGATCTATTAAATTAAAACCACTATTCATATTGTATTGGAAATCTCATAATATATGACCTTCTTCCCTACTAATAAAACATCATGTCATTCCTTTGAGACCTACCTTATAGCACCTCTTCACAGATTTATGATATATAAGAAACTGGATGTTCTATCATCGATAGTGTCCATAACCTAATCTCTCAATTAACACAATCCTTATATTCTTCGTTGATTCTGATAGTTAGTTTAGGTTAATGTCGTTTTTCATATATTATGATTCATGATTAATCGTAATAGAAATATCCTCTATACCAATAAAAATCCATTTTTTTCTCATCAACACATTTTATATCATTTTCTATTTCAATCTGTTTCCATAAATTTCCCACCATTGACTAAAACCAAAAACAATTGTTTTAGTAATAATATACAATGTGGGAAAACCAATTATATTGAAATATCAATTATAGTATGTCTAGAAAATGATATATATTTTTTTAATCTATGACACCATATACAAATTCTGAGACATTAATTTTCATTATTTAAATATTTTTTGTGGAAATTGTTTTTGTATTTAATAATCTTATACCACGCCTGTGTTATGGGGTTTGTAGAAAGTACCATTTTCATGAATCATGTGATGATCATGTTTAGATTAATGTAACATTTTTATCAACCGTAGTTAACCTTTTTGTAGAGCCACATCAACATTTACTATCTAGATAGGGATTTAATTACTTGTTAACAAATCACTCTATCCATTAACAAAATTTCATGCCATTTTACTATACAAAGTATCATTATTTGACATATAATTACAAATATATTTATAAATATACCAATGTGTGTCACTAAAGATTTCACATCCTATATTCAAAAGGCTTATTAAATCTATCCACTAATACTAAAAATGCATACCCAATTCATTTACAGATAATATTTCTATATTCTTATAAAAAATATCATCTGGCTAAAAAATGACAATGTTTCCCTAGTGTCTTTCGAATACTTGGTTCCTAATACAAAAAACACGAAATCAATATATTATTTTCAATATTGATCTCTTAAAAACCCTTATACCTACTAAATATACATGTGGAACCTAGGATTACATAATGTAATGTATTTACTAAAACTCCAGTGTGGAAATAAGCATGAAGAGGTGGAAAATCAAGTCATTCAATTGTAAAACATAATATCATATAACCAATGTTTAATGAGTAATCACAAGGTTGAATAACATAACAAACATGGGTTCATGAGATCATTGAATCATGTAAAATGTGGTAAGAATATATAAAATTATATAAACATTAGTCTAGGATAACAGAAATACCAATATCACATTGAGGGCAATATACTATAATGGATTAGTTTTTCTCCCTAATCACATACACGAAATCTCACGAGACATTAAAATTACATAATTAATTGGAGTACTATATGGGTATACACATCAGATAATATTATTCATCAATTTTTTATACATAAATAATATAATGATAATGAATAAAATAATAAGTCCACATGCAATGAAAATTATTTTCAAAATTTTTCATCATATAATAATCAAAGGAAATTTTATAATGAAGGAATTTGACAAATGATCATAAGTAATGTATTTACCCATCAATGTAAGGAATAATTAACTAGGTATATTAATGTTAGATACATCTATACATAATTTATAATCAATATAATATATTAAGGGATGTTGTATTTTAGGAAAACATTTATAAAAACATTCATAATGGAAATTAGATTTCACTAATTTTTTAAAACTACATATTCATAAAATATTTTATAAATCCTTTTATTAGAAAATTAAATTTGAAGCATATAATGGAATAATCAAATAATTTATTGGTCATAAAAGAAAGAAATGTAATACATGTTAAAATAATGAATCTTTTCACATTTTTGATAAAATCCAAAAAAGAATTGGATGGAAAATGAAAGGAATATTCCTTTTAAAAAATTAAAAAATTCAATAAAGGGTAAAAATTTAATTTTAATTAAATTTGGACATGTCTTTGAGTCTTTTTGAATTGTTTTTGTAAAATGGGATTTTTCATGTAAATGGATTTTTTACTGAAGTGATAAATAAAGCAATAATTCTTTAAAAACATTGTTCTGGACTCTTCAATAAATAAATGATATAAAATTAAAGTATAATATGTATTATCATGACATAACCAAAATTTAAAAAGTGTAATAACTTTTTATAGATATGGATCTTACGTTTTCATTATTATAACCATAAACAACAACAATCCAGGTAAATAATGAGATTGTAACTTCCAACCTTTAACAAATTGATATCTTTTCAATCATAAACCCCATTAAAAAATAACATAAAATTTTAAAGATAAAATCCATAAAAAATTATAATCATTAAATAATCTTTTTATGGTTCATTATATGACCTTTATATAATAAGATTGGTTCACTACAAAACATATGAACCCAAGAAGGATAACTAAAAAACAAATCTCTTCCTTACTTCTATAATTCTTTAACCATAAAACCCATAAAATAGATATCCTAATGTGGATATTTAAGTAACAATAATATTAAGTACAATTATTATCATATAAATTAAAGGGTATTATTTAGAAAACATAAAATAAATAAGTTGTGAATATAGTATGTATCTCATAGAAGTATAAATGAGATGTAAATCTCTTATCTTAATTATCAGATTCCTTAATACAAGATAAATACCAATGTATAATAATTATAAATTTATTTAATAACCATAAATATATATACCATTCCATATATTTTTTACTTATGACCATTTCATTCCCATTTAGTAACAATTATGCATAAAATTCAAATTTCAAACAATAACTGCTTTCTTTTATGTTTATGTTTTGATTTGTTATATTTTTTTATATTACATTGATAATGGTTACATAATCTATAAAATTTTAAACAATAAATTGATTTAATATATATATGAAATATATAATAATTTATATCAATCCACTAAATATAGATATAGAAAATGAGTTACACTCTTCATAGAGACGGCAAGTCAGATGTGAACAAGAATGTGGTTTTAATTTTCTTGATGGAATAAAAAATGGAAGTTTAATAAAATTTCACAATTAATGATTAACTATTTATTCATAACTGAACTATATTATTTAAATATACTATAATAACCTTCAATGTAAAGCGTTGGAAAAAATGAATCACATCGCATCTTGATACGGTAATCTTTCATACACATGAATGATGTTATCATAACTCCAATGGAATGGAGAGTAATAAGGTATAAGTTTTATTTCTATTAAATTGGTATAATTATGTTTTAAATATATCATATAGTAATTTAATCTATCCATATTACCGTCAATGTAAAAATTAAATGGGGAAATGAGTCACATAAGTTAGTAAGGTGGTAGTCTCCCACACACAAAAGTAAAATTATTATTTTCAAGTTGATTGGGAGGTAAGAGCGAAGTTGTTATGTTATAATTAAAAAGGTATAATAATATCATAAACATAATATATAAATATTAAATTTATCATTAAATCCAATATTGAGAGTTGTTTGTTGAAAATTAATAATATCAGTTCGTGAGGAAGTAGTGTGTGGTGCACATTAATGATGATTTTGTATCTCATATGATGGTAGAGAAGATATATTTATTTATTAAATTAAAATAATATTATAATATTATAAAATTATGAAATAACTATTATACCTTCAATTTTTAATAATAATTTAGTGATTTGAATGATGAAAAAAATTAAACACCCAGTTATGGATATTACCTCTTCCTCCATCAAATTTTAATTGATTCACAAAAAGGCTACAATGGTCTTAACTATTTCCATAATAAGGAATATAATAAGTTTTTAGTCATTTATGTAATTATTTTTTAAATTTATGAGCTACAACAATGGGTTTTTTATGTTTTCGTATTAGAAGATGAAGGTGGCCTTATATAAGTGATGTGAGTGGTAGACGGGTAATTTTTGAAATGAAAAAGGTCTACACATGTTTTAATGCTTCAAAAAGGATAAAAAATATATTATTATTAATTTTTAGAGGTTATATAGTATAAATATGGATTTAAAATGAGTTTTTACAGGTTTCTATATTTTTATACCCCATCTATTTTTTGTTCAACCCCCATTAACTTCTTTTTCAACACAATTGGGTTTATTAATTTTTTCTTGATTTTACTATTCATAATGGTCTATAATTAAGTTTAACTTACTACATAATATAAATAATTATTATTCTATATATATATATATGTTTTTGTTTACAATTTTTACCAATTCCATTCACATAAGTGGGAAAATTCCATATTAATTAATCCCATTGGTAAGATAAAACAAGGCTTTCTAAAGATAAAAGTTTCAAAAGATTAAAAACATATATATCAAAATTCTATATAAAATTTACTGTACTGAACAAAATTGGATTAACATATATATAATTTAAAATTTTATACTATTAAAAACGTATTAAAAAATTATGTTATAAATTTTTTTTAATGAAAATGTATATTTTAACCAGAATTTTAACTATTCAGAAAATATTAAATATTTACAAAATTCTCAGAAAATAACTCAATGGTAATTTTGAAATAATTTTTAAAAAATAAATTTAATGTTTTCAAATAATCATTATAATATTTGCATAATTTTATTTTAAAATAAGTGAGAAAAATTCAAGAAAAAATCTTTTTTGAAAAATATGTGTTTGATCCAAAAAATGGGGTTTATTATGATCTCTTGTATATAAAACATATAGGATAAATGCTAAAAAATTAATTAGATATATAATTTATATGTTTAATAAATATTATTTAAAAAAGGATATTTGTTTTATTTCATGACATAGAACATTTTTGTGTGCATAAAATATTTTCCAATAAAAGGATTTCACTTGTCTTTAAATGGTATTATATTCTTTTTCAATATAGTAGTCACTGAATAACTTATTATATTAACATTTTTAAACCAAAAAATTTAATAATTTAGCTAATATTATTCATTCCCCCAATTCTAACAGTTATCCGACAAATATAAAATAATATTTTAATAGTATGTCTTGTTTCTTATAAACTCGAAGTTGTGTGTATTGTAGGAAACACTTAGTTTTGTATATAAAATAATATAAACTCATTGTTGCATGTAATAAGCTCTAAAATCAGTGTTATTGTGATATAAAATATCAATAAGATTAAGTTTATTTGAATAAATGATTATAATGAATCTCATGGTGATACACCAAATTATACCCAAATAAATCTTATAGTTATATGTGGTCAATAAATCCTCAAAAACATATTTTTACACATGTTTGATGTATTTTACTCTAATGTTTTAACTTTTATGTTCTTTTTTACTATGATAATGAGTTTTCCACTAAGTAAATTAGTCTTTAGTAAACCTATAAAATTACCAATGTTAGAAAATTAGCATATTATGAAACTAAATTTAATTTAATTTTAATATTAATAAATTTAAAAATGTATGAAAATTTAATTTTTGATTAATAAATTAAATATAATGGAAAATAGTTTTGTAAAAAAAAAATTCCCCCATTATGTACTCTTAATCTTATGTTCAATTGAATATCAATTAAATTAGTTACAATATATTCTTATATTTGTGTATACATAATTTAAAATTTATTATAAAAATAGATCAACTTCATTTTTTGATAAAAATTACACATCATTCATAAAAAATTCATTGAAAATAACACTATCTCATTAACATGATTCTAAAAATATTCATACTATTCATACTATTATGAATTAAAATGATATTTTTAGGATCAAATAAGATGAAAATATTTACCTAAAATATAAAATACATTTTTTTGTTTAATTAATATCGTTGAGTAAAACTAATTTTTTATAATAGAAAAATAAATTAGTTTATAATATCATAATAATAATGTTTCTTAAATGTTAAAAATGTGTTCTAGAAACTCAAATTAGTAATTTTTAATTTATTTTTGAATATATAATTATTATATAAAAGGGTTTTTAGAAAATTTTTATTTACTCTTTTCTATGATAATTCCATAAAATTTATAGTGTTAGAAAAATAATTATTTTCAATATTCAAAAAAAAATATAACATTTTAGATAAAAGAAAAAATTATCCTAAACTAATTTTGATATGACTTCTCAAATTATAATGTTTATTTGGATAAAAAATATAAAATATAATATTTATCTTTTAAAATATAATATAATATAAAAAAACATTCATTAATAATTTACTTTTTAAAACATATGGATTCTTAAATTTTATTTTTAATAAATTATAATTATATAAATATTGACATGTTAATTTAAATATATAATTATATCCAATTATAAATAAATATTTTCCTTTGATAAATTGGTTTTTATTAATTAAAAACCCAATATATTTTTAAATATAGTTCATCAACACACATCCTTTTAAAAAATTAATTAAATAAAAATAATTATATGAAATTTTTTAAATTGATTACTATTTTCATATCTACTAATGATTAGATTGCTTCTGAAATATTAATATATTTTCATAAATTTTAATTTTTTGTTACATTACTTTGATGTTTCACATCGAATAAGCTTTAAATGATGAAATTAATTAAGATCAATACATATATCTATTTTTTTGTTCATTGCAAGAATTTAGTCTATTCTGAGATTATTAAAAACTATAATTTAACCACAATGCATTGGGATAAAGTCAATTATATGAGGTAACAAGATTTCCGGACTTGGGTGTTAATATCTGATCATCTATTGTTGGCCTAAATATGGTTTAATCTTCTGCTCCCATTGGAAGAAATGTACTCAAAAGTGGCCCTCTAGGTTGAGTGATTCATTGGATTAGGCATTAAAATATAGGATTGAATCTGGATGTGTCAATTTTCTCAATTGAGATCCATTTTCTACATTACTCATACATCATGATAAATCATAATTAGGGAATGGTACACTCACTCTAGGGTGGTGTTATATATAAAAATTCATTGATATGTTTTTCTTATAGTTAATGGATAGTAATGATATATTATGTGATTTCTGAAATAGATTATTAGGGTTGAATTAATTAACATACATTAGTAATTTTTATGAGTGTTTTGAGTAATTTACATTTATTCATTAGTCATCATAAATATCTAATATGTATATTTTGGGTTATTTGGAAGAAGATTACTTTTAAAAAGATTTATATTATGGAAAAAATGCATATTTATAATTTATTTATATGATGGTTTCACATAAATTGATCAAACGCTGAGTGAATTCAATGGATTGATAATATACTAAAAGCGGTTCGGCCATAAGTTCGAAAACCCATGAACCCATAAATTTATTAAAAAGAGAAAAGATACAATAGACTGAAGGAAATTATTACATGTGAGACACCACACCAGATAGCAAACTGAACAGACACATCATAATACAATATATTACCTATTTCAATTAAAGGAAAACTTTTTTTAAAAATGTTCCTTGATTGGTTGTTAAACTTGTAAATATGGTTTTATGAAGTCTTTACAAAAATGATCTCCATTCCTTGGGTTTAATGATTTATGGATTTCATAATCATAAATAAAATGGTTCTAAATTTATATTGAAATATTTTTTTAAATATATATAAATTTGGTAAATTATTTTATATACTAGAGTTTTTTATTTGAATGGTTTTATAATTGAACCTCAAAAACCTAGGGGGTGTGTACAAGACAATCGATTAGGGGTATGATTCATGAATTTGCCTATTTTTTAATCACAATTTGGATGAATAAGTAATGATTTTTTATTTTTTAGAATTTTTAACTGGAGAGACCAACAAATCATGAATTATATGTTTTAAGGTGTAATTAATTATTTATTTAATATGCAATGGGTTTAATTCTCATCGAATTAGAATTTGGGATAATGGTGTAATATGTGTATATGAGAATGTATGATTTCATAGCTTACATTATGCAGGGTATGTTTTATGGATGGATATTGATATATTGGGTAGATCCATTAGGTAAATATAATTTCTTATAGTTATTAAATATAGTTGGGAGTGCTATAAAGATGATATTTACAAACCACTAGTGTATTTCGATAAATGGGTGTATTCTTCACTATTAAATCATGTAATGTTTTGAATAATTATATTTCTAGGATGGTTAGAATCATTCCATCATTGTATTGATGAGAATTTATATTTTTATACATCAATTTAGGTTTTGGTAATTAAGAATGAATTTATAGGGTTAACACACTATGATTTTATTATGTATTTAGCTTTAAATAAATACATTTTATTAATAATATTTGGATACGCATAACCTCAAAATTTTGTGAATAATGACTTTTTAATGTAAAAATAACAATAAATGATGATAAAAATTACAATTTGACTAAATGTATCATTATTCATAAAATTACTAAATGGGTTAATCTATAAGTAAATTGAACTATTACATTGTAGACATTATCATACTCGTGATTTTCAAAGAAGATAATATAGTTGAAGATGAATAAGAAAAGAATAATGTTTTATAAATATGTTAATAATCATTACAATGAAATTAGAGAACATGATGAATGACTTTACAAATGTATAGAGGTATATACATATATATATGAATATGAGTTTTTATATATATATGGACATTATTTATATTTTCATTGAACTAATGTTTGTTGGAAATATGAATGTTTAATATATTTATATCTAATAGTTATATTTAATTCAAATTAAGTTTTAGTTATAAATTATAAAATATAAATCACTTATAAAAATAATTCCAGAGAGAAATAAAAATATAATAATTAATTAAAATTTTTTATTTTAAAATTATATATTTTAAAAATTCTCAATTTATAATTATTATAAGACCTTTATTTTAATAGTTTATACAAATCACATAAATATTCTAGTACCAATGTAATGTATAATTTAATAGTTATATTATTGAAAATTTTAATAGGATGTGATTAAAATCATATAATGTAAAAATGACATATTATTCAATTAATTAATTATTCATTTTTAATGTATTTATTATCCTATTATATTATATTTATTACTTTTAAAGGATGATGGTAATAAAATAGGATGATTTAAGGAATAAAATATATTTTCATTCATTTAATTATTAATTGATTTAAAATAATATAAAAATTTTTTAATGTTTGAATAAATAGTTATTTAATAAAAGTAAATATATTTTTTGATATCATTTAAAAATTAAAATTTACATATTTACTAATTTAATCATATTAAATGGAGTTTAAATATCAAATACCCGAATCAAAAATTATGTTAGAAGTCCAATATCATTTTTCATACTTAGAAATTATTTTTTATTGTAAAATATATCAATCGTGATAAAGACAAAAAAATGTATAAGTGTTAGATTATGTTGTAAGACCACAAAATATCACATAATATAATCTCTAAATGATTGTATTAAATAAGTATTAAAAAATATCCCATTTCCCCTTTTTTTCCCACCATGGATCTTTGTTCATAAAAATTCACACTTTTAGTTTAATAAGGAAAGGGAATTCACAAGAAATGCCACCTATTTCCATTTATAAAATGACCCCTCATCTCACCAAATAATCCCAAAAATTCCAATTGGATTCATTTTTAATGACTTCGAAAATTTTAACAACCCAAAATTTATAAGATATGTTAGTTTTAATTTTTTTGATGTCTTGTGTTGTATGTTGCACCAATATTACCACCTTATGATAGGGATACCATTTTAAATGTGTATTTTATAATTTTATATGTAATATTTCAAATAATAAACATATAATTTTGAAGCGGGATATCGAAATTCTCCATTATTAAAATTTTTTATTATTTTGATTAAATTCAAAATTTAATAAATAATGTAAATTAAAGCATTTAAATTCCAAACTTGTTTTTCTTTTAATCTCATTACATTGTTAGATTATCATTTTAATTACTTATAAAGTGTAATTAAATTATTTTTTATCATTAAATCCAATTCTGTTAATTTATAAAATTTTACAATTAAATTGGGCATAAACACAAGATAAACTTTTTATAGTTTTTACATATTTAAAACCTTTTTTCTAGTTTTCAAAACTAATATTAATTTTTAAATAATTACTACAACTTTTGTGTCATTAATTTTGAAAAATTTACTATATATATGGAATTACTAGGTCCAAATTATGTCACTAGGTTACTTTTATTTTATGTATATTATAAATATTAAATATACTATATTTTATATACCACGGTCAAAGGTAAATCTGGAAAGTCAGGGTAACAAAAAATATTATAATGATAATAAAATTAATCTAACACCTACCAAAATACTATGTTATGAATTAAATTCGATTAATATCAATTAAAGGTCATAATTGATTCATTTATGTGTCTTTGTTCTATGAAATTGATGTAATTATAATTAAAAAAATAAAGTGAAAACATGTCGAAGTCATATGTCTTATAAATATAATAATTTTAATGTAGTGATATACCTGATAAAACCTTAAACATAAATAGTCTACATAAATATAATGAAATTGTATACATCATTTGAATTTTTTTATAATTTTGTAGATTAAATAATAACCATTATTTAGGACATAATAGTATTGTACAAAATATTTATGTTGAAATATCAAATAAATATTTTTCAAAGTATTAAAAAATTAAAATATGAACTAATTAATGTTTTCCAAAAAATTTATAGGTGACTCAAATTTCAAGAGTTTATTAAACATTTTGGTTTGAATTTATATTTTTTATTGATTTTATTTAATGTCAAATAAATGAATAATGTCAAAATAGGAAATCTTTATATTTTATAAATATAACGTATTATTAAATTATTTAAAAATAAAAAATATATTTTAAAATTACAGAGTGAATGTTATAAGGTCTAAAATGACATATTGTAACCAATTATAGATAATTTAGAACAGATAATTATATATTTATAACAAATTATTATATATAATATTATTAGTATAATTAAAATTAAATAGATTAAATAAGGATAAATCAAAATGACATGGTTTAAAATTAAATAAAAGCATGCTTAAATATTATTGGATGAGGGGATGTAGACCCATACATATCTTATATTATAAATAATCAACTTTATAAATATTTTATGTAAAATAATTATTTGTATTAATTTAAGTGTCTTGGAATTTCAAATGATGCCCATCCAAATATCCCTAACATCATCCTAGAGGCCATACTTTGGGATGAAAACCATCCTAGGGGGACTTTTTTGAAAATCAAAATAATATACAAAATAAAAAGGTAAATTTTTAACCACCTATTTCAAAATTACTATCTTCTGATACTTCATATTCTTATGTTTCTTCCATACTAAAGTAATAAATAATTTATCTTCAAAATTCATAAATATTACTATGATTATGGTACAACCTTATACCTCCATTTAATAATCGTATGAATAACAATATCTCCAAGCGTATGTACGTATGACTTACCGTATCCACGTCATCGTGTAATTTTTTATTCAACAACACCTAACTTGGATGGGTATAATGATGAGTATAAATGATATAAATAATCAATATAACATTATAATTATTAAATATAATTAATATATCATCCAATTCTATACCATTTAACCATTAAGTGAATGATATCGTGGCTCGTGCGTACGTACGGCCTAGAGCCTCCACGGCCCGATGAGATTCATTATCCACATTTACCATTCAAGAATTATTATAATTTATATATGAAAAATATGAATGAAATATATTGCATAATAATTATACTATTTATATATATATATATTACTTTCTTCAATTCTATTCAATTCGTAAATAGAAAAAATGTTTATGCGTACGTACGGTCTACCATCTCCATGAATGGTGTATTCCATTTAATTTATCTATCAATTATATATATATATATATTTCAATACTTAATATTTATGATATATAAAGAATATTTTACATTCTAATAGTAATAAAATGCGGATCTATGTAATAAAATCAAGAATAAAAAGTAAAATCATGTTTGATAAATTAAATAATTATTAAAAAATGTTGATTTTATACTGATTTAATAAATAAAAGGGTAATATAAAGTAATAAATGATTTCATAATGATTATTATGGATCTCTTATAATTTATTAATATGTTTAAAAACACTATACAAGACTTTAAAACACATATGGAAGAAATCTGACCTAAGGTAAAATATATTTTTACAGTATCATTATTATCAGAGCTTGTATATTTGTAACTATTTACTAAGGTATATTAATCATCCACATCCATTTATCCAAAATATATAATATTATATTATTCAAATAATATTTTCAAAGTTAAATTTTCTTATTGGTTATTTTTTATTAAATGATATGATAGGAATCTTTCTTTCGATTTCCATTCAAGGTAATTTTTAATTTTTCTGACAAGAGTATGAGAAAAAAATTTATATTTATCTTGTACAGATTTAATTGATTATTAAAATTTCATAATTCATTATTTCTAGGAACCACCCTTTACAATATTTCATTTTTATTTTCAGTTAAATTTTATTCATTTAAAATTGTGTAGCATTTTGAGAAAAGAAAAAAAATTTGAAGAAAAAATTTTACTTTCCTCATGATTTGATTTCAATTGTATGGTCAAAATTATTATCCATCTAGAATGATTCTATTTAAATAGGTTTATTTTTTTAACTATTATTAAGATGAATTTATTTTGATAATGATGGAATTATATTTTATATGTTCTATTTAATAGTGGAATGATTTTTAATAATCCCATTTTATTTCATAGGTTATGATACATTGAATGAATTATGTTTTTGCTGACCAAGTAAGAATGAATTCATTATGAGATGTTTGAGACCTATATCTCCCTCCAATGCCTTGGGTAAATATTTATATATCATGAGATATCATTTAATGTAACAAATAGTAAATATGGATCTGTAATACATGGCTAGAATGACTAGTAAACTCGGTTCAGTAATAGACATTGTCCACTATGATGGGCATGGAAACAATTCCTTAGATACTATGGAAATGGAATTATGTGCTTATTTGTTTTCCATAATTCCATATTTTATTCCAATTATATTTTCTCAGGGTTCATGATTCAATATTTATTTATTCTTTATAAATAACCATGATTTATTTCATGACTCAATATTTCGGTATATGTTAAACATTGAATGTTTTTTTCAAAAGTTATGATTATATTTTTACATTATTATGTTTTTGTTCTATATGATATTTTTAAGCTCACCACGACTGAGAATTTGAGATCATCGATTTTCATGTTTCTCTTCCCCCATGATTTTAAAAAGGGTATTAAGAAAGGTGTATCAAAATGGTGTTCTAGTTATGATGGATAAAGTAATACATGATGTAGATGTTTTATTAACTAGTTGATTATGTTTTATAGTTTCCAAAGGAACTAAACTAATAGTCTTTGGGGGTCTATTTATTTCATTTTTTAAGTATTCCTAAAAAGTATTGTAATATCCATATACAACATGCTCGAGTCACTACCATTAGTATTAGAGTGAAGGATTAATCAAACGTTGGAAACTATGATGAGAAAACATTATTAAGATCCAAAGAGATATTTCTATTTATATATAAAGGGATATACTAAGGATAAGTCAAGTATAGGTACAATCATTGGGTTTTTATGATAATCCTAACTAAACATGGGTTAAACAGATGATATCATATATTTAAATATTATAAGTAATTTACATTAGTAATGTGTTTCAAATAACTGATACGTATTTCTAAAACTTTTCTTTTTGATCTTAGTCAACAGCCAGAACTGCTTAGAAATAGTTAACCATTGAATTTTTCCAATGTGGAATGTATGTGAATTATGAAGATCAATTTCCAATGTGGAAATATCTTGAATATAATCAAGATAATGGTATGATTATTGGTCATACTACTGAGGATAATGATATTGTAAATGGAATGTGAATGGTTTTTGATTTTCATACTATATTGTTTACATTAAATCTAAGAAGCATGAGGTTTATAAACCTCGTAAAATGTTTAAAATTCTATGAAAGAAGAAGATGATGGATACTAAATAATTGTTTAAAAATAACGTTGGTCGATTTATGTGTATCAGTTTCAGAATTCATAGATTATGTTATATAAATCATGAAATATATTTGTCTATTGAGAATATTTTTGTCATTATGGATTGGAAATAATTTTTTTAACACTACTAAGGAGTCAAAAAATATTTAATTAAGGTTATGTTAATATAATTGGAAAACACATGCTTAAGGGAATGATAACTCTTAATATATCCCTTATATTATGATAATGATGGTTGAATAATGATGTGTTGGACTTTAATAAGTACATTGGATAATGCTTGTTTTTGGGAACATATTATAGATTTGTTTAAAAGAGGGTTATACTATCTTGGATGATGTATACATCCTTTTGGGAAGTATGTAATATATCTTATAGGCTTTGGAATAAGGAAACACTCAATTTTTAAATAGTGATATATGATAATTCATGTTATTACTGTTACTTAATCGAATATATGATGAATGTTTTCATATTTTTTCAATGTGACTAACCAGATTTACCATATGATATAATGGGAATAATTGTTTATTGAAGTGTGTGAATATTTTTCTATTATTTTATATTTTTTTCATTCATAATGATTGTAAGGTTATTAATTTGTTGGAATGTTTATATTAAACATCAAATTACATTTATCATAATAAAGTATTATCTCACCATATATGGACTTCTGCATGTTTGATAACTTTTTCTAACCATTTTTTGATAAATACATATATAATGACCTATCATTATATATATGGGTCGTATCATTATCTAACACTTCAATAATGATAAATTAAATATCATTGCATTAAATAATAGTCTAAGTGGAAATGGTTCATGGAAAGAACTATGATGAGATTGAATAGAAATAACGTATTTATTCTCATGTCCATAAACATTAGGAAAATGATATTGGAAACCAAAAATGTTATCCTACTACTTACTTATCCGATAACTAAGATTGTCCAATAAATCATCAATGATTTATGGATTTTGGATTGTTGACCATATCATATATTTGCTCTCTATACCTATCCATCAGAACATGATAGTCATATTTTCCTTCCATATCCATGTTTTCAAGTCCCACATATTTTCTCCTATATGTAAACCTAGTGACGAGTTACATGGGTAACTGTTTGGTTTCTTACATTCCTTTTAAAATGATGTTTTGGTATCAATTTTTTTATGTCTGTTTTATAAAATACGGTTTTAAGTAGTAATCCTTTTCAAACACTGATGAATTTTGAGGGAGATATAAATTTTAACGGGGGTATAATTTAGGACCTAGGCATTTTTTTATATATATTCATTCAAATATATTTTATGGCTTTTGTTGTACGATATTCCAAGATTAACTTGTGCTATATACAACAACATGTTAGCTTGTAGTATATTCAACACTATTCATGGATGTTTTACAAAAAATACCATGTTATTTTTATTGAATTAATTTCACATGTTATTTAGTATTAGTGATAACTAAATATTATAACCAAGTCATTATAATGGCGGGTATGAATAGTAATAACATTTTTCTATAAAAATATTTAAATTAAAGTAAGTGAGACTGTAAAATAAAAAAATCACTCTTTTGGATTTTATTTGGGAGTTATATATTTAATATATTCAATTTAATGTTTTAAATTCATCTTATATTTTTTCTGGATATGATATAAGAACAAATTCAAATTTCTTGATAAAATATGTATTATTCAATAAAAATTAATTTTACCACCTTTTGATAAATATCCTTTTACAAATATCTAATTAAAAAATTATATAAGTTTTATATTACATAATAAAATTCTTATTTAGAAGAGTGGAATCAAAATATAACTTGGTTTTAAATTTGGGTCATTTTGTGATAAAATTCATATTTTAATGAATAGTTAAAAATACTACATTTTAATTCAAAACAATTTGTTTTTCTAATTTCATTATATAGTTAGATTATATTTTTAATTAGTTTTAAATTATAATTTGTTTTAGTTTTTATCATTTAATGAAATTTTGTTCCTTGGATGTAATTTGATAATCAGATTATACATATACACATGTAAATATTTTGATAATTTTTATATCATAAAAACCCGCTTTCTGGTTTTGACAACAAGAATTAATTTTAAAATAATTACTATATCAGTTTTTGAATTTTGAAAATTGTATTCAATATTTGGAATTAGTGGGTACAAATTATGTTAATAGTTTACTTTTATCTTTTTAATATTATGAATTGTAATTAATGTATTTTTTATTTACAATGATTAAAGTAAAATTTAAAAAATTACGGTAACAAACAATATGATAAAGATAAAAATGTTACAATAACACCTACAAAAATCATATTTGATGAATTAAAATCTACCAATATCACAAAAGGGTAGTAATTTATTCATTTACATGACTTTTTCCCATGAAAGTGATGTAATCATAATTAAAACAAAATAAAGTGACAACATGTCACTCTCATATATCTTATAAGTAATATAATTTTAATAGAGTCGTAAAATTGATAAAACATCGATCATAAATATTATTCATGAAGGAAATGAAATTATATAAATCAAGTTAATTTATTTATAATTTTTATTGATTATGTAATTAACATGAATGGTGACACAATAGTGATGTAGAAATAATTTTTTTATAGAAATTTAAAATAAATGTTTTTAAAAATAATAAAATTAATAAAATATTAACTAATTAATGTGTTCCATGAATTTTATATATTACTATGAAATTATTTTATTTTACTAAATAATTTTTTTTTTGAATTTATCTTCTATTTGGATTTTGTTCATCTCAAATAAATGAATAGTGTCAAAATTGGCACTATTGATATTTTATAAAAACAATGTATTAATAAATTATTTAAAAATCACAAAAAAATTTAAAAATAACAAAGTTAAAAATAAAAGGCGTAAAATTCAAAAATAATCTAATTATGGAAAATTTAAGACACATATATAAATATTTATAACCATTTCTTTTTTATAATATTATTAGCACAATTAAAATTAAATTGATTAAATAACGATAAATCAAAATGATAAGGTTGAAAATAAAATAAAAACATTTTATATTATTTTTGATATAATTTACTCCCAAAATAACATTCTATTATAAATAATCCGCTTTAAAGTCATTTTAATTTAAATATTAGTTTATATTAATTTAATAGTTTTTGTATTTCCAAAGGAGCCCCCCTCCTTTATAAAAGGGCAAATATCATTACTTTTTAATAACACCTTTAATGAACTTTTAATCAGCCAACCCCTATCCATTTCCCCTCCCAACATCTATAATATCATCTTAGAGGCCACACATTGGGAAGAAATTCTTCCTAGGGATACCTTTTGTGAAAATCAAAAGGTGATACTCGAAAAAAGGTAATTATTTTATCACCTATTTCCAAATTCATTTATTTTATACTTCTTATTCATAGTATTTTTCCATAATAAATTAATAAATATTGTATGTTGTAAATTATGAAGTTTTATTATATTTATGGAAAACCTTATACCTCTTTTTATACATCCTATGAATAACAACATCACTATGCATGCTTACGTACGGCTTACCGTCTCCACACCGTGGTTTAATTTGTTAATCAATTATACATAATTTAGATGAGTATAATGATGTTTATAATGGATTAAAATAATTAATATAAAATGATAATTTTTATATATTATTAATATACAATCCCATTTGATACCATTAAACAATTAAGTGAATGATATCATCACGAGGGTGTATGTACGGCCTACCGTCTCCACAACGTTATGAGATTCATTCTCCATGTAAACCATTCAAGAATTATTATAATGTATATATAATATATAAACATGTAATATATTACATAATAATTATATTATATTTATTTATATGTATATATATATATATATCATTTATTATCTTTCATTCAATTCAATGTGGAAACTGAAACAGCGTTCATGCGTATGTATGACCTACCATCTCTATGAACAGTGTTATCCATTTAATTTACCTATATTTCATATATATTTCTATACAAAATATTTAGGATATAAAAATAATTATTAACATTATTGAAGTAAAAAAATCATGATCTATGTAATAAGATCAGGAATAACAAGTGAAAAAGTGTATGATAAATAAAATGAATTTTAAACAAAATGCTGCTTGAACATAGAATTGATGAATAAACAGAATAATAAAGTCATATGTGAATCATATATGATATCATAAATATTATTACAGTTCTATTGAATGTTAATAATATGTTTAAACCCATTATACAGGAGTTTCATACACATACAGAAGTAATCAGACTGAAGTTAATGGATAATATTGCAATATCATTATTATGTGAGATTCATGATTCGTATGTATTTAATGGGGTATATTTATCATCTAAATCCATGATTAATAAATATATAACATTATTTATATTATTATACTATTTTATATTTCAATGATGCACATTAGTGATGTATTATTAAACGTTATTGGAGGAATCATTCTTTTATCTTTCAAACGATGTACTTTTTGACTTTTCCGGTAAGAGTACAAGAATAATGATTATTTCTAACTTATACGACATGAATAGACTCTTCCGTTTTCATAAATCATTATTTAAATTAATATTAATTTACAATATTTTAAATTTATTTTCAATTAAATTATTTTTAAAAAAATAATTTCATTTTGAGATAAGAAAATGTTTTGGAAGAAGAAATGATATTTTCCTCAATAATTGATTTCAAGAGTTTTATAAAAACTATTTCCGATCTAAGATGAAACAATTTAAATGGGGTTATATTTATATCCATATTATTTATATTATTTTATTTTTTTAATCAAGGAATGATATTTTTTGGATTACGTTATGATAAAATTATGTTTAAGAAACCTTTTTTATTTCATAGGTTATAATATGATGAATGATTTTTTTGGAACATGTAATTATGATATAATTTTTATATTTGATTGACCTATATCTCCCTAAAATTAATTGTGTTAAGATTTATTACTCCTAATATAAACATTACATGAATTAAATGTAAACATAATTCAGTAACACATGTCCAGAACAAAAAGTAATCCTAGTTCTATAATAGACTTTTTCCACTATAGAAATTGTATTTTGTGATTATTTATTATACACAAATATAGGATTTATGAAAATTTTATTTTCTCAAGTTTCATTATTTCATTAGGATTTATTCCTTAAGAAATACCAATATTTATTTCATGAATCTTGTTTTGGGTATATGATATATTTGTTATATTTTTATTCAAAATTAAAGTTCATGTTTTTTGATTTCTTATATTTTAGTTTTGTTAGATATTATCAATTATTACACTTAAATATCATTTGAGCTCACCCATTTTCATGTTTCTTTTCCTCCTAAATTTGACGAGGGATATTAAATAAGGTGTGTCAAAAGGGGGTTCTAGTTTTGAAATATAAAGAAAGAGTTTATGTAGATGGTTTTTGATCTATTTGTTTATGTTTTCTAGTTTCCAAATGCACTAAAATAATATAGTCATTGGGTGTCTATTTGTGTCATGTATAATGTATTCCACAAAATTAATTTAATTTCTTTATATATTGTGATAGGTTGTTTACACAAATACCCCCCTTAACAATCCTCTCCCACTTTTCTTATTCTCCAGTCACAAGATGGTTTTCCAAAAGCATCATTTCATAGAGGCTCTCTTTGACAATATTAAATTCTTCAATATAAGAATTATCATATCCTTAATCATTATTATTTTTATTATTCGTAAAAAATTAATAAATATCATTAACATATTAAATAAAAAACATACAAAATAATTTGGCATCAATAAAGTTGAATCTCAATATTATAATAAATGTTTCTTAATCTTTCAGTCATTATAATGTTTCATTTTTTTCTATAATTTTTATGACCTATATAAAATTTATTATATAGATAACATAAAAAATAAATAATAAAATTTAAACACTAACAATATTCTTTAACAATGGTGAATTGTTTTTATAATTCAGTAATTGTAATATTTCAAGTCATATTCAACAATAAATTGAATTTTTTTTAATTCCATAATCACAAAAAGGAGACATTAAAGTCTTCTAATAGAAACATTACCATTATTTACCTTAAATGGTCATAGTGCCCAATAAATATATCAAAAAATAATAGTAAATCTCTATTACCATTTTTCATGTGATGTCCCTATGTTTAAAGAGAATGAATTATAAACTGTAAATGTAATCATGGGTGAAAAAAACATAGAATTAACACATGAATATTTTTTAAATAATAAAATATTAATATGTCTTTAATAATTAATTATAAGTTAATTGTATTTTTTTATTAAATATTCATAAATATCCCATAAATTTTAAAAGAACACAAATTTATTACTCATGTAGTTTCATGATTAAACATTGGTCTCCAATGAACCTGAAACCTGAGCCAACTCGTGAAAATTGTTAGGAGACACGATGAGAGGAATAATATTAGAGCCAATATTAAGTATTTCACCAAAAAATTAGAATGATACAAAATAGTTTCATGAAATGAACAATATGAACACTCTATATATAATTGATCCATATTCATCATAAATAAATAGGTACATAATAAGAAAAATGTAATGAAGACACATCCAAAATACATAATCATAAAAAATGTATCAGATATATGATGTGTTCAAAATTACAGAATTGTAAAATTTCTGATATCTTTGTGATGAAAAAAATAATAATAATTACTTATACAATCTCCTTGTGATCTTAATTTCACCAAAAATAAAACAAACAGACTCAATCTAAGAGATATCCCAACACTAAACATAATCTTGCAAAATAAACTCATCTTAACTGATTTTGATGGAATATTTTGGAGTTATCATAAAACACTGGTAATAATTTACCAAAATTTGCACAAAATTACATAGGAAAACAATCAAAAAAAAATATATTGCAATAAAATTGTTAAATAGGTTATTAATATTACAGAAAATGAACATTTATCATTTCCCAATTATGGTCTGTAAAATGAATAAATGTTTTAACAAAACATTTAATATGATTTTATAATTTAATGATCACCTTTTTAAAGAAACTAATCCATTAAATCACCCATTTAAATCCCACATATGAATTATCCTGAAAACAACAAAAAAATTTAAAATATCTTCTAAAACATATTTTAATTAGAAGATGATATGATATAACAATGAACATGACAAGGGATGGTAATCTATGAAATATAGTATCAAGTAGTAAATGTTACTAGTAAGGAAGAAGAGTAACATAAAAGTGAAACTAGTATAAGGTATCATAAAATAATAATTATAAATTACAATTGTTATGATACAAAGTTCATTCGAAAGCAAACCATAAAGGAAATATAAATCTAGGGAAATAAATTGAAATCTATTAATTCATTCTAATATATTATCAGATGTGATAATCTATTTTCCTATTAATTCATTCAAATTTTACAACCAATTCTTCTATGTCTATTATCACCTCCAATAAATCTCCCCCAGGAATCTAATACAATAGAGGATATTGTTTTTCATATAAGGACTACTAGGAAACTATATATCAATACTGACTAATGATCCTAGGATCCCATGATTATATTTATAGGAGGATAGGTAACAACAATCATATTTCAAAAAAATTATAGAATATAATCCCCACATCCCACCTTATTAACTATTTTAATATAAATCCCCATATATTTATATGATTCAGAAACACAATAAATGAAGAGTTCTGTATTTTATTTGGGTTATACAATATTATAGAAAATAATTTATAAATTTAAAATCATTACTAGACTTCTATAAGAATAAATTTACATTCAAATTCAATTTAGGCCCCATTACCAAATCAAATTCATTTATATAACCCTTTTTTATTATAATTATCAAACCCTAATTTTATGTTAAGAAATATTTCTATAACTCCCTCTTTGAAAAGCTTATTAGAAATCAAAATACATCATAAAACCACCTTCAAATCAAGATAATAAATATTTTAATCTAAAACCAACATTTATTGGAGGCATAAAAATGATTTATCATGAAATATATATTAACAACATATAAACATATAATACCCATGAAAAAAATATATTAGATGAATCCGAAAATAATAAATATAATTAAAAATATAATACAAAAATAATAGCATAACTGTAATTAAAATCTCATAGAAACATAAATTTGTCCAAAAAATAAAATAAAAAACCAATATTATCATAAATACCGTTAAAACGATTTTTCAAACACCTATCATTCACACATTAACATAAAAACAAAATTTTGGATCATTTTATTTTACCAACCTCTTTATATACACATCATAAACATTTAAAGAACCAATAAATTTTCAGTAAATTAATTTATATTTACTAAGAAAATATGGTGCACTAGGTAATAGAAATTGATCAAAAACACTATCCTCAAACAGAGTTTAGATGAAGAAAACTCAATGAATATAAAATTTGATGAACTCAAAAGATAATTTCCGCACCATATTATCAATGAACATAATTTTTTAGGTGATACTAAATTATTTGGATGATTTGTAATGCTAATAAATAATGTAATGAGGAGGAGAAAATAATTAAATATGGTATATGATAATGATCCTTACCATGAAATAAACATAATCAATACAAGGTGCAATACCCTGAAAACTTAGGCAGATTTAAAGAGGGTTTACCCTGGATCTCCCTTGGTGTGTCATGATTGAGTCAGTAGAGGATTGTTCCAGTTGGAAATTTATATTTTGAAGTATAGAATAATAATTTCTATTTTTAATATAACTATGTGTTTTTCAGGACTTGGATGTGTAGTTTACGAAACTATCCACTAACCATGAACCCCTCACCAGATACACTCGATCACTTATAATCTTTCACCATATAGTATAGTAAGACTTGTGTCAACCAAGAATAATAGTGCTATTTAAAACTACATGCCTTCCCATGGGTATTCACACAAGATCTATATACAGTTCTCGAACCATGAACAATATATAAAAAATATATAATTTACTGTATCTAATGAAATTTGGCTATAAATTTGAAGAAAAGTTTAATATTAAATAAATAATAAATTTAATAATGAAATTGATAGTCATTGTGGGTATATTTCCACCACTATAAATCATTATACATTATAAACTTATATAGTAACAAAATAAAAGGGATGGACACACATATTCTAAATGAATTGGGATTTAAATATCTAATAAGATTTCTAAATTACAACATTGTCTACTAATACTTGTAATAAATAATATATCACCAATTGAAAACTATAATTTGACCACCCAAACATAGATATTATGAAATAAAGAACCACAGTGTTTCTCCAAAAATATTGTTATTCATGTCTCTAATAGATTAATAGGGAATAATAGAGTAATAAAATTTAACATCCCAAGGTTCTATGTAATGTGACTCAAATAAAGGACCTAGTCAAAGTCACAACCATAGAATCAAAAACTGATAACATATTCTCAAAATGGAAAAAGATTCCAAACCCTTCCCCAAATAATTTACAATTATTAATGTAAATGAAAAGAATAATAAAAAATTGTAAGATTATATTCTATCAATATTACGATGTCATAAAGGGATTACTCCCCCATTAATACTTCCTATTAATGAATTTCTATAGGAATCCCATATGACTATAATTGGGAAAAGTCTCTATAACACTTATGTATGAGTTATTAGATTTCTAGGATAATAAGTTTTTAACACACATGTGTAAATATTTTATTTCAAAGGAATAAGTAGTGGAAAAACATGATGCAACCAAAACATTTTTATTTTCCTTTCACTTCAATCCTTATAGGAAACCACCACAAACTCTGGAAGAGATAGGGATGCCACCCATAATGGTATTCCCTATATAAACCAACACCTCTAGTATGGATTTTTCCACCATTTCCATGAATGATATAGGTAAAAATTAATGTAATGTGGAATATTGATACAAATAAATACCATTAATAACTAGATGTCCTTCTATGGAAAACGTTTATATGGTCTCAAGATAATTGAGAATCAATTTATTAGAATATTCAATATACAACTTCAAGATTGTATAACCCTACTAGAGACATGTAACCTCCACCTGATTTTCCATGTAAAACTCATTTTTAAGGATCCTTTGAGAGAATAAGGTCTTGAAGAATAACCAAATAAATATATATTTTAAAACAATTATATTTACCACCTTCCACTGATCCCAACATGATTCCATAAACATCCAAAAAACATGTCTCAATATCAAGGATTCAGGAGTTAGAAAAGAATTAATGACCCTGTAATCCTTTTCAAGAAAGTTCACATGATCTATAAGAACATTTTTTCAATTATATAAAAGAAAACACTCTTAGGAATCTAGCTCAACAAATCTATCCCAACTCTAGATAGAGTATCTGACAAGAACATCCACATCTAAACCACCATGATACTTTTGTACTCCAATTTGAGGAATACTCTAAAGAAAAAATAGAATATAAAATCAATGAAAAAAAATTTAAATCACAAAATTATAAGCATATAGAATCTAATTTCAATTAAAAATACATCCAATTAAAAAATTCATGATACATACCTTAGAGATTTATTTATAAAAAAAATATCAATGGTTTTCATTTTATATCATTTTAGGATGTCGTTGTTTATTTTTTAAAATATAAAACATAAATTGAAAATATTTTACAAAAATTATAATTTTTTTATTAATACACATGAATTTCAACCACAATATATTTTATTAATCTCATTTTGTAGAACAACCATTTAAAATTTTTAAAATAACATCCAATATTTTTGAAATTTGATTTTAATCATGAATTTTCATCATGAATGAATTAAAATATAACAAATTTACCTTGATAATATCTTATAAATAATTATAATTAACATCTATATGTTCCAATGGATATATGGATCAATGGGATACCAACATAATAATTTAAACGGAGATACGGACATTGAATTGCTTAGATGAATGGTTTGGAAGATCATGTGTTGGACGGGAAGTTATCAGTGAAATGAAAAATGAACAAATTTCTTATGTATGATAAAAATATACAGACCATGTGGGATAACCAGGTAATTTTGGTTTTTCCTGTTTATCCATAAAATAAATTAGATCCTCAAATAATTTATAAAAATTGATAAAAGAAAAAATACCATCAATATATTTTAAAATACACAAATCTATATAAATGAAAAAAAATTCAAGTCCAATAACCAAGTATACAATTGAAATCCATGGATCTAAATAATAAATTAGTCATGTGAAACTCACCACACATACCAATTGAGTTGTTTCAAATGCACGCTTTTTCTACTAGAAACCCTAAAAAGTCAAACTCTATAAAATTGACCCTCTTGAGGTCCATGACTGTAATACCATTTTTTCACATACAATCTAAAGGATCTTCAAAAAAAAACACTTGAGTCATACCATCACATAACACAATGAATATAATTGATCACCTATATAGTATATAATTACTTAATGCATCATACATGAAATTTTAGGGAATAATTTTTTCAACTAATAATAAATACACACTGATCATCCACCCATATATCTTGAATAACCACTATAGGTATAAGTGATAAATTTACCACACAAATAAATAGATACCCAATATAAATAAAATAAATAAATTTAAAATTAAATATTGAACAATATAACTCAAAATAAATATAGACCCACATTAAAATAGAGACTGTATCTAATTAACCCATAGCTCAAATTACAAATACCTATATTTTATCACCCCAAGGTTTTATAAATAAATTTAATATTGAATGCATGAAACACTATGTCACTAAAAACACCACTTTGTTATAACCTATCAAGTTAAATTAATTTTTCCACCTCGTTGATTTGAATATTGAAAAACTGACATACACGCCTGCATTTAAAAAGAAATTTAGAGTTTGATTAGATCAACATAAATTTTTTTGTGAACATTAACATACCCTTGTGAATATTAATACGAATATTAATATGTCACATATGAATAGTAAATCATGTTATTATTTTATTTTAGGATAATCGGATCTTGATTATGTTTCCATGGTGATATAAAATGAATTATAGTTTTAAAATTATTATTTTTAAAATAAATTATGATTTCATTTAAAAAATTAATTAATCATATTTAAAAAATTATTTTCAAAAAATTGAGTTCGTTTTTTGATTTTTTAATGTTTAAATTAGGTTACACTAAATTTGTGAGAATATTATAAAATACTTTTGTTTTTCGTGAATAATGAACGTATAGTTTTGAGTTTTCAGTCTGATTTATATAAAATGATGGTCTAATTGGGACTAATATAATATTATATGAGGCATACCATGTGTCCAATACAATGGTAAAATACAATTAGAAATCCCATGGTTTTTGAAAATACCACTAATGAGGTGCCCTTTGAAATTAATAAAAAAAATTCTCTCTTTTACTACAAATACCTACTCATTCCACTACTTTCATTCATTATAAATTATTAATCCTTGATGTTATGGTATATTTACCAACATATGGGTCATCACAAGGTGTCCTCATGTTTCAATGGTCCCAAACCTCTTGTTTTAGTAGTACTCTACAATGTAATGAAATCAACCAACCTTCTCCTTTTCAAGAACTCTTTTTATGTTATTCTGTATTAATTTCAATCTGCTTATGTTGGGATATGCCATTTCATATTCCACATACTATAAATATTATGTTAATTTTTTAGAGGCCCCATTTTATCTCATAAAAATATTTTATGAATTTTATGAGAGGTCATTAGGTAGCCAAATTTTCGTAAGGGATTTCTCAACATCACTTTCTTATTTCGAGTTCCTTCCATTTTTTTATTCCTCACCTCTATTAATACAAATGCTAGGATAAATATAGTGTCATAAATTTACTATAGTTTTTTTATGACAATGGAATAATTCAACATCATCTCTCCTTTATGTTCCTATTATTCACGAAATGAAAACACTAACCGAGATGTGTTAATTTATCTCAATAATGGACGACGAGTTTTCTATTTCTATTACCATATTCAATTTTTGTCATGAAACCATGTTTATAGATAAATATACTATAATACACATTTTAAAAATTATTTATAGTTATGTAATCTTTTTTTACACGGGATATTAACTTATAAATCAAAATGAGTTTGTTGTGACTAAGAAACCACCAATTAACCCAAACTATTATAATTAATGTTTTATATAATGATTCATCTTCACTCCCAATAATAAAATTAATTTTATATACATGTAACCTTATGGATGTAAAAAAATAAAATACAACTTATATTATACAAAACCATTATCATCTCACATATTTATCCTTACATGTATATATGTAACCAGTCAGGAATACTAAAACAAATGATCCCAAACAATAAAATTGTCCCTCAAAAACCCTTCAGGAAGGACATTAAGGAAAATAATAAGGATATACTATATAAATTTCATCAATAATACTTTCTCTAAATATTTATTAATATGTTATATTTTGTTATCAATGAAAATAAGATCTAGTTAAGAACACTGTTAGACTTAAGGTAAGGGTTTTGTACCCGAACCTCCATTTTCATTTTGGTTATTTTTTATTCTCTATATACCTATTTTAAATTATTATTTATTTATATTTACTCATAATAATTACTTTGTTAATTTACTATATATGTTTACCATATATAATCCTTCTTTTATTTAAGGGGAGTTATATGTTTATGATGGATCTTTCAATACAAATCTAGAAAAATAATCCCGATTCAAGGAAATTTCTCAAATTCTTACCTATTTGCGAGGGAACTATATATTAATTTTTTTGAAACTATTACATTTAAAATATCCCTCATTTTATTATGAAAATTATATCTTACATCACGTCTGGTTTTCTACAAGGACGTTTCCAAAAAATAATCTTTTTGTCAAATAAAAATAGTATTATTCACAAGAATTACACAATGATTTTATAAGAGTATATTCATCTATTTGAACACTCATATTGATTATTATATATGAAATAAACTACCATATTTAATTTAATTTTTTATTATTAGTTTTACTATAAATTGTACTGTCTTAAAACCATTCACCAATTTACCATGAAGGGTTAGTGTTTATGGTAAATGTTCATGGAATTCTATTTAGATTACATATGAAAGATTCAATATAAATGTATTTGTTGTCCATTTTTATTAGCATTAATATTAATAATTAATTGGTATTAATATTTGATGTTTGGGGCCATATATATCCCCAAGATGATTTGGCTAGTCTAATGAGACAATCTACAATCATGGCATAAGTCCTTGAAAAAATTATTACTTATGCTCTTCAGACAAGGCCATGACAGTATTATTCTAACATCCAAAATTATGAATTCCCTCATTATGAAAGTATTAATAGAATGTTCTTGAGGTTATTAAACTAGTATAATACCGATGGTTGTACTTTATTATGTCATTATTTTTTCATCTCTTATTCATTCCTTAATGTATTATTGTTTATTTAAAAAGAAATGTGTTTTTAGTTATTCATTATGACTAATAATTATGTTTATGATTTCTTCTACTATAGTATATAGGCTTACTAAGCATTTTATCTCACCCCTTTCTTATGTATCATTTTTCCACATCATGAAGTGGTATATTATGAATGACATATAGGGATAACCTAGGAGTTTTTTATGTTTTCAAAGGAATTTCTACATTTTTTTTCTTTTCAAGTTTTAAGGTTGAACATATTTATGTTTATGGTATTCCAAATCTGCTATACTATTCATTACTTTGTAATACAAATTTCCTTTAATTATTCCAATGTAATCAAATAAGGCATCGGCTTGGGGAAACAGGGGTGAGTTGTCATGACCCTCCTTCCCCAAGATGAAGGAAGGGACATCAGATTGCCAGACCCTTCCTTCTTCAAGTTGAAGGAGAGAGAATGAACCATGAGACCTGCCTTCAATAGGTCTCGGAGTGGCAACAAGCACCAAGGGTATAGAATCACACACACAAGATTGAAGACATTACCATTTTTCTATAATAGGATCGGATGATTAGATAATGAAACTCAACAACACAAAATAGGAGTAAAAGTGTAACCAAATAAACATTCCCAGATGCATGATATAAAAGTAAATGTCACAAGGTACAAGGAACTAAAAGGTAAAAAAATACCAAAAGAAAAAGGAAACAACAACCACAACAGTCCTAATGTCTGACCATGTATGGTCCAACACGTTCCCTTATGTCCTCCGGGAAACCTGAAAACAATTTTATATATGTAGGGTGAGCATACATGTATACTCAGTAGGAAAACCAAAGACTCTTGTGCACTAGTGTGGAGGCATAAAAATTCCCTATGAGAAAAGGTAACCAAAGAACCTAATAAGGAAAACTATCCGCCCAAACCTCACCAAGTCACGCTCCCCAAATAACGCAAGTCAAATAAATTATAGTAATGACACATCAAAGTTTGGGTACCCCGTGACACTTTCCCACTGGTTATTGAAGACATCCTATGCATCGAACCAATCCTGCCATTCTCACCGTAGTCCCACTACTATACCCCGCTGGCACACACCTAGGCCATATCTCACCACAGTCCCACTACCATACCCCACCCGCACACACCTGGGCTATATCTCATAGCATTACCACTGCCATACCCCGCCTGCCCAGACCTGGGCCACAACTACTATTACCATGCCCGAAAACAATTGGGCCTCATCCCGAAGATACTTGGGAAATAACCTGCCGCAAAAACCTGACCAACCACCACACTATCCTGCCCGAAGGTTCTTGGTCTAATAATGGACATCAGGCCATCGCAGCCTGCCCAAAGAGTCTTGGGCTATTCGGGAAAGGGAGCATAAAAGGAGCTAATAACCATCCACTCATAGGAGTGTTTGGAAAAACACCCTCCACCATGAAATGGGGGTGTTCGGTAATAAGTACTCAACTCGGGTGGGGCGCGAACAAGAAACATATAAACTACAAATATATGTATAGGTAACAAGAACTCACCCAACCTAGGGCCTTTAAAATCCAACCTAAGCACAAACCCACTCGTCACTATCCATTCATAAAAGAAAATCACAACACCCTCAACCAACTCGTTTCCCGAACCAATTCCCCATTTAACCCATTCTTATTTCCATGCCAAGTTATCCTGTTTAAGTAAAATAGTGCACCACTGGGAAACTAAAAGGCATAAGGAAAATCCAAGGGGAAAATATCATCCACGTAGCCACTTAAACATTCACACCCGGTTCTCTTGTGAAGTTACAACAACTAGGGATCAAGTGATATCCCTTGATTTTATGGAACAAAAAAACCCAAGACACAGCCCCATGTCCCCAGAACAAACGTTTTTTCAACAACAGAGGATTCCACCCCAATTCTTGATACAAGCAGAGGATCCCATCCTCACCCACATCGCCCTTGTAATCTAAGCCCCCATCCAAGAAAACCATAAGGTCACCCGAATTCGTCCCGTGGATGAAAATAACCAAACCACTACTACCAATACAAAGCAGGTCCAAGTAGGTATTTTCAGATTTTAAAGATTTAACACACTCCATGGTTTCAATTCCACTAGGCTTAAACCGGGGTAATCATTGAAAAAGAGATGATCTTGGTGCATTCAATTTATTTGACTGAATTTATGTAATTAACAAATTTCCTTTATATAACACAAGGTCGAAAACCAAAATACAAGCCATTTAAACATCAAAGGATGTAAGAGTTCATTAGTGCATAGAGAAAGACCTCCAACGACCACGATTTTCAGTAGGTGCAAGCCCGCACAATTCATAAATAATTAATCATGAAAGAAGAGAAGACAGAGAAGCATCATTGATCACTCCCCTTCCCTTCATTCTTTTAAAAGTTTGTTTGTTATCTTCATTAGTATTTGGTTCATCCATTCCTACAGAAGCAGTAGCAAACCCACCTCGCATGATACACAAAAGGGTGAAACGAAGGAAAAATACCAACCTGATTGATCAATGACTGACGTTTTTCTCCATTCGCCAGGAATCGGAGATGCGCAAAATGCAGAGGAGGGGCGTCGGGGACCCAATAGATGAGTAGAAAACTTCTAGAAGAGGTGCAACACAAGCCACAAGATGAAGGAATCCAAGCGTACCAGGATGAAGAAAGAAATTCAATCAAGATGAAAATGAGAACTCTAGTGGGAGATATAAAGAGGAGATCGGGATATAGAATTTTGAATGCCTGGAAAAATTGATCATGGTTTCCTACGTGGGTGGGAAGTTACACATGATGATATCAAGGAGTTATTTAAGATTCCCCATTGGGGATGTTTCTTTTGATTTTTATGAGTCAATTCTGGGCTTTAAATGACTTCAAAAATGATATTAAAATTAATTTACATCAAAAGATACGTTACGGGAGCGGAAAATTTGGGTACTAGAAGAAGGAACGAAAGGATCGACAAGGACACGGTGCCACCATCATGGTGTCGCCCTTAGAGTGCTACTGTCACAGTCTCACCCTGACGGTGCCACCGATACTGGCGCCACCGTCATAGTTCCATACTCATGGTGGAGCAGTGTTTTTGGTAAATTAATGTCTAGGGGGGTCTGGGCCATTACACCAAATACAGCTCAAATGATTCTCTCCCTCGGGAATTAAAACTAGACCCGAAGAAAGGAGAGGGGTCTGAACAACCACTTCGAAATATACCTCTCATGAGTAGACCTCCTTGCTACTAAGGAATTACCCCTTCCTCAACTATATCCTAAAGAAACACAATCATACTACTCCTCTCCCCTGTGAAACCATGCAAAATAGAAGATTAAACCATCTAGTCATGTGGGTGAGGGGTTTTTCTTCTTCCACGCTAAGATTTTATCTTCTTTGAGCAGCACTGACTTGCCCACACGGGTTCAAGCGCATAAATATTATTTTGTCTTAACTAGGGATCAAATTCTTCCCTCCCCACACTTCGGGACACTTCATACACATCCATAAAAAAGGAAACTGCGTGTTCCATAGTTAACAACTAAGTGTTCCATCAACCAAGTACAACAAAATAGAACAAAACTCAAAAAAGCTCTGGGTACTGGGAACGCATCTGCATCTCCTGTTCCCTGGTACTCTCCTCAAGCCCACCATGTCTCCATAACACATGAACCAATGGGATGGTTCGTCCATGAAGAACCTTCTCCTCACGACCCTCAATCATCACTGGTCGCTCCACAAAGGTTGCATCATCTTTGATATCTAGATCTCCCCAGTCGAGGACATGTGAAACATTGTGCAGATATCGGCGAAGTTGGGACACATGGAATACATTGTGAACCCTTTGTAGCGGCGGTGGCAATTCCAGCTGATAAGCCACATCGCCGTCCCGCTGCAACACCTCGAAGGGTCCGACGAACGTGGGTGAGAGCTTACATCCCCTTCCAAACCTCAACTACCCATTCCAAGGGGAGAACTTCAAGAACACATGTTCACCAACCTCAAAATCCAAGGGCCTCCACCTATCATATTTATATGACTTTTTCCGATCCTGAGCCTCCTTCATCCTCTCTCGTATAAGTTGCACCTTCTCTGTTGTTCTCTACACCACCTCACCCACGTACCATCATGCTAAAGAATCCACTGCACCTGACTCCTTGATCATCAGAAAGTGAGCCGATTTCTTCAATCGGTCCACCACTACCCAGATAGCATTGCAGCCCCCTTGAACCTTGGGTAGTCCCATGACAAATTCCATCGAGATGTCCTCCCACTTACACTCGGGGACATCTAGAGACTGCAGCAGACCGCCTGGAACACGGTTTTCAGCCTTCACCTACTGACACATGAGGCAATTTTATACAAACATTGTCACTACCTGTTTCATCCCAGGCCACCAAAACTATCTCCTCAAATCCTAGTACATCTTGGAAACTCCTGGGTGCGCTCCTAGGGGTGAGTTGTGGAACTCTGTATGTACTTTCAACGCATCCCATCTGGAACAAACAGCTTCCCTCGTAAAAACATCTGGTTCTAACCATCCTCCGTCCACCCTTCCGGAGGATTTCCCTAGTCAACCCGGTCACAAATCATTCGCTTTATGAGTCTCCCCATTGGGAATCCTCTACCTGCCACAACAAAGAAGATTGCATTGTCATCTGATACAGGAAACCTCTACCACCTTCCATCCTAGCATCCAGGTGCAGGGCTGCCAACTCCTCCATCGCATTCCAATCTTCTTCTGACTCTCGGTCCACATCCCTCTATGACTTTCTGCTCAAGGAATCATCCACTACATTCCCTTTTCCTGAAGTATAGTAAATATAGAAGTCGTAATCCTAGAGGAACTCCATCCACCTTCGATGTCGTAGGTTCAGGTTCCACTGGGAGAAGATATACATCATGCTTTTGTGATCCTTGAGGACCAAAAAGTGCTCACCAATGAGGTAATTCCACCACATTTTAGTGCAAAAATAACCTACGTGAGTTACAGATCGTGGGTGGCATAATTATGCTCATGAGGGAATAGCTATCTAGACCCATAAGAGATCAATCCTTGTCATTGCATCAGCACAAACCCGATGCCTTGTCCTGAACCATCACAGTACACCTCATACACCATCCCTTCTTCTGGAAATCTCAGCACTGGGGAACTAACCAACTTCTCCTTCAGATAGCTATTGGCTGCCTCGCACTTCTCATCCAACATGAAGTCTTGTTCCTTCTTGGTCAAAGCTTTCAAATCTATTGCAACTTGGGAGAAGTTGGGGACGATCCTCTGATAGTAACCTGCCATCCCGAGGAAACTACGAACCTCTGCCACATTCTTGGGCGTTTCCCAAGAAACAACCACCTCTACCTTCGATGGGTCCACCGCTACTCCCTGCTCGGACACCACATTCCCAAAGAAGTGTACTTCTCGCGTCCAGAACATACACTTAGACAACTTCCCATAGAGCTGGTTCTGTCAAAGGATCTCCAAAACCATCCTCAGGTGCTCAGCATGATCCTCCTCTAATCTTGAATAGATCAGGATGTCATCTATGAACACGACTACAAACTGATCCAGATACTCCCAGAAGATGGAGTTCATGAATTCCATGAACACGGATGGAGCATTCCTAATGCTAAACGGCATGACCACAAACTTGAAGTTCCCATATCTACACTTGAAGGACATCTTCGAGATGTCGCCCTCTTTCACCCACAATAGTTGATTTCCAGACCGCAGGTCGATCTTCGAGAACCATCCTTCCCCCTTCAGCTGGTCAAAGAGATCATCTATCCTAGTATGAGGGAAGCGATTCTTGATCGTCACATGATTCATCCTCTTGTAGTATATGGAAAACATGAGACCACCGTCTTCCTTCCTTGTGAACAAAAATAGAGCACCCCACAGTGACTCACTTATTCAATCATAACCCATCTTCATCAGATCATCAATCTGAACCCGCAACTTCCGTAGCTCCAAAGGTGCCATCCGGTAAGGAGCCAACGAAATCGGACGAGCACTAGGTTGCAAGTATATCCCAAACTCGATATCACATCGAGTGGGTAGAGTCGATACCTACTCTGGAAAGACGTCCATAAACTCACTAACGATCACTGGAACCTGCACCATCTCTGTATCCACCAACTCCACTGATAGCTCAGCTAACAAGGAGAGGAGGGGTTCCTCTCCCCTACTGCCCTTCTGGCCACACCTCTCACTGGTGAAAGTAACACGTCGGCTGCCTATGTATGAGAACATGACCCTTCCTGAGATGCAGTCAATGATGGAACATACAGAGAACCGCTAGTCAATGCCTTGGATTATATCGTATGGCTATATCTGCAATAGTAGGAGATTCCTGACTTACTAATGTGGCCCTATGATCAGTATGCATCCTCGATAAACATATAAAAAGCCGGTCTAACGTCCGATAGGTGTGCTCAGCACCAGGGGTATTAAAAGTCTCTTGTAATCTATACCCAAGGCATGGGCTAGACTGGGTGCAACAAAGGAGTGTGAAGCCCCAGTATCGAACAAGGCATATGCAAGGGTGCTTAACAAAATTATCGTACCTCGAACGACATCCGGCCCCACCAGAATTACAGCCTCTGCGGAATGAAACTGACCACGCCTAGCTTCTCTTCAAATCATCTATTAGACACTTCCCCGACCACGCACTAGTCTAGGTCCCTGAGGAGTGCCCTCAGGACGACCTCCCCCTACAACGTCTGCCCTCAGAGTAGAGGGAGCTCGCTGCCCCTGCTGCTGCTGCTGGAAGGGCCTAGATGGTAGCTACTACTGAGGTGGGAACTGAACCTACCCACCACCGATGTACTGAAATATATTTGTGCATTGGATTCAGAGGTTCCCATTACTGCAGTAGAAGTAACACCTCAATCCTGGGCCTGAAAAGAAAGGGTGAGGACCAGTAGATCGGAACTAGAACTGCTGGGGCCTGCTCCCTGCTGGTCGAAGCCTAGAGGGTCCTGATGCTAGAGGCCTACTTCTGACAGCCTTCTCCTTCAACGAGACAAGCTGAATCCCCTCTCGCAACACACCTCCCAGCATGTGCATCCTCTCTACAACTTCAGCCTTCTTTTGGATGTCCAAGTAGGTCGGTAGGGCGATGTGAGTAACAACATACTGGAGAGAAGGTCGAAGCGCCTCCTCCAAACATGTCGCCTGAGACTCCTCATCCGAAAAGTAGTCCAGAGAAAAGAGGTGGAGATCCTTGAACGTGATCCCCAAATCCCTCATTTACATACTCCCAGGCTAGAGGGAGAGTACCTGATGTCTCTTTTCAGCCTTCATGGTGGAAGAGAGGAATTATTCTTAGAACTCCTTCTCGAATTTAGTCCACATCACCTCTTCTTCCCTCTTCTCTCCTAGATAAAGTGTACACCACTGATGTGCTTCTCCACGCATCTGGCTCACGGCCAGAGGAACCCAGTACTCTGCCGGAGCTCAGATCAAGCAGAAAGATATCACAAACTCCTCTAGCTAGTTCTCCATCTCCATGTCTGAGGTACTGCCCTCATACTTCTCGAGGTGTCTATCGCTGGAAAGCAGGAAGAGTCTTCTACCACTGATCATCCTCCTCCTCTCAGTCAGCCCTCCGCCGGTCAGCCGAGTCAACCTTTTGGGCCTCGATCGCCTGCAAAACTCATGATCATTTCCCATGTGCCATAGCTGCAAGGTAAAAAAGACTTCCTAATCCCAAGTAGTGCAAGAATATTTTTCTTAAATTTTTACTTAAAATTATTATTCATTTTAATTTCCCAAAACACCCAAGAAACACAATAACACAAGTCATTATGATGCATGAACCTTTCCTAGGGTCTCTACCCTACAATCAGTGTAGCCTCACTAGGTTGTTTCGTAGTTCTAGTGTACTTGCATCAGATAACAGGTGGGGGGGGGGGGGGTAAAAACGCATGTCCTAGCTGGTCTTCGCTGGCCAATTTCAGGCACCATGATTACCCAACACTATTGACCTACCATCCCATGAAATCCTCATTGTGCCTAACTCCAGACTCTATCCTATCTCTCAACCGCTTCACCTATGATACCATTCTGTCACGACCCGCCTTTTCCAAAATGGGGGAAGGGACAGTGGAATGCCAGAACCTTCCTTCTTCAAGTTGATGGAGAGATAATGTCCCCTGAGACCCGCCTTCAATAGGACCCATAGCGGCGACAAGCACTAAGGGTATAGAATCACACACACAAGATGGAATGCATCACCCTTTTTCTTTAATAGGACCGGGAGATGAGATGATGAAACCCAACAACACAAAACTAGAGTAAAAGTGTAACCAAAGAACCATTCCCAGATGCATGATATAATAGTAAATGTCTCAAGGTACAAGGGACTAAAAGATAAAAAATACCAAAATAAAAGGAAACAGCAACAACAAAAGTCCCAATGTCCGACCTAGTATGGTCCATCACGATCCCTGAAGTCCTCCTGGAAACCTAAAAATAGTTTTATATAAGTAGGGTGAGCATACTAGTATACTCAGTAGGAAAACCAAAGACTATCATGAACAAGTGGGGAGTCATACTAATGCCCTATGAGAAAAGGTAACCAAAGCACCTAACAATGATAACTATCATCCCAAGCCTCACCAAGGAATGCTCCCCAAATAAAAAAAGTGAATTAAAGTATAGTAATGACACATCGATGTTTGGGTACCCCACACCACTTTCCCACTGGTTATTGAAAACATCCTACACATCGAACCAATCCCGCCATTCTCACCGCAGTCCCACTTCCATACCTTGCCCGCACACACCTGGGCCATATCTCACCGCAGTCCCACTGTCATACCACACCCACACACACTTATGCCATATCTCACCACAGTCCCACTACCATACCCCGCCCACACACACTTGGGCAACAAGAACTACTACAAATCCTGAAAACACTTGGGCCTCATCCCGAAGATACTTGGGAAACAACCTACCATAAACACCTGACCAACCACCCACTATCCTGCCCGAAGGTTCATGGGATAATAATGGACATCAGTCCATCACAACCTGCCCGAAGAGTCTTGGTCTATTAGGGAATGGGAGCAGAAAAGGATCTAATAACCATCCACTCATAGGAGTGTTGGAAAAACACACTCCCCCGTGAAATGGGGGTGTTTGGAACTTAGTGCTCAACTCGGGTGGGGCACGAACAAGAAACATAATAACTACAAATATATGAATAGGTAACAAGCACTCACCCAACCCAGGGTTTCCCAAATCCAACCTAAGAACAAACACACAAGTCATTATCCATTCATAAAAGAAAATCACAACACCCACATCCAACTTGCTTCTAGAACCAATTCCCTATTTAACCCATTCTTATTACCATGCCATGTTATCATGTTTAAGTAAAATTTTGCACCACTGGTCAAATAAAAGGAAAAAAGCACAAGCCAAGGGGAAAACAAAATCTACACCTCAATTTAAACATTCACACCTGGTTCTCTTGTGAAGTTACAACAACTAGTGATCATGTGAGGTCCCTCAAAGTACTAGTACAAAACAAGCCCCAAGACACAGCCCCATGTCCCCAAAACCAAGATTTTCTAAATAGCAGAGAATTCCACACCGATTTGTGATACAAGTAGAGGATCCAATACTCACCCACATCTCCTCACCAATCTAAACCCCCATCCATGAAAACCATATTGTCACCCGAATTCGGCTCGTGGAAGAAAACAACCAAACCTCTACTAACAACACTAAGTAGGCCCAAGCAGGTATTTTCAGATTAAAAAGATTTAACACACTCCATGGTTTCAATTCCACTGGGCTTAAACTGATATTATCATAGAAAAGGAGGTGATCCTAGTGCTTTTAATTTATTTGACCAAATATACATAATTAACCAATTTCCTTTATACAACACAAGGTCGAAAACCAAAATACAATCCATTTTAACATCAAAGGAGGTAAGAGTTCATTAGTGCATAGAGAAAGACCACCAACATCTACGATTTTCAGTAGGCACAAGACCGCACAATTCAGAAATCATTAATCATTAAAGAAGAGAATATAGAGCAGCATCATCGATCACACCCCTCCCCTTCATTCTTTTTAATTTTCTGTTGGTTATCTTCATTAGTGATTGGTTCATCCATTCCTACAGAAGTAGTAGTGTACCCACCCTTAATGATACGCAGAAGGGAGAGTCGAAGGAAAAATTTATACTTGATTGATCAAAGACAGACGTTTTTCTCCACGTACCAGGAACAGGGGATGCGCGGCTTGCAGAGGAGGGGCACCGGGGACCCCAAGGATGAGTAGAAAACTTCCATAAGAGGCACACCACAAGCCACAAGAAGAAGGAATCCAATCGTTCCATGAAGAAGAAATAAATTCTACCAAGACGAAAAGGATAACTATAGCTGGAGAAATAAAGATGAGATCAGGATATGAAGTTTTGAACTCCTAGAAAAATGGATCATGGTTTCCTACATGGGTGGGAAGTTACACATGATGATATCAAGGATTTATTTAATATCCCCTATCAGGGATGTTTCTCAGGATTTTTAGGAGTAAATTGTGAGCTTTAAATAACATCAAAAAGTGTATTAAAATTAATTTACGTCAAAAGATACGTTACGGGAGCGGAAAAGTTGTTTACTAGAAGAAGGAACGAAAGGCTCGGCGAGGATATAGTGCCACCGTCACGGTGTCACCCTTACGGTGCCACCGTGACCGGTGCCGCTATCAGGGTGCCACCCTGACACTACCACCGTGACCGGCGCCACTGTCATGGTGTCACCGTCATGGTGGAGCTGAGTTTTTGGTAAAGTAATGGCCAGGGGGTCCAGGCCATTACATGAGTTCCTTATTGTTGGTATTATAGTAAGTATATTAGAAAAAATGGGAACTAGTTATTGAAATTGTCAATTTGGGAACAAACCCCTAAGATAGTATTTGAGGATATACATACATGAACATCCGAGTTTTTTTACAAGGAATATATAATCTGAAACATACTAGACAATAAATCGATGTCTAGATACTACAGGTGGATGTGCTTCTGGCATAGATGTACCTAACAGTAAAAACACAAACAAGGAATTTCGGGCTTCACCCATGGTATCATAGTATATGACAAATATTCCTTGATGTGCACCGTGTTTGACACTCATGAGGGATATTCTTAAGATATTTCAAATTTTCATTACAGGACATTATAAAGGATTTAAATGTAAATTCTTCCATAAAGAAACAATGTTTTTTATTCTAAGATTATCTATGAAAATTATTTTTCTATGCTGAGATTATACATTATGACTCTTAACCTGATCTAATGTATCCCATTATTTAGATATGGTGCCTAGTGGAAGTAATAGAAACCACATGAATTTGCGTGTCCCATGTAGTGATTTTCCTATGATGGAAGAAAATTATGTTGCATCTGGTGCTGTGATTGATGCTGAGAAACTTCTAACTATACTAGGATAGTTGAATCAGGTTATAGATAATAACAATACCTGTATGGAGAATCTAGATCTGAAATGTGGAGGATATATTCTTGGCATCTTTATGTGACAACAACCTCCATCAATTAATGGGACTAAAAACCCATTCATAGAGGACCATTGGGTAAGTTTATTATGGAATATCATTCTTTCAATGGGATGTAACAATAGAGATAATTGTGTCATGGTTGTTTATCAACTATAGGGATATGTGGATTAGCAGTGGTTGTAAATTATAACACAAAGGAGGAAGAATAAAATGAAAAAACGGAATGGGGGGATATTAAGGAAATACTCTTAGAAAAATACATCCCTCATGAACAACGAGAAATAGAATCATAGTTTCTGAATTAGAGGAAAAAGTGGATGTGAATGTTAAAAACTATGATTCTAAATTCACAAGGTTAGTAATACATGTTTTAGACTACATAAATAATCCAAGTAGCAATATTTATCAATTAAATTATTGTTTAAAACAATTCATCTGAAGGTCTCTAGTCTCCCAATGTTTCACATCATATGAAAATATAGTCTCAAGTTTTATCAAGATTTAAATGTAATTCTATAGGTCTTCTAATTTCAATGGAATAAAATAGAATAAAGGGGTTGTTTAAAAATCTAGAAAAGGAAAAAAGGAAATGGAGATGATTGGAATATTTAACCTTCCATCAAATGACAATTATGGGAGGAGACACACTGATACATGCATGAAGGGTATGTGTGTTTATTAAATGTGTTGATAAAAAAGGACATGTATCCCAAGATTGTAAAGGGTAATAACGAATCTACAAATGGTCAATTATATAATTATTGGGAGATTGAGAACTATTCTAATGTTTTTCCAAATCATCAAGGAAACGAGCCTCAAAAAATGCCATGGGAGCAAGGCCATACTTATGCAATCACAACTACTGATATTGAAATTCCTAATAATGTGGTGGTTGACACTTTAATCGTTATCTCAATCATAGAAAATTATTTCTTTGATTCTGGATCATTTAATTCTTTTATATCATCACAGTTTTCTATGATAATTAGGCATGTCAAATTAGATTTAATAAAGTAGTTTTTAGTCAAAACTCTTATGGGATGTATTATTGAAACAATAACGTTCCAGTAACACCCCTTGATGACACCTAAACATTATTTTGTTGTTAAACGTTTCATCATATGAACGATTTAATTTTATATATTACTTGTAATGAATTTTCCTTCATGTTATGATGACATGATCTATAGTATGAAGTGGGAAGTTAAAAGTCTTGAGAACGGTATTGTATCCCTTATCTAAAGAGAAGAATCCCTATCAGTTGATTATAATCTAGATCATCCCCCAGTAGCTCTATTAAATTCAATTTTTGGGGAGGAAGATAACACAATGGGTGAGGAAAGGAATTTTCAAATAGAGGCTGTACCTATTAGAATGAATATGTTGATGTGTTTCTATAGGATTTATATGGGCATCCTTCAGAGTGTGAAGGTGAGTTATCTATTGATTTAATTCTTGGTTTAAGGCCTCTATCAATGAACCCTTATAGAATGGCCACATTGGATGTAATAGAACTAAGAAAACGTTTTTAATTGAGTGGTAATGAATTTAACCGCCCAAGGGTATCTCTATGGGGGGCCATGATCTCCTCATTAAGAATAAATATGGATCAATGTGGTTTTTCATTGACTTTAGGGAGATCAATGACATAAAAATAAATAACAAGTATCACCTACCTCACATTGATTATTTATTTTATCATTATCATAGAGACACATATTTTTTGAACACTGACCTTCTATATAGATATCATCAGTTGTGAGCGGGGAAGGAATGTAATACCATGAAATTTTTTGAACCAGATATGAGCATTCTATGTTTGTATTAATGCCATTTGGATTGACTAATGAACCCCTTATCGTCATGGATTTTAATAATAGGGGTTTCAGGTGATATCTTGAATACATTTGGTGGTATTTATTGATGATATATTATTATACAAAAAATTCTATGTAGACCATGAAAATCACATAATCATTATTCTGATGACAGTAAGAAGAAATGAATTACATGGGATGTTTAAAAAGTTTGAATTTAGGATTTAATGAGTTTCCATTCTTGGCTATATTGTCTCTAAATATGGAATATATACTAATCTTGTGAAGAAAAAGGATATTAAATAATGGACTGCTCAAATGTACAAAACTAAGGAAAATTGTTTTATTAGATTAGTATGTTATTATGGTCTTTTTGTTTAGAACATAACCTATTTAGCAAGACCAATTAACAAGAATACACGTAAAGGGGTAAAGTTCATATGTAAAGAATAATGTGAGGATTGTTTTGAATAATTTATGGGGAAATTAGTTAATGATCAATCCTAAATATACCATTGGGGAATGATGGTTTTGTGATCTATAATGATTCATAAATGAATGGACTTAGTTGTTTCTTTATACATAATGATAGATTTATTGCTTATGCATCCTGGAATTTAATTATTCAACATCAAAACTATCCAACTCATGATCTTGTGTAAACTGCTATGATCATTTCCCAAAAAACAGGGACAGACTATATCTATGGTGAAATATGTAAGATATATACAGAACCCAAGAGGTTGGATTATTGCTTCTCACATAATATACTCAACATGAAGCAATGTTGATGTCTCAAACTACTCAATAATTTTCATTATTCTAAACACTACCACCCAAAAAAGGAAAATAAGGTAGCCGATGCATTGATCATGAATGATTATTTATTTTTAAACAAAACAAGTATTGAAAGGTTTTTTTTTATTCATTGATCTAATAAGAAAGGACATGGGAATTATCAAATAAGGTAATACATCATTAATTTTTCAATTACGGGCCCAAAAAACATTATTTTAAAGGATTAAAATATCATTTCCTGATGATGAGAACCATAAAAGTAAAATATATTCTATGAAATATGGATTGTTGGATGAAATCATATGTGAAGATTGAATTTTGAAATTTGGAAAGAGGATATGTGTTACCTCTATAACCGAACTGAAAAGGGAGTTATTGTATGATGCCCATATATTGAATTAGCAATGCAATATAGTCGTATTAAAATGTATATTCATTGGAAGGAACATCTCTGGTGGGATAACTTGAAGTGAAAAATTTCTGAATAAGTATAAATATGTTTTTTCTATCAACAAGTGAGTGTTGAAAGACATCATCCTAGGAGAGTCACAACACCTTTACCTATTCCTACATGTAAATGGGATGACATCACCATGTATTTTATATCATTATTATCCAAAACACCAAGAATGAATGATTCGATATATGAAATTTTGGATTGATATAAGTAATCTACACATTTCTTTTCTATAAGGGAGTATTTTCCACTTGAGAACCTTGCATGACTATATATAAATGATGTTCTATGACTTTATGGTGCACCTATTTCAGTAGTTTTTGATAGAGACTGTCGATTTACATCAAAATTATGGAAAATTATTAAGAAAATTATGGATATTGAGCATCGTTTGAGTGCCTCTAATCATCCTCAAATTGAATGGATGTCATAAAGGACGATCCATACATTAGAATATATGTTAAGATCATGATCACTTGATTGTCAGGGTATGTGGGATCAATATTCACCATTGGTGGAGTTTTCCTAAAATAATATCTTCTATTAAATCATTCAAATGGCACTATATGAAGCATTGTTTGTGTAACACCCTAAGCTTCCACGATACGCTTCTCTTTCAATAATGCAATAGCTTGCTTTGTACGCAAATTCGAGATTCTAACACACTGCGACCATTCAAAATAGACGTTATGAATAGTAATACCCACTTTTCGAAATTATATAAATTTAATATCTCCAAATGGACTTCATTTTTGTATTCAGAATATCGAAATTATCTGAAGTTGAATTTTTTGTAATTTTCTGAGAACTTCTAATTTTCTATGAATAGAAAAAATATTTAAAAACATATTTTTAATGAAAATAATTTATAGTGATAAATTATAATATTGAGTGGTTTTAAAGTATAATTAGAATTTATTTTTACCATTTTATCCAATAGTGGTCATTATAATTAATTTCACTTTGAAATTGGACATAAACAATTGTCAATATTTTGATTGAAATTGTTTATTAAAAACATGCTATTTGTTTTCACATCGAGAATGAATTATAAAATTAATTAATGCAACTTATATTTTTGAAATTTTTTAAAATAGACATAATTTTTTAATTCAGAATATCAATTATAGCTTAAGGTTAAATTTTTTCATTGTTCTGAAAAACATCACTTTTTGATGAAAAGTGAAACCACTAAGTGGTAGTTAAAATACTGATTTTTCATTTAAATGAATCTTTACCGTTTCTATTATTTTAATTTCAATAATCCGACATACATGGTTGTAATTAGGATGTAAAATGTGGTTCAATGGGATAAAAATAATTTTTTGGTGAATAGAATCCATTAAGTATTATTAATCGTGCTTAAAGGTAATTAGTGAAATTTAAGGTAAAAATGATATTATAAAAATATTAAAATACCTTTACAGTTGTCCTACCCTTATTTTATGAGTCATATCCGGCCAATAAAATCCATGGGTCAACTTGGGGACCCCATGGAACCACTTGGGTATGAAAATGACATTAATAACTTTTTACGTAAAGTAGAAATAAAATTGTCACAAACATGTGTTGTTTTACAAAACAAATTATTACATGGGGGTATATAAGTTAAATTTTAGACTATAAATATTAATTGGAAAGCTAAAAATATTTCCTACATCATGGTAATTTTTTTATAATTTTTAGACATTAAATAAATTAAATTATTTATGACACCATGATGATGCAGCGATTACCTCATTAATTAACGATTTAAATTAAATGAAACGATAAGGTAAAATCTAAGACATAAACCTGTCTAAAACCTATTAGATGAGTATATTTCGAATCCTTATCACCTTCTCCTAGAAATATATAATTTTGGGACCTTCAAAATCCGAAAATCACGTCATAATATATTAACATTTCATGACCTTCCAAGAGTGTCTCTCCTCTCCCCTTATAAAAGGCCCCCACCACTACCACCTTATTCACACCTTCCATGCATTTTGGTTAGGCCAAAATCTGCCAAAATACTCTATAAACTTTCCTCTCTTACTCCTAGAAGCCACACATTGGGCATAAGTCTTCCCAAGGAAGCCTTTGGCTCAAATCAAAAAGAGTTACATGATTTTAAGGTAATGTATTCTCTTATGTTCTTTTGTTTTATTTTGCTTCTCCAACCCCATAAAATCATCTTATTCCTTTATGTTGTAAAAAAAGCAGTATCTAGAATAAACTAGGATGTTTTTATGATAAGGATTTTATTTACACTTACACACACCTTCGTCTAATGGTTAAATAACATACTGTTTCTGTGGGTGGCGAATTATTGCCTCGCGAAACGATGATTGTTCAATATTCTTTTAACACCTCTCATGGTGGCCATTATGATGAAACTATTTATATATATGATATATATTATTTTTATGTATTCCTTAGGATTCTGTGTTTTTCATTTATGGCATACCTTTATGACTTCCATTATGGGTAAACAGGATAATTACATTTTAGGAAGTGCGGACTACCACCCCCTCAAAGTGATTTGAATGGTTAATGTCATATGTGGGACGTGTAAAGGATGGAGTAAATGATATTATATATTATATTATATTGGAATTATAATACACCTTTATATAATTATTATTTAATTCCATTAAATATGAAATTGAAATGAAAGTAGTGTTCATGTATACGTACGGCTTACCGTCTCCATGAACGGTGCATTTCATTTCTTACCTCTAAATGTAATGTAATATTATAAATTATTTTATATACTGGATATATATTATATATATAATATCTATATAATGAATATAATTCTTGATATAATGGATATTTTACCCCATGAACAACTTGTAATTATAAGAAATTTATTTTTGACCCAAGTACCAAAGACCAAAAAAACAACTGTTTTTAAATTGAATAATTACATAATGTTTATAACATGCTAATAAGTGATATAAAAGGAATAATTAAAATTAAAAAGTTTCTTAAGCAAATATAAATTAACTCTAGTTTATTATTCAGGAGGTTAAAGAATGGTCGAGTCAAGTCAGACACGAGGTAAGGGAACTTCTTAACCCAATTTCCATTCTTTGGGTTAATCTCCTACTTTCAAATTACATCATGATATTATTATTTCCTATCTTGTATTTGTACTTTCTTTATGTGTACATACAGTGAATACACATAATTAATTTATCTTATTTAACAAATGATCTTGGTAAGGGACTTCGTCTCAATCTTGTTTCATTGAGGCATATTTTGTTTTAATACAAGACATTTTTTATACGGTGTATAAACCCCTTTGACTTTTACGTTTATTCAAAAGAAATCTTTTTTATACAATGAGTTTCAAGAAATTACAAAAGGGATTGTTTTTTTGTCGTACGTATGCAGCGACAACGACTTCTCTGCCACCATAACCATTATTTTAGTTTTGGCTTCCTCTACACGCCATAACTGTTTTTTAAATGAAAAATAAATACCAAGTTTTAATTTTCTTTTATTTTGGTATTGAAAAGGTTTTTGATAAAGTTTTTATTATATCAATTTTTTGTATTGATATCTTGTGATTGAAATATGTAAATGTTATGTTTCCTTTAAGCATGTTTTATGTGATAGGATTATGTTATGGTTTATGATATGTTTAAACCTGTTCATATAAGGAATGCATTAGACTTAATAAGTGACTAGTGGAGCCTGTTATAGCTCCTCGATGCATCGGTAGGTCTCACGAAACAAACTAGTGTCTTGGAAAGAGGCCTTGAAAAAATATTATTTTTAGTCTTGGCACGAGGCCTCGGCTATGTGGTTATGATAGTATGGCATCATGCATTCCATCATTATGAAAATGGTTATTTATATTTCATATGATTATTCGACTAGTAGAATATCCATGTGAATAAATAAATGGAATTATTTCATTTTATTTTTTCATTATTATGATTAATTTCATGTTTAAAAGGATTTTGTTTTAGTAATACATTGCCTTAAATGTTTATTTTTATTTATGAATGCTTCTGCTAAACTGCCATCCTTACTGAGCATTTCAGCTCACCCCTTTCAATGTTTTATTTTTCTCAAGATGTGAAGAAATATTTAATCACTAACCTGTAGGGAGAGTATGAATGGGATATGGGTGTAGACTATGGAGATTATGTTATTTTAGTTTTTCACTTTATGATGTAATGTATCATTTATGTATGTATCTAGTGTTTCCAAGGTTACTAAACAAATCGGTCTTTCGATACTTGATCTTTGTGATCATGCCAATGTAACGTAATAATGCACCGAATCTGGGTAACTGGGGTCGGGGCATTACATTTTGTATTAGAGGCAGTTTAGTACTAACCTTGCATGCTAGATTTAGATAAAATCTGATTACATCACATAGCCAAAAGATAGACTTTGAGGATTAGTTTAGAAGAACTACCTAGAATTTTGGTATTATAGGTATTTTTTGAGTTTTCCGAGCAATACTTCTATGTCTGGATACGAGCAGGTAGAGGCGGCTCTAGCACCGATGTACCTAGGGGTAAAACCTAGAAACACCACTTTGAGCTAGACTCGAACAGGAACTGGTGCACGACAACGGGCCTTGCTGCACTCTTCGTTACCACACTCCCAGGGGATATGATTAGGATAATTCTCATTTTCCTGAGAAACCATTATGAATGGTTTATGAGTATATACTTCCTCAAAGAAAATTATTTTTATGATTATGGATTATATTCATAAACTGTTCAATTTATGTTAAGTGTTTTACAAGTATGGAATTATGTATTTCGATTCAGAAACTAATCTAGTTTATGATATTGTTTAGAAATGTCGCCTAGTGGAAGGAATGGAAACTGTATCAATGCACACACTCCATATAGGGATTTCCCTCCAATTCAAGATAATTATAATGTAGTTGGTGATACAACTGGTGCTGATCAGCTTATCACCATACTGGGACAACTCACTCAGGTTATGAACAATAACCTTACTCGTATGGAGCACCCTAATCCGCAATGTGGTGGATCAATGTTAGATCGCTTCATGAGGCAACAACCACAAATATTTAATGGGGGTACAAATCAATTAGTATCTGAGAAATGGATAAACTCCTTAGAGAAAATATTCCACACCATGGGGAGTAGCAAAATGGATAAGGTTGTCATGGCAGTTTAACGCCTCACTGGAGATGCTAATCAATGGTGGTCATTGATTCGAAACAAAAAGGAAGATGATGAAGTATAAAATATGGAATGGAGGGAGTTCATGTAACAGCCCAAGATATTATAAAAAAATATTCTTTTTAATTTTATTAATGTCTTGTGTTGTATGCTACACCAAAAGGAGCTTGCACAACACGCATCCTTGACTTGCCTTGCATTACATGCAATCGCGACCTTCCTCGATAGCGTGTGTAATACGCAATACCGAGTTTCACTAAACAACGATATGTTATTAAAATATTATTAAAACTAGCCGTTATGAATAGTAATAACCACTTTTTAAAATTTTGTAAATCCTATTTTTCAAAATGAACTTCATTTTTGGATTCGGACTATCGAATTTAGCCTAAGGTGAAATTTTGGTACTTTTCGGATAACTTTCATATTCTGATTAATAGTAAAAATTACTAAATTTTAATTAAAAACAACTTTTTTAATCGAAATAATTAATATTGATAAATTATTAATTTGAGTGGTTATAAAGTATATTTAGAATATATTTTTACAATTTAATACAATGTTGGTCATTGTATGTAATTTCACATTTAAACCAGTTATAAACTAGTGTCAATCTTTTGATAGTTATTATCTCTTAAAAACAGGCTATTTTTTTGACGACGAGAATTAATTTTTAAATTAGTTAATGCAAATGATATGTTTTGAATTTGGTAAAATAGAAATCATTTTTGAGTTCATAATATCAAATATACCTTAGGCCTATTTTTTGGTATTTTTCTGAAAACTTTCAATTTTCGATGAATAGTGAAACCACTAAGTGGTAGGTTAAAAACTGAATTTTGCATAAAACATAATTTTACCGCTTCTGTGAATGGAATTTCAAAAATCCGATAGACACGGTTAATATCAAGGACTAAAATGTGGTTCAATGAGATGAAAATAATTTTTGGTGAATAGTAACTTTTTACTTTTTTTTACCACGGTTAATAGTAAATAGGGTAACTAAGGGTAAATATGATATTACTATTACCCTAACACATGTCCTAATTCTATTGGATAAGTGTAATTCGGCCAAAAACAACCTTATGAATATAATATGACCATTTAGGTCCACTTGGATTAGATTAGGACATTTATTATTATTTAATTCAAAGAAGAGTTAAAAGAGTTAAAATCAAAGTTTATTTACTAAAACATTTTTAATATAGGGTTATACATAAGATAAATTTGATTGTAAACATTAATTAGAAATATAAAAAGATTTCCTACATAATGATATTTTATTTATAATTTTTATACATTAAATAAATTAATTTATTTATGACACAACGATGATGCAGTAATTACCCTTTTAAGGAAATATTAACATAATTAATGTTATAAATGCTCAAATGAATGTAATTTGAGACTTTTTCTAATTTCCACTAATTTTCTAGGTTTCTATGATATATTAGTGTTGATTTAATAAACTTGGTTCGAACAAATAATTCTGTTATGACTTTCAAAAAAATCATATATCAAATAGTGTCAAAATTGGCACAAAATAGTTTTTAAATCAAATATTATATTATTAATTGTTATTTTATTCCTAAAAATCTAAGGTTCAGTCAAATGACTTATATAAGGATATATATATTAATAATAATCAATTTGGGGTTCTTTTGGCATGTTATAGTAAGTGTATTAACCATATAGTGAAAGAAACAAAAAAGACACGGTAAAAGTTAAATTATTTAACTTAGAGTTAAATCTAATTGATAAGGTTAAAATAATACCCTAAACTTGTCTAAATCTTATTGGTTGATATTATTTCGACCCATCCCCACTTTAGCTCCGAAATAAGACCCTTTGGAACCATTATAAACCGATTTTGACTTTATTATAAAATAATATTTTGAGGTATTCCTAAGATGCCCCTCTCCTCCCTTATAAAAGGACACCTCCTCCCCCTCCTCCTCACACCAATTTGAGCACTCAAGCATGGCCAACCCCTGCCATTTTCTCCTCTCCACTTCCCTAGAATAATCCTAGAGGTCCTGGTCTTCTCCAAAGACCAATCTTAGTTCCTTAAGTGGACGATTCAAAGAGGCGTTCCAAAGAAGAGGTAATATCCATTACCGATCTTTTCAATTTCTTTCTTCTTCCACTTCTTCATCTTAGGTTGTTTCATTATGAAGTAATAACATCAGTATCACTAATATAATGATATGTTATTATAAGTATGAAACAACCCTATTTCACCATCTATCCATCCTACGGAAAAATGAAATCACCGCGCGTGTGTACGTACGGAATACCGTCTCCACGCCGTGGTGTAATCTATTTTCCACCACCACCTTACATGGATGGGTATAATGGTGTAAAGAATAACTATACATAGTTATTACAACATCATATTGATTATGATATATTGTATAATCCACTCCAATTCAATTCAATATTTATGGAAATGATATCATCGCTCGTGCGTACGTACGGACTACCGTCTCCACGACGCGATGAGATTCATTCTCCATGTTAACTATTTAAGAATGATTATAAAGTATATATAAGAAATAATAATGAAATATATGACATTATAAAGCTACTGGATTTATGTATATATATATGTATGTCATCTACTTACTTCCATTCAAGACAATAAGGAAAGGAAAACAGCATTCATGCGTACGTACGGACTACCGTCTCCATGAACAGTGTTTCTCATTTCGTTTATCTATCTATTATATATATATATACTGAATATATATGATATATAAATCATATTTTATATTCTGGAAGTAAGTAAATCATGATATAAGTAATAATAATGTCAAGAACAACAAGTCAAAACACCTACGATAAATGAAACGATTTTACCCAAAATGCTTCTCTAACATGGAGTTTACAAAAGAACGGGTAATATAATGTCATAAGTGAACCATATATGATATCATAACAATGAATATGATTCTGTAATAAGTCAATGACATTATTTAAACCATTATACAGGAGCTTCAGACACGTACAAAGCAAATCGGACCTAAGGTATGGGAAATATCACAATCTCATTTTTATCCGAGATTGTTTATTCGTAAGTATTTACTGGGGTGTATTTTATCATCCAAATCCATGTTTCATAAATATGTAATATTATTTCCATCCACCTACAATTGTTTAAATACATTTTTACCCTTCGGGAAGTTTTTAGTAAAAGAAATGAAAGGAATCTTTTGTCGTTTTTCGTACGAGGTACTTTTTGACTTTTCCGACAAAAGTACGAAGAATGTTTTTATAACTTATACGGCATGAATGGATTTTTAAAACAAAATTTACAAGAATCTTCCTTTACAAGTTTTCATGTTTATTTTTAATCAACTTCTTTTATTTTAATGTCGTATGATATATTATGAAAGGAAAAATGTTTTTGAAGTAGAAAGGATATTTTCCTCAAGAATGGAGTTCAAGTGTTTTTTTCAAAATTATTTTCCATCTAAGATAATAAAGGGTTCTGTTTTAATCCCTATTATTACATTGGTTTGATTATGTTGTGATGGAAATATTTTTATGAATTCCTTTATCTTATATGAATTGTTTTATGATGTCATGTTGTTTAAGAATCCCATTTTTATTACATGGGTTACGCTATGATGTATGGTTTATGATTATGTGGCACACATAAGAAAGGATTCATTATAAGATGGGTGGGACCTATATCTCCCTCCAATGGATTCGGTAAATATTTTATATCTCATGAGATAGACAGGGCTGGAACGGTAGGTTATACCGGTTCAGTGAAACAGGACTGAAACGAGGGTTACTCGATTCAGAAAGGGACTTTGTCCACTAAGATAGTCTTGGCAATGAGTCTTGACTAACAAGAAATGGTTCTCTATGATTATGTGTGAATGCCACAAAGTTTCATGTTTTAAGTTATGATTATTGTGATTACATTTCACTGCCATGATTTATCCCATGTTATGAAATTATGATATCTTTTGCAGGTTAAGATTTCCAAAAGTTATGTGCTTGTGTATATGATGTGATTGATATTTCTTTTGTTTACCCTTACTGAGCATTTGAGCTCACCCTTTTATGTTTTCTTTTCCCCAGGATATAAAAAAAGGGTTTTAGGTAAAAAAAGGGAAGATCTTTATAGGAGATATTGAAGATCTTTCACCACGATTAGAAGATTATGTTCCGAGTTTCCAAAGACACTAAACTATTACGATCCTTGTGTGTGTGTTTTTTTTATGTACCAAATATTCCGCAAAAGTAATGTAATGTCTACGTACGTCAAGCTTCGGGTCTCTACAGTTGGTATCAGAGGAAAGGTTTAGTCAACCTTTGGAAACTAGGATGCGAAAATGTTAGTGAGATCCCTAGAGATATTTCTACGGTATGTCTAGGGATGTCCCTAAGGTTAAGTATACGTATAAGTTATAGTACTAGAACTAAGCTAATGATCATAGAATTAAACCTAAGATGTTAGATATTGAAGGTACTCCCCCTTTATTATGTTGTTTTCCCTAGCATGATTTTTGCCTCTCACACTATTCTTTTTGGGTTTTAGACGATGGCTGGAACCCGAAGGAACCGTGTTGATCAATGAAATGGACAATGCAATGATTGTCCTCCTGAACAAACAAATGTTATGGGAGATGGAGTGCAAAATCTTATTGCTATACTTACACAAGCTATGAATCATTTTGGACTTTCAAATGAGCAGAGAAGGGAACAATATTCTATTGAGTCCTTCATGAGGCAACGTCCACCTTCTTTCAGTGGGTCTTCTGATCCACTTGTTTCTGAACAATGGATCAGTACCACTGAAAAGATATTTTCAGTTCTTCAATGTTCTGAACATGATAAGGTCATCTTAGCAGTATATCGTTTGGAAGGTGAAGCTGATCAATGGTGGAATCTTATCAAGAATACAAGGCAAAGAGATGAAATTGAGTCCATGGAATGGGACGAGTTCAAGAACTTATTTTTCAATAAGTACTTCCCTCGTATTCTTCGAACAAAGATGGAGAAGGAGTTTCTTGAACTAAAGCAAAAGGATGATAATCTGTTGGTATATACGAAGCGAATTTTACAAGACTTGCAAGGTATGCATCTGGCATTATCATCCAACCCGAAAGTAAAGTTGATCGATTTTTCAGTGGCTTAAAACCAAGTCTTCGAAGGGAATTAGCTATAAGAGACTTCAGTAGCTATGAAGAAATTGTGCATTGTGCTATCAAGGTAGAAATGGAAGTTGGTGTTACATATCCATCTCTTGGTTTTGACAAAAAACGAAAGATGGAGTTCAAGGAGAAATCTCAGAATAATGGTGAAAAGAAGATGAATGTTTCCTTATGCACAAAGTGTGGAAAGAAGCATGGTGGAGATTGTCTTAAAGGGACTAGAAAATGTTTTATGTGTGGAAAAGAAGGTCATCGAGCAGCTGAGTGTCGAAGTAATGGAAAAAGGGTTTCTAATGATGTGAATAAATCAAACACTGCAGGGAACGCACCACCAACACTTCAATGCTTCAAGTACAAGGAAATGAGGCATTATGATAATAAATCCCCTAATCCAAGGGTTAGTGATGATCAACATGAGCAACCACTGAAGGCAAAGGACAAAGGGAAGTCACATGCGATCACTATTGGCAATGTTGAATATGACAACGATGTGGTGGAATGATTAAGTGTTTATGTAATGGGATTTCGAAATAATGTTGTATTATTGAGTATTGCAATATTTATTGATGTGGTACTCAAAGTGATTGATATATTTTGGAAATAAGATGATATGCGCATAATGAAGGGAAAATGAGAAAATGAAATGTTTAATAGTATTCATGAGCTCATGATTGATATAAGGACTAAGTGATATCATGGTTTGAGTATATAGAATTTTGAGGATTTTTGGTATGTGGAAAGTGTTAACATTTAACTGCATTCATGTTTTCACTAAGGTATTCAAGAGAATACATGATTAAGGACTTTGAATGTTTGAAATGTGACCAACAAAACATATCTTATGATATATGGGGTTCGACGATGGTGTTAAATCTCTGGTAATCGTTTTCACTATGTTATGAGAGTGGACTGCAGTATTATGGATAAGCCTAAAGATTGGAATGGATTATGTTGGACATAAGTTAGTATTGTTTAAGGATATAAGTTTTCTCGATATTATTGATGGGATGTTATAGTAATATTGTTTTAGAAAAAGGACAACCTGTAGGACGGGCGACAGCCCATCGCTTCGGACAAGGTTGTGGGAATCGAACCCACAACCGAAGTGCGACTGGCCTTTATCGCCTACCACTGGCCTACAGGAAGTCCCTGTTTAGTAGAAACTAGTTTTATTTTATTAAGCGGTATGATATGTGAAGTATAAGTTCATTTTAGGAACCATATATGATTAATCTCACTATAGATCGACTTATGTATATAATTTTTGCTAACCTTTTGTTTGAGACAGATGGAATGACCCGTCATTCTATCACATGATATGCTAACACTTCACGAATAACAAATTCAACTTCATTTATTTAAGAGATGAAGTGGAAATTGTTCAAGGCACAAACAACAGTGAGATTGTACCAAAATAAAGTATGTATTTATTCTAATGTAAATTTTCAACTTTAGGGAAATGATCTTGAAAACCAAAAAATTTGTCCGACTGATCTTATACCTGATGAATCAGATGGTACCTTATATCATCACAAATCTATGGATTTGTGATTACTGGTTTTTCCATAGCCATGTTCTCTACCACTCTCCATCAGAACCTGATGGTTAGATTTTTCATTCATATCCATATTTTCACCTATGTGGAAACCCAGTGATTAGTTTATTTGGGTTACCGTTAAGTTTCATACTTTTGTTTTTAAATATTGGTTTTGATATTCCTTTTTACGATGTGGGTTTCTATTAAAGAAACTTTCGAATAGTAAACCATTTATAACCCCGACGAATTTCGAGGGCGAAATTAATTTTAAGGGGGGTAGAATGTAACAGCCCAAGATTTTATAAAAAAATATTCTTTTTAATTTTATTAATGTCTTCTGTTGTATGCTACACCAAAAGGAGCTTGCACAACACGCATCCTTGACTTGCCTTGCATTACACGCAATCGCGACCTTCCTCGATAGCGTGTGTAATACGCAATACCGAGTTTCACTAAACAACGATATGTTATTAAAATATTATTAAAACTAGCCGTTATGAATAGTAATAACCACTTTTCAAAATTCTGTAAATCTTATTTTTCAAAATGAACTTCATTTTTGGATTCAGACTATCGAATTTAGCCTAAGGTAAAATTTTGGTACTTTTCGGATAACTTTCATATTATGATGAATAGTAAAAATTACTAAATTTTAATTAAAAACAACTTTTTTAATCGAAATAATTAATATTGATAAATTATTAATTTGAGTGGTTATAAAGTATATTTAGAATATATTTTTACAATTTAATACAATGTTGGTCATTGTATGTAATTTCACATTTAAACCAGTTATAAACTAGTGTCAATCTTTTGATAGTTATTATCTCTTAAAAACACGCTATTTGTTTTGACGACGAGAATTAATTTTTAAATTAGTTAATGCAACTGATATGTTTTGAATTTAGTAAAATAGACATCATTTTTGAGTTCATAATATCAAATATACCTTAGGCCTAATTTTTGGTATTTTTCTGAAAACTTTCAATTTTCGATGAATAGTGAAACCACTAAGTGGTAGGTTAAAAACTGAATTTTGCATAAAACTTAATTTTACCACTTCTGTGAATGGAATTTCAAAAATCCGACAGACACGGTGTAACACCCCAAGCTTCTATGGTACGTTTCCCTTCGAATAATGCGATAGCGTGTGTTGTACGCAACCTCGAGTTCTAACACACACCACAACTAATTAAACTAGCTGTTGTGAATAGTAATACCTACTTTTTGAAATCATATATATTCAATATTTCAAAATGGACTTCATTTTTAGATTCGGAATATCAAAATTAGCCTAGGGTGAAATTTTGGTACATTTCGGATAACTTTCATATTTTGATGAATAGTGAAAATTTCTAAATTTTAATTAAAAACAACTTTTTTAATCAAAATAATTAATAGTGATAAATTGTGATTTTGAGTGGTTTTAAAGTATATTTAGAATATATTTTTACCATTTAATATAATGTTGGTCATTGGACATAATTTTACAATTAAACCGAACATAAACAAGTGTCAATCTTTTGATAATTATTATCTCTTAAAAAACACGCTTTTTGTTTTGACAGCGGGAATTAATTTTAAATTAATTTCTGCCACTTCTGTGTTTTGAATTTAGAAAAATGGATTCCATATTTGGAATCAGGATGTTCAAATTGTGTAAATAGGTAACTTTTATTTTCAGACATTTTGAATAATTACTGCGGTAAATATTTTATTTACCATGGTTAAGGGTAAATACGTTAAATAAGGGTTAAAAAAATAATATTATAATAATACTAAATTACCCTAAAACGTGTCTTAAACCTATTGGTTGATACATGGTCGACCATGGGCATCTTTGGGTCTATTTTGGGAACCCATGGATCCACTTGTAAGTGATAATGACACTTTATTTTAATTTAGTTAAAATGAATACAAAAATGACACAAGCATATATCTTTTAGAACAACAATTTTTACATAGGGTTATATATGTTGGATTTTAGATTATAAATATTCATTAGAAAGATAAAAATATTTCCTACATAATGATATTTTATTTATAATTTTTAGACATTGAATAATTTATTTTAATTATGACACAATGATGATGCAGTAATTACTATAATAGTGAAAAATTAAAATAATTGATATAATAAATACCCAAATAATTATAATATGAAACTTTTAATGAATTAAACTAATTTTATATGATAATATGATATATTAGGATTGATTTAATTGACTTTTTTCGAAGTAATCAATCTGTTAGGAGTTTCAAAAAAATCAACTATTGAATAGTGTCAAAATTGACATAAAAGAGTTCTTAAAACAAATATTATATTATTAATTGATATTAAATTCCTAAAAATATAAGGTTCGGCCAAGAGACTTATATTATGATAGGTTAATCATTAATGGACCACTTGGGGGTCGCTTGGATGTATATAGTAAGTTTATTAACCATATTATATAAAAATACAAAGAGACATTGTAAAAGTGAAACTAATTAACTTAGAGTTAATACTTAAAGATAAGGTTAATATAAGTACCCAAACCTGTCTAAATTCTATTGTATGAGTTGTTTTCGACCTATCCCCACCTCATCCTTTGAATAGTCAACTTTGGAGCCTTTGGAAACCGAATATGAATTTATTATAAATTAATATTTCTAGCTTTTCCAAAAGTGCCCCTCACCCCTCTTATAAAAGGGCACTCCTCCTTCTCATTTCTTCACACCTCTAAAGCCTTTTGGTTCGGCCAAACTCTGCCCAAATACTCTCCCAACATCCCTCACTACAACCTAGGGGCCTTAGTTTGATCAGAAATCCAACCTAAGTAGCCCTTTTGATCAAATGAAAAGGAAGAACCCGAAGAAGAGGTAATGTTTTCACCACCCCTTTTCCAAGTTCATTTCTTCTTCCACTTCTTCTTCCTTTGTTGTTACCATTCTAAAATAAAGACTCCAGTATCATTTATATACTGTGATGTTATTATAAATATGGTACAACCATATTTAGTATTCTATCCACCCTTTGAATAACATGTCACCATACGTGCGTACGTACGGCTTACCGTCTCCACGTCGTGGTGTAATTGTTATTCAATATATTATTATTTGGATGGGTATAATAATGATGTGTAACTCTTGTAAATAATAAATATAACATATTAATGATTCTGTATATATGATATACCATCCATTTATATATTATTTTAATATCAAAAGAATGATATTGTCGCTCGTGCGTACGTACGGACTACCGTCTCCACGAATGCGATGAGATTCATTCTCCATCGTAACCATTAAAGTATAATTATCATTTTATGATTTAAAAATGATGTTTAAGGACTTTATATCATTCTGGATATGAATAATATACAACCTATCCTTTACAAACATGTCTTACGTAACAAAACATATGAAAGAAAACAAGTAAGTTAACACCCGAAACAACGATAATACTAAGATATTATTATCAAATCAATATTAAAAGATCATATATGATATCATATTAATGTATATGATTCTTGTATAATTTAATAACAATTATTTCACCATTATACAGGAGGTTAACCTACCCCAACCAAGGAAAATTACAAGGTAAGGGTTATTTCACAATCTCTTCATTATCCGAGGTTGTATTATACGTAATAATCTACTAGGATCTCTTTATCATCCACATCCATGTTTCTTCGAAATGTATTTCAAAACATTTTTACTATTTACAAGAATATGGGTTAAAGTCATTTATACCCTTGTTTGACTTTTTATAAGAGGTTTATAAAGGAATCTTTCCGTCGTTTTCAAAACAAGGTCCTTTTTAACCTTTTCGACAGAATTGAGGTAAGAATGTTTTTTTAACTTATACGGCGGGTGCGGTTATTTTCCGCTGTTATAAAATCTTCAAAGCTTTCCTTACAAGCTTATAAGAATATTTTCAAAGAAAATGTTTTATTTTATATGGATCTTAAATGATTTCAAAATAAAAGGAGATATTTCTTTAAAAAGAATTTTGATTTCATCTATGTCAACATCCTTTGATGGATTTTAAGATTGTTTGAAGTTGATTTATTATGATACAAAACTTCTATTTTGTATTGAAGGTTTTGTGATATGTTTGACTATGGATGTGCTATTTTTATATCATTCATAGTTTATGGTGAAATTATTGACATTTCGTATGCTAGTTTTAATACGAATGTTTATGTTATGTTTAAAACTTTTCATATGGGAATGCATTGGACTTAATAAGTGACGGGTGGAGCCCGCTATAGCTCCTCGATGCATCGGTAGGTCTCATGAGACAAACTAGTGTCTTGGCACAAGGCCTTGACAAAATCTTATTTGTAGTCTTGTCACGAGGCCTTGGCTATGTGGTTATGATAGTCTGGCATTATGCATTCCAACATTATGAAAGTGGTTATTGATTTTTGCATGTGATTATTCGATTAGTAGAATATCCATGTGAATTAGTAAATGGAATTATTTCATTTTATTTATGCCATACCATGTTGAATGTTCATGTTTAAAAGGCTTTTGTTTTAGTTATACATTGCCTTAAATGTTTATTCTTATTTATGAAAGTTTCCGCTATATTGTTATCCTTACTGGGCATTTGAGCTCACCCCTTTTCTATGTTTTATTTTTCCCAGGTAGTGAAGAAGTAAATTATGAATGACTTGTAGGGATATTATGAGGGGTTAATAGTGTGGATATAAAGACTTTGTTTTTGTAGTAGTTTTTCACTTTGAAATGTAATGTAAAACTTTATGATTATATCTAGTGTTTCCAAGGCTACTAAACCAATCGGTCTTTCGAGATTTGATCTTCTTGTGATCATGCCAATGTTACGAAGTAATGCACCGACTCTGGGTAGCTGGGGTCGGGGCGTTACAGTTGGTATCAGAGGAAGTTTCGTACAAACCTTGGAAGCTAGATTTAGATAAACTCTGATTAGAGCACGTAGACCTAAGATGAACTTTGAGGATTAGTATAGAAGAACTTCCTAGAATTTTGGTATTGTAGAGACTTTGTGAGTTTTCCGAGCAATACATCCCTGTCTGGATACGAGCAGGTAGAGGCGGCTCTGGCACAGATGTACCTAGGGGTAAAACCCGAAAACACCGCTTTGAGCTAGACTCGAACGGGAACTGGTGCACGACAACAGGCCTTGCTGCACTCTTGGTTACGACACTCCCGGGGGATATGCTTAGGATAACTATCACTTTCTTTACAAATCATTATGAAGGGTTTATGAGTATATACTTCCTCAAAGAAAACATATTTATGATTATGGATTATATCCATAGATAGTTCAATTTATGTTTAGTGTTTTATAAGTATGGGATTATGTATTTTGATTCATAAACTGATCTAGTTTATGAAATTATTTAGAAATGGCGCCTAGTGGAAGAAATGGAAACCGTATCAATGCACGCACTCCATGTAGGGATTGCCCTCCTTCTCAAGATAATTATAGTGGGGCTGGTGATGCAACTGGTGCTGATCAGCTAATCACCATACTGGGACAACTTACTCAGGTTATGAATAATAACCTTACCCGTATGGAGCACCCTGATCCGCAGCGTGGAGGATCAATGTTAGATCGATTCATGAGGCAACAACCACCAACGTTCAATGGGAATACAAATCCCTTAGTAGCTGAGCAATGGATATTTTCCCTAGAGAAAATATTTCAGGCTTTGGGGTGTAGTGAAAGGGAAAAAGTTACCATGGCAGTTTACCGCCACACTGGAGATGCTGATCAATGGTGGTCATTGATTCAAAACATGAAGGAAGATGATGAAGTATCAAACATGGAATGGATGGAGTTCAAAGATATGTTTTTAGAAAAATACTTCCCTCGCGACCATCGAGCAGATATGGAAAGGCAATTTCTGAGTCTGAGACAAAAGGAGGACGAGAATGTCACAAAGTATGAGGCTAACTTTACAAGGTCAGCGAGGTACGCTGGTGATTATATTCGTAACCCAAGAAGTAAGATTGATCATTTCATTGATGGTTTAAAACCATTTCTCCGCCGAGCATTAGTCTCACAATCCTTTTCATCGTACGAAGACATTGTCTCATGTGCTATCAAGACCGAAAAGGAATTCTCTAAGTCTTATGACTTTAAAGCAAAGCAAGAGAAGAAGAGACCTACTGATCAATCTGGGAATGGAAATAAGGGGAAGAAGGGAAAGGTTGAATATCCATCTTGTGGTAAATGCAGGAAGAAACATCCTGGTACTTGCTTGAAGGGAATGGGAGTCTGTTACAAGTGTGGTGAAAAAGGCCACCAAGCTCATGATTGCAAGGGGAAGAAGGAAGCCACCAACGTTCAGTGCTACAATTGCAGGGAGATGGGGCATTATGCAAATGCATTTCCTAAGCGTCAGGATAACTTACCTCAGAAAAGGCCAAGGGATCAAGGCCAGGCTTATGCTATCACTACTGCTGAGGTAGAAGCTCCGAAAGATGTGGTGGCATGTAATTTAATGGTTTCCTCAAGTTTAGCAAATGCATTATTTGATTCTGGGTCATCGCATTGTTTCATATCTTCCCAGTTTGCTAAGAAAATTAGATATTTCCAATTTGATTTAATAAGGGAGTTGTCAGTTAAAACTCCTAAGGGAAGTATCGTTGCAACAAAGTTTCGTGAATCAGTCCCCATTAGAGCACATAAATTTTCTTTATCTGCTGACCTCATCGTCATACCTATGATTGATTTTGATATAATCCTCGGTATGGACTGGCTTTCGGACTATTATGCGAAGATTTATTGTAAGAAGAAAGAGGTTACGATTCTTGATGATAATGATACGGAGCACCTTATTTTTAGAGCAGAATCGTCACCACCTAATTATTATTTAGATCCACCCCCAGTAGCTCAACTTAATTCAATTATTGGGGAGGACGAGAATGAAGTAACTATCGGTGAGGAAAGGAATGTTCAAATAGAGGATGTACCTGTTGTGAAAGAATTTGTAGATGTATTTTCGGAAGATTTACCTGGACATCCTCCAGAACGAGAAGTTGAGTTTTCTATTGATTTGATTCCTGGATCAAGGCCTATATCGAAGACCCCTTATAGAATGGCCACTGTAGAGCTAGTCGAACTAAAGAAACAACTAGAGGAATTGAGTAATAAGGGATTTAGTCTCCCTAGTGTTTCTCCATGGGGAGCCCCTGTTCTTTTTGTTAAAAAGAAAGATGGATCTATGAGGTTATGTATCGATTACAGGGAGATCAATGCTATAACGATAAAGAACAAGTATCCCCTACCTCGTATTGATGATTTATTTGACCAACTGCATGGAGCTCAATACTTTTCAAAGATTGACCTTCGATCTGGATACCATCAGTTGTGTGTGAAGAAGGAAGACATTCCGAAAACAGCATTTCGAACCAGGTACGGGCATTACGAGTTTACTGTAATGCCGTTTGGATTGACTAATGCACCCTCTGTATTAATGGATCTAATGAATAGAGTTTTCAAGGAGTATCTCGATGAATTTGTGGTGGTATTTATTGATGATATCTTGGTATACTCCAAAACCTACGAAGATCATGAAAATCACTTGCGCATTATCTTGAAGACTCTGAGGAGGCATGAATTATATGGAAAGTTTAGCAAGTGTGAATTCTGGCTTCAGGAGATTTCTTTTCTTGGCCATATTGTCTCTAAAGATGGAATCTCTGTTGATCCTTCTAAGACCAAAGCAATCCAAGAATGGCCAGCACCTACGAGTATAACTGAGGTACGTAGTTTTATTGGCTTGGCAGGTTATTATCGACGTTTCGTCCAGAATTTTGCCCGATTGGCTAACCCATTAACGAAGCTCACACGTAAAGGGGTTAAATTTGTTTGGACAAAAGAGTGTGAAGAATGTTTCGAAGAATTGAAGAAAAGATTAGTCAATGCTCCTATATTGACTCTACCATCGGGGAATGATGGGTTCGTTATTTATAGTGATGCATCAAAGAAAGGACTTGGTTGTGTCCTTATGCAGAATGATAGAGTTATTGCCTATGCATCACGACAGTTGAAAATTCATGAACAAAACTATCCTACTCATGATCTTGAGTTAGCAGCTGTGATCTTTGATTTGAAGATATGGAGGCACTACCTCTATGGTGAAAAATGTGAGATTTATACTGATCACAAGAGTTTGAAGTATATTTTCTCACAAAAAGAACTCAACATGAGGCAAAGGAGATGGCTTGAATTACTCATGGATTATGATTGCACGATACACTACCACCCAGGGAAAGCAAACAAAGTAGCAGATGCTTTGAGCAGAAAAGACCATGGAGTTCTGAACATGATGAGAATTGAAAGGGACCCAATTTTCATGGATCTAGAGAAGATGGACATGGGAATAACCAGGGAAGGTGAAACATCAATGCTTTTTCAAATGGTTGCCAAACCATCTTTACTAGAAAGGATTAAGAGTTCTCAGACCGATGATGAAGAATTCCAAAAGAAGATTAAAGCTGTGGATGATGGGAGATTGAGAGACTTTGTGTATGAAGATGGAATTTTGAAATTCGGGAAGAGACTTTATGTTCCCGATTTACCTGATCTAAAAAAGGAATTGCTGGATGATGCTCATAGTTCCAATTTCTCTATACACCCTGGGAGCACCAAAATGTATAGAGATTTGAAGGAACATTTTTGGTGGGACAACATGAAGAGGGAGATTGCTGATTTTGTGTCAAGATGTATGGTTTGTCAACAAGTCAAAGCTGGAAGGCAACAGCCTGGAGGAGTCATGCAACCTCTTCCCATACCGGAGTGGAAATGGGACAATATTACGATGGACTTTGTCATGGGGCTACCAAAGACTCCTAGAAGGAATGATGCAATATGGGTTATTGTTGATCGTCTTACCAAGTCAGCACATTTTCTTGCTATAAGAGAAGATCTACCCCTGGAACGTCTAGCAAGACTATATATTAATGAAGTTGTGAGACTTCATGGAGTACCCTTATCAATTGTTTCTGATCGTGATCCCCGTTTTACTTCAAGATTCTGGAAAAGTCTTCAGAAATCCCTGGATACTGAACTTCATTTGAGCACTGCTTACCACCCTCAGACAGACGGACAATCAGAACGGACTATTCAAACCTTAGAAGACATGTTGAGATCTTGCTCACTTGATTTTCAGGGTATGTGGGATCAATATTTACCTCTGGTAGAATTTTCCTATAACAATAGCTTCCATTCGAGTATTCAGATGGCACCATATGAAGCGTTATACGGAAAGAGATGTCGTACACCAACCTGTTGGGATGACGTTGGTGAAAGAAAACTTGTAGGCCCAGAACTGGTGGAGGAAACGGTGGAAAAGGTGAAAGTAATCCAAAATCACATCAAAGCAGCTCAAAGTAGGCAGAAGAGCTATGCCGATAATCGAAGGAAGGATTTGTAATTTCAAGTCGGTGATCATGTTTTCCTGAAGGTATCTCCGTGGAAGGGAGTCATACGTTTTGGTAAGAAAGGTAAATTGAGTCCCAGGTACATCGGACCTTTCGAAATTCTAGAACGAATTGGGGCTGTAGCTTACCGATTGGCAATGCCGCCAAGTCTCTCCAAAGTTCACGATGTGTTCCACGTATCTCTGTTGAGAAAATACATGCCTGACCCAACGCATGTACTCACCTATGAGGAATTAGAACTGGAACCCGATCTGTCTTATTGCAAAGAACCCGTCAGGATTCTTGATACAAGAGAACAAGTACTGAGAAACCGGACGACGCGTCTGGTAAAAGTTTTGTGGAGAAACCATAAGATGGAAGAGGCAACGTGGGAACCCGAGGAACTTATGATTAGGAACCACCCGAGTCTTTTTATGCAGTAATACCCTAGAAATTGCAAGGACGAAATTATTTGAAGGAGGGGAGAATGTAACACCCCAAGCTTCTATGGTACGTTTCCCTTCGAATAATGCGATAGCGTGTGTTGTACGCAACCTCGAGTTCTAACACACACCACAACTAATTAAACTAGCCGTTGTGAATAGTAATACCTACTTTTTGAAATCATATATATTCAATATTTCAAAATGGACTTCATTTTTAGATTCGGAATATCAAAATTAGCCTAGGGTGAAATTTTGGTACATTTCGGATAACTTTCATATTTTGATGAATAGTGAAAATTTCTAAATTTTAATTAAAAACAACTTTTTTAATCAAAATAATTTATAGTGATAAATTGTGATTTTGAGTGGTTTTAAAGTATATTTAGAATATATTTTTACCATTTAATATAATGTTGGTCATTGGACATAATTTTACAATTAAACCGAACATAAACAAGTGTCAATCTTTTGATAATTATTATCTCTTAAAAAACACGCTTTTTGTTTTGACAGCGGGAATTAATTTTAAATTAATTTCTGCCACTTCTGTGTTTTGAATTTAGAAAAATGGATTCCATATTTGGAATCAGGATGTTCAAATTGTGTAAATAGGTAACTTTTATTTTCAGACATTTTGAATAATTACTGCGGTAAATATTTTATTTACCATGGTTAAGGGTAAATACGGTAAATAAGGGTTAAAAAAAATAATATTATAATAATAATAAATTACCCTAAAACGTGTCTTAACCCTATTGGTTGATACATGGTCGACCATGGGCATATTTGGGTCTATTTTGGGAACCCATGGATCCACTTGTAAGTGATAATGACACTTTATTTTAATTTAGTTAAAATGAATACAAAAATGACACAAGCATATATCTTTTAGAACAACAATTTTTACATAGGGTTATATATGTTGGATTTTAGATTATAAATATTCATTAGAAACCTAAAAAGATTTCCTACATAATGATATTTTATTTATAATTTTTAAACATTGAATAATTTATTTTATTTATGACACAATGATGATGCAGTAATTACTATAATAGTGAAAAATTAAAATAATTGATATATTAAATACCCAAATAATTATAATATGAAACTTTTAATGAATTAAACTAATTTTATATGATAATATGATATATTAGGATTTATTTAATTGACTTTGTTCGAAGTAATCAATCTGTTAGGAGTTTCAAAAAAATCAACTATTGAATAGTGTCAAAATTGACATAAAAGAGTTCTTAAAACAAATATTATATTATTAATTGATATTAAATTCCTAAAAATATAAGGTTCGGCCAAGAGACTTATATTATGATAGGTTAATCATTAATGGACCACATGGGGGTCGCTTGGATGTATATAGTAAGTTTATTAACCATATTATATAAAAATACAAAGAGACATTGTAAAAGTGAAACTAATTAACTTAGAGTTAATACTTAAAGATAAGGTTAATATAAGTACCCAAACCTGTCTAAATTCTATTGGATGAGTTGTTTTCGACCTATCCCCACCTCATCCTTTGAATAGTAAACTTTGGATCCTTTGGAAACCGAATATGAATTTATTATAAATTAATATTTCTTGCTTTTCCAAAAGTGCCCCTCACCCCTCTTATAAAAGGGCACTCCTCCTTCTCATTTCTTCACACCTCTAAAGCCTTTTGGATCGGCCAAACTCTGCCCAAATACTCTCCCAACATCCCTCACTACAACCTAGGGGCCTTAGTTTGATCAGAAAGCCAACCTAAGGAGCCCTTTTGATCAAATCAAAAGGAAGAACCCGAAGAAGAGGTAATGTTTTCACCACCCCTTTTCCAAGTTCATTTCTTCTTCCACTTCTTCTTCCTTTGTTGTTACCATTCTAAAATAATGACTCCAGTATCATTTATATACTGTGATGTTATTATAAATATGGTACAACCATATTCAGTATTCTATCCACCCTTTGAATAACATGTCACCATACGTGCGTACGTACGGCTTACCGTCTCCACGTCGTGGTGTAATTGTTATTCAATATATTATTATTTGGATGGGTATAATAATGATGTGTAACTCATGTAAATAATAAATATAACATATTAATGATTCTGTATATATGATATAACATCCATTTATATATTATTTTAATATCAAAAGAATGATATTGTCGCTCGTGCGTACGTACGGACTACCGTCTCCACGAACGCGATGAGATTCATTCTCCATCGTAACCATTAAAGTATAATTATCATTTTATGATTTAAAAATGATGTTTAAGGACTTGATATCATTCTGGATATGAATAATATACAACCTATCCTTTACAAACATGTCTTACGTAACAAAACATATGAAAGAAAACAAGTAAGTTAACACCCGAAACAACGATAATACTAAGATATTATTATCAAATCAATATTAAAAGATCATATATGATATCATATTAATGTATATGATTCTTGTATAATTTAATAACAATTATTTCACCATTATACAGGAGGTTAACCTACCCCAACCAAGGAAAAGTACAAGGTAAGGGTTATTTCACAATCTCTTCATTATCCGAGGTTGTATTATACGTAATAATCTACTGGGATCTCTTTATCATCCACATCCATGTTTCTTCGAAATGTATTTCAAAACATTTTTACTATTTACAAGAATATGGGTTAAAGTAATTTATACCCTTGTTTGACTTTTTATAAGAGGTTTATAAAGGAATCTTTCCGTCGTTTTCAAAACAAGGTCCTTTTTAACCTTTTCGACAGAATTGAGGTAAGAATGTTTTTTTAACTTATACGGCGGGTGCAGTTATTTTCCGCCGTTATAAAATCTTCAAAGCTTTCCTTACAAGCTTATAAGAATATTTTCAAAGAAAATGTTTTATTTTATATGGATATTAAATGATTTCAAAATAAAAGGAGATATTTCTTTAAAAAGAATTTTGATTTCATCTATGTCAACATCCTTTGATGGATTTTAAGATTATTTGAAGTTGATTTATTATGATACAAAACTTCTATATTGTATTGAAGGTTTTGTGATATGTTTGACTATGGATGTGCTATTTTTATATCATTCATAGTTTATGGTGAAATTATTGACATTTCGTATGCTAGTTTTAATACGAATGTTTATGTTATGTTTAAACCTTTTCATATGGGAATGCATTGGACTTAATAAGTGACGGGTGGAGCCCGCTATAGCTCCTCGATGCATCGGTAGGTCTCATGAGACAAACTAGTGTCTTGGCACAGGGCCTTGACAAAATCTTATTTGTAGTCTTGGCACGAGGCCTTGGCTATGTGGTTATGATAGTCTGGCATTATGCATTCCAACATTATGAAAGTGGTTATTGATTTTTGCATGTGATTATTCGATTAGTAGAATATCCATGTGAATAAGTAAATGGAATTATTTAATTTTATTTATGCCATACCATGTTGAATGTTCATGTTTAAAAGGCTTTTGTTTTAGTTATACATTGCCTTAAATGTTTATTCTTATTTATGAAAGTTTCCGCTATATTGTTATCCTTACTGGGCATTTGAGCTCACCCCTTTTCTATGTTTTATTTTTCCCAGGTAGTGAAGAAGTAAATTATGAATGACTTGCAGGGATATTATGAGGGGTTAATAGTGTGTATATAAAGACTTTGTTGTTGTAGTAGTTTTTCACTTTGAAATGTAATGTAAAACTTTATGATTATATCTAGTGTTTCCAAGGCTACTAAACCAATCGGTCTTTCGAGATTTGATCTTCTTGTGATCATGCCAATGTTACGAAGTAATGCACCGACTCTGGGTAGCTGGGGTTGGGGCGTTACACACGGTTAATATCAAGGACTAAAATGTGGTTCAATGAGATGAAAATAATTTTTGGTGAATAGTAACTTTTTACTTTTTTTTACCACGGTTAATAGTAAATAGGGTAACTAAGGGTAAATATGATATTACTATTACCCTAACACATGTCCTAATTCAATTGGATAAGTGTAATTCAGCCAAAAACAACCTTATGAATATAATATGACCATTTAGGTCCACTTGGATTAGATTAGGACATTTATTATTATTTAATTCAAAGAAGAGTTAAAAGAGTTAAAATCAAAGTTTATTTACTAAAACATTTTTAATATAGGGTTATGAATAAGCTAAATTTGATTGTAAATATTCATTAGAAAGCTAAAACGATTTCCTACATAATTATATTTTATTTATAATTTTTAGACATTAAATAAATTAATTTATTTATGACACAACGATGATGCAGTAATTACCCTTTTAAGGAAATATTAACATAATTGATGTTATAAATGCTCAAATGAATGTAATTTGAGACTTTTTATGATTTACACTAATTTTATAGGTTACTATGATATATTAGTGTTGATTTAATAAACTTTGTTCGAACAAATAATTCTGTTATGACTTTCAAAAAAATAATATATCAAATAGTGTCAAAATTGACACAAAATAGTTTTTAAATCAAATATTATATTATTAATTGTTATTTTATTCCAAAAAATCTAAGGTTCTTCCAAATGACTTATATAAGGATATATATATTAATAATAAACAATTTGGGGTCCGTTTGGCATGTTATAGTAAGTGTATTAACCATATAGTGAAAGAAACAAAAAAGACACGGTAAAAGTTACATTATTTAACTTAGAGTTAAATCTAATTGATAAGGTTAAAATAATACCCTAAACTTGTCTAAATCTTATTGGTTGATAGGATTTAGACCCATCCCCACTTTAGCTCCGAAATAATACCCTTTGGAACCATTATAAACCGATTTTGACTTTATTATAAAATAATATTTTGAGGTATTCCTAAGATGCCCCTCTCCTCCCTTATAAAAGGACACCTCCTCCCCCTCCTCCTCACACCAATTTGAGCACTCAAGCTCGGACAACCCCTGCCATTTTCTCCTCTCCACTTCCCTAGAATAATACTAGAGGTCCTGGTCTTCTCCAAAGACCAATATTAGTTCCTTAAGTGGAGGATTCAAAGAGGCGTTCCAAAGAAGAGGTAATATCCATTACCGATCTTTTCAATTTCTTTCTTCTTCCACTTCTTCATCTTAGGTTGTTTCATTATGAAGTAATAACATCAGTATCACTCATATACTGATATGTTATTATAAGTATGAAACAACCCTATTTCACCATCTATCCATCCTACGGAAAAATGAAATCACCGCGTGTGCGTACGTACGGAATACCGTCTCCACGCCGTGGTGTAATCTATTTTCCACCACCACCTTACATGGATGGGTATAATGGTGTAAAGAATAACTATACATAGTTATTAAAACATCATATTGATTCTGATATATTGTATAATCCACTCCAATTCAATTCAATATTTATGGAAATGATATCATCGCTCGTGCGTACGTACGGACTACCGTCTCCACGACGCGATGAGATTCATTCTCCATGTTAACTATTTAAGAATGATTATAAAGTATATATAAGAAATAATAATGAAATATATGACATTATAAAGCTACTGGATTTATTTATATATATATCTGTATGTCATCTACTTACTTCCATTAAAGACAATAGGGAAAGGAAAACAGCGTTCATGCGTACGTACGGACTACCGTCTTCATGAACGGTGTTTTTCATTTCATTTATCTATCTATTATATATATATATTTATACTGAATATATATGATATATAAATCATATTTTATATTCTGGAAGTAAGTAAATCATGATATAAGTAATAATAATGTCAAGAACAACAAGTCAAAACACCTACGATAAATGAAACGATTTTACCCAAAACGCTTCTTTAACATGGAGTTTACAAAAGAACGGGTAATATAATGTCATAAGTGAACCATATATGATATCATAACAATGAATATGATTATGTAATATGTCAATGACATTATTTAAACCATTATACAGGAGCTTCGGACACGTACAAAGCAAATCGGACCTAAGGTAAGGGAAATATCACAATCTCATTTTTATCCGAGATTGTTTATTCGTAAGTATTTACTGGGGTGTATTTTATCATCCACATCCATGTTTCATAAATATGTAATATTATTTCCATCCACCTACAATTGTTTAAATCCATTTTTACCCTTCGGGAAGTTTTTAGTAAAAGAAATGAAAGGAATCTTTTGTCATTTTTCGTACGAGGTACTTTTTGACTTTTCCGACAAAAGTACGAAGAATGTTTTTTTAACTTATACGGCATGAATGGATTTTTAAAACAAAATTTCCAAGAATCTTCCTTTACAAGTTTTCATGTTTATTTTTAATCAACTTCTTTTATTTTAAAGTCGTATGACATGTTATGAAAGGAAAAATGTTTTTGAAGTAGAAGGGATATTTTCCTCAAGAATGGAGTTCAAGTGTTTTTTTCAAAATTATTTTCCATCTAAGATAATAAAGGGTTCTGTTTTATTCCCTATTATTACATTGGTTTGATTATGTTGTGATGGAAATATTTTTATGAATTCCTTTATCTTATATGAATTGTTTTATGATGTCATGTTGTTTAAGAATCCCATTTTTATTACATGGGTTACGCTATGATGTATGGTTTATGATTATGTGGCACACATAAGAAAGGATTCATTATAAGATGGGTGGGACCTATATCTCCCTCCAATGCATTGGGTAAAGATTTTATATCTCATGAGATAGACAGGGCTGGAACGGTAGGTTCTACCGGTTCAGTGAAACAGGACTGAAACGAGGGTTACTCGATTCAGAAAGGGACTTTGTCCACTAAGATAGTCTTGGAAATGAGTCTTGACTAACACGAAATGATTCTCTATGATTATGTGTGAATGCCACAAAGTTTCATGTTTTAAGTTATGATTATTGTGATTACATTTCACTACCATGATTTATCCCATGTTATGAAATTATGATATCTTTTGCAGGTTAAGATTTCCAAAAGTTATGTGCTTGTGTATATGATGTGATTGATATTTCTTTTGTTTACCCTTACTGAGCATTTGAGCTCACCCTTTTATGTTTTCTTTTCCCCAGGATATAAAAAAAGGGTTTTAGGTAAAAAAAGGGAAGATCTTTATGGGAGATATTGAAGATCTTTCACCACGATTAGAAGATTATGTTCCGAGTTTCCAAAGACACTAAACTATTACGATCCTTATGTGTGTGTTTTTTTTATGTACCAAGTATTCCGCAAAAGTAATGTAATGTCTATGTACGTCAAGCTTCGGGTCTCTACAGTTCAAAGAGCTTTTCTTAGAAAAATACTTTCCTCGTGACCGTAGAGAAGATATGGAAAGGCAATTTCTGAGTCTTAGACTAAAGGAGGATGAGAATGTCACAAAGTATGAGGCCAACTTTACAAGGTTTGCGAGATATGCTTCAGATTATATACGTATCCCAAGAAGTAATATTGATTGTTTCTTTGATGGGTTAAAACCATTTCTATGACGAGCTTTAGTATCACAATCTTTCTCAACGTATAAAGATATAGTCTTGTGTTCTATCAAGACAAGAAAGGAATTCTATAAATCTTATGACAATAATGTAAAGCAAGAGAAGAAGAGAGCGGTGGAACAAGATACAGATAAAGGGAAAAAGGGAATGAAGGATTCTCCATTATGCGATAATTGTGGGAAGAATCACCCTGGTACTTGCCTAAAAGGAATGAGAGTTTGTTATAAATGTGTAGAAAAAGGTCACCAGGCTCGTGATTGCAAGGGAAAGAAATAGGCTATCACTGTTGAATGCTACAATTGTAAAGAAATGGGGCATTATTAAAATGAATGTTCTAAGCGTCAGGGAAACATACCTTAGAAAAGGCCAAGCGATCATGGACAATCTTATGTTGTTACTACAGTTGAAGTGGAATAATTAATGTATTGGTGCTTTTGGACTCAAGGATTATATTCTGGTTATAAGAATAATGTGATATATATAAGGATTGTACTACAATACTTGTTGTTTTCATTAAGTTTTTAATATGATGATGGTAATCATATTTTTGTATGTGACAATAATAGAAACATTACTTTGTTTGAGTAATCTGATGATACAATTGATTTTGGAATTTAGAGAACTTTTAGAGAAAGTCTGGACAGAGTGATTTTGGATAACTATAAAAGTTGGAATGGATTAAGTTGAACTTTGGATAATATTGTTTATGGTTATAACATTTTTGAAGATTATTTTTTGAATTTTATAATACTATTGTTTTAGGAAAAAGGACAACCTGCAGGTCGGGGGATAACCCGTCGCGTCAGACAAAGCCGCAGGAATCGAAACCACCACCATAGTGTGACATGCCTTTATTAAATACCACTAGCCTAAAGGAAGTTACTGGTTATTACAAAATATTTTTATTCATGGTGTATGTTAATATTTTGAACCTTGTACGATTTGGATAAATATAATATTTTTGAGTTCTTTTATCTTTTTGAGTGAATGGTGAGTTTGTGGTAGAAATTAGTTGAAGGTTGAATCTCTACTTGTCAAGTATATATATTTATATACCTATCTCTTATTCTATGAATAAATTAAATCTTAAACTTTAGGAAAGGGATATTAAAAAATGTGTTATCCTAATACCTTAGGTTTTGTTGAACTGATGATATTTTAAATCACCATAGACTGAAGGCTTTAAGGCCCTCAATTTTACACTTGTTTGTGATTGATGACCTCAATCACTCCCTAAAAATATTTATGTTCTTCCTCCAATAATATGTCTTTAGTTGAAACCAATGTTCTCCTAATCGAGATCATAATTTGGTGGTGACTTTTTCATTTTTTTCCCTCTTATTAGGCTAAATTTTATTAACCTTATTTCTGATATGGGTTTTCCACAAAGGTATTTTCTACTTTGAACCATTTAATTTAGAAGAACAATTTCAAGTTGCAAGGATGCAATTTATTGAAGGAGGGGAGAATGTAACACCCCAATCTTCCACGATACGCTTCACTTTCAATAATGCAATAACTTGCTTTGTACACAAGTTCGAGATTCTAACACACCACGACCAATCAAAATAGCCATTATAAATAGTAATACCTAGTTTTTGAAATTATATAAATTTTATATCTCAAAATTGACTTCATTTTTGTATTCAAAATATCGAAATTATCTGAAGTTGAATTTTTTGTAATTTTCTGAGAACTTCTAATTTTCTATGAATAGAAAAAATAATTAAAAACATCTTTTTTTTAATCAAAATAATTAATAGTGATAAATTATAATATTGAGTGGTTTTACTGTATAATTAGAATATATTTTTACCATTTTATCCAATGGTGGCCATTATAATTAATTTCACTTTGAAATTGGACATAAACAATTGTCAATCTTTTGATTGATATTGTTTCTTAAAAACACGCTATTTTTTTGACAGCGGGAATTAATTATAAAATTAATCAATGCAACTTATATGTTTAAAATTTTGTAAAATAGACATCATTTTTGAATTCATATTATCAATTATAGATTATGGTGAAATATTGGCATTGTTCTGAAAAACTTCAATTTTTGATGAATAGTGAAACCACTAAGTGGTAGTTAAAAAACTGATTTTTCATTTAAATGAAACATTACCGCTTCTATGAATTGAATTTCAAAAATCCGACATACATGGTTGTCATTAGGATGTAAAATTTTGTTCAATGGGATTAAAATAATTTTTTGGTGAATAGTAACTTTTATGTTTTATTAATCGCGATTAAAGGTAATTAGTGAAATTTAAGGTAAAAATGATATTATAAAAATATGAAAATACCTTTACACATGTCCTACCCATATTGGATCAGTCATGGACGACCAAGAAAACCCATGGGTCAACTTGGGGACCCCATGGAGCCACTTGTGTAAGAAAATGACAATAATAACTTTTTACTTAACGTAAAAATAAAATTGTCACAAACATGTGATGTTTTACTAAAACAATTATTACATGGGGTTATATAAGTTAACATTTAGACTATAAATATTCATTAAAAATATAAAAATATTTCCTACATCATGGTAATTTTTTTATAATTTTTAAATATTAAATAAATTAAATTATTTTTGACACCATGATGATGCAGCGATTACCTCATTAATTAACAATTTAAATAAAATGAAAAGATAATGTAAAATCTAAGACTTAAACTAGCATAAAACCTATTGGATGAGTATATTTCGAACCCTTATCACATTATCCTAGAAATATATCATTGTGGGACCTTGGAAATCTGAAAACCACTTCATAATAATGTAACATTTTATGACCTTCCAAGAGTGCCCCTCCTCTCCCCTTATAAAAGTCCCCCACTACTACCACCTTATTAACACATTCCAAGACATTTGGTTCGGCAAAACTCTACCAAAATACTCTATAATCATCCCTCTCTTACTCCTAGAAGCCTCACTTTGGGCAGAAGTCTCCCAAGTAAGCCTTTGGCTCAAATCAAAAAAAGTTACTCGATTTTAAGGTAATGTCTTCTCTTATGTTATTTTATTTTATTTTGCTTCTCCAACCCATTAAAATCTTTTTATTCCTTTCTTTTGTAACTAAAGAATTATCTAAAATATACTAGGAATGTTTTATGGTAAGGGTTTGATTTAAATTTACTCACAACTTCTTCTAATGGTTAAAGAACATACTGTTTCTGTGGGTGGCGAATTACTGCCTCATGAAACGATGATTGTTCAATATTATTTAAACACCTATCATGGGGGCCATTATGATGACACTATTTTTATATATGATATATATTATGATTATGTATTCCTTATTCTTCTGAATTTTTCATTTATGTAATACCTTTATGACTTCCATTATAGATAAACGCGCTAATTTCATTTTAGAAAGTGCAGACTACCGCACCCTGAAAGTGATTTTAATCGTTAATTCCATATGTGGGAAGAGTAAAGGATGGATTAAATGATATTATATATGATATTACATTGGAATTATAATAAAGCTTTATATCATTAGTATTTGATTACATTAAATACAAAATATAAATGAATGTAGTGTTCATGCGTACGTATGACTTACTGTCTCCATGAACGGTGCATTTCATTTCTTACCTATAAATGTAATGTAATATTATAAATTAATTTATATACTAGATATATATGATATATATAGTATCTATATAATGAATATAATTCTATATATAATGGATATTTTACCACATGAACAACTTGTAATTATAAGAAGTTTATTTTTGACTGAAATACCAAAGACCGAAAAAACGACTGTTATTAACTTGAATAATTACATTGTGTTCATAACATGATAATAAGTGATATAAACGGAATAATGAGCATGAAAAATGTTCTTAAGAAAGTATAAATTAACTCTAGTTTATTATTAAGGAGGTTAAAGAATGGTTGAGTCACGTCGGACACGAGGTAAGGGAACTTCTTAACCCAATTTTCGTTCTCTGGGTTAATCTCCAACATTCAAATTACGTCATGATATTATTATGTCATGTCTGGTATTTATAGTTTCTTTATGTTTACATATATTTTATACACATAATAGATTTATTTTATTTAAAAAATTAACTTTGTAAGGGACTTCGTCTCAATCTTCTTTCATTGAGGCATATTTTGTTTTAATACAAGACTTTCTTTTATATGGTGTATAAACCCCTTTGACTTTTACATTTATTCAAATGAATCTTTTTTATATGAAGCGTTTTACTAAACGTCAAAAGGGAATGTTTTTTTGTCGTACATATGCGGCGACAATTACTTCTCCACCGTCGTGACCATTATTTGAGTTTCGTCTTCCTCTACAAGCCATAACTTTTTTTAAATGAAAAATAATTACAATGTTTTAATTTTCTTTTATTTTGTTATTGAAAAGGGGTTTGATAATGTTATTATTATATCAATGTGTTGTATTGATATCTTGAGATTGAAATATGGAAATGTAATGTTTTCTTTATGCATGTTTTATGTGATACGATTATGTTATGGTTTATGATATGTTTAAACCTATTCATATGTGGAATGCATTGGACTTAATAAGTGACGGGTTGAGCCCGCTATAGCTCCTCAATGCATCGGTAGGTCTCATGTGACAAAATAGTTTCTGGGCACGAGGCCTTGACAAAATATTATTTGTAGCCTTGGCATGAGGCATTGGATACGTGGTTTTGATATTCTACCATTATGCATTCCATCATTATGAAAATGGTTTTTGATATTGCATGTGATTATTCGACTAGCAGAATATCAATCTGAATAAGTAAATGGAATTATTTCATTTTATTTTTTCCATATTATGCTGAAGTTCATGTTTAAAAGGATTTTGTTTTAGTTATGCATTGCCTTAAATGTTTATGTTTATTTATGAATTCTTCCGCTAAATTTTTATCCTTACTGAGAATCTGAGCTCACCCCTTTCAATGTTTTATTTTTCTCAGGATATGAAGAAATATTTAATGACTGACCTGCAGGGATAGTCTGAAGGGGATATGGGTGTGGACTATGGAGGGTATTTTATTTTAGTTTTTCACTTTATGATTTAATGTATCATTTATGAATGTATCTAGTGTTTCCAAGGACAATAAACAAATTGTTCATTCGAGACTTGATCTTTGTGTTCATGCCAATGTTACGTAATAATGCACCGACTCTGGGTAACTGGGGTTGGGGCGTTACAGTATGTAATGAGATGTTGTGCACCAACATGTTGGGAAAAGGTTTGTGAAAGGAAGCATTTACAAATAGAGATTTATGAGGAATCAACATCGAAGTTAATGACTATAAAAACACATATCGAATTATCTCAATGTAGAAAAAGTTATGTGCTGATAAGCAAACGAAGTATTTGGAATTTGAAGTGGGAGATCATGTTTTCTTAAAAGAATCTTCATGGAAGAGTGTTATAAGATTTGTGAGGAAAAGAAAATTTAGACCTAGGTATATAGTCCCTTTTGAATTTCTTAAGGGAATTGGAGATGTAGATTATCATTTAGCTATGTTGCCAAGCCATTCTAATGTACACAATGATTTCCATGTCTCATTGTTGAAAAAGTACATGCCAAACCCAATGCATGTACTCACGATTGATGGTATATGATTGGAACTAGACTTATCATACTATGAAGATCCTATTGGGATTCTATAAAATAATAAACCGATGTTGAATAATTCAGTGACTATAACGGTAAAGATAAATTGGAAAAATCCTAAAATTGATGGTGCAACATGGGAGCATGAGGAGCATATGATGATGAACTACACAGATCATTTTGTGAGGTAACATTATAGTAATTTCAAGGATTAAATTTTTTTGAGGGGATAATGTAAAACCCCAAGGGTTTATAAAAAAATATTAATTTAATTCATGAAACACTAAGTCTCCATAAAACACCACTTTTTTATAAGCTATCCAGTATAATGAATTTTTCAACCTCTAAGATTTTAATTTGGAAAAACTAACTTACACGGTTTCATTCAGTAATGTATTTAGTGTCTGATAGGATCAAATTACTTTTCTGGTGAATAGTAACATACCATTATAAATATTATTATGAATTGTAATATGCTCGTATGAATACTAAATCATATTATTATTTTATTTTATGAAAATGAAATCTTGAATAATTTTTAAATGTGATATAAAATAAATTATAGATTAAAAATATTGTTTTCGAATAAATAATTGTTGAATTTAAATATTAAATTTACAATATTTCTAAAATTATTAATAAAAAATCGATTTCATGTTATAATTCTGAACATTAATATTATGATATTTTAAATTTGGATAATTTTATAAAATACTTTAGTTTTTCTTTAATCATAATAGTACAATTCGGAGTTGTTGGTATGATTAGTGAAATCATAATGAAGTAATGATTAATATAAAAAGTTTTTCATATTTTTACTGTAAAATATTATATGAGGTGTTTCATTTTTTAAATACCATGGAAAAATACCTAGTGAAATCCCATGGTTTCCCAAATACCACTAATGTGGTGCCCTTTGAAATTAATAGAAAATTGTCCCTCTTTTACTATTATTATCCACTCATTACATACTTTTTATTCATTAAAAATCATCATTATCAAATCTGTTGTAGTCATACTGCCCTAGGAGTCCTCATAATGTGTCCTAATTCCCCCATGGTCCCATCATTCATGTTTTAGGAATTACATTACAGCGTAAGGGAATCTACGACATTTATCTTTTTCAAGCACTCTTTTTATGTTGCTCTCTTTTAATTTAAATTATATTTTTTGGAATATGTAATTATATATTCCCATTAATTTTAATATTATTTATTAATTATTAGATACGCCTTTTACCTCATAAAAATATTTTATGAATATTATGAGATGCCAGTAGGCTGCCAAATTTTCGTAATGGAATTTTCAAATTCTCTTTTTTATATGGATTTCCTTTCTTTTCTTTTCTTTACTCAACTGCTTCCATCCAAATGTTATGATAACTATAGTGCCACACATTTACTGTAATTTTTTTAGGATAGGGTAACAATTCATCTTCATCTATGGTTTCTCCTATTTTTATACATGAAATGAAAACACTATCCGATATGAGTTAATTTATCACATTCAAGAACGATGAGTTTTCAATTTCTATTACCTTCATCAATTATTGTCATGAACCCATTACTATTGTTTAAATAGGGTAAAATATGTGTATTATAACATATTTAAGGTTTTAGAATCTTTTTATTTTAATAATATATTAATTTATAAATCAAAATGAAGCCATTGTGATTAATAAAATGCCAATTAACCCAAACAATTATCATTAATGTTTTATATAATGATTCATCTTCACTCCAAATAAACAAATGAATTTTATTACCTTGTAATCTAATGGATATTTAAAAATAAAATAAAATATCAATTTTAGATATCCATTTTCATCTCAAATGTTTATCCCTACAAGTTTATAATAATCTTTTCTTGAATAACAAGGAAGAAAACACTCTGAAAATATAAAATTTAACCTAAAACACATACCAGAATGGCCATGAATGAACATAATAAAGCTATAATAAATAAACATCATAAAAATATTTTATTTAAATATTATTTTATGAATTTAATTTGGTTATCCAGGACACTAAAATAATGTGATTAATTCCATCAATCATAAGGTACGGGTTTTCAACCTGAACCTCCATTTTCATTCATGTTACTCTTATACTCTACATACCTCAATTAAATTATTAATTATTTAAATTTAAACCAAATAAATTATGTTTTAATTTACTAAATATGTGTTCCAACCATAATCATACTTTTATGTTATTATACTTTTATGTTTTAAAATAATCTTGTAAAATTTATTCCCATAATACATGCCAGTTTCAAGGGAGTTTCTCAAATTCTTACTTATTTTCAAGGGTACTTTATAATTTATTTTTCAAAAAAATTTATTTATAAAATAAATCATTTTATTATTAAAATAATATCTTAATTTACTTCTAGATTTATATAAAACTCTTCAAAAAGATTTTTTTCATTATAAAATATTATTTATCATTAGAATTACTCGATGATTTTATAAGAGTATCTTCACCTATTGAAACACACTTTTTTATTATTATGTATGAAATCATCTACCATATTTAATTGAATTTTTCATGATTTGTGTGACTATGGATGTTATATCTTAAAACCATTCACCAACTTACTCTGAATGGTTATCGTCTATGCTTATTGTTCGGGGAAAGTTATTTACATTTTATATTTTAGATTCAATATGAATGTATATGTTATTTATGTTTATCCCCATTAATATGAAGAATTTATTGGACTTAATAACTGGTGGATAGGTCCCTCTATATCCCCTATATCTATTTGTAGGTATCATGAGACACACTATGGTCATGTAACAATGCCTTGACAAAATGAAAATTTATGGTCTTAGCACAAGGCCTTGATGGTTTGGTTATGATGTCTGGTATTTTGAATTCCCTCATTATGAAACTAATAATAGAATATTCATGTGGTTATTCTACATGAAAAATACCCCCAATTATTCTTTATGATGGAATTTTTTTATCTCTTATTCTATCCATAATGTCTTCAGGTTCATTTAAAAGAGAATTTGTTTTTACTTATTCATCATGCCTAATGTTTATGTTTATGATATCATGCACTTTCTTATTTACCCTTTCTGATGATTTGATCTAACCCCTTTAATATGATTCCTTTTCCCAGGACATTAAGTGGTATATTATGAATAACATACTGGGATAACCTAGTAGTTTTTGATGATGTCAATTGAATTTCTATATTGTGTTTCCTTTCAAGTTGTAATGTTGAACATTTTATATATTAGGATTTTGAAAACTATTATGCTATTCATTCATTCAGGATACCAATTTCTTTTAATTATGCCATTTTAATCAAATAATGCACCATCTCTAGGAAACTAGTTTTTTATACATACATCTAATATGAATAAAGTCCAATGTACTTGACACAATCTCTTTATAACCTATATTTCACAAAAAATTATCCCATCTAATATTCTCTATGAAAAATCACAAAACTAAAACTGAACTTGTAGAAGGTTCTTAGGTTTTCTAATATTATTTTGAAATGGAATGGTGTGATAAAAAAATATAATAATCGAATGACCATATATTACATGTTTTTAATTTAATAAAAAATTTATGTTATTATAATTAATAAATTTAAAAAATAGGTTTTCATATTTTAAAAATACAACAAATATGTTTCTCATAAAATAGGCTATAAAATTAATAGATTTTTTAATAAATCTATTGAAACGTTAATTCAATATGAATCTCATTTGTTTTTTAAAAACCATAAATTAATGTATGAAATTTAACCCAAATCTCAGTGAAAATGAATGGAAATAGAAAAATGGAATCACAGAATTTATAATTGAACTGAATTAATTAGAGCTATAATATAAAATTGAATAGGTCAAGAGCATAAAAAATAATGTAATAGAGGATTTAGTAGTAAATGGTTCTAGTAAGTAATAAATTTATGAAAAGGTTACACTAGTACAACATATCACATGATAATAATAATAATTTATGAATGACATAAAACTAATTTCAATAAATAAGAAACCATACTTGAATGGTAATCTTCATAAATTCTTAAAAATATTGTGTGGAGATACTAGATTTACATGGGGGGAGGGGTCATCAATCGACATATGAATGTATTCCTATTATATAACCTAAGAGTCACACACAACTATTCTCACTAGTTAAACTCCAATATAGTCTCTAATACTAGATATGATATTGCCCATGTAATAATTACTATATATCAATAATCTCTCAATTCCTTTACTAGATTCATTATATCTCCATGATGATTATTATATGAGGTGAGGTAACATTAATAATATATTAAAAAATAATAATTTCATATATCCTACTCTCTCCTTAACTACACCAATATGATCCATTCTAAATTATATAATGTACCAAAACCATCAATGAGGTGTGCGGAATATAAGGGGTTTCTATCTTAGTAAGGAAAATAATTTAGAAAATTTTAACCATACCTTGACATCCAAATAATGTAACATTCTATAAAATTACTTTTTCACAAAATTTAAAAATTTATATCTTTTAAGGGTCCCTTTTATTAGAATTAAAAATAGGCACTAATGAATTACATGGAAGAAATATTCTAAATTCACTCATTGGAATAAAATTTTAAAATAAAATGTCATCATAAAACTGCATTGAATAAAGTATTATGAAACATTAAATCCAAACACCACTTATATATCACAGATGAAAAGGAATTATTGGGAAATATTTATTAAGAACACATAAATAGACATCTTTTATGAAAAACATAAAATGTCACAATATGAATCAATAAAATTCAGTAAAAATTGGAAATTAAAAATAAAGAAGACCTCAAAACACTAATTCAAAAAGCATTGAAGCATAAAATGTTCTAAATAATAAATTAATCAACCACTCTACTCATGGAACTATTTTAGATAATTTTTCAAACACCTAGTATATACACATTCCATTAAAACTCAATACGTGAATCTTTGTGTTTTATCAAAGACTAAATAGTCTAAACATAACATTATAGATACTCTAAAAAAATTATGGAAATAATGTTTTCAGTAATTAATAAAAAAATATATTATTATAGAAATAAAATATCACGAAACCACCAACATAAAATATAGTGTGGATGAAGATAAATCTCAAATACATAAGGAGGGTAACGTGAGATGAGTTTGACATACCCTAATTTTACCTACAATCGAGGTTTAGGTCTAAAATCCATCCCAGTTTATGAAGAAATTTAAACTAATATATTGAATGCGGTGGAAACATCATTGAATAAAGAAGTAGGGGATAAATTATCCTTACCATATAGGACACACCCAAAAAAGTACAAAATGGAGGAGTACATGAGGATGGTTGTGGCCAAATATCCCCAACTATGTCTCAGTTGATTTGGGAGAGGTGTAACCCATATTGGAGTTTTAATTATGATGGGTAAAATGAAAATTATAATTTCTTATAAAATAATGTGTCTCAAATGGTTTACCAATTTACTCTCTAACTATGTGACCCTAACAAGACACAATGGGGATGCCACATGATTTTGGTGCATGGTTGGATAAATTATGTTCTAACCATGAAAACAAAATTAGTTAAAATCATTAAGCATTCATATGGGTTGGAAGAAAATTAATACTAATGATTTTTTCTTCCATAAAAGTGAAAAAATGTTTTCAAATAATTTCATCACTAAATTCATTGACATGGGTAAAATTAAATAACAAAATAATTAAATAATTAAACTCAAGGTTATGGTGAGAAATTTCACCACACCATAACCTTTTCACCCAAATAATTCACTTAGTTCCAAAAGTTGGATAAAAATATTATAGGTTACTACAATAAATGGAGATAATACCCAAACTCGGTGTTAGAATTCTGTATAAATAATGTAGAAGCCACAATATAACAATATATCTCAAATTCATAACTCACATAAGTCTACCCCGACATAGATATTATAAAAAAATATACCCAAAGTGTGTCTCCCCACAATTTACTAATTCACTGTCTTGGTAGATCAATAATAAAAATATGATGCACTACAATAATTTTTTTTGGATTCACCCAAAGATACTTTAGTAACAAAAACCAATAAATGGAACATCCATAGATTCAAAAAATAATAATTATTATCATAATGGAAACCAAATACTAAATATCCTAAAATATAGGAGAAATATTAAAGGAAGGTGGATGGGAAGGAATAAGAAAATGAATAGATGAGTCATCATCATGATTCTGATGTTGATAGGTATTTATACCACAATAATGCATTATCTTATATAATTCCTAAAGGTATCCTAGCTGACAACTATGGAAATGGGTCCTTCAAACACTCAATAATTATGTCATAGAATTACTGAATCAACCTTAATAAAAAACACAATTTTTTTTTCTTATTTAAAATTAATAAAAATATTCATGTCCTCTCAAAAATGAATCATTCATCTTATAATAATCTATATATAAGAAACAATCATAAACTCTAAAAGATATGAGGTTCCCACACATCATTTTTACCCCTAAAACCAGTTAGGATATGTATAATTCATCAACTAATCCATTATAAAATATAATAAAATATATAATAATTTTATAATAGAGATCAAATGTAAACTCTTGAAGAACCAATTATTATTATAAAATAACTCTATATTATAACATAAAAATTCAAATCATGCCACAAAAATGGTCAATACATTCGATTACTATTTGGTAACCTAGCTTGATACCCATGATCTTGACCATATTTTTCACTTTGAACTCATTTAGAAGGAACTAGATAGTGAATATGGTCTTAAGAAATTTCTACATAATCACATCTTGATAATGAGTCAAAATTAACAACTTTATCTAATCCCAACATGATTCCCAAACTACCCAATAATAACTCTATTATTCATGGATTTATAAATTCCTAGATATTTAAATGAATTATCCATTATTGTAATCCACTAAATAAACTCTGTTCAACCTCAATAGTTAGGAATTTAAATAAAAAACTGAGAAAACCTATTTCCACCATTCTATAATGAGTTTTTTTAGTTTCACTAAATGGCGAGGTTACACTCTATCCCCCATGACTCTTCAAAACTCTTCTAGGAGTAACACTGTAAATAGTAAGGAAGACGTAAATCTGATCAGTAAAAATTCAAAAATATATCATGACCCATATAAAGACATAAATTAATAATAATTATTATATGTATATCAATATAATATGCTCAATGTGAAATATTCCTTAATTGCATTGAAATAAAATAACTTTATATAGTGGATATTCAGCTTGAAGACATATTAATTTCATTTAGATGTCTTGGAAAGTGAAATTGTTAAATAAATGGATATGTTACCCCATTTACTTTTTTTAGTGAACGTTTTCATCATTCCCTTATACTTATATCATTTAACATGATGTTTCAAAATACCAAGTATATAGATATAAATTCTACAATCCATGTCTCCCTGTTTTCTGACTATAAGATTGTATTCAGTTCCCTATACTTCTTAGTGATTACTATATTTATATAGAGAGCTGATCTATGTGAATGATATGAATGTTATATCACTGGATCTAGTTGTTATGGGACACATATCTATGTTTTGATCCTTCTGACTCCATCTTTAGCAAAGTTAAACATTAAATATTTGGTACTATTCATTAAAGCTTCTAATCATATTTTGGTACACCATGATCCTATCATAAATGGTTGTCTGAGAAGTTATTGGATCATGGTTGGATGATGTCCCTTTTTTAATATTCCAATGTATATCATCTTCATTTACAATAATGAATGATCCCGTTCAATCCTCATATTAGATAGTGACGTAGGGTCCTTTCAAGTCAGAGAATCTACCACTGTATTTTTCTTCAAATGATGGTAATTGAATGAAAAATCAATATCCAAGATCAACCTTAGTGACCATCATTCTATAATATTGATATTCATTTTTGAATATATACATTAGTATTTTATAATAATTAAATATGTCCTACTTCCCCCCATAGATATAATGTCACAAAATGTTCAATATGATGTTCATTGTATACAATTCTATACCATATATTAGGTATTTGATCTCAATGATTTTTACATGATTGGAGGCATAGGCTTCCGCATTATCATATATCATGATTAATCAACTTAGTCCCTTTTTTGATGAATAATTATTGACCATAAATAATATCCCTTTAGCGGATATATGTTCATTGGTTCATTGATTATACTGTTTTTTATCTCATTAAATCTCTCCTTAAATCCATCAGTCCCAAAAAACATTACTCCCTTCTGTGTAATATTATCTAGTGGGAATGAAAATAAATAGAATCCTATCACAAATCAATGATAATAACGATATAATATAAAGAAAATATGAATATCCATCAATGATTTGATTCTAGAACATCCATGTATTTACTTTATTTTCAAAGCATATACAAATATCCCTTTTTTGGTGAAAACATGGTCCAATAATTATACATTCTCCGTCCATAAAATTAATATTCTATAATTCATATATATATTTTCGTTCTGTATTTTCTTAGATACTTCATTAAAGTGATTCCATTCTTCCTCACTTTTGAATTTTATTATAATATCATCTATAATTACTACAACATAGTTTTCAAGGTAATTATAAAATACTCTGTCTATTATGTAAAAAAATGGATAAAGAATTAGTGAGTCCAAATTACATCATCATGAACTCATAGTACACATATAATATACAAAAAATGGACTTAGTGATATCCTTTATCTTCACCATTACATGAGAACAAACTAGTTAAAGATCTACCTATGAGAATTTCTCAACTCCATATAGTTGACCAATTGAATCTTTCATCCATAAAGGATTATAATTATTCTTTATTGTGGTATTTTTAATCTCATGATAATCAATTTTAACACCAATTACCCCATCACTCTTCATGACATACATGATTGATTAACCTAATGGATAAGTACATGGGATTATCAATCCATTTCTATGATTCCTTGTAGTTTGTTCATCTGACCGTTGAGTTTATTAGTTCCATTATATATGGAGATTCAATTATTTTAAATGATCTAGTTCTAGATTAAATTGTGGAAAAATATTTTTAGATTGGAGGATGGCCAGCCATTTCATTGAGAAACCCATCACAGAAATTCCCTCAAAATAGACATTTCATCATGGATGTTCATTTACATAGTCCTAATTATTTTATCTAGATATTATTTTTAATATATAAATAATATATATTCATGATATGATGATTGAAATGGGCATCAATCATCCTCCTAGAACTTCTATAGAATCTGAGGATGAATTTTGCTTCAAGGGTTATTTCCTTCACTAAAAAATATATTTTGGAAATATACATTAAAATCCAATCCATTCCCAAAATAGAATTCAAATATTCTAAATGGACTATCATGTGGTTCATTAGAAAATTAAATTAGTAAATATAGACATGACATACTTTATATACTTGGGACATAATAATTATCCCATTTTGCATTTTAATCGATGAATACACATTAGTGTTATGAGGTGGTGTTTTAATAGATAAATACATTTAATAAATAAGACTATAGTCACATATGATATTTAATTTTCATAAATAGATAATATGACATGTTTTAATGTTTTATTTTTGGTTTTTGTTATTTACACCAACTAAAATAGCCTTATCGGTGATAATTTTCAAACTATTGAATATATAAATGGGAAACAATGAATGTTGAAGGGATAACAAAAAAATGAAAAATATCCATATCCTATGAATTACTATGTTTAAATATCTATTATCCATGTTTTATTTAATTACATAAATTATTATTATAATATTTATTCCTATTGTTACGGTTCATATTGAACTGGTGAATTTATTTAATCATATACATTGAGAATATCAAAAAAAGTGTGTAGAACGGTCCATTTTTCACACACCTAGTGAACATAGATTTAATAAACAATATTTTCATTTATGATTGTTATCCATTAGTACTATTATTATATTTCAACATCCACATTTAGTATCAATACAAGGATTTTGATTCAGGGAAACTACTAAATATATACATTAAAAATTATGGTGATGTTTTTATTTGTTTAATCTTATCCGTAAGGATTTGACTAATGTTTTCAAATCCAAATACCCTAAAATATGTATTCCTTTATATAATAATATATTTTATGACTCCTATCTTTAATAAAAATTTACATTGATTAATTAACAAAATATACACTTAATATATTCCACAAATTTAGTGATTCTTTGTGAATTTATGTAATTAGATAAATTTCACAATAATAATAAACAAGGGTAGAGGGAAATTATTTAAAAAAATCCAAAACATTCCTTTATATTAAATTCGTATTCTAATGTTGTGGGAGAAAATAATAGAATAAAAAAATGGAACGGTTGAACTACAAGTCCTACTAATGAAATAATAAAAGGATAAAATAATGAATGTAATAAATTTCAGTTAATGGGAATATCTAGGTGAAACAAAAGGGTTCGAAATAAAAAACATTATTACTGAATTGTGACATAATATAATAGCATCAGTGCACCATAATATTTTGGAAACTGCAAAAAACATGATATAATAAGCATATGTGAAGTCTAAGCACAAAGACATCATAATATAGAGTGACAAGGAGAACATGTAGTGAACCTCATGAGATAAAAAAATTAACTATTGAGATAGCGGTATATATAATTCATTTTCCACCTATCACATTATTATCATGTATATTCATTTGTGTTCCTCCTAGATCATATAACATAAGAATTAATTTAATCAATTTTAATACCAGATTAAATTGTTTATGATAAATATATGTTTGTCCGAAGTCATTTAAGGATAATTATATCTAGGTGAAAACTGTTTCCTTGAAATGGGGATGGGTATTCACTATAACAATGATTTGCATAAAAATCATAGGATAATTTTAGAAGAATAATTGGTGTAAAAAATGAATAACGGAATAGTTTAATGAGAGTCAAATGCAGTATCTCATTACATTGAAATCAAAAGAATAGTGAATTGGATGCATAAAAATTCACTCCAACATGAACCATTGAAAATAAAGTAGAATGCAATGATAAATAGGATAGAATAAATTGGATAATAAGAGAATCAAATTTCATCAGAGGGAATATACAAATGATTTGGATGATCCTATTAAGAGATAGGGAACACATTGGGAGACTTTAGAGAGTTATAGAGAGATTTAATTAATTCTTAATGTATTTTTAGTGAACATTATTTATAATATGGGTTGGTATTTATTGATAAATATATGGAAATTATTTATTAATTTCTAAACATTTTTTATCCATATATAAATAACAAGATCCACAAACCATCCCATGTATTTTTTCATGTTTTCAACCAAATTTTAGTGGATTAAAATGTTTTATAATTCCTCTAAATAGATATATTAATATAAAACTATTTCTTATGTGGATGTTTTCCATGATAAAAAATTATTTATTTTAAAACTATTAAAAATAGCATATGATTTTTCGGATTCCATAAATGTTTCTAAAATTAATCAAATAATTTAGAAAACAAAATATTAGAAAGGTTTAATATATTATAAATAATGGATGAACATTAATATATTTATTACATAAAATTTGAGAAATTCTAATTTCATAATATATACTTTATATATATATATATCATATTTAATTTTTACAGAAAACATCAATTATCTCATAAAATTATGAAAAATACCACCATAGCTAATTTCAATTTTTTTTATTTCTAAAAAATATTTATTTTAAAAAATAAAAATTACTTAAATATGAAAATTGAATCTTTTAAAAATATTTATTTACTAAAAAAATTGTTTTTTTGATACTAACATATATTTGGACATTATAAAAATTAAGTTTGAATTAATAAAATTTTATTACTCTTTATATATCAATATTATTTAATAATTATATTTTATGAACATAAAATTTATTTTAAAATTGTTGATTTTTTCCTATATAGTGTGTCAGTGAAACCATATATATTCTAAAAATATAATTGTGATTTCAGTATATCAAAATATAATTGTAATAATAAAAATTATATAATTAGTTATTAAGTAATAATGAAATTAGATAAATATAATTATAATTTAAATAAAAAAAAGTTAATAATAATAGGGTCTCTATTCATAACCCCATATAACATAAACATACTCTTTAAGGATAAGGTGGGAGACAAGGTCTCTTTATTGGTCTTATTTAGTTAACATGGTTCGGGATGTGATCATGATAAGAGTGAACTTCTCCATCAAATTGTTTCATTCACGTATTAGTTTCGGAATTTCATCTCGGTCTTTGTCAAAGGAAAACCCAATTTTAACTATTATCATTAGATATTAAATTAAATGGGAGACACAATGTATGAACCTATTGGTTGAGGCTGCCACATATTCACTCTACACCTATTAGACTTTATACTAACCCTTAATATAAACAATTCTTAGTAGTCTATGTACAATTGCAATATAATTAATGGTTATGATTCATTTTAGAATTTTAAATCTGATAGGATAATTATTTAATATTATTTATTTGGTTTATAATTTACTTTAATAAATGTGTTTTCTATTAATATAAATATTAATAATGAATTTATTCTATGAAATATATAATTTCATTTAGAAAAGGTTATTTTGTGATAAAAACTATAAAAATATGGATAAAAGATAAAACATTATCAGAAGAAGAAAAAATGATCTCTTTCTAAGATCCCATTGCATGTCTCAATATTTTGAGTGTATGATTGATCTATTTTTGTGTTCTAGTTTAGAATGTTAATTTAATAATTTTATATTTTAATAAAAAAATTTAGGACACAATTTTGGGTTATAAGGTTTTCCCAACCATGCACCATTTGTTAAACCCTCTATAGAAATAGATAGGCTTCCATTGGGTTTTTAACATGGGTTGGTAAACCATGTTTCACCATAAAGAATTGTTTTGTTATAAATGTAGTATGTTTCCTAGGTAGCTGTGTAGATTCTAAAATCCATGAGCCAACCGTTTTAAATGCACTAAAATTATTAAATTTATATGTTTCAATAAAATTCAACCTCAAATATTTGGTTGAGGCCAATGATAAATAAATAATAATGTTAATAATAAAAAAATGATGTTTGATGTGTGATATAGTATAAGAACATGTCATACTGATTGAAAATATAAATGAAGTGTTTCATTTTAAATCACGCATTGAAGCAAATGTTTTTAATGAATAATTTCCCGTTAGCGGGAGTTGTATTTTATTTATCTGTATAAAACTATAAATTTTATTCTCCTTATTATTTTATGGTTAACATCTCCCCATAAAATTTAACATTAGTTTATTTCTATATTAAAAAAATGGTTTCATGTTAGTTGATACAATCTTATTGGTTCTTTGTTTCCTGGATTTCCTCCTGTATATACATTTTTAGAGGATTTTATTTATATAGTTATCCCTACTTCATTGATTAGTTATTTTTCTATTTACATTGAATTTTATTACAAATAAATGAAAGGATTGTTCTTAACATTCTTTATATGGTATATTTCTCCCACGATTTGTTTTTATGATGATTCCATTATATGTTGTTCTGGTTTTATATGGCCATAACTATTTTCATTTTCACTATTTTTATAAAAATACTATTCCGTAAATCATTTCATAAAAAAATTAATTTTATCAATACGTAGATGGTATTTCTTATTATATTCCAAATAATATTTCAAACACTCTTATAAAGTGTTTTTACTGTATATGAATATCCATTGATTTTTTTTATGATTCACTTGGGTGGTTATCTTCTTATACAATCCATATTATTTCCCCAGTTGTCTAATGTTCATGTATTGTCAAAATGAAACCCGTTTTGTTCAAATGTCTTCATCAAAATATGATGGAATTATAAATTTTTTCTTACTAATCTAAAACAAAATTGTGTTGTTTTTTTTGTTATGTGACCTATAGGACCAAGTTTAATTTATCCATACAATGTGTTTGGTAAATATTTTTATCTCATGATATTTCATTTAAGTGATAGTACAGTGGACCTATTCCACTATCAGACTCAATATACTATAATAAAACAAATGGATATTGAACCTAATATATTATGTTATGGGAGACTATCCACATTGTTATTATGGTCTTTGAAGTAATACATATAAATAGGAAATAAACATCTATTCTTAGTAATTTTTAAAATTATTATTCCATGTTTCTATGTTATACCACATTCCAATGTTATTTTTTTCCTGGATTATCATAATCATCTCATTATCTCACATTCATATGATTCGTTTATCATGTTATTCTAGAAATCTTATGCAATGATTCTTCAATTTATCCATTATTTATTTTGTATGATATCTATACTATATATGGAATTAAAATTTTTTGTTCACCGTTACATTTTCTTGAGATGTTATTAACTTGAGTATTACATATGATATGTCCAGAAGGCTATCACATATGATATATTTTGTGGGAGATGATGAAAACTAATAATAAAATATTTTGAAAATTTAGCTAATATATAATTAAACAAAAATTATAGCTCATAGGATTGTGATTTATTGCAATATATACTAGAATATACATGCAAAATGATGTAATGTGTACATATTTTTTGGATAGGTAATAAATTTTTGTATCAATGTTTTAGGATAATGTTAAAAAGAATAAGAGTATATTATATAAAACTACATATAATTAATTAATAGTGATGTATGATAAGCATAAAATTTCCAATTTTGAAATGAATTTGACATAATTATGGACAAAATTGGATTGACTTTTTTTAACATGTGATTTATAACATGGGTTTTTATTTCTTGATACGCACCATTAATTTTTTGTGAGTCAGTTGTTGGAAATATGATGAATTAAGATAAAAATGAGTGTATAAATAATTTTAATTATTATACCATTAGGGAAAAAATGGGATTGGAATAAGAGTGAAAAATGACATGGTAAATCTAATCAAACTCCCTAAATATTTTAAAAATAACCTAGACCATGTTTCACTACAACATTTACCAAGGTGATACAACTTATTAAATTCATTATTTCAAAATATCCATCCTAATTTAGTTAGTCTTATAATACAATTACTGTTAGGAAGATTATCATCACAATAGAAATTATATTTACTATTACACATAACTATGATCTAGAAAAAGAGGTTATAGAAATTTATCATCAGAATGGATAAGATAGTCAGTAGTGGGATCTCATTAAAAATATGAGTAATGGGAAGAAAGAAAATCTATGTGATTTGATTAATTAAATAATTTATTTTTCAATAAATATTTTTTCCAAATTCTTAACAATAAAGGAATGATAAAATTCATTAATATATGGGAAAAGGATAGAGATTGTATGGGTACATTTGAATGATACATCAATAAAATTGCAATGTATTTTTACGATGTTATGATTGAACCAAAAAGAGAAATAGACCACTTATATAGAAATTTAAAACCATTTATCATAAAAAAATAAACTATAATTGACATTGGTATATGTGAATAAAATTTTTGACACGCTCTGATGGTGGAAATATAAATTGTATACTAGTTATTCTTTTTTTTATGGATAGTATGGGAAATATTTTCTTTTTAAATCTATTGGTAAATATCCTAGAGCACTGAAAATTTATCTTTATGGATTTCAAAAATGGGGAAAGAACCACTATGATAGTTATATCAAATTAATTTGTGAATGATACATTTTTATAAGAGTATTCTACCAAGCACATGAATTCTAAAAATATATAAATAAACCAACAAATGAAATGGATGTAATAAATATTAACCTAAGGCACCACCCACACTCAGATGACTCAATTATAAGTAGTATGGGAATTAAAATAACTATTTCATAAATACAATGGATAGTGATGTCTATTGATATTATAACCCATCAAATTTAATCTAGAAACGTTATTATTATTCAACATTACTACTAATGTGGATCCAAATTTTGATTTGGGGAAAGATACACCAATTTTCAACAAAATCACTAATAATTTCTTATTTCAGTAATGTTATGCTCTATACATTATTTAACAAATATTTCATAAGAGAATTAAATTACCACCTTATCACTTATATATTAAATTGTCAATTAAAATTCTAGGACATGTGATGATTATATTTCATTTACATAAATTTTCTATGATAAATGTCTTTGGGAATTTACGTCTTATAAATAATTTCATTCGTCCATTATTTTTATATTTGTGATTTTATGGATGGATTAGATTTCTCTACATAGGAATCATATTAATTTTATATGTATTGAAAACATATTTCATATCCAAAATCAATAAGATTTTTTCATTTAGTTTATCATTGAATATGAAATCCCTATGGAAATTATTGACACTATAAGTGTCATAATATGAAATTAATAGGAGTATTTATATAAAATGGTTTTGGTGAAACTCTTAATTAATAATATTATATTTATTAATTAACAAATTAATGTTTCCATAAAGAAATTTGGTCGTCCCCCGAGATCATTGTGTTGAGTTTTACATTGAATGCATACTTGTTGTTATGCATTTATCAAAGAATACTTATAGAATTTTAAACATTGAATTATCTGAATTAAATAAGAAACACAAAGAGAACCTAGATATGATATTTATATTCCCATGTTCTTTACCCTGAGTGGATTATTTATCTTAATTAAAATAAAATTTGGATTACTGATTCTATATAATGATTATTATTTTCATAACATGATCACGATCATGAACAAATATAAACTACCCTTTATTTATGTCTTGTTCAAAAAACTATGATAGGAACAATAATTCTAAAAGATTAATATTTGATCAGGATGTCATCAATTAAGGTTAAAAATGAGGACGTACACAAGATGTACATTAATATAACTGTAGAAAATGTACATTTATAGTGATACATATGGGAAACGAAAATTCCCATGCTATAATCATGGATCTAATGATTATATTTCATAAAAATTACCTTAATAAATTTTGAGTTGTATTTATATATGTAATTATTATATATTTCCTAATAAAATAACTAAATGAATATAATTTCCCGATTGATCTAATACCATGAACACAAAGAAAAAATATTCAAAATTTATAATGTGTGAATTTTGGATACAATAATTATCATTATTATTTTGTGTAATCAAAATAAAGGTTATATATGCGGATCTTTAAATTATATACTTAATTGAAGAACGGTTCATACTAACCACTACAATATGAATACATAGTTATATTTGGATATATTGATATTACTAACGCTCTTTGGTAAATTTATTACGATTGTGATATCTTGAAAATAATAAAACATGAAAGGCTGTAACGTATCTCTATATAGATGAATGTGTATAGAATTTCATGTAATTCATAAGAAGGTTAATAACTAAAAAATATAACCAATAATTTCATACATAAATATTACATAATTTGAGTTTATTATTTAATAAATATCATTATAAAATACTCCTTGAAATCATAAAATATTAGTGCCTTTTAATTCCATTGGAATATTAATCTAAAATGTAGAATGTTTTTTAATATCTCACATAAGGTTATTCTTACATTGTTCACCTCATAGATTTAACCTACATTAAACATGTCTTCATAACCTGTGGATAGGAATTAAATCAAAATGTGATATCATATGATCAGTAATGGAAAAAATATTAGATATTTAAAAATTATCATAAGTGAGTATAACATAACAATAATGATAAAATAATTTGATAATGACATATGAATTTCAAACCCATTCACGTAAATATCATTAATAAAGAAGCATGGGTTAATGATTTTTCATAAAAACATACATAAGTTGTAAGATGGAAAATTCATAAAAAATAAATCATGATCCATGAGAACACATATTAATAACAAGACATACATTGTTGAAATATATAAGAACATGGAAAATCATTTACTTATTCATGGATCACCGTCAAGACAATGATAGTTGACATAGTCCAATTATGTATTATGTTCTATCTGTAACTTCTTTTAATTCATATAATGTGTACTATAAGGCCCAATCATTAAAATTTAAATAATCTTGAGTTAAGTCAAGATTTCACATTGAGGATCTTTTCTGGTATAGAGTTTCAGAGAATTAGGTCATAACTATTACATTACATCTCAAAAATTACAAACTAGACACTTCTGCTCTATCCAGAAAAACATACAATAATAAAGATCCGTAAAAAAATCAGGAGTTCTTTTATTGACATAAATATTCGGGAGTAATTCCTTTCACTTACCCTTTCATATACCCTATGAAAATCATTTCAAAACAAGGGATGGCCATAAAAAGATCATTAACGATTATAAAATAATGAAAGAAAACATTAGTCCATCAATACATAAAAATCAATAAAATCATATTTATAAATCATAAAACATATTCTCTTTAACATAACACATGAAATCATAATATTTATGAAAAACAAATAGAAATTATAAATCCTAAAGCTAACTTGTGCCATTCATATAATACTTACGTTGTATCTTTCACAACTACATAGGGAGTTATGTTTTGAATACCCATAATAGTATATTCCATAAATATCTTAGAAGAAACATTAATGTTTACATCCGTCTCATAAACCAATGTATTGGAGAGCTATCTTGGGATCACCCAAAATTTATTAATCCTGGCACAACCCATATACATAAAAAATTCCCAAAAACCGCAACATATATATAACACATAAAACAATAATAATGGAAAGATATCATTTCCATATTCCAATCAAAATATCACATTTGAAGATACTAACATAATCAATACATTCTCAAAACCATTTTCAATAAAAAAACATTAAAATTGTATTTGGTATTTATTTTCTTTTTTAATAATGTTATGGCTTATAAAGGAAACTATTTATCAAATAATACATGTTGAGGTAGAAAGGTTGTTGTCGTCGCATACATTAAAAATAAACATTCCTTTTTTTGTTTATTAAAAAACATCATAGAAATATAATTAGTTTTAATGATATGAAGATATAAAGGATTTTATACACCGTATAATATAAAGAAGTGTATAAATAAAAATATTCCTAAAAGAAAATAAATTGATATGAAGTCCCATGTGGAAATTTGGCAGTCTAATGACGTCACATTAAAATTCAAAAAATTAGTTGATTAGAGAGAAAAGGGTCTCTCGTCACATGGAAATAAAATTTGCATCAATAATTATATATAAGAACATATTGCAAAATAATAAAACTGAAATTATAACACACAACATAAATTATGTATTTGACTAAAAGATGAGCGTCAAAAGTTCCATTACCTTGTGTCCGACTTGTCACATATGTTCCTTGTTTGTCATGAATAATAAACATAAGTTAATTTCTACTTTATTAAAAACATTTTAAATTTTATTATTTCTTTTATATCACTTATTATATTTCTATAATAATCATATAATTATTCATGGTCATATCGGTCGTTTTGTCGATGTTCGGTACTTCAGTCAAAAATGAACATGTTATAATTACAAATTGTCCATGTGTTCAAAAGCACATTATCTCAAAAATTGTATTAATGATATAAATATCATATATATCTATTATATATGTATTTATATCCATAAAATATGTATTTGGAATATTTCATATGATTTGGATATAATAAATGAAATGCACCATTCATGGAGACAGTATGCCATACATACGCATTAACAAAACATTCATTTATTTTTCACATTTAATGGAATGAATACAAAATTATACATAGGTATATTATAATTAAAATATAATATAAATGTTATATATTTTATATATGTTCATCAATTATAAACTTTATATGTTCCATGTATAGCATGAACGAGTCATATCACATTGAGGGGGCGGTAGTCCACACTTCCTTAAATGAAATTATAGTATTTAGGTGTTATAAAAAGTATAACTGTATGTTGTAAACAAATAATATAGAATAATAGAGAAAATATAAATATAATATACATTATATATAAATATAGTTTCATTATAATGTCCACCATGAGAGGTGGTAGGAGATAATATAAAAATCATCATTTCGTGAGGTAGTTGTTCGCCTTCCACAGAAACAGTATGTTCTAAATTTAGTAGATGGATGTGTGTGTGTGTTTAGGTTGAGTAATTCTGGTAACAACATTCTAGTGTAACTAAGATACCATTTTTTTGTAAAATAATGGAATAAAGTGAGTTTAGGGGGTTGGATAAAGAAAATAAATAGAAGATTCTTGAGAGAAGTTATTACCTCAAATTGGGTAACTCCTTTTGATTTAAGTTAAAATTCCTTCTTGAATTGCCTTCTACCCAAGGTGAGGCTTCTTGAAGGAATATTGGGATGTTTGGGGCTTATTTTTGCAGAGTTTGGATGATCTAATGGGGCTTGAGATGTGTGAATAAGTGTTAGAGGCGGTGGATTTTTATAAGAGGGGGGAGGGGTACTTTAGGATGGTTTGAAAGATCATATTAATATAAATTTAATTTAGATTTTAAAAAGGTCAAAAACTCATGTAATTATAATATAATATGAGTATTTTTTGTTATAATATCAACCAATAGTTTTTAGACATGTTTTGGTTTCTAATTTAACCATATCATTTAGCTTTAACCCTTAGATAACTTATTTGACTCTTACAAATGTCTTCTTCTATGTTTATACTATATATTTAATATAGTTACAATAAAATTCCAATAGAACCTCACATGGTTCATTAGTTAAATTTTCAAATTTATCTATGTCATTTTGTCAAATAATATATTTTTAGATCTATAATATCATTTAATTAAATAGTATTTTTTTAAAACACATTTATGTCAATTTATATACCATTCATATCACGACTTTTAAAAAAATTCCTAACAACCCGATTCGTTCTAAAAACATGAATTAATTCATCTATAACATGTCATACATATCCCTAAAATTATTTTAGGGAATAAAAAGTTTCAAAATAAATTTATTTTTATTTTTATAATTAAATTTATTTAAAACATTCAGAAATAAGGTAATCACTACATCATCATTGTGTCATAAATAAATTTATTTATTTGATGTACAAAAATTATAAATAAAATTCCCTAATGTAGGAAAAAAATTAGCATCATAATTACTATCTATATTCCAAAAGATCACTTATATAACCCCATATATTTTTTTATTAAATTATATATTTCTAGGTAATATTTTCCTTATCATAAAATTAAAAGTAATTAAATGAATTTTTCACACACAAGCAGATCCATGGGGTCCTAAAATCGACCCAAGTATGCCCATGGTCACATTTATCTCCTCCAATAGGATTATAACATGTGTTAGGGAAATTTAATAATATTATAATATTATTATTCCCCTTATTTACAAGATTTACTTTTTAGCCACAATAAATATAATATTTACCAAATTACTATTCAAAATGACTGAAAATAAAATTTTCATATTTACACAATTTGGACCTCTTAATTCAAAATATTGAGTCCATTTTTCCAAATTCAAAACATATAATTTTTTTAAATTATTTTAAATGTAATTCTTTTTTCCATAACCAATAAAAGTGTTTTTATGAAATAAAAACTACTATGAGGTTTAGATGTTTTTATGTCCAGTTTCACAGAAAAATTACATACAATGACCGACGTTGGATTAAATGATAAAACTGTTACCTAATTAAACATAAAAAACAATTAAATTTAAAATATAACTATATAAATAAATTAGATTAAAAAAATATTAATTAAAATGCTGTATTTTTCACTATTCATTAGAAAAATGAACCTTATCAAAAAAATTCCAAAATATCATCCAATGTAATTTTTTATGTCCTTCTAATGAATAGATTTACTTTTTCAAATAGAACATATAAAAGTGACAAAACTATATTTAAAAAGGATCCACAATCAAAATGTGGTAAATAGATATTTTAATAAATATTAAAGTATTTCAGGCTTAAAATCAGATTCATTGTTATTTTAAGACTCTGAAATTTATTTGATAAATTTAAAAATATTTCACAAACATGTGTAATAATTTTTTTTAATTATGTTCATTCTTGGCAATACAACTGATGTGTGTTAACTACCATTTAAAATAATGATTTTATTATTATATTTTCTGGTATAACTCAATGTTCTGTGAAATATATGATTTGAAGGAAAAAATTTATTGTGTATTTATTATACTGTCAGACAATATGTCCTATTTACCATAAAATTAATTTATGATAAATAAATATTAAAAAAATATTATTATATAAATACATGGGTCATTAAATCATTCCCCCCGTTTGAAAATTGCATCCTCACGAATTTAATATATGGCTTGGATACATTATTGAAAGTCCCACATCCGAAAAATAGTCAATAAAACTATCTCTTTACAAGAAGGAAAGAGAAGTACAATGGTCACCCAATAGAACCCATACTAAGGTTCCTTGTAGGAAAGCATGGGTATGGATGAGAAAATAAACCATCATGTTCTGATTAAGAGTGATAGAAAACATGATATGAAGAAAGTTAACTACCAGAAAACTATAAACTTTTGATGGGTTAAATGATCTTTGGTTACCCAGTATGAAGAGTAAACATGTAATGTTTTTGTTTTAAATTTATTTTCATAATTTTGAGGAATTTAGTTATGATATTGACTATGAACATAAAGAGATATACTTACTTTTCATGTAGAGTTTTATCCTTTAATAAATTTCTACCACTAATATATATTTTCACTAAACAATGAGTATTCAAGATGAATTAGTTACACCTAATGTGATACAAACAACCACTATAGAATCACATAATAAATAAAATTTGAAATTTAAATTTCCCTTGCCTTTATATTTTAACCAAAACCAAAATGGTTAGTATAAGATTTGATGGTCCCCGAAAGGAATAATCATTTATAAAAAGAAATACTACCCGTAATCTCCAAAATTATACAATCAATACCCAATGTTTAAAAAAAGACAATTCAATAAAAAAATTACGCTTATAATTATTCAAAAATTCCAAACTAAGCGTGAAACCCAAAATTCATAAGGATTTTATCATGTAGTATTCCACGATAAATAATAACAATTATCTCCAAATAACATTGACTACTCTTAAAGTCACATACTTAAAATTAATTAACCTAATAACATATTCTTTATGATAGCTTATTCATTTCCATAAATAAGATGAATCCCTATAATTCCATAATGTAAACATAGATTCTTCTAAAATAAAATTCCACTATTACTCATCCAATTAAATCATATAATTCTTGTTTCCATAGGCATATAGTGTTTCCAAAAGAGCTAATGTCTTCCAAAATAACTTTTATCACATAATATCCAAATCATTTTCTTATACCATGTATACCCATTTTATAAATAATTAGTTCCAAAAATCAACATATTCCTAATCAATTAAATCATTTAACTTAAAATAGTTAGTCATACTAAATAAGGAATTCATCACAAAATTATTTGTCTGATGCGATGGGTTTTCCACATGGTCTCTATTTTGTTCATCTTAAAACAGTAAATAATTTTATATCATTCTAAAAATTGAGACCAGTATCTCATAAATAACTATAACATATTTTAACAACATATTTTATCTCATACCTCACATTTTCATCTCAAAAAGTAATAACTTGTAATTGCCTTAAATTCAAGGATCGTATAAACCCAAATGGTTATTTATAACTATATCCACACAAAAAAAGATAATTATGCCTCAAATACTATTTTCACATAAAAATGGTAGGGTTAAACATACAAGAAGAAAGACTTCAAATGTAATCCCATCAAAACACAACATTAATACTTTTAAACATTTCATCACCCAGATGGATAACATAACTCTTGAATTTATAATTTTTTTACATCATTATCATCCACCATTCTCCTTGATCCCTTAACAATTTTTTTCAACATATTCTGTAATACATCTTTTTTACAAAAAAATAATGAATCATATCCAATGAATCAATAATATCAAAACATTAGATAATAAATAATACATACCTTTCATAGGGAATTGCGAGTTTCATCATCTTCAATTGAAATGGCATTTGGCTTCGGTAAACATAGATTTTTACAATATTATTGATCCCATTCTATAACCTTCATTGAAGGACAACTATTTGGGTAATAACCATATACACTACATTAAAATCCTTCAATTGATCCCTCAGAAATAACTTCTTTCCTTTTCTTAGAGTCAACAAGACACGTCCTTTTTCTAGGGTAGGTTATTGATTTATAACCATTGTTGCCACATCTATAACTTCTTCTTGTCCCTATGAATCATTTTTCAAGAGGTTCCTTTCCACATCCCTAAAACATTGATTTTTGAATATTCTTACCTTTATGATTATTAACTGAATAGGGATTTGTTTTTAGCATATATTATTCCATAGTAAAATCTCCAAGGTTCAAGATATCAATCATGACTTCAGATATTTATTTAATAATAACCAAAATAATTCTCATTACAGCTTCCGTTTCATTTGGTTTCTTATTAAAATAACCATATAAGTTTTCTTTACATCTATTTTTATTTTGGGGCCTTCTAGATCCATCCATTTACTAAAACCAAAATGATCAATGTGAGTATATAAGATAAATCATCATATAATAAATTTTGAGGAGGGTAAAAACTTATATATACTTAATTATGTTATCTTAAACTCATTCAAAATATCTAAAATATCTATGACACTTTCTAATATGTGAAACATTATAGTTTTGTCACTTAGGATTAAAGAACACTGTAACCTCTAATGTTATATAAATCGACCTCTGATAATGAATATAAGGAAAAAACCTTAAACATTAAATAATCCTGAGTAAAGTCCAGAATTTACATTGAAGGTCTTTTCATGTTTAGTGTTTTATATAATTTTGACGTAACTATTACCTTTCATCTCAAAAATTAAAATCTTGACACTTCTACTATATTAAAAATTTCATAATAATAAAACATTTTAAATAAAATCGGAGTTGTTTTATAGATATAAATTTCCATGAATAATTTCATTCTATTACCCTTCCTTAGACCCTATGAAAAAAATTTCAAAAACATTGGATGAGCATAAAAATCTTTGTACGGATTATAAAATAAGGAAAAAAACATGGGTCCATAAATACATACATATCAATGGAATCATTCTTCTTAATCATAAACCATAAGATCTTTAAAATTACTAATGAAATAAAAATATTTATGAATAACACATATAAATAAATGAATTATAAAGGTAACCTGTGACAAATATATCATACTTACTATGTAGTTTTCACATTAACATTGGGAATTGTGTATGGAATACCCATCAGAGTATATTCCCTAAATCACTTAGGAGAAACATTAAATTTTACCTCTGTCTTGTTATCAAATGCATTGGAGGTCTATATCTGGCTCACCAACCCTAGGATTATCATGGAACTACCCGTATATGTAAACAATTCCCAAGAACAATAAAATATTCATAACACAAAAAACAATAATAAAGGAAATATGGCATTCCCACATTCCAATTACTATAAAACTTTTCAAGATATTGAAATAATCAATACTTTTTCAAAAAAATAAAACTAAAAAATACATGAAAAGGGTATTTGGTATTTATATTTTTTTAAAATATTTCATCTTTTTATGGATAACAAATATTATATAATTCTCATGGTGGTGGACGGGTCATTGTCATCGCATACCTTAAAAAGAAACATTCCCTTTTTCATTTAGTAAAACATTTGGTATAAAAATATTCCCTTTGAATGAAATGAAAATTAAATGTGGTTTATACACTATATAAAATAATTTGATGTATAAATTATAATATTCTTCAATGGAAAGATATTGATATGAAGTCCCTTACGAAAATTTAATAGCCAAAGGGTGTCACCTTAAAATGTAAAATATAATTTTAAGGGAGAGAAAATGATCCATCATCACTTCGAAATAAAATTTATAGCAATAAGGATATAGGAAAAAATATCCCAACATTTCAAAATGGATATTAAAATAAATAACATAAATTATGTCTTTGACTAAAAGAGGGGCGTGAAAGGTTCCCTTACCTTGAGTCCGGATCGTCGCGTATATTCCTTGTTTTTCCTGAATACTAAACTTATGTAAATTTAAACTTTCTTAAGAACCATTTTCAAGTCTATTATACCGTTTATATAACTTATTACTTTTTATAAGTATCATATAATTATTCATGTTCAAATCGGTCAGTTTGTTGATGTTCAGTACTTGAGTAAAAAATAATCATTTTTTAATTAACAATTGTCCGTGTGTTAAAAAGTCCATTATCTCTATAATTGTATTCATGGTTTAAATATCATATATGTACAATATATATGTATTTATGTACATTATATATGTATATAGAATATTCAATAAAATTTTGATATAAGCAATGAAATGCACCATTCTGGGAGACGGTGAGTCGTGCGTACGCATGAACGCTACTTAATTTTTTTTTCATATATTAAGGAATGAATACTAAATGATAAATAGGTATATTATAATTACATTATAATATATATGTTATATTTGATACATAATATCATTTATTCAATCCTTTATATGTTCCATTTATATAATGAGTGATTCATATCACATTGAGTGGGTGGTAGTCCACACTTCCTGAAATGAAATTATCTTATTTACGCATTATGGAAAGAATAAAGGTAAGATATAAATGGAAAATACAGAAAACTAGAGACAATATAAATATAATATATATAATATATAAATACATTTACATCATAAAGGCCACCATTAGAGGTAATAGGAGATAATTGAACATCTATCGTTTTGTGAGGAAGTAGTTCGCCGTCCACAGAAACAATATGTTCTAAATCGATAAATGGATGTAAGTGTTAGTTTAGGTGGAATAATTCTCCTAAAAATCTTATTATAAAGAATATATGGATTTTTTTATAAAATAATCGAATAAATAGATTTTAGGGGGATGGAGATGGAAAATATATGGAAGAATCTTGAGAGAAGACATTACCTCAAATTGGGCAACTCATTTTGATTTAAGCTGAAAGTACTTATTAATTTCTCTTATTCCTAAGGTTAGTCTTATATGAGGAATATAATGATGTTGGGGGCTTATTTCGGAGTAATTGGGGTGAGAAAAGGGGGATTTAGAGGTGTGAGTTAGGTCTAGAGGTAGTGGCCTTTTATAAGAGGGAGGATATCTACTTTTGGAAAGTTTGAATGATTATTTTATTATAAACAGAAATTTGATTTTCAAAAGGTTCAAATCTCATGTAATTTGTTGATAAGATTATTTTTTTTCGTAATCCTCTCAACCAATTGTTATTTGGACAAGTTATGGTTTTAAATTTAACCTTATCATTTAGATTTCAACCTTTGTTAACTTATTTGTCTCATACCGTGTATTCTTGTATATTCGTACTACATAGTTAATGTGGTTACTATAAAATTACAATAGAACATGAAGTGGTTCATTAATGAAAATTTCAACCTTATATAAGTCATTTTTCTGAATTGTATAATTTTAGGACTATGATATCATTTAATTTAATATTTTTTTTAAAATATTCATTTTTGTCAATTTATATACTATTCATATCATGAATTTTATAAAATCTATAAAAAACTGATTATTTTAAAAAACCATCATTAATATAAATATAATAATTCATATTTTCCCTAAAATTAGTGGATGGCATAAAGTATTTCAAAAATATATTTATTTTAATTTTTTTAATCTCATTTATTTAAAATATTCATTAATAAGGTAATCACTATATCATCATTGTGTCATTAATAAAAAAAATTATATGAGTTCTAAAAATTATAAATAAAATACTATGATATATTAAATCCTTTTATCTTTATATTGACTATTTACAGTCGAAGTGATCACTTATATAACCCCATATAAAAATTGTTATAGTAATATATATATATATATATATTTATGTCATATTTTCCATAACTATAAATTAAAAATAATTAAATGTCATTATCACAAACAAGTGGATCCATGGGGTTCTAAAATCGTCCCAGACATGCCCATGGTCAGATATATCTCATCAAATTTATTAGAAAATATTTTAGGGTAATTTAATATTATTATTATATTATTGTTTTACCCATATTTAGC